>LR990989.1:10093399-11447566 GCA_905163435.1 Mamestra brassicae | reverse complement strand
TGTTACATTTTGACGCCAAGATAAATAAAAAAGGTGTTCTTCTTTATTTATCTTGCCGTGCTTATCAGAATTAAATTATTTTTAACTTTTTATATATTTTTATTAACAAGTAATAAAAGCTTGTTTTCACAAAAACACCTTTATTTTTATTTTTAACCTTTTAGTATTTATGATTCGGGATTTTTCCGGCGTAGTTCGTAGCGCGTAGCGGCGTAGCGCGTAGCGGCGTAGCGCGTAGCGGCGTAGCGCGTACCTGCGTAGCACGTAGCGGCGTAGCACGTAGCGGCGTAGCACGTAGCGGCGTAGCGTGTAGCGCGTAGCGATAATAACACATAAGTGATGTTTTGAGCTATGCCTAATGTTAAAGCTGCTAGAAAGCTTTTTACACAGTTAAAGACTATCTTGAAGATAAAAGGCTTGGGGTTGAGCTGCTTCGATGATGTACATGGCCCAATGTTTATATTTGCTTTTTTGTACCTATTATTCTGTTATTTTTACACATTGACATTTTTATATTCGTATTTTTGTATACTTTTTGATATGAATGAAATAGAATACTTATAACAAGTATTCTATTTATATTTCTTTTTTATTTTCAATTACTTTTTTTTTTAAATGAATAATTACTTTTTAAAGTACCTATTATATATTATAATTCTTAATTATATTTTAAAATCATAATTGTTAATATGAGGACTGTATAGGTTTTCTTTTTCCATTTCAAGTATTTTTTTTAAAAGATGTCTGTCAGTTTCAGTACTTTTGTGGCCTACTCAAACGTCCTTTCATTGGCATTGTTGGTCTATTCGTTGAGCTCCTTATTGGATCTAAGTTGAGCTACACGATAACTGACCGATGCTTGTACTGTCTGGACAGGTCCACTCAAACTCACTTCAGACATTAACCTACATGGTTCTCATGATTTGACCAGTACGATTGTATGGACTTTATAAGAGACTTAGACCTCTGAGTTTGTTTCGGTGTTTCTTCTCAGGGAACTAGATTTCCGAAATCAAATTATTTTATTTTACTAATTTATGCATCGCATCAAGGAATTCATTTGAAATTTGCTTCAAAATCCTTGAAACAAATTGCGATAAAATGTATTCCTAATAAGTTTTAGTAACAGCCCGGAGTCTGGATTACTGCATTGATGACACCATTAAGCTATACCTTTAAGGCCACGGACACGGAGTCAGCGGACAGAGGACGCCAGCGGAGCGGTGGCGGCGCGGTGAGCAGCGTGGCAACGGTCGATTCTGTAAACATGTCGAAGTGACAGCTTGGGTGGAGTGATCACGAGGTGAGCTGTCAATTCATTTAATCAAGATGGAATGACAGCTCACTTCGTGATCACGTGACTCCTTGATTATATGGATTGACAGCTCACCTCGTGATCACTTCACCCAAGCCTTCACTTCGACATTTTTACAGAATCGACCGGCAGAATCCACCGGGGTCACGAAGTCAGCAGGCAGTTCGCGCGGCGCGGCGTAGTGTTGTTCGCGAACAAAGACAATCGTCTTTGTTCGCGAACAAAATGTCTGAACAGCGGTGAAATCTTTTTGATAAGTACGAATTTCTTCGTAATATTAGATTTTTTATGGGCAAAAGAAGTCCTGAATCCGTGCAATCGGACAAGGTTAAAAACAGAAATTATGGACCAACCTATGCATCAATCTAAAATTATTTCACATCAGTCTTGAGTTCCCAGAAATCGTCATTTTTATGGAATACCTACTACCCACCCACTAATCAATTATTTATTTACGTAGATATAAGCAAAACAATGTTGTATTTTTAATGAAATAGGTAGGTACCTATTACTCCTATTACACATCTAAAATAACATTTTGTCTTTATCCCAAGTAATTCTTAGATTATGACTTGTAATTATCCTAATTAATATTTTCTATAAAAGCGTTACACTACTAGTAAAGTAATTAGTATTTTTGCCTACGACTCCAGAAGAGAACGGCGCATTTTTTGACGTGACAACGTCTAATAAATCGATGAACGCCGGCTGCACGCACGAAAAAGGATGACTCATTGTAACGTTACGACCATTTCATCAATGTTTTGTTATGACGTTGTCACGTTAAACTATCGTCCGTAAACCGACTTTACAGACAACCAATTTTTGAAGTGAAATCTTCTTTGGCGTGTTGTGCACTTTTTGGGATGGGTAAAAAGTGTTAAACTCGCGTCGCTGATCGAAAATTCGTAAGACGGAGGGGACGTTCTGAAGTTTTAAATTTGTAATGTAGGTAATATAAATTTCGAGGCGATCGGCGGCGGCGACCTCTCGCGTCTGGCGCCAGGAATCCATGGTCCGGAGCGAGGAGGCTTGGGAAACGGTTACCTCCTTCTGCGTAGCAGTAATGCTAGCGAAGGAGGAGGCCGGCCGCGCGAGGGAAAGGCAAGGCTTTCGCCCTAACCGCCGCTACAGAAGAAGACGCCCCGAGCGTCGGGACTCAGGGCGATCCCCGGCCACCGTAGGCGAGAGCCTGCGGACGGCGAGCGTCGGGTGGCTCGCTGTCCGATCACCACCAGCCCCGGGTCGACGGCGCGTTGTGTTTCACGCGCGCCTCAAAGATATGTCAGCATAGAAGACGGGGCCCGCTAGGGCCAGAGCCAGCCAGGGTAGCGGAATTTGTTCAAAAGAGTCCCCGCGGCCCTTTTTTTTTTTTAATAATGGGAAATCATCAAATGACTTCCTCCGCTCTGGGTGGAGCGGAAGGGCGTGTCAGACTCTTACTGACTAAAACCCATCCGTGTTCCTTCTAAAGCCCTTTGCTTTCCAGGGCCGCGGTGACTCTTTCGAACAAATTCCGCAACCCTGGCAGGCTCCGGCCCTAGCGGGCCCCGTCCTCTCCGCTGACATCTCTTTGAGGCGCGCGCGAAACACAACGCGCCATCGACCGGGGCCTGGTGGTGATCGGACAGCGAGCCACCCAACGCTCGCCGTCCGCAGGCCCGCGCCTACGGTGGCCGGGGATCGCCCTGCGACTCCCGACGCCCGGGGCATCTTCTCCTGTAGCGGCGGTTGGGACGAAGACCTTGCCTTCCCTCGCGCGGTCCGCCTCCTCCTTCGCTAGCATTACTGCTTCGCAGAAGGAGGTGACCGCTTCCCAAGCCTCCTCGCTCCGGACCATGGATTCAACCAGGGCCGGACGCGAGAGGTTGCCGCCGCCGATCGCCTCGACGAGGACACGGCGGTGCTCAGCCCAAGCAGGGCAAACCTCCACCGTATGCTCCACTATGTCCTCCGGGCGATCCTCACAGTGCTGACACCCGGGCGTGTCCTCCCGCTTAATCCGAAACAGGTACCTCCCGAAACAGCCGTGTCCGGTAAGTTCCTGCGTCAGGCGGAAGGTGAGGACGCCGTGGCGCCTCTCCAGCCACTCCTCAAAGAGGGGCCTTACCGCTGCAATTGTGGCGTACCCAGCGCTGGGTTGCGATAGTCGCAGTCTCCATACCGCCATAGTATCCTGCTCGAGCTTCGTCCGCCGCGATGCAATTTGCCGTGGCAGCGGAGTTTCACCCCGGCGCCACGCATAAACGTGCGCGAGGGCTCTCGCCTCCAGATCCCATGGTGGTAATCCGGCAAGGAGGCTCGCCGCCTCGCCGGAGACCGTGCGGTATCCCCGAGCCGGCCGGATGGCCTCGATGGTGATGAGGCCGGCGGTAGGGCTCGAAAGCCTGTCCCGCCATTCCGCCACCAGGACCTCGCGCAGCTGCGACCGACGCAGCTCCAAGTGTTACCGGAGTGCGAGTGCGAGAGAGGTCACCGCCTACAACAGAGATGAGGGCACGGCGCGGCTCCTCCCAAGCTGCACACTCTGCCAGCGTATGCCGTGCCGTGTCCTCCCGACAGTCGACGCAGTGGTGGCATCGAGCGTCCGGCTCCCTGCCTATGCGACACAAGAACCTCCCGAAGCAGCCATGCCCCGAGAGGACCTGCGTCGCACGAAACGTCAGAGAGCCGTGCCTTCTCCCAAGCCACAGGTCGAGCACTGGCCGGATGGCCTCGATGGTGATGAGGCCGGCGGAAGGGCTCGAAAGCCTGTCCCGCCATTCCGCCGGAGTGCCTCCCTAATGCAACTCTAGGGCAGGGAGTTAAAGGCATTGGCGATGTCAAGAGACACCGCCAAGACGACCCTGCCCCGGGACACCGCATCCCCCGTCGTGAGGGCTCTCACGCTCATGATGGCGTCCACCGTTGAGCGCCCCGTGCGTAAGCCGAACTGGTTCTCCGCCAGATTCGGCCTCACCCTCACCAGGTGCCCGACGAGGCGGTTTGCAATTACTCTTTCAAAGAGCTTGCCCACCTCGTCGAGCAGCACGATGGGCCGGTAAACGGACGGAGAGTCCGCAGGGCGCCCAGGCTTCTTAATGAGGACCAGTTTCCCCGTCTTCCAACAAAGTGGGAACTGGCCTCTCTCCAAGCATGCGCTTAAGAACCCCCTTAATCGAAGCCCGAGAGCCTCCAAGGCCAGGACCCAGGCTCTCCCAGGTAAGCCGTCGGGTCCTGGGGTGGTATTTTTGGCCTTCAGCCTGTTTACCGCCACTCTCAGGTCTACCTCAGTCACCTCCAGAGCGTTGTCATCGTCGTCGCCGTCGTCGGTGTGGTCCGCATCGGGCACCGCAGGTGGCGGAGCCATAGGCGGGGGAGTATGCTCCCCTCGCGAAGGAAACAGAGTGCTGACCACGTCCTCCACCATCTGGGGCCGGAGACTCTGCGTCAACGGGGGGTCCAGGTGCGGAGTTTATCCCGCACTATTTTGTAAGGGCGTCCCCACGGGTCCCCGTTCAGAGACTCCAGCATCTCCTTACGAGCCAGATCCCTGGCCCGCAGGATTCCCGCTTGGAGGGCGGCCTTCGCCACTCTGTATTCCTCGTACAGCTCCGCCTCCCTGGCCTGCGCATCCGGAAGCCGGATGCGGAGCCTGCGATGCCTGGTGTACAGGCGCCGTGCAGCAACGCATGCCTCGCGCAGCGATGCCAGCTCCCGCGACCACCAGTACACCTGGCGGCGGGCGCGTCCTGGCCGGACCCGGGGCATTGCCACGTCACATATTTCTGACATGGTCTCCCGGAACCACTCCGCCTCGTCGTTGATGTTAGCAGGCCTGTCCGGTGGTGACACCCAGGCCTGCACGATCGAAGCTTCCAGGAGGAGCTCCCGGTCCAGCTGCTTCAGCGCCCACCGCGGACCACTCGGGGTCCCCGCGGCCCTGGAACGCAAAGGGCTTTAGAAGGAACACGGATGGGTTTTAGTCTGTAAGAGTCTGACACGCCCTTCGCGGAAGAAGTCATATGATGATTTCACATTCTAATAAAAAAAAAAAAAAATAACAAAAAAAATATATAATTTTAGCAATTCGTGCGAAATTATTTTCTAACCATTCCAAAATATCAAAAATGCACAACGTTTTTTGTAGGTATCCCATTAACGACAAATATTCTGCTTTTAGTGTTTGATAACACGTCCTTCTAGATTATTCCATAGAAAAAATCACGATCTGTCAAATCTGGTGCATTAGGAGGTCAATTAACACTTGCAATTAAATTACCTAGGAAACGTTCGTCTCAAACTTCTGCTTGCCGCCGTCTTAGAAACAGTGGTTTTCTTAGCTCAACAGATACATTTGATGAAGTCATGAATTGGAATTCTCAAGACGCGATCTCAAATAACGATCGCCAGTCCATGTGGGCTGTGGCTTAAGAAGAATAGTGAAATTACCTACTCCACCTAATTAGTCAGTCGGAGTCATGGCCAGAGTTAATTAGTAAGGCTTTTTAAATAATAATTATATATATAATATCCAAAAGGTTCAGATTGTGGTGCAGTTAGTTCAAGAAACTATTACAAGTGTAATATTATTATTAGAGAACAAAATAAACTATTTTTTTTAATTTATTAATTAAGCCATAAAGAATGGCGATTAATCGGTATTCGACTATTCGCTATAACAACTATTCGCGACATCTCTACTTACGATACAAATTAAACGCGACAAAAATGTCACCCGGTCAGGCCCAATCAAATAATAGATCGACATTTGCTGGTAGGTAACTGGCACACTGCGGTCAGCTGGTTTATTTGGCTACGGACAGTACGGACTATGAATTGTAGATTATTCACGTGCCAACTTCCGAATTTTTGGGTCAGGTGTTGACAAATCGGTTAGACAGAGAGTTAGCGGATATGAAAGAGTCTACAGAGAGCTAGCGGATATGAAAGAAAAGGGAGCTAGTGATAGCGTGAAAGAATTGACGAAAAAAACGTGTTGTGACGACCCCAAGTAACATTGGATAAGGGAAGATGATATGTAGACAAAGCGGAGCAATTAATAGGTTGTTTAATTTAAAATTACTTAGAAGTTTGTAGCGGTATCAATACCACCATATGAAAAAATACTTGAGAGGTGTCAAGGGACCACCGGATGGAACAAAGTTCCAAATAAATATCATTTATTTGGAATTTATCTAAACTACTCATCGGATTACCAACTCTTCTGCAGATTTAAAGCTTCAGTATCGCTGTGTCATAAGTCATAACTCATAGCACTCATTCTCCTAGCCTACTTGTTATTCTTGAAAAAACACCATCCCTGTTCTGTTTCTTGATAGAGAAGTGAAACCGCATGAAATAGCTAGTATTTAATCAAATAAAAAAAGTATTACACAAGTAAAAAAATATAAATGTTTTAAAATATTTGTACTGTTTTCAGCTTCAATTGGTTGCGTTCGAACGATCGCCAATTAAGTCTATTACGCTAAATAACTGATACGTTTCATAGTTTTAAAACTGAATGTTCATAAAATAGAGCAGATATCATGCAATTTTTTTTTTTTGTTTCGAATGTTTCGTTTGTAGTATTTGAAATTAATACCAACTTTCTATTCTGGATTGTGTGTACCTGAGAAGTTTTTGGGTACCTACTTACAATGACATATAAGTTACGAGACTCCTTTTTACAAAATAGTCAATACTAATAATATTATTATAAACGGTAAAATTCTTTGTTCCGTTCTACTGTAAATACAGATCCGATTAAGAAAACTCATTAATGAAGAGGCTGTTTTTGTCTTTCAAAAAATCATCATATTCCAATAAAATCTTCTAGGATAGAATAAAAGGAGCTGAGTCGCGGGAAAAATTAGTGTCTGATCAATTACTTTTATCAAAATATTTGTAAATATCTTATATTTTGGCGCTTTATTTCGAAATTAAAACCACGTTCTTCTTCGAAATTCAAACATAAAAGAAACAAAAGACAATCAAAAAGTGCCGTTACAACTTTTCGTATGATTTTTTTCCGTCTAGCCCCCTTTCACAACGCGCGATTAGGAACTTCGTTCCAAAAACTAAAAACCAAAATTTGTACGGCAACGAGAAGAACTGCAACGCCATCTACGACGAACTAACAACGAAATCCTGCATCGCGCAAGCACAGTTCTCCGTGCGATGTGAACATATACAACAGTCCGCAGATAAAGCATCGGACACCTGCCCACCAGACACAGCAACCGTCTGGCAGGTTATCCTCCCATTTTCAGAGGAGGAGGAAGTGTGCGGGACTTTAAATTTACTCTCTGTACTCTCTGTATTCGTCTGTGTGTGTGTATACCTCTATAAGTTCACGAATTAGGTATGTACAGACGCCAGCACATGAAGCTACCCGAAACTGTCAAATTTTCCCAATCAACCTTGAACCTAATGCGATAAAGTTGAAAATCTATAAAAGGAATTGGACACATTGTTGTAGGTTGATGTACTGGCGTCTGTGCAGTGGACAAAAATACTTTCAGGCTGACCAAGCCTTAGTTAAATCAAATATAGTTCAGAAACGTTTTATTTTATATTTTTCTCTCTTTTTAAAAACTCACCAAAATTATTAACAGTAGCAACACTGTTAAATTTCTGAGTAAGTCGATTATAGTGGCTGTAACTGGGCGTCCAACATCATTAGTCGCTAAAGTATTGCACACACACAACGACTTTAATCGCCAGCAAAAAGCTGGCGATCAAAAATCAAGTGCGAACTGGAATCGTACATACACGAAGGATTCCATATCATAAACCGAACAAATAATAAATAACGTTTCTAAGAATATATTTTTTTAAAGTTGTTGATAGACGGGAGGATGGACATCGTAGGCTTAAGCATCGGAGGTATCCGTTGGTAATCTATTGCATACGGAACCTTGAAATTAGCCTGACGTGACCTCAACCAGTGATTTGCAAATCTGAAACATCGACATCGAATACATCAGAATCGACTAAAATACAGAATGGAATGTCAAAATAGTGTCAATGGAAACAAAATGGCTGACGTAAACATGGCGTCTTGCTAACTGGAAAGTGACGCTTGTCCTTGTTTTGGTTAAAAATCGTATAATTTTACTGATTTCAGGTTATTGGAGCTAATAAACTCGTTGATACAGATAACGCCAGGTGAGATGTGTAGCAGTATTTAAAACATCGCCACCTACCCAGGAATAAAGGTTATTCTTGATTCCAAAGTGGCCGGTATCCGATCGTAATTCATTGAGATTTGTTTCTGAATGATAAATTCGGCTTTTAATTTTATCTAGGTTATAAACATAGTTTAATTGACATAAAGTTGACTAGAATTAAAGTTAATCAAAGTTTATATGCTCAATAACTTGACCTGACTAGTTGGTGGTTCACCTAGAAATTACTGTATCTTTTTCAGAGTGACTTCGTGCTATGGCTGCACCAAACAGTTACAAGCAAAACCAATCGATGTCGATGCCAAGCCCCCAGAGCAATCCGCGTTTGTATTCCATGCACACTTTTTATATTTAGAAAGTAATAAAAATTGCAAAGCATAGATAACAGTTTGGCCAAACACTTCAGCATTTGAAACTGTTCTCTTTGAATGTTTGATTAATATTGTTTCTAGAATGTTGTTAGATTACTAACTAATAACATGTATATCTGATTTCGATGCCTTTGCAAGCTTAGCAGGGCTGAGAACCGTTGTTGGTATTGCTGGTACCTAACTGCTGTTATGACCCTCGGCAGCATGGCTCCAATTCTATGCTTGTTTATTTCAAAGTATATGCATTAGTAACATACTTTTTATTTTCTCTTAATTTGTTCTTTACGCATTAGACAACATTTTACTCTTATGTTGGTTTTGTTTCATGTTTTGTTATGTTGAAACAGACTACATGATTGCGGGGCCCCCCATGAGTTTCGGTATGATGAAAGGTAATGCTACAATCTGATTTACTTCTATTTTCAAAATTGTTCTCACACCCTCATCTGTTTTGGAAATAGGTACTCTGTGGGGATTTAAATTTGTAATTGCACCAAAATTTTTCTCGTTTTCACATCACAAGTCATCGTCTCACACCAGTCTGTTCTTTGATTCTTGATTCTTTACGCTAATTAAGCCTACTAAATACTACGCTAGTTCTGCTCGCTCACACTAATAACTTCCACTTAACATTATGATTTGATATTATTTAGATGTTGTTGCATTTGATTATCTTTTGTTTGCCCTACCCGCTCCTGTCCCATTCCCTTATGCTTTTTGTTTTTTTCTTTCATTGTATTGCCGCCCCGCTGCTTGGCTTGAAGGCGGTATGAATGCACCGCCGCCGCACCATAACCAATACCAGTACCACCACCCGCAATACCAAGGTGGTCCCTCGCTGGGCCACCCGGGGGGGTACGGCGGCTGGCCGCACACTCCCCAGCAACAGCGTTTCGGTGCAGAGGCCGCGCGGCGCGCCGCCGGGGCCGCGGTGGGCGCCACTGCCACAGCCGCTAAGGATGATAAGACCAGTCCATTTGTATCTACGGTACATTCTCATCCTGGATTTCAGCCGCAGAAGATCGGCAAGAGTGCCGGCGCGGTGAGTCGAGTATATTGGGTAATATTTTGTGTGTTTTCTTGGTAGTTTCGAGATACCTATCTTTGTGATTGAATATTGGTTTGTTGTGCTGTTGGTAATGTCAATAAGTTATAGTTCGATTCAGATTTAATGGCGGCTGTGAGGTTCACATTTCGCTGCGCAATACCCCACCCCTCACCCCAGCTGTCACATAAATTTGCTTTTGCGCAGCGACTCGCGGCATGTTCCGAGCCACCATTATGATTGAATGAATATCTTTAGTGTATACTGTGTAAAAAAATCTCATGTATTTCAGCTGCACTAAAAACTTTTTCTTCCAGGCACTTATCATCCACAGCCTAAAAAACTAATCCCGTTCATATATTCTAGGGCGCGGGCCTGCCAAAGCCCCCGAAGCCGCCAGAAAAGCCCTTGATGCCCTACATGAGGTACTCCCGACGAGTATGGGACACTGTAAAGGCTGCCCACCCTGACCTAAAGCTATGGGAGATTGGGAGAATAATTGGGGGAATGTGGAGGGACCTCCCTGAAACAGAGAAGGCAGGATATGTTGATGAGTATGAGGCTGAGAAGGTATGGATATCTTTCTTTCTACCTTTTTGTAATATAAAGAGCTGTGTAGTATTTTTCAGGCTGAATATTACATGAAACTCAAAACCAATTTCTTAATAGTTAAAATAATAATAAAAAAGTGCTGGAAACACCACACAATAAATAGGTTTAATCACTGAAAAATACTAAACCACTGACAGAGGGCAATAATCGTAGTTTTAAAAAGCATTCTCATTTGCAGTGCAGTTGCAAACTGCCTAAACCACCTCTTGACTCACTTGAATTTGGACGCCTTTTGACCGCCACGGTCGGCTATAGCCGACAAATGAAAAGTGCCCAACACGCCAACCCTTTTAGTTGAATTTGTGGTTTGGCGTCGGGGGCACACCGATGCGTTTATGCTCTGGCGTTCAAAAGGCTAAGTACGAATATTGGCCTTTTGTTACATTATAAGAACCTTATTAATTTGTAAAAATAGGGTAAAGATCAATGGAAAGCAAGTTCAAGTCCTGTTTGATGGAAAGTCAAACCATGCCTTGAGTATTAATATGGCATCATTTCATATGCCATTTACCCTTTTATTTTTATAATAATTCCCAAATATTGACCCAAGAGGGTCACCATGCTTGACAAAACTCTTTCATCCAGGCGCAGTACACAGAAATGTTGAAAGCATACCAATCGTCGCCCGCTTATATACAATGGCTGGCACACAAAACCAGAGGTACAATAATGAACCTTATGCCCTTATCACAGGGTACCAATTTGTGCATAATCCACACCATCACGACAGTGCTTGATTTTAACACAGGGTTTTGAGGTTAAGCTCTTGCTGTTTTGTGTTTATTAATAAGTATTTATTATTATTTGTGACTAATTTTCTATAAAGAAAACCCATGGGATTTTCAAAACATGACACAACTTTTGTTTTTGTATTTGTTATTTCCCTTGTCCAATAGCAATCAAATTATATCCTATCAATATTTAGATATAAATGTAAATTACATCCCCTATTTTAGCCTTTCTGCACAAATATGCAATTGTTTTCAATTTTATTATTTAAACAATTATATTGTCTATTTCACCTATAACTAAGTTCAATCTTCTACATTCACTTGTAGTTCAAATCATACCCTTGAATGAAACCCTCCAAGACCTACCAAAAGTCCCTAGAAAGGCACAAAAACAGCAAAAGCATCACACAACCATTGGTTACCAATGTGTGAACACTTCAGCCATCATGTTCCACTGCTAGGTTCCATTGACGCCACTGTATATTACCGCACTTGGGTACTGCCATTATGTCCATTGCTAAAAGAACTGTGTTCCATTCCCTTCCCCGGTGGGCGATATTGTTCATAGTTTATTTTTTCCGGATTTTGAAGTGTGTGGACCTGACTTACATATCATTACTGTTACATCTTATAGAGTTATAGCTGCATAATATACCGCACTAATCAATATACTTATATAAAATTCTTCCATTACTGACTGACTGTCAGACAACGCACAACCGAAACTACTGGAAAGCCGAAATTTGGCATGTAGCTCGCCTACACCCCGTAAGCAATAAGAGAAGTTTTTCCGAAATTCCTTCGGGAACGGGAATAAAATGGGATATGCGCGTACGAAGTCGCGGACAAAAGCTAGTTAAATAATAAAAATAAAAGGTTTCGTCATTGGTGCTTGTAATAAACGAGGCAGGGCCGCGGAAGAGCTGGTGCAACGAAAAAAATGTTGGCCTTTCCTATTACCCTCTATTTTCTCGATACAATCATGTCTAGCAATAAATTTCGTAACCAACAACCAGAAAGACATGCTCCAAGAAGAAAAGAAAAATTAAATATTCCTGCTGAATTCTGGCATCACTTTCATGGTAACATAAAATGTTGTCTTAGACGGTAACTCTCTCAATGCTAAGAAACCAGTGAATCCAACCAAACATTCGATAAACACGTCCACCCACTTCAAAATCCAAACCGTGACTAACCCGCGCACATCAAGTAACGCTATTTTGTCCTTCACATGCACGCCACCTCATATATTGCACGCACGGGACTCATCTGACTACAGTTGGAGTATGAAAAGAGTTTGAAGGCCTACCACAACTCTCCCGCGTATTTAGCCTATATTGCGGCGAAAAATAAGGCAGTAGGTAAGGGAAAAACGCATGATCTGTGTAGTTTTCGCTGTTGGCAACTTTTTTTTTGTTGGTGTTGCCATGCCAAAATTTGTTGTTTCTACCCTGTTGAAGTAGATGTGGCCGCTTTTCTGTGTTATTTATTGGCAATGAAAAATTATAGCTTACTTTTTGGAGTTTAATTCAAAATCAATGTTTTCATTAAGTTTCTGGTTGCATTATACATGATTCAAAGAGTATTTATTTTATGTTCAAGTGTATTGCATTTTCTTTTATGTGTAGCTTCAAAAAGCTTTACGTGTTATAACGCCTCAGTAAATAGGAATCTTATCTACACATTCCATAAATTATAAATTACATTATGGTAAAAAAAAACAGTTTTCCAAAGCATCTTTCACGCATCAATGCTGCTTCATATCTTATTTCTTTCAGTTATGGTCGACACACAACAAAGCGGATGTTTATGAAGGTTCTAGGTGTGCTAAAATGTACCAATCTGCCTGCAGCATCGACTCCTTTATTTCCAACTGAAATATTACAAATAACACTTTAAAATACAGACTTATCAAGGTTGTAATAATGGTTCGTTAAGCATAACTAGACCTAATGATGCAAGTTTGCATTACTTTGACGTGTGGCGACCCATTTAGCTCAGACCCTAACACATACTTTGTGTCAGCAGTAGGTAACCTTGAAGAAGAAAGCTCCAGCAAGAAGGGCAGCTCACAGAAGGAACAACAGCAACAAGACAGAAGAATTGATATACAACCTGCTGAGGATGAAGAAGGTCGGTTGATAATATAATATCTATATATATCTTGGGACAACTCACACACGGTCATCCGATCCCAAACTAGGCAGAGCCTGTGCTAGGGCAACCAGACTACTGATAAACTTATTATATTTATAAATACATACATATTATAGACAAATTACAACCCACGACCTCCGGTTTAGCAGTCAGGGTTACAAACCACACGACCAAAAGGCCAGTCAAAAACTTGTTACTCTGATCTAGCACAGTTAATGTTAACTACGAATCTTTACTCCTCTATGTAATTTGCAATACTAGACATAAGGCTGGTTTCACAACAGAGACAGACACGAGAGGCGCTAGAACATTGTCTTACTGCGACGCGGATTGGTCCGTACGCGACCCGCTCCGAGTAGAGCCCGTATAATCGGTATAATACCTTATCGTACTGAACCCTCGTTTCAGAGCACACGCCGCCCGTACACGGGAGACCCGTACGAGTGTCCGTACGAACATAGTCTATATTAAGAGAGCAGCCAACAATTTCAATTCATGTCAAAGATAAAGTGAAATAAAGAAGTAAAATAGATCTCAATAACGTGTGGGAGATAGGTAGACATGATCGACTTCCGGCAATTGGGCTTAAGGTCTCTTTCAATGTAGCTCCACCAGGTCAATGAGGAGTGGCCTCACCCTCTTTATTTCATAGATATTCTGTGCGGCCTGAACCGCAAGGTCCTCGCTTCGTCTTCCAACATGGCCATACCACTCCAGCGCGTTACGCCTCCCGCTCGCCTGTATATCTTCATCTGTGAAATGTAAATAATAGTTATGTTATTAAAATGATTTGTACGCCATTTACAGATCAAGATGAAGGCCTGTCAGTGAAACACGTGGCCTACGCCAGATACCTGCGCAACCATCGTCTCATCAACGAGATATTCTCTGATACTGTCGTGCCAGATGTACGCTCTGTCGTCACCACAGCCAGAATGCAGGTGAGCAAGTAAAATGAATTATCTGAACCACAGATATGTGTTAACCTTTTGACCGCCACGGTCGGCTATAGACGACAAATGAAAAAGTGCCCAACACGCCACCGTCGGCTACACCTGACAATAAAAACGGCGAATTTGTGGTTTGGCATCGGGGGCACACCGATGCGTTAATGCAAACAAGCTCCCCCCTCCTTTTCCCCCCTGAAGTTAAAATTTCCAAAAAATATTAGCTTATTTAAGAGCCTCCAACAAAAATTGTACCTACACATAAAATTACAATATTTGAAGACGTAAAGTTTTAGTTTGATGTGCTCCTTCAATAAATGACTGGAAGCCAAACAGCTTGCTTCTGAAACAAAATTCACACAAAACTTAACCTTTTGAACGCCATTGTCACGTATACATGACAAGCAAGCGCGTGCCCTGTACGCCAAACGTCACAAATATGTGATAAAAAGTACGGCGAGTTTGTGGCTTGGCGTCGGGGGCACGCCGATGCGTTTATGCTCTGGCGTTCAAAAGATTAATTACTAAAAATAAAAACTGTAGCATTGGTAACTCATCTTAAGCAGACCATGGCAAATGGTAACATGTAACCATATTTAGCATTTCTTGTTCCATTTCGTTAATTTGATCACCGCTTCTTATTAAATCCAGATCCTAAAGAAACAAGTGCAGTCCCTGACGATGCACCAGAAGAAACTAGAAGATGAGTTACAGCAGATTGAAGAGAAGTTCGAAGCCAAGAAGCGAAAATTCATCGAAAGCAGCGACGCTTTCCAAGAGGAACTGAAGAAGGTACGCGATGTCTTACAAATAATAGACGAACCATAAATTAATGTGGTGAAATTGAAAACTAACTTGAAAGGACGTCATCTGAGTGGAAAGTGAAAACACACTTCAAAAAAACTACGGGTTGCACTCCGGGAGTGCCGGCAGAAGTGAAAACTTGAAAATGAACGTTGTGCATTTTTGATATTTTGGAATGGGTAGGGAATAATTTCGCACGAATTGCATATGCATGCATCGAGGCATAAATTTTCGCCGCGCGGTAGAAAGAGAAGGGGATATTACTTCCTCTCCTACGCCGCGCCGGCGGTCTACTCTCCCTCCGTCTTACGAATTTTCAATCAGGTCACGTGTCCTGACGCGAGTTTAACATTTTTTTACCCATCCCAAATAGTGCACAACGCCGCCAAAAAAGTTTTCACTTCAAAAACAACAGTAATTGTTGCTTGTGTTATTTGATATTTCGTTTTATTTCGTTTCAGCACTGCAAACCGGCCGTAGACGAGGAAACATTCGCGCGCATGGTCGAGAGAGCGCAGGAGCAGATGCGGCGCGGCGTCACCTCCAACACGCAGCAGCTCAACGTCGACAGGAAGGATGAGGTGATTTAACAGATTTATAGATTTCCAGCCAACCACGGACCGACCTTGACAAGCGTTGCTTAACCTTGATCGGTAATCCCGTGCTACTTTTACTTACCATGATCCTTTTTCAGAGACAATCTAAAATTAAATTAAAAAATCACGACAAATTCTCTCGATGGAAGTACCGTCGAAAAAATAGCTCTTATTTCTACCAGTTCACATTATTACCCTTAAAAATCCAGATCTTTTCTTTCTGGTCGTGACAAAATTTACAGTTACGATATAATAACGATATCCTATAACAATACCAAGTTCTGAACCTTATCATTCAACACTATATTATCCCCAACAGCCAATGGAACAAGACCAGACTCAAATCAAGACGGAAACGAACGGGCCGAACTTGCCCACACAAGTCGACAAGGTGTCTACCACGGAGGTGAAGGCCGAAGGAGTCACCACTGAGCTGAAGACGGAGCCCGAGGCTAAGGAGAAGGAGCCCGAAGACGCGCCTAGCAACGGACCGGAGAATGAAGGTATGTGGTTCTATAATATTGTTGATGGGTTTTTGCTTGAAGTACGCCTAGGCCATTCCATCATTGGAGTACATACGCACAAAATGTTTTGGGTATACCTTCATTATGCGCACAGCTAAGGAATGAAATTCCCTGCTGGTGTCGTGAGTTTCCTGATGGCAGGTTAAGTTTAGACAAGCGTGCCCCACCGTCGACCACATCATCGCTTTCCATCAGGTGAGATCGTAGGCAAATGCGAGTTTTTTTTTCAAACAAGCTTTTATTACTTGTTAATAAAAAAAAACTAAAAAGTTAAAATAATTTAATTCTGATAAGAAATATACCATTTTATGAAACATATATCCCCATTTTTTTAATAAAAGCGCGTTACACCTTTATTTTTAAATCTTGCTGTCAAAATGTAGTATAGTAGGCGCCAGATAATCGTGGAATAACGGTCATTGACCCACCTACAATTTTGACATTTTTAATTTGAAAAACGGAATTAATGACACAAAGCTGTCCCGAATCATCATCTCTCGTGATCCTTAACATTGTCTAATAATGAAAAACGATTCATATTTAATTGTTCAGGTACCTATGAACAGTTATTAGGGAAAGGTCAATATACTTTATTCCACATTTATCTGGCGCCTACTATAGTCACTTTATTAACTTTATATTATTATTTTAACTGTAAATGGTGACGTTCAAAAGTGCCGTTTAATGGCCTAATTGAAATAAAACGCTTTGACTTTATTTCATTAGTAGGACTTGTAAGTTATAATAAAATCATGATCAAATAAGTTCTGTAATTACTGGTTATTTATTTGTAACGTTTCTCATTCTATCCATTTCGTTTAATAGAATTCAGTCATAACAAATGGAACTAACTCATTTCCCCAAATCTGATGGGGTTGCATATGGATATTGTATGTAGGGCCAAACTACTCATCAAGACGAATCAAACGAACCCGAACTCGATGCGGTAACGTCGTTTTATTACGGAGACCCTATGGCTACCTTCCAGCTTCATCATCAAACCCTGGTTACCATTTAGCGACAAAGTACTCGTCAAGACGAATCATACGAGCTCAAATTCGATGGGGTTGCGTCTTTTCATTACAGCATTCATATGGCCACCTTCCAGCTCCATCATCAGATCAGCTCCATGTCATCATAATATTGCATTGTCACGCGACATACATATGCGTGCTAAATTTCAGCTCAATAAGAAACCGGAAAGTGCGTCAAATTTAACTTACAAGATTTGATGACAGACAAACATCGGGACACGTGAAACTAAATAAAAGTTTGTAAAAACACTGCATAAGTGATAAAGTTACTGTGATAAAACAAACGGATAGCGATGACGCAGTCAATCACAACGCGGGATTAGAACCTATTCACTGTAATTGAATTCAGAATTCGAGATAGTTACACAATTTTGCAACAAAAAACTCCAAGTTACAAAGTTGTAATTCCATTACAACTCAAACTTATAATTATCAATCAGGTGAGCGTAAAGAAGAGAAGCCGGCACCCAAGCCGGAGATCAAGGAGGGCGCAGTCCCGGGCGCTCCGGCCGCCCAGCCCGCGCTGCCCGCGCAGGCCGCGCTGCCGGCTCAGCCGCCCGCGCACCCGCCGCAGCACATGACCTCGCCGCCGCATCACCGTGAGTTATTACTTATCTACAACTAGCATCTGCCAGCGGCTCCGCCCGCGCCAGTGTCAGAAATTATCCCAAGGGAACATACTCCGAGATAAAAAAGTAGCCTGTATGCTATTCTAGACTGTAATCTATCTAAATCAAACTTTCGCATTTATAATAAGTAGTAAGATGCATTCAATCGCTTAGCCTTATCTCAACTATACTGGGCTTTACAGCTGAGAACTAGTATTTTACATGGAGCCGCTGCTTATCTGACCTCCGCAACCCAGTAACTGGATAACACAATACCTCTTGGCAAGGCTGCTGTCAGATTACATGGTTCTGACTACCCGTAACGACTGTCCAAGATGTAAAGGCGCATGGTAAATTTCGTAAAAGGCTATACAATACATAATAATTGATAGAATCGCTAATTTTTTTACCCCATTGCCTTGCTCTATTTTAAGAAATATTCTCTACATAAGCCCCATTGCCATCAAAAGAAATTATTCAAAATACGGATTTGTTTTATTTCCAGCTATGATGATGCCACCGAACCCCAACGCGGGCCCGGGCCCGGGACCGCACCCGGGGCCTCCACACGCTGGCCCACCGCCTCCTCCAGGTAACTGATAACACCATTAACTCGTATAGTAAGGACTGCACGTTTTTCAGACACAACAAAATGTACGGTCTAGGCCGCAGCTAACTCGCCACACAATAGGCAATCTTTGGGAGCGGTGGTGTGCGCGGGACATTAGGGCCGGCCGCATACTAACAATTCTCTGATCAGGTCTTCCGATTCCGAAACCGTAGACGTTTGATTTCCCGTTCTTTTGACCCGAACGGTAGGTTTTTTCCGAAGTGAATCATAACCAAACGAAAGGCCTAAGCATTCAGGTCTACGCATCTGAACGCCTTATCAGGAAACCGCACGTGTGTGGCCGCCCTTAACACGTTCATTGCTACAGACTCACCCTGCGAGTTTACGTTAATTTTATTCCAGTTCCGGCGACTCGCGTGGTGAGTTCAGTGTGTTTCGGCAATATTTATATTGTGTAATGTATGCGGCATCCGCGAAGAGGTCATGAAAATCGTAGTGGCATTGAATGTGTTAAAATACCGTGTTTCACATAGCCTTGTGCCGTCTCCCTCTCTCGTTTTATGACCGCTACTGCCACTACTTACGTAGTATGAACTAGTATGAGACCCTGTCGTAGCCTGTATATAAATTAGTTGAATTTTGTTTTTCTATTGCCTGTTCACTTTTTCCTTTCCTAAGGGCTGATTTTTCAATCTTCAGATATTTTTTGTTTAGAAAATATGTCAAACAACCATTTATTTATTCTTCAGTGTTTTTGATAGCCGCGCTAGCTTCTCGTCCGTTCATGTATCGGTTAAAAACAATATACGAATAATACATCCTAGACCTTACATGTAATAACTGGCACACGTAATAACCAAACGTCTTGCTCTGTGATGTAGTCGCTAAGAGCTCTTGTTTGTTGCTCTCGGTACACTTCATTATTATACAAGCACTGTGCTCAGCATATACGGGCTAGTTTGATTTGATACATACCGAGAGCAAACAGAATAAGCTCATCTTGTGCAAGATTTGGAAAATCGACAAAAATAAGCTGATCACCAGTGATGCTTGGAAACGTTGCTCTTTGTGTGTTTACAAACAACATAGTCCGCCAGGTGATATGGTCGATTCAAACGGACGTTTATAATGTCCACAAATGTGGCTGCATGTACGCTATCATGCATCGGCTTCTGGAAAGCGTTTATATTAGTGAAGCTGCTATAAAGTCTTCAAACATATGGTTGAAAGCCCGAATAAAATAATTCTGGCGGAACAATTTGAAGTCGCGCTTGAATCGGCCATTTATTACTTCTACCACCACCCTCCGGGATATGGTAAGCAATCTAGACCTGTTCGGTTGCGAGCTGATCTGCGCCACAGTCGTTACTTTCAGGCATATAAGCAGACTAATTGACTTGTGTCAAAATCAGAGTCTCTAAACCCACGATCATGTATAAAAAAAATGAAATGTATCTTCATCGTCATATAACATTCTTTGTAATATAGTTGGGTCTGAATCAGTAGCCGCGTATGGTCAACAAACATTTAAAATATAACCATCGCAGCTGACTATGATGAATGGTTTTAAAAGGTTAAAAAACTTGGGTAAACCATACGTTTTTCTTTGGAAAGAATAATTGAAACTCTTCTGGATGTAGATGTATGTTCCGTTCATTATCGCTATTGCATGTCTATCTTCTAATGTTAAATAGGGCTTTCCAAATAAAGCGTTCGGTACGTAGAGATCTTTCAGCAAGCATTCTTCTTTCGACGTAGTTGAAACCCAGTTGCCGAAGCACGAAATCAGTAAATAAACAAACTCTTGTTGTTTTTAAATGTCTTTCTAGAGTTCTTCTACTCATCTGAAACAGCGTGGCAAGTCTTTCGTTGCTTTCACAACGCAAATTCATCAAATAAAATGGTTAGAGCACTTTTGGGTTCTCTCGATTCTTCTTCTGTTAACCAATACCACTGGTCGATTTTCTGCCATATTTAACAAAATCAAGTCCAAAAACGTAGGACAAAGTGATCAGGTAAACAAAAGTCCAGTAGGAAGCAAAGGTCAAAAGGTTTATAAAAGCACAAGGTTAAGCGATGGACAATCGCACAGTACACAACGATACAAGCGTACCCGAGGGTTGCGCGGAAGGAGCGTGGTTGTTTTGTTCTTGTTCGAAGCTGATTGGTCCCCCGCGTCAGTAGGTAGTCGAGTCGAACTGGCGGGTTTTGTTGCGTTGGTAATAAGTAAAATTAACATGATACGATACGTTAAGATTAAGCATTACACCACACAATAATTATGCGACATTGCTCTAAACAATTACATTTTACTGATATTCGAATATTATCTTTTATTCTAAATGAAATACGACGTAACGCCCATACTAAAAGTTATTCCTAACAGTACTTTCATTTGACACTAATGTCATTGCTGGCCGCCGACCGCCTAGAAGTGCCCAATCTCCTTTCATTGATTTAATAGCCGTACACCGCAGACCACCAACTTCTTATTTGATCTTTCAGTTCATCCCAAGGTTTTATGGTAGATATAGCTGTCAGCTGCATAAGGCAAGACCGCCATTGTATCCATAGAATTAAGTTAGTATAAAAAAATTGTAAGTATATGCTACCTATTTTAATTTTAATTATCTGACTATTGCTAAAACAGCCCTAAATGACGTAAAACCGTGATCATCCAGGCGCGTACGGCGGCGCGTACGGCGGGCGCTACTACGGCGGCTACGCGGGCGCCTTCCCGGCCGCCTACCAGCACGCGTACTACGGCGCCGCGCCGCCCGCGCCCGAGCACTACGCGCACGCGCCGCACCACCCGCTGCACCACCACGCGCCGCCGCACCACGCCATGCATGACGGGAAACGTGAGTGGATATAAATGTACCGCATTTATACAACTTGCACTACTCTAATGCCCCTTCTATCTAAATAGACAGTACATACAACACCCTTCTGCATTGTTCTGTGGTGCTATTCTGTCAAAATGTAAACTTAGATGAAGTGAACTGTCAATCCATCTGATATATATGCGAACGTAAGACAAGTGAAACGACGTATAGCTGGTAGCACACTAAGTTTATTTGACAAGCGACACAACTTATATAGGAGTGGATGCAACCACCCTCATATTACTAACAAATATACAACATTCCTCCCCATAGCTTGACAACATAAACATGATATGATTTACTTAGTAAAATTGTTTATAATCGACCCTAGGTACAGTTCGCAGTTTTTTCCCGTCACTCATTTGCCTTTCTGGCTGTGGGGTCTGGCCTGACCCTGCCTCCACGAGGGGTTCATCCTGAGACCCTTCTGTTGCCTCATAGAATTTGTCGTCTTCCTCTTGTGATGTGCCAGTCGTTGTTTCCGTATCCGTTCTTCCCTTTCTCTCACTATTTCCCTCCCCTCCCGTGTCGGACTCCTTGTCGTCCATTGTGGGTGTTGGGTTTGGTGGTGAAGTTCCTCGTGGAGTAATGTCTTCGATTTCAATGGGGCAATCCTCTAACCGGTGGGAAACTATTGCTGTACCTTTATAAGCTATTAATTGATTTTTATGTTTTTTTACTTTACAAGAAGTTAAGCAGTCCTTAACTATATATACTACTTTTCCGATTTTTTTTATTACTACTCCTTTATTTTTGACCCTTTCTTATTGATGTTGTTTTTTTTATACAAAACATAGTCTCCAGTTTTAAAATATTTGCAAGCTTTGTTGTCGTTTAACTCTTTAGACTGCAAACACTGATTGTTTTCGACGTTTCGAGTGAGAGTGACAGACGCCGGTGATGGTGGGTTAGGTTTGATTAAATCTAATCGCGATCGCAGCTTGTGTCCGAACACTAACTGGGCAGGTGAACAGCCCGTTGCCGAGTGAACGGAATTTCGATAGTCAAATAGATATTTAAATAACTTGTTGTTCAATGCCTTTGTGTTGCTATTATTTAACATACAAGATTTTATCCCCTTTTTCACTATTTTCACGTAGCTTTCTGCCTGCCCGTTACTGGCCGGATGATAAGCCGGTGACGTCACATGCGATATTCCGTTTGATATGCAAAACATTTCGAATTCTGCAGAAGTAAACTGCGTGCCATTATCACTGACTATGGTATGCGGTAAGCCAAATCTTGCCATATATTCAAACAGTTTACTAATCAGCGAACCTGATGACGTACTTGACCCCATATCATACGCTTCTACCCACTTTGAGTAAGAATCTACAATGATTAAATACGAACGATTATGTATAGGGCCGAGAAAGTCAATATGAATTCGATAAAAAGCCTGCGGTGTGTGTGGCCATAGCGCTGGAGGCGCACGCGCTGGTAACTGTCTCAACTGTAAACAAACCTCACAATCCGCAATCATTTTTTCTACCGCGTTATCTATTCCCGGAAACCAAAATCTACTGCGCGCTTCAGCTTTCGTTTTTACGATACCTAAATGTGATTTATGTAGTTCTGTTAATAATTTAGTTCTGAGTGTATAGGGTATTACCACTTTATGTCCTCGCATAATACAACCGCTTTCATAAGACAGATGGTCTTTACATAAAAAATATGGTTTTAATGATGTATCAGATAACCTCTCAGGCCACCCCTTAATAATATATGATAAGACTTTATTCAATATTGCATCCTTAACAGTTTCACTATGAATTTCGCTACGCGTAACTGGTAAACTGCCATCGATAACGAAATTAACATACGACGCGCGATCTTCTACCGGCACTAAACTACCGTCGGCTTCGTAGCCGCACCCCCCTCTTAGCGGCGTTGACTCATAGTCTGGTAGACTGGCGCGCGAAAGATAATCGGCGCTGTTATCAGCACTGCGTATGTACTCAATAGAGTAGTTATAACCACTAAGAAACATCGCATAACGCTGCAGCCTATTTGCAAAAACTTCTGGTATTCCACGATATGGCCCAAAAATTGATAAAAGTGGCTTGTGGTCTGTGCGAAGTACAAACGGAACCGCCCTCCCGTATAAGTATTGGTGGAAACGTCGCACACCAAAGATAATTGCAGTAGCCTCTTTTTGAAGTTGTGAATATCGCTTCTCTGCGGAATTGAGTGTACGAGATGCAAACGATACTGGACGTTCCACTCCATCAGTACCTATCTGCGATAAAACAGCACCTAGACCACTGGGCGATGCGTCTACCGTTAAAATAATTTTGGCATTCTGATCAAAATGTGCTAGAACCTGATTTGAAGTTAAACATTGCTTAATTGCCTTGAATGCTTGGTCATGTTTGACCTCCCATTTCCATGTATTTCCTTTTTGCAACAATGAATAAAGCGGGGTCAATATTGATGACGCGTTAGGGACAAAGTTCCTATAATAATTTACTAACCCTAGAAATGACTGCAACTTATTCACGTTTGTCGGTATAGGCGCCTCAACAATTGCTTGGACCTTTTGTTTCGATTTACTTAAGCCATTCTTATCTATGGTATAGCCTAAATATTCTATTTGGTTCTCAAAAAATACACACTTATCTTTACGAAGTGTTAGACCTGCGTCCTGCAGTCTTTGCAACACCGCGCTCAATCTCTCTAAATGTTGCTGTTTAGTATGTCCCGTTATACAAATGTCGTCCAGCATACACATGACACCGTCCAACCCTGATAATAAGCACTCCATTGCCCGTTGGAAAATAGCTGGGGCACTAGCGAGACCAAAAACTAAACGCGTATATACAAACAACCCACGGTGAGTGTTAATACAAGTTAAATTCTGAGATGCCTCGTCTAAGACAAATTGTGAATAAGCTTGCGTCAAATCTAATTTGCTAAACTGCTGTCCCCCGTGTAATTTTGTAAAAAGTTCTTGTGCCGTTGGTAAGGGATACTGTTCTACAACTAGCTGCTTATTTACGCTTACTGAATAATCTACGCACAACCTAATTGAGCCATCTCGCTTCAATACAGGAACAATAGGCGACGCGTAATCAGAGTACTGAACCGGTTTTAGTACACCTATACGTACCAAACGCTCGAGCTCGTCGTTTATCTTATCTTTAAGTGCAAATGCTATAGGACGAGCTTTGAAAAAAACCGGTTTCGCGTCATCTTTTAATTGTAGTTTTACCCGATACTTCGTAAAAACACCTAGCTCGTCTGAGAAAACTGATGGAAATTGTAGTTTTAATTGTTCGGCAATATTCTTTGACTGACAGTAATTTATTTGTAGCATTTGTAATTTAAACAAACAAATAAAATCTCTGCCTAAAATTGGGGGTCCGCCATCACGTATCACACGTACATTAACTACGTGTGTTTTGTCTAAATATGTAATAGGTAATTGCACTATTCCTAGACAGTTGATAATATGACCTGTATACGTAAACAGTCGATTCGACGTTGATAATAACGGAAACAATTCAAAATATCTTTTGTACACTTTTTCGGAAATCGCTGTGACTGCCGATCCGGTATCGACTTCGAACTTTTGCTTTATATTTTGTATCGAAACTATTATAGTCATAGGTTCGCCGCTGCGTGAACATATTTTTCTTGACCTACCGTCATCATCACTCTCGCTCGACCCGCCAGTTCCTACGAAATTTATTTTCTTGCACATTCTACTTAGATGGCCTTTTTTGTTACACTTTTTGCATGTATAGTTAGCAAACCGACACTGAGACGTTTTATGATTTTTGTAGCCGCACACGGAACACTTTTCTTTGTTAGCACTGGCACTGGGTTCGTTTGTGGCGATCTTGAACAGCGCTTCGCTCGACGGTGGCGCCTGCGTCGACGCCGATGATGATGCTGCTGCTCCCTTCCGTGCACTGCGCACGCTCTCCGCTAAATCCACCGCTTTTGCCAATGTCAACTCCTGAAGGTCACGCACGAAAAGCTTGTCCTTCTCCGGTCCCGACAGCATACCCATAACGAAGCGATCACGCAGCGCCTCTTCTACATTCAGGAATCCGCAATGTGTAGTGAGGCCACGTAGCCTCGCAGCCCACTGTGAGAATGTCTCTTCTGGACCCTGAGTGGCAGCATAGAAATTATACCGCTCACCAAATCCGCATTTCCTTGGTGTGAAATGACTGTCGAGAAGTGTCAGAATGTCTTCGTATGGTGTCTGCGTGAGCTCCTTCGGTAACGCCAAATCGGCCGCCAGTTTGTACGTGCTGTCAGTGAATGCACTCAGCAATATTGCCCGTCTTTTCACTCCCTTGGGATCCTGTACGCTGTCAACATCGTTCGCAATAAACCATTGTAAAATGCGTTGTTTATAGTTTTGCCATGTATGGACATTATGGTCAAAACTCGATAAAATTCCAAAATGTGACATTTTTTAACGTCTTTTTTCTTTTCCGTAATCGCGGGTAAGTACTCGTCGCCACTGATATATATGCGAACGTAAGACAAGTGAAACGACGTATAGCTGGTAGCACACTAAGTTTATTTGACAAGCGACACAACTTATATAGGAGTGGATGCAACCACCCTCATATTACTAACAAATATACAACACCATCCAATCAAGGTTGTATTACTCGCCTATGTGATAACGGTGAGATGTTTAGAGAATGGACTGGCTAGTTTTTACATATAAAATTGACGGTATATTTTTCGGGCAACTTGAAACTATTAAATTCCAATAAACTTGCTCATTCTGAAAGGATTTCCCTAGCTGTTCCTCAGTGGTCTTTTAGTATAACGTAATAAGTTATTGGCAAAGTTTACCTATGATATTACAGGTTATTTTTTTCGGGCACACTATACTAAAATAACTTCAGATGGACTTGGAATTTTTAATTCAAATAAACTTGCCCATACAGAACCGGTTACCCCAGCTGAATTGCGTACTCGGTGGTAATTGCGATTGCAATAGCGTAATAAGTTATTGTTGTGGTTACATGCAAGCACATAACACATTGCTCAGCCTTTCCTTGTCAACGCACCAGCGATACGTGTCTGTTAAGGCCTATACACATAACCGTAACGCGCCGCACACCACACCAAAAACACCTCAAAACTCTGCTTTGCGGCAGGCGGTGTCGCCGATTTCTGCATTGCGGCGCCGCAACGCGGTTATGTGTTTAGGCCCTTATTGTGACTCACATTCAGCTACAGGCCGTCAAACTTAGATTTCTTTGATTGACCCTTCTAGGGAAAAAACCATGTCCCAGTAGCGATGCTTCAATAAGAAAAATTAACGACTCTTTTCTATTCCAGCGGAGGAGCCACAGCCGAAGAAAGAGAATGAATGATCGTCACCAAAACGCGTCGTCAAACGACGGCGCAAGTCCTCTAACAAGGACGCCCAGTGAACGCTGCGTTAACGCGACGTTTTCTGGACCTGGATTATGATGTGTTAGAACCACCTTTGTTCCTGTGTTAGCAGAGATAGAGCTTTACAGGACGGATACCACCATCTCTTTTTCGCAAGAAAACAATGACGACTGAACTCTTCATAATTCGGCCATATTGACTAAAAAGTGAATAGTTTCGTTATGGAAGTTGGTATCTTTGGTTTTTAAGTGAAAGTGCAGATAACTGACTGCTTTTAAAGTTTTTGTATGTAAGATGTAAATGTAGTATGACTCGTACGTCTAGTGGTTGCATGTGCGACCAATGAGGTCCTGGGTTTGACCCTCAGGTTTTCCATTAGGAGTTTAAAAATGTCGATTACATTGATTTGATTAGATAACTTTTAACTGAAGAATATATGGCCGTTTGACAAATTTCCTGTACAAAAACTGTCAAACCTCAATTTTATTCCTCGTATAAAGATCTGACTACTGAAAAATCAGCCCTTATTAGTTGTTTAGTGTCGTTTTTAACGGAAGGGTAAATATGTCTGTCATAATTTCCATATAAAAGCTGTCTGACCACTATTTTTATTCTTCAGGTAAAATTTAAAACTCTTGAAAAATCGAACCTTATTCACACAAATTACTAATTTACTAGTGATGATTTTCATAAAATTTTGTAAATTAAAATAATTATAAAAAAATGACAACCAAGTTTTTAGATAAGTATATGGACTGCTTATTACTACGTAATGAAAAAATATTATACTGTAGAACATTTAGTAGCGCCAAACTTTAACCGCAAAATGTCGAAGTGAAGGCAGTCTGCATTTGTCTTAAGAATATTACAAGATATTGACATTCATAGTACATAAGTTGGTGGGTCCCCATTATCAAGGTTTTTATCTTCATGGAAGTTAATTCATATTGCAACTTATATACAATTATTATTGTTATTATCAAGCAGTGGTTTTAAACAAATATGTTTGTATTGCTTTTGTAAATACATATAATGTGTAACTGTGACTCTGGATCACTTACATAAGGTTTAATAAATTAAGATGATTGTCAAGCTCTTGTGCAAGGCACCAACCCATATTACAAGTAAAAAAAACATGTACAGACGCCAGCACATCAAACTACTACAATCTGTCAAATTTATTTATTAGATTTTCAACTGTATAGCAAATAAACATTAGGTTCAAGGTTGATTGGGAAAATTTGACTGTTTCGAGTAACTTGGTGTGCTGGCGTCTGTGTCAGCTAAACAGTTTTTAAAATACTTTTCTACATAGATGTACTTAGCTACGTAGCGAAAACACTGTCTTAATGCTAGGTTTTGGTGAACATTGCTTACTCTGTAAAGTTTATAAGATAAAATAAAACACTTCTAGACATCTAATAAGATTTTATTTTCATTAAATATCAGATAAATGGTTATAGTCTTAAATGTAATGTAATCTGTCAAGGAATATATTAAATAAGTGCCTGTTTTGTCACTAAACATAACTACACAAGTTCCGTGATTTTATTTCATACTACTTTTTTTTTATTACATAAATTCAGAATACTTATACATGGTATTGCACAGAATGACTACAAAAACCTAACTAAAGCCACAAACACATTGTCGCGGCTACGGCTTTGACAGCAAGCCGCCAGCAGCCTTTTTTATCTGGATACAACTCGCCCTTGGCCAACTATAAATTCATGATGGCTTAATCGCTATTATATGACAATAGGAATCATGGAAAAAGTAGGTAATCATACTTCCGACATTGCAAGGGAAGTCGGCGTATCATACGTCCCGAAACTAGCTAGAAACTTTTTTAGTAAACTTATACGTAACCCCACGACTCCCAATAATCACGGTCATAGTGTGCAAATAGGCCGGTGATACCACATCTTTTGAGGAGAGCTTGGGTACAAAACGGCGATACACAAAGACGCGGTGAACGCTCGCTTAGAGCTCATGGCTCAAGCGTGCTGCTCTGCTTGCTGACTTCTGTAACGCGTTTCAATAACTCGATACATTACAAACAAACGTTGGAAATCAGTCTCCGCCTTTGGCGAGTCTCATGTTATCCCCGCGCCTTTATGACCATGACTGCCGGAGAGGAACGTTGGCCTACAATCGGTCGTAAAGTGTATCATATCCAGACGTTTACTGTCACCGTAGCCGCATTAGAGCCTAAACGAGTATCATAATTATACGAAGAAATACAAACAATACATTAAAACGTCGTTATGTTTCACATAAGACCAATTAGAGATGCAGCAAATTCGTATCAAAACACTTATTAAGTATTATCCTGTCCTTAGATAATATAAAACGCAACTTTTCTGGACTGCATGTCCGTTAGTGTTAGTCGAAACATACAATCAATCCCGTCTTTTACCAACTATGTCGGGGTCGGCTTCCAGTCTAATTGGATGCAGCTGGGTACCAATATTTTACATAAAGCGACTGCCATCTGACCTCCACAACCCAACAACTGGGTAACACGATACTCCTTGACGAGACTAGTGTCAGATACTCTTTCCCGATTACCCATAACGCCTCAAAGATGTTCAAATAACAGCCGGGACCAACGAGGAGGGAATCTCGGTATGTATGGATGGTCACCCATCCAAAAACCGACCTCGGCAATCGATGCTTAAAGAAGATGGACCCGAGCGGCAGCGGCATTTCTACCAGTCGAATACTGAACTTACTTTTCATGAAAGCGTGTAAGAATAGTAGTTATAAGCATTGAAAGACGAGAGTTGCGTTTTAGATTATGTAAGGATGAATCAGATAGCCTAAATCGTGTCTTACATCTACGATGAATTTCGTGTATACAGTGCAATAAACATAGATAGACGAGTACCTACAACTAATATATAGTGTTAAATACACTTATGTATGTATGTATTATATTCAAGATATATTTTCTTAGAGCATACTAATAATTATAGACGAAACATTCTACTAAATCACTAAGCAGGAGGATCAATAAATACTGGTAATGCTACGCAATATAAATATTATACACTTCCTACGACGTCTGG
The DNA here is from genome assembly GCA_905163435.1 of Mamestra brassicae. Classification (NCBI taxonomy): domain Eukaryota; kingdom Metazoa; phylum Arthropoda; class Insecta; order Lepidoptera; family Noctuidae; genus Mamestra; species Mamestra brassicae. Next base: position 11,417,756 of record LR990989.1, on the reverse strand, counting down.
GACAAAGCCATACTAACTTGGTTTATTCATAATTGAGTACAATAATATTTTTAATCGTGACTATATCTGATGCAATAAGAATACTATTAATGTTATAATATTAATCTGATGGTACACTAATAATTCGAATAGACATAAAGCACAAAAAATAATATTATAGATCAAATAATACAATCTTCGCTTTGCTACGATTTAGATTTTGAAACCTAAACCTAAAAAGTCCTCTATTAAGACTGGACCACATATTCTGATATTGATGACAAGGCAATGCACACCCCACACGGGTGTAGCTATAGTCTTCGCAAGTCCGAGGGTCTAAAAATGTGTAATGTGTCTAAAGATGCCAGTATTTGCCCAAACTTCAGGCAGAATTTCATCACTTTCATTCGAAAAGCTAGTGATTATATATTTTGGGCATGAATTATACGTGCGATCTTGACAATATTGTGGACCCCCTAAACACCCTGACTGACCCTGACCACACTGAATTTTTAATAGAGTTTGAAAAATAAAGTTAAACAACAGACGAACATACATGATACATCCCCTTTTTACCCCAACTGCGGTGCGACCGAAGAGGAAAGTATTGGTTTGTAACTGTATAGCTCAAAAGTTCATTTTCACTGTTCAAGCCCCTGTTTTATGGAGATTAAAGAAAATAGAGTCAATACTGAAGTTCATACATACAATGTGCTCCAGCCTTAAATACCATTTACTAAAAGATTAAAACAGCCTCAACTACAGGTGACCCTAATACTCCAGCCAAACGGGCCACCGCGGTGGCTGTCGCGCGCCACGTCCTTTGGTAACACGTGTGCAGCGACTCCATACAAAACGTTTAAAAATCATGTAAACAGCTTGTCGCCAACCACCGGTGGCTGTGGTCGGCGGCCCGTTTGAGCGGAGGCTTACGATAACTGAATCAGTGTGTAAAAGAGAACGCGAATACGTAATGCAACTATTTTGATTTGTATACGAGTTAGGATGTCATCCTAATGTGACCTTATTACTGCGTTACCTAGAATAGCCTGATTGCAACATCAGGCTTTCCTATTGTGCAAAAAAATGCATCTTGTACATTTCTGAATACCTGCTACAACTTTACTGACATCCCTTATTCATAATAACACGTCCATACTCATACACTTGATTATATCTTACCAACCAGCATTGTACCTATATTACATATTGAGATATAATATAAAATCACGCCTTTTCCCTTGAGAGCAGGCAGAAACTACAGAACACGAAATCGTACGTGCTCGAAAATTTTCTCATACACGCGTGGGTCGCGAGAACTATGATAGGTGCATCATAAATATGCAATAGCGGTCATTGACCCACCTACATTTATTGACGCCTACCATACACATTAAACTTTATTTTTTAATTTTTCAGATGTTCAAATACCGGACAAGAATGGTTTTGAAGGAAATCCATTCCATTCCTTCTGTAGCTGTACTAGGTATACAAATCATGTACAAACGTCAGCACATCTACAAAAATCTGTCAAATTTCTTTAATAGATTTTCAACTTTATCGCTGGAAAATTAGGTTCAGGGTAGCTTGTTGTGTTGGTGTCTGTACATCAGTGCCCTGGCGGTAATATCGAGTTAGCAAGAGACTGCCTCACGGTTGTCGATGAGTTGATGACTGAGACAACATCACATAATTTTATCTAAAACTCGATATGCCTCGTTACAAAATAGGGTATTCGACTTCATCAAAAATTTCCATAAATGATGATGACACTAAAAAAAAATGTGGAAAAATGAAGTTACGCGCTTTTGAATTTATTATTCTATACTTGTCACGCAAAACATCCATGCAATGGTAGAAACTCACAATGGCGTTACTGTCATAATTATGATGTCAGACATCTGTGTAATGTTTAAAGATTCCAAAATGTTTCTTAACTGTCTCATCTTTTCCGTTCCGTTTTGAAAAAACTTTTTTTTTTATGTAGTCGAATACCCTATGGCCTATGTGTTTCTTCACGAGTCAAAACAAAATTTACGACAGGTGTTGTCTCTGCATAAAGGAATTAATTTATCTGTCGTCATCATCATCATCATCATCATCATCCTCCTGGATCCTGTTGGTATTCCTCCCGAACACCGCAATGATTGGTCTGCCGGTCAGAATGGTGCCATTGATCTCCTCCAGTGCCTGGATAGCCAGCTCTTCGTCTGTTCAAGAAAAAGTTCGCATGAATTACATTAATATTATGATTTTTGTCAGTCGCACATTTCAAGTTCCTTTTCATAGATGCTTTGAACTTTGAACCAATAAATCAATCCACAAAAGCCGTGTCGGGATGTTGGGAGTCAACTATAAGAATTTATAAGTTCCCAGTTTTCCAGATTATTTATTGTTAGCCAACTAATATTCACAAGGTATATTAGGGGAATAAAAATCATTTTATAATCAACTTTATTAAAAAGAGGAGGGCCTCAATTCGATTAGATGTTTACTTTTTAATAAATTGATGCAAGAAATTTGTCTAACTGTTGTGATAACTCATTGGAAATATCAGAGAATAAATTTAGTAATTCGGATTAATACATTCATCACAAAAATTACCAACACCAAAATCTGGAAAATCATACATATTTCTTTGCATAAAACCTTTGCACATAGCACGCACATAAAAGTTTCGCAATAGCGCAAAATCGCTGCAAGACAAGACAATCATTCAGGGCACAACAAAGGTATGAACTTACTTCGGAAAGCCACAAACGCCTGCCCCCTCATGCGTCCGGTCATCAGACGCAGATCCACAGGCCCACCATTAGCCAGCACGAACTGGTTGAAGAGCACCAATAGCTGTTCCTGACTGACTCCAGGAGCTATGTTCTTCAAATATAGAACCTGAATATATCAATGAGATTGATTATTAACGGCTCATTTCAATGACGTATCTACCTTTAACCAACTGTCAAATTAGCTACCAACAGTAGGCTGAAACATCATTTTTGCCTTTGTGATTTGATTGAACTGAATGTGTTGGTAGCTAATTTGACAGCTGGTTATAGGTAGATACGTTATTATATAGACCGGCCGTAAGAGATCTACACAAGTACTACTAGCTTGTAGGTGTAAAGTGAACAAAGGGTTAATTTCACTTTTGTCCATTCATATAAGATTTACACTGTACATAACTAGAGCTATTCACACGCAAGTCGTAATAGACATATTGGTGGAACTGTTTACATTCAAGATTTTCTAGAGATGATTGTCTACCTTTTTCAATAATTTTCAATTCAATCTTAAGGTACAATTCAGCCGCGCGCAGCTGATGCCGCAATAGTCAGAGTAAGAAAATGTATGGCACCGCTTCCGAAATCGGCCGCACGCGTCTGACGCAGGCCTCAGAAACGGCGCCATACATTCTCATACTCTGACTATTGTCGCTGGATAAATCGCGCATGGCTGCTATCGGCCGCTATACACAGAATTGTACCTTTTAGCAGCACATTTTGAAAACAAAAAAAAAGCAACCATTGGACATTTAAATTAAATACTTTTTTGTGAACATACCTTTGAAGGTATTCCAGGCTCATAATCCTTGAAACGGTCTATCTTCTTGATATCATCCACACACATTTTTGTTCCCTCCAAAAGCTGTGATTCAGCTTGGTTGATAGGCATCATAATATCCACAGCCCTATACTCCTCCTGCACAGCCTGAACCGGTTCTAACCGCACAATTTTATTATCTCTGACTGTATACATAGTCCGCAAATGTGGTCCCATTGCATTCTCTTCTTGATCTCGACTTGTGATGGTGTGAGGAATCAACCGAGGCATTTCCCTCATGTCCCAGAGGCTTCCGGCTCGATCAACTCTTGAAGTACTTGGTATAGTGGCCATGTTAAAAGGATTCTCTTGAAGCATCCTCTCCTGCTTTCTCTGTAAGCGTCGGAGAAGTTTGCGTCTTTTTGTTAATGGTATCATTTCTGTTTTGATGTTGCCCAATAGATTCTCTTCTAGTTCTTTAAGCTCGTTCATTGGGTGGCCCTCAGGGTAGAATGTGATGGGCCTTTGCTGAAGTCTCTCTATGAGATTTTCAGGTGTTGTTACAGATGATGTGCTAGGCTGTTCATCTTTTTGTGTATCATCTCTGAAATCATTTATCATCTATGTGGAGACAAACTTAAGAAAGTACTTAGTGTTTAATATTGACAGGAATATCACATTTAGACCATCATTGTATTCGTAATATTATTAAAATAAATAACAAGGTGTTATAAGTTATAACTCAATTACCAAACTACACAAAGAACCTACCTTTTATTTATGCTGTGCATGTTGCTGATTTTATTGTATATTACTTCTAGTTTATTTTTTAATGCCCCGGATTCGATCTTCTTGCGTTGGTCCAGTAGCCCTGCCTCATTCTCTTGATACAGCTTTATTTCTTCACTAGTGAGACCAGCTTTCTTCAACCATTCCTGATGTTGAATTTCTGCTTGAGCTTTCCGGTACTCTTCCATCGATGATAAGCCATAATTAGTAAAAGGCAAAACCTCTGTTCTCTGTGTCTGTTCAAAATCCTTTGGTACTGATTCCGAGCTAAATGGTAATAGACGAGAGTATTATATATATTTTTACAAACCAATCATTTAAACCGTACCCGGATACGTTCATTTTTTGGATTACTATAAGCACTTACCACATCGTGAAGTCAATTGAATAGTCTCAGCATCAAGTAGTTCAGAATAGGTACAATATTCTCATGCAGTATTTCAAGCAAAACAAAATTTTTACTTAACTATTTATTTTCACGTTTTGACAGATATTGAATGCTAGAAAATTATTGACGCGATCGATAAACAACTTTGGCTTTGGAATATAGGCGTTTGAGTTAAAAAAAAATCTGTTCCTTTTGGTTGTCTCGCAGTTCTACTCATTCCAAGGGTCAGTTCACACCGTGACATGATGCAGCACGCATTTTTAAATAGTATTATGAAATGTATCGCCATTTAGTGATAACATTCTTATTCCAGAGAACGTTGAACCTGAAAGTTCAAAAGTAATAATATATCTAAAAAATCAGCGTATACAGCTAATTCACATCAATCTTATAGATTTCTAAGAAGTAAGAACATCTCCCCTGGTCGTTTAGGTCGATGCAAGACGCCAGCATGATATCACTGTAATGCGTTTCCGAACGCACCTTCGCACATGCGCCTCGCATAGCCGAGCCGGCGCGAATACCAGCCTCTAATTGGCTGTTGGTTAGGTTGATGTAATTGTATAGGTTTTATTCGTCGTCATCCGGTGAAAGCGCCAGTGTAGCCCGCAAAATTCAAATTTTCTTATGTATTTTTGTTTATTTAATTATAATAATTCTTTAAATAAATACGTGTTACGGTCGCGAATTATATTTTGTTCAACATACAGCCTGACACTCAAATTGCAAAAAAATACAAGAAAAATTTAATTACGCGGGCTACCCTGACACTTCCACCTTAAAATAAAATAAGTATGTTGCCAAAGCTTATGCCAACAACAAATCCTTTTCAATAAAACTGAGTCGACCCGACTACAACCAATTAAATTGTTTGGGGGCAGTTGCAATTTTTTTAACAAAAACATTTGGTTCCTTGTTGCGGTTCAAAGAGATTTAAAGATACTGGTCCACGAAACAAAAAAAAACTATTGTTTACTTTTTTTGTCATTAATTTTATTAACGAAGTAGTAAAACATACCTAGGCACCATACTTAAAGTACCTACAGACGCCAGCACATCAAGCTACAAATTTCTTTAATAGATTTTCAACTTTGCCGCTAAAGCATTACCTACGTTCAAGGTTGATTGGGATAATTTGTGTGCCTTCGTAATTACAAAGTCATTTCGTTATGCATATGTCTCAGCCAAATAGCTTGATCAATCGTTTTATTGGTTTTATGTTAAAAATATCATGCAATAAATTATTATACATCAGTGCAACAATCACTTATAGGTATTTACCGCATGCATAAGGAAGTTGTACAAAAAAATACTTTAACAAAGTACTAATCTAGTTTTAAGTTAAGTATATTAGAAGTGTTAAGATATTTAGATTAAGGACGGCTTGACAAACTAATTTTATTATTAAATGTATTCTATTCTATCAGCATGAACACATTTCCTTCCACGCGATATAATGAAAGGCCATCAAGAGAATTTTTTATGAAAATAGGCTTTCGATTTACCCAAACTGTCAAAGTGGACAATTTCATCACTACAGCTATTAATGACCTTGCAGAACCTCGCGAATGGAGAATTTGCGCCTAGAACCGTTCTTCTCCGCGGTGGGCAGAGAGGTGTTATTTGACTACGAGGAATTCTTGAGGGGGCACGGAAATAAAAAAGTTGCAATATTTGTGGACAGTCAATTTTATGGGCCATTACTTTGCATACAAACATTGCGTCATTAATGCGTCGGCGCTTATCCAGCGAAACCATTCTAAAGCACTTCAGCCAGTTACTGTACGAACGTACCCTTTTGGCAATTCCGCTAGAAAACGCTAGGTGCCAAAGAAAACGCTTTTGTACGCGTTCAAGACGCAACGAGTGAGCAGAATAGTGTGGCCGCCAGATTACGCTTCAATATTCCAAAATGCTTCGAACCAAACTATTGTAAAGCATCATTTTAGTTTTACAACTCCGAACCGTTTAGAATTTCTCATAACAAAACCCAGCATTCTAGAGGACTTTTTTATGGTATCATTTATGTGAGGAATAAAAGTTAATTTCTGATCAAATACTACACCAAGGTCTTTTATTGTGTCCAGCTCCGCAACCTTAACCTCATTGATGTAATAATCTTGCTCTATTAGATGATGTTTTCGTGTGAATTTTATATAGTATCATTTACCAGGATTAAGTTGCATCTGGTTGGTTTGAGCAATGATGTCAGCATATATAAATACATTACAATAATGAAAGCAATAGGCAATGTCATTAATAAAGAAATTAAACAAAACAAGCCCCAGATGAGATCCCTGTGGCACGCCAGAAGAAATATAATGTATGGTTGATTGAAAACCGTTGATGACTACGTAGAAAGATCTATCCTTGAGATATGAGCTCACCCATAAAAGTAACGATCCTGTGATACCATACGCTCTTAATTTGGCAATAAGTATATGTGAGACCTTATCGAAAGCCTTACTAAAGTCTGTATATATGACATCAGCTTGGTAAACTGAGTCAATTGCTTTTGTTAACAATTCCGTAAATAGTATCAGTTTAGTACTTGTGGATCTAGACTCCACGAAACCATGTTGCTCTTCACTTAGGTACAGTTTAAGGTGATTCTGAATGCGAGGACATATCAGAGACTCAAAGATTTTGGCAAGGGTTGACAGAATAGATATGGGCCTGTAGATAGAGACTATGTTATCATTGTTTGACTTATGGATGGGAACAACTTTCGCTACTTTTCATTTTGAAGAAAAATTCCAGGAGCTAAAGACTTATTGAAGATAAGTAATAATGGTGAGACCAACTCAGCCGCACACTCGTGAAAAAATATAGGTGGTATGCCATCAGGTCCAGCACCTTTATTGCAATCTAGGTTTTTTAATCTCTTATACAAGGCCTCCCCGCGAATAACTAACTGGGTTAGATAAACATAAACTATTATTGTGAAGGTTATGAAAATTTGAATTTTTATTAGTGTCGCAGTCGCAACCATCTTGAGCAGGGCCATAAACAGAAGAAAAATAAAATGCAAAAAACTCACATATTTCGGTTCCGTCCGAAGATGTAATAATACCATCAGTCATAGACAGGGGATACGGACTTGCCCTCCACGTTTGGTTTTACATACGTCCAAAACAATTTAGGGTTATTGGTGATTTCCTCTTCTAAGTTTTTTATGTAGGTATTGTAGCAAACAGTTTCAAGGTCGTTACAGCGTTTATAGATTAATTGCAGCTCGATAAAATGATAGTAAGCAGTGGAAATATTTAGGTACCTACCATTTAATCTCTAGCTTTTGCCCGCGGCTTCGATCGCGTTAATATAGATTTTTGCTAAAACAAAGTAGCCTATAACCGTCTTCCCATCCCATCGGGTCCAAACTATCTTTGCGCCAAAATTAATCAAAATCGGTTCAGCGATTTAGGCGTGTAAGGATTATACACAAACAAACAAACTCACTTTCGCATTTATAATGTTAGTTAGGATTTGTGGCTATATGTACGTGATAATTTTATTTCAGCGGGAACTTTTTTTGCATCCAGACAGCGAAAGATCTTAAACATTTGCTATGTTTTGCCAATTGACATACAAATTATTAAATAAAAAAACGATTATTTGAGTTGGATATTTTTTTTTAAAAGGGACTTAATTATTACTTTCTTTGGGAATATACCATCAGCAATACAAAGATTGATTACATGTGACAGTGGTGGCGCTATAACTTCCATGACATATTTTATCACTTTGGTTGATCCATCGTGTCCGACAGTATTTGTATTTAGTGCTTTCAACTCCAAGTTTATTTAGCCTTTTGAATTACCCTTTTTGGGCTAGTTTTAGCCTAATTATTAGGATCATTCTGGATCATATCAATTTTCTAAGATTAACCTTTCGGTGCAGAAAGCAATTAAAAATAACGATAATCCCAAACATTCTTAGTTTACACCAACCATCAAAATTTTAATAAATTAGTTATTAATACGTGATATGGTGAAGCACTCTCCTAATGTGATTAGGGCGATAAGAGTTATAAAAAGAACATTAAATCCTAAACCACGACGAATCGAACGAATTAAAACACAGTGTCCATTATTCGCATTGGAAGTAAAAACACTGGGTGCGTGAATGTGGTGTAAAAAGCTTTATATCTCCTGTCTAGAAACAGCAACTCGCGAGCGTACCGAGAGAAACAGATACATGAAGTGACTTACTTATTACTATAAGGCAGCCTGTCCATTGGAGAGGAGTCTAAGAGAAGAAAAGGATCCAATAGAGGTCTCAAATTTAGTTATCGGCCACTCGACCTGGGTAAAGGTTTGAGATCTACTCTGACTAGACACCTTACACAGATACATTAAGGGGCCCAAATATAAGGCTTAAGATGTGTCCACGTACAAAGGGCGCTGCCTGGGCATATTCTTCGCGCAGTTCGCACGCGTTCCACCTGTTCTTATCACAAAATATGTGTTCTGTTAAGATTTTTTTTGTAGCCAGCTGCATTACTTTCTATTTCTTCTCAACCTACCAGATACAACCTACCATCCAAGAGGAGCATGAAAATGATGACTGGAAATACTATACAGAGACGGGAACGCTCCCGAAATATTTCAAATACATATTACTATGGACCTGGAAGCCGCCTGGAATGTACGCTCCCTTCTACGAGAGAGGCGAAGGGCAAGAAACGTTCACCGCAAACAATTGTTTTTTTAATCAATGCTACGTCACCGCTAATAGAAGGTTGTCCAAAGGCGACCTTACCAAATTCGATGCTGTACTATTCGACGGAAAATACTTGAATACATCTGACTTTCCTAGACAACGATCTCGTTTTCAACAGTACATATTCTTTACCATGGAGTCGGCCGATAACTATCCCGCATGTAAAGAGGTGTTTGACGGATTTTTTAATTTGACGTCAACTTATAGACTTGATTCAGATGTTCCGTATCCTTATATACTGATTCGGGATAACAACGGCAAAATCGTAGGTCCGAAACGAAAAATGGTATGGAAAAAGATGCCAAGCGCCGATGATAAGTTTGTTCAAATATCACTGAGTAAAAATGCAACGGCAGCGGCGGTTTGGTTCGTATCTAACTGTAGGGACAGGAGTGGAAGACGAAAGTTTGTCACAAAATTGCAGAATGCATTGATACCATATAATTTAACTGTGGATGTGATTGGAAGATGTGGTACTATGACGTGTCCTATAATTTTTCAATCAATTTGCAATCGTATTATAAAAAACGACTACTATTTTTATATGTCGTTGGAGAACTCTTTCGCTGAGGACTACGTGACTGAGAAGTTGTTGACGGCGCTTCAAAATGATGTTGTGCCTATTGTATACGGTGGAGCTGATTATACGAGGTATGTATGTATATTGAGAACGATAAAATTGAGCTTTCGTTTGCCGATACCTAGATAAAAACAGGCAATTGCATTATCTACAATGTCTAGATTCCGATCTATTTTATGATAAAACTTCCAGTTTGACTGAAAAACGCAAAAAACCTATTTTTGCTGGACTTTCACAGTTCATTTATAATGGTGTTCCGAACATTTTCAGCTCTATGCGAATTATTGTAACCTTACCCTAACTTGACCGGACTACACCACACATAAAGCGACGAATCATTTTTATATTGCCATCTAAAGATTACTCGATTACTTTTATGCTAAGCCACTTTTTGAAATTTTCATCGATATTTTTTAGCTAGAGCATAACTGCATTGAACATGATAATGATAATGACATGTTTTAGAATTACGCTTTTGGGGTCGCAGATAGAAGGTAGGTAGTCTGTCTGTCCCCTTTATGCATCTTACGATGAGGTTGATAATCGGAGACGGAGTAAAAGTCCAATTTGCGGTAAATAATATGTATTGGTATACACAGTAGCAGTTATGGTTTAGAACACCATGAAACTATAACCATACTAAACTGAATGGACTAACGTACACCGTATCTCGTGGCGGTTGATAAGTGAGAGAGGGACGCTAAGGGTAGCGTCCCGAATCTCGTGTCGCCATCTCTTGTATACGCATCATGTTCGTGCTCGTTTCCAGGTACTGACAACAGGAATGCTCGCTTTGTAGCATGTTACATAACACCACGTAACATCGGTCAGACCCCACCTTAACACCGGTCAGTACGTATCTTAAGGTGTGTTCACATATGCACAATACGCACACACACGCTGTTAAGCCAACGACACGTTTTCCTAATGACTGACACACACTTAACTCTCTATCACAAAAACTTCTGAACCGATTTTTATGAAACTTGCACTGTTCCCTTGGTCCTTGTTGTTGTGTTTTTAGTTGGAATATTACCTAGTCCAACTAAAAATAAGATTTTTTAAACGGTTTTATTCAGCTTGCCCTGTTTATTTATTTATTTGTTTGGGTTTAATCTAGTACTTAATTGAAATTTGACCCCCTTCCTGTTGACTGATTGATTTGCAATTTGGTACGTACCTTTAGTTCCGATGACAATATAATTTAATACGTTCGGTATCATTGTAAATCCAAGATGGCCGCTGCTACAAAATGGCGGATTTCATAAATTTTATCACTACTTCCTCAATATATGGGTATCAAATGAAAGGGCTTGATTAGTAGATATAGAGTTCTTTATGAAAATTAAATGAAAATCCAATATGGCTGCCAACAAAATGGCAGGTTTATTTTTCTTTTCACAACCCCTTCAATGTGGGAATGAAATGAAAGGGCTTGAGTAATAGAATACTGCAATATGTTTTGACAAATTTAAATGGCCGCCGGAAATACCAGATTTCATATTTGTTTCAATATGGGAGATGGATATCAAATGAAAGGGCAAGTCGAAAGCTGCATAGTGGATCGCAGAGTTTAGAGACAGGCAATACTTTAACAGTAATATGAATGATGAAATTAGGCTCGAAATTGTTTGAGGAAGGACAAGCTTACGTGGCCCTGTGTCGAGTAGTCTTTGGAAGGATTATGTATTGAGGAGTTAGATTGTAACATATTGTCAGGAAAAAACCGTGTAATAATGAGGCACTAAATAAATTAAAAATAATAAGAAGTAGGTAGCAAAATTAAAAACTAAAAACTTGAAAATAAAAAAAAAACTGTTAATTTTTATTAAGTTAAACGGATTTATTGAAAATAAAGATTAAAATTATGTAGACAATGTACTAAATGCTAAACAATAATTCGGTAGGGCCTAGGTACTAGTCACCAGGGATAAGACAAACAAATAAAATCGTTGGGCGCGCGATACCTGCGTAAATTGTATTTATTATGATTATGATAAAGCGGTTGACTTAGTCTAAGCTTAAGTGGTGTCAAGACAACGTGGTGGTTTAAATGGACGTCTTAACCACTCACCACAAGGATAAGGACTTCAAGCGTTCTTGGAAGCATACCGGGAAACTGGAAGCTGGTTTGTGTGTGCCTGCGTGTGTTGAAGGTAGAAATGAGCCCCAGCAGATTGCCTGTTTAAGTAACGTTTGCCGGTAATTGTGGGTGTGTGTGTCGATTATTATCAGAAGGGTCGGCAAAGTAAAGTGCGTGTTCTTGGTTCGAAGTTTATTGAACGACTGTCTGATTCCAGTGAACTTAACAGTACCTATATATACAGTAACTTAATCTAATGTGCCTAAGATTAACTATGATTATTGTGCCTACGCGCTACAGTCCTCCCCCCTTAGTTGAAGCTAAATTTTATTGTTGAACCCCAATACTAAATTATAACTATTTACCTATATCTACGAAAATAAAAGTACTTAAACGCTACGGTTGCACTATTAGCGCGCACTTTTCACTTTATGCAACACTATAAGCTGGTTTAAGATTGATGCGGGTGGTTTGTCTGCATGATGGGCGGTGCTATATCGCTGGCGTGCTGTGTGATAGCGCGGCTGATTCTTGTCTCTACGGCGCGCGGTTTCGATGCGACGTTTGCAGTATCGCCACCCCACGTAGAGTACGCAGAGGATTATGCCTGTGCTGATTAAGACGACTACGGCCGAGGACATCTTGAGGCTGTTGCTGTTTTGTGCTACGATGGTCATTTTGCTGTCTGGTTGGCCCATTATAGAGTCGAGATGTTTTGACTTGGGTGATGCGTGCTTGTTGTAGTGTGGCGGTGAAGTGCTGGTGTGGGCTGTGGTTGACGACAAAGTGACGGTTCACATGTTGAATCTCACGGTCTTCTTAACGATGCGACCTGATCTTGTAACTTGTTGTGAATCGGGCTTTGTTGTGTCGGATGTCGTCGTATGGCTTGGCGGATGCGGAACGGTATTGAGTGGCGTCTTATCGCTCGACGTATGTGGCGCGTCGTTTTGAGTGGTTACGGTGCTCTCCGGGCGTGGGACCAACACGTCGTCATACCTTAATAAATAGGCTGGTTTCAAGCGATCAAGTGACACCGTGATTTGTTTACCTTTACATTCCAACGTATAGAATTTATTATGCCGCGATAAGACTTTGAATGGGCCCTCATACGGTGGCACTAGGGCTCGCTTTGCCTCGTTTCTAATAAATACATGAGAGCAAGCTGATAAATCTTTGTGAATGAATACGTTGTTGTTTGTGTTGCTATGTGAGCTTGAAAGGCTAAGATTTGGTACTGATGATAAAGATTGCGTTAATTGTTTTATAAATTCGCGATCGTTAATATTGGATGTAGGTTTAGATTGGAATATGTCGCCTGGAAGTCTTATATTACTACCATACAAAAATTGTGATGGGCTATATCCTAAGTCTATTTTAATAGCTGTACGTAAACCTAAGAGTATTAATGGCAATTCATGTACCCATAGTTTGCTATCTAAGCATTTTGCCATAATAGCGGCTTTTAAAGTACGATGTAGTCGTTCGACCATACCGTTCGCCTTTGGGTTGTACGCTGTTGTACGGATGCGTTCGATGCCGAGTACATTTAATAATTGTCGAAACAAATCGGATTCGAATTGACGACCTTGGTCTGAAGTTATTCTTACTGGACAACCGAAACGAGCGATCCAATGTTCAACGAACACCCTAGCAACTGTTTCAGCTGTTATTTCTTTTACTGGTATAACTTCAGGCCATTTCGTAACTCTATCTATAATGGTAACGCAATATTTGAAATCCTCAACAGGAGGTAAAGGTCCTATGATGTCCATGTGTATTTGTTCGAAACGGTTTCCAGTGTTAAATTCGCCTAAAGGAGTTATTGTGTGGCGTTGAATTTTACTTTTTTGACATGGAATACACGTTTTAACGAAATTTTTGACATCGGTGTTCATATCACCCCAAAAGTATCTAGATTTAACTAAACTTTTCGTAGTAGCGACGCCGGGGTGACTCACGTTGTGCAATGTTTTGATTGCGAGTTCCCGGAATTGTTTAGGCAGATAAGGACGTATATCGTTCGTAGATGTTTCGCATGCTATTTTTATCTCGGTGTTGGGCATAGTAATTAATTTAAATTGAAGATTGTTACGTTTGCGTAGACTTTCTAATTCAGAATCACTTTTTTGTAATTCAGATAATTTTTGGTAATCGAATAAAGATGGCATGGTGATCTCTTCAATTCTAGATAAGGCGTCGGCTACTGTATTTTTATCGCCTTCTATATATTTAATACTATCGCAAAATTGAGAGATGAAATCTAATTGCCTCAAACGTCTTGGAGAGTCTGATGGCGAAACTTTTTTTGTTAGTGCGAAAGTCAATGGTTTGTGATCTGTTAAAACGGTTAGTTCTCTACCTTCAATCATATGACGGAAATGTTTTATTGACATGTATATAGCTAGAAGTTCCCTGTCGTAGGTACTATATCTTGTTTGGCTATCCGTCAGTTTTTTTGAATAAAATCCGAGGGATTGTAATTTTCCGTCGACTTTCTGATTTAAAGCTGCGCCTACACAACTACCAGAAGCGTCTGTCAAGTGTCATTAATACTAAGGGTGCGGTTGCGTCTGGGTGGGCTAGCATGACTGCATTGTTTATGAGTTGTTTACATTGACTGAATGCTCTTAACGCGCTTTCGTTCCATGTAATCTCAGTTTTGTCGCGTTTTTTTGAGTTGTGCAAGTACGCGTTAAGTGGTGCTTGAATCTCTGCGGCTTTTGGAATGCATTGCCTGTAGAAATTCATCATGCCGAGAAAACGTCGAAGTTCCTCAATTGTTTTCGGTTGCGGATAGTTATGAATAAGTTCTGTTTTTTTTGCACTCGGTTTTACGCCCTGTGAATCGATATGGTAACCGAGAAAATCTAATTCAGATTTACCAAATTCGCACTTATTTGTGTTAATTGTTAAACCATAGTTATTTGAACGATTTAATATTGTTTCTAGATGTTGCAAATGCTTAGGTTTTGATTCCGATCCGATAATAATGTCATCTAGATATGGGAATGCGAAATCTAGACCTTCCAGTGCTTTATTAATTAATCTTTGGAAGTCTTGTGCTGCGTTACGTAACCCAAAGTTCATTCTTGTAAATTCGAATAAACCGAATGGAGTTATGACCGCAGTCTTGGGAATATCTTCCGGTGCCATGCGAATATTAAAATAGGCTTTTCGCACGTCAATCTTAGAAAATATGGTTTTGCCTCTGAGTAGATAGGTGAAATCAAGTAGTCGCGGTAATGGGTAACGGTCGGGTATAGTTTGTGCGTTGAGTCTACGATAATCTCCGCATGGTCTTATTTCACCATCTTTTTTAGTAACACATACAAGTGGGTTAGCCCAAGGACTATTTGAAGGCCTACAAATACCTAGTTGCATCATTCTTTCGAATTCAGCTTTCGCTATTTTGTATTTCTTCGGATTGAGCGGACGTACTTTTTCATGAACCGGGGGACCGGTGGTATAAATGTGGTGTTGTACGTCATGTTTGGGGTCTGTCATAAAATTTTCTAGTTTGGTGATGTTAGGAAACTTTTGTAAGATAAGATGGTATTCGTCATTGACATCTATTGAACGAAAACTCGGTTCGTTGGAAGATATTACGTATGTGGTGCGCGATAACAATGTGACTTTGTCGACCAATTTCTTACCATGTAGGTCTACCATAAGTTTGTTTGCGGCTAGGAAATCGGCACCTATTATCGAAATACGTACGTCGCCTAATATAAATTTCCATCTAAATGTACGGCGTAAGCCTAAATTAACCGTAATGACTTTTTCACCGAATGTCTTTATTTTTGTGCCGTTTGCTGCATATAACACATAGTCTGACGTCCTACACGAGTTTTGCTTATTTGCGGCTAATACGGAGACGTCAGCACCTGTGTCGATTAAATATCGCACACCTGTTGTAGTGTCTGTTACGCACAAACGATATGAATGTTCGACACCGGCGACGTTATTTATTCGTGCCGGTGTCTGAATTAGTTTTCCGAATTTTGTGTAGGATGTTTGCGGCAATTAATGAGATCTCCGCATTTGCGCGCATTATTGCCGTAGACGTAGTGATAAAAACACAGAAAATTTGAGTCGCCGGGTTTCGCGGATTGGTTCAAAAACTTTTCACGATTTTTTTGAGAGTTTTCGCGACTTTTGGAACGCGGTCGAGACGGGCCGGAAGCGTGTCGGTTTCGTCCTCGAGGTTCGTGATGATTTTTTTCGCCTAGTTTGTTATTTAATGCCGAAATTTCCATTTTCATTTTGTTTAGTTCACTTAAAATTTCGGAAGTATTCTTTTCTGAATTCTGAGAAGGCTTCGAAACGGAAGCTATCTCAGACGGTTTGGTATTCTCCATAATTTTATCAGCGATTTTGGCTAGGCTATCTAATTTTACATCATCTGAATCACATGCCGTTAAGACGGCTCTAACAGAATGTGGTAAGCGCCCGGTCCACAATAATTTTAAAGTTTCATCTGGGACTCGGTTTTTACCTAGATTTTGCATTCGTCTAAGTAGCTGTGACGGTTTTTGATCCCCGAGCTCTATCTCGTTTAAGAGTTGGTTTAGTTGTTTAGTTTCCGACTCCTCGTAAATGAAAATTAACCTGTTTTTTAGGGTTTCAAATTTGTTTGATTCGGGCATGTTTTCTAAAATATCACTAATGTCACTTAATTCGCTCTGTTTTAGCCTAGCTATTAAAAGTTGACTTTTGTGGAGGTCACTTGCCTTTTGAGGGTCCACGATGGCGCTGAATTGGTGGAACCAGAGCCTCGGCCGGTCTCTCCAGAAGTCCGGTATTCTCGGTGTGATGGTAACTGCCGTCATCTGCTGTGGCTGCTCTGGGGTTGGTGGTGCAGGCGTAGACATGGCTGCAGGCTGTGGTTGAGCAGCGGCTTGATAACGCGGGTCGTTTATCGCGCGCGGTTAGATTATGCGAGAGTTATGAGGCGCGCGCGTACACGTCGGGTCACCACTTTGCCGGTAGTTGTGGGTGTGTGTGTCGATTATTATCAGAAGGGTCGGCAAAGTAAAGTGCGTGTTCTTGGTTCGAAGTTTATTGAACGACTGTCTGATTCCAGTGAACTTAACAGTATATATACAGTAACTTAATCTAATGTGCCTAAGATTAACTATGATTATTGTGCCTACGCGCTACAAACGTTTTAAGGTTGAGTCTACCAGGTGTGTGGTAGGTGCTTGATGCTGAGGTCGAGGTTGGAGTTGGAGAGCGATTCAGGTTTAAAATAAAAGAAGTCACTCAGGTTATTTAGAGCGTGACTCAAGGTAAGTTTCCAGGGCACGATGACCTCAGCATCGAGCACTAGCAGCACGCGGGTGCTCAATTGCCCAAGGTGTTGGTCATGTTCTACAATTTGTGCTTATGACATTCGTATTTGCCTCAGGAGCTTATGAAGACAACAGTAATTCCAAAAATTAAAAATAGGACGGGCGATGCCTCCGACAGGAACAACTACAGCCGCCGGTCGTTTTTGTAAACATGTCGAAGTGAAGTGATTACGTGGTGATCTGTCAATCCATATAATCAAGATGAAATGACAGTTTACTTCGTGATCACGTGTCACCTTGATTATATAGATTGGCAGTGAGATGTAATATGCTGGCGCGCAGGTTTGTAAGGTGTACATTTTTTTTTAATTACTATGTTTTAGGTGTACTGCTAGACATCGTATACCTGCAGCCTGTGGGTCCGCTATACGTAGAAGGCTTTCAGAGACCTAACGATCCTGAACAATAATGGGTTTAGGATACTGTTAGGGTTGCCGCGATACTTACAACGCATCAGGGAGGTTTGCGGAGGCCAACACCGAATGCTTTAGAGCAATAGTGCGCAAGAGAGTGGCCTCCCTGATGCGTCGTTACGGGGCAGCTCCAACAACCTTCTAAACACCATAACGGAAAGGGTTGAGTGTCCTTTTGTGAGGCTTCCAGTGCCTCACAAAAGGACACTCAACCCTTTCCGTAAGGTACACAGTTCTGGTGCAACTTGCATAAGTAGGTATAAGGTACTAACAATTTTATATGGCGTTATGATCGGAAATAAAATTATAAATAAATAAAAACCGGTCCTATGCTAAGCAAATTCAACAGCAGCGAAGGGAGTTCGATTAAATCGAGTTTGCTTTTCTCGTTCTTGGCCCTCAGCAATATTGTGGTTTACTTACTTTGTTACAGGTTCCTTCCACCAGGGTCGTACATCGACGCTAGAAAACATAGCGTCACTGAATTAGCTGCAAAGATAAACAAACTAATACACTCCCCAAAAGAATACATTCAGTATTTTTGGTGGAAAAAGTATTATTCCTACCATGATCCCAAGACTGTTGAGAACGTGTGCGCCATATGTGAAGCTCTCCATAACGAGGAATTCCTCAATACAACCCAAAGTTACAATAATTTCCGTGACTGGTGGAACTCAAAGAAACGATGCGATCCGCCAAGTCAAGAGAATAAGAAATAATGGAACCTTTTGATACCCCTTCCCTCCTCCCCCTTTTAATGTTAAGTACTGTACTACTAGTTACTAATATTATATTTAAAGAATTTTAGGTAGGTTTATAATGCATGCCAGTTTTGAGACAGTAAATACGTTACGAATAAGAACATGAATAAATTTATTAGAAAGAAAATGTAGGTTACAAATTGTTTGTTATAGGTAGGTACATACAAGAGCGTCTAGTTTTTTTAAAAATAATGCATAAAAGAATTTTCAAAGACTTCCTGCACTAGGCCAGGCCTGTCCCGCAGGACGCTTTTAGAGATGTGATAAATATATTGTCACCGGAAAATAGCA
Organism: Mamestra brassicae; assembly: GCA_905163435.1. Lineage (NCBI taxonomy): Eukaryota > Metazoa > Arthropoda > Insecta > Lepidoptera > Noctuidae > Mamestra > Mamestra brassicae. The sequence continues at coordinate 11,398,856 of LR990989.1, read as the reverse complement.
AACTCCGTAAGATTATAAAATAACTTGAGAGATTGTAAACTCTCAACTTTCAATCTTACGGAGTTTGCTATTTTCCGGTAATAAATACAAATAAATGTATCACACGACTCAAGTGGTAGCAGCGGAGGCAGTCCAGCAGTCCCGAGTGACGACTAGACGCTACGCTTGAGTTGTGTGTACTTACTGACAATTTGGTGGTTTTACTACAAAGAAATCTAAAGTTACTTGTGATCTTACTAGACACAATAATAGTGAACACTACATTTGGATTCCTATACAAATAATTAATAAGTAGATACCTATGCACAGAATAACAATAATTACAATATTACCAGAAAATTACTAGAAACTTTGTCCACTGGTATAGAATTTTCTTTCTAATTTCTGTACCAGTGGACGAGGTTTGTACCTAATGCAGACGAGACGGGATTCGAGATCATGGGCATACTTAGCATTTGCTCAGGGGTGGGGCAAATGTAAGAAAACTCTGTAGTAGAAATTTCTGTGGCGGACTAAGCCTGTCGGGACAAAAGGTGGCCAAACCAAGTACCTAAAGCCCCTCACCTCTGCATATGTATAGAAAAGCTTAACATAATGTCAAATGTTTGGACACGCCAAATGAGCTCGAAAATGTTTTGCAACTCTAATATGTTTTTGGTTTTGAACACTGAGTTTACACATACCTACCTACTTAAATTACATTTGTCGACATAGGCTGAAAAGTTTAATCCTGGACCCGTGCCAATCACGACACGGACACTAAATATAATCAGGGGTACTGGATTAAGGTATTTTTTTAGGGTCCCGTACACAAAGGGTAAAACGGGACCCTATTACTAAGACTCCGCTGTCCGTCCGTCTGTCACCAGGCTGTATCTCATGAACCGTGATAGTTAGACTTGGATGCAAACGTGAGCAGTACTAACAAGCAATAATATTTTAGCTTCCAGAAAGGTTAGTTTTAAGACCTACTTATTCCTTTCATACAGAAATAGAAGATACTTCGTTGCCTCATACAGATAAACATGAGAACATAGAACCAATGCAAAGTGAGAGAGACTATCTCGAAAATTTTGAAACCTTTCACATTTTACATACGTGACTATAAACTGCGTTTTACTAACCGCACATATTAATGGCATTGTTTGGTAGTTTTTACGTTGAACACCTTGCCACTGGTCCAGCGTGGGTACATACGCCCATGGTACGAATCGCTCGTCTCTCCGGCATCTAATCAGCAAATCGACCAATTCCAGTTGAAATTCAGTCTTAATCCCCAATTTGTGGTCAGTCCAAAATATATGGAATAATTGAAATAGGTGCGATCTCGGTGTGTAAGGTGTGTAAGTGGAGCTGAGATTTTTTATATTGACTACTTCACTCGAAACTTGCCGAGGGCCGAATCGATATATTTGTTACCAGATACTCCAAAAACCATTAGAATGTGTGACATCCGCATTCTAATGCAAAACACAAGATATTAGGACGTAAGACTAGGCAATATGGTTAAAAGACTATAGCCTTCCATTCGGGGTAAATAAAAAAAAAATTACCTACGTCAGTTTATTATACTCTTTGGTCAGTTTCAGTTTATGTCTTACTATACTCCATAGATAATACACTATAATATACCTACTATACTCTTTGTCAGTAGTGCTCAACTGCTCATAGGTAGTGCTCTGTTGAGTATAATTATGTGCTCTGTGCAGTAGTGAGGCCACTAATGAGGACTGAGGACTGAGGATTGGCTCATCATTGCCCTGATCATTGCATTCAGATCGATCGAAGACAGGGAATAGGGTGGTCCCTCACTCTCCTTGTGAAATCGGCTATAGACTCGTTACCACGCTTGTGTTATATTGACTTGTAATTCGCGTCACGCGTCATAATGAATTCGTGGGGCAACGATCAATTTGCCATACAGAACATGATGCAGGGAATGCCTAATATGATGCCAAACATGATACCTCCTGGAGCGATGGCACCACCTCTCGTGCCTCCTTTTCAATTGTTGGGAGAAATTAATCAAATGCAGGCAATGCCTGTGAATACCCCGCAGCCCAATGCCCAGTTCATAGGGCCTGTGATACCGGAAAACGTGGCTATGTTAAGCCAGGACATAATCGAAACTGAAATCGAAGCAAAGGACAATGGTCAAGAACAAACGCAGGAAAAACGACTGAGTCGAGACAAGAATCATCGCCGCGACAGAGAACGTGAGCGAGGTTAGTTTTTATAAAAAATAAATTATCTCCTCAAAGTCAAAAATCTGCAATTAATCTCTTGTATAAATTAATAAAACTACCACATCAATAGTGTCAGATTTAATTTGGTTTTTAGTAAACTCAGTTCTGAGTTGCTTGCCTTTGAAGCTAAATAATTAATAAGAATACTTTAGTAAACAAATAAAATAAATTTGATTTTATTGTTCTCTTAACTACGTAGCACCAAACAGTAGTACTGTTTTAGGAAGACGCCGCTCTAGGTCACGTAACCACCGTGACCAAGAGGGCCGGGAGAGACGGGACTACAACAACAAAGACAGGAATAACAGAGGTGACCGCAACCGCACTGAGCACCGTGAGAGGCAGTCCAAGTGGGATAACAATGAAAGAGCTATGCATAATATGATGTTGGCAGGTATGACTACAATTTCATATTTTGATCAGCTTGCAACGGTCTTTTTATAATTTTGCATGGCTATGTTCATAGAATCCAATTTTATAGTCCACTACAGGTTTATGATCTAACAATGTGCTGGCTTCTTGAGGCCTCTCGTAACAATGTGACGTTTTCAATTCATTTTTCTATGTTTTACTTGGATGTTACTGACATCAGTGGACTTGCCTATGTTTGATCTATGGAATAGTAATAGAACACATTTTTATGGAATTGTAAACTAGACTTGAGCAAGTATTGTGATAAGGGCATGCTATCTGGATATCTGAATTTCTGAATTATCCGGATATTCATCAAATTATGGATCCGGATATTAGTATACATGATATCCAGATATCTGGATAATTAGTCCCAAGTACTTTGGAGTTGTCCTTGTAGTTGACATGACTTTTCCAGAGCCATTGCTCTGGAAAAGTCACGTCAACTACAAACACAATAAAAACACTATCATATTTTAACAATGCATCAAATGTTAGGCAAAACATTGGGTCTCTCCCTGAAGATTACTATTATTGTATTATTAATAATTGAAATTGAAATAAAAATTATTGATTGACCATATTCATTTAATTTACTTTTTACGATGATGTTCTAAATATCCTACTACAACTACAAAATCTTGTTTTCAGGGCAACAACAAAACATGCTGCAGTATAGCAATATGATGCATCATAACATGCAAAACCCTATGATTAACCAACAGATAGAAATGACAAATATGCAGCATCATATGATGCCTGGCATGGCCATGATGCCTAACAACATGATGATGATGAACCCACAAATGCAGATGCCCAATCAGAACATTTTCTTTAGCAATGGTGTCATCCTGCCGGCCCTGCCTGGTACAACAACACCGCAGCGTAGGGAACCACCTCCCGGTTGCCGCACCATCTTCATCGGAGGTCTGCCCAATGGAGTTACCGAAGACAATATCAAAGAAATATTCCAGCGATTTGGTCTTATTGACGAAGTCAAGGTCCATAAACAAGGAGTATGTCATGTACGGTATGCAAAGCCGGAAAGTGTGGAGCAGTCATTCTTTGTGTCCGGCCACCGCATTAAGTTTCATGATCAGATGGAGAGTGAGGCAACAACTCTTTTTGTTGATTATGCCTTGGTAAGTGTAAGTATTATTAGTTCCATTATTTAAAATAAGACCTGAAGGTAGGAGTTTTCTGAATTTAAATATTTATGTCTGGACCATTTTTATGTGAAGAACAAACATCGTTTTGTTCTACCAATTCCACCAATTCGCACCAAGCGATTCCAAATTTCTAATGCACACAGCAAAGGGGTGGAACTCTACCTGAGTCTGTGTTTCCGAACGCATTCAACCCTAATCTCTTCAAAGTTAAAGTAAACAGGCTTCTTCTGGGTAAGCTCACTCCATCGTTGACGTCTTTGTCACCTCTGACGTACACTAGAGTCAAGACCACCCATCTAAAAAGAAAAACCTGTCTCGGTATACCAGTTCGTCTGTTGAATACCTAGTGGAAATAACAGTTGATTTCTCATTTATTTGGTTATACCGTTTCTGGGCTGTTGTAAATCGTCGCAAAATTAATGTGACGAAGTAAACTACTGTGATTTTTTTCGTTTGTTGAATGGGTCGTAAACCGCCCGCTATGTACGGGAAGTTTGCGGTAGGGTATTTTCCTAAATAGAAAATAGTAATTCTAATTAGTCCGTCCGTTACATTATCAAAAAGTATTTAATGCTAAGGCGCATCAAAGTTCGGGACTGAGGGCTGGTGACGTCACTTTATAGTAAAAGGGACTAAAACGTATCGTCACGCAATTTTTCGTCGCACTGCGTGTCGTTTTCATTTTTTAGGGTTCCGTACCTGAAGAGTAAAAACGGGAACCTATTACTAAGACTCCACTGTACGTCTGTCTGTCTGTCACCAGGCTGTATCTCATGTACTGTGATAGCTAGACAGTTGAAATTTTCACAGATGGTGTATTTCTGTTGTTGCTATAACAACAAATAATAAAAATTAAATAAAAATGGGCCCCCATACAAGAAACATTTTTTTTTTCGGCTTATGCACTTCTGGTAATCTAACTGACGGACTAATATTAGGTCACCGGAAAATCGCAGACTCCGTAAGATTGTAATAAATCTTGATAGATAATAATTTCTCGATATATTTTGAAAAAATCGTTTTTTATGACAATAAATCTGATCCAAATTCAATAGTTTCCAAGATAAAATAGTTCACAATTTTACGCGATATTTTACAATCTTAATCAATCTTTTCCGGTGACATAAATTTCCGCCGTTAATATAACGTTCGGCTACTATCAAATGACCATGTCAATAACTCTAAAATCTTGGAACAGAACCGTGAAGACCACAATGAGTTTGAGAAGAGCAAGCGCAAGCGCACTCCAACCCCGCCCCGTGTGGAAGAGTTCACTGCCGCCAACCTGGTCGCTGTCGGGGAGAAGATCAAGAGCGATAATGAGTTTGCTGAGGCTGCACCTGTAAGTTTACTGCCTTTTAAGGGTTCCGTACCTCAAAAGGAAAAAACAGAACCCATATAGGATCCATTGTTGTCCGTCTGTCTGTCCATCCGTCCGTCTTTCTGTCTGTCTGTCCGAGTTGAAATTGAAACGATGTACTCAGGTCTATAGTCTCTTGAAGCTGTGAAAAAAATTAAACATCTAAGTTAACGTAAAAAAAAGAAACCGCCGTTTATGCCGATAAACCCGTATATTTCGACACTCTCAAGGGAATCAAAATTTATAGGGTTTTTTTTTTTTTTTTGACCTAGAACTATGATATTTGGCAAGTAATGCCGACTTATACAACAAGTATAGGGAAAAATCTGAAAACTATACATTTGTAATTAAATGATAAAAAAACAGGGTCTTTATGCAAGGAACAGCAGTCCAAATTTTGAATTGAGTTAACCGTGTCATGTGGGGTATCGTATGAAAGGGCTTCATTGGCAGAAGCTTATACAGATTTTTAATTATTTTTATGATGTATAGTTTTCGATTCATGACGAATAATACAAATTTATACGGTTTTTTGTCATACTGTCCTACTGTCTCTCTCCTGGGCAAAGGAATACCGCCAGTCCTTCCTTTTCTCTATTCTCATTTTTTTTTTCAGAATCTTTGTTTTATTTGTAAACAGGTCAAATTCCAACAGATAGTGAGATGTTACATATAGGTAGATCTTCCATGTTTTACCCAGAGATTTAGACTTAGACAGATTTAGACATAAAAATAGTGGTCAAATAACAAAAATTCCCGGAGTACTAAATATTGGTGGAGAGTTGGGGTTTACCATTACAAATAAAGTTTTAAAAATCCCCATCGATCCTATGTGTGCTACAAAAGTTATTCGGGGTCAAAGGTCTTAATTTGAGTTTTTTAAGATTATTCTCGAAAACGGTAAGTTTTATCAAAAAAAAAAATCTCAAACCAAAGTTGTAGATCTTAAAATTCTCTACACAAATGGTCTTCATAATTTTTTTCCTAAGAGTTACCATTCCTGAGATACCTATCGCGATTCTAAGTGTCACATTATACATGATATGCACACATTTCCACGCCACCTGTGAGGAACAATACCCGTCAAGTTCTTGATATTACCTTATTATTGATATTGCTATTGATTTTTTTAGATATTTTAATCAGATTCATACTCTTGAAAGTCTACTTCAACAGTCATGTCTTCTTAGATTTCTTCTTCTTCCTCTTCCTCTTGCTGGATGTTCATAAATTGTTCAAATGTGGCTGAGTCATTGGTCTCTTAATAAAAATCACAGCAATCTTCCTCTATTGTACTCAACTGGACATTTGAGCAAGACTGACCTTGGCAATTCGTACACGCTGGAGAACACAGCAACCCGACTTTTTTACAGCCACATTTGGCATTACAACCTTTTTTGCAATTCCAAAAAATAGTGTTGAGCAGTTTTTCTGGAGCAGGTGGGAGTAAAGTTTGAATGGTTCCAGAGTATTATCTACCAATTTCCAACTCCAGTCTTCTGGGTTCAGTTGATTGCCTAGCCATGTTTGAACTTGATATAAACCGCAAGAAGAAAGCGAATTCCTTCCGTAATTATTGTTTGAGGTGTGGAATAAATTTCTGTAAATACTTAAGCGCAGTCAGTCAAATCTAACAAGTAAGTCTAATCTAATCTAATCTAGTAACCTAAATGGTTACTACTGGTCCTGAGCCATGTCTACAAGCTGTTTTCGAGGGTTATTTCGAATCGTCTCGCCCAAAAGTTTGACGACTTCCAGCCGCCGGAGCAGGCTGGGTTTCGAAAAGGCTACAGCACCGTGGACCATATACACACCCTTAGGCAAATAATCCAAAAGACCGAGGAATATAATCAGCCTCTGTGCCTAGCGTATGTGGACTACGAGAAAGCCTTCGACACCGTTGAGACCTGGGCTGTCCTGGAGGCCATGCAGAGATGTCTCATCGACTGCCGCTATGTCGAGGTGATGAGATGTCTGTATAAGGCCGCAACAATGACCGTCCAAGTACAAGAACAGAGCACAAAACCAATCCAACTGCGTCGAGGTGTAAGACAGGGAGATGTCATCTCTCCGAAACTTTTTACGAACGCGTTGGAGGACGTTTTCAAGACGCTTAATTGGAAAGGACGGGGCATAAATATTAACGGTCAGTACATCTCGCACCTCCGATTTGCGGATGACATCACATTGTCATCATGGCAGAATCTCTGCAGGAGCTGGAAGGGATGCTAAACAGCTTGAGCGATTCTTCAAGGCGGGTGGGTCTCGGGATGAATCTGGACAAAACCAAAGTTATGTACAATGGTCATGTCCCCCCGAGACTTGTAATCGTAAATGGCGCTACCCTCGAGGTTGTGCAAGAATACATATATCTAGGCCAAATTATACAACTGGGGCACAACTTTGAGAAGGAAGCGACCAGAAGAATACGCTTGGGCTGGGCGGCCTTCGGGAAGCTACGTGGTATCTTTGAATCGTCGATCCCACAATCCCTTAAGACCAGGGTCTTTAATCAGTGCGACCTTCCCGTAATGACTTACGGAGCCGAAACGTGGACACTCACCATAGGCCTGGTCCACAAATTTAAGGTTGCTCAGCGTGCAATGGAGAGAGCAATGCTCAGCGTGCAATGGAGAGAGCAATGATTTCTCTGGTGGATAGAATTCGCAACGAAGTCATTCGCCAGAGAACTAAAGTCACCGACATTGCGCGTAGAATGAGCATGCTGAAGTGGAAGTGGGCCGGCCATGTCTAGACGGACAGACGGTCGATGGAGCAGACATGTGGTAGAGTGGAGACCGCGTATGGGCAAACGTAGTGTGGGACGCCCTGCGGCACGATGGATCGATGATTTGAAGAAGGTGGCTGGCAGCGGATGAATGCGGACCGCTCAGGCTGATATGATGAACCTAAATGGTAAACGCTTGTAATAAGTACGTATATTCACTTGAAGTGAACCTTCAGCACTAAAAGAAACAGGTATATGAACGAAACCTACGGACAATAGAATAGCCAGATGTTTTTCAAGGCCACGTGGGTGGGTAGAGGGGATTCAGTTAGGGACTGACTATCTTTTGAATAAATGTTTTCAGAATAGTATAATATATATAAAAGAGACACAAATAGGTATTTATATTTGTCTTAAGTTCCTGATTATGTATATACGTGTCTTATATGTGCATATCATGTATAATGTGACTCTTAGAATCGCGATATCTCAGGAATGGTAACTCTTAGGAAAAAAATCATGAAGACCATTTTTGTAGAAAATTAAAAGATACAACTGGTTTGAGATTTTTTTTTTGATAAAACTTTCAGTTTTAGAGAAAAATCCAAAAAACCTCATATTTTGACCTTTGACCCCGAATAACTTCAAAGGATCGATGGGGATTTTTAAAACTTTATTTGTAATGGTAAACCCCAGCTCTCCACCAATATTTGGCTCTCTGGGATTTTTTGTTATTTTATATGTCTATATTGACCGGACTATATTTTTTTTGTTAAATTAACATTGTTAAATGTTTACTTTTTAACATACATTTAACTTTAAAAATATCATTAAGTGGTAGAATTATGTTGTTAACTTTCACATAGGTAATAAAGCCAATATTAAAAGGCACGTGCATATAAATACAAATTTAAAATACAAAAAATTTCAATAAATAACTGACAGATTAAGTTACGTAATAGTCCATTAGTGAGTACATAATTGCATTTATTTATCAAAATTACATTGTTCTGTTTTGAAATTGTCCAGATTTAACGTTTTAATTTTTCAATCTGTCAATCAATAATTTATTTTGTTAAACAGGTATGGTTACAGATGGTAGAGGTATACCATCTAATATATATGCGCTATGTTTTGCCAATATATGGCGTACAAAATTTACATAAACAAGCAATTACAATTATAGTTCCAATTCAGGTTGCATGTCAGTAGATTACATTAAACAAATAATTCAATACAAAATTTTTCAGGTAGTTTGTTAAATATTTTTTTGGTCATGCCGAAGGTACTTTTATTAATTAGTGCAGTTTTGCCATAAGTCACTTTGAGCCCTGACTTATTTCTATCGCGTAATTTTCTGTAGTAACTTTTAGTAGCTATTTTTAACCGGTGAGCCGTCTTGCATGCATGAATCTGGAAACGCTTGAGACAGTAAATTTTAAACTACGAAATAAAATTCTCACTGCTAATAATCTCTTTCAAACTCAAACCTCTTCAGACCCTGGCAGCATGGCTAGAACATGGGGAATGCCACAAGAAGAACGCCAACACTTTCTACGCGTTAATCCAAGCCACCAACAACCAGCTCCGCAGACTCTTCAATGAGAAGATGCTGATCGATGATGAGTACCAGGTCCTGAGGACGACCATCAGGGACAAATTCGGACATATCATCATGCAATGTAAGTGTACTGAAGTATCTTAATCATCATCTCAAGTATGTGAGTCGACCTCCTGTCTTATCGGATTCAGTTGAAAACCAGAATTGTATCCACCCATACAGCTGAGCTCAACGAACCAGAAACCTTGGTAAGAAATTAATCAGTTTCGGGCTTCTAACTACCCGTAACGACTGCCAAAGATCTTCGTATGCCACCTGAAAGTTTAACGCAGACGCCAGCACATCAAGTTACAACAATCTGTCAAATTTCTTTAATAGATTTTCAACTATATCGCTAAAGCATTAGGTTCAAGGTTGATTGGGAAAATTTTACAGTTTCGGGTAGTTTGATGTGCTGGTGTCTGTACTTTCCGAGGCAGCAGGCTGCTACAGGAGAAGACGCCCCGGGCGTCGGGAGTCGCAGGGCGATCCCCGGCCACCGTAGGCGCGGGCCTGCGGACGGCGAGCGTTGGGTGGCTCGCTGTCCGATCACCACCAGGCCCGGGTCGATGGCGGTGTTTCACGCGCGCCTCAAAGAGATATTGAATAGAAGACGGGGCCCGCTAGGGCCAGAGCCTGCCAGGGTTGCGGAATTTGTTCGATGAGTCACCGCGGCCCTGGAACGCAAAGGGCTTTAGAAGAAACACGGATGGGTTTTAGTCAGTAAGAGTCTGACACGCCCTTCCGCTCCACCCAGAGCGGAAGAAGTCATTTGATGATTTCCCATCTTTAAAAAAAAAAGGGAATATGAAATTGTTGAACTCGTGCGGTTAAAGAACCTGAGCTCTTCACCGATGAGATGCAGAGGGATGCTGAATGCAGTATTTGAGGCAGGCACAAAATCTGGGACAAATTCGGTCACAACATCCATCAATATAAACGCAAGTATATTTCCCAACGATATAGGTTCGGCAACATGAAGCGACTGTGATGGCCATTCTCTCGTTGACGAAAAGACCTCGTTAGGCTTTGCTTTCCTTGATCGATGCAGCAGATCTACGACGAATACAAGGTTTTCAGAACAACCATCAGGGGCGAGATCTGCCATAATCATGACGGTAGGTAGGTAGTGTGGGAACTCCTGATTGATCATCATGGATGTTTAGATGGAGTTTGCAGTCAGTTTATTTGGGGTCGGCGTAGCATATCTTCTTCAAGACATCTGTAAGTTGTCATACAGTGGGAGACCAGGTGCTGAAAAGGAACACCAGAGGCCGGCTGGCAACTAAGATACCCAGTGACTTGAAGACTTGAAGACCTTGGGAAATAGGGAATTACCACCGAATCCTCAAACCCAACTTAATTTTAAAATGCTTAAAAAAAGACTTCATCTTATTCTGTACCAGATTACACCTTTCAAGGTGTGTAAAGTGTAAGTTTTAAAGGTGTAAGGTGTAACAGAACGACTAAACAAAACTCCATTGGTGTTTACGCACTGTGTCCAATTCGAATACTAGAAAACACTGAAGATGGTGCTGGTGGCAGGGACACTGGTGGGATGGAGAAAGCGGTAAATCTTTTGTATAGGTATGTCACCGGATTATTGCAAACACCGTAAGATTGTGATTAATTCGCTAGGACCACTTTAGAATCTAACGCGATTTATTATAAACTTACAGGTGTTTGCAATTATTCGGTGACAAACATAAGTGAGGGGCGCTACACACTTATAAGTGGGCCGACACAATCGGTTCGGCAGTAGTTCAACACCTATTGAAAAAAAGAAACAAAAGATTTCGAATGTGTTTGAATCAATTACTACACAAATGTAGTAATTTATTCGGCTAGTGCCGATCGGGTGGACTATTCGGGCTATATGCGGATTGACACATTCATTCTCTGCCTGCTAAGCCTTTTCCCAATTATATTGGGGCTTCCAGTCAGTCAAACCAGTATTTTAGGTGTTAGGAGCGGCTGCCCACCAGACCACCAAAACCTATTAACTGTGTGACGGTAACGGTACTTCTTGGCAAGACTGGAGTCTGATATTCTGGCTTCTGATAATCCGTAACGACTGCTTAAGATCTACAAATGACAGCCGGGACCAACGGCTTAACGTGCTTTCCGAGGCACGGAGTAGTCTCGGTGTGTTGAGATCATAGAAAATATCTATAGTTGAGATGGTCACCCATTCATAGACCGTCCTCGGCAAGCGTTGCTTAACCTTGAAAATCGAACCGTGCGGCTCTTATTATTTAGCCATGAGCTCCTCTGAATTGACACATTCCTTCTACATACATATATTCGATTTTGCCGCCCGGCTGTGCCGGTTTATGACTGCTTAAGTATGTAGCGCCCCTGACACGTATAAATTTCACGGATTCAGATCAGATCCAGTGCGTAAAAATCAGCGATAAGCTTGAGTGTTGTTTGAGAGTTTGGGGGTTAGGAAGAGCTATGGCTACAGCTGACGGCAGGTTGGAGACAACGAGAGCTGGAGTGATCGGCTGGGGGGCGTTTCAAGGAGTTCGAGAAGATACGCCAACTAGCTTTAACTAAAATAAGTCGAACGTATTTAGTACACTGACGGTAATAGCTGAGATTCTCCCATGACACTTATTCAATTACAAATAACTGTAATGATTTGGCTCCTACGTTTACGTCGGTGTACTAAAAGCGTTACAGCAAATCCTAGGGCACGTTTCCAACTGAAACCAGCTCGCGTGGTGAAAGTCTGGGCACTCCCCACTCCGCCCAGAGCGAGAGGAATCATTTGATGATTTCCCATCCTTACCGGGGTATAAGGAGATCAATCGCTCGATTGTGCCCTGCAATGTTATTAAACTTGCATGCTAGTTGTTTGCATTTGGAAACGCGGCTTTAGCCAGCAACCAGTCATCAACACATGGATTCTGCAGAAGAGGAAAGCAACTGAGGTCTACTGATGGAGAATTGAGTCCATTCATTCTTCCCGGATAAGTAAAAAGTGGCAAGAAACTTCAAAAGACAGGCGAGCGGTCGAAAATCAACATTTTAGATGATCATAATCTCAGCCAAAAGTCGAATGCTGGACATAGGCCGCACTCAAGAATCTCCACTACGACAACGCGTTCTCCGCTGCCCTCTTCAGGTAGATTCCACCTTGCTCCATCCAGTAATGCTAAAAAACTTCGCTTCTTTACTGACACGTAAGGTATAGGATTAAGCGGATGGTGGTGTGATTTTGGCAGAGAGCGTCGTTCACCGATGGTACGGCAGGATTGAAGCAGAAGATACTCCGACTAGGTATTGACCCTCTTTCACTTAATATCCTGTGTCCCCTTGCTGGGGCAGAAGGCATCCACAGTAGTCCTCCATTGCGAGCGGTCTTGAGCTTCACGCTTCACCTCGCTTCTCGTAAATCCGATGCTCGTCGCTTCGGCCAACACTGTGCGTCGCCAGGTTTCACGTTGACGACCATTGACCGCCTTTACATCACATGAAAGGCTGATGAGGCCGAAGTTTTCATCATTAAAGCTGTGTAGGACTCGACGACTTTAACGCAGAAGGCTTTGTGGCGCTTTAAATAGCGGCAGTAAATTTCGAAAAAAAAAAACTTCCAAGGCGATGAATCACCTGATATTGGGTTACTTCCGCCTATGGACATCTGAGAATCAGACTCCGAAGCGCTGCCAATCCGGAGACAAAGCTAGTCTGACGAGCCTGCAATTACACCCATACGTCAAACCTTATCAATTCAGTGATCGGAATAGGCTGAGTATATTTACCTACAGTTTGTAGAACAAAGACAAAAATCGGAGACTTCCTTATAACTAAATATTTTTAACCAGTAAATTTACCCGAACTTTAATTACGTGAATTTGAACATCTTATTATAAATATTTAAATTATAAATGCTTTTTGTTTTTACACGACTGCTTAAAAAAGGGAGTGCAATGTTTTCATGGTTCACGTGACCTTTATTTCTTTAACTTCTGATCTACCAAATGGTTTTGAACCATTCAGAAGCAAAACCACTTCAAATCGGAATACCAAAAAACAGCCAAGTCGATAGTAAATCAACCACCAAGAAAACAGAAAACACAGAACACAGTGCACAAGACAAAAGTCAAGGAACGAGTGATAGGAATGGGGCGGGACCCGGCGGGGTGAGTGTGTTACTGTGCGGACGCGCGGGGGTTAATATCGAAACTTTATCCCAAACAGGTTTTAGCAACGATTATCAAGTCTATTTGCAGTTGAAAAACACGTCGCTTATACCGTAAAGAACACGATAGCAACAAGAACTTGGTAAAACTAACCTGTTGTTGCTTTAGTTAGTGTCCCTTGTGAAAAATCATTATGAAAAAATCCTTATATTAGTCTACTAATTCCGGAGAAATCACATAGCAAAATACAAATCCGTTTATCCGTTTTTTTTCTGTTAGTATGGTAAACTTACATAAGGCTATAAGTAGCTTAGCGTAGCTGTTCAAAAATCACTACGGGGTTACTTCTAAAGCATGATTTTCTTAATAAAAAAATCATTGGTCCGCAAGATCCAGAAAAACCCGCGTAACAAACATACAAAAAACAAACAGTCGAATTGAAAACATAATTTTTTAAGGCGTTAAAAATGTAGAACCATGTGAAAAAATTTCTAAAGAAGAATATTTTTAAGCAAGAGACTTTTTATAGAATTAATAAGACGTTTAAATTCACGTAATTAAAGTTCTGGTAAATTTACTGGTAAAAAACTTTTAGTTATTAGAAGTCTCCTATTAAAATAAAATAAAATAAATAAAGAATCTTTAATTCGGATAAGCAACATCCTTATGGGTTAGTAAACAAAAAGATAACTTATTCCTATGTTATAATCTATATCTATATTAATCTAAACTTATAATCTATTTAGAAACTAGGCTGTTGTTGGAAATTCATCTCCGAACAACATCACCTAACAAAGGAGAATCATACCTACCCGTTATGGTTTTGTCTCTGTTCTACAAACTGCTTATCATAGCAATGTTGCTTGGCTCCAAAAATAGTTATGATGGTAGTACTTTTACGGACGAGCACGTTCGAAAATAGTTCTACTTTTAATACTCTGATTTTTTAAAACACGCTAGGTAAGTATAATCCAACTAGGAGGAAAGAGAGGATCATCATCACTGTCGGTCATCAGAAAGGTGTCCAATGATGGACATAACATAGGACATAGCTCAAACATCGCCACAAAGACCGGTCTTATACTTTTCGCAGCTCGAGGTTCAATTTCAAATTCATGGTAAAAGTTAGCCATTTCGCGATAAATCTTTTTCCGCATAGGTCCTTTCACGAATTAGTTCTTTTGGGAATTACCCTTTTTTCGAGTAAGTCCTTTTGAGTCCATTCCCGGATCAGTCTTTCCGAGACCCGGGTGCCATTTTGCGAATTGTATGCAACTAAATGAAGGTATCGTTAAAGCATTGACAGTTGTCCTTTTGAGTTCATTCCGGAATCGATCTTTTCGAGACTCGGGAGCCATTTTGCGAATTATGCAACTAAATGAAAGCATCGTCAAAACATTGACAGTTGTCCTTTTGAGTTCATTCCCGAATCGATCTTTTCGAGACTCAGGAGCCATTTTGCGAATTATATGCAACTAAATGAAAGCATCGTTAAAGCATTGACAGTTGTGCTTTTGTAGCGCGCTTTTATGTTGTTATGGGCTTCAAGAGAGATCTGTGGTGATACATCAAATATTTCCTTGGTGTTTTGAAACCAATGCAGGGTAACCGATATAAATATTGCTTATCACTGCATTGTGAGATTGTTCAATTAATGTAATGAGAAACAGCAAGCAAACATCATTTACATTAATTATTTAGCAGATATCATTTCCATGGCATTTTATATTTTGTTCGACCCCAAACCGCGAAATTCCTCGAAATATACATATACTATAGGTAACAACGAAGCTAAAAAGCTGGCAAACTTTGAATTGCACTTGCAATTTAATGTATGTTTTTCAAAATATAAAATGTCGATGTCATTTTAACAAACAAAAATTTTCAACACCAGTCGAGCAGGTAGCGAAAATTCTCACGGCAGCCAAACTCCAGCGGGTTTCTGACCATTTCTCGAAGCAGCAGCGCAGGAACATCGAGATGTGGCTCAAAATGACTGAGGTACGTACCATTTAGTAAGGGTTTTGCTTTGAAAATATTTATATTTTCACTGGAATACCAGCTGTGAACGTCGAAAGGCTAGCGCATATAAGACATTTGCAAAAAGACCAGCGCATACATATTAAGCGGTCATTTGCAAAAAGTTTATAGGTATTTGACAAGTATGAAACATCTAAATGAATGAATACTTATTTGATAAATGATATTAAAACATTACGTTTTTTTTTAAATAAATAAAAGTGGTCGAAAATCAGAGAATGTCGTTTGTACTCTTTGTACTAATGGATGGCTTTAAGTCAATATGGCGGGACTTGTGAGTGACATCACACGCAATTAGTGTTGTCTTTGTTTATTACATATTTTAAAACGCTGACAACACCGTCAATTTTGAGATTTTTAAGCAATATTTTTTTAACTGCGTCTTGTCTGCTCTCTCTGGTTTTGAGAAAGGATAAGAAACCAGTCAAATACCCTATTCTACGCAACTGGCCTTATTAAACTTATTATTTTCTAATGCGGCTGAATTTATATGTGCTAGCCTCATTACAATACTCAATTAACTATTAAATAAGTTTCCAAATGCGTATGATCGTAACAAACCATTTCAATTCGGTCTTAAATGAGGTAAGTCAAAATTCTTCTCGGGTTTATCAACACTTCATCTACATAAACGCAGCAGTATACCTTCATAATTGAACAGTAAGAACCATCACGCCGCAGGAAATAGCTTCTAGAACTGAGGAACTCAGCACTGTTTTAGCTACTGGTGATTAATGAAGATTTTGATAATAGTAGGAGGTCTAAACATGATTTTGCCTCCAAATGTATATCTGTTAAAACCCGTCGTCTATATCCAAGGTTGGTATTGGTGAGTTGGTAGAGACGGAGTTACGTGAGCATCACAACGACATTAAAGCCTCTTCAATTAGTTCATCTACTTCGTCCGGTAAAGTATTTATTTCCCATCTGTCAAGGTATTGCATTATGTGATGAGTTTGTGTTATGGGAGCCAATTCGCCAGAATCTTCGGGAACTTCCGAGCCTTCTGCGAGTCCTGCCCTTCAGCGTCACAATTGCTGAACGAGACATCGGGTCCTGAATTCCTGAGCTACGTGCTACATTGCTACGCATCGCGCATCGCATTGGTCTTATAACATGAAACCCTCACTTTATTTCAAACTTAAAGTTGTCAATGAATGCTACATAGATAATATATGTAATGAGAAAATATGGCATTCAAGATGAAAGCGTATTGGTTTAACTGTTCACTGATGGCAATTAAAACAACAACAAAAAAAAAACCAGTTGATGAAAGGTTATAACAACAAATTGCTAATAATTTAAATATTACAGGAATTGGACAACATAAAGGATGAGTTCAATGCTATATTTGATGAAGAAGAAATGGAAAAGGGGGTCGGCAAACCATCGGTGCCTTTGGAGAAATATGAGCAGCTGAGAGTAAGAACCTAATAATGCTTTTAAATGGAATACAGTCCAGTAGTTTCAATACAGAGGTATGGAAAAAGACAACAGTTGCGCCGGCACCAAATGATTGGAATACATGCTGTGCGCAATCATTCCATCCGACCTACATTAGCAAGTATTTGGTTTTAAAGTCACTTCCCGTGGGTTTCGTAAGAGGCGATTAAGGGACTCACCAGAGAATGGGCAGTAGCATTCTCTGTACATTGCAACAGCTACACTGCGATGGCCAACCCGCCTGCTAAGCGAGGCTATTATGGTAAATCTCCCCCTTTGGGGGAGGCCTATGTCCACCAGTGGACGTCATTTAGCTGGTGATGATGTGTTCTATTACACATTTTAAATTAACAAAAACTAAATACCTTGTAACATTTTGAACGAAAATTAACACTTATTCCAATTATCTTAAGGCTGAAAACGAGACCCTGCAATATGAGTTGGAAGGTTACAAGAACGAAGCTCATTTGGCCAAAGATGAGGCTGAGAGGAAATTCGAGAAGTTTAAGGCGCACTTCATCGCTTCACAGGCTTTGCAGCAAAACAAACAGGTAATTCTTTTATACTGTTGCTATACATTATTAACTCATGTGGATCCAATCGAGGAATAGGCGACCAAGGCGAAGCTGGCAGCATGAGCTTGACTCTTAGGCTTCATTCACACGTACCACAACACACTAATTTGCATGAAAATGTATAGTTTAATTTACACGGACCACATTTTGACGTCATTATCAACCGCGTGTGTGATACCGATAACATGTAGCGGCATCAATGCCGCCACATGAAAAACTAAGAAGCGAAATTTGTACGTCAACAAAAAGAACCGCAACGCCATCTATCCTGTCAGCGACGAACTACCAACGGAATCCTGCATCGCGCAAGCAAAGTTCTCCGTGCGATTTGAACATATACAACAGTCCGAATATCAACTATCGGGCAGTTGCCCACCAGACACAACAACCGTCTGGTAGGAGGATCCTCCCATTTCAGTGGAGGTGTGCGGGACTTTACTCTCTGTTCCGCATACACATATTTGTGACGTTTGGCGTACAGGGCCCGCGCTTGCTTGTCACGTATATGTGACAATGGCGTTCAAAAGGTTAATACACCCATCAGTGATGTGGTCTTAGTCCTTTGTGAAAAGCAGTGAGGCTATAACAATATAATTATAGTCTTACTAACAACGGGGCACAAATCAACTCCAGGGTTACTTCAGTAATATAATATAGTAATAAGTAACCCTTAACATGCCTGTGATACAAATTCACCGCAGTTTCGCTTGCGACCACTAGGGTACATTTAATTATGATGTCTTCGATATTTATTTAGATACCTGTTTTCTAGGTCTACCCACCATTACCGCCGCCGCCGATGCCATACCTCCCCATGGAAAAGGAGAAGCCACCCCCACCCCCCGAAGACGTGAAGTCTTCAGGAATTGAAGTCAAGGCTTCCGAAGCCAAGCTCATCAGTCTACTATCAGCTTTCCTGATGGTACACCCACTAGGGGCCACGCTGGACTACCTAGTTTCATACGTCAAGTCTTTGGCCCCAAATGTTACCCAGTCTGCTGTCCTTGACGTTCTGAAGAAGTATAATGATGTATTTCATCGTAAGACGACCGGTGTTGGCGCGCGTATTGAGAACAAGTGGTGCTTTGTTATTTTCGATGGTATGAAATTGCAGTAATTATGTATGTATATGACATATACATTGTATGTGTATAATATTGTAAGATTTAAGATTTTTGTGAAATAAATGGAATAACTATTTACTGGAATTTGTTTTTTATTACACTCATATACACTGTCACTGTCGCTATGGGAACGTACCCATACTACGTGACCCATTTTTAAAAAAAAATTACCCCCTCCCCTTCTTCGGTGACCACCCTTAGTATATGCCAAAACACCCCCCTCCCCCTCTAGTCTTCACGTAGTAATTTATAAATATGATTTAAATATTTTTTTCAAACAGAAAATTACAAAAAATATTTGTCTCACATTGTCAGCGCTTGCCGCGTGGCGCCAAAAGTGCTTACTTACCTATTTTCTTCTTCAACAGAAAAAGCGCTCGTGCCATATTTGAATGTAGCTCAAAAAAGTGGAAGATTTAATAACCTCTAGTTATTGACTACGCGAATAAATCCTAAGCTATATCCCTGTGACCATGCGTGGTATTTTGAAGACCCCTCACCCCCCCACCCCCCTCTTGAACAGGTCACGTAGTATGGGTACGTTCTCTATTAAAACTAAACCGCCTTTTTTAGTCGTAGAAGAATACAAGTTATCAAACGCTATTTCACGAACCAATAACAGCCCCGAGCCTCAAGAGACACCTGTCGTGATTGAACCAGTTTAGTAATTTTGTCTATGGTAAAAATAAAAGACCAACGTAGTAGAAAATTAGTAATTTAGTAACCTTGTTTAAACTCGGCTTGGCAACACTGACAGCAGGTGTCAAAGTAGTTTGCTGAGATTGGTGTTGTGGAGTAGTTGTTATTTGTGTTTACAAAAATATTATTTCGTTAAAATGACGAAATGGTGGAATTGGGTACTCGGGTTCGCGTTATTCTGTTTATTATTTGTCGCTATACCTATGACGCTAACTCGAGAAAAATCTGTGGAAGAATTGAAGCCAATGTTCGATGATTACCTTGCAAAGTTCAATAAAAGTTACCCAAATCCCGACGAATACACGGCAAGACTTCAACATTTTGTGGTGAGTTTTTAATAAAAAAAAAAATAAAAAAAATGCGTTAAAAAATAATAAAGTTTGTGTTGCCCTAGTTGTAAAGTTATCAGTGGTCCTAAAAATTTGCATTTCTTAAAAAACTTTTTCTCTTTCCTTCTTCAAGAAATAAACTTTATCTTTGTGTTTGTTTATTACCGTATCAGTAGGGCTACATGCATTTATCTCGATGCATAACAAGGGCAAGTTTGAATGATTCACTCTGACAGGATAATTATTTGTTTATGACAAAACTTTTTATTGAGTGATGAATCTTTTATCATTCTGAGTAAAGGTTTATCAGTTATTAAAATAGTTTCAATGAAAACTATTTGTGAAATGTATTTCATTATTTATTAATTTACTAATAAGTAATAATTAAATAGTCAATGTTAATTGACGGCACAGTTGGCGCAGTGGTTGAGCGATTGACTGCTGCACTGCATGTTGCGGGCTTGGTTCCCACACAGAACAAATATTTATATGGCTTATAGATAGTTGTTCTGGGTCTGGCTGTTTGTGTATGTGACTTTAATGTTTGTAAACGCACCCACAATACAACAGAAATTCCTAGATTGAGGCAAAGTTTAAAAAAAAAAATTAAGCCTCCCACAAAGATTTATAAATAGATTTGTCGATAAAGTTAATTTGTGGTCAAAATCTATTTGTGTCTAAATAAATTAACACTGAAAAGCAATCTAAAATGCTAAATATAGCATTGGATTTAATTTAGACCTTGAGTAGTAGATATAATAATTAAGTGCAACAATTTTAAAATAAAACGGATATGTGTACATCACAAAAAAACGATAGGTATAATTGTATAATTATCAATCTATAACAACAACTCTCAATACCTTTCCTTTCTTAAAAAAAATATAAAAGAGATAAACCTGATAAAGCTGTTTTTTTGTTATTTCTAAAGGTTAATCATTTCTGGAAGTATTGATACATGAAAATAATTTACTCAAATCATATCTGAGTGTAAATCATACATAGGCTCATTTTATCGTGAAAAATTGCTAAGTTCCAGTAGGTTAAGCCATAAGGACTGAAGCCATGGTAGAAAGTTAGGACCTAAATTATTTTCCTAAGCTTCCTGTAAGTTATTGCCTCACTAAGAAAAAACTCTTTTCTAGCAATCAGTCAAAGAAATAGAACAGCTAAATGCAGGATCAAGGGGACCAGACCAAATCAAGGCCAAATATGGTCTGACAAAGCTCTCGGACATGTCCAAAACTGAGTTCAAGGAGCTACACCTTTCTGATGAAAGGCTTCCGAAGCCTGTGGACACTTATGGCAGGAGGAGGAACCGGACAGCGAGGAATTCTGATGTTGGAGAGAAGGGAAACTGTGCGAATGAACCCCATGATAATATTTACATTCTTATAAGGAAGAAAAGGGCTGTGTTGCCCTTGCAAGTTGATTGGTAAGTCTGTATTTATTTTTATTTTTCAAATAAACAAATCAGAAATTGAAGCAATGGATCAGAATTCAGAATCATATTCATTTCATTGATTCTATTGTTTGGAAAAGCTTTTCTGACAGTACAGTCTAGCCATAAGAATTATCATTAGATTGCATTGTCAAAGAGAGTAACATTATGAGTATATACCTCTTTGTAGTAATTGAATTAACTTAATTGCGTAATTAGTAATTAATATATAATTATTAATACGTACGTATTAGAAGTAGAGTCGCATCGTCGAATCATTGCGACAGATCAAACAATACCTAGGTACCTACGTAATTTTGACGCTGATCTAAAGATCAGCTCACGTTGAGACGCGATGCAGCGCGACGCTGTTGCGCATACTTTTAAATACCTATTACCTACTTAGACATAAAAAATAGTTCAGAACTATATTTTTTGCACCAAAAGGTACTTACAGAAAAGAGAGAATTCGAATAATTTAAATTTTAAATACGCATTTGTTCGTGCCCGTGGAGCTCTAGATCGAGCTTTTTTTTTTGCAGTCATTCGAATTCTCACACTGTCTTCTTAAAAAGTTGGCACAGCGTCGTGTCTTGATGTGAGCTGACCCTAAGTCTTGGTGCGTAGTCATATTATATGTCATATTATATAATTAATCTTATTACATTTACCCTTGATTGCGTTGTGTCAATAAACCGACAAATGCAAAATGCATCGAATATCACGAGTAGGTATGAGATAAGGTGTCATTGCCCTGCGTTCTGCACTTTTTAAGCGACTAATAAGTAACCCTCGTTTTGAAGAAATAAATTATCGACTCGTCACAAATTAAATTTAAGTCAACTGCCGGTCGATTCTGTAAACATGTCGAAGTGAAGGCTTGGTTGAAGTGATCACGAGGTGAGCTGTCAATTCATCTTGATTACATGGATTGACAGGTCACTTCGTGATCGACATGTTTATAGAATCGACCGGCTGATGTGATTTACTGCTCAAAATTAATTCAACCAATCACAGCCTCTAACGTGCGTTTGTCAGATTCATTTAGGATAATTTTCGATTTACAAACAGTCCTTCGTTCGATCAAATGCTGACAATCAAGACTGTTTCTGATACTCTGATGTTAAAATATACTTTGCCCCATCATACAAGGATTGGGATCAAGACAAGAACACCACGTTTAACAGTCGAGTTTGCGATCACTTGACCAAAATAATATTTCGTGCACGCCATTGCATCAAAAGACTGATATATTTTGCAGTAATTTGTGGCTAGGATGAAGAATACTAGGTACATGTACATTATTCACATTAATCTTAATAAAGTCGTCCTATAAAACTTGATAATGTCATTTTACAAACATACGTTTTAGCTCTGCGCGTAGGCACTTAAAATAGAATTTCTATAACAATTAGAAAACCTGTTATTCATTGGAGTAGTAGTTTATTTTAGACTGCAATTAAATCGTTAAAATGACAAAACATACGTCAGTATTTTACTATTTTTAAGTCTCTATAAATATCTTAACTTAAGCAATGACGTAGATAGGGAGTCTAGAATTGCGTGTTTGCTCTACAGCAATTGTCTAATTATAGCAAAAAAATAAAAAAAATCTCGTCAAACTAACGTCATCGGAAATGCTTCACTGAATAATAATTTGTTCTCATAATTTTTTTGGTTGATCTAATTTGTCTCTGCGTCAATATTTTGACCTTTTTATTGAGATTGTCCTCTGTAAACAGGTTCATTATCGATCTTAATGGAGATTGTCGGATGTTATCCATAAATTGAGATTATAATCAAATCCAGTTCGTTTACGATGCACTATTTTGCGATGTAGCTGCCCCGTTGAATGCTCTTTTTGATGGATGGGAAGTCATCAAGTGCGGGGAGTGTCAGACTCTTACTGACTAAAACCCGTCTGTGTTCCTCCAAATGCCCTTTGCGATCCAGGGCCGTGGTAACTCTTTCGAATAATTTCGCAACCCTGGCAAGCACGGGCCCTCGCAGGCCCCGTCACCCGTTGAACGCCTGCGTTCTTGTTCGTGGGCCCTGGCGGTATCTAGGTTCGATACCGGCTAAGGCGGGGTTTTTGGTTGCATAAAATCCAGAATTCGACGTTTATTAAGATGGAATGGATGATTGATTTCTTTATTTTAATTTTCGATAAGGTAAACAGTAACCTTATTAATCCAAGACATAAATAAATTTGTTCAAAAAAAGTATTTGGTACAGTGTTCGCAAACGCTCCTACTGAGCACGAGGCCTTAATAATAATTGTAATAAGATGTTTCTGTTGCACCTAAGAGTCCAAATTTGTGCTCGGTTAATAGCAAAAGTCTCGCCCCCTATAACGTGAGACTTAAATATAACTGGTCAAATGAAGGCGTACTTTAGAAACCTACAAGTCGACTTAACTCTTAGGGATTACATGCGTAATGTTATGGTATGATTATGATTTAAAATAAACACATCTTATATGTATGTAGATACTTCCGAAACATTTTGTATCATGCTTTTCGTCAATCGGCGTCACAACGAAGGTTAATTACAAACTAGTTGTTGCTCTCGAAAACCGGTTTCATAGCAGAGTAGGTTTATTCTGATGTGTACCTACCTTAATTCGTCTCGTTTTATTTTTTCTATATTTTATGTAAAATCTATTGTTTGCCCAAGGGCGGGACGTAGCTGATCGCAATTTAATTATTTGAGACCTGTATTATGTAATCCACAATAAAGATGTTGAAGTTGATTCTGTGGTTAGATCGCTACATTTTGTTTGTTGAACATTTTGTGGGACAGTGCAGGGTTATGGGTCATGGCTTTTTTGTGGGTCAACGTAACTTACTAGGCATAGGGTAACTAGCCTATAGTACGCTACTAGCATGGCATCGCCTGTTTTGTCCACTCATCACTATGTCTACGTCAAATTGCGGACTCTGTAAGATTGAATAAATCTTTATTATATTACTAGCGGACCGCCCCAGCTTCGCCCGGATACTAAATGTTTTTTCATATTTTTCTTTCATAAGAACCTTCTGATAATAACAAACAACAAAAAAAGAATTAGCGTAATTGGTCCAGCCGTTCCCGAGTTTTGCGCTTAGCAACACATTTAGCGATTCATTATTATTATATAGATAATTTCTCGATATATTATAAAAAAAATGTTTTGTATATGTCACCGGAAAATGGCAAACTCCGTAAGATTATAAAATAACTTGAGAAATTGTTATATCTCGATAAATTGTCAACTGAACATTTGGAATACCTTTTTACGCATCAAAATTTGAAACATGGACATTTTAGAATGAATGCATATTTATCATGTTTGTTCAAGCAAAAATATTTCATAACGTTTGAATTAAGTAATAATGTAGGATTTGAGACCGCAAATGTGGTATTTTTGAGTTGATAAACTAAAGGATAAATTTAAAATTTACAATTTGATTAAGTAATAAATACCACCTATTATTAACTTTTAAGTTTTTAATCTGAAAAACTTTTTTTTTTGACAAAATTATACCTATTGATAAATCGTTAATTTACTAATCATGTTGTAACTTGTAGGTACTTAGTTACTGCCCTGAACGCACCAGTTATGCCATTAAGAAAATAGAAAAAATTTACTCCGTAAAGGCTTACAAACTAGTATTTTTCTAACGATACATTATTATGAATCCATCGCCCACATAATTTAAGAACCAGTTTCCGTCAAATCGTTGTTCTTAAGTATGTAGATAAATTCCTGAGCTAACATTTAATAATGTTATGTAATCACGGAGATAAAGGTTTTAATTTGCTATATGCAGTCTCCATTAGAAATTATATGACCTGAATATGTTTAAATCATACAAGATCAAAATCAAAAGTAATTTATTAAAATAAGGCTGAGAGCAAGCACGTTTTGAACGACAGAGTTTTACAGAGGGACAGTCCCCCAAAACACCCGCCCGCACCACTTCCTAGTGTTTTAGCTGGGGAGAAGAAGTGGTGCAACAAACTTCCCAGCAACACATCTGTCTAGTATTATAAATGCGAAGGTCACTCTGTCTGTCTAACACTCTGTCTCTTCACCTCTTAACTTTTTTTTCTGCCAACTAATATCGTAATGTTACCATCATAGAATTGTTTATTATATATACCATGCTGGTAACGGAGTTTATTTATTTGTCTATTTATGTTATACTTTACTAGCTTTTGCCCGCGCCTTCGTACGCGCACATCCCGTTTCCGTATAGCCTTATATCCCTGCTCATGAATGGGGCTATCGTATCCAAAATAATTTTCTGTACTTCCAGAGATTAGCGCGTTCAAACAAACAAACAAATTCTTCAGCTCTATTATATCAGTATATACCCCGTAATAAGCACAGGGCAAACATTTATTGTTTTTTTCAGGCGGTCTTATCGCAGAGGGCAATGTCTATAGCTGGGTAGGTACTGACCGGTGTTACGGGCCGTAATGTGACATTCGCAGCGAGCATGTTATGTTGCGCCGTGTCCTAAAATCGTGTAAAACAAAACACATACGCATATGTTCGTGCTCCATTCCACGAATGCTCGCTTTGTAACATGTTACATTACTCCCCGTAACACCGGTCAGTACCCACCTTTATAGACAGCATTTGGCAGTCAGTATCATGGGATTTTTATAATATTTCAGGAGAACACAAGGAGTGATAGGTCCTGTGCAAGACCAGGGCCTTTGCGGAGCATGCTGGGCGTTCAGCACCGTTGGCACCATCGAAGCTATGTCCGCCATCAAGACTGGCAAGCTGGAGAAACTTAGTGTGCAGGTGTGTTATTATCAGAGATCGGAATAGGTAGAGTATATTTACATAATGTTCGTGGAAGTAAGTAACATAGAGTTGATAATACCTTCTTGTGTACAACGTGTAACAGAACAGAATAAACGCAATACTTGAAAACTGCTGCACGTTGTATTTTTTCAAGCCCGGTTAAGCAGTCGACAACCTTATAGGTTGAACTGCGAGACGCCACTCATAAAAATAACGCATGTATTTTACTAGTTCTTTGAATTGGACAAGTAAGTACCTACCTAATTATAACTATACAAGTATACATACTGAAGCAGTCTACCGAAATCTTAGAAAGATTGTCCCGTGCCGGTTACCAAATTAAATGGCGGAAGCCATTTGTTATCTTGTTATAACTCGCGTATCGACTCCTTCTGTGTCATGCCTATCATTATATTGTTAACGACCGACACATAGCAATGAAATGTTGAAATGCAAAAGTAAACGTCCCGAAGCAAATGTTTATTTATTCTGCGTCGAATATTTATTTTTATAATATCCAGTTATGGAAAACGGGCAATAGAGCGCAGCAAGAAACACCACGCTGCGCTCCAGAATTCAAATTGCCGACGTAGCTCAATAAACTGCTAGACCATAGTGGGTCTTGGCAGGCCACAGGCCATGTCTGCTGGATGTGGTGAAAGCTCATCTGGTGAAAGCTTCGCGGCAGATCGAGAAGATGGCGGTCGTCTTGGATGGCTTGCTAGTGTGCTGGCATGAAGTATGACATGACAACAAAGAGAGGTAAAGAAGGAATAGGGAAGGCCTCTGCTCAAGAGTGTGTCAGATGAAGGTTACCCAAAGGGTAAAAACGGGACACTTTTACACAGACTCCACTGTCCGTCTGTCTATCTGTCACCAGGCTGTATCTCATAAACCGTGAAAGCTAGACAGTTGAAATTTTGATGATGTATTTCTGTTGCCGCTTTATCAACAAATAATAAAAATTAAATTAAATAAAAAATTAAGGGGTGCTCTCATACAAGAAACGTGTGTATTTTTCGGTTTATGGTACGGAACCCTTCGTGTGAGAGTCCGACTCGTACTTGGCCGGTTTTTAATTTGGTTTTCAAAAATATGTAGCTTTGATTGAGTTATGTTTGCTATGCTAGTCCAGTCGCCTATTTGTGGACTACAGTCTATAGCTGTATTTAGACTGACAACTAATTAATATGAATTGACCCTCCGGATAGGGCTCTCCAATTTCAACCCCAATGGCCTTAGCTCTGCTTACGCCATCACTCGTTTTCAGTTTAGCGGCATACCATCGAGTCCGATGTCAACATCACCCAGATGCAGGGAAACTGTAGGGAAACCAGCACGTTTCGAAAATAGAAACACAGTCCGCGTTCCGTAACCCGGCCTCGCCACCGAGGCCCGTCGCGATCTCTCAGTAAAATCCCTCCCCGACCTTTGTTTACCGAGCCAGCCCGCGTCGCTGAGCTGAAACTACTTTCATACTCTCTAAATAATAATTATGACCCCAGGCACCCAGCCTGTCTTTTGCTATCCTCCCAAAATGACGCCGCTAAGCCGAGGTACGTATCCCACAGGGGATGCCCCTAGCATGCGGTCATGTAGTTTTAATTTAGTTTGTAAGCCCTGGCTGGGGGACTTAAATTCATTTGGGGCCACCACAGGATAGTCCAGTTAAGCAGTAACCAGCCTTAGTGTGCTGAAATGCAAGTAGTCATCGTCCAAAAAAAAACATATTAATTGAGGGTAGATATTAATAAAATATCTTCTACCATTTTCAGGAAGCAATAGATTGCGCCGGTCTAGGCAACAGCGGGTGCGCAGGTGGCGACATCTGCCTGCTTCTCGATTGGCTGACGATGACCGACTCGGTGATCGAGAAAGAGACGGAGTACCCTCTCCGTCTTACCGATGGTGCTTGTAAGGCGAAGAAGAATAGTACGGGAGTCAAAGTGAAGAGTTTTACTTGTAACGAGTAAGTTTGAACCATATTCCTTACGGGTTAAGATAGAAATTATATTGATGTTTGGCTGAAGGCAAGGACAAATACTAACAAAAAAGGATTTTAAGCTCTGTGTCAACCGACAATAAAGTGGAAAGTTGTTTGAAGTCTTGGTAAGGCTTCTAACTTTTAGATTGATTAATGTGTTCGACTCAGTGGTCAAGAAGGAAACGGAATAACTCCAACTCCGGGATAGTGCTTTTAAGGCGAAGAAGTAAAAGTACATGTAATGAGTAAATTTGAACCTTTAACTAGAAAAATAAGGTTCATATTAGTTTGAAAGTATAGCGAAGCCAGATATGCTGTGATAACAGATTTTGAGCCCTATGGTCATCTGAATAAGGTTAAAAGTAGTATTACGTCTTGGTAAGGCATAATGGCCGACTCGGTCATCGAGAAAAAGACAGAATACTCTGCCCATCTCATGATGGCACTTGTAAGGTGAAGAAGATCATTACTAGAGTCAAAATAAAATTTTACTTGTGACGAATGAGTTTTAATGTTCTGGCTTTTTCAGTAACATTGAAAGGAAATTGACAGATGTGTAGACATGGTGTTTTAAACTCTATTTACAAGGTCGTAATTTATAGCAAACTAGCTTTTGCCCGCGACTTCGTCCGCATGGAATAGTTACTTTGGGCAGCCAATATATTTTTAAGATACTTACTAATTTTTCCAAAACGCTTGAACATATTTATGTTTATTTATTTTTTATCAAATGCCTAAATACAAACTTTCATTCCCTATTTCAACCCCTTCAAGCCCTTTTCTCGCAACAAAAGGACCATGTCTTTCTCCAAGGTCTAATCTATCCCTGTACCAAATTTCATCTAAATCAGTTCAGCGGTTTAAGCGTGAAGAAGTAACAGACAGACAGACACACCTTCGCATTTATAATATTAGAATGGATCTCAAGCTACTCAGTTTATCGATGTCCACCGTTGGACGAAGGCCTCAACAGCAAGTTTTCTACCTTTCGCTTCCAGGAAGACTCTGTTACCTACTTTGTACTGAAACTACCTGTGTTAACTTAACCATAATTCCTTCCAGTTTCGTGGGTGCCGAGGATAAAATTCTGTCTACGCTGGCAACACATGGACCAGTCACAGTAGCAGTGAATGCTCTAACCTGGCAACATTACCTCGGAGGAGTCATACAGTACCACTGCGGGTAAGTTGGCAAAATTTCTGCAGGTTATGGCTTACATAACCATGGATGGACGTGACATGTCTCAGTCGCGTTTCCACCTGCGAGTAACTCGATTAACTCGCATGCAAGTTTAATAAAATTATATTACGGTGCACGAGCGAGCGATTGGTCGACCACATTAAGGTACAAATCCGATCTTGGCAACTGCGACCGGGCGACTTTGATGTACGACCGCGACCCACTGCTTTTTATGAATTACTATAGGACAGTTACGGGTGCTTGCGACCAATGGGTGTGACCTACGACTCCTGCGAGCGACTGGGCACAGTGTGGTTGCGCGACGCAGCCGAAAAGCATAATATATGTAGAGGTATGCGGTTCATAGAGTAAAGTCCCGCACACCTCCACTGAAATGGGAAGATCCTCCGACCAGACGGTTGTTGTGTCTGGTGGGCAACTGCCCGATACTTGATATTCGGACTGTTGTATATGTTCAAATCGCACGGAGAACTTTGCTTGCGCGATGCAGGATTTCGTTGGCAGTTCGTCGCTGACAGGATAGATGGCGTTGCGGTTCTTTTTGCTGCCGTACAAATTTTCGCTTCTTTGTTTTTCAAGTGGCGGCATTGATGCCGCTACAAGCACATCAAATAGCGGCTTCCTTCATTCGACGACGATTTGTTGATAGAATTTAGATGAGATGTTACTAGAAACCCACCTTTGAATGATGCAAGACTTCAATGAATAAATATAACATCGTGAGGAAATATATTTGGGAAAAAATTGCAACAACTGCAATTGTCACTGTCTGATTAATAACTATCTTTGTTTATCTCCTTCCAGTGGCTCCCCAATGGAACTGAACCACGCGGTAGAACTGGTTGGCTACGACCTATCAGCGGACGTTCCGTTCTACATCGCCAAGAACTCGTGGGGCAAAGACTTCGGTAACGCCGGATACCTCAATCTGGCCATTGGCACCAATATCTGCGGACTGGCAAACGAAGTGGCCGCTGTGGATGTCAAGTAGAGGTCAAATGTGATCAGACGTTTTAGATAATTGTTTGAGGAAATGTGTGAATGTTTCTGATCTGTTTAGGACAGTTTTTTATCCGTTATTTACTTGTCCAAACAGAGGTTACAAATTTTGGATTGATTTGATAATAGTTTTAACTAACCGTTATTTATTTGACCACTGGTAAAGCTATATATTGATCGAAAAATATTTTTTTTACCATTGGTTGAGTTATTACGGATAAAAAACTGTCCCTTAGACGATCGAGTGGTCTGGATCGTACTGCGTCATCATTTTATTGTGAAGCCAAGCAAACATAATTTTGGGATTTTTAAGTGACTTTTTTCGAGACGTTTAAACATTCCTTTTCATACAAAAGTTATGTTTGTACTACACGGAGGTGCAAGACGAAAAAATTACGTTTGTTTGGCCTCACACTTAGTGATATTAAATATTTTTTTTATGGCAATTTCTTTTTGCAGTATCGCACGGATTGACAGTTCCAAAGACTACTTTGTAACTGTTAATTGGCGTACGATTCCGTAAGCAGACGTTGCAAGCATTGCCCTTATGATTTTATGAAGCTTTGAATAAAGCGAAATATTTATGCAAAGATGATAAAATAGGGAATATGCATACAATGTTTTTTTTGCAAACTTGAACTCTTGTTAGCTCTAGTAAACAATTATGAAATAATTTTTAAAATACCTTCATCGGCGATGAAGTTATAAAACTTCAAAGTTGACGATTAGAAAGAGAAGTCCGATACCAACTCTGACGTCAACTACTATGACGCCCATACAGCTGCCATAGAAAACAGCGTTTTGGCGAGAGGGACAGATATATTTGTTTAAAATAGTTTATCTCGTAGTATTCTTTTTTGAGATTTTTCTAGATAAACTGTATCGAAAATAAATATTTTTGTCATGCATATTCCCTACATATTTTGCTTCATTAAGCAGCACATTTAAATGAAGCAAATAATGTATTAAAGAAACTTGCCAAATCGTCGGATTGATGCCTGACGGTTTTATCAAATAGGCCCTAATGAATCTGAAGTTAGTCATAACCATGTATGCATCTTGCCTGTATATTCTCAGTAAGTTATTTTAAGTTTTTGATACAGTTATTTTAAGTTTTTTTAAAAGCCATACCGTAATATAACAGGGTGTACAAATAGTATTTTTTAACTTTATTTTATTGCAAGTTGAATGTTTTGACAACTTTTGATGGTCTTGAAGAAAAGAAAATAATGTAGTTTTCCCCCTTTTCTTAGTAAGTAATATACATCGACCTCTAGTAAGATACAGATACGTATGAGACGCTCTAAAAAGCTGAATTTTCTGGAACTCGATGTACTTTTTTATTCACTGCAACGATATGGTAGCTACTGCAGAGACGCATTTTTCAAAAAATATTGTACAAGCGAGCGTGTCAGTGAGTATCACCATTTACTCATAGAAAACCCTACTATCACAGCTCGAGACAATAGGGGTATTTTACACGCGTGACGTCACTATGATGGTACAATTTTAACCAGCGAAGTGACGTCACGCGACACGTGTTTTCAACGCACTGTATCGTCTTCATTTTTTGTTTACGTGACAAAAGAAAAAATACGTGTCCAATATTTTTTGGAAATCCTATCTGACGGACGGATCAAATTAGATTTTTTCAGTAAAATACCCCTTTTGAACTTCTACTTAAAAGCTTTTAACATTCCAACTAGTTTTTACTTTAGTTGCCACCTCCACGGGCGAGTATCTCGCGGCGATATTATCGTCTTGTCATTTCATTTTCTCCCTATAACTCTGTGAACGTTTTTCCACACGGCAACATTACCGCGACGATTCAACGAGTGCCATTGACGATCCAAACGTCAACTCGCAGCGATTCTCTCGCTCGTGGAGGTGGCGCCTTAGTTTATATGTAGCTTTAAAAATATTTTTTTAATATCTTTTGAATTTTATTTTGATTATTTTAATGTACATATATTATGTAGATTTTTATAAAAACAAGCAATAATATGGTACGATATTAAGTTACTTTTTTATTATTTTGTTACCTTTTTGAGATATATTAGTTTATTGTTTTGTGTTATTTTTTAGATAGTATGTATTTTATTTAGTTTTTTTTATTGTGTGAATTACAAGCAGCTAAAACGTCAAGCGTTAAAATACCTCTTATGTAATAAATAATATACTCGAATATTAAGATACCTAAGTGCCTTTAGGTAAATAACTAGCAAGCAATATTGTTATCAAAATAAGTCGTAACGGCCTTAGATATACATAATATAAGTACTTATAACTTTTTTACTAAAACTTGAACTAACTATTTCTTTCCTAAGTAATAATAATTGCCAAATGACTCAAGAATGAGAAATACTCAATAATACAAAATAAACATAGATAAGATAGATAGATTTGGGTGTAGACATAACGTTGTCCGGATTCATCCGAAAATGTATGTATGTAGAAATCCGTAGAAAAACTACCCTGCACCGAAACATACTTTCAATCATAATCCGAAGGATGTTTAAGGAAATTTCTAATCCAGAGCCCAATTATATCCACATATGAAGCAATCTTCATATTATGTTTACAAAATTGTGCTTCTTCAATATTTTATTTAACGGCCGGTTTTAATAACGTATCTACCTGTAACCAACTGTCAAATTAGCTTCCAACAGTAGCTGAAACGTCATGTTTGCCTTTCAAGCATGACGTTTCAGCTACTGTTGGTAGCTAATTTGACAGTAGCTGAAACGTCATGTTTGCCTTTCAAGCATGACGTTTCAAAGGTAGATACGTTATTGAGACTGGGCCGTAAGTTTGAAGAATTTCGCCGGGCCGTAAGTCAAAATTGAAGGCATTGCCATTGATTGTGTACTAGTGACCATAAACTGCGACGCTGACGTAAAATAACTGAGCGAACTGTATTCATTTTGACGTGGCCCACATATCAAGTGGCGTGACCGTTCCGTCCAATCGTTACCATTTTCAGTCATACAAAAAGGGTCCATAACACCAGGGTTACTTACACACGAAAATGTAATAATTGCGCTAAGAAAAATATAAGGTGACGGATGTATAATTATGGTGTTCTTATCGTTACGAAAGCAAATAAATAACACGAAGATAAAATTAAATACAGGGTGACTATAGAAAAATTTTTTGGATGATGCAGTTTTTTAAATAATGTTGAACGTTTTTTATAGTTGTAAGCTAGTGCCATTTTGTAATAAATATAAGTACAAGTATGTATATTTTGCAAAAAATAACTTTGTTATAATATACAAATAATAAAGCTGAAGAGTTTGTTTGTATGTTTAAACGCGTTAATCTCTGGAACTACCAGTCGGATTTGGAAATTATATAATATTTTTGCATATGATAGCCACATTCATGAGGAAGGCTATACGGGAACGGGAAATTACTACGGGAACGGGAAAATAAAGAATATGCTTGTACGAAGCCGCGGGCAATAGCTAGTTTTACATAAATGTAATGTAGAGCTTTTAAGAAAGTGCCTTATTTAAACATCTCAAGTAATAATAAAAGGCTATTATAAATATGTTATGCTTTTTATTTCCAAAACCTTTGTGACGGCGACGTGACAATACATACCTTTCATTTGTTTATTTATAAACCAGTTAAATATACTTTTTCCCCCTTTTTTGATTTAGGGAAATGTTAATTAATTTAATTTACGCTGTTAATGACTATTATGGACTGAGTTATGCAAAGTTATTTCCTAAAATAAAGGAAATTATGCGAAAATTGTAAATATAATGTAAATTTATCTCATACTCATCGTTACCTAATTTACTTGTATTTAACTATAAATATTTCATAACAGTAGTTTGTTCCATTTATACCAGTATCGAATACTGTTATATAACTTTACTTTTTTTAAAGTAAGCCTTACAATGCGTTGGCCAAACTTAGTTATTTTTTTATTTACCGTCATAATAATATCCTTAGAATTGGTGGCTGTCTTCAAATTGATTGAAAATTGGTCAAATTGGTTGAAAGACAACAATTTGATGATTAAGGCCAAACGAATTGACGTTACACGGTTCAGGTTCGACAGTTATTTAAGAGATTTTAATAAATCATACAATAAAGAAGAGTATAAGAGAAGGTTCGAGAATTTTAAGGTGAGGTTTTTGTTTTAACTTTTATAATAGTGGTTTTATAAGTCATTGTTTTTTCCTTTAATCGTTTTATTTTGTTTTATAACTTATCGAATAATTGTAACATTATTCTTTTTTTATTTTATTTTATTTCTAGTAATTTTATTTCCTAATTATGTTGTTACATTTTAAATTTTAATATTTTAAATGTGTTATAAACTCACTTTTAATGTTGGTTAACCTATTATTATAATAGGTAATAATAATAATAGGTTAACTAGGAGTATAGGTTTGATGCTATTTTTATGTATTTATAAGAAAAGCTGTTGGTTAACCCTTTAATATATAAATAATGAACCGGGCACACTCAGATACCGAGCGAGAATTTTAAAGAAGTGATTCCATTTATCTTGAAATGTTATCCCATTTTTTTTCATACAAATATTAAAATATAACCCTGACACCATGCAAAAATGAACAACTCAAAGTCCAGCACAAGATGAGTTCTCGCTTTTTATTTTTGTAGATTTTTTTTTCATTACAATTGCCTGTCCGATTTTTTTTCATTTGGAAACCCCTTTTGCGTGGTATTATTCTACATTCGAGTAAAATCAAAGTCAAAAGTCATTTATTCAAATTAGGCTGAGTGCCAGCACTTTTTGAACGTCAAAGTTCTACATAAAGACAGTCCCCCAAAACGCCCGCCCGTCACCCGCCAGAAGTGGCGCAACAAACTCCCGAGCAACACATTTGTCTGTTGCTGTCAGTAGATACCGAAACGTTCTGAACCCAATCCAAGTTTATTGAAATGTTAAAATGATGTTTGTTGATGTACGCAATCAACCTTCTTATTAAACTTAACTAATTTCAGGCATCTCTCAAGGAAATTGCCAGACTGAATAAACTAGAAAACAACACAGTATTCGGCTTGACAAAGTTCTCTGATATGTCGAAAGAGGAGTTCGTCGACCGCATGTTACTTAAACCTGAGGTTATACCTGAGTGCAACACCATTAAAAGGTGTTGTACGTGCCACCTAACTCTTAACGAACCATTGATCGACAAAAAACATGTGGGCAAAATACCGAGATCTTTTGATTGGTAAGTAACTAATCAATTAATCTTCCTTATCATGGTCTCTTTTAGGGCTCCGTACCCAAAGGGTAAAACGGGGCCCTATTACTAAGACTCCGCTGTCCGTCCGTCAGTCACCAGGCTGTATCACATGAACCGTGATAGTTAGATAGTTGAAATTTACACAGATGATGTATTTCTGTTGCTACTATACCAAAGAATACTAAAAACAGAATAAAATAAATATTTTAGGGGGCTCCCGTACAGCAAATGTGATTTTTTTGCCATTTTCTGCTCGATATTCATAACGGCAACAGGTAGACGCTTGAAATATTCACAGAATATTTAGTTGTATGTTCACTTTAAAAATAAATATTTAAGGGGGCTCCCATACAACAAACGTGAAATTTTGCCGTTTTATTATCGGTCTTAATAACGACAACAGGTAGAAACTTGAAATATTTACAGAATATATCATATGTGAAAATTTCAACTGTCTAACTATCACGGTTCATGAGATACAGCCTGGTGACAGACAGACAGACGGACAGTGGAGTCTTTGTAATAGGGTTCCATTTTACCCTTTGGGTACGGAACCCTAAAAACACCACTCAGCGATATTATCGCGTCCTTTTGCCAAGTGACATTGTCGAGCAAAACGTCAACGCACGGCGACTCACTCGCTCGTCATGGCCCTTTATAAAATCAGCCTAGTCAACAATTCACTACCGCTTCCCTTCTATGACATGTCATCCATCATGTATGTGTCGCAGCCAAATGAATGCATGAGGTTTATGTTGATTGGTCCATGTGGATTGATTGAGTTATGATGTGGTATCCGGTTCGAAGGACCATGTTTAGGCCCAGGTAGAAGGAAAGCAAGCGGACTGTAGTATAAAAAGGTTTATTAGGTGGTTCCCGATTATAGCAACTTAAGTGCTTAAATCAAAAGGTATGTCCGAACGCGGTCGTGTCGGAAGATGCAATGCCGCGATGCTGTTGCGTTCCCGGTCCCTGCGCCTGCCGTGCCGCGTCGCTCGTTGACGACGTTGTAGTGTGTTCGTCGGATTTGGATGTATGTGTGTGAGTAGCACCTATATAGGGTGTACCAGAAGTGTGTGGTCATATTTAAGGGTGATGTCCGTTGTCTGTTAAGAAGAAATAGCAGAGTAAAACAATAAGTCTTTGTTTAAAAAAGCTGACGTAAGTAATACCCGGGTCCGATTCGCTCTTGACCAGTTTCCTTGATTATTTAATGTCGGAAACTCTCGAGATAGTTGCTAGATCCATTCCACATACCTATTTACACATTTTATTATGTGCAGAATTTCTGCTTTCAGGCGAGTGAAAGGTGTCGTGAAGCCGGTCTTAAATCAGAAGAAATGTCAAGGATGCTGGGCCTTCAGCATCGTCGGAGTCCTTGAGTCGATGTCCGCTATACAGTTAAAGGATTATCGTAGTAGGAGCATACAGGTACCATCTCTTTTTAGGGTTCCGTACCTCAAAAGGAAAAAACGGAACCCTTATAGGATCACTTTGTTGTCCGTCCGTCCGTCGTCTGTTAGTCAAGACCCTTTATCTCGGAAACGCGTGGAGGTATCTCGAGTGGAAATTAAAACCATATACTCAAGTCTACAGGCCCTTGAAGCTGTGAAAAAATCAAACTTCTAAGTTAACGTAAAAAAAGATACGGCCGTAAAAAAAACGTAAATTTCGACGCTCTCAAGGGAGTCAAATTTATAGGCCCGTTGACCAAGCTTCATGAAATTTGGCAAAACAATAGATCTTAGAGTAGGTACAAATACAGGAATAAGTTTGAAAATTGGGAATTTATAGTTTTATCATATAAAAAAAACTACTGGACCGTTTTAAAAATTATTTCACCATTAGTAAGCTACATCTTCAGTGAGTAACATAGGCTATATTTATTTCCAGAAATAATTAGGGATTCCTACTAAAACTTGAATACTGTAACCCAAGATATAATTTTTTTATACATAAAATGTCTTTAATAACATGCGCTGCGAAAACTATTGATGATATATAAAAATAATGTAAGTACTACATAATTAAAGTACTCATTATCACCTAGAAAAAAGTCCGGAGGCTATATGTCTAACTATTATGGTTAAGTCACAATGACCGCTTTTTGCTAAAATTATTCAATCAAAGCCCAGTTGATAAGAAAAAGTGATGATTTTGATATCAAGATAAAATTGTTACTTAAAAATAAAATTGTTTGAAAATGAAGGTGATTATGTACCTGTAAACACTACACTTTAAATGATTAAAATCGGACCTTTCGTTTCAAAGTTACGACGGGTATAAAAATGCTCTAAGTAAGAAAACTGTTGCGGTCTGAGTGAACTGGGGAGAATCTTAATGCTTGGTCCGATGAAGTTGAAACACGGCATTAATGATTTGGATAAAAAATAAAAATACAAATATTTGGATTTTCTGAAAATAAACCCCTTAAGGGGCGAAAAGAGGTGATGAAGTTTTTAGGGGACGACTTTATTGCTTACTTCATTCAATTAACGTGGGAATTGGTATGAACAAACTAAAAGTGGGATAATTATAACAGATCTAACAATTTTTGCATAATCAACCCCTGACGAGGTGAACAGGGTAGATAGTTGCGCTGATCCGGAGACCACAGAATCAGCAGCAGAAATAGCTATGAAAATCGTGTTGCTTAATTTTCCAAAACTAAAGGAGGTAGAGCGGGCGTTGAAGTTTGTGGAGTACCTACTAAATCCGCGCGGACGTAGTCGCGGGCAAAGTGCTAGTAGTTTATAAACTTCGGTAGGTAATGTAGGTATACTTTTGACTGGCCTGTTGGTCGAGTGGTTAGTGACCCTGACTGCTAAACCGGAGGTCGTGGGTTCGATTCCCACTCAGGACAAATCTTTGTGTGATGAGCATCATCATTTGTTCTGTGTCTGGCTGTCATTTGTCTATAATATGTATGTGTTTAGAAAAATATATAAGTATGTTTATCAGTTGTCTGGTTGCCATAGCACAAGCTCTGCCTAGTTTGAGATCGGATGACCGTGTGTGAGTTGTCCCAAGATATATTATTATATTATATTATACTCGGAAGAAGTCAAGACTCGATCGGAACGCTCGGTGCGCGAGTCTGACTCGCACTTGTCCGGTTTTTTTTTTTAATTTTGTCTTATTTTACTACTAACATTTGCTCGCGACTTCGTACGCGCAAATCCCGTTTTTTCCTGTTCCCGTATAGCCTATATGTAGCCTTCCTCATGAATATAGCTATTATATACAAAAATAATTTCCGACATGTAGTTCCAGATAGTATAGAGTAAAGATATTAGTGTATCTATACTAATAATAAAGCTGAATAGTTTGTTTGTTTGAACGCGCTAATCTCTGGAACTACCAAAAAAAACCGGTCAAGTGCGAGTCGAACTCGTGCGCCGCTTTAGTGCTCCCCACTAAAGATTTCCTGAAATTCCTATGGGAACAGGAAAAACCGGGGTATGTGCGTACGCAGTTTCAGCAAACCCATATTAAATAAAAAAATAAAAAATTGAAACGCATTTATAATTTTTTTCACCATGGCCACCACTCGAAAATGTTTTAAGTTTTTTTTTTATTCTGTCATTGATATTAGCTTTCCTAAGTTCAATTCACCCTGTTTTTTTATCTTGAATCCAGTATCATGAAATAAATCAAGAGTAAGAGTTATTGCAAGGTTTAAATGGTAAGATTCGGTTACTGAGAGGGATAAAAATGAAATAAAGAAAGAAAGAATAATATTTATTTAGCACTTACATGAAACACGCACGGTACATAGAAATAAAAAAATAAAAAAAGAAATGTAGGTATGCTAAGAACCAAGTGTGTCTCACGGCTGCACTAAAAAGGTCAATTTCAGCGATATGTCAGATAGACTGATGCTGTAAATAGATTAAAAACTTGCTTTCAGGAACTACTGGACTGCTCATCAGATACCAACGGCTGTTACAATGGAAGTGTCACCAACGCGATGAATTATATTTGCTCACAAAAATTACAATTCGTCACCGAAGAGATATACCCCTTGAAATTGAATATAGATCAAAACTGTAAGCTGCCAACAACTGGATATTGTGGACCGAGAGTTCAGCGTTTTGAGCATAACTGGTGAGTCTAATTCTTTGATTGAAGACTCAGACATCCGAATCAATCAAATTCCCTGCCAAGCCTGTTTCCAGATAGCTACAACTTGGCGGTGTTTAAGTCAAGAGTAGGCTACTTTCAGGCAAGGGAACGTTCAAGTATTACGTAACGCAATTTTTGAAGATTCTTGACCCTCCCTCCCCCCCATGTAACGCGCCGTAACGCCTTCCCTAAACGTTACGTATCATCCAAGTGACAATTTTTAAAAGTCACAATTATGTTTACTACTCTCATGTTACCAAAATTTTTAATTAATAAATGTCATTTCAAGATAAATATGGATGTTTTATTTTTGTTTGGCAAAATGACTACTGTTTAGTGACTGTGTAACTCGAAAATATGTTTAGTGAGCTAGCATTAAATAAAAGAAACAATGTAACGTAACGCGTTGTTCGAATACCCCTCCCGCCCCTGTAACGCATCGTAACGTTTTACAAGACCCCCCCCTTCCCCCAAATTGCGTTACGTAATACTTGAACGCCCCCCAGCGCTGTTGGCGCAGTGGTTGAGCGATTGACTGCTGCGCTGCGTGTCGCGGGTTCGATTCCCGCACGGAACAATTATTTGTATGGCCTACAGATAGTTGTTCCGGGTCTGGCTGTTTGTGTATGTGACTTTATATGTTTGTAAACGCACCCACGATACAGGAGAAATTCCTAGTGTGGGGCAACGTTTAAAAAAAAAAAAAAAAGCGTGCTCCATCGTAGACCACATCATCGCATTCTATCAGGTCAGATTGCGGTCCAATGCGAGCCAATCAATAGATACAAAAAAAATCTTCCTTTTGCATTTTGGGCTGGGCTGATGCCAGCCCTCAATTCACTACGTGACGTGTCATTGTATCATGATCACGTATCCGTTGTAGAAAAGTTATAGAGTACTCATCATGTAAGTAGGTATAGCTCCGTCTCACTCAGGGCTTTTCTACCATTAAACGTAATTCGATTCTAAGGAGCTCTTTTTTTAAGGATGGGATATTACTCCTTCCGCTCTGGTCGGAGCGGAAGGGATGGCCATGAAGTTCATGAACCTCTGGGACGCATTCAGGTCGGCCGGGCTGATCGCGTCTTCAAATTTAAGCGCCCACACCGGGGCTCCATAAAGGGCCATGGACCGCACGACCCCCGCGTAAAGCTTCCGGCAAAGAATGGAGCCCTGCCTACATGCAAGCCTGCCTACTGCCAAGTCCTATATAATTCATTAGTTTTTATTTGTAATGTTGCAGTAAGATGGATGAGGATGACATGGTGAAATCTATAGCTACCCACGGTCCTCTAATCGTTGCAGTCGCCTCTGACAACTGGCGCAACTACATGGGTGGTGTTATATCGAGGGCTTGCACGTACGTGGTTACAATTAAAAATATTTTACTAGCTGCTGAATGTCGGAAATTATCCTAAGGGTCCATATTTTCGGGATAAAAAGTAGGTACCTATGTGTTGTGCCAAAATCAAGATCCGTTCAGCCATTCTGACGTGATTGAATAACAAACATCAAAGTATAGATTACAAGTTTTTTTATCTGAACTTAGCTGTCTTTTACTTTACTTTCCAACGGCTTGCCTAATTTATTGGTTAACCGGTGCCTGTAGTTTGTTGAAATGGTTTTGACCTTGTTAATGTGGGACTGGAACGGATATGTCTGCCGCATTTCGAATGATTCATGGGCTATAGCAACCACCATTGTCGGTTTCTGAGACACACTCCCAGAAAATGCCCGAAAACATCGCGGCATACCCAGGCGAAGATAGCGGGACGAGCTTGACACCCATAAGCAGAATCAGTTCACACTTGCCCAAAGCTGGGTGGAATGGGAGGCAAAAGGGAGGCCTTTGCCCTGTCCTGAGAATACTGGCTGAAAAAGAAATTGTTAATGCTATGGCAATCATATCCCTCAAACCTGGACGTGGCATCGCATCGCATTGTTGTGTATGTTACGCCCAAAGACCGAAAACGCTCATTGAGCGAAAAATCTGCTCAGAACGCGTTGAGGCTTGTTCCAAAATGCCACCACACGAATTTCGCATCAAGGCAATTAAGAAAACGGCCACAACGCGTTGTGGTAATGAAGAAATTCCATCACGAGTTCTGAGCCCTAACTAATGCAACCACATCGCGAGCTATTTTTGTTTGCAGGGTTTAAAGAAACCTAACAATAATGTTATGATGGGCAATGTGAACCTCTCAGTGTCGGGGTGCCCTAAGTTCCCTCAAACCTAACCTTTTCCAGAACGAGTTGTGACCGTTATCTTATGTGCCACGACGCATGTGTGAAATTCGTGTTGTCGCTTCCTATAAGCCACAACGTGTTGTGACTCACAACACGTTGTGGCTCAATGAACGAAAAAGACACTCACAACTTGTGAGTGTCTTTTTCGTTCATTGAGCGTTTTGACTTTGATCTACTAAGTAGCTGATGCATTGCACTTACCCTTTGCAGCCGCGGTATCGGAAACCACGTAGTCCAAATCGTTGGCTACGAAGGATACCCTGAACCTGACGACAAAACCCCCATACCATACTACATCGTCCGGAACTCCTTAGGCGAAGACTGGGGCGATAAGGGATACGTGAAGATTGCTATGAAGAACGGCAACCTCTCAAACGTGTGTGGTATCGCTGAACAGGTTACTCTCATGGACGTGCTTTAATGAAAAGGCCATAGGCACCATTTTGTTTGATTGTGCCTACGAACTTTTTTATTTTTCTTTAACTTTATTGAAACTTTCTGGAGCTGTGAGCTCAATGTATGTGAGTTTGTATTTCTTTTATAATTTATGTACTCACGAGAAACTGCAGCACATATAACATAATGATTATTAGTAGGTAAAGGTACTGCCTCATTGGTTTTTTTCTTAATTAAAACTGGCATAGTCATTTTGATTTTTCTACAAAATCGCAGTGCTCCATGAAACTGGTATGTATGAAGAGAGGACATTTAAACAAGCAAAAAAATTCAGTGATAATATTACCCTAAAGTGCCGAGATATTTGGATAAAAAGTTTTCATTTGAGGACGATCCTTGCCTCCAATTAAATCGGCCCCCTCTATGACGTGTAAAACCTGATGGTTTTAGACGCGATTCCGATTTCCGATTCCGATGTGGGAGGGACACGGAGCTATTCAAGACGCATAGCACTATTCCTTTTTCACCACGGATTCATAATGGCATTGGCAGAAAGCTTAGAGCTCTGCCTCATTAAGACGCCATGGCGGCGTCGCTGGCTACGTATCCAAGCAGTTAATATT
Organism: Mamestra brassicae; assembly: GCA_905163435.1. Taxonomy (NCBI): domain Eukaryota; kingdom Metazoa; phylum Arthropoda; class Insecta; order Lepidoptera; family Noctuidae; genus Mamestra; species Mamestra brassicae. The sequence goes on along the minus strand of LR990989.1, from coordinate 11,355,937 downwards.
GAAATTTATGGTACCAACACACTTGGCGACGCGACGGTTTGGCAACGTCGCCAATTTGAAAGCGTGGCCACGAGCCACGGCTCCCTACGTGGCGTCTGCATACTCTGGCGGCCTGGCCACTTTGCCACTATAATGTAAACGTTTAAACTGCTCCTCACTCACTCAGTCGCCAACCGGACGCCATTTTGGACGCTTCGAAGTGCGATTTCTACGACATCCATTCCTGACAACGTAAACGAACTGACTGTCGAGACGCCATGGCCACTCGACATGGCAACCTTTCTTACGCCAGAGGTAGCGAGGCCTGCGCCGCTGGCGACGTCGCCATGGCGTCTCAGAGCTCTTAGTTATCTAAAGGGCAACTTGCTACTGCAACTATGCTTTCAGTTTCCTTGCGTGATCGAGAAATGAAGATATCCGCTCCAATGTAAGTAACACAGAAACAGAACAGCAGCCTATTCCGTCAATGTACCGTAAAAGCTAAGATGGAGTGAGTATGAAGGGAACAGACATTCCATCTTGTTTGTATGAACTGACAGCTCACCCCATGATCACTGTCGCACTGCTGATGGTCGTTGAGGCCGAAAGGTTCTGGAGTGGCGACCGGAAGTCGTAGGATATTGGAAAGCCTCCTACAATGGAGAGTGATGACCATCTTAACCTTTTGAACGCAATTGTCACGTATAAGTACATGACAAGCAAGCGCGTGCCCTGTAGGTACGCCAAACATCACAAATATGTGACAAAAAGTACGGCGAATTTGTGGCTTCGCGTCGGGGGCACGCCGATGCGTTTATGCTCTAGCGTTCAAAAGGTTAAGGCCGTGGAAATCTGTTGGATGCGAGAAGCGACCGGTCGATTTGGCGACACTTGGGAGAAGACTATGCCCAGCAGTGGACGTCTTTCGCCTGAACGATGAGGACGATGATCAATAGTCATTTTTATTTGCTCAAGTGTCTTTTCCATGACAGTAAGTATCACTGTGCGCCGGAACTTTGAAGGAAAATGTGTGATTATGACAATTTAGTTCAATGCTTTTTTTGTCGAATATTGTTTGTTTTTTTTTTTAATATTTATGTTGTATCTACAAACTTTTTCGAGTAAGTAACCACGTTTTATTGTAATAAATTATTTAATTTATTTCTAGCAAAACTTAATATTTATATTTTTAAACAAGCTACCCTCTACCGATTCATGTTTTAGACCTTAATTATAAAAATCAATACATGTCACATGCCTTTATTCCGCTTTGCCGTTTTTGTTTAATATTTTTGACCGCCAGAGCATAAACGCATCGGGATTCGGGCGTGCCACCGACACGTCAGTCAAGCCACATAGGTATTCACTGTATGTTTTGTGACGTTTGGCGTACAAGCCACGCGCTTGCTTGTCATGTATATAATAAACGAGTATAAAACGAGTATAAAATAAAAAAAAATAAAAAAAATAGTATAGGTACGTGACAATGGCGTTCAAAAGGTTAAGTGCACATAATTAATACCTAACCGACATGGAAAAAAATATATTTATTTATTTAACTGCCTTAACTATTACAGGTCTTAACCTAATGCGATAGCTAAGTCACACACCCAAACTTAAAATTAAACCACAAAATACTAATATACTTAATACCTATTGAGTTAGTGTTTTGTAACAAAGTGTATACAATACTATTATATAAGTGCCTACATAGAAGTTCTTCATTTATTTATTTTCTGTTTTTATGAACGAGGAAAAAAGCAATTTTAAATACGAAAGTACTTTGTTAAGTATACAAGCTACTTTCGTATTTAAAATTGCTTTTTGCACAATAATTGTAACGTATATTTTCTTTTTAATAAATTTATTATTATTATTATGTATAAGTATAATCTGAATCTCGGAAACGGCTCCAACGATTTTCATGAAATTTAGTATGCAGAGGGTTTCGGGGGCGATAAATCGATTTAGCTACAGCTAGGTAAAAAAATCGGTCATCCAGATACTATAATATAACTAGCACTTCGCCCGCGACTTCGCCCCCTCTACCCCTTTTTTAAGGTTTATTATGGAAAATTAAGCACTGCGATATTCATTTAACGGTCTCAGGATCAACCTACTATTCACCCCGTTCACCCCGTTAAGGGTTTATTAAAAAAATTGTTAGATCTGGTTCAAATATCTCACTTTTATTTTGTTCGTTCCAATTTCCAAGTAAATTGTAGTAAGCAATAATGTCCTCCCCTAAAAACTTCCATCACCCTTTTTCCCCCATTTAGGGGTTTGTTTTTGAAAAATCCAAACTATGTTATTCTTCTTTTTTTTTTCCAAAACATTACTGCCGTGTTTCAAACTTCATCGGACCAAGCATTAAGATTCTCCCCAGTTCGCTCAAACCACAACATTTTTCTTACTTAGAGCATTTTTATACCCGTCGTAACTTTTGAAAGAAAGGCCCGATTTGAATAGTGATTTATATGTAGGTACATAATCATCCTTAATATCAAACCATTTTAATGGATACCTAAGGATAAATATCATGATACTAATATCAACACTATTTGATTCCACCCGTATTTGAACTTACTATAGACACATAACTATAATAGTTTGACATATTCCATCGCGGACTTTTTTATGAGCAATCATGAGTACCTGCTATTAGAATATATAAATAGAACACTATTTTATATATATCGTCAATAGTTCTCGCACTGCACGCAAAAAAATGACTTTTATAGGCAACATTTTGATACCTTGTGTTACATTGTTCCAATTTAGGCCTATAATATGTTACTCGGTGAAGATGTAGCTAGTAGCAGTGTACCTAATGGTGAAACATTTTTTTAAATCCGTTGAGTAGTTTTTGAGCCAAATCGTAACAAACAAACAAATAAATCTTTCCTCTTTATAATATTAGTTTAGATTATTATTAATTTAGATTATAAATATACAATAAGACCTTGTACTTGTAAACATTATGGTGCATAAATATTTTGAATTTGAATTTCCCGGAGGCCAGAATCCCCACGTACGACGCGACGGCCGGACCGATGACTGCCGCGCGCGTAATTATTTTGTCGCGCGAATATTTTTATTTTGCGATATTTTCTAAGATATTTGTGTAAACTATATAGAGTAAAGGGCACAAATATTCTATATTAAATTTCCGTTGTAACAAACACATTCATTTAGATATAGATTAATACCATATGGGTTAAATAAGCTTCGCAAAAATTCATTATTTTTAATCAAAAATTTTAAAAGTAAAAGCAGTTATTGTTAGTTATCCGTCGGAGATAGGCATATGCTATCGCGGACTTTTTTTTATAGATATTGATATCTTCTTTAATATTGTAGTACATTGTTTTGTTCTATCATCAAATTCATCACTAGTTTTCGCAGCGCATGCGATGAAAGACATTTTATGAAAAAAATTCTAACATCTTGTGTTACATGATTCAAGTTTTAGTAGGGATCCCTAATTATTTCTGGAAATGAATATAGCCTATGCTACTCGTTGAAGATGTAGTAGTAGTAACGGTGAAAGAATTTTTAAAATCGGTCGAGTAGATTTTGACCCAAATCGAAACAAACAAATCTTTCCTCTCAATAATATTAGTTTAGATTTAGATGATGTAACTAAACTGCCACGTTAGGTACCTACCTAAATATTGAAGCCACGAGGAAATTTTGAACTAAAGCATTTACCTCATAATCTGAGCATAATACGAATGTACGTATGTGTAGAGGCAAATAAACTTAGGGATAATACGAGTAGTTTACAGCAGTTTGTATCATTTGTACCAGTGTAAAACCCCCTGTTACTTAAAAAATCGAATTAAAAAAATGTTTAAAACGCGTTGGACGACGTTAGTGATTATCCTATTTATAATCATAATTATTGCTATTCAATTATTCGCCATTTTGGAATTATACAACAAATTAAAGAATCAGGTTAAACACAAGAACGTAACAAATTCGGATTATCAGAGTAAAAAAGTCAAAAGAGGTGTAGAACATTTAGACGTGGCTAAGCTAAGATTCGACACTTATTTGAGAGATTTCAATAGATCTTACAACAAGGAAGAGTATAAGAGAAGGTTCGAGAATTTTAAGGTAAGATTTTTCTTCTTGACACATCATGCTTTCGTTAAAGTGTTTTTTTATTGCAATTAAATATTGGGTACAGACTCCGTGTTGCTGCTGATAAATTTGTTAACTAATATAATGGCTAAATGTGGGCCAATACCTAGGAGGAACATTGGTATGATTATATTTTATAGACAACGTGTCCCAGAAATCAATGCCAAGCCGAAAACGGGCAATAGGGCAACTCGTGACAGTTATTAGAAAAATATAAAAAAATATCTTGGTAATGTACTTTTCAAATCCTATGGGTTCAAAAATAAATCTCAAAAAGTGACACCCTGTGATGATCTTGATGTAACCATGAATAACCCTTCTGTAAATTACACTTAAAAGGTAAACATTACATTACTTTACATTATTCCATCACCCAACTTTAACTGCGTGTACCTACTGTAATAATGTACTACACTATTTTGGCAAGTAACTTTAAAAGATGGCGCGATTAGTTTGTATTCCAAAATGGTATGCCACTTACTGCTTGCTACTGTTTAATTGAGGAAAAAAAGGAGTTTGTTAGTTTTAGGTGCGTTTGAAATAAAATTCAGTTGTTGGATTTCTTTACTTACTTAATGATTTTTATTAAATCAGATTTACCTAGTTTTATAATAAAAGTTCGATCTGTTTGCCTTCAGCTGCAATGCAAGCTCTACATCTCTTTAAAAATGATCGCGTAATAAGACAGGCGTATTTTCGGCTTCGAGCCCGTTTTCGGCATGACATTGGGACACGTAGAACATATATATTTTTTAGTATTAAAAAACCGTTTTTTTCCCGCGGGTTCGCTCGCGTTCAAGTTTTATTTATGCAAAAAGAAGTCTTAAACCGTCTCCATGTTCCCATCTATATCTGTCCCAAAATTCATCGAAAGCGTAAACAAACAAACTCACTTAACACACACAATATTAGTTCGGATGTAGGTTGTTCCGAGAATAGTAAAATCATGGCCGTTTTTCCTGTTAGGTAAGTATTGGCCGTCGTTTAGATAACTACTCGAACTTTACTTTAAAATTCACATATTTCAGGCATCTCTAAAAGACATCGCCAGACTAAATAAGCTAGAAAACAACACAGTATTCGGCTTGACAAAGTTCTCTGATATGTCGAAAGAGGAATTCGCTGCTCGTATGTTAAACTTTAATATACAGCCCTGTACGCCCAGTAGTAGGAATTGTGCGGACCATGCAGAAGATACCGAACCATTACTCAGTAAAAAATACGGAAACAATATTCCACGATCTTTTGATTGGTAAGTAATATTTTCAGCTTCGTCATCGACAGCCCAGCTAACAATTCTCTATTGGAAAATGGTCATAAGTACGCCATTTGGCTTCATGCTGAGCAACCATATCTGGCTGGTACGAAAGTACAAACTACCCCCAAAAGGTTATCGCTACATACTCGTATACCCTGATCTGGGAATTAAAATCTATCTTAATCTCACAGAGAGATATCTCGCATATTAAAAAAAATAAGTTAGTAAGATAATTTGCACTTTAAGCAATAACTTGCCTAAATACTAATTAATCCTGTTTGGACCCCACTAAGTTTAGAGCTCATCGCAAAAAATATCTCCATTAAAAAAATAATCATCAAAATCAATTCATAATTGACGGAACGATCGCATAACAATCATACAAAAAAAAAACATACAGATGAATTGAGAACCTCCTCCTTTTGGAAGTCAGTTAAACAATGAACCCGACTTCAGGTTGCAACAGAAGCTAAAATTCCAGAAAAGGCCTTTGTTTGTGAATGGGAAACCATCAAATGACTTCTCCCGTTCTTGGCGGAGCGGGAGGGAGTGTCAGACTCTTACTGACTAATACCCACCCGTGTTCCTTCAAATGCCCTTTGCGTTCTAGGGCCGCGGTAACTCTTTCGAGCAATTCCGCAACCATCCCGAAGAGGCCTGATGTCTTTTCGCGATCTTAGGGTATGTGCTATCTACCAGGGTTGCGGAATTTGTTCAAAAGAGTGTCGGCGGCCCTGGAACGCAAAGGGCATTAGGAGGAACACGGATGGGTTTTAGTCGGAGTCTGACATTCCGTTCTGCTCCGCCCAGAGCGGAAGGAGTCATTTAATGATTTAACTTTGTTAAAAAATGGGTAGGTGCTGTAGTAAAGTTGTTTATAATGAGTACAATGACCCCATTTCTTCACAAGTGGCTGGATGAATTCAACATGATTTGGTGTACATGTTTGTAACAATTTCAGGCGAACGAAAGGTTATGTGAAGCCAGTCTTAGACCAGAAGCGTTGTCAAGGATGCTGGGCCTTCAGCATCGTCGGTGTCCTGGAGTCGATGTCCGCTATACAGTTCAAAGATTATAGCAGTAGGAGCATAGAGGTACCACCTTTTATTTGTAGTGAAGTAAGAATTACTCCTCAATATTGCCAGTCAGGGAGGAATACCGTGTATGTACCTACCTTCTGGAAAAACGACGATATTTTATATTTCAGTTTGAGTTAAGATTGTGAAAGAACAACAAAAGTTGACTATTTCAGCCAGCCGGCATCAAAACGTATTTGACTTTTACCAAAACGCAAGACGTTTTGTTGAATTGGATTTTAAAATACTTAACTTAAAAAAAAACACAAGTGACCCAGCTTGGTTTTTATTGTAACAGATAAACATCCATTTTAGTTAGTTCCTTGACAACTGCTATAAATTGTACGGCATTCCCCTATCGCAGGACTAGGCTACTCACTGACAGAGTTCCATTCTATTCTATTTTTGGTTATGGCAATGATACCGATTTCGACAATTCTGCCAATGTCAGAGCGGCAATTTTACTAATTTTCAAGCAGTGTTCGCATTCGCATCTCAGTCGCATTCTGTCAAAAATGTATCTATGAAAATTTAGGCTTTTTTGACATTTTGCAACTGACATGCGAATGCGAACGTTGTTTAGAATTTTGTAGAATTGGCCCTTAGATGTGTGGAAAAACGTGTGAGACCAAAGACAAGTGACATTCTGTCAGCGATAGCGTGACAAAGGCGATTATCAAAACAAAAAAAAAAATGGGACTGTCAAACGCTGGCGAAATGACACATGATCATTGGTGCAATGAATGAATGCCTTAGTAGGTATTTCGGCATTTTGAAAATCGTATCCGCTAATAGAATGGTACCTTGTCTAGCGCCACTGGTACTTAATATTATTTCTCTCAGGAACTGCTGGATTGTTCGGCAGTTAACAACGGCTGTTACAATGGGAGTGTCTACTTAGCGATGAATTACATTTGTGATAACAAATTAGAATTCTTGACAGAAAAGGAATACCCCTTGACACTGTCTATGGATCAATCATGTAAGCTGCCAGATACTGGGTATAGTGGGAGGAGAGTTAAGCGCTTTGCGCACAACTGGTGAGTCTTAACATCATCATTTTAGACATAACACATCACTCCTGGACATAGGGTCCCTGCAATAAGGAACATGCTATATTTTCATTTTAAAGAATTTCAATTAAAACAATTTTTTGCCAAAATTGCGGTTTTAAAAGAAAACGAACGATAAATCACTCCGTCTGTCAGTGGACAGTGGTCATGCACTAACATGAACTCATGAGTGTCATGACCATAGATTTTATATTTCTATGGTCATGACTCAAAGATTTAAGATCGTCTTTTCGCTGTCATAATAGAAGTGACGTCAATTGACGCTAATTGTTGTACTTAAATACCTACGTCTTGTTTCACGTAGGTATTATTAGATATTATTATTATTATTAATTCGTAATTATTAAAAATAAATTAAAAACGTTGCAGTTGCCCTTCTTTTATCATATTTATCACAATATTTTCAATAAATTCTGTATTTCCGTCTTCCCTATTATCTGCCTGCCCAGATTTTTCCGAAATATATAGGAACCCCTACATATTTGGGAAAAATCTGGGCAGGCTTCCAGTATAACTTAACCAGATGCAGCTGGGTAGCAGCATTACATGGAGCGGCTGCCTCATTGACCTCCACAACTTATTAACTGGGTGTAACCCAGCCTAGTACTAAATATTTCCTTTTAATATTTCAGTAAAATGGATGAGGATGTCATGGTAGAGCTTATCGCCAACCACGGGCCTCTAATCGTTGCTGTCGACTCTTCGAACTGGCTCAACTACATCGGCGGCGTCATCACAAGGGCTTGCACGTAAGTTGTAGCAGCTGTCTGTTTCTTCTACTGCTTTTCGAATCGATGGTAACCCTTAACTCGATTATGCATCAGCGGCAATCGTTATGTTCTCAACGGAGCAGGTGTAAGGGCACTTGGGGCACTCCATCAAGAGCCATATTTTGGATGGGAGACACCGCACTAATGTTTTGTGTCCAGCGGCTCAGTAAAGCCCCATTTTGCCATGTTATAATTGCGCACCCAAGCGGACTGCTTGGGTGCGTTCCATATAGTTGTTAGACCCAACCCTGGCTGCTCAACTAGGTACTTATGTTGGAGTGATTTCTCGCCTAATCTGATGCATCTGAGTATCTGTATTTAACATGAATGCCGCCATTTGACCTTCACAACGCACAGGGTTGCATATCAACCCCTTGAAAAGACTGGTCGTCAAAGTTTCGGGCTTCTGACTACCCAATCCACCCATAACGACTGTTAAAGATTTATGAATGTCATTCGGGACCAACAGCTAAACTTCAGCGTCAGCATTTGAAGCACATTAGTGGGTGTGTCCCACTTAAAACATATCTAAATGTGAAATAGTGGCCATGTTCGGTTCATTGGAAGTAAGTATAAAGGATGTAGGTATACAACGTGTAATAGAATTAACGCAATACCTAATAAACCAGCCAAGAGCGTATCGGGCCACGCGCAGTGTAAGGTTCCGTAGTTGCACGACACAATTTCCGACTTAGAATGGTGCTTTTTGTTTGATTTTATGAATATATTAATTAGTTACCGGTTAAAAACGTCTAAAAACGGGTCCTCAAAGGAATTTGTACGAAATTTTCCTTCCCCAAGTACATTTTATATGTTGGTTGACTACTACCTACTCGTTAACTTGTAAAGCATGCTTAGCTGTGATAGTTTTCCTTTTAAATTCGTTAGATATGCTACTACCATTATTTTTTTCACGTGTCCAAATACTACCTTTTAGCTGGCAGGGGGGGGGACACTTGACTCTAACATTAGCACTTTAAAGCTTAATATTTCGCAAACGGAGCCTCGGGTGGAAAAACGGTTTCCGCACGCCCTCAAGATTTTTAAACCAACCTATCCAACGACACCCCACACCATGGGATAGACGAAAAAAGAATCATCGCCACTTTGCCCCCTTTGCCAGCTAAACGGTTATTTTTGAAGACGTGAAAAAGCTTATAGTAGTAGCATTTATAATGAATTTAAAAGGAAAAATAGTCACCACTACCTAGGCTTAACGAGTTAATGAGTAGATAATAGTCGACCAACTTATAAAATAGAACTGGGTAAGTAAAAAAATCCTAATAATTCCATAAAAAATAACTTAAAACCTAGTGTAACAAATATATTTAAGCAGCTGTACCTACAGCTTGTGAATATTTGACTATCAGTGTTGCCAATCTTAAAATGATTGATACGAACTTATTTTTATGCATGCCTACCACAACATCCTCTGAAAACCGCTACATAAATTATCACTATCAATTAATTAACCTCTGGTTAAATTCTTCTATCATCAAGTACCTACGTTGTACGGACAGCAAAAAAAAATTATATCTGTCTAAAAAAAAATGTGTTTATTTTATTTTATTTCATTTTTTTTTTTAACTCCCGCTGCACGCACCAAAAAGGATGGCTCAATGTTTTGTTATGACGTTGTCACGTTAAACTATCGTCAGTAAACCGACTTTACAGACAACCAATTTTATTGTTTACTTATGTTCTTCTTTCTTTCTTTGCAGCCGCGGTATTTCCAACCACGTGGTCCAGATAGTTGGCTACGAAGGATACGGTGGACCTGACGATAAAATCCCCATACCATACTACATTGTCAGGAACTCCTTCGGCGAAGACTGGGGCGACGAGGGCTACGTGAAGGTCGCTATGAAGGACGGCGATATCGACGACGTATGTGGCATCGCTGAACAGGTCACCATTCTAGATGCATTAGAATAGGTATAACTAAAATGCTATAGTTTGTGCAAGAAATAGATGCTGCTGCAAGGGACGACTAGCGCTATCTCTTTTCTGAAACTGAACTGTGAACGTGAAACTGAATGTGTCTACATATAAGGAAAAAAAAAAATATCGAGCTGACGCAAATGTCAAAAAGTCAAAATTTATTCAACTTATCACAGCTACAAAACGCGCGTTTGTCAAAGTCACATTAATTTTGTGACTATTAATTTGAACCCTGCTTGATCTCATATTTATTGGTCTTAAGTTTCAACTAATAGAAATATAATAAATTTTAAGTAAAATGTTTTCCAAACTTTTCTACTGACTGTACCTACTTTATATCTCTCAAAATTATTGTGTGTATAATCTAAATATCGCTCAGAGCTGTAAATGTAATAATTTAAGCTGTACTGACTGTACTGTTGAGAAAATATTGAAATAAATTATTTTGTAATTTTCATGTGTCCTTATAAAACTCATTTGCCATTGTTAACATTACGACACATTTCTATAGTGCAGTTGATAAATAATTACATACCTAGTTTAAAAATGGTGTTTAAATATTCATGAAAGGTAGGTACCTACCTACTTGAATGCTTCTTCTGTTACCGAGTAAATGAACCTTGCATTGTGGTTAACCAACATATCCCACACTCAAATTGCACGAACTTCGCTTCTCTTATAAATTTAAATAAAGAACTTCACATCAGTTGGAGACCGGCCGCCGAGGAGCGTAGACGTATCAATCTCTTATCTCTTGGTACGTTCTGTTTAATAACTTTATTATTTTATGTGCTGTATCTGTTCACTTTGTGTGGTTATTATGTACGATAATGTTTGATAAAGTTATGACACAATTTATAACGTTTTGTTTTTTCTCGGTTGATAAGTCTTTCAATAGGCAAATGGAGTGTTTGGTTGTAAATGGCTCGTATTATTGTTGGTATGATTGATAAGCGGTTTCAGTGTGTTATATTAGCTAGACTTGTTTATGAAGTACCTACTTTACTTTATTAGCTAGACTTGTTTATGAAGTAAAGTAGGTAGGTAATGATGACTATTCAAATAATTCGATCCATTTTTTTCTTTTTTTTAACTAGTATTTAGGTTAGGTTAGGGCTTCTTGCAACTACTAATTTTTAGGGTTCCGTACGTCAGTCGGCATAAACGGAACCCATAAAGGCTCACTTTGTTTTGTTTAAAGTTGGGTACTGACCGGTGTTACGGGCCGTAAGGTAACATTCGCAGCGTACGTGCATGTTGTAAAACAAAACAATTACTTATGCACACGTTCGTGCTCGTATCCATGTACTTACTGATTGCACGAACGCTCGCTTTATTATAACATGTTACACAAAGAGATTTAAAGATACAATTTAATGTCTTTGATGTTACATTACGCCGCGTAACACCGGTCAGTACCTACATTTATAGTCGCGTCCACCTACTGGTTCGGCTCCTATTGAATAAAGCAAACTCACTGAAAATGGTGTTCGGTAAAAATATAAAAAACATTCTGTATTTCTACTGATTTTGGTGTATCTTTCGATTTCGGAATTAAGAATTTGAGTATTTGTCAAACTCTACTTTAGCTTGAAAACTTCGGGGTGTGACACTTTCCACTCAATTCAGAAGCCGGCTCTATGTGGCAGTTAAATTGTTAAGTGGAACTTCAAATTACCTTCGTCACGAGTGGTAAACAACCAATTTTCTTGACTTTACATAAACAATGCATCAGAAGGTATATTGCTTCAGTACTTAGGTACTTTAAATTCCTCCATGGTGATTAACAAGTGGTCTATGATAACGAACTCATCGTGAGTATCCGATAAATCGTCTCTTCAAACTATGCATTCTCATGTAACACAAACTGTGTTGAAATGGGCAACTGTTTGGTTTCTCGAGTCAGAAGCTCCAAAGGCTATCGGCGGAATAGCGAGAAGTTGACACCAGCAGAAACGTGAGTAGATATCATCGGTAGCAGACTCGTACACAGTGCCATGCGTGTGTGTGTACACCTGACCTTAACATCTTTATTTTAAGAGGGGTTATGCAGGGCGCAATAGTTCAACTCATCATCATCATCATACCGGCCGAAAGACCTCCACTGCTGGACATAGACCTCCCCAAGACTTTGCCATAATCACCACGCAGGCGGCAGGTGGGTTGGTGATTGCAGTGAAGCTCTTGCAATGCCCAGAAGCACAGAGAATACTGCTGCCCATTCTCTGGTGACTCCCTTAGTCGCCTCTTACGACACCCACGGGAAATTATGGGATGGTGCTATTCTTTTACGTCCGTTACCATACAGAACCTTACCTTAACATCTTTTTTTTAAAATAGGGTTATGCAGGGCGCAATAGCTCAACTGGCAAGCTACAAAGCTGGGAGTCTTAAAGCCAAGAGAGAGTAGGTTACTTCTGGCGAGTGCGCTCCAACGACGACCACACCATCTCTTTCTTTTAGGTTGGCTTGATGAAAGCACTTATATGTGGTCCGTCGAACACAGCAACACTTATCTATCGCCATATAACATGCTTGCCTAGAAACCCGTTCACTCTTGGTAGCTATCAGGAAACAGACTCCTACAGTTACCTACAATTAGGTAATCGCCAGCTTATTTTTGGAGTCGCCGTACGCCCCATGGGTCACTCTACGCCCCACAAATGAGGCGTAGGTACCGGTCATTTGGAAACCTAGTACGTTCAAAAAAAAACATTTGAGGAAATTCCCAATTCTACGACCTTCCTTTTGTATGTTAGTGTTGCAGAAATGGTGTCGCTCGTGGTAGAAGACTTCGGAGTGTGCAAGGAGAAGACAGTCAAGAAGTTCACCTGGAGGACCACTGGAGGCTCGGAGATATCCGTCATATCTTACGGAGCCATAATCCAGTCTATTAAGGTGAGAAGGTGGATGCTTGCAGATCAGAAACCCATCCTTGTTCCTCCAAATGCCCTTTTGACTATGCTTGTAGATCTACAATTTGATCATCATCAGTGGTCTTAGTACGGATTTTTATATGTAGGTACTTGATCGGGAAATCATAAACGTAAATATTAAAAGGCAGCTGCATCTGTTTAGAGTAGAAGGCGACCCACTGTTGGGAAAATGCTAGAGAGGTGAGGATGAGAAGATAAAGGGTAATTTAGAAGTGCAGTTACAACAATATTGCACTATGAATTGTGGTTTTGGCACGTTTAATTATTTTATTATTTTTATTTATTTTTATTTACATAGGTCCAGTTAGTTTTAACCTGATAGCCAATTTTACAAAAGAAATTGTAATCTGAAAATGTCCAGAACTCATCTGCATTCTTCACCTTGGCTTTCAATATAGTTACGAAACCATAAAGAAATTTAAAAACAAATAGACAAGTGGAATGTAGTAAAAGAGAACCTAGCGAATCCGGGACGAGGTAGGTATTTCGACCTCCCTTCGCTCGGCCCTGCACCACTCTTCATTAGTTGTATCCCTGTGTGAATCGGCAAAAAAAAACCTATCCTTTTCGAGGCGGGGTAGACGAGTAAAATTGTAAAGAGAACAAATAGTGAACCTATGTTTGAGAATGATTAAAAAAAAAAATTGAAAAGGGATTCTCCAACCAGACGGTTGTTGTAACTGGTCATGGTGGGCAACTGTCCAATGGTAGATATTTGGGCTGTTGTATATGTTCAAATTGCATGGAGAAGTGATACCGCGATGCAGGATTTGTTTTGACGTAATTCGTTGCTGGCAATATAGATACCGCTAAGTTCGTTTTTGTGGCGTTACAGATTCCGCTACACTGCTACTGAGAATTCTGAGTTACATCCATCTCTATCAAACTTCCAGATCCCAGACAGACTAGGTGTGAAGAAAGACCTGGTCCTCGGTTTCGATGACTTGGATGGCTATGTGAACAGGAATACTCCGTACCTCGGAGCCACCATCGGAAGATGTGCCAACCGCATTGCCAACGCCACCTTCGAGATAGATGGCAAGACTTACCATCTTGCCAAGAATCTTGGCAAGGACCATCTGCATGGAGGCCTTGTTGGATTTGACAAGGTATGGATCTAGGAATCATTTAGAGTTATGAATATAAATGACATGTTGATGGCTGAAGAGGGAAAAGGAGGCCAAAGATTTCATGGATGGATTGTGTAAGGTGTGAGGAGTGATAATGAAAGAAAATTGAGTCTGTGGTAGTGTGACGGTTGATAGGACAGAATGGAGGAAAAAGTCGTGTTGTTCTGTCCTCAAGTAACATGGGTTAAGGGCAGGAAGATGATGATGGAGGAATGTAACATCATGCCCCTATGCTCCAAAGGGCTTGGCAGAGCTGCTTAGCTTATATAATTTTTACAGGCTTATTTATGTTTCATGTTAAGGGTAATAGCTTAATGCTGTCAACAGTACCTACAGTAATCAAGACTCCGGGCTGTTACTAAAACTTATTAGAAAACACTTTTAACCGCTATTTGTTTGAAGGATTTTGAGGTAGATTTCAAATGAATTGCTTGATAATGTGATGTTCGAAGTTCTGTCTGTTCTACGTAAATTTCGACTTTAAGAACAAAATGCTAGGCCCTGAACTAAAACTGCAGAGCTAATAGTTCAATTGGTCTAGAGGATTGTAACCAGGACCCCACGTTTAGTAAGAATTGTTTTGTAAAGAACATTTCCTTCATCTTTCAGGTTGTCTGGGACTCCACAATCATAGGCTCTAAAGTCGTACTCAGCTACTTATCCAAGGACTTGGAAGAAGGATACCCCGGAGACCTGGTGACCACAGTGACCTACGAAGTGACCGACGACAACAAACTCCTGGTGGACTTCAAGGCGTCGACCACTAAGAAGACGGTGGTCAACCTGACTAACCACTCGTATATCAACCTGGCTGGACATGATGCGGGCGCGGAGGAGCTCCATAAGCACTATGTGATCATCAATGCTGACAAGTGTGTGGTCTTGATAACTATAACCCTTTAACGCACACCCAATTCTCTAATACGGTTCTAAAATGTTCATAAGGTTCAATATTCAAATAGGTTCCATGAGACATCAACCTTTTCAGTTAGCTGGACACTTTATATAAGGGTTAAAGAAAAAACTAAATGATTGATAGATAGCGTTTATTGTCTACGAGTATCTTGGTCTATCCCTGCCCGAAGGCTTGCACCTTATTAAAAACTAGCTTTTGCCCGCAACTTCGTACGCGCATATCCCGTTCCCGTAGGAATTTCCCTTCCCCGTATAGCATCTAGCATTCCTCATGAATGTGGCTATCATATACAAAAATAATTTTCCAAACCGACTGTTAGTTCCAGAGATTAGCGTGTACAAACTCTTCAGCTTTATTAAATTAGTATAGATTTGATAGCGTATGATGAAGAATTGAATTTTGTAATGGATTCAGTGCATCGCTGGCTGTTCTTAAACAATAATGCGAGACGACTTGACCCGCCATACTTTGGTAGAACTATATTCTCTGCGTGGAGAATTCGTTCTAGGATTTTACTTTTCTTCACCGCCAAACAGCATTTATGTTGTTCCGTTATGAAGACAGGGGCATAGAACAGATAGTGATATGTGTGGTGGTAATAGGTCTATATAGGTTAAGTTCGTATCCATTCCCAGAAACAAAACGAAATAATATTAATATATTATTTAGTTTTGTTTCTTAGAATGACAACGCACTTACTATGCCTTTTTTATGGATGGGAAATCATCAAATGACTATTCCCGCTCTGGACGGAGCGGAATGAGAGGCAATGTCAGACTCTTACTGGCTAAAACAGCAGTCCAGGGCTGCCCTGGACTGCAAAAGAACAATTGAACACGGGTGGGTTTGGGAGTTACCGCAGGGTAACTCTTTCGAACAATCCCTCAACCATGGTGCACTGGCTCTAGTGAGCCCCATCAACACTTGTTAAGCCAGAGGATGCCTCTGGCTTTACAGATGCTCTCAAAATGACCCACTACTTTTTCTTTCCAGGATTACCAAAACGGACTCTGACTCTATACCAACTGGTGCGTTCTGCGCCGTTAAGAACACACCATTTGACTTCACAGTCCAGAAAAAACTGGGCGACGCCATGGCGGCTGGGGTCAAACTGTTTGATGACAACTACTGTATTGAGACCCTTGGAAAACAGGTTTGTTTTTTTTTTTGTTTTTTTTTCCCCCAAAGGGCATTTGGGGGAATCTGGATGGGTTTAGTCAGTTACGAGTCTGACACTCCCTTCCGTTCCGCCCAAGCGGAAGGAGTCATATGATGATTTCGCGGGCAGGACATATGTGCTGCGCGGAAGAGATAGTCAATAGGGTCATAAGGTTTTGGAGTGGTAACCGCTTACCGGAAGACGAAGCGCTGGAACTTCCACCAGGCTGATAGGCCACCAGGTTGTCAGAGAAGGCCTATGTCCACCAGTGGAAGTCCTTCGGCTGAACTGATGATGATGATTATAGGCACTTATGCTTTTTTGGTGTTGCTTAGTGTCATCTACCTATACATAAACGCCTAATAAAAAGCATTTTTAATTTTCCAAAGCGAAATATTAAGGCGCTATCCTAATAACTCTTTTATGTCTGTTTCCAGGTCCTAACTCTCGCGGCCACAGTAACCCATCCACCATCAGGCCGCTTCCTCGAAGTCCACACTGACCAGCCCGGAGTTCAGTTCTACACTGCCAATTTCCTGCCAGCCCCCACTGAACCAGCTCTGGTTGGCAAGAACGGAGTTGGTTACCGTCGCCATGGAGCATTCTGTCTTGAAACCCAGACGTATCCTGATGCTGTGCATCATAGCAACTTCCCCACCTCGATTTTGGTCCCGGGAGAGGAGTACTTGCATCGTGTGGTATATAAGTTCGGGGTGTACAATCCTGACAAAGTCGTCGAAACGCCCTCTGTGCTGTCGGCTTAAACGACATGGATTGTTGAAAAGTGGTCGAAAATGGCGTGTTTGCCTACTTCTAAAGCACTAGAATCTGTTAGTCGTGACAAAATATTTATAGGGTTTTCTTAAATGTAGAAAAAAAATAGACGTATTGGGATTACATTCATTGTGCGTACATGAGTGGAACTATGCCGGAGTCAGCATTTCCTGATGGTTACTACCTTGGGTTCTTTAAGTCAAGAGTGAATAGGTTACTTCTAGGCAAGCGTGCTCCATCGTCGACCACATCATCGCTTCCATCAGGTGACATAATATTTAAAAAAATACTAAATCAGACACAAACCAAGTATTTTTTTTTTTTCTAAAAACATCTTAGCCTAATATATTTAAATGAAAGGTGACGTTTGTTTTGCACGACTGACAGAAGTATAATGTGCTAGTATGATCCTATTAATCTGCCATTTTTAATATTTTGTTGCCATATTTTATATCTACGCTTAAAATTTTTTTTTTACTTATTGGATTAAAACTGGAATAAAACTACATGATATCTCAACATCGCTTTATTTTGTTTTCTTAAAATATTAATAGACAATAGAAATTAGCACAGTTAAAACATAAAATTATATTAAATTACCTAATAGACATTTGAATATAATTTTGTTTAATAAAAATAAATGCCGTGATTAACAAAAACATAATTTCTTTTTAAACTAAATTCATTGTGTAAAGAAAAAAAGTGTATTTTTTTTATAAATTCGGTTAAAAATATCGGTTATTTGAAAAATCAATTAAATAAGGCAGAACGCCAACCTCGTAAAATTATCGGCGCGTTTTTAAATAAACTAGTACTTACAATATTTAACTTATTGAAGAAATTTATGATCAAATTGTATTCGAGAAATTATGTAAGACTTCCTTTTGAACGCCAATTTTTTTTCTATATTAGTATTTTTGTGAAACGTATTTTGACGTCTAAAAAGGCTTAACACAGAAAAATTACAATCTAAAAACTTATTCAACCTTATAACGATGAGTCGAGACCGTTTTTCCCAGTTTTAGCGGTCTCCCCATTCCGGGAGTTTTCCCCATTTTCTTTGACCGTGTCACCCCAAGTCAGGTTGAGACTCTTTTTCATACAGTCATCCAGTGGAGGGATCAGAGAACGAGGCAGGAGGAATGTTGATAGATTGAACAGATCCAGGAAAACTTTGTAGCGGTCACTGGAAAAAGAAAAGGAAAATTATTAATTAGGCCATCTCACAAATACACAAAATGTAGGAACCACTTAACGAAACTTCTTTTTTCACATTTTAGTGGTTCACATGTGCTTTCCGGCCTAATGTTATGTTATGATCTGGTGTAAACAATAGACAGACATGAGATTTCAGCAATCCCAGTCCATTTGCTATCATTTATTGAGGAGTTCCGTTGCCTATCTCAGAAGTTCGTCATCAGATCTTCACCAAATTGAAATGGGACCACTCCGAGAAAGTACTCTTCCAAAAAATCCTTCCAAATCGCTTCAAGTGTGCCTATAAAATTTGAAGAGTTCTCTCTATTTCTCCAGGATCCCATCTTCAGATCCTGACTTGATGATCATGAGACCACCTGGGAAGTATACCATTTCAAACAAAAAAAAACCAAATTGGTCCAGCCATCTTCGAGTAATCGGGGAACATAGGTACATTAATAAAAAGAAAGGTTCCGACGAATTGAAAACCTCCTCCTTTTTTCGAAGTAGGTTAAAAATAAAACTTAATTCCCTATACCTATTATTTTTCTTAATTGTAGTGTCTGTTAATTATTAGTGAAATTAGTGCCATTAGGCTTAAGTTTTAGATCTAGCAGTCACTCGCACGGATTTCTGGTAAAAATGAAGTCACTGTTTTTTGTCTGTGGGTGCCATTGACTTATTACTTTTTAAATCTATGTTTGGTACAATAGTTCCACGAACATTAAGAACATTTAACGGCCAAACGATAAGAAATACTTTTTAGTAAGATGTGCGGTTTGTCTTTGTAGTGTCAGGTCGTCTAGAGTTATGAGGCTTGGTTTGACTCATGGTCTGATTTAACTTATTAACAGCGAACGCGTTACGCTTTGACCTATTGGCAAATTTACATGAAATATTTTTGGCTAATATGCATATAATATGTATTTACAATCTTATTTATAATAGTAGTTTATGATAACGTCGCATAAAGTTGTTAAAATACAAGTGTGAGTTTAGACGACACATAGGTAAGGTAAAAAAAAATACAACCGACTTTCAAATAAAAAAATAATAAAAAGTAATTTTAAGTATACTTTTTATTATTTTTTTATTTGAAAGTCGGTTGACTGTTATGACTTTAATGTCGGAAGGTGTTTTTGGTTGTTTCTTCGTATTTTAACACTGACTTCTGAAATTAAAGTTATGTAACCGACTTCAAAAAAAGGAGGACGTTCTCAATTCGACTTGTATTTTGTTTTTTTTTTGTGTGTTTTCAGCGATATTTTCTCCAATTGTCAACCGATTTAGATTATTCTCTCTCTTCTATTTTTCATACTAGGCGCACTTCAATTTGGTGAAGATTTTGAAGAACTTCGACGATAGGCAACGGAACTCTTCAATAAATGATAGCTTGTTAAAAGTGAAGACATCCCCAGTCCCACTACCTTAAACCACCAACCTACCTTACCTACCCTACCTTATTTTGTTTTTGTTGTTTGTTTGTCTCTGCCTAAGTCTGAAGAGTACAAACGCGATGTTTCGTCAAAAAATCAGCAATACTGTTCAACGTGGAAATGCTGCCATTGTTCTGGGCACTTCTCCCGTTGACAGCGATGTTAACGAATTTCCTGATGCCTCATGAATTCTTTTCCTGACTAAATATAGTTTATATAGAACATATTTAGTTGTATAATAAATTAGATAGAAACTCAGACGGTTTATCTATTAGTTTTAGCCCAAATATACTTAATATTGATAGCCCGTTAATTGTGAAAGTTGTGTGGAGAACTTTGTACTTAGTCGAATGATTTCTATGTTTACGCTTTATTGAGGACGGTCAAGAACTCGAAAGAAATATAAGGATAAAAATATATTAGTATTAATGTAAATCGGACAAATGCCAGTCGGACTGGTTAAGCTTAGTAATAGGGTACCTACAGAAGAAGTAAAAAATATTAAGAAACTGGAACTATCATTAATTTCCTAATAGGTTACTTCTAGACAATCTTCGACCACGTCATCCATCGCTTACCAAAAGGTGAGATAGTGCTCAAACGAGTGCCCATCAACAGTAAAAAAAGATTTCACTAGCAAACGGTTCGGTTATTGAACTATAAAGTATTATCTTGTTATCACTTTGTTATCTTTTCACGTAAATATAACAAAGATTATGGGTACTCCTCGAAGGGTTAGGCAGACTTATAAGTACGTATAGTACACCCAAATATCGCCAGTTATGTTATAGTTGTATGCAGTACTTACTGCGAGCATATTCCCAGCAATTGGGCACATTCCTGGAAAATTCCTGAGTACAATAGAGACTCCGTTATCCGCACTTAGACTTTCATCCCGTGCATTGTGCGTAGGTGTTCTGGCTAAGTTAGCCAGCCTTCCTTCGCCCAGAAGCACAGAAGCCTCCTGTGAGCTTCACAGGCTTCGTGGAGTGACCTTACCGTACCAAGGATTTATTCTAGGCGGGAAAATTCCTGATGAAAAACCCATACGTTGCCCGACTTGGGAATCGAACTTTGGACTTCATGCTCAACAGTAAGAGTAGTCACCACTTAGCCTAGGCTAGACTTTTAGATTGTAACGATACGGTTAAAAATAGTGTGTTGTGTTGTTACCTTAGCGTAGAGCGGAGGTACTGGTATCCGGACGAGCCACCTGTGCCGAGCTGCATGGAGCCTATCATGCGCTGCACCATGATCACGTGGTTGTCTGCACAAACAAATGATAATTTAGTAATCATCATTCATTCATAATTTCAACATCAAGAGAACTTAATATTTTAAACTAAACCGCTTAAAAAAAAACTAAAAAGTGAAAAAAATTACAA
This sequence comes from Mamestra brassicae, assembly GCA_905163435.1. Lineage (NCBI taxonomy): Eukaryota > Metazoa > Arthropoda > Insecta > Lepidoptera > Noctuidae > Mamestra > Mamestra brassicae. The sequence goes on along the minus strand of LR990989.1, from coordinate 11,334,761 downwards.
GAATTGAGACGCCGCCAAAAACTCATATTTATGCAAATAAAAAATGTAACTGTAGGCATCCTTAAATCGAACGGGCAGTTTCTAATCAAGAAACACGGTTTTGATAAATAGCAAAAAGGTACTGCCGCTGCGGCTGCGGAGAACCTCAAGCGGCAATAATATTTTCGAGCTGTTTGGGGTTGTTATTTTAAAGATCTTGTTAAACCCTTTGTTGAAACTTCGCGTGACCCAAGGGCTTACTTTTACCTCGGACAGAGGATAAGCATTGCCATACAACGTGGCAATACCGCTAGTCTTTTGGGCTCACTTCCAGTCGACAGCGATGCGGATGAATTTTTTGACGCCATATTTTGGTGAGGAATTTTTATTATTATTTTTAGTGTATATGGTTAGATTATTATTTAAAATATAAAATATACTTTTCAAAAAAGTAGTTTGCTAAAATTTTGCGCTACGCGTTGAGTAGTTTGAGAGCTTGCACCAATGTGGCGTTAGTTTCAAGTGTTTTTCGAGGTTATGATTGTATGTGTAGGTATATCTTTGGCACACCCTATAGCTAGGGTTGCCAGGTCTTAAAACCGAAAAGCCATATAGACCAGCCAGTTTAGCCGGACATTTGGGTAAAAGTCGGATACCCTTAATTTTTTAGTCATATAAGACAATTTTTATTTTTAAAAAATGCTCAAATTCAAAAAGCCCGACAGTCCGGACTCCGTCTAATTTGGCCGGACACACAACCAAAAAGGCCTGACTGTGTCCGGCTTTATCCGGACGTCTGGCCACGCTACATATAGCTGAGAAGGCTGGAAAGATTGAATCAATGAGGTAATTGAGAGATTCGTCTCTAGAGGCGAAGTGATATAGTTACAGGAGTAAAAAATATGTGAGCCGTCACGGGACGCCTGGCAAATGTGAAACATCGAAATTATTTTGTACAAGTATATGCAAAAAAGAACAGATTACGGCAGGAACTAAATATGGCATAATGAAAAAAATACATATAGACTGTATATATCATCGGTTGGCCAACAATCGGTTTTACCCGCGGCTATAGATGTTTCACATCAAAAATAATAATAAGACGGCAGCCTCGTATGAGGTATCAAATCAGCGAGACGATTTAAAAACTTTAAATCACTTAAATGTAGGAAAGTAGTCAAGCAGTCCGATGCAGTTGGTGACGTCAATTCTATGATTGAACTAAAATTAAAGGCCACCAACTGAACTGAACTTTTGAACCTGTCGTTTGTTGCGGTCGGGGGCTTTTAGTATTTTGTTTTGTTTATTAGTAGGTAGTAGAAAAGTAGCGGTAAAACAGACTCACAGCGCCACTTGGTGATGAGACTGTCCATATCCATGAGCAGAGTGAGTAGTTGATGCGGCTGCGAGAACCGAGGCTCGTCTCTGTAGAATGTGATCATGATGGCGCCCTGCAGCGCTTTGTGGGATAACCTGCAATAAAGAGATAGCGTTAATTTCATAGGTAAAGTGGGTAAAAATGGTGGATAAAATCCTCATGACAATTTACCCCTAACACCTTATAACTCCGGCTCTGGGAGCTGGAGGATTCAGAGGAGTGTCAGATTCTTACTGACTAAAACCTACTCGTGTTCCCTCAAAAGTCTCTATGCGTCCCAGGGTCGCGAGAACTCTTTCAAACATATCCGCAGTCCTGGCATACCCCTAACACCTGTAAACGTATTTGATGTACGGCGTTCAGCAATAAAGATTTGATTTCGCGATTTAAAAAAAAAAACAATTATATTTTTTAATAGACAAAGGGTTCGACTTCTACTGCATAAGGAGGTTTGACCGAATACCTGACGAAGTTCGGGTGTAACACTGTGCCAATATCCCTCAAGCGGGATAGTAGTAACTTTTTAGTAATCTGTGGTATAGTTAAAGGAGTGCAGTGCTTACTCCCACATTTCGCCAGTTTTGACGAGTTCTACGTAATAACGGACAAGCCCATAGCCCAAAATCAGACACCAAGCCAGACGAAGGCCTCCCAATAAGACTTTCTTTCATCAAGGGAAGAAACTACTGTTCCTCAATAGCCGTGAAGCGCATGTTCCTACTAGCTTGACCTTCGAGACAGACAAGCTATTTTCATTTCAGCCGAAAGACGTCCACTGCTGGAGTCGCCTCCCCAAGAGTGGCGACATCTCGTGGTTTTGTGCATCCGCATTCAGTGCATTCCCAGCGGCCTTCACCAGGTTAACGGTCCATCTTGTGGGAAGCCGGTAACGCTGTGTCCCAGTACAAGGTCGCCACTCCAGAACCTTTCGGCCCCATCGACTATCTGTTCTGCGAGCAATATACCCTGCCCAGTGCCAATTAATTTTGGCGAATCTTCGGGATATGTCGATAACCTTGGTTTTCCTACGAATATCTACTGTAAAGCTGTAATGGACACAAACCTCCTCTCGCCTCGTGACCTGAGCGCATCGTGGACGGTCGGGTCGAAGATGGAGCGGTAGATCTCGCGGCGGTTCTCAGCGTCCTGCAGGCGGTGGCGACGGACTGTCTCATTGGTTTCCAGCTGAAAATGTAGGAGTATTAATATAATTATGCACGACTAGCTTCTGCTAACTACTTCTCCCGGATGAATGTTAAAAAATATCTTAAGCGAACATACTCCCGGGGTAAAAAAAAACCTACCAGAACATGGTTTACCCGTGTGCTAAGTTTCATCTAAATCACTTCAGCCATTAAGACGTGAAGAGGGATGGCATTGGCATGTCATAGTAGGAGGGCAGATCGATTGAGTGGAACAAGAGTTAGCCAACAAGAGTCGCATATTTAAACAATAATTGTCCACCAACACTCGCGGCCTAAGTGGTGTAATACGGCCAAGAACCTCTGGCAGACAACCCTGTGTACCAAGAGTGGAAACAGCATACACTGCTCAGTACGGCTCGCGTTCGACCACAATCTCACCTGATGGCAAGTTGTTGAGTAGACGACAATGGGGCAAACTTGACTAGAAGTAACCTATTCACTCTTGACTTAAAGGCCACAGGTTGTAGCTATCAGGAAAAACACAGCAGAGAATTCCACTCCTAAGCTGCTAAAACTTTAATCTCAGATCAGTTTAAGGGTTATGCTTACCGCAGCAGCATCAATATCTTCCTTGATGAGTTTGTTGACAGCGGCTTGGAACTTGCCCCAGAAGTTGAAGCCGTGAGTCGTAAGGCCGGGGGTTCGCTCCAACCAGCGCTCGATCAGGGCTAGGAGAGCTGGCTCCTGTTCTGACCTACGAGAGAAATGGTTCTTTGAAGAAGACGTATGTGATTGGTCATAAATTATTAGTTAGATGTTTGAAGAATTTTAATATATCGTTGGTCAAAAAATTGCTAACACTGTTCTGGACTATGTCTGCTTGCCTTGGTTTCCCAACTATGCTGGGGTCGACTTCCAGACAAACTGGTTGCAGCTAAATACCAGTATTTTACGTGAAGTGATTGCCTATCTGACCTCAAAAATCCGGTAACTGACTGGTGTCAGACGGGCTTGTGACCACCGTTATTATTGTCGAATATCTTCAATTGACAGCTGGGACCAACGGCTTAACACAAACACATTAGACAAGTTACACAAACTTAATTCTATGGGTATAGCGGCGGTCACGGGGTTTCCTACGTGCCTCGGAAAGCACGTTATGCCGAATCGTTATGGATACAGAGGTATCATATTATCCCGTTACTGTGTTGTAGAGATCAGATCGGCAGTCGCTCCTAGTAAAATACTGGTATTCAACTGCATTCGGTTGCGTTCCGTTCGGAATCCAACGTCAAAATGGTTGGGAAAAGGCTAGGCAGATTGAATCTCATGTATTTTGGTGCTTACTTTTGCAACGCATCCATAGCTTCAGGGTCGTCGCCGAATACCGTCTGGTAGTTCTGGTTGTACTTGACGCGGAGCGCCTGCTTCAGACCCAGCTGGAAACAGAAACAACATCATCCCGTAATCTTCTTCTAAGGCATCTCGCGGACTAAACGGCCACGACTCCTGCTAGTCGTGGTCGCAGAAGCTCCCGATAAAGCTGCGAACAAGTCTGCAGCTATGACTACGACGGAACGTGAAGCGGCCATTTGTCGAGCTGCTTTTTGTTTGTTGTACAGAATTGACGACAGCTGGCCGGGTCGCACTAACAGTCGCAGAACTAGTGTGTCGGCGTTTGTAGCAAAATATACGTAGTCTGGTAACGACACGTCGTACCGGGTACCGGTCGCAATAGTACCCGTCTAGTGAGTGATCCTTTAATGTCTTAAGGGTATAAACCTAGAACTTAGTATTTTTTATTAAACTTGGTTCATACTCCCTACTCGGGTGTCGTTCTTCCGATATTCAAACTATGTGGTACAAAATTCAATGTATGTGGAGACACTGAGATGTGACCGATAATTTAGTACTACACAGAAAAGAGTCAAAGCCAATGCCGTATTGATTCAAATTGATTATAGTGAAACAAGTGGTGTTAATAAAGTTGTTGTCACGGGAACGCTACAAACAATACCTATATAACTGATACAAACAATAATGATATATATATATGTCTTATATATATCTTGGGACAACTTACACACGGTCATCCGATCCCAAACTAGGCAGAGCCTGTGCTATGGCAACCAGACAACTGTTAAACATACTTATATATTTCTAAATACATACATATTATAGACAAATTACACCTAGACACAGAACAAATGATCATGCTCATCACACAAAGATTTGTCCTGGGTAGGAATCGAACCCACGACCTCCGGTTTAGCAGTCAGGGTCACTAACCACTCGACCAACAGGCCAGTCAAAAGTCAATTATCCACTGATTGTAAGAAGTGTCGTTGGTAACGTTTAGTTGTTGGTAGTAAGAAACCAATGGCAATTATCAATCGCGCCCAGAGATCATCATTAAATAGTTAAGCAGATACCAACCTTAGCAGGTACAGTTTTTTGCATAAGTCAAATAATTAACTATGACCGGTGTGAACGAGGACTTAGGTACCCAGGAGACTAGGCAAATTTTATACAATTTAAGATGCTTGAAAAATAGGTGCTTGAAAAAATTTACCAGTCCAGGGACTTGTACAAGTAACACTGAGCGAGTCTTACCCAGTGTCTTAGCAAGGGTGGGAGGTGGGGGGTTGTCACCCTTTCTAGCTACGCCACTGCTTTGAGCTCGTCTTTCCTTACTTACTATTTAAATTATCATCATCTACAAACCGACTTTAATAAACAAAATTACCTTGTTTTCGAGCAGACGGAACTGCAAGCTCTGGAAGCCGGAGGCAGGTCGCAGGTAGTGGCGGAAGTCCATGAAGTCCAGCGGAGTCATCGTCTCTAGGATCATCACTTGGTCTACCAGGAGCTGGAAACATACACGATCAATTAAGATGATTGATCTTTCTTTCCATATTGGTATATATGTAATCATACTGACTAGCTTCTCTTGCGAGCTAGCATCGTAGAATCGCAGCTTCGCTCGCAAGATAGTCAAAAATTAACCCAAGGTAGCATACTCCGTAATCCAAGATTTGGTCAACCCGCATGCCAAGTTTCATCAAATAATGTTCAACCGTTAAGACGTGAAGAGGTGACTTTGGCATTTATAATATTAGTAAGGATGGATATAGATTCAGGTGAGTGGTCAATCGTCCCCTTTTAGAGGGGAATTCCTTAAGAATACTCTTCGTCTAGGGAGAACGGATACCTACCGACTAAAACCCCGCAGTTCCTACTGCAACCATAAGTCGGATGCCGAAATACAATGAAATTCAGGTAACGGCTCGCAGTTGTTTGCCGGCCGGAGGCCGATCCAATGGAACTATGGAACAATTGGGCACCGTTACTTTAGGCCTTACTTTTCAGGCGACGAAGCGTAGGCAGAATTCTCAATCGTAGATATAAGTATTCAGTTCAGGTCGGTAAGGTAATTTCTAGATTTCACTAAAATCAAAAGAGAATCTAGGCCAAGTTTACGACTTATAAGAAACAAAGACATTTTTTAGCATCCTTAACCTTTTGAACACCATTGTCACGTAAATATGACAAGCAAGCGCGTGTCCTGTACGCCAAACGTCACAAATATGTGACAAAAAGTTCAGCGAATTATGACTTGGCTTGTCGTCGGGGGCACGCAGATGCGGCGATGCGCTTAAGGTTTGGCGTTCAAAAGATAAAATAATATAGGTGCCTGATTACTTTGAATTATCTGGTAGCTGCCGTTACTAATAATAAATTGATCTTAATTGGGTACCAAGAAATATAATCTATGTAGCCTTGGTACGTGGTTACAAGGAAGGAAAAGTTTAAAACACATTGCAAATTATCTAGGAATTGTTGACGCAGTGCAAAGTAGCATTGCAATAACACACAATCACAAGTTTCTACTAGGTAAGTAGGTACTTTAATAATTTTGATTTAATGACAGGAGACAGAGGGCCTGGCCAATGATAACAAAATCATATCCAAATGTTATTTATCCAAAATAGGCTAGGCCAGCAATTAATGTCAGTTTTACTTAGAGACCGTCTAAAACGCACGTCACCACTTCCTGGTGTTTGAGCTGGGACGAAGAAGCAGCGCAATAAATTCCCTAGCAACACATCTGAGACATTGAATTTATACAATAGTGTGCAAATTAATTACCTACCATGACATGACATCTGGCTACAGCGAAAATACTATGATTCTGAAGAGTCATAACCAGAGTCCTCCGTGCCTCAGAAAGCACGTTAAGCCGTTGGTCCCGGCTGTCATTTTAACATCTTTGCAGTCGTTGCGGGTAGTCAGAAGTCAGAGAATCTGACATCAGTCTTGCCAAGGGCATCGCATCGCCCGGTAACTGGGTCGTGGAGATCAGATGGCAGAATACTTTTTCTTTCTTTTTTTCTGTCGCTCCATGTAAAATACTGGTATTCGGTTGTATTTTTTTATAGTGTCTCCTCATAAGTCTGTCACAGGAAAGCAAATCACGCAATTTCGTTTACTTAAATTTTCTATTTCCTGCAGCTATTTTCATTTAAAAACCAAACTACTGAACCGATTTTGATGAAATTTCTATGGGACTAATCGGAATATCCATTCACATAAAAAAATAATTTTTCAAATCGGTTCCTAAATGACGGAGTTATGAGGTAACAGACATACAAAAAAAATATACAACCGAATTGAGAACCTTCTCCTTTTGACGTGACAACGTCTAATAAATCGATGAACGCCGGCTGCACGCACGAAAAAGCATGACTCATTGTAACGTTACGATCATTTCATCAATGTTTTACTATGACGTTGTCACGTTAAACTATCGTCCGTAAACCGACTTTACAGACAACCATTTTTTTTTGAAGTTGGTTAAAAAGGCTAGTCAGATTGAAATGTCAAGAGTCTGTCCTTTCCTCAGTTCTTTTCCAAGTCGGTATTAAGTTCTAGTATATAAATAAAGCCGCTTACAATGTTGTCGTGTGAATGATGTGAAAGTGTCAGGGAAAGTCGATACTCGATACATCGGACGATAATTCAATAACCACAATGTTTTTATGTAAAGGTAAGTGACTTAAATTATATTAATTTTGTATATAGGTTAAAAAACTTTCACACGTCTTCTTTTTTGGTCATTTTAAACTAACTAATACTTACTACACGGTGCCATTTCTTACAACGGCAGCCCACTTCAACTATCCAATGACTACTTACTACACATTCATTATAAAAAATACATCAATATTAGAATTAAATATAATTATATTTTTCATTATCATGACATTCATGACGCATGACGTAGTTTGAAACATCCTGTAGCGAGCACAGTCCGAGCCTTGTGTTCCAAGGACAGCGCGGAATTGAACGGCGCATTGTTTTGATACGTAAACATTATAAACAGAGTGTTTCATAATAAAATTCTAATGCATTATTTATTTTTATTGTACATTTTATCGTAATGAATTATATTAAAAAAATAATCGCGCCAACGGGTAGTTTATGTCGGGTACATCAAGTGGGCCGACTTAGACAAAAAAAAACATCGTGATACTAGATGAGGCCGGAGTTTTCTACCTGCCAGGCATGAGCGAAGATGGACATGAAATCTATCGAGCCTGAATATACCTAGATTAATTGCTTAGTAAAATTAATTAAACATACACCTGCGTATACAGGGAATTCAATACATCTTGAACGGAACCGGAAGGTATGGCCGAAGAAGATCATTATGCCATCTAGCATTGGCCAGCTACTACGTCGAAACATTACAACTAGAACTACGTAAATAAACCCCCTTTTTTCATTAAAACTTATTAAATATAACTTAGTTAACATTGTTAAAATACTATTTAAGAGATTCTAAATTAAAATTCTCCATAGAAAATTTTGAATTAAGAATCTGCTAATCAGTATTTTAGAATAACGTTTTTATGAATAAGGCTGCAACGTCTGTAGAAAAATGTCGTTTTTATAAAATTTCTTGCACGGTGGCAAGACTGAGGCGTCAGGTCTAGTTCAAAACGATTATTATGTTTTCCGGCAATAGTAAAATTGACGATGCCATGATCAAGTCATAAGTTACGTTTACAAACTTTACGCCTAAGGGTGAGGCCAAAAGAATGTTATTTTTTCGAATTGTGAGTCGCGGAAATTAGGTTGCATTCGGTTTCATCCAAAAGTATTGTTTGTGCCACACGGCGACGCAAAATGGGCACGTTGTTTTGATTCATAGCAGCAATAATAATAATAATAAATAACATATTGATATCCACATTATCAATAATACGGATCACATGTTTTTTATTACATCATATCGCTTATGAAATAGTTATGTATGCGAGCTCTCGTAATAACAACATCTATACTAATGATACAACTTGGGCTAAGTAAGAAACAGGTGTGCACCGAAAAAGCTTTTTTGCAATAGGAAACGAAAAATGGCTCTTATTGCACTGATTTTAGGTTCACAATGCAGATTATTTAGAAAGAGAAAGAAAAATGATTATTTGGGACGCGCACGCGATGAACTAAAGTAAAATAAATAAAAAAGTAACAGTAGATAATTAATTAATAAAAGCAAATAACACCAATTTTATCTGTGCGAGTACATGCTAACCTACTCTCGATTGTTCGAATCTAATTTGACTTGATTAAGACAAGTGTCAATTAAAATCAAAATAAATTCGTTTGACTTATCGATAAGAGTAGGTAGATAAGTATTGCTAAGCAATTTTCTAAAGTATTTAATTAACAGTTAAAATAACTCAAGATAATGATCGAAGAAATGTTTTATGCATGAGTTTGAATAACACGCGATCTCATTTTTATCTACAGTGAACGAAGCCGAGTAGTTTTTGTTGTGGCAAAAATGCAAAATATAATAAACCGGTCTTAGGTAATTAGGTACATCTATTTTTAAAACATATAGCTATGTTTGTTTTCTATCTGTCACCGGGAAATTGCAGACTCCGTAAGATTGTAAGTAATAAATCAATACAATAAATTCTATCCATATTCAATAGTTTCCAATATATCCGTGCCATAATAAGAAAAATAGAGCAGTTTACAATTTCACACGATATTTTACAATCTTACGGCATTTGCAATTTTCCGGAGACATCTATACAGGCTTTACGATTTTTGGAAAGTGATTAGCCCAAATCTTTGATTGACAAATTAGATCTGCGTTTCAATTGCTCTGAAACTCACTTTCAGTAAAAATCCAGACTTGCCTGTATAAAAAATTAAAGCCGGGACTTCAAACAACTTGAAACTAAGTGACTACTTGTTAGCGGGCAAGCCCTGAGGGGTACCTACCTACCTCGGCTGTCGCCCTAAGCTTGGACGGGACGGAAGGGAGGGATTGGTGAGAACTTTGATGAATATTGTTTGAATTGCTCGCGCGTTTATTGGAATGCAATCCGGTGCAATCAAAGTTACATTTTTGGCATCAAGAGGCTCTGGACAAAGTGCCATTCTATTAGCGATAGCGATAGCGATTGTCGAAATGTCAAAATATAATGGACCGAGAAACGTGGTCGCTCACTATGGGCCTCATCAGAAGGCTTAAAGTCACCCAAAGGGCAATGGAGAAGGCAATGCTCGGAGTTTCCTTGCGTGATCAAATCAGGAATGATAAAATTCACAAGTTAAGTTAAGGCTATGTCGGTAACCTTGGTTAGGTTACCGACATAGCCCGAAGGATCGCCAAACTGAAGTGGCAGTGGGTAGGGCACATAGCTCGCAGAACAGATGGTCGATGGAGCCAAAAAGTTCTGCAGTAGCGACCGTATACCTGAAGACGCAGTGTTGGAAGGCCAGGCAACAGTTGGGAGGTCTATGTCCAACAGTGGACGTCTTTGGCCGATATGACCATGATGATGAATGGACCGTCCACACGATACAGACTTCCATTTAGACTTCAATAAACTTCTATAGAATTTTGTCTGTGAAACAAAAACTGTGCAGACAAATTTTGGTGTTATAGAATTTTTTATTCTGAGTTCAGTCTGCATCGTGTTGTCCCATTTTTAGGGACTGATCGCGTGGCTTTTGAACAGCATTTGTGTATCCCATAGCTTTTTAACGTTTTGTCAACCTTCGCCACGCTACCGTTGACAAAATCTCCATTGTCCAGAGCCCCTAGGTAGCTTTGCTCTCGTAACATGTTAAGTACCTACAAACAGTCTACCGCGTGATACGCTTTTCTCACCAGAGAAGAACGAGGGCGCAATAACAGCACGTCACCAGTGCGAGCCAGATTGTCGATAAAAAATTACGTGTAGATGTCGATATAGGTCAGAAGTCAGGGCTCATCACTATCACAGTTTATGCGTTATTTTATAGTAACATAAACATGTTGTATGACGTATTTCTTCGTTTTAATATCACAGATTTTTCTTAGAATTTTAGCGGAATGAAAATCTTGAAGATGCTGTGTATACTTGGAACCACAATAGGTAAAGTCTACAAACCCTACATCTTGGTAAACCTTGCCTTGACCCTTAAATGTTCTTACTGTTCCTGGGAGTATTGCAGATTTTTTTCTCATTGTTTTGGGCAATTCCTATTCGGCATTCCAAATATCAGCTTTCTAGTACCTCAAGAGATAGGTACCCAAAATCGCTCAACCTATTTTAGGTATTATAAGTCTAATTACAGTAAAAGCTAGACAAATGTAACTTAGGTAAGTGTGTTTCGTCAGTCCCTCGACTAGGCACATGTAATCTTGAGAATTTGGGCTCTCTATTGTTATACAGACCGAATATACCACCCAGACTTTGCAAGCTTCTAAATAATTGCGATGAATCAATTGATTTTTATTCCACATCACTCCAAAACTGTAACCGCCAAGTCCATCAAAAACAACAACCGTGTTTTTCCTTTTTTTTCATCTTTGTATTTACCGTGTTTCCAAAACTACCCACTAGTTGTTGTAAGTGTTATTTCTGCACTATTATTGTAATTTTATTGATAATTTTGTTTTTGCATGCTGTGTCTATCGCATCATATTGTACATTATGTTTTTATCATATTGCTTTTAGTATTAGGAAAAACAGTGTAATAATTGTAGATAGGCCAATAAATAAATAAATATACAAGGGTTCGAAATCGAAAGTACATCAAGTTACCCGAATCAATTTTTTTTAAATCAACCTTGAACCTAATTGTTTGGCGAAAAAGTTGAAATACTATTAAAGAAATTTGACATAGTGTTGTAGCTTGATGTGCTAGCGTCTGTACTTAAGACTTAACTTATTATGTAGTCTATTTTACTGTATTCAGTGGCAGTTTATTGATGGAGCCATTGGTACACTGCTTAAGTCATTTATGGGCTGTGGCGTTAAGGCGGATTGCGATTTTCCAGTGGGCATTTCCCAGTTGCAGACTTATAATAGTTTAACAAGAAGTAGAATTAAATTTTACGTGTCGATTAATAATTTATTGATTTTTGTTGGTAATCTGTGTATAGTATATCTCTATCTTGTTTAGTACTAGGTAAGTCCTATAATATATCTACTAAGTCAACTCATTTATACCGGATCATTTTTACTATATATATATAGTAAAAATTACTATACTATATATGGCAATACATTTTTTTTAAACTGCCATTGAAAAGTCAATGATGAGGTAAGCAAATGTTCCCTACCTTCAAAATCAGCACGATTCTGTTGAGCCTCTTCAGTATCTCCATGGTGTGGCTCTCATCTAGACCTTCCACGTCCAGGAGTGTCCGCACCGAATCCACCTCAAAGATGATCTGCTTGAACCATAGCTCGTACGCTGGAAACAGAAAAATACCTCAGTAAAAAAAAACTCATCGACAAGTGCATTCTGCCCATCCTAAGCTACGGTGCGCAAACTTGGTCCCTGATCGAGTCTTAGAAGTCCAAACTCGAGGTTTGCCAAAGGGCAATGGAGCGTTTTAGGTTTAGTTAGACTTAGTTATAGAATCGTAATACCACGATTCGCTCCAATACAGGGATCGCCGATGTGGGCAGTGTATCTGCCAGGCTAAAGTGGGATTGGGCGGGCCACGTATGTAGGATGCACCAGGACAGATGAGCCAGAGCCGGACGCAGTGGGAGCCAGAGGACGAGCTTCGCGTCATCGCGCGTCGCCGAGGAACGCATAGGAAACGCTGGGGTGACGACTTGGAGGCGTTCATGACGGCTTGGTCTGAAAGAGCAACACACAGGGAAGGTTATGGGGGAGACCTTTGCCCAGCAGTGGGAATACACGTTGATAAAAAAATGCCTAAGTGCGAGTCGGACATTTTTATTTTCTGACGAAAAGATAATTACGACTGAAGGACAAACTTAACATTGTATATGAAGAAATGTTCTCCCATGATAAAGAAGAAGGTTAGAAATAAAGGAAGCCCTCTTGCACAGCAGAGGCTGATTTTGGGATGAAATGATGATGATGTCTTCGAGAAGTCGAAACAAATGGTGAATTACCATGTATTTTAAATACAAAGGGAGTTAAAAATAAGAATTATGTACAAGAATAGAATAGAATAGAATACTCTTTATTATGTACACCATATAAGTTACAGAAAAGATAGATGAAGGAAAACATTACATAGGGTGAAACAATGGGCGGCCTTATCGCTAAAAGCGATCTTGTTCGGTTTTAAAGAAAGAAGGAAACACATTCTTCGGTGCACTATTTATATATATGTTACCGGAGATGTATGAAACCTAGGCTTCGTCGAACTATCTTAGCGTAGGTGGTTATGTTTAAACTAGTTATGTTTTTATATCTTTTAGAGTGGTATGTAAAACGATTTTATATTTAATATATGTTATGCTTATAAAAATTAGTTATTTTAAAATTATATCAATCGTTTATTATATTAACTACCTAATCGTTATATTAAATGAAATTATAGCTTCCGTTGTTATATGTTGTAAATATTAGAGATTTTGTTGTTTCTATTACTCGGAAATGGGTAATTTCCGATTGCTATTCAGGAAATGTATAGATTTCCTGGGAAAAGTGCATATTACAAAATATATCATAGATTTCCTATCTATTTAAGGAATTCTACACACAATACAATGACGGTTGACGCACTTTTCCGTTAACATATACAATAAATATATAATAGATAAATACATAAATAAAATAATTATTATGAAACAAAAGTAGAAAACCCAAGTTAGGACGACTAAGAAGAGAGATAGTGATAAGTGCCTATAAAAAGGCACAGGGAAATAAATCATTGGGGAATGTGCTGCTGTCAATGGGGAAATTGCCCAGTACACTGACAGCATAGAGGAAGTTGAATGCCCTAAATAACTACGAAATGCTACGAAGCGATAATATTTGTTCTTATAATTTCATTCATGTTATGATATTCGATCCGTAATTTGACGTCAATGACAATTTAAGTAGGTACCTATCCACTTGCTATCTATTTAGCCTACGCATTCTACACTTGTTACAAATTTCCTCCATTCAATTGAAGAAAATAAACCTAGCATGAACTTCAATCAAAAAAACCTTTAGGATTCTTATTAAACACATCATCTTTTATATTTTTATCATCATTTTGAAAGACGATCTCTGATGGACCATAGGTCCTCTAGGGTCGCCACAACGCCTTCTCGCATCCACCGGACTCCCATCACCCTCACCAGGCCATCGTTCCACCATCTTTGATCGTGAAGGTGGTTCGATATGACTTCTTCTTTTCGAATCGATGGTGAACTTTAACCTATTGAACGCCAGAGCATAAACGCATCGGTGTGCCTCCGACGCCAAGCCACAAATTCGCCGTAGTTTTTTGTCACATATTTGTGATGTTTGACGTACAGGGCCCGCGCTAGCTTGTCATGTATACGTGACGTTCAAAAGGTTAAAGAGTTTGTGCCGTCTAGGTGATCACTTTTATAGCGGCAGTAGTGTTCTTGTGTCTTGCAGTCTTGGTCTTGTTCTTGCATTTTAGCAAGACCAAGACTGACTGTGCAAGATTTAAGCAAGAACAAGACCAAGCTTGCGAGACTCTTGCGTCTTGCAATTAGGACTTTTTTTTAAATATACTTGGTATAAAAATATGTTTTTAAAAGCAATCATATTTTTTTTTAAAACAATCACGTTTTTCACGTCTACACTTCGAGTGTCGGTTTGTCGGAGTAAGCCCCCAACACTAACGCGCGCCGCACTAACGAACGATACCTACACGTTAAACTATATATCTATTTTTTTTTCCATTTCATATAAGGTGAGGGTCTATCAATCTCTTTCTAGACAGATAATGTTCTTTAAAATACAGTCAAGTTAATGTCATTAATTGGTTTTCTATGTATGTTAAAACCGTGTTTTAGTACCTACATTGAAGATTATTAAATGTTAACGTTTATTAAGAAACAGACTGACTCCCGCGCGACACAGTTGATAGCTCAGTTGGTTAGTTAGTTAGTTAGAGCATCGGCACTGACCGCTTAGGTCGTGGGTTCAAACCCCAACCGGTGTCAGTTGTTTTTTTGAATTTCTCATCTAAGAAAAAATTCTAATATCTTAAGTAACGTTTAATAAATAGCGACAAGCTAATAGGTAATTGCAAGACTTGCGAGACTCTTGCTGCAAGACCAAGACCAAGACCAAGACTGGGAGTGCAATACCAAGACCAAGACCAGGTGTATTGATGCAAGACCAAGACCAAGACTGGGAGTGCAATACCAAGACCAAGACCAGGTGTATTGATGCAAGACCAAGACCAAGACTGGGAGTGCAATACCAAGACCAAGACCAGGTGTATTGATGCAAGACCAGGTGTATTGATGCAAGACCAGGTGTATTGATTCAAGACCAAGACCAAGACTGGCCAAGTCTCGTCTTGTTCTTGCATTTGGGCAACACTAAGCGGCAGCAGTGCCATTCATTAGATCCTCAATGGTGCTGGTGTAAGGCACTTGAGGCATTCCACACATTCAATGGCTGCTTCTCCATATATCTGTCGCAGCCAAATAGATTTATCTGCAGTTTAATTATTTGCCTAGCCTTTTCATTTAGTTAAATGAAAATGCTGGAAAGGCTGGGATGGGTTTTCAGCGACATAGATGACATCTTAGGTTCAATATCGTTTAATGACTTGCCCAAGTCACTTATGTTGCTGATTAAACGACGCAGTTCAATGAAATGGCTAGGCTTTTTATTAATTGGCTGATTACGCTAGTTGGCTGCAACATATACCCCTCTGCTCAAAATTGTCTAATGCGGTGTTAGCTCCTTAACTTTATACAATAGACCAAAACAGTTACGTAATCTTCATTACTTGCCAACATATAAACTACCTAAAACTGTAAATGTGTATGGCATGAGAACGTTTAACTGGAAATATGTATTAAGTAGGTACCTGAACCTCTGAATAAAATTTATAAAAATGTGCTTTCAAATATTTTCACTAGTACCTTACATATAAAAAAAGTAATTTTACCTTAAAAAATATTAGTGGTGACATCATGATTTAAGTAGGTATAAGTTTAACTATTTTAAGTACATGCTGTGAGCGAGCTTGCTTTCTCCACTTTGTCACATAAACCTGTACCTGTAGTGTAAATAAATGTAAGTATTGAAAAAATAAACGAAAACAGAAAAGAAGTCGAGAAATAAATAATTAATTAAGTACTGAGGTCAAGTGCGAGAGGTTACATCCGGCGCCTTCCTTAAGATAATGTCGTGTAGACTGCGTACTCCATATGTCACTCCACAGATAAAAACTCTGTAGTTTGGGTCACATTATGCTCGCTTCAAAAACAAAAACGTGTTTGATATAGTATTTTTTTGAGCTAATTTTGGCAAATTTTGTGACGTCTCTTAGCGAAGTGTACCTTTTTTTGAATGATGGGAAATCATCAAATGACAACTGGCGTGTCAGATTCTTACTGACTAAAACCCATTTGTGTTCCTTCTAAAGCCCTTTGCGTTTCAGGGTCGCGGTGACCCCGTCGGACAAATTCCGCAATCCTGGTAGGCTCTGGCCCTAGCGGGCCCCGTCTGCTATGCTGACATCTCCTTCAACACAACGCGCCATCGACCCGGGCCTGGTTGTGACCGGACAGCAAGCCACCTAACGCTCGTCGTCCGCAGGCCCGAACCGTCTAAGTATCTAATAATTGCAGGTGTGACTTTTAGATTTAGGTATATTCCAAAGAACTTAGAAGCTTGGGCTCCCAAGTTCTTTTCCGACATCTTCAATGAGGGTTGTCTAAACATGCTCTGCTACCTGTGCGAAGCTGGAGTGGGTTACTAGTTTGTAGTTTCTCTATATTTTAAACAACTACTGTGAGACTGCCGCTACTCCTTTTTCCTCCTTCTTCCTTCCTATCGAAGGCCTGACGTTATATTTATGTTGAAAGTACTCTTACCTTGATGAGTAACAATGAACAAATGCTCATCGTGCACCGGTTTGGAAGACTCAGCGCTAAGCATCCTCTGTGCTGATAGAAGCTTGTCCAGCATCAGGTATTCTCCGTACAGCATGCCGGCTTCATTGCCGAGGGGGTCTCCTTCCTGAGCCATGCTCTCGTCCATCACAGACCTGGGAAATAAAAGAAGTTTATTTAGCAATTAGGTACGGGTTTACTGATAAGTTCTACTCAGTTTGTGGTATCAACCGGCATTTTCCCACCCAAACTCTGCCAACTGTTGGTATCCCATCATCATAATCATCAGTCCGACTGCTCCCACTGCTGGGAATAGTACTCCCTATCTATTTTGTGCCAATACCCACGCTCCCGTACCACCCTCATCCACTCCGCGATGTCAACAATGTCGACTGCCTATCTCGCTGCCGGACGGCTAACGTTCCTTCAACATGACGTCCTTAACTCAGTTACTGCCTTATCTTCTCCATCTGACAACACCGCGCCTAGTATTGTGTGTGTCCAGCCCAGAATCCAATTGAGTTCCTTACTCAGTTCCCGATATCGAAGACTTTCGTACGATTTTCGATCTAATTGTTACGTCACGTTACGGTAGGTATTCCATAATTTGTACCAAAATCTGAAATTATGTCTAGATGCCTCCCGCAAGGTGACGGAAGCCTGGTGAAGATGGCGGGAATACGCTGGATACGAGACGCACAGGACCGGACGATATGGCGACACTTAGGGGAGACCTAAGTCCAGTTGTGGACAGGCTTTCGGCTGAAGTGATGATGATGAGATTGGAGAGAGGCTTTGTTATATTAAGTACAGTAAAGCTATGGCATTAAACACGCAATGGGGGTAATTTAATAGTTTCAATCGAACTATTTCAAGAAAAATATTTGCCTAGCTACAGTGTTTAAAAGAACAATAACAAAACTAGACTGGACAGACATCGAGACTAGGTATAAAATATGATATATGGCAACCAGTTATTAAAATAATGTAGATAGATACCTAATTATTACAGCATTTGGGGCCCCGTTTTTAGGGGTATTGTTTTTTAAACAAAATAGTTCAGAACTGTCTTGGCAGGCTATGAAGGAGATGACGCGACTAAATGTATAGCTTTGCGTCCACACGGGGCCCTTTTAACCCTTATATTTGATACGGCTGATACGGCGGTAGCTACGCCCCTGGTATTATTGATGCTTAGGTTGTACCCGTGATTTTACATTTTTGTTTTTTTTCTAATTTGCATAAATGAGAAATTATGAGCACACGATGACTTATCACTATCAGTTTCATAAAAATGTCAAATCTGTTATGTATGACCTTATGAGTTATGATCTATTGTATTTTTCACTGGCTCATTAGTCGCCAGGTTTATCTGGGTCCGGTAACCGGCTCGAGCAGTGTTAGGAATTTCTCCACCTGGGATTTCTCAGAATAGCCAATACCTAGGGTTACCTTCTGTAACATGATACTATGGGACTTTAACATAACTGGCTAAATGTGCATGAACTATATCGTTAAAACATCTGTCTAAGCCTTTAGGGTATTTTCATACAGGGTCCATGTCGAGTCCAGAGAGACACTATTAGAGAATCGGTAAGTTGTTGTTCAGAAAAGTGCTGAAGTGCAGTATTAAGTACTGTATTAAGTCCTGTTAATAGAAGGAAACAGGCACAGTTACGTGAGTAATAAGTTTGTGGTTACTCTTTCAATAAAAGTTGGTATGACCACAGTTTTTTTTCTACTTAACCATAACCAGTTTACTTTTTCTTCACAATAGCTTGAATAAAGCTAGGTTCACATCACTCTGTCGCGGCGACCCACTAATCAAAATTCAGGCCTACATTATATCACAACGAGTTTTGTAGCCAATCAACTGCGCCCGAAGTCGCCACGACACAATACAGTAATGAGGCTCGAGCTCATTACTATGGTGGGTTCACACGACACAAGCCTGTATGTACAGATTATGAACTCTGAGTAAAATAAAATCTGCCACACTGATATTTTTCTGCGTTGCATTGTTGATCAGAAAAAAAACTACATTATAAACGTTTGTCTGTCAAAGTCAAAGTCAAAACGTTTATTTCAATTAGGCCATTAAACGGCACTTTTGAACGTCATCGATACAGTTCAGTAAAAATAATAAAATTACATTAATAAAGTGACTCTACTGTCCATTTGGAAAGGTAGATTCTTATGGAGAAGAACGGACAAGAAAGTCCATAGTTACTCTTTTCAAATAATGATTTACAAAATTTGGTATACAAAAATGAATTTAATATTATGTGAGGACGATGCACCCAGAGTATGCTACTTATAAGAACAAAGTATCACCAGCAGAGGTAAACTTATTCATTTTCTAAAGAAATTTAGGTAAATGGTACTCACATATTTACAAACATTGGAACCATTAATTAAACAGTGTGTGAGTCAACAGAAAAATAGAAACAAAAAAAAAAGAAACAGTATATCTATAAAGTTAATACATATATCAACCAGTTGGATTTTGTCTACACCCTTGATTGTCCTATGGAGCAGGACCAGCATGTTTCCAAGCATTCTTATCCTGAATGTAATCTTCTAATTTGTAATATGCTTGTTTACAAAGTGTACTTTTAACATAAGTTTTAAATTTTCCTTCATTTAGTTCTAATATGTCAGAAGGTATCTTATTGTAACATTTAACACAATACCCCATGAAAGAAGTGTGGACTTTAGCTAATCTAAATTCCACACTTCAACACACAATGATTGATTCAATTTGTCTTTATTTCTAGCATTAAAATTATGTCTATCACTAATTTTACTAAAAAGATGTCGATTTTCCGCACATACATAATATTTTCATAAATGAATTGGCAAGGGACTGTCATAATCGTGTATACCTACCATTAGTCACAACCGGTAGCCCCGCTCTTGATATTTTACAGATATACGTTCTTGTAATTAGCATGACTGAGCTCAGTCGAACCAGAAATACCTGTCCACTACCGAAATATGTTAGTCACTCAAAGCCCGCAGATATAGTAGGTACTGGTCACACACTCCGTAAACTTATAAGGAAGTTGATTTATTAT
Source organism: Mamestra brassicae (assembly GCA_905163435.1). Lineage (NCBI taxonomy): Eukaryota > Metazoa > Arthropoda > Insecta > Lepidoptera > Noctuidae > Mamestra > Mamestra brassicae. The sequence goes on along the minus strand of LR990989.1, from coordinate 11,314,804 downwards.
GGCAATTGCCAAGCGAGTCTCCCGAGCAAATAGTTCGTTTGTGTTTCGTAAATGCTGCGTGCATGGTACTCCAGACAGAATAACATTCGTTATTGAAAGAGGTAGATAAGTAGAGGCACTAAAATCATATAAATTTAGTATCTCGCAAAATACCTGGAAAAATTAACACTAGATTTATGCATTTGACGTGTTAATCCCAGGCAAAATAAAGTGGTCTAAATGAGACGATATCTGGCAATGGGCATCGATAAATAATAATAAATAAATGATAAAGCTGAAGAGTTTGTTTGAACGCGCTAATATCTGGAACTACTAGTCGGATAAGGAAAATTAAAAATTGGGATTTGCGCGTACGAAGTCGCGGGCAAAAGCTATTATACAATAAGGTAGTTGGACATTAAAATTAACAAAGAGCCTGAGTATTAAAAATAAAGTCTACATGGATACTTAGTTGAAATTTATTACAGTAGCTTAAATAAAGTTTTTTTTACACACAGAATCCAAGAAAACATCGATACTAATTTGCTACGTTTCAAACTAAGAAATTTATGAATTTATTCTCGGTATTATTGAGTTCTCTTATCGCGAATGCCAAGTACAAGTTTTTAAATTACCTAGTAGATAAAAGTAACTATGATTTTGGGGCCGAGACGATCTCAGGTTTAGTCACGGCCTATACCGCCTTATTTCCGACTAGCTTTTGCACGCACGATATTCCGTTTTTTTCGTTTCCGTATTTTTTTCCCGTTCCACAAACAAACTCTTCAGCTTTATTTTACAACGTGTGACAAAATAAACGCAATACCTCCTAAGGGGTCATTGTACTTATCATTATGAACAACTTTTACTATGTGATCAATCCCGAAATCGTAAAAAAAACTGCTTTTCAGTACATTTTGTCGAGTTATGTGCACAAATATGTATGGGGCAGTCGATTGTTTTTTTCACGATTTCTACAATGACCCCTTAAGAGGTATTGCGTTTATTCTGTTACACATTGTATTAGTAAAAAAAAGGTACCGACGCATTGAGAACCTCCTCCTATTTTTGAAGTCGGTTAATGATGAGCTTGGCAGTTTACTTCTATGAAAAATTTGAAAATAACGAGACAATCACGAAAACAACATTGTTTAACCCTAAAGTTAAAGTGTTTATTATTAAATGTCATTCATAATCATCATTGTCACTCACATCAAAACATATTATAATATTCATTAAAATATTTCATAACGTCACTCATAACAACATTCAAACAAAACACCTGTGCACCAGCTGCTGTATGTCAATAAAATACTATCTGAAATTCAAATAGATATATTTTGCTGTATCATTTATCACAGATACATAGGTTTATTAAGATACATTTTGGAAATTAAGTGAGTAGATAGGTACCTACAAATATTTTAAAGTTAGGTCAACAAGTTTTCTTGTAGGTATGTAGTAATGAAAGACGAACGATCATTATAACATTATTAATGACAACTAGATTACTTAAGCCCCGTGACATTTTCACAGGCGTGCTTTTTAGGGTTCCGTACCCAAAGAGTAACCAACGGAACCTTATTACTATAGTAGGCGCCAGATAAATGTGGAATAAAGTACATTGACCTTTCCCTAATAACTGCTCATAGGTACCTGAACAATTAAATATGAATCGTTTTTCATTATTAGACAATGTTAAGGATCACGAGAGATGATGATTCGGGACAGTTTTGTGTCATTAATTCCGTTTTTCAAATTAACAATGTCAATAAATGAAGGTGGGTCAATGACCGATATTCCATGATTATCTGGCGCCTACTATAGGCCTCCGCGCGCAGTCGGTCCGTCCGTCCGTCTGTCTGTCAGCGTATTTCAAGAACCGTAATAGGTATACAGTTCAAATTTTTACAGAGTGCGTATTTCTAATCAACTTAAAAATTAAAGCGGGCAGAATCGTGTTTTTTTTTCGGTTTATTGTACGGAGCCCTTCGTGTGAGAGTCAGGCATTCAGCCGGTTTTTAACGGGATAAAAAGTACTTAATTAATAACGTGTTAAAGAAGCTAATCTATGGAAGTAGATCCTTTAGGTGTATTGATATGTTAACGAAAATTCTTTCACTGGTAAAAAGTTTGGTATATTTTGTAGGCTATTTAAGGCGTTACAAAATTACCTACCCACTGCAAGAAATTTAAGGAGTTGTTTAGAATAACAAATAAAAATTAATCACATTTTTTATATAACAATCCTTTTCATAGATATGCAATATTTTCACTACGCACAAATTTATTGATTATGCGCACTGTATTGCACATAGGCCGCCACTGCCGCCCGGCGCGAAGCCACGCAGTACAGTGCACATAAAATTTAAAAAATGAAAAAAAAAAATGTCTCATAAAAATGTTTTGAAATACGTTGTTAAGATGATACCGATTTTATTTTATTTTATTTTATTTATTTGCCTCACCAACAGTTGAGTACACTCACACAATTATGGGTTACATACAATCAAATTCGGGTCTAGTGTATCAATCCCTCACAGGCACATTATGCATTACATACTGGTTAAATTGAAATTATATAAAGGCTACTAACAATTAGAGGGTATTTAAATACACAAAGAACAATCAGGCTCCTCAAGTCAAATTGAAAACTAAAAATTGAAATAAAACATTAAAAATCATAGGCAGAAACAAAATTAAGAAATAAATAAAATTCAAATCGAAATAAAATCATAATAAAATTAAATAAATTCAAAATAATTAAAACATAACAAAATTAAAATCCAACAGAAACATAATCAAAAATCAAATCAAACACAATCATGATCAAAATCATAAACAAGATTGAAATACAAATTAAAAATAAAAACCAACATGTCACCAAAAAGAATTCACAGAAAGATTTCACATGTCTATAATACTTCTTCTGAACCTACTAAGTGAGTCAGAGTGCACGTCGACCAGACTACTGCAGTTATTTAATAATTTGCACAGACGGGGTACAGGAGAGTTAGCACCTAGAACGGTTCTGCGCAAGGGAGGACGTAATGGGGTTATAGGAGTTCGTGGGGTTTTTGTAGGCACACGGAGTTTAAACATGCTCAACAATTGCGGGCAGTCTATTTTATATCGCAGCACTTTAAATAAAAATGTTGAATCTAGTAAATCTCTTCTTTTTTGTAGGGATATCATCTTAAAATGCAGGAGTCTCTCTTTGTACGATCATTTCTTTTTTGCTATCCCAGAAGAGTAAGCCAAGTGCCACAGAAAACGTTTTTGAACCCTTTCTAATCTAAGTGTGTGGGTGGCATAATGAGGCCTCCATACAGTGCTGCAATACTCCAATGTGCTACGGACCAAGCAATTGTAAAGTAAGATTTTAGTCCTGAAGCGACGAAAGCAGGTAACATTCCTTATTACAAACCCGAGCTTTCTAGAGGCTTTTTTAACTACGTTTTCAATGTGGGGTATAAATGTTAACTGCCTATCGAATAAAACCCCCAAATCCCTCATCTGCTCCACTTCCTGTATTGGTGTGCTACATATATAATATGTAGATTGTGTTAAATTAATTTTTCTCGTAAATTTGACATGGTAGCACTTGTTGATATTTAGACGCATACCATTATCATCGCACCACTTTACTAACGTGTCAATATCTCTCTGCAGCAACTCAACATCAAGATCTGATTCAATAACTCTGCAAATTTTTAAATCGTCAGCATACATGAAACACTCAGAGAATTTTAGTTCATTTGCGAGATCATTAACAAACAAGTTGAACATGTCTGGACCAACATGTGATCCCTGGGGGACACCAGATGTAACCTTGTAGGAGCCCGATCGGTAGCCATTGAGGGCAACAAAGAAGGTTCGACCATCAAGATATGAATTAAACCAGTCAAGGAGGGATGCCGTAAGCGTTTAATTTATACAAAAGTACCTATATTGTGCGGAACACGATCAAAGGCCCTACTAAAATCGGTGTATATCACGTCCACTTGTTTGCCCGAGTCAATGGCACCAACTAGTGTCTCCTTGAAAGTCACTAGGTTCGTACATTTAGATCTGGAACTCACAAAGCCATGTTGAGAGTTACTGAGGTAAAGTTTCAAATGAGACTGAATATAGGGACAAATCATGGATTCGAAGACTTTGGCGAAGGTAAATAATATTGAGATAGGTCTATAGTTACCTACATAATCACGATCGCTGCTTTTATGAATTGGTACCACCTGGGCTACCTTCCAAAAATTTGGGAAAATGCCTGTGGCAAGTGATCTATTGAATATTTCGATCATGTACATACCTAAACGAAGTTAATGCAGTTGATTTTTAACAGAAGAGAATTTAGAACAGAGAAAGCACGGTTCCTGTGCAGCTGTGGGCATATCATTCCATAGTTAAGTATATTAAATTAATTTTTGTATACCAAAATTTTGTAAACCCATTTTTTGAAAAGAGTAACTATGGAGTTTCTTGTCCGTGCTTGTCCATAAGAATCTACCTTTCCGAATGGACACTAGAGTCACTTAATTAATGTAATACTATTATTTTACTGAACTGTAAATGATGACGTTCAAAAGTGCCGTTTAATGCCCTAATTGAAATAAACGTTTTGACTTTGACTTTAGGCCTGTGGGAAAGCTTATGTGAGCGATACCGCGGGAAAAAACTAGTAACCTCCGATTACTATTAAGTAGTATATAATAATTAGTATCGCAAACTGATGATTTATTACGTGTGTCAGTGATCTAACAACATTATGATAAGCAGTTACTAGTTTATGAATTGCCTACATATACAGGGTTAATATAAACCAAATCTGTTCTACATCATTTATATTAATTATGTTTAATTGCATAGATATAAAATGACGCGAAAGTATCCACCTACTTGTTACCAAGTCAATTCTGTTATTTTAACCAGGAGATGATTTTATTGGCCTCAATTAGTTGAGCTTAGTGGGAATAAATACTGAGATAATTTTGTAATAAATTGGTTCACTTGGCTCGGCCAGGGTTGCGGAATTGTTTGAAAGAGTTACCGCGGCCCTGGAAGGGAAAGGGCATTAGAAGGAAGACGGATGGGTTTTAGTCAGTAAGAGTAACACTCTTCCAATAAAATCGTTTATTTGTGAAATATGGGTTACATAGAGGTGTTCATTACATAAAATTATATATTTTTGGGCATACAAATTATTAAATAATATATGAAAATATGACTGTAAAATTCTAATGATTTGGTATAAATTCCATTTCAAATTAAATATAAGTTCTTTTAATACCATAAAGTCATGTATGGCAGATACAAGACAGTCAACAATATTAAATTATTGACAAGTAGACAAAAATCATTAAAAAAAAATTGTAAGTAGATAAAAAATCAACAACAGAGTAATAACAAATCTGTACAAGAAATTGGAACAATTTATTTTTAAAGACATGAATGAATATTGGTATTTTTTATTTACGTCATTAGGAATCTTATTGTAGATCTTTGTAGCCAGCAAACACATTTTTCCCAAAGAGGGTAGTTCTATACTGACTGGTAAGGTTATTTATCATACAAATTACTTTTATTTCACGATCTAAGCTCTAATGTAAATAGTGAGGATGATGTCTAATATGCAAGGCCATTTCAAAAATATATTATTTTTTTAAAGTATTCCTTGCAGCTGTCAGTTCTATTGAGACCACACATAGCTCGCACGCACCTTCAACTTTTCCGGAGCCGGCGAAGTCATTTCATGATTTTCTAACCAAAACTAAAAAAAAACGGTTCACTTGTCTGTTTAGCATAGCATATTCAAAGCCTGCTTACAATGTTCGTACTGCCGGGGCAGATAAGTACCCCTCTGATAGAGGGAATGAACTAGTATCCATCACGCGAGCCCAATACGGAGTAATCTGACAAAGCTTGACGCAGGTAGTTAGGGCACGTACATACCCACATACCTACCTTTCTTTACAAGGATACATAGAAATACTTTACCTACTAGACCATAACTAGACCAAGACTATTTGCTCTTATATTTTTTACTGAGCCATTAGGTCATTATTATCACGAAACACGACACAATAACTGCTTGGCTACCAAAGTAATCTTAAGTAGAGTTTCGTGTTTTTAGTTAAGTTTGTATCGGCAATAATAACTAGGTATGGCTAAGTTTTTTACCTAGATAGGGCTATTAAAAATGTAATCAAATCTTTCTTACTTACTCCTAATTGCACGCCGTAAGTCCAATTATTTTTCTTTGAACAACACTTTTATTGCTAAAAATGCTTTATTAATATTCCAGGTAACCATTGTTTTATACAATTATTTTCTTCTAACCCACTTTTATGACTTACACAATGACCTACAGCCGCTTAAATAATTATAGAAATTAATAAAGTCAGCTTTATTGAAATAAATAATCGCGCTACTTTTGTTAACGGTAGGGTAGACATCATGAAATTTAAATTAGGCAACATTCTTGTCTAAAAAAGTTTATTTATGGTTATTGGTAGGTCAAAGAGGTTCACTGTTCGTTCGTAGGTAACGGTTACTTTTGTTAACCCGATTTAAACCTTTTATTTTAGTAAGGTAAGGTAAGCTTACCTCCTTATAACGTAATTTTATAAACTGGACTAAGTAGGTATAAGAATTTTACAATTAGAAGCAAGTCCATAATTTTGGTTGGTTGAAAATATAATACAGCTAGTAATTTATAAAATTTATAAATTACTAGCTGTATTATATTTTCGTTCGTTCGTTCTTAGAAAAAAATATGTTGACGAATCAAAAGCTTTAAAACAAGTCTAAGAAGAAAATAAAAAATAACTTAAAAAGAACACCAAAAAAAAAGTGAAACGTGGATTTAATTTAAGAAGGTTAAAAGTCACATGTAATTTACGTAATCAAAACAAAAGCTTACCTCATAGGGCATGCCATTTTCAAAAGCGAGGTTGCCTTTTTTTTTCACTCAAAAAACTAAAATAGAACACGCGAGACTGACGCGCTTTCGCGGCGCGCGGCGATTCGATACTGACTGCACATCGGATTCGATTTCGTCACTCGCTACTGATAATGTAACTTAAAACTATTTGATATCGATTTTCCAATGGCTAAGTTAATCCGATGTGTCGCTGCGTCGGCGACTTTAACTTGAGAAATGGTTCATTGAAACGTGCAAGCCTTCCTGCATGTGACGATATAATTAGTGAGATGCCCCAAGAAGCATGCCAGAACCCCGAAATAGACAGCCAAGTGCCAGTAACCCTACACTTTAGGATCAGGAAGTCAGCTGGGTTGTATGTTATACGAACATCTACACTCTTTGATAAGAACTCGGGTCCTAAGAGAGAGGAATCTGGTTCTTCCCGGATTTGGCTCTAGTCAAGATTGCTTTTAGATACTTACTTAACTTCACGTTGGTAAGTATTTCCCGAAGGGTTGAGCAAAGGCGGCCAACCCTTCGGGAAACCCAACACCCACATTTTGAATTACTTAGAAACGTTTTAAATGTAGGTAGGTAACAGGGGCCAAGATACATGCCTGTTGCGATGCCTGGTTTTGTAGTAAAGCAGGACAAATCCAAATTCCTAATAGAAAAACCCAATAACACTTTTCGACCTGAGAATCGAGCCAGAACCTGACGATTAGCTGTAGTTCTTCGGCCACTATACCAACGAGCCAGTGTTTTTTCATTGGAGCGATAAAAACCGTTGCTGGGCTTGAGAGTGAGAGGCCTATCGGGCCTATCTTATCTCTGTAGATATTTGCTTTTTTTCTGTACCTTCTATAACTTTAGGTAGGTACCTAATCGTAAGGGCCTTTAAAAAGCCGGACATACCAATTACCTAATATTTGCACAGTGGTAAAAAGACCACGCAAAAGCACATTGGAATTGCCTCAGCCAAAATCTGATGACACGGCTGGTTTATTTAAAATCAGCTTATATAGTATTATGTTACATATACGCAATTACACTCGCTAGGAGCACGTGACGAAAGACATTATTTACGCTTTAACGACGTAATTTGTTGATTTCAGCCAGATTCTATTACGACGCGACGTTACTTACGGCCGGTTTCAATAGCTTATTTGACAGTTGGTCAAAGGTAGATACGTTATTGAGACCGGCAGTTAGATGTTCAACAGCGTGGTTATTGAAATGAAACGTGGGTATTTAATACCAAATTCGGTCTAGCGAGTCATATCCGGGCACACGCTAGGAAGTAGTGTCATGGGGTCGCCGTTGTAGAAATCGGCAAGGCTATATACATATATTGAAATGAAAAAAGAAATCTCCGTCCACATTTGGACCTAGGGGGCGTGTGGTCATTGTATGTAAATACATACATTATATTGTATGTATTTGCTGTATTCCCCCCAAGGCCTATGGTAAACAACAGATAGGTAGGTACATTCCTGGCTACCTGAGATACAGGTCATGCTCATCATGGCAATGTTCCCATGAAAAAGAAATGATGTTGTAAAGACACCTTATGTCTTACAACATCACTGTCATGCAAGGCAGAGTGCATACAGGATAAACCTCCACGAACAAGGGAAACCTTTGGGAATCAAAACCTTTTTGTTATAAGTACCTATACGGTAAAAAAATACTCGGTGTCAGTTCACCTGTCATTATTTGTGATGTAACTTTGACGTGACAAATTAATTTGCAGTTTACCAGATTATTAATTGTTTTTTTTTTATAAAAATTGAAAAATAAAATTGTGCCCACTTAACCATTACAACTGTGTTATTTTGACTGTTTATATTTAATCCATTTATTGAAGTACTCACAGCAAAATGATGTTTGGAGGGTCAAAAATAATGAGGCAAGTGTTTTTTCACAAATAAACATTTTTTCTTTGGCTTTTCTAGCCACTTCCAGACCAAAGTATAGTTCGTGTGTCCTGTTTTAGCTGAAGTGTTCTGGGGCTTAGGTACGTATTTTGCAATGAAATCTTAAACGACGCCAACCATCCATATCATTACCTACTTCATTACTTTACTAATTTTATAAATGCGAAAGTAACTCTGTCTGTCTGTGGTAGGTAGGGTAGGTGGGGTGTCTTATCTGTAAAATAATAAGCCTAAATAATTTAAAATGCTACCCAAAGACACTACTCCACACGGACGAAGTCGCGGGCGCAGCTAGTTTAATATATTCTATAATGTAAAAATGAATCCCTATTTCCCTTGGTCACGGCATCACGCGTGAACGGTTGGTCCAATTTCGCTAATTTCTTTTTTGTTGTGTTTGTAATTGTCAGGAGAAGGTTCTTATGAATAGAAATTTTGAAAAAAAAAACATATAATTATATCCGTGCGAAGCCGGGGCGGGCCACTAGTTTTATATATTTATTTAGTTCTGGTGGCTGGATGGCAGGTGGCAGTTGGTTGACCTAAGTAGCTGGGTAAGATATAAGTAGGTTTATAACTTTGCAGTTGTGAAAGGTAAGTGGCTAATCCAAAATACCGCTTAGCCCAGTGAATGTTATTGTACAGTATGCACCATGAAAATAATCGTTAAGGGTTCCGTAGTCAACAAGGAACCCTAAAAAGGAGTAGGTAACTACAAGTATTATTAATATCAAATCGATGTTTATACAGCAATTTAAGAATTGATCAAGATGGGAGGTGACTGCCACTGTCAATGGCCTCTCAACTTTAATTCATCAGAAAAAAAAAAAAATTCGTTGCGAATCATTTATTGTGTAATTTTTTTTTGTTAGGGTACCCGGTAAATCATGAAAAAAGTTTTTGTTTGGGTAGCCCCTACACGTAAAGTGGCGATTTTTTTTAACGCCTATCCCATTGTTTGTTAATTAAAGTTTAAAAATATTGAGGGTGTGCTAAAACCATTTTCCATTCAAGGGTCCGTTTGCGAAATATTAAGCTTTAAAGTGCTAATTTTTTGTTAGAGTCAAGAGTCCCCCTCACCTGCCAGCTCAACGGTTGTTTTTGGAGATAATTATGAAAAAATTCATGGTAGTAGCATATTTAACGAATTTAGAAGGAAACTCGTGGCTAAATAATAACAGCCGCACGGGTCGATTTTCAAGGTTAAGCAACGCTTGCCGAGGTCGGTTTGTGGATGGGTGGCCATCTTAACATAACGAGATTCCTCCGTGCTTCGGAAAGCACGTTAAGCCATTGGTCCCAGCTGCCATTTATCTTTGGCAGTCGTTACGGATTGTCAGAAGCTAGAAAATCTCCAGTCTTGCCAAGAAGAAGTACTGTGTTACCCAATTATCTAGTGGGTTGTGGAAATCTGGTAGGCAGCTGCACCACGTAAAACACTGGTATTCAACTGAATCCAGTTTGACTGAGAGTGGGAGCCGACACATTTATAATTGGGAAAAGGCTAGGTAGAATATGATGAGAAGGAAAACTATCACTGCTACCTTGGCTAGTTAATGAGTAGTAGTAGAGTAGTTAGCGAGTCAATGAGTAGGTAATAATCGACCAACTTATAAAATGGAACTGGGTAAATAAAAAAATCCTAATAGTTCCATAGAAAGTTGTACTTAGTGTAAGTTGTTGTAGAACTTTGTAATGTATTTTTATAATAATAATGTAATATAAATTTTATAAAAATAATACATTTTACTATTTATCTGATATGGTTTAGGAGATGGGTAACTACGGAACTCTTCACTGTGCGTGGTCTGACACACACTTAGCGGTTTTTCGTTTTAGTGGCATCTTAGTGAGATTTTCTACCTTTTTAAAAATAAACATGAAAAGTTGGCAACTCTGGCATAGAGATGGGCTGAGTGATGATTTTTCTGTATCAATGACTGCGTGACAATGACAAAAAAATATCGATGACGGGAACAATGACAAAATCATCAATGATTTTTGTTTGAGCACAACATCACGGGCCACGGCATTTCAATTATGAGTAATGAGTAGATGCCTAGATGCTGAAATGATCGCGGAACGGTGTAAAGGCTAAGTGACTTTATCATTTGTTATTTAGTAGTAGGCTAGGCATGGGACGACTTTGTGAGTTAGCCCGCGAAATTATTTTTTCTTATTTTGCGACATTCATGTCAGTGCATATATGTATTGATTTATAATCATGGAATTAATCATCAATTTGCTTTCATTAGTGATATTTGCTACAAGATAATTAAGATTATTAAGTAGGTACCTATTTCATGGCAATCTGGCGTTAAGTAAATGCTTGGCGTAAAAACTTGGTTGCGTAAATACCTACGCACCTTTCCTACAAGTAATATTCCAATCTTACCTTCATGCTTTTTCCAGGCTTAGGACTGGCAAAGACTAGCAAAATAATACTGGTACCTAATAAAAAAATAGATAATATCATTTTGCTTTTCTTTGGCGCATTTAAAAGATTGGTATATTTACAATGATTAAATTGAGGTACTTACTTCTTGGTACCTATTTGTTATATTTTTTATTTTTGTTTTTGCTTTTTGTATTTTTTTTTTGTTTTTTTTTTATGTGTATATCTACAAATATTTACATTTTCTTGCCTGTTGTGCCGATTCATTGGCTACAATTGACGTTTAAAAACATAAGCTGTTTTACTTTTGAAATTCCTAGGCGAGTGCGTCTTTCGGATACCATGGTACCAGCTCGTGAAAATACCCTTTCACAAGGCACTGATGTTGCCAGCACACAGCACTTAGTCAAAACTAATTTCGCCAAATTTGGGTAAACATGTTCGTGGTTTTTCCACCACTGAAGTGGAGTGTCGTGTTCTGATCCCATTAGAAGGATGTCATCGTCTAGGTACCTTTGAACTTCCGCTATCGCTCTTGATAACGGGGTTCCTTTAGGCTCTATTTTCGCAATTGCTGTCCTATATAAATTCCATATGGATGGTTCAGTATTACTTCCCGAGTTTTGTGTCGTAGCTAGGGTTGGAGTAGTTACTTGTTTAGTTTTTGCAATTGACGCAGCTACCAATTCGATGACAACTTTTTTCGTTTCTTCAGCCAGATGTTGTGGAAACATGAAAATTTTAAACCTCGGATCTAAAAAAGTTGATAGTGCAAGTGTTCTGCTAAATTCCAAATTGCGAAACCTTTCCGAAGTTTCCTTTTTTAGCTTTTTTAAAACCAATTTCACAACATCATGCAACTCTCTCAACTCTAGAGTTTCTAATGTTTGCAAAAGACACTGTGTGATTGGAATCACTTCTCCACCCGTAAAATATTTTTCTCCACTCATACGCGTAGACACTTCATCGAAGGGTTTAAGCACGCACTGCAAATCTTGAATAATTTTCCAATCATTTTCTTCAAGATATGTACCTTTGAAATTGCTGAGTGGAAGTGTTGCAGTTACAGCCTCTCTAAGTTCAAGAAACCTTTGCAGCATATGAAAGTCAGAGTTCCATCGAGTTTCCACAGACTGAGTGAGTTTTTTTGCTGTTTTTGCCTCTGATTGTTGGACCTGATATTTTACAAACTTTTCTGTGGCCAAAGCGCTACGTTTGTAAAAAGATACAATGTTCTTCACTTTGGTGATTGTCTGTTGCAAATTTTCAACGCTTAATCCACTCTTGACAATTAAATTTAAACTGTGTGCATAACACCCAAAATGGCGCCAATTCAGCTCAGTCGTGATAGCGGAGACTATGTTACTCGCGTTGTCAGACACAACTATGGTAATTTTGTCTGTAATGTTCCAAGTCGATGCACATGTTCTTAATTGAGCTGCTAAGTTTATGGCGGTATGATGTCCAGGGAGGACTTCACACTGCAGGAGAAGCGACTTCAAAATATAGTTTTGATCGATGTAATGAGCTGTTATGGCCATATATGACTCATTTGCTTTTGATGTCCAGCAGTCTGTGGTAAGGCATACACTTTTTGCTTCTTCAGTCATTTTTGTTTTTGTTTCATTAAAAACTTGCTGGTACATTGATGGAAGTAAAGTGTTTGAAAGGTACTTACGACTAGGTAGTTGGTAAATGGGATTTAGACCATGAACAAATGTAACAAAGCCCTCGTCTTCCACAATACTGAATGGTTGAAAATCTAATATGAACAATTTCATTAGTAGTCTATTCAACCTTTCCTGTTCAGATGGTGTAATTTTTTTTCTCTGTGTAAATTGAGCTATTGTAGGTTGTCGAACTAAAGCCTGCTGGATAATGTGTGGTTGTGGCAACGGATTACCCTCGGCTGAGTGACTAGCAGAAGAAGCAACAACAGACCGTTGAGTCAGATTTTGGGATCCTGCTTGATTAGAAGGGCCAGCTTCCTGTTCCAAACGTTGTTCTGAACTGTTTTGGTGCATACCCATGTTCCTACGTTCATCTTGAATTTCAACCGTAGGATGTTTTCTTAAAATATGTTTTTTTAAATTTGTTGAGGAAGTTTTATAGGATAATTTTACCCTGCACAATTTACACACTGCTGTTTTTTCACCAACGGATTCAATGTCAAAATGTACCCAGACGTTGGATGTTTTTCTTAAAGTTGATGCCATTTTTTAAAGGTATTTAGGTAAACTGTAACCACGTTAAGTACCTACCATACGTTTTTAATATTTTAGGTACAAACTGCAAATACTAACTTGGTTTTAAAATCTGTAATACACTTCAATATTTACTACGGCATAAGTCAATTAACAAATTACACTATGTACTTCGTAAGTGCGTACGCGTAAAATAAAATTAGGTAAGGATGGTCGTCCTTGCCTAATCAAAAATTCAATACAAAACAATGATTCACAAAAATCAACTTTTCGAGTCAAGTTCGCGCGCAAACGTAAACAACGAAGTGAAAGAATTGTTGCCGTTCCGTGCGCCCAGTCATGCGATCGGGCAAGCCTCGCAACAGTCAATCACAAGCAAGTGTCGCAACGTTGCAATTCGAACCGCCGCCGCCGGGCCGCCGCTGCGCATTGCGACCGAGCACACCCGAGCGGGGCCGAGCGAAACGGCCCGTCCGTGTCCGAATCACCGAAGTTCGCATTCAATTCATTGTCATTCGATTCGAGTAATGATTTAAAAGCATTGATGATTTTGTCGTTGTCATTGCATGATGAAATGATTTTAAAATATCGATGATTTTAACATGTGACATGATATCGGACTCATCTCTACTCTGGCATCATGTGTCAGTTTGACGTTTCTCAATCTTGTCTCGGATATTATTTACCTACGCATTTTCGTGAAATTATTGAAAATTAAGCCTTGATTTGATACAAAATAAAACAATAGTGAACAATAAACGTTTTCCTAGTGTTCGACAAAACCGTGAGTGTATTTATTTGTATGCTTTATACTGTATGTAAGGAATAACAGCGTAGTATATGTAAGGGTTTATCTTATCATTTTTTGTTGTTTTAAATTTGATAGTTACAGTTTATTCTGAGCTATGTGAGAGATAAATATATTGTACAAACAATCTTGGTGTTCGTTGGGTGCATTATTATTGTACTGTTGCTAAGAAAAGGCCTTGTCAAAGGTGATTTTTGTAAAAACGTAAATGACATCAGTTGTTAGTCATATCTGGATATTGTGTCGATACCAGTGGTCGAAGGAGGACAGTTTACGATTTCCGATGTGCCTGTTATGATTTACGACGGTCTCCTGTGTTTAATGGGTCAATGCATTTTCACAACATTATTTTGGAATCTGTGAATTGCCATTGTACAAAATTTAAATTCGATGATAGATAGAATTCACTTGATATGGATGCACTTTGTTGAATGAAAAAAATACATTTCATGGGTAAGTAGTTTGTAGGTAGTATAGTATGCTTAGAGAATTGTTGTCTATGTCACCGGAAAATTGCAGATTCATAAGATTGTTATAAATCGTTATTTTTTTGTTGTTTATCAAATGTATTTCAGTAGTCAAGGAGTTAGTGCATCCTCCCAAATCCTGGCACTCTAGCTTTCGTTATTGGCACCTACTATCAATAAACTATGCCCAAATTTCAGCCTTGTGAATAGGATCTCCCTCGAGATGGTGATCAGTTCTTAGACTGTTAAAATAACTAATCAGTCATTAAAATATTATTTAATTACAAATTATTTAACAATTTTCTTTAAAACATACATAAAAATTAGCACCCAGACTTAAACAAAAGTAATTCAATGGCTTTAGCACCTGATACCAGGAAATCGGCCGTCAGTGCAAGCTAACAGGTATGTGTATGTTAATAGTACATACGGTCTGGCAGCTCAAGGAGTCCAGGAAGTTAAACAGGCATTTTCCAAAACAAAGCTCTATCCAGAATAAACATGTTTTGTGAATTAACTTGAAATAATGTACATCTATATTTCACAACAGCCTTTTGAAGCAACCAAACTTGTATTGAATGCTTCCAAGGAACCTTGATTTTGCGTGGTTTACCATATAGTACTTATTTCAGCATTTATGAATAGTGCTATCAGTCTGCTGTTCAGAAAGGTAATTCTCCACCCAGTTTCCAGATGGTTGCTCTCGGACCATGTGACTACATGAAAGAGGCTCATAAAAATTAAATGTTAGTAATTTATTTCAAAACTAGCTATTGGCAGTGGCTTCACCTGAGTGAAATAAGTAATCCTAAGGAAGATTGTCCTGGGATAAAAAGTTTCTATTTTCCTAGTCAAGGATGAGGACATGGTCTACCTGTTTTCCTATCCAATTCCCTTTACAGCCAGTTTCAATAACGTATCTACCTTTAACCAACTGTCAAATTAGCTATTAGTTTTAAAGGCAAACATGACATTTCAGCTACTGTTGGTAGCTAATTTGACAGTTGGTCAAAGATAGATATGTTATTGAGAATGGCCATTACATGCAATGAAGTAACAAACAGACAGGACAAGAACATATCAGTGTGGATGATGATAGAATTTGTATTATTATTACATAGTAGAATTTGTTTGAAAGAGTCACTGCAGCTCTGGAATGCAAAGGGCGTTAGGAGGAACACAGGCGGGTTTTAGTCAGTAAGAGTCTGGCACTCCCTTCTGCTCCGACCAAGCGGAAGGAGTTATTTGATGATTTTACATATTAAAAAAAAGAATTGATGTCATTTCAGAGTAATGGGTCAGACCCTATCAGAGCCGGTGACGGAGAAGCAGTCATCGACAGTGCAGGACAGCCGCTACCTGGTCGGCTCCTCGTGCATGCAAGGATGGAGGGTCTCCATGGACGACTCTCACACACACATACTGTCGCTGCCTGAGGATCCAGGGACTGCGTACTTTGCAGTCTACGATGGGCATGGCGGTAAGTTTCTTATCTTTATTTCAAACTAGCTTTTGCCCGCGACTTCGTACGCTTATATACCGTTTTTCCCGTTCCCGTAGGAAATTCCCGTTACCGTATAGCCGTATAGCCTTCCTCTAGTCTCTAATGTGGCTATCATATACAAAAATAATTTTCCAAATCTGAGTGGTACTTCCGGACATTAGCGCGTTCAAATAAACAAACAAACTCTTCAGCTTTAGAGATGTTGGTGAGCTTATTAAAGCATAAAAGGGTATTTGACTATTTTTATAAATCTACATAAAAATATACACACTTATTTGAAACCTACGATTTGTGAATAAAAAATAAAATCTGAGGAAAAATAGAGAAATTACATACTTTTGAATTTATTCTACTATCCTCGTCACGGATAAAGTCATTTGTACTGTATGGCGCAATTGACTGTTAGTCGTGAATTGCGAATGACGACCCACGCGATTAGTCCCATTTCTGATTATCATAGATTTAAAACGCAACTTAACGAAACTTATGTCGTTTTTGGGATTATTATTTTTTTTTACTGTATTTTTTCTTTTCAATACATTTTGAGAAATGTAATTAAAAAATCTAATCAAATGCCCTATTCCCTTTGACCCCTTTGATTTCAATATTTGCAAGGTCGATAATTGTTTGGCAGTGACAACCGCGCCTCGCTAGATGTGCGCCGTCCCTTATTGTAATTTATCATTAACCTATGAAACACTTCAACAATATGCGTAGAATTGTAAATTTATTTAGACTTCATGTACATAACAAAGACAGACATAAGGCCCTAGGCATTTCAAATCAAATCTCAAATTGTCCTTAGGCATTTGATACAACGAGGGGTGGTGAAATGATAACTGTTTATTATAAGATGAAGAGATAACTCTTAAGATACTTTTTTTCCAGGCTCTAACATAGCAGAGTACGCAGGCAAGCACCTGCACAAGTTTATAACGGCGCGGCCGGAATACCATCTGGGCAACATTGAAGAGGCGTTGAAACAGGTCTGTGTTCTATTGATTTATTTCAACCAGAAACTAAAACGCATTGCAACTGTATCCGTGTGCGACAGAATACTGATGCGTCCCCTAAACCCTTGTTAAAAGTGAGCTTTCGCTCGATGGACCAAGGATTCTAGGTTCAGCAGTTGCGCTCGCAAGCACTTGATTAACCTGCCAGGGTTGCGGAATTGTTCGAAAGAGTTATCGCGGCCCTGTAACGGAAAGTTTGAAGGAACACGGGTGGGTTTTAGTCAGTAAAAGGACGTACACTCCCCCTGCTCCGCCCAGAGCGGGAAAAGTCATTTGATGAATTATAATCCAGAAAAAAAAGCACTTGATTATCGAGGCAATTAAGACCTAAAGTTTACGCTAACAGGCTTTAACCCTTAAGTTGTCGTTGTATGTAGTGTAAAAGGATCATAATTAGCTAGTTAGGGAGTCGTGGGGGGTTAAGGTTAACACCGGATCAATCTCTAAAAATAGTTTTTACTACTTTAATTCAAAGTTGTTGTTTGTTATCCGACTTCCAATTCTTAGTCAAGATAATTTTCCCACGAAATCGGATCGTAGAACGGAGATGATACAAAAGACGTCATTCTAAATAATGATGTTGACAAACCTGATTTTAACTGATCGAATGTGGTTCCGTGTTTTTGAACTGCGAAAACATCTGGCTCGTGTTATGTGTACCGATTAGATGTAGGTATATTTTATGTCAAAAGTCCCTGTTCGAGGTCTGCCAGCGAGCAATAGAACTTAGTTTTCTTGGAGTCAAAATGACAGACCGCAAAATCACACATCGCCAAACTAAAAATGTAATAAGGCAGCCCAACCTGCCTTATGTTGCAAATTAATTAGGGAAAGAAGCCACTGATTGGATTTAGAACGACGGGAAACGGCGACGCGGGTGGCACAGATGTAGCAAAATACAGAAAAAACTGGAAAGACGAAAGGGAGGCCTTTACTCTGCAGTGTGACGACACTGCCAGGGTTGCGGAATTGTTCGAAAGAGTTATCGCGGTCCTGATATGCAAAGGGTGTTTGGAGGAACACGGGTGGGTTTTAGTCAGTAAGAATCTGACACCCCTTCCGCTCCTCATAGAGCGGGAGTCAAAGTCAAAGTCAAAGTCAAAGTCAATTCATTTATTTCAACTAGACCATTAAAAGGCACTTTTGAACGTCAAATTTACAGTTTAAAATTAGTGACTCTAGTTGTCCATTCGCAATAAGTAGATTCTTATGGAGAAGAACGGACAAGAAACTCCATAGTTACTCTTTTCAAATATATGTTTTAAAATATTTTGTAAACATAGGTACATTGATCAATTGATTATATTATGTGAGCACAATGCATCCAACATTACACTAATATATACAGCACACACTTATTACTAATAGGTACAACAAAGCAATACCAGTAGAGATAAAATTAAGTTTGCTAGTAAGGGACATGGTACTCACATATTTACAATATAATTAAAAACAATGGATCAGTGTGTGAGTTAAATTACATATTAAAAACCTGAAAGTACACCAGTAAATAAAACAAGTTTGACTGTTTCTACTACACCCTCGATTGTCCTATGGAGCAGGACCAGCATGTTTCCAAGCATTCTTATCTTTAATATAATCATCTAGTTTGTAATATGCTTGTTTACAAAGTGTGGTTTTAATGTAAGTTTTAAATTTTCTTTCATTTAGTTCTAATATGTCACAAGGTATTTTGTTGTAACATTTAACACAGTAGGTACCCCATGAAAGATGTTCGTACTTTGGCTAATCTATAAAATGTTTGATCTAAATTATTTTTATTTCTAGTATTAAAATGATGTCTATCACTAATTTTGTTAAAGAGATGTCGATTTTTTCTTACATACATAATATTCTCATAAATGAATTGACGTCGTCATTAAATGACATACCAGCCAAAAAAAACTGCACACAACAGGCTTTAAAGAAATATGAAATACAACGAGAAGAAAACATGTTGCTCCGACCCCTAGTACCGAGGGGACAAGGACATGAAGTTGATTATTCATTTATTTATTTATACACACACTAGCACTTAGCCCGCGACTTCGTCCGCGCGGGTTTAGTAGATACTCCAGAAACTTCAACGTCGCGTTAAGGGATAGACTTTAACGGGAAGTTATTGAAAAGTAATCGAAACAATTTATAATTTTTAATTAGACAGCCATGTTTGCTGCTGATCCTGTGGTCTCAGGATCATCGTTAGATCCGCTTCAATTATACCATTTTTAGGTTATTCACAGCAATCAAACTAAATTGAAGCAAGCAATAATGCCTTCCCTTAAAAACTTCATCACCCCTTTTCACACCTTTATAAATAAACTCCTATTTTCGAATTATCCAAATAAGTACATGTTATTCCTACTTTTTATCAAAATCATTAATGCCGTGTTTCAACTTCATGAGACCAAGCATTAAGATCCTTCCATACAAACTTAAACACCACCTAAACCCCCACTGGGGTGTAGTTTTGAAAAACTAATTATTTTGTGATTTGTTTTATTATTTTGCTCAGTATTTGTTTTCCAAGTTTCAAGTTTATAAACCTAAAAATTAAGATTCTTCCATACAAACTTGAAATCCCCTTAATCATGTTTTGGGGGTATTTCTGAAAAAATAATCATGGCAACCTTTTTAATTCAACGAGGCCAGTATTCGTACCAAGTTTCAAGTATATTCGCCCAAGGAATTTTTTTTTTCATCCAAATTTCTACCCACTATTTCACCCCTTTACGGGGAGAGTTTTTTAAAATCCTCTTCTTGACTGAAGTCAAAGCCAAAATTCATCTTTATAGATCCAGGAGATCCTAAAAGTAGATTTGTTATTAAAACCGGCCGTTAATCAAAGAAATTTGTTCCAACAGACTTGCGACAGAAGAGTAGGATTACGAAATTATCAAGAAATAAATAACTAGGGAAATGCATTAAAAATCTCCATACGGGGCGATTTAAATGTATATAGATAATATAGATATATTGAATTGTTGGACGTACGCTCATTTATATAAGCACTTTGCTAACATGCAATATGTATGCTAGTAGTAAACACTAGCGAGCAAAGCACTATGGTTTGAGCTATTCTTATATAATAGTGAGTGCAGAAACTACAAACTCAAACTTAACTCAGAAACGATTGTGAATTTCAATATCCTTTTATAATTTATAAATAATTACCATATTAATATTATACCATATCCAGGATATACCTCGCAATAATAATCTATTTTCAAATGTGCCAAATGACCGTATGTATAATACAAAAGAAAATATGGTGTGACCACCCACAAATTTACATACATAAATGCATCGTCATCTAAAGTACAAATATAGTTTTTCCTAGTAATAATTGCGAACTAATAATATAAATGCGAAAGTGACTTTGTTTGTTACGTCTTAACGGCTGAACTAATTTTGATGAAACTTGGAACGCGGGTAGACCATGTCCTGGAATAGAACATAGGACTTTTATACCGGGAGTATGTTCACTTGGGACTTCGACTTTCTCGCGGGCGGAGTTGCGGGCGGCAGGTAGTACAAAATATTTTCAGCACTAACTCCTGAAAGTGACCTTCAAAAAACTTGTGCATATTAATATCATAGCATGTTCGTGTGTGATTCATTATATGTATGTTAAATCCCATTACGTAAAACCTCAAAAGTGTTACAGAAAATGTATTTAGGGTTGTCAGTTTGAAACACTAAAATATTTTGCAGTACTGGTGGAAATATAAGGACGGCAAAGATCTTTGGTATTGTAACGATCTTTTTATTTGACACGTCTTAGGAATTAAAGCTCACATGGGCCATCATAAGAACGGGCTATGCTTGGAGTTTCCTAGCGTGATCAACAGATATTAAAATGATAAATAGATGAGGCTTCAATAAGATTACTGTGCGTTCGATATCTGGGTCGAGAAAAGTATTTGTTTTACTAGGAAATTCGCCATACAGTTTAGTTCTGTACAACTCCGTATACCCCTTTTGGATGGAATATCAGCAGATGTCTTCTCCTGCTCTGGGCGAGCGGTAGGGAGTGTTTGACTTGTAGCGTCATCAATGCCGCCACATGAAAAACTAAGAAACGAAATTAGTACGGCAACAAAAAGAACCGCAGCGACATCTACGACGAACTAACAACGAAATCTTGCATCGCGCAAGCAAAGTTCTCCTTGCGATTTGAACACATACAACAGTCCGAATATCAACTATCGGGCAGTTGCCCACCAGACACAATAACCGTCTGGCAGGAGGATCCTCCCATTTTTCAGTGGAGGTATGCGGGACTTTACTCTCATCCAGTCCCCGTCTATAGACTCTTACTACACCCGTGTTCCTTCAAATGCCCTTTGCGTTCCAGGGCCACGGTAACTCTTTCGGAACAATTTCGCAACTCCGTATACCCCAATGGGGGATGCAGTCGCTCACATTGCTACAGCAAATTGTGATTTATTAATTGAGATTTATCTCGTGCCAACCCTACCTCCTGAACTTTTAGTACGTGTTTCAGTGTTTATTTAATAACTAAATATTTTGTTATGTCATCTTAATAGGTGCGGTGTGTTATTTAATTTATGAGCTAGCTTTAACGGGACTGTATCTGCTTGGTCATTATTATTATAGGTACTAAGTCAATAGTTAAGTAGATATTCTTAATTAGAAATTAACCAACTTGGCTTCGTCATATTGTGGCATTGTTAGCCAGTCGATATCCACAGCAACATTTTAAATACAGAAAGCTTTACTCGAGACTTTTAACAAAGGCTCTACAAAGAAACCTAATACCCTTTTTAAGGATGGGAAATCATCAAATAACTCTTCCCGCTTTGGGCGGGGCGGGAAGGAATGTCAAACTCGTACTGACTGAAACACGCGCGGGCCGGCGCCAGGGCTGCGGTAACTCTTTCGAACAATTCCGCAATGTCAAACGCAAGCCTGTTAATTTCAATAAAAACAACATGTATTTTCTGTCGCCAGGGTTTCCTAGACCTGGACCAGGCTATGCTAGAAGAGGACATGCTGCAAGAGAAGGTAGCTGGAAGCACAGCTGTCGCGGTGCTGGTCAAAGATCACACCCTGTACTGCGCCAATGTGGGAGACTCCCGCGCCGTCGCCAGCGTCAGAGGAGCGGTGAGTCATGGTCAAGAGAAGGTGACATCACATCAATCAACCAGCCTAGCTTCCAACTATGTCGGAGTCGGCTTCCAGTCTCCTGACACAGCTGAGTACCAGTAGTTAACATGGAGCCACTACCTATCTGATCTCCAGATCCGGGGAACACGATACTCCTTGGCAAGACTGGTGTCAGATTGCTTGCTGCAAGACATTTGGTGATACATTAGAAATTTGACTGACGAAGTCAGATATTTCCGTGTAAAAGACCACTTCAGACATCTTCACTTATATGGTGTACATAAAGAGTATTCTATTCTGTTCTATTCTAACCTACATGGTTCTCATATGATTCGACCAGTACGATTTTATAGACTTTAAAAGAGACTTTGACCTCTGATTTTGTTTCGGTGTTTCTTCTCAGGGTAGTCAGCTACGAAACACCGGCCTCAAACAACTTAAAAATGGCCAAAAAAGATTAGAAAAACAAGAAAAAGATAGAAAAGATAAGATTCTGTAGTTTAACCTACTTACAAAATAAATATCATTTATTATAAGGTGTCTTGTTCCAACCCGACCTGAAAACAATAAAAACTTGTCCTTCCTTTATATAGAATACCATTTTATCCTTATATTAGAAGCTATAAAACATCATCGTCCAGGTGGAGGTGCTGTCATACGACCACAAACCCAACAACGAAGAGGAACTGCGCAGGATCACGGCTGGTGGTGGCTGGGTGCAGCTGAACCGGGTCAACGGCAACCTAGCGCTGTCCAGGGCTCTGGGGGACTACGTGTTCAAGAGGAACTACAGGCTCTCCCCGCAGGAGCAGATCGTTACAGGTATGGGACAACTTAGATAAATAATCAAACAATTTTCAGTCTTAATAACTTTGGCAAAGTTTGCGATTGTCGATTCTATAAACATAACGAATTGAAGGCTTGGGTGAAGGGATCACGAGGTGAGCTATCAATCCCTATAATCAATTTGGAATGACAATTCAGTTCGGATCACGTGGCATCTTGATTGTATGGATTGACAGCTCACCTCGTGATCACTTCACCCAAGCCTTCACTTCGACATGTTTACAGAATCGACCGGCAGATTCGATAAGCTTGTGGCGAATCCGTACCAAACTGGCCACCTAATCGTCTAGTAGTCCTGCTTTAACCAAGAGGCCAACTGAATGTGGATTGACCACAATCTCATCTGATGTAAAGCGAAGATGTGTTCGACAGTGGAGCAGGCTTGCCTAGAAGTGACCTATTCGCCGTTGACTTAAAGACCTTCAGGTTGTTGCTTTCAGGAAACCGAGAACTCGGGTAGGGAATTCCACTAACTAAGCTGTGAAAGTATTCCTAAAACATTTTGTGCGTATGGAGGTCCACCATGTACCGGTGGCGCATCTCCTAACGTCTTGTAGTCCAGTGATGGATCGGGCTAGGGTATAAGTTGTGCAATTCCGACGTACACTCCCCGACGCGTAACCGATAAAAAACTAACAGGCTGGCAACTCTTCTATGCGTATCTATTTGTATAAAATATTCTACTTCGGGGTATAAAATAATTCAAATGAATTTTTAATAATTATTTGCAGCTTTTCCGGACGTGCAAGTGCGGCAGCTGAACGATGACTGGGAGTTCATAGTGATCGCCTGCGACGGAATCTGGGAGGTGTTATCTAACGAGGTAAAGTTTTCTTTTGTCAGCGACAACTTAAAAATATTCCAGCAAATTGTGAGTGATGTTATCTTTAAACCCGGCCAAGTGCGAGTCGGACTCGCGTGCAAACTGTTGTGATATTTGGTTGGAATAGTATTAAATATATTATTAGTAAAATAAGAGTTAGAAAAAGATGCTGAATGACAAGAGTGTTTATTTCAAGTAACTAGGCAATACATTAAGAAACAATATATCTATAAAAACAAGTCCGCACAACAGAGGTTATACTTTTCTACAACAGCCGCCCTTAATCGAAGTTGTGCAAGACAAACACACTAACAAAAAACAAAAAATAATAAAACTAAGTTTCTAGACCTAAGCTAACTGTACATCGTTTGTGTACTATAGGCCCTAGTGGCTTTGTTAGCACATCAGCAGGCATATCACTAGTTTTCACATATTCTAACATTATAACGTTATCGGATATTTTTTCCCTAATAAAGTGAAAACGAGTATCAATATGCTTCGTCCTGCTGTGGTGTACGGGATTTAGAACCAGATTAATGGCACTCTGACTGTCAGAAGCTAAGTTAACTGATGAAAGTTTACCTGTTATCTCATAGATAAATCGACGCAAGTAACACGCTTCCTTCGTGGCAGACGCTAGTGCCATATACTCTGCTTCCGCCGAGGATAAGGCAACAGTAGGTTGCTTCTTGGACTCCCAAGATACAAGACCTCCACTCAACTTGAAGGCGTACCCAGTATATCTTCTATCTATCGTGCAGTTTGCCCAGTCAGCGTCACAATAGCCTTTTAAGGGGTTTCCGCTTCTCCTATAAACCAATGAATAGTTTACAGTACCCTTTAGGTACTGCAGAACCCTTTTTGCAGCATTCCAGTGTTCCTTCGTATAACACGTATTATACTGACTTAAGTAGCTCGTGGCGTAGGCGATATCGGGCCTAGAGTTTACCGAAAGGTACATTAGACCTCCTATTAAATTCTGATAAGGATAAGACTCTCCAACTTGTCCATCGGTTCTCCTTTCCATATTCTTTTTAACTAAAGGAGTAGTGTTGTGATATTTGGTTGGAATAGTATTAAATATATTATTAGTAAAATAAGAGTTAGAAAAAGATGCTGAATGACAAGAGTGTTTATTTCAAGTAACTAGGCAATACATTAAGAAACAATATATCTATAAAAACAAGTCCGCACAACAGAGGTTATACTTTTCTACAACACAAACGGTTCCGAACGAATATTTGAGCAAGTCTACTGACATTCGGGTAAAGATTTAAGCTAAGTAGAACTACTTAGATATTACATTTGAACTGACGAGTGATCATAGTTGTGTTAAAAGCTAGGCGGTTATGGAAAAAGGGGACGAAATTTGCGAAAGGAACGGTCTTGAACTAATGCTCTACTTTTCTGATTAATTTCGTTTCGGGATCCAATCAGTTCAATCGTTTCTCCGGGGCTCGTCGAGCTTCATTGACTATGCATTTTTCTGGTGATAGCCACTGTTGATTCAAATTTGCTGGTTTCAATTCTGCTGGTTCAAAATTCAGGAGTTGGTGTGGTTGCTAATAGTGTGGCGGGCTTGTCCCAAAAAAAGGACGTAGTGTCAAGTGTTATGCCTTGGTGCGTGCAGGAGGTGGTGTCGTTCTGCCGCGCGCGGCTGCTGAGCGGGTGGGAGCCGGCGCTCGTGTGCGAGGCGCTCATGCAGCGCTGCCTCGCACCCAACTGCGCTACGGGCGGCCTGGGATGCGACAACATGACCGTGCTCATCGTGTGCCTCGCGCCCTTCCCCGCGCTCGACCCAAAGGTCAGTATTGTACAACTGCGCCACGGGCGGCCTGGGCTGCGACAACATAACCGTGCTCATCGTGTGCCTCGCGCCCTTCCTCGCGCTCGACCCCAAGGTCAGTATTGTACAACTGCACCACGGGCGGCCTGGGCTGCGACAACATGACCGTGCTCATCGTGTGCCTCGCGCCCTTCCCCGCGCTCGACCCCAAGGTCAGTATTGTACAACTGCGCCACGGGCGGCCTGGGCTGCGACAACATGACCGTGCTCATCGTGTGCCTCGCGCCCTTCCCCGCGCTCGACCCCAAGGTCAGTATTGTACAACTGCGCCACGGGCGGCCTGGGCTGCGACAACATGACCGTGCTCATCGTGTGCCTCGCGCCCTTCCCCGCGCTCGACCCCAAGGTCAGTATTGTACAACTGCGCCACGGGCGGCCTGGGCTGCGACAACATGACCGTGCTCATCGTGTGCCTCGCGCCCTTCCCCGCGCTCGACCCCAAGGTCAGTATTGTACAACTGCGCCACGGGCGGCCTGGGCTGCGACAACATGACCGTGCTCATCGTGTGCCTCGCGCCCTTCCCCGCGCTCGACCCCAAGGTCAGTATTGTACAACTGCGCCTCGGGCGGCCTGGGCTGCGACAACATGACCGTGCTCATCGTGTGCCTCGCGCCCTTCCCCGCGCTCGACCCCAAGGTCAGTATTGTACAACTGCGCCACGGGTGGCCTTGGCTGCGACAACATGACCGTGCTCATCGTGTGCCTCGCGCCCTTCCCCGCGCTCGACCCCAAGGTCAGTATTGTACAACTGCGCCACGGGTGGCCTGGGCTGCGACAATATGACCGTGCTCATCGTGTGCCTCGCGCCCTTCCCCGCGCTCGACCCCAAGGTCAGTATTTTACAACTGCGCCACGGGTGGCCTGGGCTGCGACAACATGACCGTGCTCATCGTGTGCCTCGCGCCCTTCCCCGTGCTCGCCCCAAGGACAGTATTGTACAACTGCGCCTCGGGCGGCCTGGGCTGCGACAACATGACCGTGCTCATCGTGTGCCTCGCGCCCTTCCCCGCGCTCGACCCCAAGGTCAGTATTGTACAACTGCGCCACGGGTGGCCTGGGCTGCGACAACATGACCGTGCTCATCGTGTGCCTCGCGCCCTTTCCCGCGCTCGACCCCAAGGTCAGTATTGTACAACTGCGCCACGGGCGGCCTGGGCTGCGACAACATGACCGTGCTCATCGTGTGCCTCGCGCCCCGCGCTCGACCCCAAGGTCAGTATTGTACAACTGCGCCACGGGTGGCCTGGGCTACGACAACATGACCGTGCTCATCGTGTGCCTCGCGCCCTTCCCCGCGCTCGACCCCAAGGTCAGTATTGTACAACTGCGCCACGGGCGGCCTGGGCTGCGACAACATGACCGTGCTCATCGTGTGCCTCGCGCCCTTCCCCGCGCTCGACCCCAAGGTCAGTATTGTACAACTGCGCCTCGGGCGGCCTGGGCTGCGACAACATGACCGTGCTCATCGTGTGCCTCGCGCCCTTCCCCGCGCTCGACCCCAAGGACAGTATTGTACAACTGCGCCTCGGGTGGCCTGGGCTGCGACAACATGACCGTGCTCATCGTGTGCCTCGCGCCCTTCCCCGCGCTCGACCCCAAAGTCAGTATTGTACAACTGCTCCACGGGTGGCCTGGGCTGCGACAACATGACCGTGCTCATCGTGTGCCTCGCGCCCTTCCCCGCGCTCGACCCCAAGGTCAGTATTGTACAACTGCGCCACGGGCGGCCTGGGCTGCGACAACATGACCGTGCTCATCGTGTGCCTCGCGCCCTTCCCCGCGCTCGACTCCAAGGTCAGTATTGTACAACTGCGCCAGACGTTGAACTTGTACAAATTGATGTTTTATTTTTTTTTGTATTATGCCAGTTTCTCAGCACTTGGGATGAAAAAAACAATTCTTGGAGCCAGTTCATTTATGATTTGGCTATGTTATTCATTTATGCTGCATGATTGCATGTGTGTTTATGTTGCATGCATATTATATGTATTATAATGTTGCGAATAAGATGCTACAACAATATATATTTTAAAACTCTTGGGGATTTGTTCTTAATATGTAAATTATAGTAAAGTTGTAGTTTAAATCTCAGATCAAAACCACCGTTAAAGATGGACAACCAAGCGGGTACTAATTCCAACCCAATTACTGGATTATACGTCTGGTCCATACTTGTGGACAATGTGGTAGATGGCAATGAATCGGGTTTAAAGTCCATCTCTAACTACAGATGTATTTATTGAATCAATAAAGGTGTAACATCCAATTACAAGATTTTACTAAAAACTTCTCCCTTAAATTCTAAGTTCACAATCCAGATCATAGTAACCCATACTATTTATTCCACAGTCGGGATTCAAGTGCCACGATCCGACTCGCGGGAACAAGTACTGGTCGTGTACCCCGTCGCGACGGTTCTCTTAACTTTAAACACAGTCCACTTTCCCTTGCACAAGCTTTAATACTTTGAGTGTGTCTCTTACTGTGATCTGTGTCCCCACCGTTGAATTCTCAAACGATATTGAGCTTTAAGATGTCGTCTGTTGTTGTCTGGATAAGGTTTTTTTTGGGCGTAAAACGCTAAGGCCATATTATGACGCTTCGGAATAATGATTATAGTATGTGAGAGTGTTGGATCTGAACGCGTTTGTAGAACGAAAAAAGAGCTGAGGCCTAAGTTTAACGTTTTATTTTCGTTTGAGAGAGAGGGATGCAGCTATACAGGACACATAACACCATCTCTTTTTAGCATCGTAACAAAAATGGCTTTAACGCTTCTGAGCAAAGCCACAGCGGCAACATAACGATCATTTTGAACCATTATTGTACCTGTGTGAAAGAGAGATGAAAGTATATAGGAGGTATAGCACCATCTCTCATCAGCTCTCTTTCGTAACGGAACTATAATGCCTTAAACGTTTCATAAAATGGCCCCTGAGATCGTGCGTTAAACGTCACACGAAAACTCATGTCAACGGAATGTTTTAGGTTCTAATGTTAAATTATGCCTTATTTGGACAAATTTTATAATGTTTCCGTTGCAAATGCCGACTTAAAGTTGAATTGCGTTTGAGAATCCGGATTTTAGTTTGTGACTTGGTTGATTTTAATGATTATGTATTGTTTCTTTATCAAAGCAGATTTTGCGGAAAAATTATGTAACTGAAACAAGTTTTTGTTAACATAATAATCTATGCCAAAGATAGTGAATGAAGATAAAACAAATCTTTGCAGATGTTTGTAATGATAATTTACGATCCTATCTCTGGAAATACTTAAATAATATTCTTTATTAATTTGACGCGTTCATATCATTATTTATTCGCGTGAGACTACATTTTAAGACACAGTTCAATACTGGCGAATGTTTTTTTTCCAGTGTAAATGCCAAAGTTGAATACGTAAATCTAACTTAATTTATTTTTAAAGATCAACCAAGTGACAAAATTAAAAATTCTGCTTTATGTTTCTGTGATTTTATGAATTAAAATTGTTATGTAAGTTATGCAGGCGGTAATTTTAATGTCCTGTTTGACTTGTGTGCCATCTAATCAGTTTTATTATTAATGTGGCTTTCAGTTACAACCATGCTGATACCTTATTTAGTTGACAAATCGGTAATGCAGGCGAGTCTGGTGTATGCCGTCATTGGAGGAATCACTGATTCTGATAACACACGTTTTCTATTGGTTAGTTTCGGAATCAGGGTTTGAATTTTAGAGTGTCGCACGTTGCGATAAAGTGTCTGTGTTTCATAATTCCACAAATAAGTGTCTTGTAACTATACAACGTGTAACAGAATAAACGCAATACCTCTTAATGGGTAATTGTACTCTCCATTATGAAAAAAATTGTCTATATGACCAAACCCGAAATCGCAAAAAAAAAACAGATTTTCAGTACATTTTATGAAGGTGCATACCTTACAAAATGTACTGAACAGCACAGAAATGTATGGGGCAGTCGATTTTTTTTTTCGCGGTTTCAATGTTAGTCCCATACCGAAAGTTGTTCATAATGATGAGTACATTGACCGCTTAAGAGGTATTGTGTTTATTCTGTGACACATTGTATAGAATAAATAAAATAAATATTTTACATAGAAACACTTGAGGCTCTTGGCAAAATATCATTCTATCCACGATAGCAAATGTCGAAATGTCAAAAGTAAGGGACTGGCGTGACATTTCGATAGGGCTTGTCAACACCATGCATTTTGACTTTTTGTCAATCGCGACCTCTTTGTCACTTGTTTGAGGCCTCATAGAAAAGCTAAATGTTTACAATAGAGAAATAAAATACAAAGAATTAAGCGTTTCCTGTTTAACCCTGTATATAAAAAAGTGCGTACACGCAACGGGCGTGATAGCATGGAGAGTTGTAGCGTTACTCATTTGTTATCTAAATATAGGCTCAGTATGGTCTACAGATTGCTATTCATCCTGTAACGTTAAACGGGGGTGAATACAAATCTAATCAATTTTAAATCTCCATGAAGTGTCAATATTTTTAAAGAAATTAAATAGCAAAAAATAATTTATTGAGTGTGTGTGCCAGTAATTTGTTCTATATTCGTGTTATAGAATAAAGTACAATATTCTAACCACAATGTGCTATATTTCTTTCAAAGGTACTTGTTTTGCCTATAAATATCATTTTTTTATTTAAAAGTCATATTTAATAATCATGTTATCACACTTTTTCTGGATTCAAATGTTAAAAATGGTAACACTGAATTTTCTATCATTGTGTACTATATTTGTGAACTGGTAACACATTTTCAGTGTTGCCATGTGTGCCGACATGGCTGTTTTTTATCATTAAACTTTAACGGTTTGACAGTTTGAGTGTTCGTTTTCTATTATTGTTTGGTTTTGTGTGTTTAAATCATGTTTTAATGTGTTTTTCGTCGTTTGCTCGTTTATATTGCCAGAGTCTATTAATTTTAGTAATATCTTTGCATGTCAAATTATGCATGTTTTACCAATATAACGCATGGAGTATAATTAATTACAGTACCTGCCCGTATAACATAACGAGTTAAAATAAAATATTTAAGAATTCCTGTCAATCATCCTCGATTTGACAAATTTTCTGCCGGGTATTGTAACTGCATGATATTTTATCTATTATTGTATGCAAAGATAATGTTTATAATATTTCTGTTTCATTATTACTTTTGAGTAAAAAAGCTTAATTTTCGCAAGTGTATACATACACTTGCGAAAATTAAGCTTTTTTACATGTATTTCTTTTAACATTTGCTTATTTTTATGGAATTATTGACAATATTTCAGGACGCATACTTTTTGTATTAAGTCGCTCCGTAATAGACTAAACAGAATTACGGAGATTTGATTCGAAGAAAATGTCTTTACAGTTCGTAAAACAGAATAATAGAAAATTCATATTCACATCTGACATTATCATAATTAAAAAAACCAATGTCTATGTCTCACTGGAATATTGTCAAATAATGATATATTTATATACATTTTTGTTAACACCGGCTATTGTTTGTGTATTCACTTCGTGTTGCTTAATAAACTCATTGGAAAGCATGCCATTTTTTATTTATATTCGTTTTTTGGAAAGGTTATCAACCTGTCGAAGGAAATGAAATGGCTAAGTGCCTGTATGTTATTGAAAAACTGCCAATTACGGTTTTTTAATGAAATAACTAGGAGTAAAGCCGCGTTTCTACCTGTAAGCTACTCGCATCCAAGTTTAGTTGCATTGCGGGGCACGATCGAGCTATTGAATGCATTATACCTCGGTAGCTCGCGATGTAATGCTACGTGCATGCAGGCTGATTGCAGGTGAAAACTTGGCTTATGTACAGTCAACAAAGCTATTTGGTATGCAGGCACAAATATTATTTTTTCCACTGCACTGCCAACATTTATTTCCAATGTGTGCAATATAACTATCATAACTTTTTTAGCTTATGACATACTTACGGGTGTAGTGTACGATAACTGTCTACTCAGCACACAACATTTTTTTAAACCTTTTGAACGCCAGCGCGTAAACGCATCGGCGTGCCCGCGACGCCAAGCCACTAATTCGCCGTACTTTTTGTCATGTGTGACGTTTGGCGTACATGGCACGCGCTTGCTTGTCATGTATACGTGACAATGGCGTTCAAAAGATTAAAGTAGTTGCAAGTTAGCTGCTTGCATACCAAATGGCTTTGTTGACTGTACTAAGCTCAATATATTTTTAACAAAATGTGAATTATGCCCGGTTTCTGAGGTACTTTATCGATCGTTTAACTGTCCGGTAACCACTTACCAACCAATGGAGTTATGAAAAATAGCGTTAACGGACAGATAAACAACCGATAAAAACTTCAGAAACCGGGCATTAATGGGTTAAATAAGAGCTGAAACTAACATATTCATTAACCGAAACTTCTTTCATATTTTTGGCTAAAGATAATTTTAATTATTTCTTGTGCTTAGTTTATTTTTAAAACATCCTGTACGTAAACTTCTATGACCTATTGGTGGAACGTAACAGGTAACAAAGATTTCTGTGGTTAATATTTTTTTTATTCAGAGGCTGTTCAAATCACAGCCTGAATGTGTAATAGGCACATATTTACATAAAACCTTTTCGAATACTTTTCAGACCCCACCTCTGCCAGTTGAACAAGAGCTAAACAGCAAGTTTATGACGAAAATGGAAGATCTATTGTACGTCGAAGACGATGAAGAGGACCTGAAGTGAAAGTATTCATACTTTTCTACTGTAAATGTGTACATACATAGGTTAGCGGTGTTGAATTATATCGTTAATGTTATAAGGTTGAGAAATGTGTGCAGGTAAATATGAAAATAAGTCGTTCTGGTTCTATTGCACACTGTTTTTTGTGATGTTTGGCATAGGTGCATTTTTTCTAGTTGTTTAAAACGGTGTTGTTTTAAACGTCTAGTAGGCTAGTCTCGAATTTGTTAAGGAAAATTTACACGCTTTCTATAATTTGATTCACTTTGGTTAAAAGGGGACGAAAGGTCAATTCTGCAATTGAAAAGGGTACGTACGACCGAAATTGATATATTGTCTTTATTATTTATTACGTTGGTATCTTCATTTAAAGGCAAAAGCTAATTGTGTATTTCTTGCCTTACAATTGCAATGATATTATAATAATAACCATTTTGAATTATGGCAGCAGGTATATTCTTTTAAAAGTTTTCACATTATTTATTCCAAAACCAATATGAGGATCTAGGCACCCCTGCCATACAATTTATGTTCCTTGCTGAGGCAGCAATGTGGTCGTGGGGCACCTTAAAGCCATCATTGTTCCAGTGTGCGACAGAGATGGAGCTATACGGAACGGGTAGTACTATCTCTTTTTCACAATGGAATCATGATGACATTTACACGTCATAGTATAGCTCCAGTTAACAAGTAAATAATTTATTTTGCAAGTAAAATATATTAAAAGTTTTATTGAAGATTACAAAAAAAAAACATTTTTTTACACCGTTGACAGATAATTTTATTTAACAAAAGAATAAAAGAACAAATACATATTTTTAATGTTTTTAAGATACATCACAATTTATTATTATTAATCTTATTTTGCCATACTTATTAAGCAAAGCAATACTATTAGATTTTATTCTTTTTTTATTATTTTATGTTAAAATATGACTTGTTTTGGTGATAGGTTATGTTTTTAAAGCTTTTTATTTAGGTCGCAGTTCCGGGAATTTTAATTTTGTGTTTTTAGTTGGGTATTTGACTGGATATCTACATTTTGTTTCTTAAATACTAAAAAAAAACACCAAAATAATTGTTTATTATGTTAAAAAAAAATGGCGCAGTTGCAAGCGTTTTAAAATCAATGTTTATAAGTACAGATGACGTTTTGCGTGACAAGGATAAAAGATCTACTTCAAATGCATGTAACTTCTCCGTTTTCCACAGATACTATTTACACATCGTATTTTACTAACATCTTTAGAACGTTTTTTAAGGATTTTTATTTTATTTGTTAAGGACAATTCATGTTATGTAATTCATTTTTTGATCATGGTCAAATACCCTTTTGCTATACCTACTAGTTCCTCAGGGTTGACCCAAACTTGTATTTTTTATTTTTTAAATGGTGCTTCTTATACATACATAATTATTTAGTCGACGACGAGTCTTTTTTAAATAAAATTATTTATTTTAAGTAAATTATTTTTTTGATGATTTTTCCAAAATTATTCTAAGGTTGTGTCGTCAGTATTGAATTTTGTGTTTTCGTTTTTTATTGTATATTTATATTTGTTTGATGAAGTGAAAAAAAAATATGTATGTTTTTTATAAAAATAAATTGCTGGTCAATCCGCCATCCTGTGATACTAAATACTTTTAGCTTTTATTGAAGTGTAACTTTAATTTGCAATTTAGTCAAGGTACTCGTATTTACAATATTATAATTATTATTTCACTTGTTGCATTTTGTTGCACTGAACATTTGTATAAAAATATAATTTGTTTTAAAATAAATAATATATTATTTTAACTGCATTTAACCATAAGATGCTGAAAACTAACAAGAAGGCTATACAACCTGATTAAAAGTTGAAAAAGTCGACGCCGACTTAAAAGAGGATTCGAGAAAATACTCAATTATATAGTTTCCAATTTTCAACCTACCAAATGTATTGATAATAATTGGAAAGTACAAGTTTCTTTTAGAGTTTTCGGTAATGAAGTGGCGTAGGCGCTCTTGTTACAAGTACAGAATGTCTTAAATGCCATTGGCAATGTTTCAGGGTATGAAAATCCTCATCATAAATAACATTTGCTAAGGGATCAACAAATAAATCGTAAAAAAATTGTCAAGGGCGAGTCCGCGCGCATACATAGGGTTCCTTATCTTTAGGATAACTTGGTTGTAAAATTTCATGAATCAACGGCAAGTGCCTTATATTGGTCCTGCAATGTTCGAAAGGACAACTTTTTGGTGTACGAGTCCGACTCGCACTTGACCTGTTTTTATTATTTGTTGTTATACTTTTGTTTACTTTGTTAAAATATTTTTTTTGACTTTTGACTTGAACATAATTTATTTGTCACCGATTTTACAAACTATCAATTAATATTAGGATACAGCGGTGTTTAATTAAATGTATTCTGTAGCTATGGTCAGCAACGAAATTAAGTTAACAATTATATTGGTACGTAACATCTAAATTGAAACGAAGTGAAGCAGTTTTATAGTATCTTACAGTTTGATTTCGTATTTATTATTCAGTTACTATTTAAAAATTCACTTTATTCGGTATTGAATTGTCAACTGACTTCCATTGCTGATTTTACTAATAAAATGGCATGTAAGGTCAAAAATTGCTTGGTCGCTAATGGTTAAGTGCCTAATTTGCAATCAAATGGGTGGTTAAGTGTTCAGTTTTGAATTAGCTGTATGTTAAGCTTGAACATGTTCTAATTAAATTAGCCAGCGGAACTACTCAGATGTAATGCGTATCGATATCTAATGACGATAAAATAAAGAATAGCGGCCGTTGACCCCGTAGTCAACTGTAAAGGTGCAATTCCGTGCATCGTGGCCGATCGCAGCCGAGTGCTACAAAAGTCAGAGTAAGAGAATGTATGGCACCGTTTCCGAGGTCTGTGGCAGACGCGCGCGGCCAACTTCGGAAGCGGTGCCATACATTTTCATACTCTGACTATTGTCGCATCAGCCGCACGCGACAGACGCATGCGATGCACGGAAAAGTACAGACGCCAGCACATCAAGCTACAACAATCTGTCAAATTTCTTTAATAGATTTTCAACTTTATCGCTAACGCTTTCGGTTCAAGGTTGATTAGGAAAATTTGACAGTTTCGGATAGCTTTATGTGCTGGCGTGTGTACCATAAGGCACCTTCGCAAAAAAAAACTGATGAGGTTTTTTCTTTCTTGTTTTATAGTCACTCATAAGATATATCCAGTTTCTCTGTGTAGTTTCACGTCTTGCCAATATAATTTGAACCTGTATATTTACTCAGTTGTTGATATTGTAAATATCGTTATTTAGATAAATTATATGAGCAATAATGTAGTAGAATTTTAAAACCCGTAGCTTTTTTATAATCAGGGAAATTATTCTTAAGTGTTTTGTTGGTATTATGAGGTCAAAAATATTGATAAAGTTACTGTCCTCTTGATTTATTGCATTTAGTCTTTATTTTTCACATAAGGAATTGAATAAATGTTTTGTTTTTGTCAAAGACCCACTTTGTACTCAGTTAGTATGAACTAAGTGATTCTGCAGAAATACAGGTTGGCAACTTCTTCATTAAATTTCAAATTGACCACCCTGTATTTTGAAAAGTTATGAAATAATTTAGCATGCTACATTGACTCATATAGTAAGGACTAGGCAAACCACACGTTTTTCTGACGTCGCAAATTGGCCCGCCCAGACCGAAGCGAACTCGCCACTCGGTCGGCAATCTTCGGGAACGATCGTGTGCGCCAGACATTAAAAATACCTTGTTCCTTGTACGGTCAACGCGTCTAAGTAAACGTTCGGACGTCACTATCTTTACTATCTAAATCAATGCTTGCCAATAGCCACTAACTATTTCCCTGATTGTACTTTTGTACTATATAATAATAAAGCGAATTGTCTAGCTGTATGTTGTAGGTTATCGTTACATATCGGGAATTGCACTAGTCGAGATGTTAGTAGTCCGGTGTGTACAGTACCTTATGTTGAATTGTGAGTTGTAATAAAGTTTTACATTTTTAGATTGGTATTTTATTTTCGTCGTATTTATTCGATCCCTGACCTCCTTAGGAACCTGCTAGAATAAAAATAAACATTTACTAACGTTGCCTTCTTTGCAGTCACTGTCGATTTCAAACCTCATTTATTAATTTACTAGCTTTTGCCCGCGACTTCGTACGCGCACATCCCGTTTTAGTGGTCTTAAACCATCTTTGCATTATTTCCTTTCTTATGAAACCGGTTTGGGGTACATCGATTTAAATATACAAGGTACAAGGTGTAACAGAAAGCCCTATGTCGTAAGGGGCAAGCCTATTGATATTGACTGGACACTAAAGCTCGCTCTGGGCTGCTATTGAATGTTTCATCATCATATCAGCCGAAAGACGTCCACTGCTGGACATAGGCCTCCCCGCGCGTGTCGCCACAACAACCGATCCTGTGCGTCTCGCATCCATCGGCTACCCGCGACCCTCACCAGGTCATCGGTCCACCATGTGGGAGGCCTTCCAACGCTGCGTCTTCCGGTACGCGGTCGCCACTACAGAAAGTGTCGCCGTCGAATGTTTACCAGATGAAAAACAAGTAGGGCTTGCGACCACTCACTAGAGTTAGGAATGTTACGATACAAGGCAGCAAGTCTATTTATGTTGTTACTAGATGGACTGGGAACTGTATCACCTTTTTTTTTTAAGGATGGGAAATCATCAAATGACTTCTTCCGCTCTGGGTGGACCGGAAGGGCGTGTCAGACTTTTACTGAATAAAACCCATCCGTGTTCCTTCTAAAGCCCCTTGCGTTCCAGGGCCGTGGTGACACTTTCGAACAAATTCCGCAACCCTGACAGGCTCTGGCCCTAGCAGGCCCCGTCTTCTCTGCTGACATCTTCTTGAGGCGCACGTGAAACACAACGCGCCATCGACCCGGGCCTGGTGGTGATCAGACAGCGAGCCACCCAACGCTCGCCGTCCGCAGGCCCGCGCCTACGGTGGCCGGGGATCGCCCTGCGACTCCCGACGCCCGGGGCGTCTTTTCCTGTAGCGACGGTTGGGGCGAAGGCCTTGCCTTTCCCTCGCGCGGCCCGCCTCCTCCTTCGCTAGCATTACTGATTCGCAGAAGGAGGTGACCGCTTCCCAAGCCTCCTCGCTCCGGACCATGGATTCAACCAAGGCCGGACGCGAGAGGTCGCCGCCGCTGATCGCCTCGATGAGGACACGGCGGTGCTCCGCCCAAGCAGGGCAGACCTCCATCGTATGCTCCACCGTGTCCTCCGGGCGATCCTCACAGTGCTGAGACCCGGGCGTGTCCTCCCGCTTAATCCGAAACAGGTACCTCCCGAAAGCCGTGTCCGGTAAGTACCTGCGTCAGGCGGAAGGTGAGGACGCCGTGGCGCCTCTCTAGCCACTCCTTAAAGAGGGGCCTTACCGCCGCAATTGTGGCGTGCCCAGCGCTGAGTCGCGATAGTCGCTGTCTCCATACCGCCATGGTATCCTGCTGGAGCTCCGTTCGCCGCGTTGTAATTTGCTGCGGCAGCGGAGTTTTGCCCCGGCGAAGCGCCTCCACGCGCCACGCGTAGACCTGCGCGAGGGCTCTCGCCTCCAGATCCCATGGCGGTAATCCGGCTAGGAGGCTCGCCGCCTCGCCGGAGACCGTGTGGTATCCCCGGGCCAGCCGGATGGCCATGACCCTTTGGGACGAATTGAGTTGGCGGGCTTGGTCGCCCCTTCAGTGGGAGCGCCCACACTGGGGCCCCATAAAGGGCCATGGACCGCACGATCCCCGCATAAAGCCTCCGGCAGGAGGCATTTGGACCCCCTAGATTGGGCAGGAGCCTCTTGAAGGCAGCCCCGGCCCGCTCCAGTCTGGGAGCCAAACGACGGAAGTGCTCCTCGAAGTTCCACCGGTTGTCGAGAACGAGTCCCAGGTACTTGATCGTCGACCCGACGCCGATGTGAACCCCTCCTACCGTTACTTGGGATCCCGCTGGTGGCCTACTGTATCACCTACAATTTAGTTGTTGGACTTTACCTATTTTTTTAACTTACCTGTATCAGAGCGAAAAAAAAAACACGGAGTTTATGCGAAACTAATGCGGGCCATAAACGTTCAAGTAATTTTATCAAAGAGGCTGGTTCGAACAGTTTTAAATACCTAATGGGTATGAAGGTCCGTAGGAAAATTTGGTCAAAAACGTCGTATGTCGATTTGATCAAACAGTTTGATCGTACTGTTTGATCAAATTACTTGACCGTCTATATAACCCGCATAACGTATAGCAATTTATTTTATTCGTGTAGTAGGTATCATGTATGTATGTAGGTTTTTTTTATCTTTTTCTGTTTAAGTTGTAAGAAAGGAATGGGAGGAAACAGGAGTCCGCGGAAAAAAATCAGTAGTTTCGGTATTCTTACCTACTTATTACGTTTTGCCTCATTTGGACTTTT
The DNA here is from genome assembly GCA_905163435.1 of Mamestra brassicae. Classification (NCBI taxonomy): domain Eukaryota; kingdom Metazoa; phylum Arthropoda; class Insecta; order Lepidoptera; family Noctuidae; genus Mamestra; species Mamestra brassicae. The sequence continues at coordinate 11,275,737 of LR990989.1, read as the reverse complement.
TATGATTATTTTCCAAACTTATGCTGACTACTACATACATTCATATTTACAGGCAATGTTAGTGTTTTTATGGCTTATAAAGCCATGAAAATTTACTATGCTTTTACTACATATCGTAAAGTGGGTAATCGAGTTTCAGTAAAAAACAGCACTGTGAAGGATTATGTGGGTAGTTGTTCAGATTATGTTGACTAAAGAAAATGGCTTATTTATTTACTATCTTTTGCCCCCGACTTCGTTATTAAATGGACAACCATTATTATTTTTAAGATACAAAATGTTAATTTATTTTTATCAAGTGGTTTTTATCTTTAATAATATAATGACGGACTCCCAAAGTTACAAACTTTCTTCCCCTATTACAAGCCCTTTTCTCGCGACAAAATGTCTATGCCTATGTCCTTCTCCAAGGTCTAATCTATCTCCGTACCAAATTTCATCTAAATCGGTTCAGCAATTTAAGCGGTGAACAGACAGACACACTTACGCATTTATAATATTAGTATGGATTTAAACTTAATGCACAAAGGTTCAATGGCGGACTTATGCCTTAGGCATTCTACCAGTCAACCTAGGGTGATGAAGAGATAAACTATATATCCCCGCCGATCTCTTAGGTTAGTAACCCAAAATGAATTTGACGAATTGTCAAATGCGTGTTAGGGCAGACAACGAGTTGATCCGTTCCGGGTTCCGTTTTTCCTTTCGAGGTACGGAACCCTAAAAAATTGCTGTCCAGTAGGTAGAAACATTTCTGTTCACATATTATCATTGTCTTTTTTTTCGCGATTTCAGGTTTTGTCTCGTAAAAACTTTCACGCACTTTTCAGTGCGTGAAAGTTTGATTACGTGATTGCGTTAAAAAAGTCACATTATGTATTTAAAAACTTACCAAATCGAATTGCCTCACATTTTACGGATCACTGAATATCCGGGTATGAAATGTCAGACATCTGGCCACACGTCTGTTCTCTAATAGCCAGTAAAGTCATAAAAGCACAAAATAAAAACATTTTGATTGTTTTATTATGATTATGACCACGCTTGTGGACGTTTTAAAGATTTTTTATTCGGTGTTATGTAATTAAAATGCGACTGAGTGATTGATGTATGAGGCAGCGGCAGATATACGTAAACGTTGTGCCTAGGTACTGTTGCAGAATTTGTTCGAAAGAGTCACCGCGCCACCGCGGCCCTGGAACGCTACTTTAGAAGGAACAAGGATGGATTTTAGTCAGTAAGAGTCTGACACGCCCTTCCGCTCCACCAAGAGCGGAAGAAGTCATTAGATGATTTCCAATTCATAAAAAAGTGCCTAGGCACTTAACTAGGTGAATTTATCTTTGGTAACTTTAATGCTGCGCGACTGTCTTGGATTCGATTCCCAGGCCGTGAAAAAAGTGCAAATGGGTTTTACAGTAACACCTGAAAGCCAGAATCAACATTGGCGAACCAGAAAACGCCAAGGCCAACTTCTTTTCGAGTTGATGGTGATCCTTAAACAGTTTTAACCCAGTAGGTGGTTACGTTAGCGGCATTACTGGCATTCATTAAGTCCTCAATGGTGTAGAAGTAAGCGCACTTGGGACACTCCAACAAGTGGGTCATGTTTTGGACAGGGGGACAGCGTAATCACAATTGATGTTAAACGGGTCTGTAAAACCCCATTTTGCCAAGTTGTGTTTGCAGCGCCCTGGTCGGGGCTTTCCATATGTTCTGTTCACGTTCAGTTAGCAAATGTTCTAGAAGTTTTAGGAATTCAGGTGGTCTGTGCTGACCTTCCCACAACTTGCTTATGACTTTAGGAGTTGGTCTCGAAGCTGGACGAGTCTCGCAACGATTATTCTGTTTTGAATCTCGCAACAAACAGCTAAGGTGGTCTATTTAGGCACCATGATTGCCACATCCCTACATTACAATATCTGGAGCTAACAGCAACCCATCGACAAGGTGCTCGAAGCAAGAGACCGCCCAAACCACAGTCCTGTGACCGCAGTCCACAAATCAATTCCAGACGCCCTTGAATTCTTAAAACTTGTACACAAACAACCACGTGGTGGCGATCGGCATCAAACCGGTTCATTTGGCAGCCGACATTCCCATAATTGGATCATAAGGGTGGTATAAGAGCGCGGGGGGATGTTCGCCGCGTAGGAGTGGCGTCGCGTCAGCCACAGCGTTCGTTTCATCTCGTAAGTACAGTTTTTTTTAATGTATTTTTCTTCTGGTGTGACTGCCAGACGAAATCGGTGAAGTGACGGGGAATAGTCAAAAATTTCGTGTCTGAAAATGTGAGTGAAATTACTAGACATCTTAATTAAGCAGTGCACACACCTGTCTTCTGTCAAAAGAGAATTTCGGAAGACATTTTTGCAAGACTTGAAATGACGAGTATGTCCATTATCCCTATTTCATTGTGTGAGGCCGTGTTTCCAACTGCAACCATTTCGCGTGCTAGTTACATTACATTGCGGGCTACCGAGGTATATGATCAGTTTCGATCTCGATCGTACCCGCAATGTAATTGAACTTGTAGATATCCGAGTTGCTTGCAGCTCGAAATATGGTCTTAGTCTGAGGATAGTCCCAGCACAACTCTGGATACTGCCTGTGCTTTAATCACTATTAAGTCTATGCAAAAAGTGCGAAAACAAAAGAACATATTAAAAATAAACATAGTTTTTGGCTTCATTACCTACCCTCTTTTTGAAAAAACTTGGCCCATACGCTCATTGGTTTACCTCACATATGTATAATAAAAACTTATACAAAAAATACAATCGACTTCCGAAAGTCGGTTGTATTTTTTTATAATTTTTTTTTTAAGAAACTAAGTAGCTACTTAAAGTTTATTTTTAATTTTATTTTTTTAGTGGTATCCCATATTTAACAACACCACTGGAAAGTCACAAGAAAGCAAAATACGCAATTTCGTTTACTTGGATGACATATTTTTTCCAGTTATTTTGATTTCAAAACCAAACTACTGGACCGATTTTGATGAAATTTATATGGGACCAAACGGAAAGCACATCTGAATATTTCAAATCGGTTCATAAATGACGAAGTTATGAGATACAAACGTAAAAAAAATACAACCGAATTGAGAACCTCCTTCTTTTTTCAAGTCAGTTAAAAATAACGTCTTATAAGAAACATAGTTTTTGGCGTCATAACCTACCCTCTCTTTCAAACATGGCCCATACGCAAATTGGTCAACCTCTCATTTTGCGTGTAGGTAATATCAGAAGGATTGTGTGTACTTACACTGGCATTTCAATGGCTTTGGCTGGATCTCATTGTAAGTGGGTGAAGGTGATTTGTATTAGCGCGTGCCTAGGCCACCTTCACTGTTGCCTAGCCACCTGGATACCTTTTTTTTTTATGGATGGGAAATCATCAAATGACTTCTTCCGCTCTGGGTGGAGCGGAAGGGCGTGTCAGACTCTTACTGACTAAAATCCATCCGTGTTCCTTCTAAAGCCCTTTGCGTTCCAGAGCCGCGGTGACTCTTTCGAACAAATTCCGCAACCCTGGCAGGATTCCGCAACCCTGGCAGAGCCACCTGGCTACCTGGCTAGGCAACAAAGCAATAAACCTAACGAGGGCAGCCTAAGTAGCGATAGGCTTTATTAGTTTCAATCCGCGCTACGCAACAAGTTTTGGCAACAAGTAGGTACTATACATGGTGCCATTTTAGTCGTCTTTTAAAGTTGGCCCACATAATGTCCCCGACATAAACTACGTCTGGACGCCATTTAAAAAAAATAATTGATTAAGATTAAATGTATAATGCGTTAGAATGATGAAACACCCTGTTAATTTATTGAGTGTACAAGTCACCCCCTGCCATTCAAAAGCCGTGTATATTGTCAGTGGTTAGGCAAAAGCAAGAGTTCTTCCATAGTATTCGATAATCAGCCCACTAAACCACCCAAAACCCATAGCCTCCCATCGTGTTTCCATATCTGCAATAGTCCTGCACCAACCGGGGATTGCCCTTGAGTATACTTTAATAGTAGATACATATAGGGATAATCGTCGGTTGACCCATTCCATTTGAAATGTCTAACGGGGCCTCTGCGAGTTGACTTCGATCCCTCGTACGCTTACCAAAGGACCGGGACCATACCGGCCCATAAACCAAAATACAAATAACTATGAACTAATACATATTTGATAACCCTGTATTAGGATGGATTTTTAGTAGGCAAGTTGTGCCCGCGCAAACCGGCTCAAGTTTTTAGTGCATGACGTGAGATCTGTGTTTGTGAACGCACCTACGATTAAATAGGAATTAGATAGGTTTATATGGAAAGTGTTGTGCGATCCCTGTTAGGGATAGGCGAATAGGTATAGGAACTTCCGCCTGGGGACGACTTACGGTGGCGGCAGTTGCCAGGGGTTTTAGTAGGTAGAAGTCCGATATAACCCTCCTTTCTCCCCAGACGGAGGTTATCCATGACGATTTCCCAAAATTTATAGGTACGCCTACCATCGGAACAGTCATTACAATTCTTAAAAAAATATATTTAGGTACTAAAACCCATAAGAACTCGGTCCAGTAAATTTCCATGAAATGCAGGTCACACAAAACAAATGAATCAAAATTTCAAAAACCATATTTTTATATTTCCCGCTACAACAACTCGCGCTAAAAAGTTTGAGCGCGCTGAAGCGAGCTGTCGTTTGATTCAAAACGTGCCGTATTTTGTTTGTTCATTTACACATTTGTTAAAATTTTTGTAGAGTGTTATTATTGTGCGAACATCAGACGAAACAGTGTTTGTTTTCTGTCCGGTTCCATATTTTAATTGGCATCTCATAGAGTAGAAGGTTTCTAGATATGTATCTACTACTCTGATCTCTTTTTCCTTTTTATGTTTAATATTATGCTGGACAATTAAATATATAAATTACGGGTAAAAGGATCAAAGGAGGAAAAGGTGAGGAGGTAGTTCAAAGAGGTGGGAAGCACAAAGTTGTGGTTTGACTCTGGCAAGTAGGTACCTACCGACTTCCCAGTCATAATCACCTCATGATTGACTGACTGTGAATGCCTGTGTTTCGTGAAAACATCTTGGTTTGGAAATAGTTAATTTCTTTTTTCCGCATATTCTTGTCGAGCGGGCTCGGCTTTCTTAATCTTTAGGCGTCATTAATTCCTCTGCAAGTATTGCCATTATTATTATAGACCACATTACATCACTCGGATCTGCACATTAGATTCGACATCCGGGAAGTTTGTGGCATACCTTTCCCCGTCTTTCACCTGTGTTTGCGCACATACTTGTGCACTATAATATGTCCCGCGCCGATGGCTAGTCTCGGTTGAGAGTGGCCGCTATGACCGACATCGGCCAGGAGGACTATACCTGCGGATTCATCGATGTACGTCACGGTCAATTCTTCAACCGAAAATATAAGTTTGTAATCGCTAAAAATGTTATTTTTATATGATAAAACAACAAATTCCTAATTTTCGGATTTTATCGGTACTTGTAGATCTATCTTCTTGCCAAATTTCATGAATCTAGGTCAACGGGAAGTACGCTAAAGGTTTTGATTCCCTTGCGAGCGTCACAAAATGCGCCATAAACGGAGCGGCCTTATCATTAGATTGCGTTGACTTAGAAGTTAGATTTTTTCACTGCTCCAAGGAGGAGCTAACTAAAATACTCAGGGTATTTTAGTTAATTTCAGCTTGATTCCTCCATGCGTTCCTGAGAAAAAAGGCCAGACGGATATACAGACAGACAGACAGCCAGACGGGCAACAAAGTGATCCTATAACGATTCCGTTTTTGCCGACTGAGATACGGAACCCTAAAAATACGAAAAATTTGTATGAAGATGTCTCTCAATACCTAGCAAGTATAAAATAAGGTCGCTGACTGCCTTCATCTGTATCTCCGCTTCCTCCTTTTGAAACGCGCAATGGATATAGTTTTCTCGAATAAAAAGAGCGATAAACGAGAAAGGTCTGTATATGTTACGGTAAATGTGATTAATTGAAAAATTATTTATAATTACCGAACATTATTCTCATGATTTGGTAAATGTGAATATAAAATTGAAATTCATCACTTTTACTCGTTCGTCACGCAGTTATTATTAATAATTCACTACTCTCGTTGGTAAAAGTAAAAAAAAAAAAATAGAAAGTTATTTGTCCAGTATTGGGACTTAGGGCGCCCCGACTCGGACAGGTTAGGTTAGAAGGGGATGGCGGGGTCTTCTCTGATTTTTGCCAAGGTTTCTCGTAATTTTGTGCTTTCGACCCTGAGGTGAAGAAAGGTGTCTTTGATCAGCCTGTTAGAAACTAGTTCGAGGTTTATTTAACGGAAGGTAAATGAAAAAAGTAAACAGGTACTACCCACTAAATAATAAATTCATTTTAGTATTGCTTTGTGGATATGACAGCTTATAATTACAAACGAAATAAGAGAAAAGTAGGTAGTCTTTGTACTTTAAACTGGACTACCTACTTAACGATAAATTTGGCAAATATTTTCCGTGCCTGCCTCTAACATAGTGATCATCGTGGTGCCCTTGTCCCATGTTTCTTGGGGTCGGTGGAACACGTTATCTTCTTCCATTCCATTCTATCAACCGTGTTTTTTTTTAATGATAGGCTCACATTTAAGGGCGTCACCAGCCAGTGAGCCCGGTTAGGGCAAAATTGCAAATGACGAATTTATTTTATTCAGAAAAGCGATTTTCCAAAGAATTGATGACAAGTTCACGTAGTTGTGTGTTTTGAAATTGCATCGCGCGGGACGAGAATTTTAACTGGACAATAAAAAATGGCACTCGAGGGTCAGGGGGAGGGCAACGGCCCCACCTTTACCCCCCTTGGTGACGCCCTTGCTCACATTTAACCTCAATCTCACCTGATGGAGAGCGATGATGTGGTCGATGATGGACCACGCTTGCCTATAAGTGCCTAGAAGTAACCTATTCACTTTGCACTTCCCAAAACGTTTTATGCGTATGGGTGGGATGTCCACCTTGTATCGGTGGCGAATCGCCGCACGCCCTTGTATTCCGCTGATGAAACGGGCTAAGCGGAATCAAACTTTCAATTCCGACGCATACTAAACTAAGTGTAACCGTTAGATTTTCTTATTTTTCATATCATTTCTCACACAACGCATCCGCATTTTCTTTAGCCTTCCCATTTTTATTTACCTAAGTACAGTGGCGGTAATTAATTAACTAAGAAAAGTAATTACAGGTAGTTAGTTTGAGTTAACAAGCGCTTAGCTGTTGGCGGTGTAATCGTGTTACTTCGAGTTAATTAGGACTTAGCCAAGCTCCTCCCGTTACAAACCCGCTACCGTTCGCAGATGTCTTCCCCCTGGGCAAAAACTATTGAGCACCACGAATTAATACCTTCTTTCCTACTCTTTTGGCTTTGAGTCTTCTATCACATTCAACCGTATTTATTAAGTACAGCTTCTACCAGCGATTTCGCTTGTGCGAAAGTGGGAAATAAACCTTTAAATGTCGTGGCGAGGTAACAATCAGGCAGACAGATAGACTGGCAAAGTAACTTTCACATTTATAACGTCAAGTTTTAAGTACGGAAGATTACAAGTATACAGCCGGTCTATTCTGTCAATATCTCACCGAGTAAACTTAGGTGGAGTGAGCGTGAAGTGAAAAGCCGGTCGATTCTGTAAACATGTCGAAGTGATTCTGTAAACATGGCTTGGGTGAAGTGATCACGAGGTGAGCTGTCAATCCATATAACCCAGATGTCACGTGATCACGAAGTGAGCTGTCATTCCATCTTGATTATATGGATTGAAAGATTCACTTCACCCAAACCTTCACTTCGACATGTTTACAGAATCGGCCGACTGGCGTTCCATCTTGTTTGTATTGATTGACAGCTTACTTCATGTTCACTTCACCTAAGCTTACACGGTGAGATTTTCACAGAATCGTACTGCAGTTTTACCTTATCGTCACAAAAGTACCTAAAAAAACGAATTGCATGTTATTGTGCTTTTATGAAATTCGTCTAGCCGCGTTAGTCATTGACAGGATGGGTGGAAGGCTGCCTTGACAGAACGTGATCTAGGTACGTTGACAGCGTCTAACGAAAAATGGTAGTAAGTTCATTATGTTACTAGAGATATCAGGTAGGTACCAAACAAGCCGTATACTTCGTACTTTTTGATGCAAACATGTCAAAGTTTGCTGCACCCAAGGCGGAATAGACGCCCAATTACTTCAGAAGCAAATTATAAAGCTTATCTGGGTGTTGTTTAAGATCAAAGATCAGCTTATAGCAGGCCACTACTAGAGCAAAGCTTCTTAAATCGCACGCCTTTTACATCATCAGCTATCACATTTGTCTATAGGTACCTAAAAGGCGAGGCTCATCATTTGCATTAGGTCGGTATGTTAATACCAGCTAAGCTCCTTTCGCTTATCAACGCACATCAAAAGTAGGACACGAGCATGCTCATCAATTGAATTACTAGATACTGTAAGGTTATGTCAGGACGTAAGTGGGTGACGGTCGTAATCGCCATGTCAGGCAGATTATCTTCAGTTGATATGTGTGTGCTTGTCTGGCTTCATGTCTGCGTGGCCTTTGGTTGTAAGGTATTGTTGATGGACTTGTGGAGTCGGCTGGGTCCTGTGAGTTTGTTTTGGTGTTTCTTTTCAGGTTCAGGGTCTTATAGGTAGATACACTAAGGCTAAGAAGACTGATATTCTGGTAGTGACCAAACCACAACGAATAAAAGCTGTGATTTCCGATGATTTCCAATATGTTCGTCAATCGTTATCTTGCATTGCTCAACCATACGTAAGTCAACGTTCACTATACGATGAGGTTTGCTTGAAACTCTCGTCAAGTCTATCAGTGCGTCTGTTGTCAAAACCACATGTTACAATGGTTAGAGGTTGAATAAAATGCCTGCTGCCAAGTATATCTATCATGTGATTCTTGCAAAAAAAGTTGGTAATTTTTTCAGCAAGATCCTGAGTAAATTGATATTGTTGAAGTGTGTATGAACAATGAGTGTTTCCAGTTTGTAGATAAGCAGTCTGCCTGAGGGGGCGGACGCCGCTCCAGAGCACCGTGGGGTAATCCGACAACATGTCCGAGAAGAAGGACCTGGAGTCCGTGAGTATACATTCACATTCCGTAGTTATAAACCTATCTACACCAAAAAATAGCGTAGTTAACGCCTTTTGAGTTGGACGATAGATCTCCATCTCCTCTTACAAAGGGTCCATTGTGCGCAAACACATTAAAAATCAAAGCAATCGTCTTCTGTGTTATTTTTTTTAACGTTGACAATTTAATTTTGTACTGCTTAAATAAGGAAAAAAATATAAGTCACGTAATCGAGAATGTCATTGGGGATTAATATCTTATGGTTCCAAATTAAAATTGGAATAAATGATATCCTTAGCGAAAGCCGTAAGAATGTTTTTATAAGTTTTTTGGCGGGATTTTTTCGAGTAAAGTTTAGCGGCTGTTTTAATTATTCGTAAATTGATTCCTAGTGGATATTGTGATGTAAATTGGTGTAGTTTTGTGTCACAAGCGTCAACGCACTTGGAAAATATTGAAACAGGCGCGATCTCGGTTAAGTGGAGCTGAGAATTTTATTGTAGTATTGACTACCTAACTCGGAACTTGCCAAGAAGGCCGAATCGATATATTTGTTACCAGATACTCAAAAAACCATTAGAATGTGTTACATCCGTATTTTAATGCAAAACACAAGAAATCAAGGACGTAAGACTAGGCAATATGGTCAAAAGACTATATACAGCCTTCCCAACGGGGTAAATTAAAAAAAAAATGTTTACACGTACATATTTTGACGTTTGCAAAAAAGCGGGATCTTCAAAGTTTTTAATGTATTTATTTTGTTTTATTTAGAAACTTAAACTAAAGAATTCATATTGTTTGGTATCGCAAATAATACTTAGGCATCCTTCCGTGTTATACAGGGTGACCCCGAGCTAGAATGTGTCCGAAAGCCGATGGAACTGCCCACCCTGCCCAAACCTCTGACGCTGGAGGAGAAGAAGTATCTCCTGGCAGTAGAGAGAGGAGACATGGGTAATGTGAGGCGGTGAGTGCACGTTTTATAACGACTGTCCCTTTTCTATAATGAAACATACATTCGTTTGTAACATTCCTATCAAAACATCACGTTGATATTTTTAGGTATACTAATACTATAAGTCATCATCATCTGCCTAGCCTTTTCCCAATTATATTGGGGTCGGCTTCCAGTCAAACTGGATTCAGCTGAATACCAGTATTTTACGTGGAGCGGCTGCCTACCAGACCTCCACAACCCATTAACTGGGTAACACAACACGGTACTCCTTGGCAAGACTGGTGTCAGATTACTGGCTTCTGACAATCCGTAACTTTTCTTACTAAACAGACGGCAGTGGTGACGGACGGGCGTTTTGCGGGATTGTCTTTGACGTTCAATTTGAATGAATGACTTTCGATTTTGATATTTCAAACATGAAAATGAAGTAATTTATTACATTTCCCGGTAAAAAGTAGGAACAATGAGGCAATATGGTATGGGTTGAGTTAAGCCTATTGGTATTAAAATTAGGTACGAGTCCGGGTGGCAACTTAAACATATATAATACTGAGAATTCAAATATCTAATACTTATTGAGAATTTAATTTCCAGAAGCTACCTAGTCCAATTCGTCAACATAGTAGAAACAAGAAATCTATCTAAATAATTTCCGAATTTCAAATAAGCTTTTATTTTACAGATAGCAGAAAGTTTTCTATTATTAAAAAAGTTACAGTAAACATTCTAACAAAAAATATTACGATGCTTTAAATACAAAAGTCTGATTTATAGATCCTTGAGAAAATATCCTTGGCTATGATTTATTTAAGCATTTAACGAAAAAATGGATAGTCAATGAATTATTGAGTATGTCTCATTATTGGAAACATTTTCAACTTAACAAGTAGGTACCTACCTACTTGTTAAGTTGAAAAGGTTACAGAAATAGACGTGCTACAAGGAGAAAGTTAATAACATTGAACAAGCTTTTAATTGAATTAATTTTGACTTCTACACTTTGACTTTGACTAATCATCTGACATAGCGTACATTTGACATTATATCTGACATACTTTGTGACATATTTTTTACATTTATTTATTTATAGACATGTTTTAATTGATTGACTTGATGTTTAACTATACTTTAGCTTCAAATTGTACAAATTGTTTAAAATGTGACAATTTCATTATTATTATTATGTACCTAGCGAATATTCTACACAATGTTTATTGTTTAAATTAAAAAAAAAAAATGAAAAATGCTTCTCACGTCTATTTCTGTAACTTATAAATAAAAATAGAACGAATGTTTTATATTTAAATGTATTTGTTTGACCAAATTCACTTAACATCCAATTATATTTAGAAGCTGAAGTAAACAGAGGAATGTCTTTTGACAAAAATAAATCAGCTTATGTCATTCTTTTGTGGAAAATAACTCGCCTTTCATTTACTGAAATGATGACGAAATCAAATAGGAGACTCTTTTTATATTTTAAGACTAACAATAAGATGTCGCGTGTGCGTGGGCTTAGCTTGGCTTGGTTTGGCTAGTCTTTCCAAACGGTAATTGAAGATTTGAGACGATTTCGATTGACTGGATTCTATAACGAAAACATTGAATCTCAGTAAGCCTAACCCTTTTCCTACGTGACGTTTAGGCTCGTATGCAAACTGTGTGTACAAAATGCATCAGTAACCTAACGGACTAAAAGCTTTCCCTAACAATCCAATTAATTGAAGTAATCTATAGGGGTATGGGGCCAATGTTACAAGCGCTTGATCGTTCAAGTAATAAAAGGCAAGTTTGACCAGCTTTCTCGAATCTAAAAATCCATAGACAGATTTTGCTAAAAGAGGTGTAGATGAATTTGTCAGTACTACCAGCTGCAGTAGGGTATTAAATTTGTTTGACACCCAAATACAACCAATAAAACTAATTAATTCTATTGGTATTGGTGGTTCCCATTATCCGGAAGTTTTATTAACACTTGTGCCTGCAATTTGCATAGCGGAATATTGTATAATTATGAACTATATTTGAAGAACTTATTTTGTTAATATTAATTTTATCTGGCTGTTGACTGAAATTTTACTCGCATGATCTTATCCTTGAAGTGTGGAAATTATGGATGAATAAATGGAATATAGTTTATTTAGGTTTGTGCTTGATTGAGTAGCAATATGTACACAATATCTTCAATTTTTTTGTATAGTATAATGAAAAAAAAAACAACGGATGGCACTCCGGGAGTGCCGGCAGAAGTGAAAACTTGAACATTAACGTTGTGCCTTTTTGATATTTTGGAATGGTTAGGGAATCATTTCGCACGAATTGTTTTAATTAATTATCAGTATAAAAGTACTATCATGTATGTGGTAAAACACAATATTCATTTATTGCGCTATCGGACACAAACATGACACTTTATATTAAATTAAAAATTTAACACTTCAGAACTTTCCCTCTGTCTTATGAATTTTCGATCAGGTCACGTGTCCTGACGCGAGTTTAACATTTTCTACCCATCCCAAAAAGTGCACAACGCCGCTAAAGAAGGTTTCACTTCAAAAAAATCGAAAGGGACGTCTTTGCCGTGCGGTGATACAGAATAGGCTGAAAATAGAGTGAGAAACTGAGGAGGAATGGAACTTGAAAAATTATATCGGCGTTTGGAAAACTGTTTGTATAATATGTTCTGCTCCATTGGTCTCGCGGTCGCAAGCGCGACTGCCGAGGGTGGAGCCTCAGTGAATTTCTCAGTGACAGCCCGGAGTTTGGAAGTTGGTGGTGTGACACCCCCGTACCTCGGAAAGCACGTTAAGCCGTTGGTCCTGCGCCAGATCTCTCTGCGGTCGTGTCGGGTTGTCGTCCCAATGAATATGAGAGAGACGGAAGAGGGAGTGCACCTGTGTTTGCGCACACACTTGTGTACTATAATATGTCCCGCGCCGATGGCTAGTCTCGGTTGAGAGTGGCCGCCATGGGCCAAATCGGTCAGGAGGACTATAGTATATTTTGAGCGCGTCTCGCAGTTCAACCTATAAGGTTGTCGACTGCTTAACCGGGCTTTCCTGTGGTGGCCTTAATATAATATTAAAGCCTCCAGCCAGGGCTTATTGTCAGATTTGACGAACTATTATTACTATTTATCTATTAGTTCTGCTTGAGTTATAAACGAAAGTAGATATCGAAGTAGGTTAAAACATGACCACCTATGTGTACAGTCGGCAAATTTAATTACTGTTTCCACTCTAATCGGATTACCTTAGGTATTAACTTTGTCGAACTGTATTCCATGATCCTATGAAATATGAATGCGTCAATTGCCAGCATTGAGTATTGAATGGGTCGGATTTCACGCGCGGAATAGGCAATCGAATGTTAGAAAGCTTGGATACAGTTTTTTTTACATTATTTGGGCGTCTGTTTATCTAACAGTTGTTTTTAGTATTTGTTAATCCGATCCTAAAACAGTAGTCATTTACCGCAATTAGCTGACCTACCTTTGCATGAATGGTTGAGATTTTTAGAAAACGAATCGATAGAATTTTATTACCTATACAATTTTGTTTATATACTTTGCTGAAATGATAAAAATAAATCTCAACCATTTATGCAAAGGTGGGTCAGCTAATTGTGGTAACTAACTGTACTATTCTTTAAACATCACACTGAAAACTAACATGAAGATAGCTGTCAAGCTTACATGATGATAGATGCTGTGGCTGCTGGTGTAGTGAGGTTGCAGTGGACATTCTAAAGCTAGTGGCATTAGAATGTCTACTGCAACCTCACTACACCTAAGTGTTCATGATGAAATGTTTACCGAATGCCTGGCAGTTGAGATATTCTTTTTCAATTTTCGAATTGAATGTTCCAGCTACTGCCGGTCGATTCAGCCGGTCGATTCTGTAAACATGTCTAAGGCTTAGGTGAAGTGATCACGATTTGAGCTGACAATCCATATAATCAAGATGTCACGTGATCACGAAGTGAGCTGTCATTCCATTCGACATGTTTACAGAATCGACCGGCTGTAATATAACAAGTAATAAGGTCATCGCAACCTTTCTGAAACAGTACACGAAGCAAAACAACATTCATTCATGTTATAGGAGACTGCCACGTTTGGTCAAGCGCGACTGCTAAGAAATGGTCCTAGGATCCCAAGCGCGGTGTTGCCTTTAGTAGATATTGGATTTCTGAGCTGTTAATAGCAATAGGCCCGCTCCTATAGGTAATAAAGATTTAATCATAGCCGACGAAAACGTACCTAAATGATTCACAAAAGAGAACAGTGGCCATAATGAGAGTTAACATAAACGTCAATTTGAATTAATACTGAATAAACGCAGTCTGGTCCAACCTTTTTTTTCTATACAAATTTGCGTGAACGTTTTCGTATAGCCGATCAAGTCTCTAAAAACTCTCACTAAGTGGTCAGGCATCTTCTGCACTCGCTCATTCCATAAAATATATCATCCATCGCCTTATATCACGCGAGACCGAGGTCAAGAGCTGGCTTATCAAATTATAAAACCTAAAAAAAGATAAAGGCCTAACTTTGTAAAGAATACAGTGTTGTATTTTACCTTTGGCCTACAGAATTCTCCAAAAAGCCCACCGCAAGAAGCACATAGAGATCAACTGCGTTGACTCCCTGGGTCGTGGGGCTCTTACCCTCGCCATCGATGGAGAGAACCTTGAGATGGTGGAGTTGCTGGTCATCATGGGGGTGGACACCAAGGACGCCCTACTCCAGGCTATCAATGCTGAGTTTGTGGAGGCTGTGGAACTGCTGTTGGAGCATGAAGAGCTGATACATAAGGAGAGCGAGCCTTACGTGAGTGCTTAATAAAGTAGGTAGATTTTTAGTAGTAAGTGGTATTTCACTATGGTGTCTGCTAAATAAGTCTCTAAATTCTTTGTTAAGTTTTTCCATTTCTTCCAACCAAGATACATTAAGTTTGGTGGACCTTAGAAGGGGAAAACTAATCGATGCAGTTGTCCGAAACACTTTTTCCCCTATTGCAATAAAATGTTCAATTCTCCTACGCTGTGTAATGGTTTTCACCTAATCCCAAGTTAGTGCCCGACAGTAACCTCCTAATAGTAAGAAAAAGAGGGGAAGAGGGCTGAGGAACACTGAAGATACTATTTCTGATATACTGAAGGCAATATAGCAAATAGAGTAACATTAGCATATAACTAACTATTAACTGTATCGTCTTCCCCATACAGAGTTGGCAGAAAGTAGACCCCAACACGGCAATGTTCACGCCGGACATAACACCGCTGATGCTGGCGGCCCACAAGAACAACTACGAGATCATCAAGATTCTGCTCGACCGCGGAGCCACGCTACCCAACCCTCATGACGTTAAGTAAGTCTTTAGGATCATCATCAACATCATTCACTGATGTCAACTGTTGTCCAACAGTTAACATCTTTAGATGTATGTCTCCCTCAGACATCACCACAAAGGCCGACCCGGATGTTCATCTTTTTTTTAATTCAACAGTACAAAATATACGTACATAATGTGAAGGATTCAAATGTTCACCGTGAGATACGATAGAATCACCAGCGGTTTTTCATGATTCTCTTGCAACCACCATTCTCTTATCCAAGCACTAAGCATATGTTTAATTTCGCAGTCCCATTCAGATGGTTAAAAGACACATCATGGTATGTATATGAATAAAGGCCTTTGTGCTGCTACTGGCATGGTCGTATTGTCGCGTGTAAACAGACCGACGAGGCTGAGTTATGGAATAACTGCCTCGTTTTTGCTTTATTACTTTTTGTTTAGGAATTTAATAGTCCAGATAATTTGCAGGTGTGGTTGTGAGGAGTGCATCCGCGAGTCTACAGAGGACTCCCTCCGACACTCACTGGCTCGCCTCAACGAGTACAGAGCTTTGGCGTCGCCGTCACTTATAGCCTTGTCTTCAACTGATCCTATTCTGACAGCCTTCCAGCTCTCCTGGGAACTGAGGAACTTGGCTTTTGCTGAACAGGTGAGGTTCTTCGTAAACGACTAAAGGGCAAATTTGAAAAAATCAGTAATTATGTATGAAGGAGTTGGTTCTGATATTCGAAATTCAAAAATTGTAGGAAAGTATCTGGTTCACAGGTTTACCGATTCTAATCAGGTTAACTGTGAACTAATACTGTAATTTTGTCGATGATAAGCAGTGATCGGAATAGGTAGAGTATATTTACCTACAGTTCGCGTAAGTAAGTAACATAGAGTTGATAATACGTCCTTTAAAATCACGGAATCGTTAACATGACGATCCCGGAGAACGATAAATCCCGGGATTTAAGAAATTGCAAATCACTTATTGCGCTTTGAATACATTTGAACTAAATCATAATATTGAAAAATCTTAGTATTTTGAGTTCGGTACTAAAGCTGTTCTATTAAAGAGCTTTGTTTTACATACAAAATTAATTATTGAATGTTCTTCTATTATTTATCTGATTTTATTTTAATCTGAATATATTTTTTTATAATTTCGGTTTTAATTGTCATGGTTTAGAGGAGGTACTATCTACTCTATGTTACTTACTTCATCGAACTTTAGGTAAATATACTCTACCTCTGATGATAAGACAGCTCAGAATGTTGTTTTTATTTTGCCGAATATTTCTAAGCCACGCTTGAGTAAAATTAGAATAAAACGAAGATTTTCAGAATCTGTTAACCATCCAAGTGAACAAGAACATCTTTATAATTTGTGCATCACCACAGAAATAAGATAGCAAAAGACTTATTAAACCTAATTAACTCCACCAGGAAAGTAAATCCGAATATCTAGAACTTCGTCGGCAGTCACAAATGTTCGCTGTAGACCTACTGGACCAGTCCCGGAGCTCGCAGGAGCTGGCCATCATTTTGAACCACGACCCTGATGAACCGGCCTTCGTCGACGGAGACCACATGAAGTTGGCAAGGTTGGAACTGGCTATCGATTTTAAGCAGAAAAAGGTGAATATGTTTAAAGTATTATTATCTGTGTATATAAAAATGAATCCCTATTTGACTTGGTCACGGCATCACGCGTGAATAGCTCGACAAATTTCGCTAATTCTTTTTTTGTTGTGTTTGTTATTGTCAGGAGAAGGTAATTTTGAATAAAAAAAACAACCGGGCAAAGCCGGAGCGGGCAGTGGCCCGCTCCGCCTTGCCCGGTTGTTTTTTTATCACAATTATGTATCACAAGTGTGTGATACATAATTATAAAGTAAACAGCAGACTAACTTGAAATCCTGAAGCCAAAATGAAGACAAAATACGATTCACAAATTAAGTATTCATGTCTCGAAAACGATAGGAATGCTTTCAGTTCTGTATAATGGTTTTAAAATGTTTGTTTATGAATGCATCGTTTTTATGATCGTGCAATCTACCTAGCGCTAACGGCTCTTGTATACAACAGCCTTTTGTGAAATAAGTAATAATTTACTAATAAATAGAAATAATAAACTCTTAAATGCCTAATTTAACTGCAAATTTTCACAGTCAGAAGAGTTTAAATTCAAATTCATTAAAGTATTTAATGTACCATATTTATTATAGATATAATTTTTGTATACCCAAGAACTACCTTTTACTGTATAGCAAATTTTATAATAATCATCTTCGCATATAATAATATTATTTTTTTCTGTCCAGTTCGTAGCCCATCCCAACATCCAACAGCTGCTCGCCAGCATCTGGTACGAAGGCGTCCCCGGATTCCGCCGCAAGACAGCTATGGAGAAGATCATGATCATCTGCCGCGTCGCCTTGCTGTTCCCTTTCTACTGTTCTCTGTACATGGTTGCTCCTAACTGTTCCACCGGCAAGCTTATGAGGAAGCCCTTCATGAAGTTCTTGATACACGCGTCTAGTTATTTGTTCTTCTTGTGTAAGTATGTCTTTGTTATCATTGATTTCTACTGCTTGCTGTATATGGTCTTTCCCGACTATTCTACTGAGTGCCTCATAAGAAAACCCGTCATGATACAAGCGTCTCTTTAATGTTCTTCTTGGGTAAGTACGTCTTTGTTATCATTCCTTTGTCTTGCTCCCTGTGTATGTATGTATATTATTGCAACCAACTGTTCCACTGAGAAACTCATAAGGAAGCTCTTCATGAAGTTCTTGATACACGCGTCTAGTTACTTGTACTTCTTGTGTAAGTATGTCTTTGTTTATCATCCGAGAGGTTTGCACTTAAGTTAACGTATTGATATTAAGGTGCATCCGGTTCGACTAGACAGTGACTCCACCATATTTGGAAAAGGCAGATGATGATGTGTTTTCCTACCATTGCTTCATAAGCATCATTGCTGTCACCCCAACTGTTCCACTGGAATAACAAGAAAGCTATTCATTTTTTTTGTTTGATACACGCATCTTGTTACATAATCTAGTTACCTATTGTATTATTGTGTGTTATGTTTTAAAATTGTTAGTTGTTACTTTGTATGTCCATGCTACATAATTTCATTGAGCATTTTTTGAAAACTCTTCTGTTAATTTAGTCAGAAAAAAAGAATATGATTATAAACATGTGTTACTTTTGGCACGAGTATTTTTTTTCTCTAGTTAAGGTAGAAAATACATCTCTTTTGAACTGACTGAGTTTTCCTGTGTGGACTTCTTGTTTGCGTAAAAATGTATCACTGTCAACAAAAACCATGGCTACTTTGCAATCAACTTTTGTCTTTCTTATTCCACTTTAAATATCTCGGTTGTCTACAGTGATTCTAATCCTGGTATCACAAAGAGCTGAGGTGCAGGCGATACAACTGTTTGGTCCAGAGTGGATGGTGAAAGAACTAGAGAAAGAACTCCTCAAGCAGAGGGGGAACGGGCCAACATACTTGGAATTGGTCGTTGTGGTTTACGTTTTAGGTACGTGGATAGATAGAATATACTTTATTGTACACCAATAACTTGTAATAGCTACACAACTCTTTAACGCAAACTAAATTTAATGGGGACAGTAACGGTTTTATTACTGACAGCAATATCTTCCAGACAACCTTTGTATGGACAGAAATAATTTACAATAAAAAGAGAATTGTCTACGTAGTCTTGTATATGTCACCGGAAAATGGCGAACTTCGTAAGATTATAAAATAACTTGAGAGATTGTAAACTCTCGATAAATTTTCAACTGAACATTTAGAATATTTTTTTACACATCCAAATTTGATAGCCTATAATATCTCCAAACCGGTCCGAGAAATTGTGGACTGACATAAACTTGCAACCAATCAGCACTCTGGTCTACAATTTATATATTTAGTTTTGGTGATATAGTTAAATTGGAAACTTGGCCCCTCATTGGCCTTTGTTGGTGTGAGCATATCTGAACAGACCAATAGGATCCTTGTTTCCAGGTTTACTATCACACGAAAACGGATCTCGAATGACTTCGAGACATTTTTAGTTTCACGTTATAAAGTTACTCATTTCCAATCTCGTAAAAAGCTAGTAGTTTAATGTCGTACAATGAGAAATCAAAATTCTATTTGATAAATGTTACCTAGTCCATGTCGACGGAATTATTTACCAACCCATACCATGCAATTATTACAGTAAATTATACCTTTCTTCTTCTAGGCTTCATATGGGAAGAAACCCAAGAGATCTACATCGAAGGCATCCGCTCCTACCTTCGTAACATGTGGAACTTCATCGACTTCACCAGGAACTCTCTCTACGTGGCCGTTGCTGTGCTCAGGTTCGCCGCCTATATCCAGCAGACCACCGAGATAAGGAGGGACCCCCAGACCAAGTTCATTCCGAGGGAGAACTGGGATGCTTTTGATCCTCAGTTGATTGCGGAGGGGTTGTTTGCTGCGGCTAATATTTTCAGGTACGTTAGATAGTGGAATTATTACAATTATTTTAATTGAGCCTACCCTTATAGCCCACAGCTGCAGTAGTAGCACGGTAAAGGCGTCCTATTTTAACGGACTGCCCCAGAAAGAGGGTTATTTTAGAAACAAAAATCAATAAGAAATCGAAACGCAAGAATATTCGGTTTTGCTGTAAATGCTCAGAACGTACGAGTAGAGATAAAACAACACTTGAATAATGAGTCTCTTTAGGGATAAACTTACAGGAATCGCAGTTTTGTTTTGAATTAATAAAAAAATCTTGTTAGTTTTTTTTTGCATTGCAGAGAGATATTCAAAATGTTAAGTTGAAAGGAAGATTTCGAATTTCCTTTTGTAATCGTGTATTATTTTCTACTTGGGTACACTCATATAAATATGTTTGTTCTCCAGTGCCCTGAAACTGGTGCACTTATTCTCCATCAACCCTCACTTGGGGCCGCTGCAGATTTCCCTTGGCCGCATGGTCATCGATATCGTCAAGTTCTTCTTCATCTACAGTTTGGTGCTCTTCGCTTTTGCTTGTGGTAAGTATTTTTACTTACATAGCCCCTGGGGAGAAAAATATTTAGCTGGGGAATCATTTTGGTATTTTTCACAGCACTACGTTATGTTTAGCGGTTTTAGTGTTCCATAAAGGCACTTTCTTGCCATAAAGTTTCCGATAAGCATTCTACGTTTTATAATGTATTCTTAAAATTTCCATGGTATGAATGAAAAAGAAAAACAAAAATGTTAAAAAAGGCCAAGTTCCTATCCCCAAAAATTCGGCCGTTAAAAGTAGTAAGATCATTTATAGGCCAAGCATTTCAGAACTGCAGAATATTCCATGACTTTAACATGCACCTTTTGAGAATACCAGTGAACAGGGAGCTTGGATCTTTCCTGACCGTATGAAAAAGATGGAACACTCGAACTATCGTTTTCTTAAAAATATGACCCTATATTATCAACTTGGCAAGATTTTTCTTTATTAAATTGATAGTAAAATCGACGTTGTATACCTCAACGGTTTAACATAATGTTTTGAAACTTTACAGTAATCTTTCAGTAGGTGATATTAATAAATGGTCCAAGTTTCATCAAGTTGTGATTAGAACAAGCAAAGTTATGAGGGGGTAAAAACAGCTCGAAATGTTTCGTGTAATATACACACTGCGTGCGTTAGGCCGGAACTTGGCCTGGTACACTACCGTGCGCCTAGATTGCATTAATATTCCACTTGAATCAACTCTAATACTAAATTGCTTCTGTTATAGACTACGAGCGAACAAAAATTCAAATTTATGCGAAAAACACTTTAAACAGATCCATTTCTATTAGTCTAATAATATTTTGTTTGATAACTAAACAAATCTAGGTCTAAACCAACTGCTGTGGTATTTTGCGGACTTGGAGAAACGCAAGTGTTACGTGTTACCTGGTGGTCTACCTGACTGGGACAATGCTGGGGACTCTTGTATGAAATGGAGGAGTTTCGGGAAGTCAGTCCTCCCTGAATCATAATAATGCTAGAGCAAAATCCTCACTTGTGTGTGCTAGATTATTTGTTAAGTAGATTATTATTTAAGTCTACAACAAAAACTACTGAAAATATGTTTTTGATGATTTGCTTGTGTAAGATATTTTTTGAAACTATGAATAATTTATCGTAAGAACTTATACATGTTAAGCACAAAACGCAGCGAAAGCATAAAGAGTTTCAAACACGCAATCAATCACCCTCTTTCAACCAAATTTATGACAAAAATATCTGCGCATGCCTTCTACACGTTATAACGTTACCAAGACAACCCAATAAACAGTTTTG
Source organism: Mamestra brassicae (assembly GCA_905163435.1). Lineage (NCBI taxonomy): Eukaryota > Metazoa > Arthropoda > Insecta > Lepidoptera > Noctuidae > Mamestra > Mamestra brassicae. The sequence continues at coordinate 11,253,940 of LR990989.1, read as the reverse complement.
TCAATTTGTGCGACGGACAGAATCACCGGGTTTTGGATAAGGATTATTTTTTGAAATTATTTTGTCTTCCATTTGTTATCATGGGTGAAGAACAGTTCGGGGTGCGCCACGTAATTGGCGCTCCTATCGCGACCACCAGGCTGTCGGAACAAGCCATAGTATGCATGCCGCCCAGGACAGCCAAGTTCACGCTCTCAGAATGGAAGTTAAGCAACGACCAAAGGGCAAGGAATACGGAAGACCAGCAGCAGCTCGCAGACAGGGTCCTCGGCGAGTCCGAACGTATCCGAGACGAGACTGGCGAACGCGCGGAAATCATGAAGTCTACTGTCGATAGACGCATTGAGGAACGCATTGGTGACATCGAGTTCAATAAGAACGAGTTGAACATACAACGCAAAGAAATTTACTCAGAATTAGAAGCTCTCTCAGTGTACAAAACTCGTGTCTTGGACTGTCTTGCATCCATTCAAGCTAATGCTTTAACGACTTGCCGCAAATGTCTCATGCTCAGAGACGGACGACTTGGCATCGACCTGGTCGTCGACGAGGTAGAGCAAGCTCTGCAGCAGGAGTTGGGCGCAATCTTGGGGGGACAAAGCTTACTAAGACGAGTGCTGGAGCAATTGAACGAACAGATGCGACGGCTCCGTTCCACGCGCTACCTTCTTGATCGCGACTTGCAATATAAACAAGCAGCTATTGATTTAGATAAAGGAAATCTTTCCCTAAAACATACTGATTTATGCCTCTCCGTGTACGAAGGTTACGCTAACCTTGACCCAGCAAACATTTCCGCCGATGAGTACAACGCCTATTCGGCAAAAAACGTACAAATGGCAGCGAGAGAGGTAACAAGCGCGCGTCCCATCCGAATGTTTGTTGATACAATCCTAAAACAAGTGATCGACGACCTTTGGAACGCTTACAACAGGTGCAACCACGCGTTCGCCGACCGAATTGAAGATACAAAACGAGCTAAAGCAAAACTAGAGGACATGCACAAGGATACGACTCAGAAGATAGCAGACATGCAGAATAACATTTTGCGACTACAGAAAGCCCTGTCTGATAAAGAAGGTCATATAGCATTGGCGCATACGAGGCTCGGTAGGCGAGCTCAAAGAGTAGGGGCTGAGCTGGTGAGAGACCCTCCAGGGCAGGCTTTGTATTATGAATGTGAGATGTTACGCCATAGCACGGAGCAACTGCAACAAATGTTGTACGAGGCGTCAGCTTCCCTGCGCTATTTGCTACAGACGCAGATCCAGTTGGAAGAGGACATTAATGTAAAGATGAACACGCTGAAGATCGATGAGGTGGACTGCATGACTCTGCGACAGACTATGGACTATCACGCGTACTAGTGTGTTGATTTGACTAATCGTGGACTGCTGTAGAATGTTATATGTACTACGAACCTAAGATTCCTACTAATAGATCTTGTTTGTAACTGCAACTACGTTAGATTATTTAGATTTTTTGTGTGTTGTTTGACGATAAATATTTAATGTTAGTTTGTGAAAGAGCTCTCTGGATAGATTAACATAACGTCATTCAAATATTGTGTCGGTTTGTGTAGTGTGGGGCTGTGAAGGAGATTAGTCCATTGTGATAATCAAACCATTTTTGGTGTGTTGCTAAGATACGAGCTCCAATTGTAGCACTTTATTTTGTAATGTTTTAGTAAAATAATGTTTTTATTTGATTAGTATATTTTGTGATGTGATTTAAATAGTTGTGTTTGTAGTTAGCGCGTGTTTGATTAGCATTGTTTTTTTTTAATAAAGTCTTTGTGTTTGAACTGGCTACGATCGGTTTCTCGTTATTTTAAGCTATAACTTTAGCACCCTGTACTGTTCATTTTTGTGACAGGGCTATACATGTGTGTCCATAACATCTAATACAGCTTAACTTTGCCCGACATAAAGTTTAGAGGCGAACGTTGCAAATCATTACAAATCTAATCTATTTCTAGAAGCATTCGGCAGTAGGTAACGAAACTCGTCAAAAGTGTCTAGGGATCAAGTACATTTTTAAATATAAATACTCTAAAACGTACTTGATCCCTAGACACTTTTGATGTGTGTAGTAGTCACTACATAATAGGTAGCATTATTAATGGAACAAGCTTTCATTGGGGTAAAAAAATTGGCCGTAATACTGTCAATTGGAAAAGTGCCCAGAACACTGGCAGCATTGCCATGTGGAGTGGAATGCAAATTCTATATAAAAAATCAACCCATCATCAATTCATCCTAAAACTATTCCACCAGCGTTTTCGAAGCCTCGCAGTCTCTCTTCTGGGCGTCCTTCGGCATGGTTGGCTTGGAGAACTTCGAGTTGGCCGGCATCAAGAGTTACACCCGGTTCTGGGGCCTGCTCATGTTCGGATCATACTCCGTCATCAACGTCATCGTGCTTCTGAATCTGCTCATCGCTATGATGTCCAACTCTTATGCGATGATTGACGTGAGTATATTTAACTTCAGATTTATAATGATTGGCCTGAAGTATTTCGAGCTTGCTGGCAACAAGTGTTAAGCCCGGTTCTGGGGCCTGCTCATATTCGGCTCGTACTCCGTGATCAACGTAATCGTGCTCCGGATAACACGCGTTTGACTAATAGTCACAATCATTTTGTGATAATTTTCGTACGAGAAACTGGGTCTTATTGTTTTTGATGATTGATGGATGATTTTTTCAGAAATTAGCTACGGATTGTAAATATTATTACAACTACCAATGTTTTTGACAGCGTTTACTTTCCACATTTTAATTGTGACTGGAAAGTAGATTATAATTCTTCCCAATTTATTAAGGGTTGGGGCAACTTGACATTCATTTATACCTTCATCCACTCCATCTCTGTGTTAGCCATCACCTTAGAGCTCACTTCCATAGCCATCATCCTTTTAGTTTTCTGCTGGGTAGGTGAGGGTTCAATTTGAATGGCAATCAGGTAGTAAACAAGCGTTTGTCTTTGATGATAGATATTGGCAACTTACTTAAATATATCAAGTACATCGTATTTAATACGGTCGACAGCTAGCTACTTACTTACTCTAGTTAAACGTGGACTGTTATGTGTGTTTGTACAACTTTAACCAATCAAATGCGCCTCAATATTTTCTTTGACCTGTTTTTGAAGTGATAACTTCTTATTGGAGGGTTAACCGCTTCATAACGGCGCCAGTCTGTTTGACTTCCTTTTCTCTCACGCATACGGCAGCGGTAGGCAGACTTTTCCTCTGTCCCACTTCCGTATACCGCTAGTCGTATTTCGGACAGAAGCTTCGCATATTAAATAGTTCAACTCAGATTAGTTTAAGTTATCACTTCTGTCGGGCGTCTCGAGACGCACACTTTTTTTTTTAGTTTAGCTTGATTTTACTAAGTAAATCAAATCAAGAATACAATATCACGACTTTGTTCATCTGATGCAAGGAAAGTTTTACGATTCAAGTTTAATAAATTCTTAGTGAAGACAAATGCGGTCATTGTGCAACAATAATGTTCCGCTCGTGTTACTGTTGTTTTAGTCGAGTGTTGATTGTTTTACCCAACATAATGAATGTTTGTAGCAATACCTTAAGAAAATGCTTCGTCAGTGCAAATAACGTGGAATTCAGTACTTAGGACTGGCAGCTAGGTAGAGGATTACCGTTACTGAACGGTCCCAAATTTAAAAGTTTGGTATACTAAAGCTTGCCATGGAGCGCAGTATCCTGGGCGTTTGAATTTTGGACCGTGAAAGGAACACAGTAGGTAAAATCACAGATGTTACCCGGAAAGCTGTTTCTCTTAAGTGGTATTGGTGCGGACATGTCTTTAGTATGTCAGATGAGCTGTGGGCTAAAATAACCATTAATTGGGTCCCAATCAATGCTAGGCGACATCACGGCAGACCAAGGCAAAGGTGGAGAGACGAACATGGCTCTTACCGGAAGGACTGGCCCGCAATGGCAGAGGACAGACGTGTGTTGAAAAAGGAGAGGGAGGCCTTTGCCCAGTAGTGGGACAAAACGGGCTAATTTAGATTAGATTTAGATACTAACGCCTTTATACTTTTTTGGTCCTAAAATGTTGTAATATAAACTAAACTGCACTCTAGCGCTGTATAAATTTAGCCGAGATTGCAGCAAATTTTATCCTAGCAAAAGGTCTCTATTTTTATCTCGCAAACGGGATATAAAGCTGTTCATTCTATTTTTAATGAACACCAAAGACTGCAGTTCAAACATGGAACGCAAGCACCGGCTGCGAATAGACGGGAAAATTAATTGTAGGAAGAAATGAAGTCACTGATATTAATGCCTGACTTATTTCTGCCTTTTAATTCGTCTTTTATACACTTAAAACATTTACATCTTATTTTGAGAATATTGTTTTTATCAACTACTTATATAAAAATTTATAAATTGGTACATGCTTAGAAAAATTACTGTAGCTTCATATAGGTAATAATATAGTGTAATTGTAACTATTATTTTTTATGTTTGTTACCTCATAACTCATTTTCTCATTACCTCATAACGGAAAAGTTAAAAGGGAATCGCTTATCTTGGTATGGTCATGTGAAGAGGAGGGATGAAATGCACGTAACTAAAAGAGTTATGAATATAAATGTGGATGTATGGACAGGGAGAGGGAGGCCAAAGAAAAGATGGATGGATTGTGTTAGGAGTGATATGAAAGAAAAGGGAGTTAGTGATAGCGTGACGGCTGACAGGACAGAATTAAGAAAAAAAAACGTGTTGCGCCGACCCCAAGTAACATGGGATAAGGGCAGGAAGAAAAAGACCTCATAACTCCGTCATTTATGAACCGATTTGATATGTTTTCATGTAAAAGGCGACGATTTTTCTATTGGTCCCCTAAAAATTTCATCAAAATCGGTTCAGTAGTTTGGTTCTTAAATTAAAATAGCTGGAGAAAATATATGATTTGGTTGATAGACAAACTCAAAAAAACGTTTTTTACAAAGAAATACAACCGACTTCCAAATTAAAAAAAACAATAGGTACCTACGAAGTTTAAAATAACTTTAATTTTGGAAGTCGGTTTTTTTAGTTGCTTCTTCGTAATTTAACACAGATGTTAAACATTAAAAAAATTTTTTTATTTGGAAGTCGGTTGTTTTTTTTTGTAACAAAGTTTTTTTCGATGAATGGAAAGTGTGAAAAATATGACAGAGAAATTGCTGATTTTTCTTTTTTGGGAGTAAATATTACCCCCATACAGCTTGAAATAGTTTTGGGAGTGAATATTGAGATTAAAACTGGTAGATGTTTTGAAGAAGAACATAAGCTGCATGCTGCTCGGCCCTGAATAAAATTAGGACAAAGATTGTATGGCAATGAAAGTATTTGTAGTTAAATTAGCCTCGTGACAAGTGTGCAGGTGGAAATGCGGCTTTGGGTAAAACGTTCCAAGACTCCACCTGCAAGCAGCTTGCATGCAAGTTGGATTACATTAATGGCTACCGAGACCTATCTAGGGATTGCAATCCCGCAGCTAATTCAATCCCGCGGGATTGATATGTGGGATTACTCAATCCCGCGCGGGATCACGCATTGACACTATAGTTTAGAAACACACACACACACACACACATTTAGCAACGGAAATAAGTAATTAGTAATCTGTTTTCTTAGATTCATCTTTAAAAATTGTTTGGCATACTTAGTTTAATAGTTTTTTATTTGCGGGATCCGCGGATCCGTGCTTTGAAGGTGCGGGATCTAGCAGATTAATAAAAGCAGCGGGATCCCGCGGGAATGCGTGAAGCGTTTTGTAGGATTGTAATACCTAGCTCTATCGTGACCCTCACTGTAATTAAAGTTGCATGCGATTTGTTTGCAGGTGGAAACGCGGCCTGTATGTGGTAGTTACAACACAGAGTATATTACAAGAACTTACGATTTACGAAAAGTATACCAAATATGCCTATATACCAAATAGCTTAGTTGACTGTACCTACACAGTCAATTAAGCAATTTGGTGTACAGACAAAAATATTATTTTTTCCACTGCACTGCCAATATTTATTTCTGATGTGTGCATTATAACTTTTTAAGCTTATGGCATACTTACGAGTGTGGTGTACAATAATTGTCTACTCAGCACACTCACAACATTGTTTAAAAGTAGTTGCAAGTTAGCTGCCTGCATACCAAATAGCTTTGTTGGCTGTACCTGCCACGGGCAAGAAATACATCGTAAGGTTCATAGTTATTGCCCGGAGGACACGGTGGAGCATACGGTGGAGGTCTGCCCTGCTTGGGCTGAGCACCGCCGTGTTCTCATCGAGGCGATCGGCGGCGGCAACCTCTCGCGTCCGGCCCTGGTTGAATCCATGGTCCGGAGCGAGGAGGCTTGGGAAGCGGTCACCTCCTTCTGCGAAGCAGTAATGCTAGCGAAGGAGGAGGCGGACCGCGCGAGGGAAAGGCAAGGCCTTCGTCCCAACCGCCGCAACAGGAGAAGACGCCCCGGGCGTCGGGAGTCGCAGGGCGATCCCCGGCCACCGTAGGCGCGGGCCTGCGGACGGCGAGCATTGGGTGGCTTGCTGTCCGATCACCACCAGGCTCGGGTCGATGGCGCGTTGTGTTTCACGCGCGCCTCAAAGAGATGTCAGCATAGAGGACGGGGCCCGCTAGGGCCAGAGCCTGCCAGGGTTGCGGAATTTGTTCGAAAGAGTTACCGCGGCCCTGGAACGCAAAGGGCTTTAGAAGGAACACGGATGGGTTTTAGTCAGTAAGAGTCTGACACGCCCTTCCGCTCCACCCAGAGCGGAAGAAGTCATTTGATGATTTCCCATCCTTAAAAAAAAAAGGTTCATAGTTATTGAAATAAATCGCTCGCGATAACTTACAATAAGGAAGGAATCCTCCCGAGCTAAAAATAATATCTGCTTAGGCTTTTGAGATATTTCCGAAGGATACACTCTAGGGATCGAAGGGCTGTACATAACTAAGGTACTAAATTCTCAGTTGTCATAACTTTGGGGACATTTTAGATCTTGATTTTCGCTGTTGCCATCCAGACTTAGTCTATGTTCTTGTTCACATTTCGTTGTCAACCGTCTACAGCCTAACTTCACAAACTGCTGGGCAAAGCTTTTCTACGGATGCCTTAAATAGACAGACAGAAAAAGCATAATTTATTGTGAGTACACCAAAATTGTAACTCAACATGATCATGTTTCAATTTTTCTGCGTCTTATAAGGTGTGCATGTTAGGCTCAAAGACCGAAAACACTCATTGAAAAAAGAAAAAATGGTTGTCTGTAAAGTCGGTTTACGGGACAAAGAGCGTATCGGGACAATGAGTCATCCTTTTTCGTGCGTGCAGCCGGCGTTCATCGATTTATTAGACGTTGTCACGTCAAAAACGATTTGCTATGTGGAATTCCTGTATTGTCGTTTTTAAGAGCCACAACGCAAAATTTTTCGATATGGACAATCAAAAGATGCCACAATGCGTTGCGAGTTATTTTACCGGTATAAAATTGCGGTTTCATCGCTGTTACTAAATTATCTACAAGACAAGACGTCTTCACGTTCTAAAGCTAATTCACTTTTATTCACGTTCACTAAATTCTACTCGCGATGTCTAAAATGTTTCTATGATACTTGGAGAATGCAAGTGAAACCGAGGGTTTTATTTATTTGAGATGAGTTTGCTCTTGACTCTAGTCTAGGTCATAGCTGACAGAAACAAAGTCGACGTTGGAGCGAGCTTACCCAGAAGATGCCTGTTCACTCTAATTTTGAAGACATAAGGGTTGTATGCGTTCTGAAGCACAGACGTAGGCAGAGAGTTCCACTCCTTTGCTGTGCGTATTATAAAAGACGATTAGAAACGTTTAGTTTGGTTTGGTGGAATAGCAACAAGGTAGGGATGGTAACTTGCAATGCGTATAGATGTCCGATGGTAGAAGGGGGCCGGTGCGATGAGGTCGTGGAGTTCCTGAACACTCCCCGAAGTACAATCTGTAGAAGACCGACAAGCAGGCAACCTTGCGGCGATGAGCCGCAGCTAAAATACAGCTTGTCTATTAATATGAACAGTAACTTCATCTCGTAAGTAGAAGTTAAAAATAGTATTACGCTGAGATCTTAGAAAATGTCTCACTCATTCTCGTTTGCCTGCGATTCAATTAGAACTGTTTAACCGGCTCCGTCAAAGAACGTTAGCTGCAATTAGATCCCACGTGAAAGCGAAAGTAGAGAAGTGCAACTTTATAGAGTCTTCTGGCATGAGTGAGCTAAATCTGTTAAAGGGACGTAATGCTACAGCCGTCAAGGACCTTCATTCAGCTATTGAGAGTAAAACGGACACGTGCACCACAACCGCGCCAGACCAAGTTTAGTCGGAAAGACAACGTTCCAAATTATTCCTTGACTTAAAATAAAAAGCTGCATCAAAGGGGTTTGAACATTTTTTGTATGGGAGCTGGCACAGCCACCCGCCGCCATATTGTTTTTTTTTTTTTTAAATCGCGGTGCGCGTTGTAACTGATATACTTATATGGGTAGAGGACACTAAAAGAAATAAAAACGTCTGTGTTCTAAAGTGTAACGTTGCTGAGATATTTGGAGGTAAACTCGCCATGTGAGAACAATGACAATAATTAAAAACGGGCCAAGTGCGTATTGAACTCTCACACGAAGGGTTCCATACAATAATCGTATTTTTTTCGGATTTAATTTTTAATTTAATTTATTTTTTATTATTTGTTGAATGAAAATACACACTGAAAATTTCAACTGTCTACCTATTACGGTTCTTGAGATAGAGCCCGCTGACAGACAGACGGATGGACGGACAGCGGAGGCTTAGTTATAGGGTTTCGTTGGTTAAAATACCCTTTGGGTACGGAATCCTAAAAATTAACTATTCACGTGCTTAAATGCATTTGATTGGATTTAAATAATAGTTCCCGGCTTGATTTAATAACCATTGCGGCCAGGTAAAAATTCTCACCATCTTTAAGATAAGAGGACATAGCTATGTGCTATGTCCTTTTATCTTTAAGATGGTGAGAATTTCATAAAAATATGCCCAATGGTTTGGCGTGATTGTCGATTTTATGTCCGTGTTAGACGTAAATTTACAAATTAATTATAGTCTGATACAACAGCGTAATTTCCTCTCTTGTGTGGATTAAAACAGGTTTTCTGTATTCTCGTGTACAGTGAGATTTATTTTAAAAACTTCAAAGTATTCCATGTAGGCACCTACGAGAAAATTTCTCGTAGGTGCCTACATGGAATACTTACTTTAATATTAATAACGCTTAATATTATTAACGCTAAGTTTCATCTCATTTAATGAGATGAAACTTAGCGTTCTAACAAACAATTATCTATTAGACTTTAAACCTAATTTTAAACTCAGCACAATGTGAACAATTTTATGAATAAGTAATACAGTAAGTATAAAGCGTGTATTAATATTTTATAAAAGCCTTTATTCTGCGAAATGCGAAAGTTAAACACTCTGTTCGTCGATACGCCTACCAGGTTTATTTTAGTAGCACTTTGCTTGTTGCCCATTAAGTTAATCATAATAGGTACATTATTGCCTGTAATCGGGTTTCATATTAAGTATCGTTTTATTCAATTTAATACAAAATAAAAACAAGTTAATATAAAATTTAGCCTAAAAGTAAAAAAGTGTCTTGCCGAAACCAGGGATTGAACCAGGGACCTTTAGATCTTCAGTCTAACGCTCTCCCAACTGAGCTATTTCGGCTGTGAAATAGAAGCTGAAATAAATATCCGCTATCTATGTACCTGTATACTTGTGTAGGTATACATACCTGCTTGATATTTTTTTTTTATCAATACTAATGTGTGACTATGTCAATACTATTATTATATTATCAATACTAATTTACATAATAATGAGTTAAAACAATGTTCTCAGCATTGTTTGTTGTTGTTTGTTCATTGTTCAATCTATAATAGCCATTGAGTAAAGCCGGAATTTAGTTGTTATGAGTATCCACCACTTACCATTAATTCCTGTAAAGTGCAGACATCAGGGTATGCACACAGTATAACAGCAGGTCGATTGTCGAACAAAAACTTTGCGGTAATAGTGAGGTGAAGTAAGCTGGCATTCCAATGGATGCGATTGCGAATGGATATGAGATTGACAGCCCTTTTAAGCTCACTTCACCTAAGTTCATCATCATGGCGAAATTGTTACAGAATAGCACTACAGATGTCCTATTGTTTGAGAAAAGGCACCATATTTAGATACAGCCTAGGTTGGAATCGCCTATAAATGTTCTCGTTCGTTGAGTACTATTCTGTCTTCGCATAATTAACGCATGCAAATTATTATAGCATAACAAGTCATTTACAAAACGGTAATATGGTTTAGGAAAAATACGTTCCCATAAGTGACCTTGCTGTTATTTATAGGTTATGAATTAAGTGTGCTGTTAAGTTTTGTTGCTAAGCCATCGATTGCAGGCGCTAAGCGATACGTAACGAAAATAAGAGGAGCAATTCTCGTATTTTGTAAGAATAGAATCGTTCGCATTCGCATTGCAATCGTAAACTGTAATAAACACCACTAATTTCCCTGCATTTTGACAACTATTTGATATTGATTATCGCTGGGATGATAATGTGACGTCAATTTGAACGCTATTCAAGCCCAAAAATGTGCCTTAAGAAGTTAACATAGCAAACAGTTTCAATTCTGTTTCGAACAGGGTTCGATGATCTTGCTTTGCTAAAGTCAAACTATTTAACAAATTTACTCTTAAGTAAGAGTTAAATAGGCTTAAAAGAAAACATTTCTCCTCGTATTGTATTTCTTGGAAATCGAGGCGTTTACTTACAAACACGAATCTCACATTCCTAAAACTCTTAAGGTGAAGTCCTTATGAGTTGACAAGACAAACAAAATAAAAATGTTTGAGTGGGAACTTAACAAACTGATGAAGTTTGGGTAGGTATAGGCTAACTCTTTGGGAAGACAGGCATGGCATATTAAAATATTTTTTGTAAAATATATCTATTATTTTCACATTCACACTGCTGGTCCTACAAGGATCCCCGTTGTGAATATACAAATACATATACTACGCAGCTGATTTTAATGAAGATACCTAAACGAAACAAAAGGAGTATTTAAGGATCGCTTAGCAGGTTGCATTCTGTATTTTAAAGTATTTTGTAGCCTTGGCAAGTCCGGTTAAGCAGACGAATGCATCATTGCTTGACCTGCGAGAGGCTACTCATAAAAAATGTGTTTTTTATGAATAGCCTCTCAGTAGTTTCTGCCTATCCCCACGGAAAAAGGCGTGAGTTTTTGTATCAGTTCAGCCAGAAAGCCCTCCGCTACTGGACATCTGACCTCCCCCTAATGTCGTCACATCGACCGGTCCGAGTTTATGTATGTATCATGTATATTATTTTTCTAGGAACACTCGGACGTAGAGTGGAAGTTCGCCCGCACGCGGCTGTGGATGAGTTACTTTGAGGAGAGCGCCACTCTTCCTCCTCCCTTCAATATTTTTCCGACGCCCAAGCTGCTGCTCAAGATGCTTGGATTAAGGAAGAAGGATAAAATAAGGAAGATGAAGATGAAGGTGAGTGGATAGATAGATACATTTTGAGGATAAGTTTCGATCTGCAACCAGCAAGTTGCATTAGGTACATTGCGGATTATCGATGTTAAATATGATAAATTGCTCGCTCGTGTCCGGCAATGTTATTAGACTTGCATGCGAGTTGCTTGTAGGTGGAAACAAGCTAAGTCTTCCTGAAGGGAACTTCCTTCCAATGTACTCAGTCGCCATGACAGCAATAAAGATCTCGATTAACGTCAATCTATACTAATAATATTATAAAGAGGAAAGATTTGTATTTTTGGATTTTTGTAACGAATAAACTTAAAAACTACTGGACCGATTTGAATAATTCTTACAGCAATGGATAGCTATATTATCAGCAAGTAACATAGGCTATATTTTATCCCGGTACTCCCACGGGAACGGGAAACCGCGTGACGTCCGCTAGTGAATAATTAACTATAGCTTTCAATATACTTATTTGAGTCGAGTGGAGGAAAGTCCCTTGAAATTCATGAGTTAGTTTAAGTTTAGTTATCGTCGAATGAATTCGAATCAATGTCTTTCAGTTGATAATAGAATTATAGGTAGGTACCTATTCAAACCTGTTACAAAATTAAAAAAAAAAAACAAACCGGTAGTACCTAAACTTTGTTTAAAGTTAAAACGTAATCTTCTTAATAATGGATAGGTACGAAAATAGCCAAAGTTGGAAACGTTGTTTAGCACTGAAAATACTATCGGTGAGAAAAAAGTTATTACTACAAATTATCAGGTATTCATTGCTTTTTTATAATTATCAAATTTAGGAATAACTAACTCCATTTTAAACTGTATGACATTGTTCAAATTGAATTGCGACCCATAATATTTTCAAGGGACTTTTTTTATCCTTAATAAAAATGGAAACTAGAAAATCAATTACTCTACTACTACAAACTATTATATAACTATTATATATTCTAAATAAAAAATCTGTTCTAAATACTCTAGTTATCTCGAATTATTGTTAATTGAAGTAAGTATAGAATATTTTAAATGAATTTTCACACCACTTCACAGTGACACTCACATATCAAGCAGAATTTAATATTAAAATATTGCCCAGCATGAGACCACAGCCTTAAAATATTCAGTGAATTTTTAACCAAGGTAGGTTTAAAAATCATTTGCTTCTTGCCCTTAATAAAAAGATCCGGAACATTTTAATGAAAACTTAACTTATTAAGTACTTAAACAATTCTTTTTTTGTGAGAGTATAAAAGTTGTAAGTAGATAATTAATAAATTAGTTGGAACAAATAACTCAGGAAAACTGTGTTAACTTTAGAGTTTTTTTTTAATGAAATATTACTTCTATAATAAATAGATCGTTTTCTTTGTACACACATACATACATATACCTAATATCATGTGTTATTTCTTGCCATGCTCGTGAGTTTAGTAGGGTAAAAAGTAACAAAGGTGAGTTGAAACTATGAATGTCTAAAGCGCTGAGCTGATGGTAGAGTTTTTGTTGGCGGGATAAAAATGACCGCTCTTGTCCACTCTTACCACGGGTACAGCGCCGCAAACCGCAACCTTTACACGTTCGACAATCTTCCGACCGATTCTGTGAACCCCTTACCGTGGAAACTTAAGTAGAGTGAGCGCGAGGTGAACTGTAATTTCATCTTGATAACATGGATTGACACTTCGTTGTGATCACTTTACCTAAGCCTTAACTTTGGCATGTTTACTGCCGGTCGATTCTGTAAACATGTCGTAGTGAAGGCTTGGGTGAAGTGATCACGAGGTGAGCTGTCAATCCATATAATCAAGATGTCACATGATCACGAAGTGAGCTGTCATTCCATCTTGATTATATGGATTGACAGCTCACCTCGTGATCACTTCAAGCCCTCACTTCGACATGTTTACAGAATCACACTGCTGTCCGCAAAGCTTCATTGATGAGCGTTATTACCAAAATAGTTCTTTTCATACCAGGCCGTCGCGGTCTGCCTGGTCCGCCGGTTACCAGTGCACGGGGCGGTCTTTTGATCCTTGTTTGATTGTCATACTTTAGCATGGTTTCGCCAGGGAGGTCTTGTACCTAGCGCGGAAACCTAACTGCTAACTGTATCGACTATTCATTTAACCCTTAACATACACGTTAATGCCGTATAACAAAATACAACTCGAACAAACAATTACTAAAGCTAGAAAAGTTACAATTTCTAGTAGTCTACTAATCATCATCATATCAGCCGAAAGACGTCCACTGCTGGACATAGGCCTCCCCCAAGTGTCGCCACAAGAACGGGTCCTGTGCGTCTCGCATCCATCGCCAGGTCATCGGTCCACCTTGTGGGCGGCCTTCCAACGCTGCGTCTTCCGGTACGCGGCCGCCACACCATAACTTTTCGGCCTCATCGACCATCTGTTCTGCGAGCAAATTTGCCCTGACCATTGTCACTTCAGTTTGGCGATCCTTCGGGCTATGTCGGTAACCTTGGTTCTCTTGCGGATACTCTCTTCTACTAATTAGAAGACAAAATCTTTCAGATTGTCCTTTATAACTAGATAGGTACTAACTAACTAGGTATCGTCCTTATGCTTTGTTCTTAAGTAGTCATTAATTAGTTGGTCGTTAATTAACCGAGTGATTGATTCGCGACAGGTTCTCTTGCTCGTCAGTTGTCGCTCCAGCCTAACGAGTATTTAGAAAATGTACTTAATTACTTGTTTATTCTAAAAATATCTAGTCTTCTATTTAATACGCTGACGTGTATTTAAAATTTTCTTTTGATTATTTCTTTTTGATTAAAGAACTTGGTCCCTTGTTAATATGTTTTTTAATTTTTCAAATAACCCCAGGATAAATACCTGTATATTTCCAATAATCGTAAAAAGCTTTGAAGTCTTTTACCTAATAAAAAAAAGTTGATCCACTTATATAAGGGCCGAAGCCGGGACGTGTCTTGGTCGTGGTATGTCACAACGAGGTCTGAAACGGAGTGTGTGAACGAGTTTTCAAATAAAATGTTCGCACCGATATTTGTTTGAGCCGCGGGCGGACCACGGTCCGACCACGTCCCAGGCACGGCCTGGATGTGTTATTGCATTACTAACAATGTTATTTTATTTTAACTTCCCACCAAATATATGATTTAAACTACTCATTCAACAAAAATTCTTAATAGGAACAAAAAGAAAAAGAACACGACGTCCGCTATACAGCCGTCATGCGCGCCCTAGTCTGGCGGTACGTATCAGCCATGCACAGGAAGATGGACGACGAGGAAGTCACAGAGGATGACATCAACGAGCTGAAGGGAGACGTGTCGGCGCTCCGATACGAACTACTCGAAGTCTTCGAGAAGAACGGCATGGATGTCAGCTTCACTGACAGGAAGGAGAAGAGTGAGTACTTTTATCATGAGCCTGTACTGTCCCTCCGCAAAGGCCTCCCTCCCCTCTTTCCACAGTCCTTCGAGAAGGAGTCCAGCTCATTCCGACATCTGTCTGGGGGCCAACTGCGTGACTATGGTGTTATGTATTTGGTGGATAGCAACGTCACATTAATACATAGTTAATTAAATGGCGTGCCCGCTTGCATGTGCAGCGCTGGAATTTAACCATAAGCAATTCACAAGTGATAATCTAGGACCATCGTAGTGAAAGTAATCCTTCCTTCGTTGGTTACGTCTTCTAAAGACATATCTTCAGAAGATAGAACCAAAGTAATGTTTAGAATTGTCAAATAGTTGCCAGCGACACCAGATAAGATAAGATGAAAGAACATAAACTGATGTGCTCATGGCACAAAGCCAATTTCGCAACTAAGAATAGAGTTTTTCTTTTTTGACATTAAACTTGAACCTGTTCCAGTCTTAGGATTTCCAGAGATCGCTCAAGCTCTCAATTAATCTACCTAGCCTTTTCCCAACTACATATTATGTTGGGGAATCTCGGTATGTGATGGTCACTCATGCGTTGCTTGATTGTGAGGATGGACCCATTCGGCTTTAACTATTTAGCCACGAGCTCCTCATAATCTAAGAACTTCAACTACACCTTATTTTACAGTGGTCCTCGGTAAACGTATGAAGGTGTGGGAGCGTCGTTTGATGAAGGACTTCCACGTGGCCCCAGTGGCTTTAGATGATGAGAAGCCAGCCGATGAAGACGGACTGTCTCGGTTCAGAAGGATCGCCAAGTTGGCAGTCGCAAGCACCAGTAACGCTAAGTGGGATCAGACACTTGCTAGTACTGGAATTTCGTAAGTATTTTTTGAATTCAGTTTTATTTAGGTGACTTTTTTTTTTTTGGAGTTTACTCCTTAAGAAACGGTTTTCATATTTACCCCGCGGTATGAAAATTTCATGAGGAGTAAAATCGAGCGTTAACTTAAAGTGAGGCGTTACATTTCTTTGCGCAACGTACTTTGCGCACCTTTCACTTACAAAGTATACTCAGCTTAATTAAGGTGCTTTCATTTACCCTCTTTTTACATAATCTACACAATTATAGTTTTAAGGAGTAAACTCCAGTCGTGTGTCAGAACTGACACACACACTTTTTTTTATTGATGAGGGTATTTGTGTTCATTCACCGCACTTGACGCCTTCTTGGAGAGCAATGCAAGTATAGTAGGCGCCAGATAAATGTGGAATAAAGTATATTGACCTTTCCCTAATAACTGCTCATAGGTACCTGAACAATTTGAATTGACTGGCCTGTTGGTCGAGTGGTTAGTGACCCTGACTGCCAAACCGGAGGTCGTGGGTTCGATTCCCACCCAGGACAAATCTTTGTGTGATGAGCATGATCATTTGTTCAGTGTCTGGGTGTAATTTATATATAATATGTAGGTATGTATTTAGAAATATATGTATAAGTATGTTTATCAGTTGTCTGGTTGCCATAGCACAAGCTCTGCCTAGTTTGGGATCGGATGACCGTGTGTGAGTTGTCCCAAGATATTATTAAGATATTAGATATTATTATTATACTAATTAAATATGAATCGTTTTTCATTATTAGACAATGTTAAGGATCACGAGAGATGATGATTAGTTGCCTGTGGAATCAATGAATTTGATTTTCTATATTTCTGAGAGTGGAGAGTAAAAGGTGACAAAGGATGGGCTTTATCCTATTGACACATATAAAAACCATCTATCCTTCTAACAACAATAATGTTAACTATTACTTGAATAACTCTTCCGCTGCTCTTCTCTGATTATCGCTGTGAGAACTTCATGGTGTCGGTGATTTTCTAGTGGTTGCCACTGTTGAGTCTGGCATACAGAATGTTGCAGAGGTTAGAAGCAATGCGGCCGACTTCGAATAATCATCATCATATCAGCCGAAAGACTGCTGGTCATAGGCCTCCCCCAAGCGTCGCCACAACAATCGGTTCTGTGCGTCTCGCATCCATCGCTAGGTCATCGATCCACCTTGTGGGAGGTCTTCCAACGCTGCATCTTCCGGTACGCGAACGCCACTCCAGAACTTTTCGGCCCCATCGACCATCTGTTCTGCGAGCAATGTGCCCTTTGGTGACCCTTCGGGCTATGTCGGTAACCTTGGTTCTCTTGCGGATATTGTCATTCCTGATTCGATCACGCAAGGAGACTCCGAGCATTGAAGAATGATACTGACTAATCTGGCAATACGAGTCAAAGTTTGTTAGGTACTGATGATGAAATATTTCCACCAGGTCTCAGATCGGCCGCTGTCGCAGTAGAGAGTCGTTCAAGAACCAACAGAATCTACAAAGAGCCATGGAAGAAGCTAGGAAGTTGGTGCTGAGGTCACCACTACCAGGTGAGATGTCGTTTGGAAGTTATAGATTTTTGGGAGGTACCATTTTGAAATTAATAAGTTATCAATAGCGAGACTGGCAAATAAATAAATCAGCCTGTTGGTGGCAATGAAGTATCTTATCTTAAAGGAGTTTAGTTATTTAGTTATTGGCAAGTTCTTTTTTATAAAACCTATGGACGAGCAAAACTCGGTATGTATTTTTATATTTTTTTTGTTTGGCTGAATCACTTTAAATTAAATATAGGTACATGTAGGCCGCGCAGAAATTGTGATGAAAGTTTAATTCAAATATTCGGTCACGTTAATCATGAATATCAGAACTACGACTTAAAGAAGAGTAGAAACTGAAGAAGCTGTCACAAATTAAAGAAATAAAAACGCAAAAGCTTTGGAAAATGGTGCCACGAAGTCCAGTGCGGCTGCCAAGTATATTCATTTGGCACTGACTAAAATTAACTTGTACCCTTTCAATTCCGAGGTTATGTTTCTCTTAAAAAGTTTTATTAAAATACTCTTTTGTCTTAAGAAATACTTCATACGTTAAGTGTTCTAAATGGATCTTTTAAAGCACTTGGTTAAGTTGTGTTTATTATTTTAATTCTTTTGTAACTTGCACTTCCATTAGCAATATTTAGGTGTTTTATTTCTGAGAAACAAAGTATTTTTCATGGTGCGTCAGCGCCCCGTTAATCGTACGCTACGGTTGATGATCAATACCAAATTATTTAAAAGAGAATGAGCATAGTCATAATTCAATCCCTACATATGTATATTATCTCAGACTGTTGGTTTTGGTGGTTTGCAATTAAATGAAAAAAAAAAAACATATTTGTAGGAAATACGTCAGTCGATTGAACAATCGGGACGCCAACGCTATCCAGTGGCGTTCGACGGAGTCTAGAACGTTGTGCTCCACAGATGCTGAGATCAGTTTACTAGTGGCGATCGAGCCGTAAACACGTCTTAGAAACGGTCTCACGTTCCGTATACTTGTGCTGTGTACCTACTGTGTGTGAGAATATTGTTGCTTTGAATGTGAATAATAATTTGATTTAAAAGAAAACCGTTTTTCTATTGCTCGATTACCACTTCCCGTAGTACGTCCACTGTAGTTCCAATATTATGGCTGATGCCAAAGAGACGAACCATCACCGACACACACATATTTGTTAATATTCTGGAAACTGATTTGCGAACGCATATCACTTACCAGAGGTATCTTCTTTAAATCTTCAATGCCGTCGTTTCATCATCATCTTCCTGCCCTTATCCCATGTTACTTGGGGTCGGCGCAAGTCGTTTTTTCTTCCATTCTGTCCTGTCAACCGTCACGCTATCACTAACTTCCTTTTCTTGCATATCACTCCTAACACAATCCATCCATCATTTCTTTGGCCTCCCTCTCCCTGTCCATCCATCCACATTTATATTCATAACACTTTGAGTTACGTACATTTCATCCCTCCCCTTCACATGACCATACCAAGATAAGCGGTTCGCTTTTAACTTTTCTTTCAACTCCAAACTTTTTACTCCAATGACGTCGTTTATGACGTCTTGAAACCGTCATGATTTCAGTGTGGGAGGAAGTCGGAGCTATACAAGTGTATTCCTTTATAGACCAGGGACCAGGACCCTACGTCCTTTCTTTAAATATATCCAGGAATTAAATAGTCCCAGGGACCACCCTGGTCTATTTAATTCCTGGATATATGTATTTATAACATATCATGAAGCATGGGAAAAACCTATCCAGAAATTGATAAGCTTAACTTACCGTCAAAACTAATTATAACTACGTCGGAAGGTTCGAGAGCGGGCACCCCAATTGAAATGCCGATCAGCCCGGGACACACTCTGTTGGAGCTGATCAAGGATATATCCACGGAGGTTGCAGAAACTGAACCGGATCCGCCTACATCTCCACCAAAGTCTCCTTGGAAACCACCAGGTAATTAAAGTATCATCATCATCAGCTGAATGATGACATAAGCCTTCCCCAAAAGGGAGGTTTGTCATAATCGCCACGCTTGGCAGGCGGGTTGGCGATCGCAGTGTAGCTGCTGCAATGTACAGAGAATGCTGCTGCCCATTCTCTGGTGAGTCCCTTAGTCGCCTCTTACGACACCCACGGGAACTGATGGGATGGTGATTTTTTTTTTTTGACACCACGAAAAATTAAAGTATACCTTTTAACTGACTATGTGGTTAGAGGCTTCTACAGGGTGTTCCAGAAATGCGTGGCCATATTTAAGGTTGTTGTTCTGCTTTACAGTTAAGAAATAGTTTCAAGATAAATTAAAATACTTTCTTTAGAAAAACCCGACTTCAAGAAACGACTAAAACGTAAAAAAAACTCTTTTCAAGCAGTCTGATGCATGGTGGCATCGAATTTGTGATTGAACTACATTAGACTCCATGAAAAATGATTTTTTATAGTATGCGGACGGGTTTTTTGTTTTTTTTTTTGTTTTGCTATTGTTTCTTTACGGTAAAGCAGATTCAGAACAATACTCTTAAATATGACCACGCAGTTCTGGAATACCCTGTATATTGTATGCGAAAACTTGTCAAAAATAATATTAACTGTTGTTGCTAAGCAGAACAGATGTTTTTAGAAGAACTTATTTTGTTTCACAACTACTTTCGTTTATTTTCGAAGTCATACTCAATATTGGTAAACCTAAAAACTAAATTCTGGTCCTGTCATTACACAAAACATGTGCATGTGTCGTCAAAATTGCCTTTTGAGTTATTTTACATCGGGATTCTGAATTAACTTAAAGCACATCATTTTGAGAACTAGATCAGTAATGGTTTCACCACAACCCAATGGCTAAACAACAGTCACTTTTTGTAATTTAGGAGAAGAAGGAGTAGCAGGCATAGCAGCAGGTGCCTTACTATCAGCAGCGGACGCTCGCAGCAGACCGGTGTCTCCCAAACCTGCGCCCACGCCTGCCACGTCACCAGTGCCTGCTGCATCACCGATGCCAGGCCCTACTAAGGTAACCATATTTTCTGCTATAGTAGAAGGAGTAGACTCTCTATCAGCAGCGTACACTCGCAGCAGACCGGTGTCTCCCAAACTTGCTATGTTACCAGTGCCTGCTGCATCACCGACGCCAGGCCCTACTAAGGTAACCATATTTTCTGCTATAGTAGAAGGAGTAGACTCTCTATCAGCAACGGACACTCGCAGCAGACCGGTGTCTCCCAAACTTGCTATGTTACCAGTGCCTGCTGCATCACCGACGCCAGGCCCTACTAAGGTAACCACATTTTCTGCTATAGTAGAAGGAGTAGACTCTCTATCAGCAGCGTACACTCGCAGCAGACCAGTGTCTCCCAAACTTGCTATGTTACCAGTGCCTGCTGCATGCCCGACGCCAGGCACTGCTAAGGTAACCACATCTACTGCTATAGTAGAAGGAGTAGCATCACTATCACTTATTAGCAGTGGATGCTCGCAGCAGACCGGTGTCTCCCAAACTTGCTATGTAACCAGTGCCTGCTGCATGCCCGACGCCAGGCACTGTTAAGGTAACCACATTTTCTGCTATAGTAGAAGGAGTAAACTCACTATCAACACTGGATGCTCGCAGCAGACTGGTGTCTCCCAAACCTGCTATGTTACCAGTGCCTGCTGCATGCCCGACGCCAGGCACTGCTAAGGTAACCACATTTTCTGCTATAGTAGAAGGAGTAAACTCACTATCAACACTGGATGCTCGCAGCAGACTGGTGTCTCCCAAACCTGCTATGTTACCAGTGCCTGCCGCATCCCCGACGCCAGGCTCTGCTAAGGTGACAATATCTATTGATAGAGTAGAAGGAGTTGAAGGTGACTAATATCAGCAGTGGACGCTCGCAGCAGAGCGGTGTTTTCCAAACCTGTGCCCACTCTTGTCACGTCAGCAGTCCCTGCTGCATACCCGACGCCAGGTTCTGCTAAGGTGACAACATCTATTGATAGAGTAGGAGTAGAAGGTGACTACTATTAGACCAGTGTCTCCTAAACGTGCACCCACTCCTGCCACGTCACCAGTGCCTGCTGAATCACCGACGTAAAGGCCTGCTAAGGTAGGCTTTGGAATTTCTTCGTCTATTCTTGAGTAAGATGGTACTGGGTTGAATACCTAGAGTTCGCTATACGTAAGGTACGGCCTACATTCGAAATCTTTGTAAGATTTTTCTGTATTAATAAGATTGTTGAAGATACTCTAATAAAACTAAACTATATGAAAATGGTTGTTAGATCTGTCCATGAGATGTAGGTTCATCTGTCCCTCAATTCAATTCATTCTCCCTCACAGAGAGAGATATAGACTTCATAGTATTGGACTGATGTAAATGATATTCGATTATAGTAACTTCGGGTTGCTTGGTATAAACCAATTAGGGTAAGGAGCTTACTGGACACTGATCCTTTTAAATTTCGCCTTCAGTATCTCTGTTTGAATTGTTTCATACACACGAACAAATTATGCTTGTCCAAAGGAAACGCGAGGGAAAAGAAAAAAAGACAGTGATGCTTTCAGCATCAAATAAAAATATATTTCCTTCGTTGAAACGAGCGTTCCTTTAGTTCTATAATTGAACTATAAAAATAACTTTAATAATCCTTTTGTAAATTCCCGTGTTTCATTGTGAACGCGTTTTAGAATAAAAGTTGTATGCAGTACTTAGTTTGTCTGTGACACTTTCTGTTCAGTATAGTTAACAAGCAGTATGCAGACATAATTTGAAATGCATCGCAGTAGAAACTTGCGTGGATTGAAGTTCACACTTCTCTTATTTCTTTTTTAGTTCATGAAAAAAAGGAATTATATAGAGTTTCCTGGTTTTGATGAAAGCTTTCTGACTTTTAGAATGTTTTTTGCCATGGATACTAAAATTACGAGGCGATTTATTTAGTCAGCTACATATTAAATTAATGGTTAAATTAAAGATAACCTTTTGGAAAAGGTTTTCGGTTTATTCAGGTAGTTAAGTATGTTATTAGTGAGCATATTGGTAGTCAAGAATTGCACCGGTTTTCGTAAAAACCTATTTTAATGGGAAAATTAATCAATAACCAATATGTTGACAGCATTGCCGATAAAACGTTCTTATACCAGTATGAGCTACGCCGCTACGAGGGTCTACGAAGCTTACCCACACCGCTACGAAAGCCTACGCCGTAGCCCTAAACCAAATCAACTTTTGTTTTTACTTACCCTAATCCTTTAGGAGGTCATTGTCCTCATCATTATGAACAAACTTTTTGGGTGGTACCAAGCCTACAATACTGAAGGAAAATATGTTGTTTACTACATTCTTTATACTCAATATACTAGTAAGTAAACTGTAGTAAACCGTATAATAAGCACAGGACAAACATTAATATAAATATATTTAATATACATAATAAAAACAAGTATATGAATGGGCGGTCTTATGGCACAGAGCAATCTCTTACAGGCAATCTTCGAATGTATAATTTAGTTTTCATATAAATCGAGAACATAAAATAATCTTCAAGTATTTTTAAAATGACGTTATCTTTGTCCAGTCTCCGCCCACGGGCCCGTCGCCGGTACCCGGAGCATCAAGGGTGGCCAGTCCAGTGCCAACAACCACCAGTCCTACTGGAGAAAGAACTACTTCACCGCAACCAGGTTAGTAATGTTACAATGTATCTTGTTATTTTAGTCTTGACTTTTTCGACATCATAACCGGTTTTAGCAAGGTGTATCGTATTGTCCAGAAACTGTGTTGTAGACTATAAATATTAGAAGGGCACTCAAAATATGTCTTCAAATAGTGTTTTCACACCACCTGCATGAAAACGTCAAATTATAACCTAAAGTACGTCATTATAGTCCGTGAGCGGCGCCCGTTGGCCTCCGCTGCTAAGTGTAGGTCGATCGGTAAAAATAAGGTTCCAAATTCAAATCACATTCTTGCCCGGGGTTATAATGAAATTCAGTATAATATTGTTATGTGTACAATGTTGCGACCTCTTCCTGGAAGTGGAGACCGACGCGGTGGTAAGTCACCTCTCTTCATGGCTTGAGCACAATTCTCTCGCAGTAGGTGTGAAAAGTAGAGTATGCTCTTCAGGGATAAAGGTATCTTTGCCTAAGGGCTAGCTTAAATCCCTCGCTGTATTCAGGATTCTTGCATCCTTTGCTTCGCTCGTGAGTTAAACTCTCGAATCCTTCATTGCGTTCGGCATTCACTTTGACACCCGTCACATAAGACACTGCATTATCGCCTCGTTGCATAATCTACAATTAAATGCATCCGGTAAGACTGGAAGCCGACCCAACTGGGCGAGCCAGATGATTATGGATAGCCTTATAAACTTATGAATATTTTGTTTGGCTTGATTAGAACAGATTTCTGGCCAGTTCTT
Source organism: Mamestra brassicae (assembly GCA_905163435.1). Taxonomy (NCBI): domain Eukaryota; kingdom Metazoa; phylum Arthropoda; class Insecta; order Lepidoptera; family Noctuidae; genus Mamestra; species Mamestra brassicae. The sequence goes on along the minus strand of LR990989.1, from coordinate 11,230,131 downwards.
ATGTTTAAGTTTAGCTATAGGGAACGTGTACGACGAAGGCTCTGCCACCTGGTGGCGCAAATGCGAATCATTGATACTTCACGTTAAAAAATAATCACATTAAAGAAGTGAAAAATAACATTTAATTTGTGCTGCCACTTATAGTTTGTGTACGTTCCCTATAGTAGCAACTTTAAATAAAGAAGTTTTCTCGTTTAAGTCCGATAGATACAACCTTCCCTATCTGTGTTCTATTATTTCTTGTCTTTGTCTAGTTTCAAAGGGTTATTTAGTTCGATCATATCAGTTTTACGAACTAAAACCATATGCGGCACTATATTTGCCGTAGAACAATAGGATGGCTCATGTTAATTTGGATTTCTGGTTATAGTTTCCTTTATAAGCCTTGACGTTATCTTCTTCTTAACCTATAAAACAAAGTCGGGTTAGTTATGTCACCGGAAAATTGCAAACGCCGTAAGAATGTAAAATATGGTGTGAAATTGTAAGCTGTTTTTTCTTAATAAGACACGGATATATTGGAAACTATTGAATTTGGATGGATTCTTGTTTTTTTTCATGATATTTCGAGAAATTATAAGCTAATAAAGTTTTAATACAATCTTACAGAGTCTGCAATTTTCCGGTGACAGTTACACCATTTTTTTTATTTTAAAATAACGTTGCCCCACATTAGGAATTTCTCCTGTATCGTGAGTGCGTTTACAAACATTCAAATTCACATACACAAACAGCCAGACCCGCAACAACATACAAATATTTGTTCCGTGCGGGAATCGAACCCGCGACACGCCCCGCAGCAGTTAATCGCTCAACCACTGCGCCAATCGTGTCGATTTATAAAACGAAATACAGAAAAGCTGGACCGATTTTGAAGATCTTTGGTTTGTTGGTTTTGTCTTTGCTATTTTTTTAACTCTTATAACATCGGAGAAATTAAAGAAAAAAAAACATGTAGGTACAAAAATTATTTTCGAATACAACACCATTTCTGATACATGACAAAAACAAAACACCATTTATCAATCAATGTTAAGAATTATTTTTTGTCAACTGATTCTGAGGCTGTACGAAGTTCGCCGGGACCACTAGTTGATATAAATAAATGGTATATTTTAAAGGGTCCCCGGGTAAAGTAGCACGGGTACTGTAAAGGCAGATAAACATAGCTGAAAATAAAGAAATAAGTTATTTATGACTGTTGCAGTTATGACTGCTTTCTTAATTTTCAGTTTACTATAAACAAAACATCCATTTGCGATATTTTAAGTTCAAACAAAACAGACAGAAAAACAGTGTGTTAATCTAATCTTTGCCATTTATATTTCATTTGATTAACGATGTCCTAGACGTGGCAATGAAACGCATATTCACGACTAAGTATGTTTTCCGTTCTCAACTGAAATGTTTTTTGTTTTGGCAAAATGCCATGATACAAGTATCTTATCGTGTGGGCGTCTTAAAAGGCCTTTTAGGGGCTCTTTCTGCAGAATGAGTAATATAATCTTTCTGAGTCATTAGATTAACAAATGACTGTAGTAATTAATCAGTATTTACCTAGTCTGGCGTAATATGACACATCGAAAGAAACGTTCAGCAGCCGTGTAAGTTTTGGTGAAGTGAACGAACATAAAGTGAGCTGTGAATCCATACCAACGAAATGGAATGACGGTTCACTTCACGCTCAGTCTAAGTACCTAAGTTTACACGGTGAGCTGTTGACAGAATAAATTGAAAAGTTTTAACTAACCAATCACGACATATTATAAAAAAGTCCCCCGCCGCGTCTGTTTGTCTTTTCGCGATAAACTCAAAAACTACTGAACCGATTTCCATGCGGTTTTTACCAATGGATGAGGTTATTTATGAGGAAGGTTTAGGTGTATTATTCGTCCCGAAATTGGATATGAAATTGGAAATGGGATATGCTCGTACGAAGTCGCGGGCAAAAGCTAGTATTACCTATTTAAATGATTGTTTGTGTAAGTTTTTATAAGGTAATCTCTTGAATTATTTAGCTGTTCTGTCGGACTTAAAAGAATAGCACCATCCCATCACTTCCCGTGGGTGTCGTAAGAGGCGACTAAGGGACTCACCAGAGAATGGGCAGCAGCATTCTGTGTGCATTGCAACAGCTACACTACGATCGCCAACCCGCCTGCCAAGCGTGGCGATTGTGGCAAACCTTGGGGGGAGGCCTATGTCCAGCAGTGGACATCATTCGGTTGATGATGATGACTATTCAGCTGCATCCGGTTAGACTGGAAGCAGACCCGAACATTATTGGGAAAAGCATGGCAAAGGGGATAGAACCTTTGTGGCATAGCCGCCAATTTGTTGTTTTTTTTTCAAAGTTGCGGCGAATGACCTATCATGTAAATATAGGTAGAAGACACTTCAACAAACAAAAAGTGTTATCACATGGCGCCCTAAAGTGTCACAATGCCGAGATATTTCGAGGTAGTCATCATGTGACAATCAATAAAAATGAATCAATTATGTGCTTGTATGCATTAGATTAAATGCAAATAGTAGTTCCTAGCTTGATTTAATCATTTATTGGAAAAAAGTAAAAATAAGAACACGTGAAAATCACTTTATTAAGAACTTCGCAAAATAATAGTGTTTGATTTATATAAATGGTTAAATCAAGCCGAGAACTATCATTATAATACAATCTACTGTATAAGCGCGGCATAAGTTCCTTTTTAATGGTTTCATTGTTCTTACATGGCGACTTTACCTTCAAATATCTGGGCAACGTGAAACTTTAGGGCACCATGTTGCCAACATTTTTTAAGTGTCCTCTACTCATATGAGTAGAGGACACTTAAAAAATGCGTACGATCTAACATGCATATATATGCATGTTAGATCGTACGCCACAACTTTGCAAAACAAAAACAAAATGGCGGCGGGGGTCTATGCCAAGCTCCGACAGAAAAAAGTTTGAACCCCTTTATTGAATTCCTATAGTAGGCGCCAGATAAATGTGGAATAAAGTACATTGACCTTTCCCTAATAACTGTTCATAGGTACCTGAACAATTAAATATGAATCGTTTTTCATTATTAGACAATGTTAAGGATCACGAGAGATGATGATTCGGGACAGCTTTGTGTCATTAATTCCGTTTTTCAAATTAAAAATGTCAATAATTGTATATAGGTGGGTCAATGACCGTTATTCCATGATTATCTGGCGCCTACTATAGATAGAAAGAGCAGCATCACATTGAGTGTCATAGTTTACTTTTCATTCCGGAAAAATACAGTTTCTGTGGCAAAAACTACGGTAGCGAAGTCACAGGAAAAGTTAGTCTAATAAAATATGCTGTAACTATAAGGTAACATTTAATATTATCTGATCCAATGCTTAAGTGAATTCATCAAACTAATGGCTAGTTTACACAGTGCGAGCTGGTGATTACACAGTAGACATTTACTCGGATCGTCTACTCGTATGCCAGTAGCTTGGCTCGCCTTAACTTGTATACACGGTGGTAGTAGCTGCCCAGTCTCTTGCGAGTCGCAGCGCACAAAAAATACAGGACCCGCTCGCAACTGTCTGACTGACACTGGCGAGGTACTGCCGAACGCGTCCGAACAATGCGAGTGATGTCCGACCTACTCAGTAAAGTGGATGCGAGCAAACGATGAGAGTTACTGTACTGCAGCTACTCGGCAGGCTGACTCGCACGCTAGCTCGCACTGTGTAAACTAGCAATTAGAATCTGAAGATAAACAGAAAGATTCCAAATAAAGATAGCATCAAAATTGGCTACAAAATTCCGAAATATTAATCGTCTTTCGCTGTTGACATTACCCAATCGATCATTGTGATAATAATTCGGTTCCCTACTAGGTATATAGCCAATTGTTAATTACTGTGTAACTAGTTGTTGTCTCTGGCGTCGCCTGTCCATATAAGATTAATGGTTATTGCAAACTAGATAGTCGACACTACAAATTGTGCTATGATGTTTGTAATTAAGCTTTGTTTTATTGGATAGATAGATGGATAGAGTTCAATGATCTTCCAAATTATTGATAAAACTCGGACAAGTACGAATAATAAATTAATTTTTTTGTAATAATCCTTTCCCGTTTTGTGCACCTGATCTGAGAGGAAATGGTGGCACACAAGTCGACCTTCTGCGTTAAGTAACGCTTGCCAAGGTTGATCGGTGAATGGGTAATCATCTGAACAAACCGAGATTAACCCGAGCCTGAGAAAGCACGTTAGGCTGTAGGCCCCCGGTCCGTCCGTCAGTTGTAGATCTTTGACAGTCGTTACAGGTAGTCAGTCAGAAGCCAAGAAATTTGACTGTGTTATCCTGTTACTGCATTTGTTGTGAAGGTATTCAGCTGAAACCGGGTTGACTAGAAGTGAACCCAATATAGTTGAGAACCTGCCAGGGTTGCGGAATCACTTAGGAGAAACACGGATGGGTTTTATTCAGTTCGAGTCTGACACTTTCTTCCGCTCCGACGGGAGCGGACGGAGTCATTTGATGATTTCCCATCTATAAATAAATATAGTTGGAAAAAGTTTGGCAGAATATAATAATAAGTAGTTAGCTGTAGCGGCATCAATGCCACGACATGAAAAACTAAGAAGCGAATTTGTACGGCAACAAAAAGAACCGCTACGCCATCTATCTTGTCAGCGACGAACTACCAACAAAATCCTGCATCGCGCAAGCAAAGTTCGCCGTGCGATTTGAACATGTACAACAGTCCGAATATTAACAATCGGGCAGTTGCCCACCAGACACAACAACCGTCTGGTCGGAGGATCCTCCCATTTCAACGGAGGTATGCGGGACTTAATTCACTGTTCCGCATACCCTCTATTTAGCTACCAACTTATTTTGAATTGCACCCACACCTCACACAATACCCACCGACAATACAGATAAATGTTTTATACAGATCCAAGTCCTCTGAAGGCGAAGCGCGTGCCAGGGGAATCATCACCACCCAAGGTCATCAAGAGGAAGCCACCCGGATCTCCCTCGCCGTCAAAAGAAGAACCGGTAAGAGTAAAAATTATGTTAATTTCAGGAAAGACCCCAAAAATATATTAAATATGAAGGAAAAAGAAAAAAACTGTGGGAGGAGCTCATCGGCTAAATAATAACCGCACGGATCGATCTTCAAGGTTAAGCAACGCTTGCTGAGTATGGTTCGTGGATGGATGACCATCTTAAGATATCTAGACTCCTCCGTGCCTCGGAAAGCACTTACATTTAAATTAACATTATTGTAGGTTACATTCGATTTGAAAATAAATGAAACCAAGCAAGTAAGTTAAAATAATTAAAATTTAATTGAATTCAAAACACAATTTATTAAAACTATTGAAAATAACTGATAATAACTAACAATATCATACAAACGGTATCTTATCTACAACATAGTATTTGTTTGACACAGGCACCAGAAAAACCTGAAGATTCAGAAGCGAAGTCAGCTGAAGTCATTGCAGTGGCCAGACCAGTGGCTCCTGAAATAAAGCCTGCAGATGGAGCTATACCTCCTCCACCACCGCCTGTTAAGGCTAAGGTAATATTAGATATGATTATAATCCAAGTTTTGTGGCCTGGCGTGGCAAAGGATTTATATAGAGATATTGATTTGCCAGTTTTTATACAAATTGACAGTAGTGAAGCTGAACATAAACGCGATTGCGTATGTAAAACTCCCACTAAGGCCACTGATCGATTGATCTTTGGCTAAAAGCACAATTTTGAAATTATTTGCCCAAAGAATAAGTATTGTCATTGAACGTGGCATTCAATCAGTCTACCAGTCTTGTGTGCATGTTTCCCGTTGACAGCATACATTTCACATTTCGGATGGCAACAAAATTCTTTACTTTCTTCCCACAGGCCCCACCAGCGCCAACAATGGAAGTGACACCTAGCACTCCCCCAGGTCATGCTCCGTCACCCCCTGAAGCCGCCAAGCCTCCGTCACCCCCTAAGGTTGCTCCACCACCTCCAAGGGTTGCGTCTCCTCAGCCTTCCACTTCTGCTACAGATGCTGTAAGTACTTGTTGCGGTATCTATGACGCCACATACGAACTTAAGGCCTGAGTTCACACAAATCCTGCATCGCAATTGAACATAATTATACAACTGTTCAAATATCGACCATCGGGCAGTTGCCCATCAAACACTGACACAACTGTCTGGTCGGAGGATCCTCCCTTTTCTATGGAGGTTTGCAGAACTTTACACCCTGTTCCGCATACCTCTGTAGATAATCTTCGTAGTGAGACATTTGTCAGAGTGTTCCTGGTTGTGCAGACGAGGAACATGGACAGATGTTCGGTGGGTCGTCGGCTTTTCCGAGGACTGTTCTCTCAGCGATGTAGAAGTTAGACACGTTGCGAGTACTAGTACTGGGTACTGGGCCATGGTGGACTGAGTAGCTTTTTGTATCAGGTCAGTCCAAAATCAGTAGTCACATCAGCCAACAAAATATGTGGAAAAGATTCTGTTCAACAGTGACCTCTTCGTCTACGCTTTTGCCAAGCGTGCAGCATCTATCACTCCGTTTTATTGACATATAGGTTTTATAATGATGAAATATGTATTCCCTGGTAAGTAAACTAGTGACCATTATAGGGCCAGAGTGGTAACTGTATTATAAAGACCAATTTACTTATCTCTCAGCCATGGTGTTAGGGAGGAGGTGAGGGGAGAATGGGTGCCATTTGTGAGGTCTCTTCGCTCGCATTTTTTGCCAAAATGGTTTGGTCGTAAATTAAAGTGAGCTGAAAAAAACACATAAATTCATCGGAAATGAATGCTTAAAAATGAAGAAATATCGCATTTTTAATGTTTGTAAAATAAATTTTACTTTTAAAAAAAACTTTTAAGTTAGCGACTATATTGAATTTAGTGTAATGTTTTTAACTTTATTGTTTTCTACTTTTCAAGCCCTTTCGCTTGCTAATCCGGCAACTTGGAGCAGCGGCCATATTGAAATTTTTACAATATTGAGTATTGCACATTGTATTGTCACCAGAACAAAATTCAAATTCTAAAATTCGAATTTCAGCTCAATCGGATACCAACAAATGCTCGAAATATGGTTTGCAAATTTTGACAGACAACTTACAAACATACCATAACATACGAACAGTGAAAGTAAAATTAAAGCTTGTAAAAACGTAGTTATTATGACATAAAGTTAAAAGGGACCGCCATTGACCTCAATACACATCTACAACTATTCAATATTTCGATGAGAACATGAAATAAAATAGCTAATATCTTATACTGCGGTTTTAAGTAATTACACGTAGACGCAGCTGTGTCCATATATCTGAGTCTTCTTCAAGTTCAGTTATTTATCGCTGTTTTAATGAAAATTCACAGCACGATGTTTTTAATTTGGCTCTGAAGTACACACCAACATATTTTGTTACAGAGCATTAATTAAAAGCAACATAACTTCTTGCTACATTGCCATTAAATTGGCTGTTAGAAACTTCCAGACATCATTTCATCATCATCATCAACCAACTAAACCCTATTACTAAGCCCACGCTGTTCGTCCGTCCGTCTGTCTGTCAGCGGGCTGTATCTCAAGAACCGTAATAGGTAGGCAGTTGAATTTTGCCGCTATAACAACAAATAATAAAAAATAAATAAATAATAAAGGGGGCTCCCATACATTAAAAAAAATATGAGAAAGGATTATATATACTTTCCGATTGGTCCCATAGAAATTTTCATCAAAATCGGTTCAGTTGTTGGTTTTTAAATCAAAATGGCTAGAAAAATATGTATGACATCCAAATCAACGAAATTGCGTATTTGCTTTCTTGTGACTCTTGTGTCGGGTACCACTAAAAAGTGAAAAATATTTTTGTTTTTGCAAAAAAATACAACCGACTTCAAAAAAAAAAAAAAAAACACTAAGTCTTAAGTAGAATTACAGTCTTACTAAAATAACACTACATGTTTGTAGGGTGTTATTTTTTAGAGCTCATGGAGTAAGACTGTAATTTTGTTTTCAAAAGTCATGGAAAACCAAGTCGTGAAAGGCCGTCAGATTTTTTTCCAAAATTTTGTTTTCAAGTTTGCTTTGGTTACATCGTTCATCAAAATTATAAAATTCTTCCGTTGTTGACTGAGTGACTGACAGACTAAGCACAGCCGACACTACTGGTCGTAGAAAGCTGAAAATTGGCACGTAGCTGCCCTACACTCAGTGTGCATTAAGAGAGGATTTCCCGAAATTCCTACGGGAACGGGAATAAATGAAAGCTGGGCACGTAGCTTCTTTACACTCCGTGTGCGCTAAGAGAGGATTTCCCGAAATTCCTACGGGAACGGGAATAAATGGGATATGCGGGCACGCAGTCGCGGGCAAAAGCTAGTAAATATTTAAAACAATTCAAAATAAAAGATTAAAATAAGCCAGTGCCACATGAGAGATGACCAGTCTCAATCGACGGCGGCGGTAACGGCGCCCGTTCACAAACGTGGTCTTATTTTCAATTAGGCAGCTAATTTCCGTTTATCGCCTTAGGTATTCTGATTTATTTTCCTTTGCTGTCTAATTTCCATTTAACATTACTTGTTTAGTATTATTACTATTTTTAAGAATGCCGTGAGGCGAAATCCCACGCAGCAAAAACATATTTTGTAATTAATTTAAAATATTTGTTATTATATTACCTAGTACTATTTAGGTAAGTAGATAACAGTTTTGTTACTATGGAAAATAGTTTTTATATCAAATAACGTTTTATTGTTAATTTATCATTGTGATTCGATCTTGTTTATGTAAAATCTACAAACAAAGAATCTAGACACACAGCGATGTGTCAGCCAAGTTTGCAAAGCAAATTTACTATTAATTCTTGGTATAAGCAAGCTTACAAAATCTAATAATATATTTACTTGTGTTTACAGTCACTATATTCAACTGTATAACCAACTATCGCAGCCTAATAAAAAAACAACACAACACACACACAATATTGCAATCGTATTCATTGCGTTTTTTTCGCTATCGAGTAGACGAATTTGTTAACTTAGGATGTTCCGTTCGACTGTGAAAGTAAATGCTGGGCGCAAATCTACATAGAATCAGAATTAGCAGAAAAAATCTCCGTTTTGTCTTAATTAATCGGTCTAAGGCAGATTTCACGGCTGTCTGGGAGACCCACACGGGCCGTCCGCACACGGGAGACCCGGAAGGGTAGCGCCCGCAGTGCTCTGAAACGAGGCTTCAGTACGAGACGGTGTACGGGCTCTACCCGGAGCGGGTACGGAAGCATCCGCGAAGCTGTGATACAATATTCTAGCGCCACACGTGCATCTCCACGGCCCGCTCCGGGCTCTCGGATAGCTGTGCAACACCTCAGTGTTTCAGAAATAACTTGTATGTTTATTTCGCCAGCCCGCCAAAGAGCCACCATCGCCACCAAAGCGACTAACTTCCACCTCAAGCACGGAGCAGCTGATTCCACCTCCTTCACCAGAGCCTCTCCGACCAGCCAAGAAACTGGAGGAGATTAAGACCATCAAGAGGCAACAGAAGACGGGCTGGCTTTAAAAACTGCCTTGGTTAACTTCTTATGTCCCTAGGATGGTTAATCAGTCGAGATTTGGCAGTTGTCATAGTTCGGCGATAAAGCGTTACTCCAGTTATAATATCTACAGTTGAAAATGTAGGGAAGTTCTTTATTAAATATCTGGTAATTGAAACCCTGCCCTGATACCGACTAAAGTTGCCTGATTGTATATCTTAAAGTATAGATGCAGCAGGGAAATGATGAAAACAGAGATTTGATCGAAACCCTAAGATGACAATTCACGAAAGATGTGTTAAAATTTTTTTAAAAAGAATGATTCTTCCGTGAATGGGTCATTTGAAGGATTTGACCAAATCTCCGTTTTCATCATTTCCATGAGACACGTACACCAAGAAAGTGGTAAGACGAGGTTTTTTCCCGTTAAGTATTTTTTTTTCTATACTAAGATTTTGTTGATTTGAATGAGTTTACTTCCAATAAGTTTAAATAACATGTTCATTTGGTTAAGGCTTGGTTTGTTGAATGAAGTAAAGCTATTGTGACGTCCATGATAAAAATATAAAAAAATGATAATAAAAATAAATACACTTGGTATTTGTATGCTTACAATTTTTTAGTTTTAGTTTTTGTCCATTTTTTTTTTACTTTGACTTTCTTGATCTTGTTATTTATTTTTGTATTTACTTTTAACAGAGTAGACATTTTCTACTATTGTTTTATGTTAATTATATTAATATTAAAAAAAAAACTTCCTTAAAATAAAATAAATAACATTCCTTTGTGCAAACACTAATGTGTAAACACTATGATTTTTTTGACATTATTTTCTATTTATGTTTTTTTTTTAAAGATAGTTACGATATCTTTTGCAAGCCCACCACAATTAATAGTTTCTCGTATATTTCCGTAGCGAGCTCGTGTGTAGTTTCAGAGCGTCAAATTCATGACTAATGTGAATGTCTGATAGACCGCGGTAGTCGCCAACGTTATACGATTCCTTATTGATTTGGTGTGCTTTTGTTTCTTGAAAAATACTGATTTAAATATTGAGATTTAATTATTTTTGTTTTCGGGAAAAATATTTTTCTTTTCGATTTAAATAAAGAGGAGATGGGTGAATTTCAACAAGAGATTTTTATGTATCATTTCGGTGGGATTTTTTTATTTCAATGCAATCTATATATTTTTAGTGACAAATAATACTTTAGTCTATTTTATAACATTGTGCGTGAGTGGACATCAAATATTATCAAAACTTACATAAATATTTAAGGATAAAGTTTTAAGAGTCCACTGAAATTAAAAGTGTCCACCGAAATGATAAAAATTACCACCGAAATGATAAATCCACCGAAATGATACAGCTAAGAACAACCGTGCCCCCAGCCAGGGTTCCGTACTTTGTTAGGTTTGATTTCCACAAATTTTAGATAAACACTGAGACAGGACAGTACACAGTTTTTTTAATATCATCATTAATATACAGATATTACAGTTAGTATTATTACATATATCATTCTTTGAGGTTACAATAACCTCAAAGAATGATATTAATGTAATGTAATGTTTATTATGATATGAATGAATAGTTTCTTTACTTTTATAACCTTTGGTAATTTTTGTGGTTGTTGTTGTGTGAAAATGTTGGAAAACTTTATCGTAAATGCTGGTAACCTTAAATAAATATTTTTGCTTGTTTATGTACTAATACTAATTTACTTGATATATTTTCAAAAGAATCAACGTATCGCGATTAGAAAGCTTAAAGTTTCTGATTAATATGATGGTTGCATTTGTAAGTTATGCCATTAATAGTAATACCTAATGTCTACCTATTGCACTAAGAGAAAAATGCTAGGTATAATTTAGTTAAATTGGTAACGAGAGGAGAATAGTGTTTCTACAGGTATATCAGTAAAACTTCTAAAATTAAATCAACTCTTATATTTTTAAAATACAATAAATGAATAAGAAACATTATAAAAATATCTTAGTAGTAATAGCTTAGTACTTTTAATCCTTTTACATAAACGTATGAAACATAACAGAAACCTGAGATTGAGATCACTTTATTCTTAAATTACTACAACAATAGAGAAACGTACATATCTAAATAGAACAAAAAACAACAAAGTTTTGTTCTACCTATAACTATAATTCGCAATTATGTATAAGTAATTCTTATACCTAATGCGAATTATAGTTATTCCAATAAAACAGTCTTTCTGGGTACGTATTTACGAGTAGGTTCAAGTATGTAGCTTAAAGATTAATTTTTCATCATGTCACTTTAAATCACACAATTATTTCTCAAATTCACTAATCAGCCTCTTTTCATGACTATAAATATAGGTTTTTAATTTAGATATGTACCTAATAAACAAATCTTCTTTAATTATCACACCACAGCACGTCTTTACTATAATTATTATAGTCATCAGTCTTCTTTAATAAGTTTAACTTCCTACCTAAAACAAGTCATGCCATTAAATGACAGCAAATATTTAAAAAACTAAATATACAATAACAAAAATCAAAAAATATTCAAATCAGAACTGGACGAAGACGAAGATAATCTTCTTACTTTTCTCTTCTTGGCTGTAATCTTGATTTCTTCTTCGCTGTCAATATTTCTTGTCCGTTCATACTTTTCAATAATTTCAGTATCATTGTTTTCAAAAAATGAACACGATGGAGTGCATTGAAGTTTTCATATTTTTCGAGCAATGATTTGGGTATTATCGATGATTCCTGCTCATTCTCTCCTTTTTGATTATTCATTCCATCAAAGGAATGGGATGTTGAGGGCTTAATAATTGATATTTCAATGTTTGTGATTGAGTGTGTGTGTGGTTCATGTATGAAACTATTCCTTTGTAATTTTTTGGAAAGATTCTTTTCATTGAATGGCTTGGGACGTAGTACTAATTTTTCTGACAGTTGAATTGGACGCAGATGTGCTATATTTGTATTATTTGCAAAATTCGTTGATTGAATCCCAGTGAAGTCATGAAAACCTAAATGCTTGCCGTGAGGGCACCTAATAGTTTTATTTAGGCATTCTCTTTCAATACAGGACAGATGTCGAAGTGCCAAACGGTTTCCTGACTCTTTAGACCAAACAACTTGGTGAACTTTCATAGTTCCCGGAAAAGTCTTTAAGTCTTTGGGCAAGAGCCAATCTTTTTCTGTCACCTGATAATCTTCAACTGTTTCAATTTTCACACCTTTAACATAACACTGTAGGTTTTGTACCAGCGATTCAATATTGGTAATATCATGTTGATATGAGACTTGTTTATCTAGCGTTCTCTTTAATACTCCACCCACTCCATCTGCTGCGCTTTTTCCATGACCACACTCACAATAGTTCCAAATTATGTGGGTCAGCATCGGACAATAGGAGGATAACTGAGTTATTATATATAATATATTTTTATTCCTGTATTGCGCAGATGGTGAGTCAGAAATAACGTAAAGTTTACGAACCAGAGGAGCAGTTATCTCAATTTCTTGCAAAACAGGAATGAGGTGTGCCCATACTGCAGCAGCATCATGCCTTAAAGAGGTACTTACAGTACAAAATGACTGAGTTTTGCAAGTTTCGTTGTCGAGTTTGAAATATATTACGACAGTATGCAAAGTGAACTGTTGTCTGCTACCACCAAAATGAAGGGATTGAATTTCGGATCCATATTTGGCATTATAATTTTCACTGAAATCAATTTGTATAATACAGTCTTCCGTAGTCATATTTTCTTTTAACGTTTTGAAAGCTTGATTTTGATTTTTATTATTGACGCAATGTTTAAGGAATGGTTTCAGGCTATCTTCGAATTTTTTTATTAAATCTAGTGGTTTCACCCAACGCCTTACTTTTTCAACTTTAATAGCAGATTTTTCTACATTATTTTTGACATATATGCTTTTATTCTTCTCCCAACCCCAATACGCTATGTTCACTTCATTATTAAACTCTTGATAATCAATGTGTCTATTTTTACAACTTGAGCATATTCTTTGCAGACAATCGATGTTATCTTTACTACAACATAGGCTACTTAAAACGTCGGATATTGTATTTTCTTTGATAAGGCGGTTTCTTTTCATAGATTCAATCAAAAGTTTCATATTTTCGTGCTTTTCACATAGGCATGTATTTCGTGCATTCACATTTGGTTGAGTGACCCAGAAAGGCTTCATTCTTGAAAATGTTGAATAGCTTATCGGTGGTTCTCCTGATCCCAAATATTTCAAGTGTAAATTTTTAAGTGTGTCTGTCAATAGTCTTTTTTGTTTTTTTAATCCATGTCTAGATATGGTGTCATTTTTTCCAGGACACAGTGTTGAATTTTCATCATCTTGTAAAAATTTCACCACCCTCCTGAGAATTCGATTTTTTTTTTCATCAGGTTTTATGACTTCTACTGCTGGTTTTTCTCCTTTTTGGGTACTTTTCTTCAAAATCATATAATTGCTTTGTAGTCTGTTACACCTTTTTTTGAACATTTCTTTTTCCTTAGTGACCTGTAATAATTTGTTTTGTAATTCTGTTATTAGCTTAGTTTTAGTTTTTTGATATTTTCGAAATTTGTCTTTAAGTCCTCGCTTGAATTCTACAGATGTAATTGACGAGTCTGAAACAGGGCTGTTGGGGCATAATGTTGACTCGATACTACTTAGATTTGATGGACATGTTATTCGTTGTACGCCACTTGGTTGTACACAATGAGTGCCAGTTACTACATTGTCATCAATATGATGTTGAATATTGGAACCAATTGTACTATCGCTATTCATCGGCAAGCAGCGCCGAGCCGAAGATGGATTCCCTTGACGAGAAGTGCTTGGACCAGGATTGCTATAGTCAAAATTTACAAAATTTTGATGCGTTGATAGCAGGGTTTGTCGTGGACTGCTTGTGTATACCCGATGAAAGCTTCTAGCTTCTGTAGTATTAGAACGTTGGATTTGGATATTCGTACTAATACTATTGCTGTTCAATCGTAAGCTGCGCCGTAAAGTAGGCAAGAAGGAACTGTGACAGGAAGTGCTTAGTCCAGGACCATCACTTTGATCCCCAATTGTCTCATCCAGAGGGTTAGCACGAGCCGCTATAGGAGCTGGAGCTGCTCTATTTTTTTTTCTTTGGTAATAAGCAGCAGCACTTATTTTGTTTTTTCTTCTTAGAATTCTTAATTTTTTAGGGGTCATTAGATGCCTTGAAACAATTAATCCCGCTGCTTTTTTTCTGGCATACCTTTCTCTGTCTTTTCTCAAAAACTCTTCGCGTGAGACTTCATTGCTCTTAATTCTCTCTTTTCTTCTTCTTTCATACAACCTCCTTTTTTCCAACCTTTCTTCTCTAGTCTGTTGCTTAGGCCGCGGCATCCTAAAATCAAAATACACGCTTTTCAATTTTCTTCTTTCTCATATCCACAGACATCATTCATACACACTATACTATGATCCTATAAAATACTATACCTTCAGATACACCACGCGCTCACACACTAGCTCTCTTGCATTGACTCAGACAAACACTCTCACAGGCAATTTCTCATCACATAGGTATATCTCTTTTTTTTTCATATAACGTTTAAATGCTCTTTAACTTATTTGTTATATCTTGTAAAATTAAGAAATTTTGTAATTATATCAAATATTATTTATTATTGTTATTTACTCGTAATAAATGATATAAAAATAAAGGTAAGTGACTTATATTGAAGGTAAACCCTCGAAATAATTATTTTGTTGACAATTAGTAGGTATAATAATCTACACTGTGGTGACCCACACACTCATCACATTTTCGTTGAGCCGAACAAATGTGTATCTAAAGTATAGTAAACATGTACTAACTACATAGATATATGTATATATTATATATCTTAAGCACAAATATTACACAACAAATACACCTAAATAATCTAATCGACACTCTAGGTAAAAGTAGGTACATTACAAAACTATGACTTTGTATTTGACACCAGGATCTCTAAAACTTTATGTTTTTATCATTTCGGAGATACTTTTAATTCCGGTGGACTGTAATTGGTATAACAGTCCACCGAATCCACTGAAATGATAACACTGAGATGATAAAATAGAGGTTAGTTCTACATTTAACTCCGAAAAAAAATTATTTAAGAAATATGAACACTACTCAAACAAAACAGTACTTACTGCGAATTTAATACACAATTTTGAAACAAATTAAACAAATCTAGCACGAGTTATAACAGCCACCGAAATGAAACTATTTTTGTCCCCATATTACTGAAATGATAAACTTACTTTTTTGGCGGGAAACCGCAAGACGTTGGGACCGGTGCGTTCGCGCCGAGAGCTTAAGCCGGACTGATCCGGAGTGAGAAAAGGTGAAAGGGGCGTAACAACGCAATGTTGATGTGGCTATTCTACTAAAACTTACTGTCCTCTGAAATGATAACTTTTTTCCAGACAAAAGTTGACTGCCTGTCAAATCCATGAGAAAGAAGATAAACAAACCTAAAATGTTTTATTTGATCGAATATATTATAATTTAATGATAACAAAATCAATTTAAATCCATATTACGAATGTATTTGCAGGAGAAGGTATGTTATGAGCGGAATTGGGTTCAGGACAGGTCACCGTGATGATAAAATAACACTTTGTAATTTTTTTTTTGGGTATATTAGAGGGTAGATACCAATGATTTTTTTTGCCAAGGTAGAGAAATACTTACGTTGTTGAGAAAAAATATATAAAATTAATAATCAGCACATTGCACTACCGTTCTCAGGTTTGCCGTGTATTTTTTTGCTTGGGCAATTCACCCAGATTCTGTATTAATATAATTCGGATTTTTTCGTTTTTTATGAACTTTAGTTTTGGATAGTTGGTTTTGTTTTTTTATTTTGTGTTATTTTATTAGTATTTCTTCTTTTTGTGTGTTTTTAAGTTTGAATAAAGATCTGATATTACTGTTTTGTGTTGTTTGTATGTTTATTTTATCTTTACATGAACCATTTAAAGGTTTTTTAATGAGTAAGATTTTTTGCTTTGTGTGCAAATTATTGAAAAACACTTCCCCTATAATATAAACCATAAAAAGAGTTTCAAGAACTGATTTGGACTGAATCCAACTTATTATTATCTGTCCAAGTTTTAAAGTTTCAAGAATTTGTATTAAAGTCAATTTGAATTGCTAAATTACTCATCTTATTATAAGGAAATTTTCTTCTTATTTTTTAATTGAAAAATTACTTTAAGAAAAAAAAACCGTTTGCTTTTTTGATGTTTGAGTTCGAGTACATTCATCTGGTTTTCTTTAAAGTTTAAGCAGAACTCGTGAGTGAAAATAAAGTTTTGGCAACAAGTGAATATTTGCAAACGTTTTGTACGAAATTGTTATACCTATGACAATAAAAATATAATCACTGTATTGTTTTTTATTTTATTTATTAACCTGCATTGGAAATATAGCTAGCTTTGCAACAAAATTAATCGTAAACTTAACTGGTTGAGGACAGTGGTAATTAGAAACTTACGATTTACTATCAGCCATATCTAGGTACGCAGACAGAAAGCCCAAATTCAGAAACTTAATAGTTGTAGTATATACTCAACTAATAATGATATTATATCGCGTACCTACTTAACTAAAGGTGTTCCCTGACGTAGAGCGTTCGCCTGTAATATAACATTTCAAATTCGATTTTGAGCATTACATTACAGTACTGTCTCCCTGACTTGACGAGCATTCGTCTGTAATGTAACATATCAGACTCGATTTTACACATTGTATCATCAAGTTGCGCACTGTAATGTTCGGTTCTCTTCCTTCGCCAATGTTATGCTCGAATCTGTCACATTACAGATTGCGCACTGTAATTTTCGGTTCTCCTCCCTCACTGATATAATGCTCGACTTTGTAACATTACATTACAGGCGAATGCTCCAAGTGAGGGAGCACCTGGTTATAATGCACTAGGTACGCGACAGATTGTACAATGTACATGCATACCAAATTATTTCGCAGTATGTACAATAAAGTTGATAATATGAAAGAACAGCCTTGCTGCGAACATTAATCTTGCATTACTTACTAGTAACCAGAATGCAAATTCTACAAGTTATTAAGCAACGTTCGCATTTGCATCTCAGTCGTAATCTGTCAAAAAAGCCCTAATTTTCATACATTTTTGACAGATTGCGACTGACAAGCGAATAATTGGCATTCAGATTGCTAGTAAACCTATTGTAAGTAGTGAGATACACCCGGCCACCGTACGTGCGGGCCTGCGGATGGCTCGCTGTCTGATCACCACCAGGCCCGGGTCGATGGCGCGTTGTGTTCCTCGCGCGCCTCAAAGAGATGTCAGCATAGGAGACGGGCCCGCTAGAGTCAGAGCCTGTCAGGGTTGCAGACTTTGTTCGAAAGAGACACCGCGGCGCTGGAACGCAAAGGGCTTTAGAAGGAACACGGATGGGTTAGTCAGTAAGAGTCTGACAAGCCCTTCCACTCCACCCCGAGCGGAAGTCATTTGATGCATGTCATTTGATCACAGGCCCGCACCTACGGTGGCCGGGAATCGCACTGCGACTCCCGACGCCCGGGGCGTCTTCTCCTGTAGCGGTGGTTGGGACTAAGGCCTTGCCTTTCTCTCGCGCGGCCCGCCTCCTCCTTCGCTAGCATTACTGCTTCGTAGAAGGAGGTGACCGCTTCCCAAGCCTCCTCGCTCCGGACCATGGATTCAAACAGGGCCGGACGCGAGAGGTTGCCGCCGGCGATCGCCTCGACGAGGACACGGCGGTGCTCAGCCCAAGCAGGGCAGACCTCCACCGTATGCTCCACCGTGTCTTCCGGGCGATCCTCACAGTGCTGACACCCGGGCGTGTCCTCCCGCTTAATTCGAAACAGGTACCTCCCGAAACAGCCGTGTCCGGTAAGTACCTGCGTCAGGCGGAAGGTGAGGACGCCGTGTCGCCTCTCCAGGCACTCCTCAAAGAGGGGCCTTACCGCCGCAATTGTGGCGTGCCCACGTCAAACTTATTACAACCCTCTTTTTGATCAGGTGTTAAAAAAAATGTGAGCTCCTCTAGTATCTATCCAAATAAGTACATATTACACGTCTACTGCCCACTATGTATTTTACTTTGACGCTGAACTATATTATGTCACAGGAAAATAGCAAATGCCGTAAGATTGTAAAATATCGCGTGAAATTGTAAACTCATTTTTCTAAATAAGAAACGTTTATATTGGAAACTATATACAAAACTATTTTTTCATAATATATTGAGAAACTAGTGGCCCGCCCCGGCTTCGCCCGGATGTATATATATATTTTTTTAAATAAGATCCTTCTGATACTAACAAACACAACAAAAAAAGAATTAGCGTAATTGGTCCAGCCGTTCACGCGTAATGCCGTGACCAAGGGAAATAGGGATTCATTTATATATATAGATTATAATTTAATCATTATTTATTACAATCTTACGGAGTTTGCGATTTTCCGGTGACATATATGTACATAAAAATATGTTTTCTCATTTTAACACACTAACCAAAATATGAACATTTTTCTCAGAGAAGAACCCAAGTTCTTATTTGGGGTACACACACTTACCCGAACTTTTTCGACGAAAAGTAAGTTCTTATCTAGGGTACACACAATTGCACAAATATTACTACTATTCCTGGAAAAGTAACTCTTATTTGAGGATAAAGAGGATAGCAGCCAAATTAATTCGAGACTTAGAGACGTCGCGGTGTGTCTTGTCAAAGGAAGAATTTCTTCTTGGAGCAACGTCGCCGATTGGTTAACCCCTGAGGCGTGGGGTGTGGTGCCTTCGCTAGCGGGATTGAAATGAAAATCACAGTAATGAGCTTTTATTTGATCATCATCATCTGCCTAGCCTTTTCACAACCTTATTGGGGTCGGTTTCCAGTCAAACCGGATTCAGCCGAATACCAGTATTTAACATTAAGTAGAGGTACCATGATAACTGGGTAATACGATACCCCTTGGCAAGACTGGTGTCAGATTTTTTGGTTTTTGACTACCCATAACGACTTTTGGTTTCTGACTCCCAAAACGACGATCAATGATATTTAAATGACAGCTGGGACCAACGGTGTCGTGCTTTCTGAGGCTCGATATGAAATGGTTGGTCACCCATGCACGGATCGACCTCGCTCGTAAAGCGTTGCAAGGGAGGTTGAGATCATGACTAAAATCTTGTCATCATTTTCCCCATCGGATTTGGTCCGCTTTTTCTTAGTAATTTACGCTTAGAGCGTAAACGTGAAATACACTGGCAGACGAAAAAGGGAACCACAAAAACTGGCGATACGAAATAGGAAGTCACAATTTTTTTCATAATTTTGGCATATAATTCTAACAATTTTGCTGTATTCTCCCGCTGTAGGTATTTATAAACTTTACATCCTAATTAGTAGGTATTTAAAAGTGGAGATTTTAATGATGTGTAGGCAGAACTTTTCGGCCACAATATCTAAACGTTACTTAAATATATATCGGTATATGTAATAAATAATAATCCACATTCTTGCACAGTTTGTTCAAAGTTCCGTGTTCGGGTAGGTTCTACGACATTTTTATAGGTTAGGCAAAAAATACGTCACTGGATCTGCATGGAAACAACCAGTGCTAATTACCTAACAACTTTTTCATTAAAGTGACGTTGAGCTTAATTTACATAGTAACTTTAAGAATCTTTAATATTATATTATCACTAGGTTTTCACTCTGTTCAGGAGAAAGGAGGTCAGATACCTACTAAGTAAAGTAAGTTTCTTGACTTAATAGGGTATTCTACTATGTCTGAAAAAGTACTTCAAATTGTTTATTACAGTTGATAAAAAAAAGCCAGAAACAATATATTTCGGCAAAATAAACACGCTTTATTGCCATAGAATAATTGCATTAAAATATAATTTTCTATTCCCGCCAAAAACGCTGTCTGCCATTTTGGTGACATCATACTCGTGGTCGTCAGGTATTCATTCAACATTAATCCATAAAGACTAAACTGACAGATGGACAGCTAATAGTTTTTGCCTTTAAGACGTCACACCATGGCGGCTCGTGTTTTAGTGCACGTGATATAAAGATTTAAAATATCGACATTTATTTTTAAAATAATAAAACAATACTGTGCTTGTATGACTCAAAATCAGAATATTTTAGTATATTTCAACAAAAAAAATCTAATTTTATAATTTATTTTTCACTACCGAAAGTACCCTTACATTTTGTTTCTTGATGGCCGGTTTTTAAATTAAGAATTGAGAGTTTAACACTAATTTAATGTCAAAATTTGATACATCTTCATAGGTACTGAAGTAGAGTTTAATACATTATTCTTACTCAACTTCAACTTCGTAATTTAGAAACTGACCATGGTATTTTTATCACGTCTATAAAGCTTATATAGTTGGCGTGGCGACGCGTCGTCACGCTATACGATGGTGTATATATCTGCATATTTCATTATGCCATATTTAGTTCCTGTCGTAATTTGCATTTCTATGCATATTACTTGTACAAAATAAAAAAATCCAACTAAAAAACAGAAAATAACATTTAATAAATTTGATTAAGAATAGTGTAAAAAAGAAATGAATGTACATTATTGTTAAAAAGCGTGGGGTGCATTTAAAGTGCTTTTTAAGATATTATCAAAGTGATGATTCTTCTACTCATTATCTGTCAATAAAATGTTTATAACTATTGACACTACTATGCAACCACGCTTTTTACAATGTACCTAGGTACATTCATTTCTTTTTACACTATTCTTAATCAAATTTATTAAATGTTATTTTCTGTTCTTTAGTTGGATTTTTCTATAAAAGCGTTTTTTTTTAGTTTTTTTAAACTATTTATTTTTTATTTTTTGTTAATTGTTAGTTAAATAGAATATGTGTATTTTTGTGAACAATAAAAAAGTGTGTATTTATGGATAATGTTTTGCTTTGTTAGAATATTTTTTTACTTTAATTAATTAATCCTGGCGAATCTAATTAGGATAATCGGATATTTTAATTGAATTTTTGCATTGTCATCGATCCTTGACAGGTGTGCAAAGTTTGAACTAAATCTGATCGTTCAAAGTAGGGCAAAAGGGTCGGTTACAGACAGACATACAAACATACAGGTAAAGCTAATAAAAGCGTGTTAAAAACAAAAAAATGAATACTGTTTAAGAGATTCTAAATTCAAATTCTCTATAGAAAAAAAAAAAATACAGCATCTGCTTATTTGCTATGTAATGGTTATAAAGTTTTTTATGAATAAGATAGTTAGATAGCGATGGCTTATATAGAAAGCACTATAATTATATCGATTTCGTACCCCAGTAGTAGGCCGCTGCAAACTAACTTTGCGAACATGGGGGATTATTGACCCATCCAACACACAGTGCGAGTGTGGTGTTCCTGATCCGATTATGTTCCATTTGCTGTTGTGTCCCAATTGTCCGTTCACCTGCACCCTAGATGATCTGACAACGCATCCAACGCTGCAATACCTAAACGTGGTTAACTGGGTATTGGGCCCAAACACTGTAATTATATTATCTGTGGATAATGTCCTAGTGCAGATACCAGTCTGCCACAAAGGAATGTATCTAGGTAATACCTACTAGGTATGTTACATTGTGGAATTAAACAGTTGTTGAAGTGAATAAAAATAGTTATGTTATAAGTGTTACGCTCAAAGACCGAAAACGCTTATTGAGCGAAAAAAACAGACATTTGACTTACAAAAATTAGCACTTTAAAGCCTAATATTTCGCAAACTGATCCTTGGATGGATAAATGGTTTTCGCACAGCCTCAATATTTTAAAAATACCTACGTAACGACTCCCCACACCATATGATAGATGATAAAAAAATATTTATCGCCACTTTACCTACGTATAGAGGTACCTACCTACCCTCTCTACCACTACGCGTAACCTCAATTTTTTTATGATTTTATTTCATCAGCTCGTGGCTAAATAAGAATAGCTGCACGGGTCGATCAAGGTTAAGCAACACTTGCCAAGGTTGGTCTGTGGATGGGTGACCATCTTAACATACCGAGTTCCCTCCGTGCCTCGGAAAGCACGTTAAGCCGTTGGTCCCGGCTGTCATTTGTAGATCTTTGGCAGTCATTACTGATTGTCAGAAGCCAGTAAATCTGACTCCAGTCTTGCCAAGAACCACTGTGTTACCTAGTTAATATGTTGTGGAGGTCTGGTAGGTAGCCGCTCCACGTAAAATACTGATATTCAGCGGAATTCGGTTTGACTGGAAGCCGACCCCAATATAGTTGGGAAAAGGCTAGGGAGATGATGACTTTGTCGACGTGATTAATATGTATACCCATACCAAATTCCAACTTTCTAGTGCTAAGCGTCTCTTAGCTAAACCGCGGACAGACAGACGGACATGGCGAAACTATAAGGGTTCCTTGTTGACTACGGAACTTTAAAAACGGCCACAATGCGTTCTGAGCCCTTAGTGATGCAAAAATTTCCGTTTTCGGTCTTTGAGCGTATCTTTATGTACCATCGAGACAAAAGGAATAGAATGGGTAGGTAGGCGTTTAAGGAAGGTGACGTTGTCATGAAGATAAACAAACATAATATACAGAAAGCCACGTGCCACCAAGATATTTTAGTATCAATTTCACTACGGCAGACCCGCAGGCAAAACCTTGTAAGTAAATTAGTATCTTCTACAGCCAAATAGCGTTTTATGTCCCAGCTCCATTTTGAAACTCTATTTAGTTGTTCGACCCGTGTAATAAAGTAAGTACCTATATAGGTAAGGTGTTCCCTTCATACTAAGTCATTTCGTCCACTTGACTTTATCCCTCTCAATCAAAGTGATATTTTAGCTTGTTATGTTCGCATATACATTGAGGGTTTTTCCCTTTGTCATGACTCCTCAATCGAGTGGAGTGTAAAAAGTTTCCTTCAAAAGGAATTTAAGAATGAAGATTGTGTTAGGCGTCACACGCTCATGCAAACGTCAATCAATTCCAAAAGTCATGATAGATTGAATTCAATCAACATTACCGTTAACTTAAATATAGCGACGATATATTATGAAATACGGGATTCGAAAAGGACAAGGACCCATTCCATAAACAAATAAAACAACAACAGACCCATTCACTTAATTTAAGTCGTGACTAATCAAATAACCAGATTTTCGTCAATCAATTTTATGCAACCGCAGTCACTGCATTAGACGATAGGTTATTCGTCAATCACATCCTTGACTGTGGTTAAACTGACAGCAAAACCTACCGTGTAATGGGCGCCTTAGGCTCGTACCTACAATTAATGGTTTACTTAGCTAAGAGATGGTGAATGAAAGAAAAAGTATTTAATTGTCACAAAATGACATACCGGTAACCCACATACATAATTTTATTTTACTTAAACTAAACCCTTAACGATAGTGTTAGTAGTTCAAACACATACATACGTACGTACATAGTTACCAAACTAAATGGAGACCAATGAGTTTCTTGTAAGAAATGTCTTGACAAATAGGGTTCCCTACCCAAATGGTAACCAACGGAATCTAATCACTAAGCCTCCGCTATCCATTCGTCCGTCTGTCTGTCTGTCAGCGGGATGTATCTCAAGAACCGTCATAGATAGACAGTTGAATTTTTCACAGAGTATATATGTAAATACATACTCTGTGTAAAATTCAACTGCCAAGTGTGGCGATTATGGCAACCCCTTTAGAGTAAATACTACACAGTGTAGCTGTTGCAATGTACGGAGAATGCTGCTGCCCATTCCCTGGTGAGTCCCTTAGTGGCCTCTTACGACACCCACGGGAAGAGATAAAGAAAAGAAACAAAAGAAGAAAGAAAACACCTTTATTCAACCCGAATTGACGCACAAAAAAGAAACTGAGATTCCGACACGAAAATAAAAAGCAGAAAATAAAATTCATTTGATCTTTCATTGCTTACGTTGTCCTGCGCTACAAAGAAAGTTTGTGTTTTTAATAAAATAGAAGCAAACATAAACCAAAGGCTTTATTTTCTTTATTTCTTTATTAAACATACGCTTAAGACTATGTCAACAAACTACAGTACATTCTGGATTTAAAGGCATTTGATATTGGTTTTGTGTGCTTATTACATTGTTGTGTGATTTTTACAATAATGTCTAGTCATTAATACGTTTTAAGGCGTTTTGTTACAAATATATACTATTTACTACGTTTTAACAGTTTGTTTCAACACATTTGCTCGAAAACTGTCTCCAACCCCACTGCTTTTAGGCACGCAATGATATGTGTTTTGGTTAAGCCCCACTGGTCAACGGACTGCCCACGGATCGATAAATAAAAATCTTCGATCCATTCTCAAAATAATTCCTTACGAAACATTATGTTAACAAAATTGTATTTAGTTTTGCGAGTAATTGTGTCGAAAATCATCGTTTGAGACACGTGGGCATTTGTAATTGTCTCTCTGCACCATTATGACCTCATCTTTTGATCGGGCCTTCCACCTTGGCTGCAATGACAAACTTAGGCCCACATGTTACAAAATGTACTATTATCTTAAGCATGTCCTTCACTGAAAACAATTTCCTGTACATTCAGTGCAAGTTTAATTGATAGTATCAATGGATTGGAACTAATTTAAGTATCAGACAACATTATCATGAATGGCCCCAACTAATTGGGTGTCAGACTAGAGGCTATTTGATCTCAGTTTAGTTTTACACTATAATAACGTTAAAACTAACTTGACATAATTATATCAACTCCTGGCTACACCCACCAAACAGAAAGACTCGTAGAAAACAGTATTATTACATACCTAGTTATTTACTTAATAAAAACGCAAAGCCAAGGTAAACGAAAATTATGTTAGATTGCGTTGATAAAATTGTCTCATTGAAACTTGGCCTCTCATCTACTAACTTTATATGGAACTAAAAAAAATATCGAGTGATTCTAAAATGTAGCTCGGTCACCGGTCAATTGATTTTAAAATATCGCGTGAAATTGTAAACATTTTTTCTTAATAAGACGCAGATGTATTGGAATCCATTGAATTTGGATGGGATTTATTGCATAAAAAACGATTTTTTCATAATACGTCGAGAAATTACAATCTAATACAATTTTATTACAATCTTACGGAGTATGCAATTTTCCGGTAACAGCTCCATATTTTTTTTTTCTGGAGATAACTCTATTCCTTACTAGCTTCTGCAAGTGGCGCTGGCCGTGTACCGCCCGGGATAAAAAGTATTCTAGTCCGTATCCAGGACATGGTTTACCGGTATGCCGAGTTTCATTTAAATCCGTTCAGATGTTTAGAAGTGACGAGGTAACAAACAGGCTGAAAAACTTTCGCAATTTCTAATACGGATTCAACGACCATAATAATTACCATTTAAGGTAAGTATAAATACATACATTTCTAGGTCACTAACTCTTTTATCGAGATACGGAATGAAGGCACTTTTTCACACTTATTAAGCACGGATTGAAACTTATGAAAGAATCAAGGCACAGTTAGAGCGGTTACGCACTGCATCCGATCCGAATCCGAGAAATAACCTTCCGAAGTAGTCATGGAACCATTTGTATGGTTGTTTACGCACTAGATCCGATTTCCGTCATCCGATTTCTCTTCGTCATCCATGAGTCTCCAATTCGGAAGAAATATTGACGGATCGAAGCAATCGTAGTACTGTTCGCATTATCTCGGATTCAAATCAGACATATTTAAAGATGGCCCCTGAATAGGTTGGATTTCGATCGAGATCGGATTAGTGCGTAAGCAATATCCGAATTCGGTCGGAGTTTTTTAGACTCTAGATCCGTATTTTCACGAATTCAAATCGGATGCAGTGCGTAACCGCTCTTATAGGTCTTACTCAAGGCACTATTGATAAATGATTGTGATAAGACGTTGTTTCGCTCTTTCAAAAACTGTTGAAAGTTTTAAATCTCAGTAAAACTCCTCATCTCAGAAATTTTAATGATTGTGTATGCTAAGATATGTAGAACACGATATGTGGCAGTCAACTGGAGTCGTGACCTAGATCGTCCTAAATCAATGACAAAATATCGATAAAAACTAGTTATTGCTATGACAACAGCATATCTCACTAATACGTCGATTCAGAAATAAGAATACAAACACTACAAGACTAGATTTCTCAAAAAATCTCAAATCCCAAATAAAACTGCATCTATTTCCAAGACAGGGTCTACAATCAGCTCACAGCCAACCAGAAACGACTCTGCCCGTCGCTTTTGACTTGCCTTTACCTCTGCCGTAACTTGGGGAAGGTGATGGACTGACCCTGGCTGACCTTGGCTGACTAACCGAAGGCTTAGCAGGAGACTGTTCAGGTTCAGTGGCATCTGCAGTGATGACAACAGTAGGGGGCTCTGACGTCATCGTTTTATACTGAGATTCTAAACTAGAAGCTGAAAGGATCTGTTCTGACTGAGAATGAACGCTAGGAGTTGGAGTAATCGGCTTCTGAAGATTCGAGTCCTCTTCCTGAGTGATGTACAGGGTTTTTGTTGGAGTATCTGGCTCTATGGTGATGACATGGTCTGTGGATTGGAATTCTGCTGGCGGAGGCAGTCGGCTGCCATCAGATGGGTCGAAAGCTGGTGTGCTTGGCTCCGATGGCTCTTGGGACGAGGACTTCAGTGGACGGGTCTGTTCCGATCCGCCTTCTGAACCTGGGGAAAAAAAAGAATGTCTTCAGAATATAATAAAATAGGATACTTACTTTTTATAATGAGCACCATATAAGTTACAGAAAAGATAGATGGAAAAAATATGACATAGGATGTAGCAATGGGCTAAATACTTTTTTGTTAATGACTACCAAAGTCAAAGTCAAAACGTTAATTTCAATTAGGCTATTAAACGGACACTTTTGAACGTTATCATTTATAGTTAAAATAATACTCAATATAAAAAAAAATTAAGTGACTCTACTGTCCATTTGCATAGGTAGATTCTTGTGAAGAAGAACGGACAAGAAACTCCATAGTTACTCTTTTCAAACAAAAGTTTTACAATTTAGTATACACAAATTAATTCAATATAGGAACAAAGTATTACCAGCAGAGGTAAACTTATTGATTTCTTAAATAAATTTAGGTTCATGGTGCTCACATATATTTACAAATATTGGAACCATTAATTAAACAGTGTGTGAGTTAACAGAAAAATAAAAACAGAAACAGTTTATCTATAAAGTTAGTCAACCAGTTTGATTATGTCCACACCCTTGATTGTCTTATGGAGCAGGACAAGCATGTTTCCAAGCATTCTTATCCCAAATGTAATTATAAGTTGTTTTCTAATTTGTAATACTTATGCTTGTTTACAAATTGTGCTTTTAACATAACTTTTGCTAATCTATAACATGGCTGATCTAAGTTATCTTCAACCTTTGGACGGATAAATGACATAAGGAAATACAGTAATGAAGGTAAAAAAAAAACAAAAAGGCACATTTTGAGCCGTAAATAGATTTCTATTGTTCTCACATTTACAGACGTTCAGTGCCGGAAATTGTAAGTAAACTAATATTCTCTTTTCGTGTGTTTGCGAAATAACAATATTGTGAAGCTTTTTTTGCATCGATTAAATTTTAACAAAGCGTTTGAGTATTTTTTGTTATTGAGTTTTATTAAAGGACTGGATAAGTTTATTTCTTAGTATTTAAGCATTTGGTCCGATCAATTAGTTTTTTTTCACTTGGTGGTAATTTTTTCGTATGATTTTGTTTGTAAACGTTGTTAATTTTGTTTGTAAAATTTGTTAAATTTGTTTGTAAACTTTGTTGTTTTCTGTGTTTAAACTGTAGAAACTGCTGTAACTTTTTGGGCACTAAATATCTGTTCACTTGTTAATTTGCTATATTATTCGGTTTAGTTTTTTTCTTAATTTTATAATAATCGTATAACACTTTGAGTTTATACCTGTAAATGTTATGCACAAATACTTTAGTACATAAATAAATAGGTATTTGGTTAGATGAAAGTAAATAGGTACAAAATGCTTAGGTCGCATTCGAAATAAACAATTAACAACATTTATTTGCATCCCTCTTTAATTTATTCCTCCATCAACTGCGACCTATTTGAATAATTAATAATAATATCGTATTACAAAATGGCAGGAAATTCATCTTATTTATAAACTCTCTAAGGTCAAACCCTTGATTAAAGTCAGTAATAATATTATGAATACCAAATTATGGAATCATTTATCACGCAAAACAATGTTTGTTTAAATAATTAGTGACCTTTAAAATTAAGTGGCCTACCGCCATTTTGGATTTCGTTCTGACAAAACTTAAAACTTGGAAGTTGTAATAATAGCTCATTCATAAATAATTCTAGATATAGGCTAAGGGCAATCGTTAAGAGACGGATTATGTAATTGTCGTTGTTAAGACGAAGGTAGGACGCTTAAGAAAATAAACACGTATAAAATTAATTATATTTTTGTTTTTCTACGTAATCACTACCAAGTTTAATACACTTCTGTCATCTCACCAGCAAAGCGTTCAGACCGTAGACGCGTCGGATTGCTTGACAAATGAATTTGTAAAATCTAACTAATAAATTAACGCACACGTTTCAAACTTTGCACAGTTAACTAGTTTCAACTAATCTAAATAATGTGAGTAGTTTTGTTTTTAACAATTGACTGGATCTGTATCAGGCCGAATACTATTCAATCCGCCATAATACATTCCAATGGTTATCAATCAATAAATCAATCAAATTATTTATTTGCATAATATAGGTGGGTATAAACAGGTGTTACAAATAAATATTATGTACACTGTATCACGACATAATAAGGTGTGCAAATATTTATAGTTATATGTGTATGTATTGCTACGTTCTTAAATAGTTGCGATTAGATTAAAACTTTAAAACTTAGTTTAAGTAAGAATAAACATATCATTAACGCTGTAAAAATGTGCAAAATGGAAGAACCTAGATAAACTGTCCAAATAGGGAAAGCAGTATTTTTTAAATAAGTATGTTTAATACGTTGAAAATATGCTCGATTCGCAAGTGATTTTGGTATTACCGTTTTGAAATGTTTTGTGTGGATCATTTTTCATGTACAGGCCTCTTAATGGCCTCTGCAAGTTAGTAATTATTCTTTGTATCATTATACTATAGTAGGCGCCAGATAAATGTGGAATAAAGTATATTGACCTTTCCCTAATAACTGCTCATAGGTACCTGAACAATTAAATATGAATCGTTTTTCATTATTAGACAATGTTAAGGATCACGAGAGATGATGATTCGGGACAGTTTTGTGTCATTAATTCCGTTTTTCAAATTAACAATGTCAATAAATGTAGGTGGGTCAATGACCGATATTCCACGATTATCTGGCGCCTACTATAGTAAGTTACGACTATAAGAATGTTGAATAGAAAAATAACTCCTGCAGAGGATTTAAGATTTGGATAAATTCTAAGAACTATTAGAAAAGTTTAAGGCGAACAAACGAATACTAAGAAGTAGTTTGATTAGTCAAAGCGTATTAGATTTTCAAACGAAATTAGGTGTTTGTAACAGTAAGTTAGACAATTAGGTTAGTTTTAGAACTAGAATATTGAAGATTTACCTAAATCTCTGCTTTAACTGCGACACATTCAATTCTTGAAGTCAAGCATTCATTTGTATCAGGCTGTAAATAAGTTATCTAGTATCAATTATATGAGTTACTTTTTAACCCTTTGGCAGAAAATGTATTTGGAAGATAGGATTTTGACACATACAAGTTGTTTTGTTTTTGTAAGTAGATTATACCTAATTATGTACCTTAAAACAACCACGTAAAGTCCTTTATTCTGAGCTTCTGCGGTGTACTTTTTCAAATCAAGAAGGGACCTCTTCAAGTAAGTTTGATAGATAATAGCAAACAGCCTTCTTATAAGTGCAATTATTCACACTATATCACCTTTCTATTTTTCACCACAGGTATCATCGCGTGGTAGGCCCGTGAAACATAAATAAGGTGCCCTGAAAACGCTAAGATGTCCTCTGGCAACTACGAAGAAGATGACGGGACCACTAAGATGTCTTTCTTAGGAATTGGCAAGAAGTGGCACAGAACAATGGAAACAATAGAGGCCTTATGCCCAGTAGTGTAATATATAAGGTTCCATTGAAATAGGCGGACAAATTTTAACACAGAGTTCAGTACGTCTAACCAAAGATATCCAAGCAAAATAAAACACTGATTAAAGTGATATTATTTTGACCTAAGATAATACATTTGTAACACAACACAGGCGTTATCATGTTTAAAAGGAGGCTCCAATCATAAACTAATTTAAACTAGTTTTTCTGAGAAAACAAAGACAAGGACGAGGTAACCCACATTTTTAGTGTATTATCGTTAACTGTTTTTTTCTTGTAAATATCTAATGCGTTTTTCTTATTTTCTTTACCATATCCTTATTTAGGTGGTCTGCACGATTTTTAAAAGATTGTCCATTTATTTTAGTGGGACCTTATAAAATAAGTACCACTGCACAACTTTAGTCTCCAGTAAGGATGACGAAGAATACCCGTTAAAATGCCACGTTACCTTTATCCTCAATATCGGCTTCGACTTGTATTTCGTTCTCATTGAGTCCTTCGTCATCTGTTTCAGTTTCAGGGATCGGCGTCCTGCTACGGAATGTTCGACCTGTTGACAGAAATTGATAATCCTAGTATAATTATAAAATTCCTCCGTTATTGATTGACTGAGTGACTGACAGACAACGCACAGCCGAAACTACTGGTCGTAGAAAGTTGAAATTTGGCAAGTAGCTAGAAGATTTTCCGACATTCCTACGGGAACGGGAAAAAACGGGATATGTCGCGGCCAAAATCTAGTTTATTATAAAAGAAAAAGTGTTTGGCATTTATTGGACCCAGATTAAAAGATTTCATATTAATTTTTTGCGCGTCTTTTTTTGTTACGAAAATATATCCGACACCGTTCTCGTGATGTATCATGTATCACGAGAAGGGTGTCGGATTTTGTTTTTTTTTATAGGGTGTACCTTATCGAGAGGTAAATACGGCAGTCTTTTTGTTATTAACAGGCTCACCTTTGACCACTATCTGACCTGATTGTAAGCAATAAGAAGGCTGAGTCTAAATTTTCCTTTAAGCGAAAAATCCGAAAATACTTCTTAAAAGCTTGTCATTCTTAGTTGTTCTTCGTCATGATTATTGTGAATTCTCTTAATCAGTAAGATTATTAAATATCATATTTATTAGTTTATTATTTTAGCATATTTATGTATTTTATTAGTATAATATATATATTATTTGTGTATTCTTTCCGAAACAAAATTATATTTTAAATGTTATTTTTATTTGTTGTAAACCTACCACAGTGTAGTCTTTGTAACCCAAAGGTTGACTGGTAGAGAATGCCTTGATGCATTAAGTCCGCCCATGTACCACTATTGTACATTAAGTTTAAATAAATAAAGTGGTCGACGGTTGAGCACGCATGCCTATAGTAGGCGCCAGATAATCGTGGAATAACGGTCATTGACCCACCTACAATTATTGACATTTTTAATTTGAAAAACGGAATTAATGACACAAAGCTGTCCCGAATCATCATCTCTCGTGATCCTTAACATTGTCTAATAATGAAAAACGATTCATATTTAATTGTTCAGGTACCTATGAACAGTTATTAGGGAAAGGTCAATGTACTTTATTCCACATTTATCTGGCGCCTACTATAGAAGTAACTAATTCACTCTTAACTCAAATACCCTTCAGTTTCTTTCTTAAATAGATGAAACTTAACACATTAATAAGGGTTTGAAAAGTTAAGTTTAAACTATTTTAGTGCATGACACGGAAGAGCGTCAAATTAGTATAACTAACCTGACCCAGTGTAAATTAGATCTCAAAATAGCGGGTTGAGCTGTTAATGTAATCAGTGTGACTGTTTAATTACTGAGAGTGTTATCAACGTGCAGGTCAGTGGCGTAGTGACTGAAGGTGGGCTTATTAACTTGTGTTATTTATACAAAAGTAGGGTATTTTGAGAAATACGTCACCTCAGTCTGTTCGTGTAAAGTTTTGAATGCTGTATAGTTTCACTTGAATGTTTTGTTTGCAAATATTGTCACGTTTTTCAGGAAATAAATAAAGAGAGCGATTTTACTTCCCAAAATAATAGAACGATAAGTTTCAATAATTTTTCTACCATTAAAGTGCGTAGTCATTGGCGGATCCAGGGGAAGGGGGGGGGGGAGGTAAGGGCCTCAAAATACCCAGATTACTTTGTATACAACCTAACGAAATCATTGAGGAATTTACGGAAAGTAATCTAAGGAGGCTTGTTATGCGTCAAGCAAAATAAAATTATGTGCTTTTTATTGGTCTTTACTTTGCGAAAACCCACCCTCAGCGGGATCGTGCCCCTCCAAACGACTATCCTGGATCCGCCCCTGCGCGTAAATGATCTACAGACAGGCACGACGCGACAATGTAACCACAGTAGAAATTGCTTTCAATGTTCAAAAGATATTACTCGATCACTTTACACAATATTGGTCTTTTAAGTGAACTTATTGCACAAACACTGTCTGCATTTTAGCGAGATAGGCACTACAGTTTTTTAAATCTCGCAATAGTATCTATTGGAAGCTCCATTTAGCATTTTGCCATTTAGCATTTACGAAGAAAGGTCCTTTATCTAGCTTGTAACTACCTCCTTTGTAGTTCATTTAGCAATAACCTATTGAAATAATTGAGTTGGCTCGCTCGATATTAATTTATAATGTAAATATTTCATTATGCCAAATCATTCCACGACTCTTAATTGAAATGGAAGTTTGTTTAAACCTATGCATTTCATATTAGATTCTAATAACCACGATTTGGAAAATACATTGGTAAAATTTTGATTGATTTTAAATTGATTTTGGATTGGGTAATAATTATGGTTACGCTAGCGGTTAAAGTGAGAAACGGATTGGAATCTCATTATTTAGGGTACCTAGTGCCTTTACGATATCTTAGGGTGTTAGCCACATCAATCTCGAAAGATGCCATCGATCGACGTTGATCGATTGGTGTAGTAGCTTTGGCTGATCGAGGGAAACCCGGCGATAAACAGTTGATCATCCGCCGATCAATGCCATCGACCGAAGTTGATCAATTGGTGTGGTAGAAAGTATCCATCGACATCGACTAATTCATTCTATCATCGATCAATGGCATCGATCCACGATCGATCGATTGGTATAGTAGAAACTATCGATCGACGTCGACTCATAAATTCTAACATCGATCGACGATCGATCGATTGGTGTGGTAATACCCTTATACCTATTTAATCACAATTTTTCGGTTTTTGATCTGTTTATACTCGTAGTTAACTCAACCGGAGTTAACTACGAGTATAAACAGATCAAAAACCTCGCCCTGTCAAAAGTGTAAAGGTTATTTTTAAACAAGCGTGCTCTATCATCCCATTACCACATCATTGCTTACCATGGTAAGATAGTGGTCAAACGTTAGCCACTTTAGAATATATAAAATGCAAGTCGGTGTTTTTGGTTGTTTCGTCTTTTTTTAACACCAACTTCCGAATAATTTCGGAACCTTAATAGTTTATTTTATTCTTTGTAGTGTTTTTTATTTGGAAGTCGGTTGTATTTTTTGTAAAAAGTTTATTTTTTCTTTTCAGTGGTCACAACTAACAACACCATTAATAATATGCAATTTCGTTTACCAGCTTGGATGAAATATTTTTTCCAGCTATTTCGGCTTAAAAATCAAACTACTGAACCGATTTTGATGATTTTTTATGGGACCACTCGGGAAGTACATTAAAAAAAGTTTTCTTTTAAATCGGTTCAAAAATGTTATGAGGTAGCAAACAAAAAAACCGCCTCCTTTTTTTGACATCGGTTAAAAGCAAAGTCTAACGGGGGCTCTGCGAGTTACCTCGGCCCCTCGTGGGTCTTCCCAAGGCCCGAGACACGTCTCGAGTGACTAAGAAGTTGGAAAAAAAAACCGTGCAAGAATTAAACAAGAAAAAAGACCTACCACTGCATCTCCTACAGCTCTCCCTCTCTCTCTTCTTAGGCGCATCGAACACCTCGTCCTCAAGGCTGAACTCTGAGAGCCTCCTGCCCTTCTTCTCTCTCTCGTTGAAGTCCGACTTGATCTTGCTCCTCATGAACTTGGCGTAGGCTACCCTGGTGCATGGAGACACTGCGGCCAGTTGGGGATTGTATTCTGAAAGAAGAATTTATATTTAGTGCATGTTCAAACAAAGTTTTGTGTCATTCTGTATATCTATTTTGTTTTTTTTTCGCCCTGTGAAAGTAAAGCTCTTTTTAACTATATTTTTTCAAAAATATAAAATATTTACACTAAAAGCACTTAGAGCAGAGTATATAGGTTATTTTATATCATAAACGTTACGAAACTGCTTTAATCTACTATTGAAAACCTTGTTTGAATATCTGCTAGGTAATTCGTTCTAAAGCCTCTGGTTCCGCGGTTGCAATTTTAGTTTTCTGACCTGAGTTATTTTTTTTTTAAATAACGCAGCATATGCTGAGAGAGGGACCTTTTTGGCCTCGCACAAGACGTATTAAATTCATGCTGTTCTTTCTTGCTTCTGTTAGTGATTTTTTATGACTGTTAGTTTTAATTCATATTATTTTTCTGTTTGTTTTGTGCGAGTTCCAAATAAATATTTTTCTTTCTTTCTTTTTTGACGTAAACTGGCAACAACATGTGTCTCGATAAACCATCATGAAAACAAAGACAACCCATCTGCAGCCAGAAAACAGAAATATCTTTGTCTTTATCCTCCACATAAAATAAACTTTACAAAAACAAATTCTTTTGGACTAAATCGTGAAAAGTTGGACCACGTAAGTTATGGGTCTTCTGAGAGTAGGTACATATTTAGGTGTAGTGTTTTCAATTAATAATAGTTCTTGAAAATAGTAGTCACCTAATCTAAATTAATGACATTTTGGATTAGCGCAGTGGGAGTTTATCTAGGACATCAATTAACATTTTCTCTTCAAGTAGAAATAAAGAAAAAGTGTTTATTTGCGACAAGTATAAAGACGCAAACCTAATAGTTTCTGCGGGTCAATGGTCCTGGAAGCCATGTTCTCCAGGATGTGGGCCCTGAGGGACTGCCGGCTCCTCCTGGTCTCCGCCTCAGCAGTGGTGCCTATAGGATCCTTGCGAACCGTGTTAGTTCGAACCAGGGCGTTCCAGTCGCGTTTTTTGCTGGAACGAACAGTTATTTTTAGAGATATGAACAATAATGGAGTCAGCAATAGCGTGGCCATTGAAAAGATGGAATGGAAGAAAAACCGACCAAGTGCATGTCTGACCACGCACAGTGAAGGGTTCCATAGTTTGTTATCCATGACATAAAATAAGTGGCCAATTTTACGGGGTCATTCATTCTGACAACTTTTACTATGGGACCAAATCCGAAATCGCAAATAAATTGGTTGTCTGTAAAGTCGTTTTAAGGACGATAGTTTAACGTGAAAAAGTCATAACAAAACATTGGTGAAATGATCGTAACGTTACAATGAGTCATCCTTTTCGTGCGTGCAGCCGGCGTTCATCGATTTATTAGACGTTGTCACGTCAAAAATATCAGCTGTTCAGTACATTTTGTCGAGTTTTTCGCAAATTTGCTGACACTAGATATTTAGGACATAATTACTTCCTACCTGTCAGTACTCCCTCTCCTGACGATAGCTTTAGCGATCTGGCTGAACACATCCTTGGGTTTGTTCTCTTTCGATATCACGTCCTTTATGATGCCCTCCACGATGCCAATGTGGAAGTCTTTCAGGATCCTTCTCTCCATCACTTTACCTTTTTTACCAGCGACTGTGGGAAAGAAAATTATTTTCATTGTCTATATTTAAAAGCATGGTTTCACAATTTCTTGCAAGTCGCCCATAGGACGGATGCTCTTGTCATCCGCTTCCTTCGATTTGGCGGTATTTAGTGTTTTCCTTCTAAAATATATTTATAATAATAATAATAAAACATTTATTTCAGAATCAAGTTCCATATTTTTTTTTATAAATACATTTTTTTTTTCTTTTCATTAACATACGTTCGTTATCATACTCCGATGCCACTTCGTGGACATTGGTGTTGATTATACGTTTTTTCGAATGTATTATAATTACCTTTCGTAAATGCTGTAATATATAGTATACATTACTACATTTACACAAAAACAGTTTTACATTGTATAACTATTTTTTGTCCCAAATAAATACTATAAGATAAAATAAAAAAGTTGTCAATCTTAGTGTATAATTCAGTATCGTTAGTTTTCGCTTGATAACGCTTTTTCCAAAAGCTTTTCTTCTGCAATTTTTTCTTTTCCAAAGAGTTTAGTTTCATTGGGGATTTTATCAGGAATTTAAATACTGATTAGCATATTCGTAATTTATGTAGATCTCTCTACATAAATTACTTTAATTTAAATTTATAATTGCTCATCACTGTTTAAAAGATTGTTTTTATAAATAAAGGTGCTAATAAACATCAAGAGAATTTTATATATATATTTTTTTTTTTTTTTTGTGGTATGGGCTTGCTCTTGACCTCGATCATGCCTGATGGAAAGCGATGGATGAGGTCTATTATGGAGCAAGCGTACCCAGAAGATGTCTGTTCGCTCTTGCTATGAAGGCTGACGGGTTATTTGTGAAGGGGGAACACAGAAGCTGGCTATATAATATTTTATTTAGAAAATCTTCACAAAAGCCGAAGAACATGCTACATTTTGGAAAGACACACGCATCTAACCTGAACCACTAAAAAAAGGAAAAAAAGAGAACCACTCATTCTAAAGAGAATCTCTCTCTCACTAAGAATCAACAAAATCGTGACGATAAGAGGCTAACAAGACGGATTGGTCGGAGAAGACAACACACCGGAGAGTGGAAGGAACTTTGCTCAGACGTGGGAAAATGCATAGGATCAAAAAATAGGAAACATCATCGTACCTGTAGCGTCCTGCATGCTTATCCTGGGCGTCTTCATCCCATTGTTATGCAGGATATCGATGAGCTCGTATCTTAGAGTAGAGATGTCTTGTCTGATCTCCATCACGTCATCCTCTGTGACGCCGGTCTCATCTCGGGCCCTCTGTTCTGCTGTCACGTACCTTCGGACCAGGACCCTCATCACTGCTTCGTGTTCTTGACGGGCTTTCTCACGGGATTTGTTCTGGGGAAGAGGGACTTTAATAGTTCTGCGAGAGTAGGTGAAGAGGGGTTCTAATGAAGCTATACATAAGGTAAAATAGCGTCCTTAGACCCATGACAAACTGACGTTGTTTCAGCGAAACTGACAATAAATCCAAAATGTTGTGATTGACATTTTGGATCGCCCTCTGCGTTCACTTGTTTAACTGGTAAAGAATGCCTTAAGCATAAAGTCCATTGTAACTTTGTGCATGAAGTTTTAAATAATAAACCAAATCAGTATTGGATTACATGCAAATGTTGCTATCGAGATCAATCATGTAATGGATGTTTTGGATGCGATGGATCGTGCTCTGTGTGCCAGAGATCATTCATCATTTGATTAATCAAAGAATCAAGACCTGACCTTTTTTTTTTTTTTTTAAGGGTGGGAAATCATCAAATGACTTCTTCCGCTCTGGGTGGAGCGGAAGGGCGTGTCAGACTCTTACTGACTAAAACCCATCCGTGTTCCTTCTAAAGCCCTTTGTGTTCCAGGGCCGCGGTGACTCTTTCGAAAAAATTCCGCAACCCTGGCAGGCTCTGGCCCTAGCGGGCCCCTTCTTTTATGCTGACATCTCTTTGAGGCGCGCGTGAAACACAACGCGCCATCGACCCGGGCCTGGTGGTGATCGGACAGTGAGCCACCCAATGCTCGCCGTCCGCAGGCCCGCGCCTACGGTGGCCGGAGATCGCCCTGCGACTCCCGACGCCCGGGGCGTCTTCTCCTGTTGCGGCGGTTGGGACGAAGGCCTTGCCTTTCCCTCGCGCGGCCCTCCTCCTCCTTTGCTAGCATTACTGCTTCGCAGAAGGAGGTGACCGCTTCCCAAGCCTCCTCGCTCCGGACCATGGATTCATCAAGACCTGACCTGAGCTGGCTATCCTATTTCCTACTAATATGATGAATGTGTTTACGTAAACCTATTACACCTCAACGGCAGATTTGGTGGAAACTCGGAACACAGAGAGACCATGATCTGGATAAGAACAAAGGATTTTTATTCCAATAGAACGTCACTGTTGGATTGTTTTCGACTTTCATGTGGGCGAAGGCGCTGGCTAAAAGTGGAGTCACAATCAGAATTATGTTGTCACCTTGATACTGAACTAGTTTGGTTTTTAAGCAGGTGCTTTTTATGTGCAACTTCTAACAGCGTTTTCATCCGCGTGAAAGTGGAATATTTTTTGGAAGGAACGGAAAATGTACGCGGGGAAAAATGTTTCCTAGGTCCTTTTACAGATCCTGGTAGACCAGGATCTGTAAAAGGACCTAGGAAACATTTTGAAAATTGCCCCATGTGTAGACACATGGGGCAATTTTCTTAAAAATACTTTCTGCCATTAAAACGAGAAGAGGTAAACAAGAGACAGAGAAAGTTACCTTCGCGTTTGTAAAATTAATATGCATTTGAGTACATTGTACAGGTTCTGC
Organism: Mamestra brassicae; assembly: GCA_905163435.1. Classification (NCBI taxonomy): domain Eukaryota; kingdom Metazoa; phylum Arthropoda; class Insecta; order Lepidoptera; family Noctuidae; genus Mamestra; species Mamestra brassicae. The sequence continues at coordinate 11,190,791 of LR990989.1, read as the reverse complement.
TAAAATTCCAAAGACAAGAAACCGAAGAATTAACCGCAAAAAACTGAAAGTATATCTTACGATGATAGACCCCCGATCCCTGTTATTGCACAGTCGCTTGACCCAGCACATGAAGTGCTTGGGGGTAGGTATGATGTTGAAGGGGGGAGGCACCGTGTCCCCGTCCTCGAAGTAAGACATCCACAGGTTGCTGCGGGCAAACTTCCACTCCGTGTCGGCGCGTTCCTGGAAAATGTAGAAAATATTGTAGCTTCATGTTTCGTGTGATCTATTAATTAATGGAAGTACCGAGGCTAAACAACAATAATATAATAGCACTATTTTATAAAGCTCGGTCGGTCGTGGCTTGTCATTATATAAAAGAAAAAGTAAATGTTGCTCATAACATATATCTATGTAGTTTCAAATCATCATCGCACGTCGCGTATCACACTTTTTATATTGATTCGACAATATTGATAACTTCATTTACGAAGTGGAACAGATGAATCCTTCAAATTTATGATTGTGAACGATAATAATTCCAACTATCTTCTATTTTCGATAGTCCATTTCTCTGCCAAAAGCCATCCAGAAACAAAGAAATTTTTTATTTATTTATTAAGAATCTCCAACACAGGGTATTTCACACAATTTATTGCAGAAGCAGTATTTGGGTATTTAAACAGTTTTCATCTTCACTTACAGGAAACCACAGCATGCAATTCAGCATGATTGTTAAAGCTATTTGTGCACCTAACTCCAACATCAAGATGAAATAAATTTATATTTTTCCGGCTGATTTCAAAGATGATAATAAATTAATATTAGCTCAATCAGTTTCTTAAAGTTTAAAAACTATCATACATACAACTGCTGCTACTTACCGAAATAATCTGATAAGAGTTGGACATCATAGCAATCAGCATGTTCAGGAGTACGATGATATTGATGACCGAGTAGGATCCGAAGGTCAGGAGAGCCCAGAACCTGGTGAAGCTCTTGATGCCGGTCAGCTCGAACGTGGTCAGGTCTACCAGGCCGAAGGATGCCCAGAACAAGGACTGGGATGTTTCGAATAAGCTAGAAAGATATATGATGTTAGAAGATAACATAACATAACATAACATAACATAACATAATATATCTTGGGACAACTCACACACGGTCATCCGATTCCAAACTAGGCAGAGCCTGTGCTATGGTAACCAGACAACTGATAAACATACTTATATATTTTTAAATACATACATATTATAGACAAATTACACCCAGACACAGAACAAATGATCATGCTCATCACACAAAGATTTGTCCTGGGTAGGAATCGAACCCACGACCTCCGGTTTAGCAGTCAGGATCACTAACCACTTGACCAACAGGCCAGTCAATGATTGTCAGATGGAATGATTTGGAATATAGAGAAATAAATAAAGGTGATAGGTATATTGTTGACACGACATGTTTCAATTAATTGAATAAATTGACAACTCAAATATTGCTTGCTATGATTCAACAGACAATAGAAAGCATATCTTGATAAAGGATCATAATTATTTTCAAAAAAAGTCTCACTTAGCATATCGTCTCCAAATTGTACAAGCTCGTTCTTGACCATCAAAATCCGGTATACCATTCGGAAGATGATAGCATTTATTCTTCTCCAACTCGGCGTAATACCACATCAGTTGATTTAAACCTAAACAAAGAAAAGATTTAAAACTTAGGCCACTATCGCACTGGCGTTTTACGAGCGTTGGCGTTTCTCAAACTGTTGCCAAAAAACGCAACGTTGTCGTTGTGTTAACGCAACGTTAGCTTTTGCCACTAGAGGCTCGCGACGTTGGAGAAACGCTAAAGCTCGTAAAACGCCAGTGGAATAGCGGCCTTAGTCCTCCAACAGTTTTTTCTTTTTTCTGCGCAACATATCTCTGTCTTCCATAGTTTTTCATTAGTTGAACGTATCCTACTAGTCACTTCCTTTTCTAGCCATGTTATCTTTCACACATTTCATTTATATTTTTTTTTAACTACAAAAATAGACCTGACGTCACAAAACCTACATCGCGATATGAAAGTTCTGCGCGTGCACAATACAACAACTATCGGACAGTTGCCCACCAGACACAACACTCGTCACGTCGGAGGAACCTCCCTTTTCACTATCGGACAGTTGCCCACCAGACACAACACTCGTCACGTCGGAGGATCCTCCCTTTTTAATAGGTGTTCCGCATACCTCTTTAGCCTCTCCTTTACAACATATGGATGTTAATATGGCCCATCAGATCATAGAAAAAATCGTTTTTGTTCGTACTCTTTGTTATTCGGACTGTCTCCTTCTCGGCTTGAATTGAGTCTATATGTTTTTTTTTCCACTTACCACATCCAAAAGCAAAAAGCACCAGCATATAAACGAAGAAGAACTTCAAGATGTCCAGGATCATTCTTCCCAGAGAGACTTGAAGGGGTCCAAGGTATGGATTGATGGAGAAGATATGAACCAGTTTGAGAAATGAGAAGATCATGCCAGCTGCAAAGGCCCCTTCAGATAGCAGCATGGGGTCGTAGGAGTCCCATTGTTCTCGAGGGTACCAGGGGTCTCTTCCTGTGTTGAAGTCTCGCTATAAGGGAAATATATATGTTATTTGAATACAAGTAAATTCAGAGCAATATATTGTGCTCTACAGAGATCATTATTATCATCATATCAGGCGAAAGTCGTTTATAGACAAATGCCTCCCCAAAAAGTCGCTGCATCGACTGGTCCTGTGCTTCTCTTATACAGCAGATTCTCGCGGCCTGTGCCCAGGTGGGCACATTGCCCTGCAATCAAATAGTCACTGCCCAATGCTTATCACTTTGACTGTTAAAAAGCCCCTTAATTCAAGAAGGCCTCACTCGAACAACTCTCGTCTTGGTAAAAAGTTATTCCTAGCCGACAACTGTTCTTTAATATTACTGAAACTGTAGTATACATATTTATCAGTAAGTCTTTTGATCTGAAAAAATAATATGAAAATATGTAATTAGTTAATAACATCATTACTTTTTGATGATACACGCACGCTATTTGTTTGCCTTGACCATATTTTTTTTCGAAATTTCGAAAATCACAAATGTATGCCTCACTAATGTGAGGTATCTAGTCAAGGTTATTTTAGGTAGGTACCGTAGAACAGACCAACTGACCTCTACGAATAGTTGGAACTCATCGACCCCCATAGAAAGCTAATATTTATAATAGGGAACGAATTGCTCTATTAGCGAGAATACGCTTAATTAATTGAGTTCGATCACAAGGTATCACCAAACTGATTATGAGCTTGTGAGTCTTGTCAACCAATAGGGTTATTTTACTAAAAAAAAAATATTGGACACGTATTTTTTCTTTTTTCACACACGTTACTACGGTCGATGGTAAAATTGGGAAAAAAATTATCATCATAGTGACCAAGCCACCAATATTTTTTGGAAATCTATCTGACGGACCAATTAGATTTTTTAGTAAAATAACCTATTCCCTTGAAAAGTTCATGGCGAGTACATAATTATCATAAACTTCATCAGACGTACGAACACAGCCGGGATAAATTATCTTGTATCCTAATTCAGGAGATGGTCCAAGTTCAGCCATTGAGGCGTGATTGAAATAAATAGGATATATTACTTGATCACCATGATTCTTGAAAACATTTTAAGACCATAAACATTTTTGGAGTAGGTCGGTAACGACAACATTATGTTTAATTTCTACATGTAACTTTATTTTGCGCGGTACACCCAAGGGAAAGAAGTTTGTATTCATAAATGAGAATAATATTATGATAATTCCAATTAATTAAAACAAGGAATGTTACAATTTGTAAAGCTCCCATTTCGGCAGTTTTGTTTTAATTATGGGCCAATTTAACCAACCGTCTTCGGTTTAAATTAAGATGTGTTTATCTTTCCCTACGATAAAGCAGCGATTCTGTTTCTTTGAATAAATATTCACCTTTTATACTTACATCTTTATTGTCAACTAAAACCTAGTTGACGATAAAGAACGCGACTTAACGCGCATATCCCGTTTTCCCCATTCCCGTAGAAATATCGCGAAATCCTCTACACTCCCCAAGGAACCTACATGCCAAATTTCAGCTTTCTACGACCAGAAGTTTCAGCTGTGGGTTGTCTGTCAGTCACTCAGTCAGTCGTAACGGCACAATTTTTAATATATTAGGATATGTTGCCAAATCAAAATCAGCTAACGACCAATTTACAGCAGAACAAAGCGTCATCTACAACCAAGCTTTTTCTCGACTGCAGTCAGCTTTTTGTATAACCAGGCGCAGCTAAATACTAGTTTTTACGCTGAGAAATTTTACGTTGAGCAACCTCCTAATATGACAACACGTAACAGAATAAACGCAATACCTGAAAAGAGGTCATTGGACTCATCATTATGAACAACTTTTATTATGGGACGAACACTGAAAACGCGAAAAAAAAGATCGACTAATCCCATACATTTAAAAATGTACGCATAACTCGACAAAAGGTACTGACAACTGATTTTTTGGAGATTTTGGCATTGCTCCCATAGTAAAAGTTAATAATGATGACTACAATAACCCATTGTCAGGTATTGCGTTCATAATCATAATCATCATAATCATAATAATTTTATTCATTTGCAAACATGGGTAATATACAGTTGTTTCATTTATAATAAGTCCTCCATATTCTACCATCACATGGGCATGCAAATTACATTAAATTTCAAATTAAAATAAATTAAATATTGACATGAAAAATGCAAAAATAGTAATGTCAGATGGAAACAAATGTCAAACAGATCAATAATGTCAAATGAAACAATTATGTCAAAACTTTCACATAAAAATAAATTAAATATTGTCATGAAAAATTTAAAAAAAAAAAAAAAAAATAATGTCAATAGGAACAAATGTTAAATAGAACTTTAATTTCAATTGAAGCAACAATGTCAAATGGAATTAAAAGTATGTCAATTTGTCAGTGACTTATCATTCAGGTAGTCATCAATTGTGTAGTAACATTTTTCAATCAAAATATTTTTTAGCGTCTTTTTAAATTTTAATACAGTCATATTTTTAATATTATTAGGTACTTTATTAAAAATGCGAGGGGCAATACCAAAAAAGCTTTTTTGCATTAGTGCGTTAATTTATTCTGTTACACGTTATAGAGATATGATCATATAGATAGGCATTTATGAGTATATGACCTACACCCAGATTCTAGATAAAACGATTACCTCTGAATGCCAGACTTTCGGAGTTAAGTTTGCAGCTTTGACTCTTTGTGGTGGTAACAACAAATAAACATTTAATTCCGCAGCACACCCGTTCAAAAACTTAGATCAACGTACCTGGACGATGTACCAAGAAGAGAATCGCAAGCTAATCCAACCAATGTAAAAGGCATTCGTGATAAAATCGACAATGTTCCAAAGATCACTTATGTACTCAGTTATTCCGCCTGTCCATAGCGACCTTATTTCTGCCCAAATTAGACCTGAAAGAGAAATATTGTCAGTTTATGTTCAAAGAAAATCACGATCATTCTATTCTTAATTATTTAAATCAACGCGTTTCGTATTTTTCATCCATTCATCTCTATCCATTATTAAAGCAAAAAAAAAAAATGTTTTATTTGTATGTTAAAAAAGTGGAGTACAACTTCATAAATTTAAGTGTGCTTTAAAAAAGTGGAGTTCACATTAAATGTGTTTTAGATTGAAATGGATATTTTAGCAAGCAGTATTGAAATAAATGTGATAGTTTGAAATATTATGCAGTCTACCGTACACCCATGCAAAAATAAAGTGGTTTTTAGTTTAATGGAAATATTACTAAATGCACTTTAAGCTCTGTGTACGTAAGTTGAATTTATTGCTATCAAAATGTCGACGGTTTTCAACATTTTGTGTTATAAAAAGTCAGAAGCGAAAAATTAAATAGGAGTAATTACAAAAATCTTTAGAAATTACATTAACAGTGTAAAGAATAAAAAAAAAAGATAATATTAATGAAAAAATAAGATAAGTCCATCCAAATTGGTTTATCCTCTGTTTGTCAAAACAATAATCCATTATTCAAGTAAGGAATGAAGACGTCCGTTAGTAAATAGGCATATAATAGCAAGATCCCAGAGCCTCCACACATTCCTTATTTTTTTCAGAAACAAAATTTGAGGGATAGAGCAGTGTTAGTATAAACTTTACGATGTAAAAATACCGGCTAGCTTGGGCCGACGGCCATTTTTATTTTTTCTTATGTTTAGTAGACCATATTTCAAGTCTGGTAGATACCAAATCTAATAGAGAATGACTAACGGCTGGTCTCAATAACGTATCTACCTGAAACGTTGCCCCACACTAGGATTACTTTTGTATTGAGGGTGCGTTCTCGCTCAACCACTGCGCCAACCGTCCGTCAAAATTGAAACCGGCCGTTAGGCATTTAGTCCTTTATGCATCACGTTTAAATAAATAGTTTTCAATAGTCCAAACATTTTGTTACTCAGAAACTAATTAATGTCTGGAGGCTCTGGTATTTAAACCTTGTGAGTCAAAACCGTCAAAGAAGATATTATAGAAAAGCATGCCAACAAACGCAAATTTACTTGCTATGTAGATGATGACGCTGAACTCGATGATGCTGGGTAAGGAACCTCGCTCCCGCTCCTTCCAGTGGTCTACCAGCTCTTGGAGCCAGGTGATTCCAGACCATTCCAGGACGAGGTAGTCTGCTCGTTGAGATGCGAGGGATAGAAGAGCTGAAAGAGAGATAAGATGAGTACTGGTACTGGTGCAGTGGTTTTTTTTTCTCCTTTAAGGCATGTCAGCCCCATCATAACCTAACCTAAGTTTAAAAAAACACTACAAACTAATTACATGCAAGATTTAGCATAATACAAAAAGTAGAGTCATCGACACATTGCCATATCAATTTTAGCGGCGTCACATTCTGGACTGGCGAGGATTTCAAGGAAAGTACCCATATGGGAACAGGGCTTGTCCCAAACTACAAATGATCCTGTTTCAAGTGGAGTTGAATGGGAATTCGCAGGATTTTTTTTAAATCTATTAAATGAGAAATTATTGGGTTATGCATTTAAATATGTATATCTTCTTCAGAGACATAGTTGTAAAGTTTCTAAACTGATAGTTAGAAAGATAATTCTGCGTTTGTTCTTTATATTTTTTATTAATACATTTTGATTGAATTCTGATTTTGTTTTCACTATTACTTTTTTCTTTTTTGAAGATAACATGTGTCGATAGATTGATTTGATATTTTTTGCTTATTATATCTTTATTTGAATTGAACTTCTTTATCTGTGATGAACCTCTTAACGATAGCTCCCGAGGCTTTCTTAGTGAAGGTTACACGTGCTTGTATAATTTAGAGAATGCGTGTTTTGTGTATCCCACGTTTGTCCTTAAGATAAGCAAAGCCTGGTGTCAACATTAATCTCGGAAACGTGTCGTGTGTTGTGTACCTTTTTACTCTACTGCCCTAGAAAACATTTTGATGAGAAAATGTTAAAGAACTTCAGTATTGACATATTTTGAAAAACGCTAAAAGCTTTGTCATTTCAGTTCCTCAAACTGGATTTGGTGACGATGATTGAATACAGAAATTACAAAAAAAATTTTGATTACAATAAAAAAAAACCGACTTCCAAATAAAAAACACTACAAAGTATACAAATTACTTTAATTTCGGCAGTCGGTGTCAAAAAGCGAAAAAATAACCACAAACACCGAGTTTTTTTAAATTAAGTCGGTGAAAACAGCGAGTTAGTAATTCTCAAAGTTCAAAGTGTGCAGTTTTATTAAACAGAAATTTCAACGGTAAAAACCTAATTTTACAGACCCATATAGATGATATGTCTATATGGGTCTGTAAAATTAGGTTTTTACCGTTGAAAAATATAACAAAAATATTATGATATTTGATAAAATACGAGCACCTATTTTATTACACGTTTTGACCGGTTAAAAGGAAAATAATGATAGGGCCTTGACAGATGTTACATTCCAACACAAATCGTACACAACCTTTGGGCTTTGACTACTCATCCACAAATCTACCGCGACCGATCCAATCATCCCACCGCAGACCGATCCGTATTTTACTAGTACCTGTGGTTACGCAAGTTTTACTAATTACGCAGAAAACAATTTAAATTATTGCCACTCACTAAAGTCAAAAGGGACGAAGGGATTTTCAATACATATAACCACTGAACAATATCTTATTTCTCTGTTTAGTTCTTTGAGAAGGAGTACGCATGGGAAAATAGAGTGTGTAATATTTGGTATAGGTATTTAATTATATAACAACAAAATGATATAATTTCGATGTAAAATATCGCGTGAAATTGTTAACAATATCGGATGGGATTTATTGTATAAAAACGTTTGTTTCGTAATGTATCGAGATTTTATAATGTAATAAAGATGTATTACAATCTTACGGAGTCTGCAATTTTTCGGTGAAATTTACAATTTTCATTTGTTATAATAATCTATTGCTATAAAATCAAATAATCTTTATGAGATAGAATTTCATTCCGTATAAGCTTCAGTGGATATAACTTACACTTAAACTAATGCTTAAAAGTTAAAATGTTCATATTGTATAAAATTTCATTGGTCTAATTTTAATTTTAAATAGTTTTATTAAATGGTAATTCGGCTTAAATTACGGTCCTGACCATGGTTACATAGTCTTTGATCGTGACCAAGGAAAGTCGACAAAGCCTCGCTGTGCGGGTTTCCTATTTCTGCCTGCAGGGTTTAAAGGAACCAAGCATGAATGGGATTACGGGAGCAAATCTTAGTTATACAAAAGATAATAATTAGATCAAAAGAACGTTATACTAAATAAAATATACCTACTAAACGAACGTTACAGAAAGTGTTGTTAAAACATATATTTGTAATACAAACTGTACGTTACATTAAGTGAAAATTATGTAAAATGTTTTAAGATGAAGTAAACGTTATGTACTTTGAGTGTCAGCTTTTGAGAATAGGCCAAATATTCTTATGCTAATAGTAGTTTTAGAACGCGATTTCGTCCGCGCATTTTCTGTTTTTCCGCGTTCCCGTAGGAATTTTGGGAAATTTGTAGCGAAATCAATGCCGCCACAAGAAAAACTAACGAAGTGAAATCAGAACCGCAACAAAAAGAAACGGAGCACCATCTATCCTGCCAGCAGCGAACTACTGAACGAAATCCTACATCGCGGTACCAGAGTTAACCGTGCGATTTGAACAGTCTGAATACCAGCTATCAGGTAGACTTGCGCATAGTAAGTCGCGAACGGGAGCGTTTATTTTAGTTCACAGCTCCTTGGCGAACTAGTTCGCGAGACGGGAGCTGACTGAGCTAGTCAGAAAGGCAGATCGTTCGCGCTCTTTGCTGTTTGCTGCTGGCGCGCCTTCTTTTGTTAGTAAAGTAGCTATTTTGCCGTTGTACTGTTATTGTTTTAATTGTTTTTATAAAAGTTATAAATATAATAATTGACGTGTTTATTCTAAATTTGTAAATAGTAGCTTGTATATTGCATACCATTGTAAGATGAGAAGCACATTGGTGAGTAAGTGAGCGGCGATGCAACTAGGTAGGGCAGCACGGCGCTCCCCGCTTACTCTCGCAATGCTATTAGTCGGTCATTTCGAAGGCATTAACGAACTAAAGAGCGGTGGATCTGAGACCTAGTTCGCGTAGTTCGCCTATGGGAGCGCTCTTACGAATTAGTTCGTTCGCTAACTACACAAGACTTCTATCGAGAACTTCGCGGTAAACAACATAAATCCACATTTCTGTGTTTTATTTTGAAATAAAACAATTTCATAAAAGCTTTTCAGATGTTTAATACTACATTTTAAAGTTGAAAATTCTTTCGCAGTCACCCTAATAATACCATTCCTAACTTCGGTCACCATGTTGTGACTCTGTTTTGGTTTCAAGGGTACGGATTCCAGTAGATATCTATGCTCACTGGCATTTGACCTATAGAAAACCAATAAAGATATTTAATGTCATTTTCAATTATTTGTAAAATATAATTTCTTTTCTTTTCCTATTTTTTTTTATTTGAGATGATTTTTTTGTTTAATTTTAATTCTGTTATGTTCTTTTTTTTTAATTTATCCAAGTTGTATTTTTTAATAATATTCTATGTGTGTTTTATTTATAATAATGTTTATTTAAAAAAATATTATTAATATAAACATTATTATAAATATACGTAACACGTAGACACGTGTCACACACACCAAAACACCTAAAATTATTGTTGGTGTGTGTGTGACACGTGTTGGATTAAAAATAAAAATAAAAATTATTGCAACTTCATCCACAGATTGCTAAAACTCTTTGCAAGCCCCTGATATTGCAGGTCTCCTTAGTCGTGGTGACAACTATGCATCAAGTGGAGTGGTATCCAAAGTAATGAAAGAATACTTACTTAGAAACAACATGTAAGATGAGCTGTGACATATAAACTTGACGAAAGGTTTCTTCATGAATCTGCCGTACTCTGAATTTGGCGCCAACATGTAAATAGTGCAGTACACTGGGAACATTACTCCTAGTTTCGCCACCTATTGAAAATTTGTCATTTTAAAACAAACATATTATAAATAACAGACAACAAACAATGACATAACACCATCATCCAGATACAAGAAAGCTGTAGGGAAACCAGCACGCTTCGTAAATACAAAAACAGACCGCGTTCCGTTTTCCGGCCTCGCCGCCGAAGCCCGTCGCGACGTCCCAGTAAAAACCCTCCCCGACCTTTGATTACCGAGCCAGCCCGCATCGCTGAGCCAGTAGTTTTAAATCCCCCAATTAATAATGATATGACCCAGCCTGTCCCTTGCTGTCCTCCCGAAATGACGCCGCTAAGCCGAGGTCCGTAACCCGCAGAGGATGCCCTAGCGAGCGGTCATTTAATTTAATTTAGCTAGTTTGTAAGCCCTGGCTGGGGGCCGTAAATTCATTTGAGGCCACCACAGGATAGTCCGGTTAAGCAGTAACCAGCCTTAGTGTGCTGAACTGCGAGTGGTCAACGTCCAACAAAGAAAAAGACATAATATTAATTAGTTCATTTATTTCGTAAGACACAATCAAACTGCCCTGCCTTTTCCAACTTTGTTGGAGTCGGCTTCCACTCCAGTCGGATGCAGCTGAGTACCAGTATTGTACATGGAGCCAGTGCCTATCGGACCTCATCAACCCAGTAAGTGGGTAACACGGTACCCTTTATTAAACTGGTATCAGATTCTCAAGCCTCTGACTTTCTGAATGCAACCCTAATATGGCGGGCGGTCTACATAGTCCTCACATTCACAATACGTTATTATATTTATTTGTTAGTAGGTTAAACATAACACTTTTACACGTCAATCTTTTTTTGTAATTTTAAGCTAGATGCGGCCGGTGTTTCTTAGCTGACTACCCTGAGAAGAAACACCGAAACAAACTCAGAGGTAAAAGTCTCTTTTAAAGTCCATACAATCCGTACTGGCCAAATCATATGAGAACCATGTAGGTTAGGTGGTGGCCTTTCGAGGAAAGTGCCACACAGATTAGAGTGGACCTGACCAGACTGTGCAAGCATTTGTCAGTTATCGTGTAGCTCAAACTTAGAACTTTAAGGAGCTCAACGATTTGACGAACAATACCAAAGTAAGGACATTTGGGTAGGCTGCATAAATAACTCAAACTGCCAGACTAACTAAAATGAAACCCTAATATGGCGGGCGGTCTACATAGTCCTCACATTCACAATACGTTATATGAAAACAATGCAGACCAGTGTCTGAAATGATCTTTTGAGGAAACAACCACACAGATTTGTGTGGACCTGTCCAGTCAGTGCAAGCCTTTGTCAGTAGTCGTGTAGTTCAACTTAAAAATATTAAGGAGCTCAAGCTGTGTAAGGTCTTTGTCACAGATCTACATATGACAGCCGGGACCAACGGCTTAATGTGCTTTCCGAAACACGGAGGAGTCTTAGTAAGTAAGGATGGTCACCCACCTCGAAGATCGATCCGCGCGGCTTTTTCTATTTGGCCACGAGATCTACCTTGCTGAGCTGTCCTAATTTGGTAAGACACACAAGCAATTAGTTGCTTGTGTAATTAGCTGATGTGTGTTCCAAATGGCTTTTTTTTTAAGGATGGGAAATCATCAAATGACTTCTGCCGCTCTGGGTGGAGCGAAAGGGCGTGTCAGACTTTTACTGACTAAAACCCATCCGTGTTCCTTCTTAAGCCCTTTGCGTTCATGGTACGCGGTGACTCTTTTTCTAACAAATTCCGCAACCCTGGCAGGCTCTGGCCCAAGCTGGCCCTGTCTTCTTTGCTGACATCTCTTTGAGGCGCGCGTGGAACATAACGCACCATCGACCCGAGCCTGGTGGTAATCGGTCAGAAGGCCACCAACGCTAGCCGTCAGCAGGCCCCGCCTAGGGTGGCCGGGGATCGCACTGCGACTCCCGACGCCCGGGGCGTCCTCTCCTGTAGTTCCAAATGGCTTGGAGATATCTGTTCTGTTTAATCGGTTCTTGAAGCAGTTCAATGCTGACGCAACACTTCCGAAGCATCTATTCCATGCTGTAATAACTCGGATAGGCATGACTTGCTACAAAGGCTTAGTCGATGGATTTCCCCATAGATTGAGGGAATGTAACATTTGTGGTTTTAGAATATTAGTATTACATAACCTGAAGGCGGATGTATTATCGGAACACCTGTGTCTAACCCTTCAGGGAAAACGGGATGTTTTATGTATAACACTAGCTGTTGCCCGCTACTTCGTACGCACATATCCGTTTTTTCCCGTTCCCGTAGGAATTTCTCGTTCCCGTATAGCCTTCCGTATAGCATTCCTCGTGAATGTGGCTATCATATAATAAAGGATTTTCGAAATCGGTTCAGTAGATCCAGAGATTACCCCCTTCATAACACTAACAGTAGTACAAACTTTACTTCTTTATAATATTAGTATAGATGAATCAGTTTTCATTTCTATTCAGAACTGCCTGTTATAGTGCATTTGACTAAAAAAATCTAATTAGTCCGTCAGATAGATTTCCAAAAAATTTTGGACACGTACTTTTTCTTTTTTCACGTAAACAAAAATCAAGACGATACGGTGCGTTGAAAACTTGTGTCAACTTGTGTGACGTCACTTACCAGTACACTTTTTACTGGAAAGTGACGATTTGATAGAATAAAAAAATCGTTTCCAATATTTTTAGAAAATCTAACTGGCGGTTTAAATAGAATCATATTTTTTTACCCAGGCAACATCCCTATTGTTAATGCATGCTAGATGCATCTTCCAAATAAAATGGTTCTTTAATTGTTATAAGATAAGGTTGCTAATTGCGTGCACCCTAATAAGTACTAAAAACATAAAAGTCACATGAAAAATACCTGTATGCATTGACCCACGATGTTTTTTCTCTTGAACCCAGGCAGACCTTCATACCATATAGCTCCCAGTAACTGTTGCACGTTTGGGTGGGCAACGAACTGTAAACAAGAGTATTATTATTAATTTTATGTACTAGCTTTTGCGGTTTCGCCTGCGTTAATTTGTAAATTATGCCACGGAAACATAATAATTATTATTGAGAAAAAAAATCGAATGTCTCAAAATAAGGCCATAAGGTCTAACTTTGGTCTTATCATAAACTAGATTCAATATGAATCTTTTACTTATTACGGTAACCTTAAACGAATATATGTCACGTGATTGTAAAATATCGCGTGAAATTGTAAACTATTTCTTCTAAATAAGTCACGGCTATATTGGAAATTATTGAATTTAGGAGGGATTTGTAGTTTAGAAAACGATTTTTTCGTAATATATCGAGTAATTATAATCTAATCAAGATTTATTACAATGTTACGGAGTCTGCAATTTTCCGATGACATATATATACCTACACATATACACATGACATATATATGTACGTCAAGCTACCCGAAACTGCCAAATTTCCCCAATGAACCTTGAACCTAATACTCTAGCAATAAAGTTGAAAATCTTTTAAAGAAATTTGACAGATAGTTGTAGCTTGATGTGCTGGCGTCTGTACACCTACAAAAAACGTTTTTTTAGAAAAAAATACAATACGAAGAAACAACCAAAACCACCGACTTCCGAAATTAAAGTTATTTCATATTTTGTAGTGTTTTTTTTTTTATTTGGAAGTCGGTTATATTTTTTGCAAAAACGTTTTATTTTACACTTTTTAGTGGTACCCCACACCTAACAACACCACTGGAAAGTCAAACACGCAATTTTGTTTTCTTGATTGATTTATAATGTTCTATTTCAACCAGCTATTTTGATTTAAAAACCAAACTGCTGAACCGATTTTGATAAAATTTATATGGGAGCAATCGGAACGTATATCCTTTCACATGAAAAAATATTTTTTCCATTCGGTTCATAAATGACGGAGTTGTGAGGTAACAAACATAAAACAAAAATACAACCGAATTGAGAACCTCCTCCTTTTTGAAGTCGGTTAAAAATAAATTTATGCACATTAATAAAGTAAAAAGAAGTCCACAAATAAAGTTTTGCCATCCCTGATATATTCCCATTTAATTCGTGCCGATAAAAGAAAATACCCTTTGTCAATCGCCATTGACATCCAATCGCAGAGTCAACGCTAGAATAATTCAAAGTCACACTCTAAATTGTTTAGACTACTGCCCAGGTGGCAGATGAAAGAAAAGAGGTGTAAATAAACCATTAATACACTTTGTTTGCTTCTTAGTTCCAATGTTGACTGTTTTACGGCAGATTTTTAGCTTCAAAACAGTGTTGAGTAGATTTGATGAGTGAATTATAGTATAAGAATAGTTTTTAATTTGGTTTAGTGAAAGAAAATGTTGTTGGGACTCATGGAACTAAATATTTTCAAGCTCTAAACGTTACTTGTAATTAATTTTGATAAATAAAAGGGATGTTGGGATATAGATCCATTTTGGACAGGTATCTAAACTATTTCAGGTATTTAACAGGTAATTTTAAGAAGTATCAGTATTTTCTAAAATTACCTGTTTACAGAAAAGTAGGTACATTTAATGGTCGGACGCGGAATGTGTTGAATTTTTTAGATAGCTTCTCATTAAATAAAAAAATTGGTTGTCTGTAAAGTCGGTTTACGGACGATAGTTTAACGTGACAACGTCATGACAAAACATTGATAAAATAATCGTAACGTTACAATGAGCGTAATGTTACAATGAGTCATCCCTTTTCGTGCGTGCAGCCGGCGTTCATCGATTTATTAGACGTTGTCACGTCAAAAAAATGTCTTGTGGATTGGCCACCTTAGAAAGCAGTGGCAAAGCTGTGGGAAAAAGCTAGGGATTGCAAAAACAAAACACGATATAATTCCATTCTTATCGTTATGGTTTTTCGAGCATCAAAATCAACGTACTGCGCTATGTGCTAAGTCCGGTGGGGACCGTCAAATCGATCGCAGCGCGCGATGTGGCAGAAATGTGAAATAACTCTTGGCTGTCATGTGTCAAATTATATATATTAGTCTATGGTCATGTGTCAAATTGCTATATTTTCATAGAATTCCATACTAACGTTTTCAGTAAAACGCGATATGGGTCACAGTACGAGTTGTGTTATAAAGAGTAGAAACAATGGGATAAACAGTTCGTGCAAGTTTTATTCGTTTCCAACATCAAGATGGAAATTGGAGCAAAGAAATAAATGGATAGCTGCTGTGAAAAGAAAAAAGTAAGCAACTGAAACTATAGTAGGCGCCAGATAAATGTGGAATAAAGTATATTGACCTTTCCCTAATAACTGTTCATAGGTACCTGAACAATTAAATATGAATCGTTTTTCATTATTAGACAATGTAAAGGATCACGAGAGATGATGATTCGGGACAGCTTTGTGTCATTAATTCCGTTTTTCAAATTAAAAATGTCAATAATTGTAGGTGGGTCAATGACCGTTATTCAACGATTATCTGGCGCCTACTATAGTATGATATTACTGAATATATTTTACTAGCTACCGCCCGCGGCACCGCCCGCGTGAACGTCGAAAATAATCCCAAGGGAACATACTCTCGGGATAAAAACTATCCTATGTCCTTTCTCGGGACTCAAATAATCTCTATACCAAATTTGATCTAAATCGTTCCAGCCGTTTGCGCGTGAAGAAGTAACAAACATACATACACACACTCACAAACTTTCGCCTTTATAATATTAGTGTGGGTTTTACTATACTGCGTGCCAAAGTTACAACCCTTTTTTATTTGTTTTAGTGCTGATGGGTCCCCATGGCAATACCTCATGACACAATATTCAGTGAACATTTTATTAGAGGCTGAAAGTCTGAAAATCGTTATCAAACCATACAGTTGCCATAATTTGACAGATCTCAAGTCCACAATAATTGTGGTCACTAAAGGGCGCTGTCATCGCGCACACAGCGATGTCGGCTTCCTGTTGAACCGGATGCAGCTTAATTATACCGGTATTTTAAATGGAGCGACTGTGTCTCTTTTTTTCAAGCAATCAAAGAAATTTTAGTTTAGTTCTCATGAATGGTCAAAATAATATTTTCTTATCCAAAATTACTCTCACTAACTAAGATGAAGTCATCCCAAGACGAGTTATATTTAAGCAGTCATATATTTGATTTTAAAGGGAACTGAAATAAGTGCTCACAACGCGATTCAGATCAAAATAACAAACTGTGCAAAAAAGGTCATTTCCTGCGCTGGTTATTTTGTTTTTGAAGTGAAAAAAAAAATTCCTTTAAGCGTAAAATCCGAAAACACTACTTAAAAGCTTGTCATTTTTAGTTGTTCTTCGTCATGATTACTATGAATTCTCTTAATCGGTATGATTATTATATATCATATTTATTAGTTTATTATTTTAGCATATATATGTATTTTATTAGTATTATATATATTATCTGTATATTCTTTCCGAATTGTTAAAATTCAATTTTGAATCTTATTTTTTTTTTTGTACACCTACCACAGTATAGTCTTTATAACCCAAAGGTTGACTGGTAGAGAATGCCTTGATGCATTAAGTCCGCCCATGTACCACTATTGTACATAAAGTTTAAATAAATAAATAAATAAAACTTCTTTAGGCGCGTTGAGCACTTTTTGGGTGAACAAAAATCATGGAACTCGCGTCCTCGTCACTGAACGCTTTTCATGAGCTATGTTTATACTGTGTATATATGTGTACTTTTTGGGTTAACAAAAATCATGGAACTTGCGTCATCGTCACCGAACGCTTTAGCTTTCGCTTAGTTTTCACTTCTATCGGCAGTTCCCAAAGACTACCTCGCATGTTTTTTTTTTGTGGAGGAATGACATTTTATAAAAGCTTTTTCCAGAGAGTTTATCTCCCTGAAAGTTGGAAATTATTAAGGAGACGTACGTATATCGGTATGAGATGTATCATAATAATGTATTTTTTAACGTGTAAAACTTGTGAAATTTGGATGTCCTCCATCCCAGGGTGGGCACAGGGGTCTGTGAGACTCTCACTGACAACGACTGACTTGGCCCGGCCACACGCAGGAGTATTTCAATTAAACCACTATAGGAACTGTTTTGGATTGTCAAGATCGGTCAGTCAAAAGAAATGAAGCTATTTGCACAGCATTTGTTCCAAAGCGTTAAAATACATTTAAAATCGGCATTTCAGTAACCATGCAAATGACAGGTATGCATGACATTGAACATAATGAATATTAGAGACAAAAAGAACAACTAGAAAGTGATTTGAGCTATTAACACGTACATTGTTCGCATTGTTTGAAGAGGGGACGTGTGTATGAAGCGAAACTCATAGAGAAAACTTCGATAGGGTAATCCGTCAAATTAGACCTTTCATTATATAGCCTTGAAAGAGTAATAACCCGAAGGATCGCCAAACTGAAGTGGCCGTGGTCAGGGCACATTGCTCGCAGAACAGATGGTCGATGGGGCCGAAAATTTCTGGAGTGGCGACCGCGTACGTAGAGGTAGCGTTGGAAGGCCTCCCACAAGGTGGACCGATAACCTGGTGAGGATCGCGGGTAGCTGATGGATGCTAAACGCACAGGGCCGGTTGTTGTGGCGGTACTTTGGGGAAGCGTATGTCCAGCAGGATGTCTTTCGGCTGATATGATGATGATAAAAGAGTAATCGGATTGAAAAACGTGACATGCTACAAAATAATATTTTTCTCGTAAATAAATGTGAAGTATTTTTATCCATTATGAGTTTATGACACACATCAGTTATTCGCGTATTTTCTTGATATATTATTTTTGTTTTATATTTTATTTTTATTCGGAGAGCTAACGTACAGACTTTATTCTACGCCAAATAGATACAAATGATCAGTCGCTGGGATACTGTAATGGTAAGGACACACTTTGTAAGTTTCTTAAACATATTTTG
Organism: Mamestra brassicae; assembly: GCA_905163435.1. Taxonomy (NCBI): domain Eukaryota; kingdom Metazoa; phylum Arthropoda; class Insecta; order Lepidoptera; family Noctuidae; genus Mamestra; species Mamestra brassicae. The sequence continues at coordinate 11,172,287 of LR990989.1, read as the reverse complement.
GGGTACCTATGATTATCTACAGCTACACTACTCTCCTCTAATATTATTATATTTTTTAGAATAGGTACGTGTTTTGTCCGAAATTACTCGGTTCTAGAAGGTAATCTCCGAAATTACTCTTCAGATTCCGCAAAAAATGAGAACAGAGTGTTGTAGCTTATTATTATTCCTGAAAAGTGTTCTTGTAGGATAGGCCATGAGAGCCCAGGAAAAGAATAGTCCGTTAAATTACTACATAAGTAATTTCCATACCATTTTTGTGCAGATAACTGCTTACTTATCAGTTTTAAAATTATAATTAACTTATACGGTATTTAGTAGACTGTATTTATTGGTTTAAGTTTTTAACTATTGCTCGAGTCATGTTGCAATATCGAGATTTATTGGAAAGCTATAAAATTTATACTTTAACAATAAACAAAGGTTATGAGCAAATTAACTCAGTTCCTTTTTCCAGATCAGACTTTATTGAAATGGAATAGAATGTGTCCTCATTGTTAAAACAATATTAATCTTAATAGTCTAAATACATAATGGCAATGATTGGGAAATTGTGCGGCAGGATTGTCCTAAAAAAATAAGGATTCATCTGGTTTAAACATACTAAGAAACGAGGGCATTAGTTTTAAGTGTTACAAGCCTTCCAATACTCTGATGATCACATTCATAAACAAAGAGTATGGACTGAGCGTTCTTTAGCAATCGTGCGACCACTAAGAGTTGTTTCTTTTTGGTTTCGTAACGTCGTGAAAAACTGAAACCTTGTAGGATCACTCATGTGCTAACCAGCCAATTTGCTCCGAATCTAGTCGACCAGTTAAAATTTGTTGAAACATCAATACGGAAATGTAACGTAAACAAATACCTACATTTTGAATGTGGGATTATTTTTTGGGACAAATAAGAAAAAAGAATACACACAGTACCGTGTTACATTTCAGATGAAAGGGCTTATTGTGAGGGTTCCAATTTTATTCATAATTTTTAAAATAGTTAAATTGTTTAAGTTACTTAAGAAAAAAAAACAGAAATATGAAAAGACAAATATTCGTCTCACATATTCTCTTTCGAGAGTGGTTAATTTTGCAAAACTATTGTTCAGTCCATTCTCTACGTCTATTGCACCACATCCACTACAATTGTAACCACAATATCTTCTACTCAAGCTCCTGTGATCCGATAATGTGGCCCCATCCGTACAAGTCGCAGGTAGTCAAGAAAACGAGAAGTGACGAGACTTGTAACCTCAACCACGTCAGTAACACATGAAAGTACGAAAACCGACCTTATGGCCACGAAGTAAAAACGTTGCCAGTGTGAAATAGGGATGTTTCTAAAAATTTATAATTCTAAGTCAGCCGGAGAAAAATAAAAAAATATAAAGCGCATAAAAGTCCAGGACTGACATCATCAGTTCTTGTTGGTTTAAAGTGTACCAAGATGTGACGTCACGCGAAATTTCAATGCACTCTCTTTATGTTTTGCTTACGTGACAATAGAAAGAAAAATGTGATTATATTTTTTTTAACTGCCGGACCAATTAGATGTTTTCAAGAAAATATTCTATTTGTTACTTTGGACGCTCGTTGAGTGTACTTAGGTACACTTGAGACTGGAACATGTCGAGATGTGGACGTAAAATGTGTATTTATGTGTGTTTTTATGCCGGGATTATAAAAGTATGTTGCTGGTTTTAGTGGGAGAAAGTTTGGCTGGATATTTGAGTGTTAATTTGTTACCTATTTCAAAAAGTAAGGCGACTTTGTCGGACTTGATTATGGTCTGTCCTACTTCTATCTATACTAATAAAAAAGCTGAAGAGTTTGTTTGTTTGTTTGATCGCGCTAAGCTCTGGAACTACCAGTCAGATTTGGAAAATTGATTTTGTATATGACATCTACCTCGCCTTCCTCATGAATGTAGATGTTATATTATATCCCCGTATGGGAATACGGGGATATAATATGACATCTCAGTCGTAAAACTAGTATATTATAAATGCGAAAGTTTGGACGGATGGATGTTTGTTCCTCAATCACGCTAGAACCATTGAATAGATCTAGATGAAATTTGGCACAGAGGTAGATTTATTAGCTACCCTCGGTTTTGGTATATTTATAAAAAGTAGCTTCCTGTATACCAAATTTTATTAAAATTGGTCCAGCCGTTTGCGCGTGAAGAAGGAACAAACATACACTCACAAACTGTCGCCTTTATAAAATTAGTGTGAAGTGTGATATTAGTGTGATGTGATGTGACCAGTGGTCCCGGCGCACATCGTATCGCCTCAGAATAAATATTTGCCTTGTTTTGTTTTTGTCATGTATCAGTAATGGCGTTTCACTCGAAAATGATTATTGGACATTTTTTGTTTTCTTTATTTATAAAAATTATTATGTTAATAGTTATTCTGCTATTCGAGGCAAAGACAGATCCAACAAATTAAAGATCTTAAAAATCGGTCCAGTCGTTCTTGAGTTATAAATGGTGTAACTAACCCGAATTTGTTTTATATATAATAATTATTATTATAAATGTGAAAGTAACTCTGCCCGTCTGTCTGTTGGTCACGTTTTAACGGCTGAACGCATTCAAATGATGCACACAGGTAGACCATGTCCTGGAATAGGATTAGGACCGAAGGAGCTAGTTTTTTTTTTAATATTTTGTCCTCGCTTCTGCTAGTGGCTTTGCCCGTGTGAATGTTGAAAATGATCTCAACTCCCGGGAATAAAAAAAAAAAAATAATTTTCGAACAACGCCATTTCTGATACATGACACAAACAAACCACGGCAAAAAAAATTCTATTAAGTACGAAGTTCGCTGAGACCACTAGTTAATAATTTAATATTAGAAAGTAAAAAAGTATATATGTACGTTATTTTATGTAGATTCTTAGTAGAGATGTAAATTGACGGTGATTCCAGCGTTCAATAATAAGCTGAAAGTCAATAACCCGTAAAATTATAGTTTACTCAAATTTTCCACCGCGATCCGGGTGGTAATGAAATGAAGTGACCGCATGACGTAGATCGTAGGATAAACAGCTAAATAGCGATATAGCAACACTTTCTAGGAATTTCGTTATAGACATAAGTCTGATCTAAAAATACCTAATTTTGGACTAGATAAAATTTTCATTTGAATTTATAGAAAAGTTATTTAGGCACATACAATTTAGGCATATAACGTTGAATTGGTTTGTCGAAACTTTAACACATGAAGCTGCATAGTGCTGTTCCTATCTTCAAAACTGTGAGTGTGAAGTGAACTGTCAATCCATTGGATTTGACAGCTCACTTCATAATCACTTTACCTAAGTTTTCATGGCGAGATGTTTGTAGAATCGCGGTATATTCTAGAACAGTGAAAGACCGAGTGTTGCATTGTCCCAAAACAATATGCTATTAAGGGAAGAAGACGGTAATGATTGTCTAGTGTTAATGTGATTTTCGTGTAGGAAATTGAATCAGTAGCAGGAAAGATTTTGGACTCTTGTCCCTATAAAATGGGCGTTATAATAAAAAAAAGACGAAACGCGGGAACTAAACACACCACCTCTGACAGCATCTACGGCGAATACAGAAGACGTTTAAGAGAATATCTACACTTACCATTTTCTGCTTATACTTGATAGCCAGCTTCAACCTGCCGAGGGTCTGTCGTTCCCCTGGCTCCCAGCAGTCGATGTCCCAGGGATTGTAGTTCAGCATGATCTCCAGTTCTTTGGAGGTCCTCGTGTGGTCCAGCAAGGAGGTCGCGAACTCTTGAGTTTGTGTGCGTAAAGCCTGCGATGGGAAAAATTGATTGAATCGCTTGAATAGGACTTTCATTCGGCTATTACGTAGGCTTGGTCTTTGCGTTATGTGCTCTTAGAGGTCTGTTAAATAAAACCAACATTGACTAAAATAGTCAAGTCATAATTTTCTGCTTTGCATGGAACCTTTTTTTCTGGATGGCAAATCATCAAATGACTTCTGCCGCTCTGAGCGGAGCTGACTAACGGCCGGTCTCAGGTTTGTCTTTGTAATGTGACGTTTTAGCTACTGTTGGTAGCTAATTTAACAGTTGGTTAAACGTTATTGAAACCGGCCGTAAAACCCACCCGTGTTCCTTCAAAAGCCCATTGCGTCCCACGGCCGCGGTTACTCTTTCTAATAATTTCACTACTTGCTTGGCATCTTAGGTACGGTCCAAGATACTGTAAAGAGGATATCCTTGTCTGCAGGTTTCTGGCAGACAAGGTAGCCTTTGGAAGCGTCTGGCGAAAACTAAAAGAATTTGAAATAGGAATGTTAAAATATGTTTTGTTTTTATCTGGGACTCCGGTACTAACGTTCTTTGAAGGCAGCGCCTAATATATTTTATAGTTCAAATCTCAAATATAGTTTTATTTATAATAATATCACAAGTAGCACTAGCGGGAGCCGCCGGTATTACAATACCACGGAAGTATCTTGTCATGATTCTAATTTCAACAATTATTATTTCTGTGTTCTAATTGTGAGAAATTATGGCAATGTCAGCGTTCTTTTAGCGGTATTTAAGTGCTTTCGGTTAATGGGACGTCAAGAAAAGTTATCAACATTTTATTTGAGCCACATCTGCCTCTAAATATTCAGATAGGTTAACGATTCTTTTAATATAGGTCAATCTGATGAAAGGTCGGTTGTATTTTACATTTTATCTTAACACTTCACTACTTGAAAGAGGGTTGTGATGCAGAGGAATCGGGAATATAACGTGAGGAAAGTTTAAAGTATGAATGTAAATTGATATAAGAGTTGAGGAAGACCAAAGAGTAGATGAATGGACCGTGTGACAGAAGATATGGCTAGAAAGGACACTGCTCCTATTGTCCTTCTCTATTGAGATGACTAAATACTAATAGAGAAGTATGAGAAGTACTCTGGATTCTACACTCTAATGATCAATCTCACTCATTTGATACATTCCACCAGCATTTACGACAAATCTTTTACGGTTCAAGAGGTGCGATTATGGAATGCCTTGCCCGTCTCGGTAAGGCGTACTCAATCTTTGTCCACTTTTAAAACAATGGTCAGAAATCACTATCTGTCTCTTTAATCGTTTTTATTTGGGTTCTATGCTTTTTGTTTCATAATAATAATTATATATATTTATCTATTATGCATTTATTGTATTATGCATTTATTCTATTCTAGTCTTTGGTTTGCTGAGAAAACTCAACTTTGAGTGAAGCTCGCATTTGACATGAACCTGATTATCACTGTGTTTGTTTTATAAGTTGATTTGCTGTATAATCAAGAATTAGTGAGACGATATGGTTCACCGACCTCAATGTAATCGGGTTAAGGTGAAGGGAATGATATTGTTGAACTTTGATAGAAACTTTTATAGTGTTAAAGAATTTAGATTCTCGTTAATCAATTTTAGTCAAATTTATCCGATTCTGATATCAGAAGTCGACTAAACAAAATCGGCCTAGAGCGAGTCGGACTTCCACCAAAAGTTTCTGTACCATAAACCGTGAAAACGTTTCTTGTTTATTATTTGTTTCCCTTTAATATTATTTTTTTTTAAATTGTACTATTTTGTTGTTATAGCGGCAATAGAAATACACACTGCAAATTTCAAGTGTCTACCTATTACGGTTCTTGAGATACGGCCCGCTAACAGACAATCAAGGGACGGATAGCGGTGGCTTAGTAATAGGGTTCCGTTGGTTACCCTTCAGGTACGGAACCCTAAAAAGCTTATTATCGTCTTAGCCCCACTGGCTGCCTTGCATGTGGGAAAAATTTGACTGGTCACAATTTTGACGTTTGGCGCCCACTTTGCCCAATTTACCGATTTTAGTGAGGCACGTTACACTCGCATAAGACCAATGTATATCTAGGGCTGGCAGGCATACAATTCCATTACAATTTAGAAAATAGTATGATGACAATAATCCCTAACCAGGAATTATACATATTTCATGTGTATTTCCATCATCTCAATGCTTTAACTTACCTTATACTCAACCCTGAATTCCGTCTCCATCCTGCTTAATCTGCCAAGTTCCCAGGACAGCTGGAAGGCAGTGAGTAGAGGGTCAGCAGAAGAGAGGGCGATGAGGGAAGGGGACGAGAGGGCTCGGTACGCGTTGATGCGGGCCTGAGAGTGACGGAGGGAGTCCTCTTGCGAAGACTTGACGCACTCATCACAACCGCATCTGGTAGGAAAGAAAGAGAAGTCAGCTAGAAATAATACTTTCTTAACAGAAGTAGAAGAATACAAACGAAGGATTCTGTTCAAAAAGATCTAATACTTTTTATTTTACCATTGTTTCCTTGCTGTATTTCAAAAACATAATATCACCCTTAATTATGAATGCTCTTCTGAAACACCATGTTTAGTGGTGGACGTTGTGACTATATCTCGCACGTGACTCCCAGCATCAAGTTCAGTGATAGCCGTTTCGATGAGACGCAAAAAATGCTTGGCGCAAATAAGCTCTTTTTCTTTCTTTATGCAATCTAACCACACGTTCTCTAAGCATGCATTTATGGTGAAAATAAACGATAGATTTGTTTTTTATTAGGTGCTTTAAAGATACCTTATTTTAATTACAAAAAAAAAACAAACTTAATTTTGCAGATCTGTTTGATTTTGTAAAATACTTTGCAGTTCTGTTTGATTTTTGTTAAATACTTTGCAGATCTGTTTGATTGTTGTAAAATACTTTGCTGATCTGTTTGATTTTTGTAAAATACTTTGCAGATCTGTTTGATTTTTGTATAATACTTGGCAGATCTGTTTGATTTTTGAAACATGCTTTGCAGATCTGTTTGAATTTTGAAACATGCTTTGCAGATCTATTTGATTTTTGAAACATGCTTTGTAGATCTGTTTGATTTTTTAAACATCCTTGATGAGCAGAAAATAAAGTCACCTTTGTGAATGGACAGCTAGACTCACTTTACTGCTCTTTTTCAGGATTCTGTAGTCAAATAAATAACCCTTATAGTTTCGCCATGGCCGTACGTCCATCTGTGGTTTTACTCAGAAACTATTGTTGCTATGATTCTACGAAACTTTAATTTAGCATGCTTATTGATATTAATCACGCCCACACGACAAGTTGTTTTTAACTGTAAATAAATGTTGTCGTTAAAAAGTGCTTTTTAATGGTTGAATTGAAATAAATGAATTTGACTTGGACTTTGACATTTTAACTTCATGTGTTTTTACTTTAGTGACGTAAATTAGTAAATGATCACGAAGTACGCTACCTACTTGACGTCGTGTGGCACCGGTAGGGTGGCGCCCCTATCCAGCAGGATCTTCAGGATCTCGTAGTGATTCCTGTGCGCCGCCAGGATCAGCGGAGTGATGTCTGGCGTAAACGTCGCTGATGAGGGGTCTACGGACTCCCAGCTCTGATTGGAGAAGACAATATAGTATATTATAGCGTCAATAGAAATACACACTCTGTGGAAATTTTAACTGTCTACCTATTACGGCTCATGAGATACCTACAGCTGGCTGACAAACAGGCAGACAGTGGATGCGTAGTAATAGGGTTTCGTTGATGACCTTTTGGCTAAGGAACCCATAAAATAATTTGACAACGTACATACAAACCCTACAAATAAGCTCTATCTGCTAACACAGGATGTGTTACAATTGGGAAAAATACTCAAAATAATTTTTGTTTGACTTTTTTCAAAAATCCCGACTGGAAAATTCTACTAAAAAGTTAAAAATAGAACACTTATCAAGCTTTCTGATGTAGTTAGTCGTGTTTATCGTAGTTTAATCAAATATTCGATGCCACCGACTGCATCATCACCTTTTTTGTTTTTTTTTTAAGGGTCGGAAAACATCAAATGACTTCTTCCGCTCTGGATGGAGCGGAAGGGCGTGTCAGACTTTTACTGACTAAAACCATCCGTGTTCCTTCTAAAGCCCTTTGCGTTCCAGGGCCGCAGTGACTCTTTCAAACAAATTCCGCAACCCCGGCAGGCTCTGGTCCTAGCGGGCCCTCTCTTCTATCTGACACCTTGAAAAGTGATTTTTGCTGCTGTAGAATGAAGATCATATAGCAGCTACAACACACACTACTGTATAACAGTTTAGCTCCCTAACGCAAATACTACCGTACCGGCCGTATAAGTACTCAACAACCTCGGACGTTGGACAAATTGGATTGACAACGTGAAATTTCGGTAGCACATGTCAATCTCAAACCTCCTACGTTTTGGACAAAAATTGCTAGCGCTGATGGCATACAACTTTTTCGAGGCCTTTTGGTAATGAGAAATATACCTACTGAAGGTCTTTCGAGGTCACGTACCTCAATAAACCGTTGACGTTATTTATAAATGACAATGTTCCGGCAAGTGGTTAGACAATCGGATGGCTACCATTAATTTTGCGCGGTTGTATCATCAATATTATGTGAGAGAATGTATCATTGTCGCTACCGCTTACAAAAACTAGCCGTCTTTGCTTTATTCTAGTTATGGTAGGAAAACAAAGAGCTGTGATATGTTCAGCAAAAAAAAGAGAATAGAAAATACTACGTCACTGAAGATGTAATATGTACGTCACCGACTCAACACAGCAGCAACAAAACACAAAGTAATATAAATAAGTAATTTTAGAATAATATAACCTACTAGCTGCCGGATGAAATTATTCCAAGGGAACAAACTTTTGGGATAAAAAAACATCCTATGTGTTATTCCAGACTATAATCTACCTCTCTGCTAAATTTTATCAAGGTCCGTTCAGCCGTTCAGATGTGATTGAGTAACAAAAACATACATCCATCCAAACTTTCGCATTTATAATATTACTAGCTACCGCCTGCGGCTCCGCCCGCGTTAATGTCAGGGAACATACTCCCGGGTTGAAAAGTATCCTATTTGTTATTCCAGACTATAATCTATTTCCGTGCCAAAATTTATCAAGACCCGTTCAGCCATTCAGACGTGATTGAGTAACAAATATACAACCATCCAAACATCCAAACTTTCGCATATATAATATTATTAACCCCTAACCTAAATATACCTACAGCAGTGTCAGATGTTCCAATCACACTGTCATGTGACATCTATAACAAGCAGGTGGTGGTGACGACATGGAAGACGTGGTTCTGTCTGCTCCAGCAGGAACCATCATTGCCTGATCATGGTAATGTGTCTAAACTCTTACCATTCCTTGGTCAGGGCCAACTAGTTCGTAACTTCCTACCACCATCTTCTACAGGATCTACCGGCCTGTTTAATATTCTTTGACACTCTAAGTTAAGTCAATTATTTACGAATTGCGTATGCTCAGATGGTCCGCAGGCGTCCCACTTCTAGACACGGTGCCGGACATGTACATCAGACGCAGCTTCAAAGTGAGACCATTACTGGAGAAGCTACAAGAGATGCGCTTGCGGTGGTACGGTCATTCTAAGCGTCAACCTGACGAACACATGACCAAGACAGTGCTAGAACTGGAGTCGGGATCGAGAGGCCCACCTACATGAATTTCGATCATGAAAAAAAAAACCTTAGTGACGAGAAATTGGACACAACGATAATCCAGAAGAGTTGTTTTCGGAGAAGAAGGATTAGGAGAGCCGATCCCGATCAGAAACGGGAAAAGGCTGGACAATAAAGAGAGATTTAAGTTAATTTATTGTTCCTATGTGTCTCCTATCATCAAGCCGATCATCAGTTGCCTTACTATGTTTGGATACTAAATTCTGATTGAGACTGCAGAGTAGCTGCATTGGACAGACATCTTCTGTTTACTCAGGTACACTAGTAGCTGCCCCTAAGATTTTCGGAAGAGTATTAATTAGAATGCTTACGTAAGGTTCTCCTGGCACGTGGTTGTCTTCTTCCCATTGAAGAAGCAGTTCTACAGCTTCCACATACTCTTCTTTGATGGCGTGCAGAAGAGCGTCCTGAGAACAAACGATAAAGTCTATTATAAAATTCAAAATTAAAATTCAAAATTCATTTATTCAAATTAGGCTGAGTGCCAGCACTTTTTGAACGTCAAAGTTCTACATAAAGAGTCCCCCAAAACGCCCGCCCGTCACCACTTCCTAGTGTTGTAGCTGGGAAGAAGAAGTGGCGCAACAAACTCCCCAGCAACACATCTGTCTGCTAAACTAAGCTTTTAAAAACTTGAATTTATACAATAGTATGCAAAGTATTTTACAATACATGACATAAACACACACATACACACAACATAACACAAACACTGTTTAAAAACAAGACGCACTTATACTTGACACATAGGCATACAACTACAGTTACATAAAGAGCTGCAAATTAGTTTAAAAGTCATTTTTACTGTTATTTTTTCTTCTCAAATTTAATTTTTAGTCACCTTTTAAACAATAGTCTCAATATTGATAATAATTAAAGGAAAGAGCGAGATCGCCCCAACATAAGTACTATCAATTACTTAATGGGGATGTCTCATTTATAATACATGTAACTGTTCTGGGACAAATAAACATTTTTCATTTTCATTTCAGCTGATCTTAAAAGGAATCTTAAATATTTAAATTCAGACGCATTGATGGTCCCCACTTTTGAAATTCCGTCGTTATCATAAACCAGTAGCAGTTCGCTGGTGTACATACACTACTCGCATCGAGCTGTCACCTGCTACCAGGGAATATAGTTACTCCACCCGGGGTATTACATACCCGTTTCATAAAAAAGAAATTGTGACTGTGTTTCCCCGAAGTAGATAAGGCAAGTATTATCTATTTTTATCTATCTATTTACATAGTTTGTTTGGTTGAACGCGCAATTGAAAAATCCTTTTAGTGTTGGATAGCCCATTTATCGAGGGAGGCTATAGGCTATAAAACATTACCTACGCTACGACCAAAAGGAGCGGAGCATAAAAAAAACAAAAACGGTTTTTTTTCTCTCTTTAGGTCTAGGCGTTAGTACTTCAATAAAACGGTAATTTTATAGGTAAAGACTTCATACTGTTACGAGCTTGGGGTTCGTGACAATAAAAACAGCCGATTAAATAACCAAAATGACACTTTAATTTAAAAACACTAATTACAACTTTAAACTCACTCATTATAGAACACATCTTCGCCACTGATCACTTTAATCGCACTTGAAGATCGCTTCCGAAGTATTCGCTTGTATCGCTAATCCAATACTGACCAGGTCGCGGACTACGCACTCCTTATATAGGACAGTTAGTTCTAGAAACTTCTGTTCTCGAAACATCTGGAAATTACTCGTAACTACCGCTGCCGACTGACCAGATATCGAGAAGTGTAGAATTTTCTGGCAAAGAAATGTCTAGAAGGTACTTGACTCTACTAGTTCTGCTACACGATACTAGATGGCGCTAGTTGTAACTAAATGTACTCGACATTAATTCTGGCGCGTAACAATACTTACGTAAATGTTTGTAAGTTGTTCTACGAAGTACGAATGTTAGGTACATACAAGACAAGTTATACACGTGTTTCAGTATTATTTTTCCACGGTATTTAAACAGTCAAGTACACTTTTTTCTGTCGAACAGCTGTTACTAAGAACCTTAATCTCTTCTCTTTTGGTAGTGTATATTAGAGGTAACCTGGTCGGAATTACCTAGTTGGCATAGTGGTCGCTAGATCGACTGTTGAACGTGGGTTCGATCGCTAGGTCTGACAAAGTTTATTAACCGACTTCAAAAAAGGAGGTTATCTATTCGATCCAAATGTACCTATGTAATATTGTCTGAATTGCACAGTTTTTAGATAATTATGTTGGTCAATAACAGCTTCTTAACATGTGTGCCAAATTTCACAAGTGTGTATATGTTTGTCCGCGGCTCCGCGCATATCTCAGAAACAGTAAGTCGGATTGCAAAAAATCTATTTCAGTTGGAGTAGTTATAGTCCAACTTAGGGAACAGTGTTATTTTTATGAGGTCGGTTCCAGTCTAACTGCGGTTGTCGGGGTATACCGAAATACGATAATTATGTAAGTGACAACGTTTATTCCAAATATTAAGGCTGGCACGACCGACTTCACTGGCCGACCCCACAATTTTTTTTTGGCATATTTACTTTAGTTTTTTCAAAGATTAAAGAAAACATTTATTTCTCCCTTTTTAGTTTTTAATTAAATAAATTACAGTTTTCTACTCGGTTTATTTTTTGAAATTACTTTTATGTAGGTTGTCCTTGGAGTCCGGATTTGTGACCTCACCCCGGTAGTAAACTCACCCCGGAATGTGTGAAAAAATGTAAGTACCTACTTTTTTAGTATTGATAGTCTTACGCAAGCGATGATGGAGCCGACAATGCAGCACGCTTGCCTATAAGTAACCTATTCACTCTTGACTTACGGCCGGTTTCAATAACGTATCATCCTTTAGCTAACTGTCAAATAAGGTACCAACAGTAGCTGAAACGTCATGTTTGAAAGGCAAACATGACGTTTTAGTACGAGTAGATACGTTATTGAGACCGGCCGTTAGACATTATCTACTAGATTTGGTATCTACCAGACTTGAAATATGGTCTACTAAACATAAAAAAAACTAAAAATGGCCGTCGACCCAAGCTAGCAGGTATGCTAACGTCGTAAAGTAGATACTAACACTGCTCTATCCCTCACATTTAGTTTCTAAAAAATAAGGAATGTGTGCAGGCTCTGGGATCTTGTTATTATACATATGTCTATTTACTAACGGACGTTTTCATTCCTTACTTGAATAATGCTTGGTAGCTAATTTGACAGTTGGTTACACATACGTCATTGAGACTGGCCGGTTCAGACCCAGGGGTCTTATTAATATTATTGCTGTCAGGAAACATACACTCCAGAGCTACCCACTACTTCATGGAATACAGGCCTAAATATATATATGAAACCTGTTTCGTCTTTCATGTTATTCAACCTACATGCTTAAGATTGTTCTTGTTTCAATATTAATTATTTTGAAACAAGTTTGGATTATGATCCCATAATGAGAGAAGATAATTGAATAAGATCAACTTGCCCACAAGCGCTTATTACAAGGATAATAATGGCGATGTTTTCTAACATAACGTTACGCCTGAAGGGGTGGGTTGGGGTGTAGATATTAAAACACTTACCGCAAGGTTTGTTATGAGATCGAAGGAGGTAGGTATTAGGGTGAAGCTCTAGGCTATTATTTACCGAATATTTCCAGAGAGACCAAGAAAATGTAACCTGATTTATTGGAGCCCAAATACGTCAAAATCATACTAATATTATGATTATCATCAAATCATAATAAACTTATTACAACACTATACAAACTTATAATAACTTATATTTTGACGTATTTGGGCTCCAATAAACTACTTTTAATGCTGATCCTGACAACGCCGGATGTCGTTAAAATATTTTTTTCTGTGGCTCTGTCTCGCACACGAGCATTATGCTTAGCGATAGCCGTTTTGTGTGAACATCAAACGCAAATTTTGCCAACTCGTATCGACAGAGAGAATAATTTTAAGTTTTCTAAAAAAAATGAGAAATCAGTCACCCTTTCTCTGTAAACTACTTTTCGAAAATTTTCTCAATGAACTATTTCTTGTCCAGCTAAGTATCCAGATTATGTACCGTTTGAGCATTTTTAAAAAAAATTTTTTTGACGATGACCACTCGCAGTTCAGCACTCTAAGGCTGGTTACTGCTTAATCGGACTATCCTGTGGTGGCCTCAAATGAATTTAAGGCCCCCAGCCAGGGCTTGCAAACTAAGCTAATTAAACTAAACAGTTCCATCACAACATTTCATACGAGCTGGCAAATCTTTATTCTTTGAAAAACTCAACCGCTTTTTTCAAGAGTAAGGACTGTTTCTACGAAATAACGTAAGCAGTAAACGTTTTTAAATGACATATTTATTCATGTTCATGTAAGTATTTATCGCCTTTCTAAGGGTGTTACAACACCAAGCGATCGATCGTCGATCGATGCCATCGATAGCCATCGATCGACGTTGAACGATTGGTGTGGTAGCTTTGGTTGATCGAAGAAAGAAGTAGAAACTATCGATCGACGTCGGCTACTTCATTCTACCACCAATCGATGGCATCGATCAACGATCGATCGATTCGTGTGATAACATCTTAACACTATCATCTATCAAATAGCCACATTGTGGCCTTCATAAGCCTTAATGAAGCCGTCCTGTCCTTTTATGAAACCGTGCTCACGTCGTAGTATAAGTAGTCAAATTAACTTTTGAACGGTGTGCCGGATTCCTATCAAGCTGGTTCTTGCATTGTTAGGTCTTTTTTTTTTAAGGATGGGAAATCATCAAATGACTTCTTCCGCTCTGGGTGGAGCGGAAGGGCGTGTCAGACTCTTACTGACTAAAACCCATCTGTGTTCCTTCTAAAGTCCTTTGCGTTCCAGGGCCGCGGAGACTCTTTCAAACAAATTCTGCGCCTCCATAGAGATCTACGCTTTGGAACGTGCAAATAGCTTCATCTCTTTTGACTGACCAACCTTGACACACACTACCACCTTCACTTCACACTCAGGCTAACAAACATACACATGCATTTTATTTTTTAATTTTATTTTATTAGTACCTTTTCTACTTATTCTTTTCTAACATTAGTCCTATACTTATGTCTTTTTTTTAAGGTTGTGAAATCACCAAATGACTTCTTCCGCTCTGGTTGGAGCGGAAGGGCATGTCAGACTCTTACTGACTAAAACCCATCCGTGTTCCTTCTAAATCCCTTTGCGTTCCAGGGCCGCGGTGACTCTTTCGAACAAATTCCGCAACCCTGGCAGTGCATTATTAGGTCTTGCAACGATATTCCGATACCGAGCGAAGCTAGATTCTTCAATGACCTCAATATTGCAATTGGATTTCCTAACAAATTGGAAGTCCAATGCATTTCTATTTGATTTTCCAAAGTATACGTAGACATCGGTTACTTTGGTTTGATTATACTGAAACTGATAGTAATGGCCTCGCTCATGTTTGATTAGCTTTCAATTATTAAAATTTTAGCATTGGGTACTAACAGTCTTTAATTTGCAGCCTGAACTGCGATTAAGCGGGAGGACACGCCCGGGTGTCAGCACTGTGAGGATCGCCCGGAGGACACGATGGAGCATACGGTGGAGGTCTGCTCTGCTTGGGCGGAGCACCGCCGTGTCCTCATCGAGGCGATCGGCGGCGGCGACCTCTCGCGTCCGGCCCTGGTTGAATCCATGGTCCGGAGCGAGGAGGTTTGGGAAGCGGTCACCTCCTTCTGCGAAGCAGTAATGCTAGCGAAGGAGGAGGCGGGCCGCGCGAGGGAAAGGCAAGGCCTTCGCCCCAACCGCCGCAACAGGAGAAGACGCAAAGGGCTTTAGAAGGAACACGGATGGGTTTTAGTCAGTAAAAGTCTGACACGCCCTTCCGCTCCACCCAGAGCGGAAGAAGTCATTTAATGATTTTAAAAGCCTGAACTGAGAACGTGTGTCTGTCTGTCTGTTACCTCTTCACGCTTAAACCGCTGAACCGATTTAGATCGATATAGAGATAGCTTGAGTCCCGGGAAAGAACGTAGGATAGTTTTTATTCCAGAAATCATCCTATAAGAGGGAGAAAAGGGGGTTTAAATTTGTATGGGAGTCCGTCATTATTGAAGATAAAACCATGAACCTTTGTATTAAGGCACTGGAAAAAAAAACATATGTTTAAGCGTTTTTGAAAAATAAAAATGGCTGCCCAAAGTACCACGCGGACGAAGTCGCGGGCAAAAGCTAGTAGCTTATAAAGACAAGAGCTGGATATTGAGACTGATCAGCTCTATGTGATTTTAGGTTTATTTAATTTTAACTGTTTGTGCAAATAGAGTAAAATATGACGATATTAATAATATTTAATTTCTAAAAACTTTTTGTCAAAAAAATACAACCGACTTCCAAATAACAAAAATACTACAAAGTAAAACTTTCATTTCGGAAGTCGGTGGTTTTTTTTATTTTTCGTTGAAAACGAAGCGAACGAACGAAACGAATAAAACTAATACTAAAAGTTAAGTTTTCCATTTCTTAGTGGTACCCCACACCTAATAACCCTACTGTAAAGTCACAAGAAAGAAAAATACGGAATACGCAAAGCAAAATGCGGTTGATAGATCATCAAAGTAAACGGAATTGCGTATTTTATTCCAGCTATTTTGATTTAAAAACCAAACTACTGAACTGACTTTTATGAAATTTCTATGGGATCAATTGGAAAGTATATCCTTTCACAATAAATAACGGAGTAATAGGTAACAAACATACAAAAATAAAAACACGACTGAATTGAGAACCTCCTCCTTTTTTCAAGTCGGTTAAAAACACATGCCGACTGGCAGCTTATTAAATAATATTCTGTTACGTGTGCGAGCCGGGATGTGTTAAATAATAATAATATATAGTTAATGTATAGTTTAATTAAAGGCGAAATAATAATATGCTTTTAAAAATGTGTTTCTTCCACGCATTCAAAGCTATTTCTATACTAAATGTTACCTTTATAGTAAAATAAATAAACCGACCTAAATGCAACCGACTTCCAAATAAAAAAAAAACACTACAAAGTATAAAATAACTTTAATTTCAGAAGTCGGTGTTTTTCTGTTGTTTCTTCGTATTTTAACACCACACAAATGTTACCAATATAATAATAATAATAAGATTTATTTTCTCCCTCAAAGTACAATATTACAAATAATTGGTGTTACAAATATTGGAGGTATAAGGTTTGTGGGAGTCAGGAATCCAAACTAGGATACCCTGTGCTATGGACTCCTGACTCCCCTCGCCAAGATTGGGATATAGTAGGCTCATGGATACCTTTACGCCCTTTATTTAACACCTAAATATTATCACCTTATAAATCCCTCAACATACCATCCAAAAATCCATTAGACCAAATACTCAAAACCAATAAATCTGAATCTTCAGTCATATTTCTAAATCTTTAAAACTCCTGAATGTTTACCTATATTTCTCCGTCTGTTTCGGTACAACCCGGATGATTTAGGTACAGCAATAACCTGTGTTTTTTTAGATCGTAAACCTGTCTTTTAAAATCTGCCGGATTGATATTACTTCAGAGTTATGTGTGGTTTCTATGGTTAGTTTAAACATACTAAATTATTATGAGTGAGATATTTATTTAGGATGTTGCTTAAATGGTTATAACGGTTTATGAAATGTAAATGCTGTTGCCATGCAAAAAAAAATCCAATATGGTGGGAAAGGATGTAAAGACAAATCGCATATACCATAATATCAACTTAGAAATTCAACATTTCTTTAGAAATAAGCATGACCTTTGTACCTATTTTTCTGTTTCCTCCTTCTTATCTATTTGATAAATGTGTGTACATAAACTATTAAGTAAAAAAAAAGTCATATATACCTACATAAATTACGGCTAATACCCGAAGTGGGCTGCACATAGTTCTAGCCGCTATGATGAAGGCTAAACCTAGTTCTAACCGAAGATAAGAGGATACATCTAAGTTTAACCGCATGTGGCCGGCGGCACCTAGTTTTAGCCGGCTAAAACTAGGTGTAGCCACACTTCGGGTATTAGCCGTTACATATACATACATTATCATTTCAGCTAATCGACTTTTGGATATAGTCCTCCCCCAAGTGTCACCACAACAACTGGTCCTGTGCGTCTCGCATCCAACTGATTCCTGGGCCTTGTCCAGGTTATTGGGCCTTCTTACGCTGTACTCTTCCATTTTAAACATCACTCGAATATTGACTTAAAATAATCAAAACACTACAAAAAAAAAATTCAAGCTATTTTTGTCACCTACATAATAAACCTAAATAACTTGACTAAGAAATAAAATTATATGCCATCGAGTCGAGCACGTAACTAAGTTAATATCCCGTTTATGTAGTACCTACCCTACCGATAGGGGTAAAACTTCTTTTGTCCTTCATTTACAAAGTAAATTTGATTTTTAATATTCTGGACTTTATTATCTTTGTTTTTATAGAATTATATGATTTATAAGAAGAATAGAATAGACGTACATTCAATTCAGCCGTCGTAAGTGGTTTCTGTGACCCAAAGAGCAATGAAAAGGACTATGCTCGGAGTTTCCTTGCGTGATAAATCAGAAATGAAGACTGACTTACTGTAACTAAATACCACTGTTGACAGGATAAACATACATTTGGAACTTTATAATCCATCTGATTTCAACAGCTTACAGACAAGCGCGACTCGCTATTGCAACAACATTTTTTCGTATAATTATTCTGAATTTGAAACAAATTTAATGAAACGCGACGTCGTTATAATTGATAAACAATTAAATATAATGGTTAAAAACTTTTTTACAAAAAAATGCAACCGACTTCCAAATAAAAAAAACACTGCAAAGTATAATTTTACTCTTTTTAGTGCTACAAATCCACACCCACACCACTGGAAAGTCACAGGAAAGCAAAACAAACATTTACTTGGATGATATATTTTCTATTTCCTCCAGCTGATTAAAAAACCAAACTCCTGAACCGATTTATAAAATTTCTATGGGACCAATCAGTACGTACATATATGCTTTCACATGAAAGAAGAATTTTTCAAATCGGTTTATAAATTACGGAGTTATGAGGGTACAAACACAAAAAAAATGCAACGGAATTGAGAACCTCCTCCTTTTTTGAAGTCGGTTAAAAATACAACTTTCACATGTCAATCTATTATGATTAGAGTACCAATTCTAATCTTTTTTAAGCAACGTCCGTATTCGCATTTCAGTTGCGAATATATGATCATGTATATATTATATGATCTGCCAAAAATGTATGGAAATTGACGCTTTTTTGACAGATTTCGACTGGCA
Organism: Mamestra brassicae; assembly: GCA_905163435.1. Lineage (NCBI taxonomy): Eukaryota > Metazoa > Arthropoda > Insecta > Lepidoptera > Noctuidae > Mamestra > Mamestra brassicae. Next base: position 11,153,428 of record LR990989.1, on the reverse strand, counting down.
TTCGAATTGGCACTCAGTTTAAACTAGATGAAGCCATTGTTTACTAGCTGACTACTCTGAGAATAAAGACCTAAACAAACTCAGAGTAATCTCGCACCGTTGTCGCACTTGCCCACGATTGCGTCTCCTGTTTGTGTCTAAACTGGTGACCCATAGAGGAGAGCAGCATACCCCCCATCACAGTTTTATTATACTTATATTAAAACTTTTTGTTTTACTAGTACTTATCCTATAAAACGCCAATAAAATAATATATGTATACGTTTTAAGCCATCGATGGATTTTAGTTTTTATAACACATAATCGTAAAATTGCTAGAGCGTTGATCCTTGACCCATTTTAACGTCACTTGGGTGTAAACTTGTACACACTAAAAGACACTTGTTCAGTGTTTCTAATATACATTTTTGGGGACCAAGTAAGTACCTTTCTTATTCATTTTAAACGCGACGCCGTGATCACACGGCAGTATTCATAGATCGACTTTACAGCCCTTCATTTAAATCTATTTGGGGGTCTTGGGGGCGGCTTTTAGTCAAACTGGATCCTGCTGAATACCATTTTGTCTGTCTAGCTTTCGCCCGCGACTTCGTACGCGAATATCTCTTTTTTTCTCGTTCCCGTAACAGTTTCGGGGAATCCTCTTAGTGTTCCCCTACGGAGTGTAGAGAAGTTACAGCTTTCTACGACCAGTAGTTTCGGCTGTGCGTTGTCTGACAGTCACTTACTCAGTAACGGAAGGGTTTTGTATATATATTGATATCTGGGTTAAACGGTACCTCTTGCTAAGAGTGGTGGCAGATTTACTGGCTTCTGACAATCTATGAAGACTGTCAAAGATCTACAAATGTCAACCAACAGCTTAACAGATTAATGTGATTTCTGAGGCACGGTGGTAAATGTTCATTTAACAATTTATCGAGAGTTAACAATCTCTCAAGATATTTTGTAATCTTCCGTACCTAGTTTGCAATTATCTGGTGACATAAACAAGTTCAAAAACTTACCACCTTGACTTGTCACTGCTTCAACCTTGCTTGAAACTTAGCCATTATTTCCATTTCGTACGTCTTACTAAAACTACCCTCTTTATGAAAATATACGATCAATGCCATACCAACATGCAAACTATTGGAGCTATGATTTCCCAAGGGGTACAGGTATTCTTTTTCATAGATTTTTGTCCGAATCAATGCTATCTCTTTCGTGAAGTTTTTTATGTGGTGAAGTTTCTTGGATTTTGTGTGAGAAAGGGTTTTTGAAGATAAGTGATATGGGTGTTACTAGAAAATATATTATATTTTTAAGTGTTAAATTTCAAATATCTACAAGAGTAAGCGTAAATGGTTATAACGAATATAATAAACTACACTAAAAGAATCTACTTAGTCCGTCAGATAGATTTCCAAAAAAATGAAGACGATATAGTGCGTTGAAAACTCGTGTGACGTCTCTTACCAGTGCACTTTTTACTGGAAAGTAAAACCGCATTCCTTATCTTTGTTGCGTTTTATCTTCATATTTTTTATTGATTTGATAAAATAAAAATTACGTATCAAACTCAAACTCAAATTATTTATTTCAATTAAACCATTAAAACTCAAAAAAGAAATTATGCACCATCAAACAAAAAAAAAATGTAAGCTTTATTTTGGATTTTTTTAATATAAAAGGATAGTTGAGTATACTGACGTGCCATCTGCTACACAACCAACCCTTTAATATGATAACGTGCCTGTATAAGAATCACCTGAAAACTTCAGTTTTCGCCGAAAAGGACCACTTCAAAATCATATTAATACAGGAAAACTGTTCGTGTCTCAATAATTCTAATTTCAGTTCTATGATACTTAAGCATGTTGTTAACATAATTAGTTTAAAAAAATCTTGTGACACACAAAAAGTGTTTTTTTGCTGACCAGTGTTATTATAGTAGATATTATTATATTTTCCGATAATAGAAAGAAAAAGTATTTAATTGCCACAAAACGACATATCTAACACAATCACGATACGACACAATCAATCACGACATAATCTAACTGACGGACTGAATTGGGGGTTAAAAAAACATATTTTTTTTAAACCAGGAAGCATCCCTGTAGTAAACGTTACCTACTTAACGAAAAATTCTGATTTAAAATTATTTTATTAATCCTAAGAGATTTATTGCAACAGTAGTTTTCCGCGGTGTGCCAGGTAAATATCTGAGCATTTTTTGGCTTTATTAAGCCACACAGTACTAGAACATATTCCTTTTTCCTTTTCTGCGCCAATGCATCGTAAGTATTCGATATAGAATACAGGCAAAGGCAAGATACTTTGTGATAAGTAAACAACAGAAGCACGCAAGTTTAATTAGAGAGCCAATACTTGTGTTTGGTAAGTTGTCTGGATCTGGATGGATGGATGGATGTTTGTTACTCTTTCACGCAAAAACTACTGAATGGATGTTGATGAAATTTGGCACAGTGGTAGATTATAATCTGGACTAACACAGGATAATTTATTTTATCCTATGTGTTTATGATTTTTATCCCGGGAATATGTTCCCTTGGGATAATTTTCGAAAATCACGCGGGCGGAGCTAGTTTTTAATGAAGCAAAAATGACTTTTACCGTTATTATTGAAATAAAGTAAATATACATGATAAAGTTTTCTTTTAAAAGTTTTATATAACGGTCTTGGGGCCCTACTATGAAGTCTTAAACGATCATGATTCCGCTCTAAGAGGAAGACGGAGCTATACATCGCAAATAGCACTATCCCGTTTACATCATCGGAATTGGATGGCATTAGCACGTCACTTCGTTATTCTGTTCCAAACCATAGACGTTGACACTTACGTTTGGACCTTTTCAAGCAACAATCGCATTCGTATCAGTCAAAAATGTATAAAAATGAGGTTATTTTGACAGATAGCGACTTACATACGAATGTAAACGTTGCAGCTTAAAGGTCATACATATGAACCAGAAAAGGTCACCGTATCGCCTTTTTCGCCGTAGTGCCCCGAGGCGAGGCGATTACGTTACGATTCCGATTTGTGTGCGTTGCAGTGGGGAGTTTCGAAGAATACTGCACGGCTAAAAGTTGATACGGTGACGATCCCTTTCCGAGTTACATGTGTGCTATGACTTTTCTTTCCTTCGTAATCTCCATGCATATGTGACTATTTATTTATAACTAACTACCGCCCGCGGCTCCATCCGCGTTCATGTCGAAAATTATCCCAAGGGAACATACTTCCGGGATGAAAAGTATGTCCTATTCCAGACCATAGTCTATCTCTGTGCCAAATTTAATCAAGATCCGTCCAGCCGTTTGCGCGTGAAGAAGTAACAAACATACACACACACACACAAACTTTCGCCTTTATAATATTAGTGTGATTATTAGGCTCACGTTTGCCCACAATCTCACCTGCTGGAAAGTGATGATTGGTCGACGATGGAGCACGCTTGCCTAGAAGTAACCTGTTCACTCTTGACTTAAAGATCCCAGGGTTTAGTAATAAGGTGGGCCTCCAACTTACTTTGACTTTGATCCCAGAGAGAAGCAGTAGTTTGATGAGCTCGATGTTCTCGTTCTCGATGGCAGCTATCAGCGCGGATCTATTGAGCGGGTCCACGCAGTTGATGTCCAAGATATCCGGCTGAGGCGTGAACTGTTCTATTAATCTGAGGACAATTAAATAGTTTTGTAGTTGCCTTAAAATTACTCTTATTACTATTATTTATTTATTTCAGACAACATAGTCCATACATTCCCACACACAAACAAAATACTTAAAAGATGTTAGTAACAAAAACAGCTTATACCCTATGTTAGTGCTTATATACCACGAGAGATATTGTAGTCTTTTATGAGATGCTTCATAATGGGGCTCTTATCAAACTTATTCGCAATCACTCTCAGGAGGCTGTTGCCGCTGCCACGCAATCTGGCAAGAAGAGATGCACTCTTCTTGCGTACCACAGCTGAGAAGCTGTCGACTTAATTTCATATTCAAAAAGCGTTCCAATTCAAGTCGCAACATCATTTTAGTGACATCAATGTCAAAAACATGTTGTCATAATGTACGCAAGAATGGTGTTTTTAGGGTTCCGTACCTCTGTTTGGAAAAACGGAACCCTTATAGGGTCATTCGGTTGTCTGTCTGTTCTTCTGTCACAGCCGATTTTCTCCGAATCTACAAGACCGATTCAGTTGAAATTTGGTAAACATATTACGAAATAAATTATTTTTGAAAATGGTATCACTTTTTGGGGGGGAAGTCAAATAAAAATGTTTTTCCAGCTCCGTGTGAGATATCAAATCAAATGAAAAATATTCTAGAATTATTTCTGAAGTATATATATTGATTTTTATCCTAGCCACTTTAAGCATTGTTTTCTTTCAATATTAAATATTTCCATTCGTTATAATATGTATATTTATTTTAAACAAATAAACATAATTATAAAACCAAATTATTTTTAAACAATACAATGAGAATGCCTCAAACCTTCAAAATTGCAGAAATCGCTCGAAAGCCTCGCAGTCTATCCCATAAGTAGTCGATTGTAGTGAAACTATAGAAGTGCGGCTTCGACTTCACTAATCCTATTTATTAGAACGGCGCGAGGCGTCCTAAATATACTGCAGATTGATACTTTTCGGTTTTGAGGTCGCCCGGATATGTTGTTAAGTACGGTTTTTTATGTGTGTAGATAAGTACAGACGCCAGCACAGCAAGGTACCCGAAACTGTCAAATTTACCCAATCAACCTTGAACCTAATGCTTAAGTGATTAAGTTGAAAATCTTTTATAGAAATTTGACGGATAATAATAATATAATAAGCTGGAGCTGGTGGCTGGCTGAGGAGCTCGTGGCTAAATAATAAAAGCCGAACGGGTCGATCTTCAAGGTTAAGCAACGCTTGCCAAGGTTGGTCTGTGGATGGGTGACCATCTTAACATACCGAGACTCCTCCGTGCCTCAGAAAGCACGTTAAGTCGTCGGTCCCGGCTGTCATTAGTAGATCTTTGGCAGTCGTTACGGATAGTCAGAAGCCAGAAAATCTGACACCAGTCTTACCAATGAGGACCGTGTTACCCAGTTAATGGGTTGTGGAGGTCTGGTAGGCAGCCGTTCCACGTAAAATACTGGTATTCAGCTGAATCCGGTTTGACTGGAAGCCGACCCCAATATAATTGGGAAAAGGCTAGGCAGATGACGAATAATATAATAATAATATCTTGGGACAACTCACACACGGTCATTCGATCCCAAACTAGGCAGAGCCTGTGCTATGGCAACCAGACAACTGATAAACCTACTTACCTATATTTCTAAATACATACATATTATAAACAAATTACACCCAGACACAGAACAAATGATCATGCTCATCACACAAAGATTTGTCCTGGGTGGGAATCGAACCCACGACCTCCGGTTTAACAGTCAGGGTCACTAACCACTCGACCAACAGGCCAGTCAAAGATGTAGCTTCATGTTTTTTTTTTTTTAAATCTTTATTTAAAGATCTTTTTCGCTAATGCGAATATGACACTCTGTAGGTATACAAAGGGTTAACAAAGTCATTTAAATTACTTAATAGGTAATACCAAGTTTATTTAGTTTTAGCACAGCACAAAAACAATAACGTCAGTCTAACTAAGGTTTATACCTGGAAAACGCATTTCTGAATAGTTCACAGAAGGAAGGAAAAACTGATTTAAGTGTAACATTTAATTATGATGATTTTCATTATAATTCATTCATTATTTTCGTATTACATTTTACTGTTAGGTTCAGGGTCTGTTCTTCAAAGCGAAGTTAACCATATTTATTCCAGGAATTGCTGGCGTATGGACATATGACGGTATCTTTTAGTGCTCGTTGGATTTTCTGTAACTAGTAATTAAAACAAAAATTAACGATTGTTGATTATTCAAAGCAATAAAACATCCAACCTTATTAATTTATTAAACTATTTTTAAATTCTATAGTCTTTTCTTTCTATATTATTTTTCTTGGATCTGCGTAGTATTTGAAGTAAGGAAATGGTTAGATTTTTTTCATGATGGATGTTAGCAATTTAACTAGTTAGATTTTCGGATTTATGTAGCATTCCGTCTATGACTTCTGCCTAAAGTTTGCCTCAAAACATTTCTTTTGAATTCAACGTTAAAATATTCGGAACTTTGCGTTTCTACTGCTGGCAGTAGTGCATTTTCCTCCGTCAGTCAGTTGCAGGGAACATAACGGATCTCATTTTTGTATTCCATATTTGAAAATCTAGAAAAGTGAATTTGAGGACCATTTTTTGTTTTTCATTGTATCAACATCATTTTTATTCCGGGTAATAAGGTAATAAGTACAAGAGATTACCTAACTTTATGGTAAAGAAATAACGACGATACCAATCTAAAAAGTTTATAAATGCCATGCCCGAAAACCTCCTTTCTGACCAGTAGCAATCTAAAATCTACATAATGCTGATGATGATTTTCATTATCATAAGTAAATGTTACACTTAAATCAGTTTTTCCTTCCTTCTGTGAACTATTCAGAAATGCGTTTTCCAGGTATAAACCTTAGTTAGACTGACGTTATTGTTTTTGTGTAGTGCTAAAACTAAATAAACTTGGTATTAATTAACTTTTCCCGTTGACAGCGATGTGTACGAATTTCGATGCCCTGTGAGATCTTCCCCTCTCCTTTTTACTCCGCTTGTATATTTTCTACTCGCTTGTATATAGTATCTATAATTTTTTATGTATTTGTAAATATTGCTTGAAAAATGATACAAAAAAAAACTTGGTATAAGCATTTCCTAATCCAACGTCACCTTCGTAGGGAATTAGAAAAAAAAAACGATGTTCTCGTGTCATGTGCTTGTTCCACTCCCCGTGGGAGTCGTAAAAGGGACTGCATTATTACATCGATTCGAAGGACACTATCAGCATTTGTACTAATTAACCTTTTGCGTGTCTTAACAGATTTTTATCGTCCAATCCTGACCAAGCCCTTATGTGTAACTGTCCGACTTAAGACATTTGGAGCATTTTTTCTTATGTCGAACTGTGTAACTTAAGACACGCAAAAGGTTAAATCACATAAAGATAACAAATTCAACGCGCAAGCATTGTTATTACAATGATTTGTGGGTTTGTGGTTGGTCACGCGATGACAGTGAATGTTCATTGACATCTAGCAGATTTTCCAAAACATAGTCTTCGTAAACATCATCTGCCTTGCCTTTTCCAAACTATAATGGGGTCGGCTTCCAGTTAAACCAGATTCAGCTGAATACCAGTTAGTGGAGCGGTTGCCTACCAGACCTCCATAACCCATTAACTGGACTTGGTAACACAGTACTTCTTGGCAAGATTGGAGTCTTAGGTACTGGCTTCTGACAACTCGTAACGACTGCCAAAGGTCTACAAATGACAGCCAGGACCAACAGCTTAACGTGTTTTCCGAGGCACGGAGGAATCTCGGTATGTTAAGATGGTCACCCATCCACAGACTAACCTTGGTAAGCGTTGCTTAAAAGTATAACAGCCGCACTACCCACGAGTACCTCTTCTCTTCTTCGTAAACAAATCTCGATTAATGTAAAGTTTAGGCTTATAATATTATACACGGGGCCATTTAACTCGTCTATTATGGCGGCCCACTTAATATACCCGACATAAACTACATCCAGGCGCGATTGTTTTTTTAAAATTATTGTTTAAGATACTAGATACAATTAAAACAAATAAAACATTTAGAATAATGAAACATCCTGTAACAATGCGTTAGATTATGCATTAGAATTATGAAACAGTTAATAATACTGATTTAAAGCGACAGTTATATATTGTAGAATTGTTAAGTTAAAAATGACAAAATGTATGTTTATTAACAAGTTCAGCAGTAAAAACTGGGCAGTAAACGAAATAGAAATGATTCGTGAGAAATATTTAAATGGGTTGAAATGTGCCTGAATGGGCATTTATTAGTGTTCAGTTAACAAATCGGAATTAGTCGGTACAAAAAAGTAAATTCTAATAACAATCAATTTCAACATCTAATCTGGGAGACAAGATCGCTCGCTTCGCTCGCTCACTCTAGCTCCCGTCATACGATTTGAACCTAACTTATCCGTGTCGGGGTGCACTAAGCTCCCTGTGCCTTATGTTCAACTACATGGCTAGGCAAGTCATTAAACTGCCCATTACATTATTTTACTGGCCATTCATTAATTACACTGCTTAAATATTTTTTGAACCTGAATTGTTAGTGTGCGTCTCGGGACGCCCGACAAAAGTGATAACTTAAACTAATCTAAGTTGAACTATTTAATATGGGAAGCGTCTGTCCGAAATACGACTAGCGCTGTGGGTGGAGTGAGAGAGGAAGAGCCTGTCTACCGCTCCCGTATGCGTGAGAGAAAGGGAAGCCAGACAGACTGGCGCCGTAACGCGTTACGTTACGAAGCGGTTTACCCTCCCGAAAGTTTTCACTACAAAAAATTGAAATGTTCATAAATATATTTTTTATGAATGTGTGTATGAGTCATTGGATAGATGTAGTGGGCTGCCGTTGTAATACGACTAAAATGGCTCGGTGACCATAAAACATGATTCTATAAACACCACCACTTGGTCGTGCTTGGTAGTCTTTAATCCGTAACAAGTAGCGTTGTCCAATGTCATCGGTACTTGGAACGGATAAGCTCCTTATGTCGAGGAAAACAACTATTATTGAAATCATTCTTTCCCCTTATGTAGTTACGAAGTTCTTTACATAAACCAATCATACTGTCACCTACACTGGTGGTGGAATACGGCCTGCTCCCTCAGAAAGCCTGTGTCGCAGTGGTGGGTTCGTTTTATGTAACTTATGTGTAAACCAATGACATTAAGCTGATGCCCACAGTAACACAGAACCAGTCCTTGAGACGACTTTTGGGGAAGGCTTCCGTCCAGAAATGGACATCTTTCAGCTGAGTGAAGATGATGAACTTTCTCTCTGATGGTGGTCTAATTGGAAACTGTTTTTTTTTCTTTCTTTCAATCAAACCAAAGAGATTCAGAACTTACCTTTTGACAGTCACATAGTCTCCCCTATCGGCGTGCAGAAGAAAGGTCTTCTCTTCTTTGGTGAGTGGCCTCTCGTAGACCTGCCTCAGGTCATTGTGGCTATTCCTCAGCGCCTCCTGGGAACTGCCCAGCAGTTCCTCTCTGGAGCCTCGGTTCATGCCGGTCTGTAAGAAGAATGAGGGTTAATGGAGAAGGTTGACAGGTTTTTGGTGTCAGGGACAATGGGGTGTTCCCAGCCAGGGCAGTCAAATTTCCTCTCATCTTGATTATAATAATTCAACTTTATGGGGTCGGCTTACTGAAAAGACCATCAGAGACGCTGATCTTCATGGAAGGTCGCTATAATACGGGTTGATTTGATGATGTCTCCTTTACTTTGGTATTGTTTGTCGAATCGTTCAGCTCTTTAAAGTTCTAAGCTCAGCTTCATTATAACTGACAAATTTTCTTCAAAAGAGACACCACAATGTCTGGAGTGTAACCTACATGGTTCTCATATGGTCAGATCAATACATTAATTGTATGGTCTTTAGAAGAGATTTTGACCTCGAAGTTTGTTTCGGTGTTTCTTCTCAGGGTCGTTAACAGCTAGGAAACACCGGCCGCATTTAAGTCTTTAAGTCAAGCGTTAAATGAGGCCGGTTACTTCTAGGCAAGCTTGCTCCATCTTCGACCACATCATCGCTTACCAACAGGTGAGATAGTGCTCAAACGAGATAGTCAAAATTCACAAAGAGATATCAGTTAGAAATAAAATAAAAATTGAATGAAATTAAGATGTCAACGTGTCATTTAAGTAGTAATTCAAATTATAAAAGCATTTAACATCTTTAAATTACTTCTTAAATCCAGCTAAATGTAACTGCCTAGTTGACTTTTAAAATTATTATAAATTTGCGGGGCTCTATAGAATATGCTCTTGCGCATGGGAGCTGTTTTTTTACATTTGCTCAATGCAGGAATAGTGGTTACCTGTCTCGTAGTCTGACAGGTAACTACAATAGTAGTTACCTGCACTGAGCAAATAAAAACAAACAAAACTTTTGACGACTTTGAACAACCTTGATGTGCGATTTGGACAGACGGATTTCGGAAAGCTCAACTTGATACTTCCATGCGTTCCTGAAAAAAAGGATCTTGACAAACTGTCGTCACAACAAATCGACGGACAACGAAATAATCCTAAAAAGGTTCCGGTTTTTCCTTTTGAAGACCGGAACCCTAAGAGTAAGCTACAAGTCTAGTGCTTTATGTGGGAAAACGAAAAATATTTATCAGCCTAGGTGCATTGTATAGAAAGCCTCCTTAAGTCTACCTCCGGCACACCTTAAGCATTCGGCCTCGCTACCAACCTTACTGACCGGGTAATGGTTTCACGCACCCAAGGTGTAACCCATTTCCGTACTAACTGTAGATGGTGCTAGAAAATATGTATGTAGTTCCTGCGACATTGTTTACATATATGGGAGTCAAAGTTTGCATAGAAATCGATATACATGTAGCAGCCAACTAGCTTAATCAGTCCTTTAATTAGAGGCCCAACCTTTTCATTGAACGACACTGCAGGCCCCGCAGCCCACAGGACGACGGACTCCGCAGGCGGGCTCCGTCGTCGAGGTCAGAATGTTGAAATTGATTGTTGTTTGAATGAAGAATTCGCAAACACAAACAACAAAATGTTCGGTTGTGTGACGTCACTTGATATGTCAAAACTATATTATATAGACAATTGAAATCACAGAGTGTGTATTTCTATTGCCGCTATAGATAACAACAATTATTAAAATTAAAAATTTAATTAAAAATTAAAGGAGGCTCCGATACAAGAAACGTGTTTTTCTCGGTTAACGTGTGAGTGTGTTCCGCACTTAGCCGGTTTTATTGTCTTGATAAAGCACAAAAATGGCAGTCCAATATTTTACTAGTTAATGTAACTGACGGACCAATTAGAATTCTTATTTTTTATCCAAGAAACATTTCTAATAAAGAAAACGAGGTTCATTATTTAAAAACCCTTTTATATCTATCATTTTTGAAATAAATAACTATTAAAATTATATAGCGCTACTTGTAAACGATTATATTTAACAGTCAACAGATCATAATTCTGTTAACACCAACTATTTTATTGATACCAAATAGTGGTTCCAGCAACGTTTACTTAAACTATTTTATGTCTTCCGTTATTTAGTTTAAAGGAACTGATGTGTTACTAACAGATACTAGTGAGTAGTTTCAAAGTAAGATCCCAGAGTTCTGACCTTAAAATTACTTTTGTCCACTTTTAAAATAATGGTAAATATTACTTCTCTACTTAGGACGAGGGTTTTAATCCTTAATTAATTTAATATCTACTCTATATCTATCGATATATATAATTATTTAATAAATCTGTAGAAAAATCGTTTTTGACATCGAAAACACTTCAAAAAAAAATAGCCAAGGTTTTAAACAACAGAACCCATTTCCAGCATTTTTTGGATTCTTGTCTGTTTGGATGTACATGCATCACGTAAAATGTACGAAAGAAATGTAGATAACTTTAAACAAAAAAAATGTGCGTAGCTTGACGTATTATTTAGTTTTTGTTTCATTTAAATCGATTCAATCTATCAAAAGATATACGAATTTAAAGTGTTTAAGAACGACACACGCAATTCACATACCTACTCGTAACCCCATATGAAGACTAACAATATTATTACTGTTGACATTTGAATACTTTTCTTCGATAGATGGCGTTGTGCATTTGAGCTCATTTTCTGAATGGCGGTTTTAAGATTTATTTTGGAATTGTGTCGTAAAATAGTTCTTGATTGTTTAGTTGGTTCCGTCGGTCAAAATTGATCGAAAAAATAGTTTTGTTTGGGTAAATTGGTGTTGGTTTTGGTCTTTGGATTAAGTAGGTTTTATTTATTTTGTAGTTTGAATAGTGTCATTCGTTCGAAAGTAGTCTTTGGAAACACGAAGTACAGATTCATAAGAAAGGCTATAGGCTATACGGGAACGGGAAAAAACAGGATATGCGTGTACGAAGTCGCGGGCAAAAGCTGTCTATAATAAGATTTGTTTTCTCCCACGAAGTACAATGACAAAAGAGGTACAAAGATTTGTAGGAGTTAGGAATCCAAACTAGGACATCTTTACTATGAACTCCCGGCCCCGTCGACGAGATTGGGATTATCACGAACTTAGGGCATGTAGGACTATTGTAAGAAAAGAATAACAAGAAAAGGTACTGATTGAATAAAATGGTAAAATTAAAATGCGTGTGTGTGTTTGTTAGTGTGAGAAGTGTGAAGTGGGAGGTGTCGTGTGAGTTGTGTGATGGTGTGTGTGCGTGTGTGAGAGAGAGTAAGATGGAGTAGTGTGTGTGTACGTATAAAGATGGATGTGTACACGAATGAGTGCGTGAAGAGGTGGCGGTATGTATTTATGAAAAATGTTAGTAAAATTTATGAGTAACGTCACTTAACTCAACTAATAGTAAAAACTATAGTAAAATTTCGTTAATAACGCATATTACTATTCGTGCATGGTGCGCTTTTTATTCTTTTTATCTAGTAGTCTGATGATGGCCATTCCGGCACGATCGGGGAGAGATTAGACACAGGACGAACGGCTTAACGTGCTTGCGAGGCACGGACCCCCGTGCCTCGAAAACACGTTTCCAAAAACTCCCAGCTTCAGGACGCTTGGCAGTTGTGCGAGCCACCATGCGACCAACGGCACAGAAAAGGGTATACAAAATAATCTTATTCATCCGTCAGATAGATTTTTTTTTCTTTTGTCACGTAAACAAACAAAATGAAGACGATACAGGCTGTTGAAAACTCGTTCTTTTTTTTTTGAGTGGCGTCTCGCAGTTCAACCTATGAGGTGGTCGATTGCTTAACCGGGCTTGCCAGTGGTGGCCTTAATTTAATATTAAAGCCTACAGCCAGGGATATAAAAACTTACCCTGTGGGGTACGGGCCTTGGCTTAGGGCGTCGCTGGGGGGAGGATAGCTAGGCTGGGTTAGGGCTGGATCGAACTAGAATTATCATTAGGGGGCGAATTTAAGACTACAGGCTCAGCGGCGCGGGTTGGCTCGAGCAAGGGTCGGGGAGTTGTAAACTCGTGTGACGTCACTTACCAGTACACATTTACTACTCCTTATCTTTGATGCGTTTTATCTTCGTAATTTTGATAAAATAAAAAATAGGTACGTATCCAATATTTTACGATAACCTAACTGACGGACTAAATATAATCATATTTTTTAACCTAGGAAACATCCCTATTATACCGCTACCAGCGTCTTTCCTAAGAGATCCCACCAAAATATAGTCACTAAAATCAATTAGTTCTACCTAGGAAACTGTTTTAGCGTTCAGACATTAAAACAGCGAACTAGGTACGCGTATTTGCCACACTATGCCACACTAGAATGTGTAGCCGCCGAGCCGTGAAAGTGGATTAGCCGCCTGAATGTTTGACATTGGCGCGTGTTAGAACACAGTGTCAAGTTCTTTTTAAACGCTGTTCTATTTTGTTCCTGAGGCTCTAGAGCACGCATTCTATAATATAAGGGTTTGATTTACGCGACATTTCGACAGAGTTTGTCATTCCCGTACGTGTTTGACGTTTTGACAAACGCTTTCGCCACGCTATCGCTGACAGAATGACGCTCAGTGGGTCGTCTCAGGGGCGGAGTTTTAGGAGTTTGAGGGGCACTATGAGCAGCAAAGAAAACCAAAAAAAAAAATTGGGAAAAAAAAAATTATGGAGTAAATTTTCATGAAAAAAATTTTATGAAGTAAATTTTCATGAAAAAATTTTTTTCGGAAAAGATCATCCGAGCAACCATTTTGGAAAAAGCGTTTTATGCACAATGAAATTCGGAGTCCCATAATTCGGAAACGGTGCGTCGTAGGGATATGCTTCTCAGAACCTAATTGGTTTTTATGGTCAAGGTCAACCCGAAAATGCAATAAAAATGGAAAATTTCCGAAAATTAAATCGATAATTTCCATTTTCGCACACAATTCACAATTAAAGTCCACGCGCCATAGCGCCCCTAAGGCTACACTCCAACCAGAATAACACTTGTCTAGAGTCACTGGTGGCTTAATATGACATTAGTTATATTTTATGATGTAACGTAGTGCATACTACTGTAGTCTAGGCTCGCCTCATATTATATGAGTAGGTACACTTATTTGTCCTAACTGTTTGCGGAACATAGGTCTCAAGGGCGGGAAGTCTCGACTTACTTTTTTTTTTATGGATGGGTAATCAATAGTAACCGATCGAATTCGGTCGTGAAGTCCTAAAGCCGCCCGTACACAGGCAATCTCGAACACGATCCACGTCAAAATCAATGATCTGATCCGTGGCACTAATACAAGGTGTAACAGAAATAACTTCTAGGGTTGCGGAATTGTTTGCAAGAGTTACCGCGCAAGGAAGGAACACGGGTGTGTTTAAGCCAGTAAGAGTCTAACACAGGGAGTGTTAGACTCTCTTGTTCCGCCTCCTTCCAGAGCGGGAGAAGTCATTTATTGATTCCACATCCACAAAAAAAAAACGCAAATAATGCAAAACCTGAAAAGAGGCCATTGTACTCATAACTTTAAACAATATATGCTACGGGACGAACTGTATTGAACAGCTATTTCTTTGGAGCAGTGCGGACCGCACGTATTTCTGGCCTAAAATTGGCCCGTCTACTTTCATTTCCACAAGTAAGGACTTTCTTACCGTGAAGAGCTAACTCTAAAGGCGTGTTGGTCATTTTAGATTCTTCTATCAGACGTATCCAAGATTACAAATATTAATCAAGAAACAAACAAATTTGCACTCAAAACTCACTTCCATAAAATGTGACAGTTTAAAATAAAATACATACTCTGCAGCGTGTACACGTCCATCCTTGAACACGTAAGTCCATCTTAAACCACTTTATTGACCAGTTTTGACAGCCAATGAAATCATCACTACGTACAGTTCAAACTCACAGAATGTTTGTCAAGAAAAATTAATTTAAAAATCTCGTTACTTTAAGAAACAACAAGGACAGCCAGTAGAGACATCACTATTATGTTTTAAACTGTGGGCCAATGCAACAAATTTTTAAGGAACGTCCGCAGTCGCATTTCAGTCGGAATCTGTCAAAAATTCCGTCTACATTTTGACAGATTATGACTGAGATAATATAAATATATAATATTATGACGAGAAAAATTGGTGACAAAAAACCTCAGCTTGCAGTAAAGCTACTGTAAACTAGACTAACTTGTTCGGAAGTTCAACCCTCACTAAAAGGTGTGGGTAACTTGAACTTACTGGCCAATGTCAACAAAGTGGATGGACAGAACACAATGATATACAAATACTGTTTAAACAAGCGTATTTTGGGCGTGTTTCTGATCGCTATATTTCGTCCAGTGCAGGGATGGTGAACCTTTATTGGTGACCGTGGCGAGTTATTAAAAAAAAAATACCGACTGTTGAGTTTCATTTTCGAAAACAAAATTAGCCTATAACCGTTTCCAAGGTAACAAAATTCATTGATATCGGTTCAGCAATTTAGGAGCATTTTTAATATTAGTTAAGATGTGTTCACAGCGTGCAGAAAACGGATCCTATTACACTGCGTTACAAATTAAAATGATATTTAAATACCCCCTAAGTTTGTATTGTAAGTTTTGTAAATAGCACGGTCGTTTTAAATAATATTGTTATTATTTTTGTGTGGCGTATCTCTCCCATTCTTGACGTTTATGATTATTATTTTAATATTTTTTTCATTATTATATTGACATTTATTTAATTCACTAAAACAATTTTAATAGGATTATCTGTTTAATGACTGCATGATTATGATCAATAATTAGTTTCAATAGAATACCTATGTTACTTTACTTTTGCACCCCGAAAGTAAAGGCAAAATAAGAGAACAATTTTGTACATTTTACCAACCTTCTGTACCTTATTTATGCATATAAATGATTTGATTTGAAAAGTTATTTTTTCGTGTTCATTTCAATCGCATAACAATTGCATACGTACTCATTTTCTTCCCATTACGGCTCATTTTTTTCCCTGAGAGTGTACCAAATAATGCAAAAATTTAACACACATAACTACATATTTTTTAGTCGAAGTTTGTAGTGTATAAGTCGAAATTTATACACTAGGTACTTGATTTAATTTTAAGTAAGAAAATCCTAATTTCTTTTTGAAGACGACGCTTCACCGCCAACATAAATCGCCCAACATAACCTTAACTGTAAGATCTATCTTCTTGACAAATTTCGTGAATCTAGGTCAACGGGAAGTACCTTATAAATTTTGATTGATATGGCGCATATTGCGAGCATCAAAATATGCGCCATAAGCAGATCATTATTAGATTGCGTATGCGTTGTACCTACTGAGGCTTGTTACCTCTTGGAGGTAACAAGCCTCAGTAGGTACCTGATATTAATTTCAGCTTGATTCCTCCACTCGTTCCGGAGTAAAAGGGTGTTGACAGACGGACGGACAGACGGACAACAAAGTGATCCTATAAGGGTTCCGTTTTAGCCGACTGAGGTGCGGACAAAGTATAAAATAGCTTTAATTTTCGAAGTTGGTGTTTTTGGTTGTTCCTTCGTATTTGAACACTGACTTCTGAAATTAAAGTATGTTTAAAATATTAAACATACTTTGTAATGTTCTTTTTTTAGACCAAGCCCCCATCTGGTACCAGAGGCGAGCTTGGTTCAAAAAAACCCCGAACTGATAACATTGTCTACAACAACATTCAAGGTCTTGGTACCTGTGGAAGCTTTACTTTTGTTGGACACATGGGTCCCGAGTTGTAAAATCAAAAGAACAATGATAGTAATTTAGACGAACAAAATATTAAATATTATTTTTGCCAATGGATATTCGAATACCCTGTCCGTCACTTATTGGAACTAAGTCCTAATAATAATAATCACCGACATAAAATACCATGCCTAAGTACTAAATAGATATCTGAAAATATTTCTGAGGACTTGTGATTATTTAATTTAAACTTCACCGGGTAATTGCAAACTCTGTGATATCTTTGTATTTTTAATAAGATTGTAATTTCTCAATGTACCTATTGTGTACAGATAATTAAATTTTTAATACAACAAATCCCATCCAAATTCTATCGTTTCCATTTTATCTGTGTCTTATTGAGTCAAATGAGTAATCTACAATTTCACGCGACATACATATTATATATAATAATATAATATAATATCTTGGGACAACTCACCCACGATCATCCAATCCCAAACTAGGTAGAGCCTGTGCTATGGCAACCAGACAACTGATAAACATACTTATATATTTCTAAATACATACATATTATAGACAAATTACACCCAGACACAGAACAAATGTGCATGCTCATCACACAAATATTTGTCCTGGGTGGGAATCGAACCCACGACCTCCGGTTTAGCAGTCAGGGTCACTAACCACTCGACCAACAGGCCAGTCAGACAGATTATGACCTTATGGTGTTTGCAATCGTGACATAAATAACATAAAGTTTATTGGATAAACATAGGATGCTTCGCTTAAATAAGAACGCTCGATTTGATTAAATAGGTACTTACATACATCACAAAGAGCATAATATGTGTGACAATCAAATAGGTTATTATATTAAATAAATAACGCAATTGACTAAACTAAAAATCGTTATTTTAAGCCAGACTCTAAATATTCTTTTACTGAGTAGAAATTTTTTGGATTAGGTAAAATTTTAGCCTTTTTTGGAATACTGTTACTGATTTATCTGTTTTAAACATGTTTTGAAGGTCGTTATTTTCAATTTGTACCATTTGTGTCCTATTTTACAATATTTTTATTCCCAAAGAAACATTAACAGCATCCACTAATCCAGATCATAGGCTAGTCGTTCTGAGAGGAAGTGGTGTAAGAATTCATGATTTAATTCGAAAAATGTACGAAACACAAATAAGAACCCACTGGTATCTATTATCTATCCGTTCCCAAAGTTTAAGAATACTAAAACAAAAGATTAAGAGTACAAAAGATCAGTAAATTGTTTTATAGTCCCTTGTGAGCCGACTAACAGGAATAAAGAACAAAACAAATATGGATTACTGTTCCGAGAAATGAGTAAGTAAAGCAGTGGCAATGACGAGCATTATTAAAATACCACGAGGAAGTAGCCATGTATAAGTGAAATATCCATTTAAAGACATGGGCAAAGTTTAGATTTAGGTGCCTACCTATTTTAAGAGGGAACATGTGAAGATGTTTGTATTTTTTCTCAAAAGCCGCTTGAAGGCTTTTCCCGCCGCTTCACCCACGTGAAAAAATATTTAACGCGTAGAAATGAACATTAGGTACCAGGATCCAAGATGGCGGAACATGGGCTAGTCGTTTAACAAGTTTCATGTAAATCTGTTCAGCCGTTGAGGCTTAATTGTTTAACAGACAACAAAAACATACCTAATATACTTCGTCGAGGGAATACTCCAAAATTAAGGTAACTTTTGTATATCATAAACGTGTCGGGTGTGGACAGAGGTATTTTGAAATTTATCCCGCGAAAATATAACACCGCCCGTTTCTTTTTTTTAGTAAATAAAATAGCGCAAAAGATTTATAAATATAATAGCGCCAGTTACTAGGCATGAAAAAACACATGTAAGTACCTAAGAAACCATTTTTAACCGACCTTCAAAAACAGGGGAGGTTCTCAATTCGGTGGGTAGGTATTTCTTTTTTGTTTAATTTTGTTTTTATTTACACAATCGTTTTTATTTAAGACATCTTTTTTGGCTTGATTATATTAAAATAAAAGCGTTTATGTTTTTTATTGCCAAGTCCCGGTTTTGGAAAATGTTTCATTGTTTGTTTTTGATAGAAGAGCTACGTTCAAAAATACAATTCAAGAAAAGAAATGATTTAAGAATTCTAGCATGGGTATGTATATTATAGTAAATATAGAATAATACGGGAATTTAATATATTAATACCTAAGCCCGTAAAGATATATTTAGTTATTTGCATTGTCAAAACTTATTTGAATGTCACAGGATAAGTAGGTACCTATCTATTTAACAAAATGGACGCTCCATTTTGTTAAATAGAGACGCTTATTTAAGCGAAGCATTCACTGTTTATCCAGAAAACTTTATTTTATTTATGTCACTATTGCAAACTTAGGGCGCGTTCCCACTATGTCGTGGCAATTTTATCATTGGACGACTGTCACATACATTTTGTATGGAAAAAGTCGTTGACGACGGTTAATCGTGTCGTCCTATATGTGAACATCTCTATTTAAATACACAAGCCACGACGCTTTAAACGACACGATAATCTGTCTTCACAACATAGTGGGAACGAGGCCTTAAGCTCATAATAATTATGTCGCGTGAAATTGTAGGTTACTCATTTGACTCAATAAGACACTAATTAAATGGAAACGATTGAATTTGAATGGGATTTGTTATTTAAAAAAAATAATGATCTGGTCACGATACATCGAGAAATTACAATCTAATAATGATATTACAGCTACTAAGCTGCCCGGTAGTCGCTGATTACAGGGCTAAGTACTTCGGTAACCCAGGTACCTTTTGTGAGATAGTTAGTAACACCAAGGCGTTGCTGGCCTTCCTTGGGGAGCTGGGGTGGATCGAATGACACATTTGTCCCACCTGCACGTAAAATACGCGCTTAGTCGTGGAGTTGCGGAAACCAGCCCGAGTTACATATATGCATACATGATATTACAGAGTTTACAATTATCCGGTGATATTTAAATTAAAAAAATCACCAGTCCTTGTAAATATTTTCAGATAGCTTATCTTAATAGTACCTATTTAGGCATGGTATTTTATGTCGGTGATTATTGTTATTGGGACATAGTTCCAGTAAGTGACGAACAGGGTTTTCGAAAATCTATTGGCAAAAATAATCCTATTAAATGTTTTTTCGGCTAAATAGG
The DNA here is from genome assembly GCA_905163435.1 of Mamestra brassicae. NCBI lineage: Eukaryota > Metazoa > Arthropoda > Insecta > Lepidoptera > Noctuidae > Mamestra > Mamestra brassicae. The sequence goes on along the minus strand of LR990989.1, from coordinate 11,133,348 downwards.
GCCGGTCAAAGATGCGGTGCATCGTGAAGCTAAATTACTATCATTGTTCTTTCAACGACAGTTAAGCTTTCACAGGTACCAAGACCTTGAATATAGTTGTAGACAATAAGTTCGGGAGAAAAGAGATTTACTTTAAAAAGTACCTGAGGGGTGCTTGGCCAGCGTAGTCTTTTATTTTTATGACCCATTGAATCAACGAGCTACATAAAAAGAATAATTTCAAAAATTTTGTCAGTACTCCTTGGTTTAGTGTTGAGTGAGGTCGTAGCTCTCTTTGCTTGTCAATAAGTCAATCAGTAGATTTGGCAAAATTGCTGTGTGAGTGAACTGCTGTAAACTAAATCGAAAAGCGCGTAAGTCTGCCTATACCTTTATTTTTATATTTTCACCGAAGTCTCTTCTTACTCCTTTTTAAATGTGTTTTTAGCAGTGATCGGATAATCGGGCGCTAATATACCTAAACTTAAATTTTATTCACACGGAAGTACCTACTTCCGTGGGAATAAAATTGAAGTTCAGGAATTTCGAACGATTCCTATATATACCTATATATAGGAAACGTTCGAAATTCCTGAGATTGCTAAAATTGCCCGAATACAAAATATTGTTAGAACTCGTTGTGAACTCTCATTGTATTTTTTTAAATTTAAATAGCCGATTTAATGAAACTGTTAATTTACAATGAAAGTTCTTTCATTAAGTTTGTTATAGTTGTTTTTACAAAATTTGTTCAATCCCGGCAACCCGGGATTACTTATTTATTCAGAAAGGAATGTCCACATTATTCTTTCACGGAAAGAAGTTCTGGTTAAAGACGTTTAATTCTTTAAAACTAATCATTGTCCTTCGACACTCGGACTTACAATTAATGTAACTTATCCAAACTAATATTATAAAGAGGAAAGATTTGTTTGTTTGTTACGATTTGGCTCAAAAACTACTCTACCGATTTTAAAAATGCTTTCATATAAAAGCTAAACCTAAAGCTACATCTTCACAGAGTAACATAGGCTATATTAATTTCCAGAAATAATTAGGGATCCCTACTAAAACTTGAATCATGTAACACAAGATGTTAGAATTTTTTTCATAAAATGTCTTTCATCGCATGCGCTGCGAAAACTAGTGATGAATTTGATGATAGAACAAAACAATGTACTACAATATTAAAGAAGATATCAATATCTATAAAAAAAGTCCGCGATAGCATATGTCTATCTCCGACGGATAACTCACAATAACTGCTTTTACTATTAACATTTTAGATAAAAATAATGTTTTTTTGCGAAGTTTAGTTTTTCTAAATAAATGTGTTTGTTAGAACGGAAATTTAATATAGAATATTTGTGCCCTTTACTCTATACAGTTTAAACAAATATCTTAGAAAATATCGCAAAATAAAAATATTCGCGCGACAAAATAATTACGCGCGCGGCAGTCATCGGTCCGGCCGTCGCGTCGTACGTGGGGATTCTGGCCTCCGGGAAATTCAAATTCAAAATATTTATGCACCATAATGTTTACAAGTACAAGGTCTTATTGTATATTTATAATCTAAACTAATAATAATCTAAACTAATATTATAAAGAGAAAAGATCAATTTGTTTGTTTGTTACGATTTGGCTCAAAAACTACTCAACCGATAATAAAAAATCTTTCACCATTACACTGCCACTAGCTACATCTTCACCGAGTAACATAGGCTATATATATTATATTTTCAAAAAAGTTAGAGATCCCTACCTAAATTGCAACAATGTAACCCAAGGTATGTATCAAAATGTTGCCCATAAAAGTCATTATTTTGCGTGCAGTGTGAGAACTATTGACGATATATAAAATTGTGTTCTATATAATAATAAGTACTCGTGATTGCTCTAAAAAAGTCCGCGATGGCATAATATGTCTTTCATTTAAAAGTTACGAAATGCTCTAAGTTACAAAAAATTTAATCAGATCTAACACTTTTTTAATCAACCCTTGACGGGGTGAACGGGGTGAATAGTAGGTTGATGCTGAAACCGTTAAATGAATATCGTAGTGCTTCATTTTCCATAACAAATCTTAAAAAAACGGTTAAAGGGGGCGTTGAAGATTGCGGAGTACCAAATAAATCCGCGCGGACGAAGTCGCGGGCAAAGTACTAGTCTTATATATAAAATTCTCGTATCACAATGTTACTTACTCCTCCGAAACGGCTTGACCGATTTTTATGAAATTTTATATGCATATTAAGTAGGTCTGAGAATCGGCTACTATCTATTTTTCATACCCCTAAGTGATAAAGGTTGTCCACCCCTAACACTTTTTATTTTTTGGTCAATTTTTCTTTTTTTTTATAATGTGGCATTAGAAATACATACAACCCTAAATTTTCACCCTTCTATCACCAACCCCTATTTTTTAATAGTCATTTTAGTAATTTAAATTTTTTTCATCCCGCTCCATAACTGATCAATTACAACTCGATCAGTAAGTTATTCTTGACTATTTGTTCGGTAGAACGCGCTAATCCCAGGACCTACTGGTTCGAATTTAAAAAATCTTTTAGTGTTGGGAAGTCTATTTATGGAGGAAGGCTATAGGCTTTATACCATTACGCTACGATCAATAGGAGACGAGCATTCAAGAAAAATGTGACGCAGACGAAGTTGCGTGGGTCAGCTAGTAATTATAAATTATTAACCCACATTACTTACAAATTAACAAGGTTTGTGGGTACTCCCAAAATCTAAATTGTGCCACTACGCGAAAATACAATGCTTGACGATAAAGGGTGCAGTCCCGTTGTCACAGTGCAGATAAATTAGCCAGTAGGACAACTCTTGTTTACAGCTGCTATTTTTAAGATTGTATTTAATTTAAGAAGTTTAGGTATATAAGCGCCCGATCATCCGATCACTGGTTATTAGTCGACATAACTTGAACTGTTTTTATCCTTTACAGCTTTTATAAATATATTTTCATTACATTACAGAAAGTTTCCATTATGTCGTCGTTTAGTGTGAGTTTCGCCAACTTGGAATTTGATGCGGCTCAGGCGCTTCTGGACTTACAAAGTAATATTCGAGATACGAATAGTCCTAATACGCGTAAGTTATTCTTTTGGATTTGTAATTAGAATCTGATTAGTAAAAATAGTTCCATATTTGAATATTTTTTTTTAAATTTTGCAGAAGACCGAAATGAATCAGTAGAAACAGCAAAACTTTTCCTGAGCTGCTTCATTGCATCTAAGTTACCGGTAAGATTTAAATTAAAATTAAATCCAAAGTGTATTCTGCCATCAGAATACACTTCGTAGTGAAATTTATAACTAAACTTTTTCTTAATTTTAGAACCAGTCAGTCGCTGCGACTTTACCTGAAGACGGGACCGATAGCCATACGGTTGAGAATGATGAGGTGAGGGAGACCGATGTTGTTGATACGGTATTTTATAAATAGCAGTTAAGGTCTCCAATAGGCAAACGTTTTCTTTTGAGTTTGCCCATGTGACTCTATACCTATATGAAAAATGTAATACGTACTTCTTTTGTTTTCAGCGCTCTCCGAAAAGAAAAAGTCTTGATCAAGATGCAACAAGTAGTTCCCACGATCATACCTACCATGGTGAAGAATCAACTAATAAACTTTCAAATATAATCAGAAGGAAACCGATAAAAACATTCACCGTAACATCAGGACCAGTCTCACGCAAAGATTCTAATGTTGTGACGAAGCAAAACATGACCGATGTTTCTGAGACTAAGATAGAAACCCGTGATATGGAAACACAAACTGAGGGAACATATGAGCTTCCAATAATTAAGAAAGTGGAATCCTCGATCTTCGCACTTAGTGAGAAAGTTAAAATGCTAGAAGAACAAAGCAAAGTAAATTCACAGCTTACAGAAACTGATAAGGAATATGTGTCCGACAATGATCAAGATTTCGACGATGATGATGACGACGACTCACATAAAGTTAACTCTCGTGAATTGGTAAACTAAATTCCTACAGCTTATCAAATGTATAATGAGAAAAGAGGTCATGACATGTATTGTTTTATTTTCAGACGATGGACGACACTGACATTTCCGATCCAGAAGATACATTCACGAACCGTGCAACTGTCGAAAAAGTTAAACCTAAATATGCTGGCAAAAATACTGGAGAGAATAGTATTCCGAAAGTATTAAGTAACAGCAATATTAATGCAAATGCTGACGACTTGGTTTGTACTTTTCTTTTGACATTTTGCATCGTTGAATTCGAAAAATCTTCTGTTATAAGTAGTTAACACTGATTGTTCTATTTTTTCTTATAGGTACCAATAGGAGATGGCAGTGCCCTGATACCATTAAACGTATTTAAACATATCAATTGGAACTCTTACACAAGTGCCACGAGGAAATTGTTAACAGCAGTTTTTACTCGCAGGTACCTAAACTTCGATTTATGTTTTTAACATCCAGTTTTAATCCAATTAAGGATCTCGCCTAATGCTCTCTTTTTTGTTTTCAGAGTTCTAGCGACCCATTCACTCACGGGAAAGCCATCTCCAGCTTTCCCGAACAAACCTGCAAAAAAGCAGTTAGAACCTTCTTTGGTGAATGACATTGTGCAGACGGTGGTTAAAAAATGTCGCGTACCGGAAAATTTAGTTAGGTAATAAATTCATCGACTTTATTTTATTTTCGCGAAAATTATAACAAACTAGCTTTTTCTCGACACTTCCCGTTTTTTTTCGTTCCCAAACCTACATACATGCCAAATTTTGGATTTCCACGACCAGTAGTTGCTTGTCAGTCACTCATCAATAACAGAAGAATTTTATATATTTTGATGATATTTAAGGCAGATTAATTTAAATACTGTATTCTTTATCTCTTAACAGGACCAGTATTACAACAAAATGTGCGGACGAGAGTAAAATGTTCCGAAAACGTCAAAACAACAAAAAAAAGCAGAAACATAAAGGTAGCAAGGAGAACAGTCCGCCAGAGTCGGACTCCGATGAATACTAATTTTTGTTATTAAAAAAAAAATGCTACATAAATTGGTCATCATATAGAAATAGGGTAAGAATCTTGTTCGAATATCCTAATTTTCAAATAAAATTTGAATGTCCTACTTATTTCCGATGTGCAATTTGTTTTCACAGAATTGTTTTTAAAATCAGCAATTATGTCACTTTATTTTGTACAAAGTGTTAACGCAAATTATTTGTTACAGATGATTTTTTTACACCATTGAAGTTGAAAAAGATGCCAGTAACGCCGCCATCAGAACATTGCCGGTGCCAGCCGGTCGCCAATTCAACTATTATACGTAGTGTCTATCATGCTCTGTGCCAATCCATTGTTGGTTATTGTATTGCTTGCTGGGGTGGCGCCGTTAAAACCACATTGAAGCCGCTAGAAATAGCACATAGAGCAATACTGAAGGTAGCCACATTTAAACCTATTTTTTACCCAACAACAATGCTTTACAAAAATTGGAATGTACTTAACGTCAGACAACTTTATACTTTGCAAACTGTTCTTATACAGCACAGTCAGACCCCATTCATAACAATCTCGAGGCGACGTAAGGACAGTATATGCACTATTCCACGGCCGTCATTCAGTTTCACCAAAAGATTATTTTTCTATCTCGGCCCATATCATAGCATATATGGCCTAACATATTTAAAATGCAAAAGTACCGTTCAATCGTTCCTACTCTCCAAAACCTATGATGAGACTGAGGCACTGTTGAAAATTCGTTCTTAACTCTCATTCACAGCAAAGCTTATTTTTTTATTATTTTTTTGACCCAATTTTATAACATCAATTCATATTCATTACACACACAATCACTCACAGACAGACACGACTCTCTAAAACTTTTTATTTTTATATTTAATTGCATGTTTTCTTTTAGTTTTAAGAATTGTTATTTATAATGCTGTTAAAGTAAACAACCAAATTGTAAGGAATCAACACGTAGCATACTATAATAATATAGTACACTTATGTAGGGAAGCAACTGTTTCTCCTTAATACAGGTTGCTCAGCAATCTAGCAAGGAGAACAGCAGGTCACCCAATAATTTGTAACATCTATGCACATTTTCTGAAATACCGTGTTTACTACAAATACCATTTTTAGCAATAAAGATTTTGTTAGTTTTATTATTTATGATTAGTATTTGTCTCAACCCTGAAGAAGGAGGGTTGTTTAAAATAAATGTTATGACAATAGACAAATAAATTGTTTTTCCATGAATAACTCACTTTTCATTAAATTTCCCCAAAACTTGTTTACATAATAGATAAAAATACTTTTTTTTTACAAAAAATACAACCGACTTGGTTGTTTTTTCGTTTTTTGACACTGACTTCCGAAATTAAAGTTATTTTTAATTTGTAGTGTTTTTTATTTGGAAGTCGGTTGTATTTTTTGTAAACAAGTGTTTTTATTTTTTCACTTTTTAGTGATGATACCCCACAACTAAGTGACATTATTTCCGTTATGAATGGTTGCACTATTTACCGTTAAGGAATTACTTTACGTGCCTTCGCAGTCCAAGTCCAGACCAGCTCATAGTTAAATATTTACTTTGCTCTGGTACTAGATTTTATTGATTTTAAGTTGAAGAGGTCACTGGTTTATCTTTGAAGTTCACCGTCCAATGCAAATGCAATATAGCTATTACTCAAATCAACGCAAAAAGAATCATCAAGATCGGTTAATAAACAATAAAGTTAGAATAGATAACCCCAAAAATATGTTAATTCAGATTAACTTGTTTGCATCTGCGTACAAGGGGTTGCGTTGAGTTGAGTTATAGCTATCATTTATTTAAGAGTTTCGTTGCCTACCCTCGAAGTGCTTCGTCAGATCTTCACCAAATAGAAACGGAACCAGTTTGAAAAAATACTCTTCCAAACAACAAAATAATCATCCAAATCGGTTGACAATTGGCGAAAATATCGCTGAACAAACATTTTTCCTGGAATTTCAGAATCAGATCCTGACTTATACCTTCCATCATCAGCTCAGCAAGATGAGTTGTTGATTACCAGGCACAATTATCTAAATTGCGTTAGAAAGTATATGAAAAATATTGTTAGTACCTTTAAAATTTTAGGGGTTGCCCTCGATTTCCCTGGGATTCCATCATCAGATCCTGACTTGGTGCCAATGGGACCACCTCAGGAATATACTCATTCAAATAAAAAAAGAATTTACCTCGAAAACTAGACGTGATGGATACCACAAATGTTTGGGACTCCGTTAAGCAGGTACCAAAATCGTGTAACGCTGTGTTATTTTTAACACGTGTTATTTTACATCAAATTAACAGAGAGTGTGATTTCTGCTCTTGCAAATTTCCTGGATGCTAAGTATTTTAGAGCTTAATTTTTTGCCGCATGACATTACCGGCACGCTTGCCATAGGTTCGCCACCCCTGATCTAGTGACTATATTTACCCGACTGTAAGGTGCCACAAAGGAGAGTAATGTTCAATGTTCCACATTCAGCTGAGATTGTAAGACAATTTTTTGAGTTTTGAATAGAAAGTTGGACGTTCTGTCGACGAACGGTGGAACTGTCTTTTGTAGTTTAACTATTCTTCAAGAAGTGCAGAGAAGTTTGAATGAGTTTTGTGTTTCAGCTTCATGGTAAAATTGGCTGTACTCTGCAGTTAAGTCGTGTTAGGGTCGGGCAAGAAGAAATAGTAATAGAGTGTAAAGGTATGCGGTACAGGGTCCCTCAAGATCCTTTGAAAACGGAGGGTCTTTCAACCAGGCGGGTGTTGTGTCTGGTAGGTAACAGCCTGATGTTTGATGCCGTGCTGTTGTATTCAAATCGTTCGGAGAACTTTGATATCGCGATGTAGAATATGTGTGACGTCAGGTCTGTTTTATAGTTCTACATAGATGGCGCTGAAGTAATGCAGACAAATAAGAACCAGTCAAGTGCGTGTCGGGCCACGCGCAGTGTAGGGTTCCGTAGTCGCACGCCACAATAGGGATGTTGCCTGTCCGTCAGTGAGATTATCAAAAAATATTGGATACGTATTTTATCATTTTATCAAATCTTAAAATAAATATGAAAATAAAGCGCATCAAAGATAAGGATTGGGGGCTTGTAACATCACTTTCCAGTAAAAAGTGTACTGGTAAGTCACACGACTTTTCAACGACCTGTATCGTCTTCATTTTTTGTTTACGTGACAAAAGCAAAAATACGTGTCCAATATTTTTTGGAAATCTATCTGACGGACTAATTCGATTTTTTTTGTCAGATACCCTATTACCAAGTGCATATTGTAGGATGGTCGACTATTACTCGTTAACTTGTAAAGCCTACTTAGCTGTAATAGTTTCGTTTTTGAATTCGTTATAATTATATGCTACTACTCTTTAATTTTTTCACGTCTACAAAATCCACCATTTAGCACTTGACTCTAATACTTCACTTAATATTTCGCAAACGGATTCTTGGATGGAAAAATGGTTTTAGTACACCTCAAAATTTTTAAACGACCTATCCAACGACACCCCACACCATGGGATAGACGATAAAAAAATCATCGCCACTTAAAAAGAAAAAATGGGTGAATTTTATTTTTCCACTTTGTCGGCGTGATTAATATGAATACCCATGCCAAATTCCAACTTTCTAGTACTAAGCGTCTCTGAGCTAAACTGCGGACAGACAGACAGACGGACATGATGAAACTATAAGGGTTCCTTGTTGGTTACGGAACCCTAAAAAGAGAACATGTGAATTGTGAAAGTAGGTAGCCTTCTTGAAAAATTTAATAAAAACACATCTTTCCGACCAAGTAGCCTGACTAGACTAATATCCATTTTTCATTGAATAGAAAAAACACATTAATATCAACGCCATTTCAGAAATGATATACAATGTAAACAAATCACGGTCTATACCAAAATGTTTCGTAGAAAAGCTTTCAGTTTTTACTAGGAATTGGCAATAACATGCCAAACTGCCAAGAAATATATGCGAAATCAATTAAATGAAGAAAATATCCAACACATTTTGTTTGACGACAAAAATTAGCGATGATGTCGCGTTTGAAACTTATAACACTTGCTTTTGCCCGCGACTACGTACGCACATATTCCGTTTTTTCCCGTTCCCGTAGAAATTTCCCGTTTCCCTTAGTTCTAAGTTCTTTGTTCCCCCCTATAGCATTCCTCATGAATGTGGCTATCTTTTACAAAAAGAATTTTCCAAAGCCGACTGGGAGTTTAGCGCGATCAAACAAACAAACAAACTCTTCAGCTTTATTACTAGTATAGATAGATTTCGCGTACAGATAAGAGTTTAGATAGTACGGAACCATTTAAAGTATATAAAAGTTTTGCATCTAAGTACAGATTTACTTTATAATCCAAGAATCTTGAACACAATAAGCACCCGTAACTTTGATCATACTGTCCGAATCAGAAACAGAATCAAAATCGCAATCTTTATATTTAAACATAAATAGAGTTACATTGTGATATGTTTCAACATCAGATGGGTTCTCTATGTGTTGCTGTGAGACGTTCAAAAATTTTATTAGCCGCAGTGCGATTCTGTAAACATGCCAAAGTGAAAACTTGGGCGAAGTGAACGACAAGACGTGATCTGTCAAACCATAGAAACAAGATGGAATGACAGCTCACTTGTCGTTCACTCCACCTAAGGCTTATAACACACGCACCACAACCACACCACACAGTCGCGACAAAAGGTGGTCAAGCTGCTGTTACGTGTGAATAGTGTCGCTGCGGCTCCTGCGATTGCGTTGTACCTACACAACTACAAAATTTGGATGTGTTTGCGTTGTGGTTGTAACGCCGCGACGCGACGTAGCGGCGATGTGGTTGGGATCACACACGCGGTCGATAATGACGGCAAAATGTGTTCCGTGTAAATTTAACTATTAATTTTCATACAAATTAGCGCTCGCCCACGTGTTGTGGTGTGGTTATGGTACGTGTGTAACAAGCCTAAGTGTACACAGTGAGATGTAGTCAAAAAAGAACGGCTGACAGCGTTGAGGATAAATTCTTTGATACTATATTTTAGTTTGTTGCACGTTTAGATTATTTGTTAAAATTGTTTACAAGCCTAAGTGTACACAGTGAGATGTCGTCAAAAAAGAACGGCTGACAGCGTTGAGGATAAATTCTTTGATACTATATTTTAGTTTGTTGCACGTTTAGATTATTTGTTAAAATTGTTTACAAGCCTAAGTGTACACAGTGAGATGTCGTCAAAAAAGAACGGCTGACAGCGTTGAGGATAAATTCTTTGATACTATATTTTAGTTTGTTGCACGTTTAGTTTATTTGTTTAAATTGTTTATGTTTCTAAATAAATAAATGCCCCTTCCATTATAAAAAAAACATCATCCGCCGTCATCATGTTTGTCTTATGCCATGATTTTGCAATTTGCACACAGATTTTGTTGTGTCATCGAAAAAAAGTTTTTCAGGATAGCTGAGCAGTGGAGGTCGGATTAGCATTAGCTTCTTGAAAATACTGGTAAATTTAGCTGCATCCGGGTCGACAGGAAACCGACCACAATATAGTTGGGAAAAGGCTAGGCAGATTGTAAATTGTCGTGAGTTGTCACGCGTGGCTGATGCGACACAACGTATGGAAATGTATAGCACTGCTTTCGAAGTGAGCTGCGCGCGTCTGAGGGGCTACTCTCTAAACCCGAAGTCCGTAGTTTCGGGCTTTGTTGCGGGCGTATTCTACTCCGTATCACCTACGGACTAATGATTAGTTCCGGACCCGAACTAAGAATGAATGACAACACAATTCAAATCGTGTTTTCGTTAATTCTTAGTGGTTTGGTGCCCGAAACTCTGGACTTCGGGCTTAGATAGTAGCCCCCCTGACGCAGACTTCAGAAACGGCGCCATACACTCTCAAACTCTGACATTGTCGTACGCGAAAGAATGCGCGCGGCTGCGATCGGCCGCGATGCCTGGAATTATACCTTTAACAAACTAACCCTATAGACTCCTTACAACAACGATATCGACCCTCACGTATTTACAAAGGTAAACTATGCATAAAGTGCTTTGAAGAATATTAAAAAGGAAATGCATCAACTCGCTGTCAGGTCTAAGACTGTTGGGTGTGTCCTAATGGAGTTGTTAGTAAGCTTGTGCTTAGTGAGCAATTAATTAGTAGGTATTCTGTCATTGTTCTTTTGTTATCAACTATTCTATTAATATTCGCCAGCTTTGATAACTACCTGTCGAAGCTGGAGTTGCACGGTTGGATGAAGGACCTGATTGATGCGAAAGGCAGAACTCCTCATCAAGGTTAGTAAAGGGTGTCCGCGAAAGAATATTAAACATTAAAATTTTCAAATATACCAAGTAGTAAAATTTTAAAAACTAAAAGCTTTTAAAAATTTTTACTGCTTCATTTTTAAGGTTAAAAATTCTGTAATGTAAAACATGTTGTAGTAAATGCGTATTTATTTTGTTGAAAACAATAGATGTTAAATGTTGACCGCGGAGACGAATTCACGCGTTTAAACGAAACACGGGTTGATGATGGTCCAAAATGCGCCACGTCTTGTTACCGAGACACAGAGAACTTGGTGTAATGGATAGTTCATCATCGGACCGACATCGTCAAGCGTTGTTTAACCTCAAAGATCGATCTGTGCGGCTGTTATAAGGGTGTTACTAAACCTACCAATTGATCGACCGCCGATCGATGCCATCGATCGACGTTGATCAATTGGTGTCAAAGTCAAAGTCAAAGTCAAAACGTTTATTTCAATTAGGCTATTAAACGGCTCTTTTGAACGTCAACATTTACTGATCGAAGAAAGAAGTAGAAACTATCGATCGACGTCAACTAATTCATTCTACCATCGATCGATACTCTTATTTAGCCAGAAGGTCCCCAACGTAACACCTTATCACTGACAATAAATTGGCAGATAATAAATCTATTGCACCCGATTATATCAAATAACGACTTCGATAGGCGAGACGCGATAAATTCACGTCGTTACCGTGTCCCATGGGGGTTGACAGAAGTCTATTGTCACGACATGGCTATAACAACCCACATATTTTAGTCTCGCTAATTAGTAGTAGCTTTTGCTGATACTTTCATTGTGCGTACAACTTTGGATTGGAACCCTTTCCTGGTAGCTACAACCTGGGGTATTTCAGTCAAGAGGGAATAAGTTACTTCTAGGCAAGCATGCGTCATGGTTGACCACATCATCACTTTTCACCAGGTGAAACTGTGGTCGAACGCGGGCCTATTAATTTTCATGTCACCGGAAAATTGCAGACTCCGTAAGTTTGTAATAAATCTTTATTAATTTATAATTTTTCGATATATTATGAAAAAATCGTTTTGTTTACAATTAATCCCATCCAAATTCAATAGTTTCCAATATATCCGTGTCTTATTAAAAAAAACTGTTAACAATTTCATGCGATATTTTACAATCTTACGGCGTTTGCAATTTCCCGGTGAAAACCATAATGGTATCTAGGGATAACTAAGCTTGGGTTTGTAGGTTCGAAACATGTTCGAAATTCCCATGTCGGTCTATTTGTATTTGGGTTTCTTTATTAGAAAATTCGAGTCTGGGTTGTTGTTACATGTATGCCTAATATTATATGACTCTAACATTAAACATACTAAGCTAAATATAATGCCCAAATAAAAGAACTTTTTTTTTTTATGTGTGGCTTCTCGCAGTTCAACCTATAAGGTTGTCGACTGCTTAACCGGGCTTGCCTGTGGTGGCCTTAATATAATATTAAAGCCTCCAGCCAGGGCTTAAAGTGAAGTATACAGCGTGAAATTTTAATGGTTGTTTTCCCGCAGCGAAATGCGTTTGTCTTGGTAATACAATCGATTTATGAAAAATACTAAATTTAAAATAACAATAACAATTGCAGCATAACAATTGTGATAAACAAAACTCGAAATCGACTTCGAACCAATAGTTGTACATCGCGATAGTTTCGCGCAAAGCGGTGCGGTTGTTGCCCTTCGCGTATCAACCAGCTGATAGGTACTCGATATAATGGCGCCGCCGCTGCTGTGAAAAGAGCGAATGGCGGCGCGTGCGTGTGTTTGGAGTAGTACCTACGTCACGTCTTGTGAGTTACTATTGCTTCGATAGTACTACTGATAGCTAAACGTTCTACTGCCGGTAAAAAACCATTAAAATTTCAGCGTGTATATATTTGGTCTGAGTTTCCAATTCTCGTAGGTACTTAAAAATGATCAAATTCAAGAAGAGATGAAATTAGAGGAGTTTTTGAGTGTTTTCGATCAATACAAATGCGGATGCTCCTTAAAAATACGAGAATTGCCCATGTTTGTAAAAGTTCAAATTTTCAGGAATCGTTTAGTGGGTAGAGGTTTGGTCCGTATAATAAAGGACTTTCGTCCTACAAGTTTAGGCTTAGAATAGAACCTATAATTGTAATAACCAAAATCGATATACTTAAATAAACTAAGAACCTACATACTCGTAGGTACGTTATATTATACGACAGCTCATGAATAGGCATATGACAAGGCTAAACAAACTCATAAAAAGAAATTAATCTATACCTGCTATCTATACTTAAAGTATAAAAAGCTGAAAGAGTTTGTTCGTTTTTTTGAACGCACTTATCTCTGGAACTACTACTAGTCGGAATTTGAAAATTCTTTTTGTATATGATAGCCACATTCATGAGGAAGGCTATAGGCATATAAATAGGAACTGAAAAAAATGGGTTATGCGCGAAGAGGACGAAGTCGAGGGCGAAGTGCTAGTTATCTAATAAACACAGTCATTTTGCCATCAATGTTTCAATTGCTAAAGTTGAAAAACAGGCCTATTAAAACATTAAATGAATCGGTCCAAAAGATTCGGAGAAAATTGGCTGTGAAAGCCGGACATACATAACAACACATTAGAGACCCTAGACAGAAAAACACACTAGAGACCCTAGAAGACACTTTAATGTTAATATTTAAACTAGTGCCCACAAGTTTTAGTATATAATAAATTATTTATTTTCTCACAAATAAAGAATTTTTTTTATTTAACAACTTAATTTCGAAATACCAAACAATTATCTAATACCAAACAAAATTTTATAGAAATAAATATATAATATTTATGGTTTATTAGGGTGAAGCTACGGGCGATTTAATAGAGAACAGACAAAAGAGTTTCATTTTTTTATATCTTTGTTTAGCCTCCCGCTGGTAGATTAAAAATCTGAACCTTCCGCTCAATTCTTTCCAAAAACCTTTCTTAATTATATTGCGTGCATTCTCCTGGCGCCAGAATTTGGTATCTAGTTCCTCAGTTTTCATTTGTAGAACACACACACACTATTTTTGAAGTGAAGACTTCTTTAAGCGCGTTGAGCACTATCTGGGTGAACAAAAATCATGGAACGCGCGCCATCGTCACCGAACGCTTCAGCTTTCGCTTAGTTTTCCCTTCTATCGGCAGTCCCCAAAAACCACTTTTTTTTTTTAATTACATTTGGCTACGAGAAACTCTATAAGGGTTCCGTTTTTTGCATAAGGACCTTTGAAACCCTAAAATTCCACCTGATATGAAGAGATTAAGTGTAGAGTACAATATTGGGATTTGTAAAGCTTTACTAGGCTTAGAAACAAACTTAAAAAGTCTTATGTGGCTTTCATTTTACTGGGTAACTTTACAAACCGGTACACAAAATACTCCATAGGTACAGTGTTCAGCATAATACTCTGTGTGTACTAACGCAAAATTAATTACCAATATTATCGTAAAATACCGATTATAACTTTGAGTAGGAACCTTAGTATTCGATATCGAAAATGTTACGATTACCAATACTTGATTTAGGAGAAAATTGCGTCGGAATTTCATGAAATTATCACATACTATTTTTTGGCCGCAGTATCGCGCGGTAATATACCTCGATTTTTGCAAAAAAGCCTATACCGTCTCCACGGTCACATCTATCTCTGTATTAAAATTTATCAAAATCGGTTCGGCGGTTCAGGCGTAAAGGAGCTACTCGACTACTGACCAAGGCTTGCACTGACTGGACAGGTCCACTCAAATCTGTGTGGTACTTTCCTCAAAAGACCACTTCAGACATTAACCTACATGGTTCTCATATGATTTGACCAGTACGATTGTATGGACTTTAAAAGAGACTTTGACCTCTGAGTTTGTTTCGGTGTTTATTCTCAGGGTAGTCAGCTAGGAAATACCTGCCTCATCTAGTTTAAAAATTACTAATAAAGATTGACGTGTAAAAGTGTTATCTTTAACCTACTTACAAAATCAATTAACAAACTCACAATATTTATAATATTAGTTACGCTCGTGACTGTACCTGTGTACTTTCAATTAATATCAGGATTTCAATTAATATTCGTAAAATCGTAGGTACCAGAACAATCACTAAGCGGAATCTATAAGTTTGTGTTTGTATGTTGTAGCTTTCATTGGAAACAGTAGCTCACTATTCTAATTAAGTATACTGTAACCTAATAAAAATTATCATTGGCGAGATAATTCGTTATCTGATAAGAATCGAGTCCTACTTGAACTATTTATGAACACGCGTAAAGAGTTATTTATATACTAGCTGTTGCCCGCAATTTCGCTCGCGCCATACTCGTAAAACAGCGCAAGTTAAAATTTCATTGGATTTTCTTTTCTTGCGCGTAGACCTTATTCTTTTTTTTTAAACCTACTTTTTTTGCTATCCGCCAGTGAAAGTCCCAACAAAGTCGGTCCAGCTGTTTCGGAGAATAGGCGGAACAAACATACAAATAGAAATACAGACAGACAGAATAAAAAAAATATGATTAGTATTTTATATACCTGCTATGATAAATATGCATAGGTATAGTTAAAAGCTGTTATTTTGATAGTTTCAGCAGACATTTTAATTTTATGAATTTTTATAAAGTGTAGAAATTATGTGTAGCTCTTTTCTGACACTACAAATCCCTTATTTATTTCTTCCTAGAATTAAAAAATCAAAAATATAGTTCACGGCTTACTAAAAAATAGAACGATGGTTTTGCTCTTGTTATTTTTGATAAAGTTTTCAATAAAACTAGTTTAATCTTATATGATTCATTGGAGATATTATTTGTACTAGTGATCCCAGCCTAGCATGACGCTGATTGATGTCCGTGAATATAAAAATGACTCAACATAGTCGTAAAATATCGTTACGATAGCAAGACATCTGTATGTACAGACGGCAACACATCAAGCTTATGCGCGTGCAGTAGGCTACAGTAAGGGTAGGCCAGCCCAAACATTATGCCCAAAAAAAAAAAAAATTTCGCCCACTTTCAAAGTGGACGAAAATTCGCATCGTCAGTATCGCGAATTCAATCCTGAATAATGTGGTGAGTTTTTTTGGGCTGATTAAAATTACTGATTAATAAATTCACCTTTTTTTTTTTAAACAAACCTTTAGCCATATTAAGAGGGTTGAAAAAAATGTAATCTGCCATCTTGGAGCGGCTGTCATATTTAAATTATTACAATATTGAGGATATATTGCTCATTGTATTGTCACCAGAACTAAAGGCGTATGCAAAAATTCAGTTCAATCGTATACCAAGAAATGATCGAAAAGTGGTGTATATAATACAAATAAAGAGTATTCTAATTTAATAATTAATAAAGAAGACGAAGAAAGGTAATGTTGTGATTTTTTAATGATGGGAAATCATCTAGTTAATTCTTCCGCTCTGGGTGGAGCAGAAGGATGGTGTCAGACTCTTACTGACTAAAACCCATCCGTATTCCTCCTAAAGCCCTTTGCGTTCCAGGGCCGCGGTGACTCTTTCGAACAAATTCCGCAACAATGCTGCGATCAGCAAACCAAATCCAAATTCAATTCACATCACCTCTTATGTCGACGATTTTTAACACTGCAAATAATCACAAAACTTCAAAACCACTTTCTGGTCCATCCCTTCACTCACTTCTTTAAAACAAGTATTCAAGAGATATACTCTTGAATACTGACTGACTTAAAAAAAAAGAAAACCAAGTATCCTCCACGGTTACAAAACCACGACTGCACTGCTAACCACATTTTAACACCGCAATAATAAAGTTAATAGTCATCAACAGTCTTCCACCGAATACAATTTATTGCACTCTGGCAACACTATTTGTTTTTATACAGGTTTTATTTAATTCAACACACGAGATTCGGAAGCAAAGAGTAAGAAATAACTCGAATTTCTGAAGAAGATTGAGAGATATACAGTGGGGAGAATGAATGGTTATGGAGGATAGTAAATTGATTCCTGGAAATAAATAGATCAGAACGCAAATTCCCGTAACTTTTAAAGAACGTTTGCATTCGCAATGTATTCGTAATCTTTCAAAATATGGGGAAATTTGCCACACTGTGATGCGATTTTTTTTTAAAGTGCGTGGCCTCTCGCAATTCAACATATGAGTGTTGTCGACTGCTTTACCGGACTTGCCTGTGGCGGCCTTAATATAAATATTTATATTGCAAGTCCGGTCCAATATTAAAGCCTTCAGCCAGGGCTTATTAAAAACTTACAAACTAAGCGACTACACGGTCACACCCTGTGGGGTACGGGCCTCGGCTTAGGGCGTCGCTGGGGAGAGGACAGCTAGGGACGGGCTGGATCCAACTAGGCTATGAATGTTCTATTATGAGTTGCTCCTCAGTTCTTCTTTTACAGCAAAAAACTGTAAACATTTAGTCGGTAATATTTAGGATATACGACTGCCTTGCTGGTTAAGTGACTGCAAGCCGTGCTACTGCTGAATATGAAGTGCTGAATTAAATTCCCTGGTCTGCCAAAGTGTTGTTTGGATTTTACCCGAATCCCCCAGAAAACGCGTACCTAATGATTTTCGAGAGTATGTATATTTCTTTGGTACTCATTTTCAAGCAGTCTCATCAGACTGCTAACAACAAACCTAAACAAAACAAAATAAAACAACAAACAAAAACAAACAAACAAAAATAAATACCACCGACTGCGTCAGACTGCACAAATACTTCCAAACAAGTCACTTTTTGTCAAATTTGTAAAATGTGGGTGTACTATTAGGTAGCCTTCCAGCACTTCCCGTGGATGTCGTAAGAGGCGACTAAAGGACGCTCCAGTGAATGGCCAGCAGCATTCTCTGTACATTGCAACAGTTACACTGCGATCGCCAGCCCGCCTGCCAAGCGTGGCAATTACGGCAACCTCCCCGCCGCTGCCAAGCGTGGCGATTACGGCAACCTCCCCGCCGCTGCCAAGCGTGGCGATTATGGCAACCTCCCCGCCGCTGCCAAGCGTGGCGATTATGGCAACCTCCCCGCCGCTGCCAAGCGTGGCGATTATGGCAACCTCCCCGCCGCTGCCAAGCGTGGCGATTATGGCAACCTCCCCGCCGCTGCCAAGCGTGGCGATTATGGCAACCTCCCCGCCGCTGCCAAGCGTGGCGATTATGGCAACCTCCCCGCCGCTGCCAAGCGTGGCGATTATGGCAACCTCCCCGCCGCTGCCAAGCGTGGCGATTATGGCAACCTCCCCGCCGCTGCCAAGCGTGGCGATTATGGCAACCTCCCCGCCGCTGCCAAGCGTGGCGATTACGGCAACCTCCCCGCCGCTGCCAAGCGTGGCGATTATGGCAACCTCCCCGCCGCTGCCAAGCGTGGCGATTATGGCAACCTCCCCGCCGCTGCCAAGCGTGGCGATTACGGCAACCTCCCCGCCGCTGCCAAGCGTGGCGATTATGGCAACCTCCCCGCCGCTGCCAAGCGTGGCGATTATGGCAACCTCCCCGCCGCTGCCAAGCGTGGCGATTATGGCAACCTCCCCGCCGCTGCCAAGCGTGGCGATTACGGCAACCTCCCCGCCGCTGCCAAGCGTGGCGATTACGGCAACCTCCCCGCCGCTGCCAAGCGTGGCGATTACGGCAACCTCCCCGCCGCTGCCAAGCGTGGCGATTATGGCAACCTCCCCGCCGCTGCCAAGCGTGGCGATTATGGCAACCTCCCCGCCGCTGCCAAGCGTGGCGATTATGGCAACCTCCCCGCCGCTGCCAAGCGTGGCGATTATGGCAACCTCCCCCCTATTGGGGGAGGCTGATATGATGATGATGACTATTAGGCCTCTGACCAAACCCTTCGTATTCGCAATAGTTATTCACGAACTTCTGTGAGTTCAGAAATAACTATTTTGCTCCTTGACTTATTTTGCTGGCTTAACAGTTAGTTAGCCTTTATAAATTCATCATTTTTAGGGTTCTGTATCCGAAGGGTAGCCGACGGAACCCTATTACTGAGCCTCTGCTGTCCGTCCGTCTGTCTGTCAGTGGGCTATATCTCAAGAATCGTAATAGGTAGATAGTTGAAATTTTCAGTGTGTACTTATTTATTTTGCCGCTATAACAACAAATACCTACCTAATAAAAACAAATTAAACTTTTAAAGGGGGCTTCCGTGTTTTTTTCGGTTTATGGTACGGAACCCTTCGTGTGAGAGTTCGACTCGCACTTGGCCGGTTTTTCAAATTTCTAATATCGAAAACGTTTTCCCTGTTTGTCCATGGAAACACTGTGGACTAAATTCTAGTTTCGTGCGTGACCCGTTCAGGGCTACGGGGCTTCAAATCTAGGCTAGCAGTCGCAATGCACACACTTGCATGTGATGTAAACAAATCCGAAAATTCATTTGAGTTTTACCCTTACAAAATCTCGCCTGTATTTTCCGAAGCCGGCACAGGGCTGTGAAGTTCATCAGCATTACCGACTGTGAAACAATGGTTTATTGTTCGAAAACATTAACCTTCTTCTGGATCAGTCGGGTAAAAACCACTTGACATTTCGGTAGTATATAAAATGAGACTTTGAATCCATCGCCAGAAACTGAAGTAGGTACATATCGACTTTAGCGTTGTGGCCCTAAAAAGTGTGGGTACCAATCGAATTTGAACTTTCCGTGTACTTATAACATAGTTTGTTGTTCGAAAATTTTCTGATTATCTCGAGTTCTGAATTAAAATGTAGACTTTTAGTCCCAGCCTATTGCAACCAACCGGGCTAGAAATCAGAGTCCGGATTGCTTCTAATTATAATTCCTAATGAAAAAATAAAAACCAAAGAGGTCAAAGAACAAGACAAAAAATTCTAGTAATCTAAAATATAGTTTTACAACCTAGATTAGATTAGATTAGTTACTTTGGGCAGCCATGTTTATTTTAGGGATACTAATCTTACTTCTTACTACTTTATAATATTAGTATGGATGGATATGAAGTGTTTTTTTTTACTTACCACATTTGTAATGTTGAACCTGACACGAACCTTGCTGTCTTTTTTTCGTCTTTTTATTTTGCTCATTGTTCATTCGCTTTGTTTACATTCACTTAACCCATTTCTTTACTCACTTATTCGGTCTTTCACAAGTTATCACTTTTTATACTCATTGCAAAATGTTGAGTTCAATTTTCATTTTTGTAAAGATCCTAAGTAGGTACCTATAATTTTATTAAATAGCTTGTTATGCTTACAAAACCATTTTAAGATAATTTTTCAATTAACAATACAGTTTCTGAATATTTCCTTTTAACTTAAGGCAAATGTTTTAAAAGATTGAAATTAGTTTTTCAAAAAAGCTAGCAGCATTCTCTTTGTTAAAACCAAATGTTATTATAATAGGTGAGTGGCTCTTATCCAATATTTAAAAACATAACATTAACCTTTGTTAACAATTAAACTGAATAATACTGGCAACAATCAAAACAACATCGAAAATAAAAATAAATTTCAAATTCACAATTCCGTTTTCAATTTTTTTTTCTTTTAAAATAAGAACGCGTAATGCCAAACAACCGAAGTGGATTTCGGTAGCTCCTATAAATCGAAATTCACCAATGAATTGTTCACTCAATCACAACTCTAATTATTGACATTTTGTTTATTATACTGAAACAGTGTTGCGCTTTCGAGCGTTGCAAAGCGCTTCACGGATAGTACCGAACTAAATGGCGGGTAAAGTTTCGATGCGATCAGAAATCTATTTTTAGATAAAACTGGATTTGTGAATGAATGTTTGTTAGCTTTGATATAAATGCCGTAATGCAATGGTTCTTGATTTGTTTCGTATGTTGGGTATTTTAGAAAAGTTGCGAAAGAGAAACATTGCGAAGAGTTTTTCGTTTAACCTACATTTTAAGTAAAATATTTGCACTTATCTTATTAAGATAGTACAATCTTCATCAAGTACATTTTATTATGAAAAACCATTTCCTCGATTAACCCGTTACAATATGTAACTTGTAAAATTTCACATGTTATGTCATCATTAATCACAATATTTTACACATCACTCAACCAATCAAAATCCCTTTAAACATTAACTCCGTAAAATCACCAACATGAAATTAATTTATCAACCTAACTATAACTATTAATTTTACAGCAATCCGTTACATATAGCATAGCTTTATATCACCATCCAAAGTGGATATCTACACATATAAATTATATCTATCTCTGCCAAGTCCGGGGCCATCCGTTTTAAAGTATAAACAAATGAGCATCGCCAAATGTCTGGATCAAAGGAGACTTAAATTGTTGGACGCGATCGACAGACAGGGATATATTAAAACTAGATGAGCTATCTTCATAGTGCTGTCATTTTGTGTGGAGCTCTATTCTACTTTTTATTTATGACAAGCAGAATCGATGTCGACTATTCTACTAATGTCAAAAGTAAATTGGAAAAGCAAGTGTGCATATTGATAAAAAAAAAACAAAAAAAAATTAAGAATGATCATTGATCGTAGAAAATTCATTCCACCGATCTATTTTCATATTTTCTAGAAACTTGGGGGTTAATCTGTTTAAAACACCTTTATTTTTCTAAGCCACTTTTGACTCATTTTTGACATTGATTTTCGTCGAGACGAGAAGTGTTGCAGATGACTAATGGCGGCCGGTGTTCAGAAGGGCTTGTGAATGCTCCTATTCTAAAGGACCGTAGGTACGCATACGCATCGAAATCGCAAACTGTCTAAACTACTGGGAAGTAGAGGTGTTTTACATTTTGACGAATTTTTAACATTAATCGTCACTGAGATGGCATCGTGACTTGAATAAAGAGGTTTCTAAGTACGAGATTTTGCCTTCTAGTGGAACACATTACTAAAAAGAATCTTTTATGAGCATATTAGATTTCGCATTGGGTTCGTTCACGTCTATTATCTTTACTAGTAGGCAAATTAGTCATACATGCTTGATAGTTTATGCATTTGGATAGTTGCCAGGTCTTCATGCATTGTGTTTTGGTATAAGCATGCAGCTTGCGCGTACGCAACGTTTTTCGCTTGGTAATCACGTGGTCAATGAAAGGAAATAGCTCTAGGATTGTTTGATGAGGTTATTAACCATTTTTTGGTTGATGTCCAAAGGATTATTAATAAAGAAATGGGGGAATATACCTAAATTCCCACGCATGAACAAATACTTTAGAGATGTCTTTATTTAAAGCAGTTCTCTATCTACGGAAAAAAATGGTACCACCAATCAAGAAAATTTACTAGGTACTGTAAAATTCAGAAAACGTGGACAATCTGACTATCCAAGTGTGATTTTTGAGTCTAGAAACTCACTTTTCACTATCTTTCTAGAACAGCAGGTGTTCTTTCCAGTAAGAATTTTGTACATCCTTGACAACAATTTTAGCCAAAATAGCTGTAGGTACGTTGGCACAGTCTTTGTAGTTCTTTTGTTCTCACAACACCGTTAGGATTACGTTATAAACCTAAATTGTATGTATCTTTTCGTATCAAATTCAAAGAATCGTCCGAAATGAGGCAAAAATTGTTTCGCTCAACTCTTACATAAAAATGTTGACTTTACGGTGTAAATTGCGATTGTTTGCAGTTGGTTGTTTTGACATTAACCTCAATTTCAATAAATATCGCATTTAGCAATCAGATCTCCCACTTTGTTACCGTATCCAATGTTTCCTTCATCCATTTTTTGGGTTCCGTACCTCATAAGGAATAAACGGAACCTGTATAGGATCACTTCGTTGTCTGTCCATCCGTTTGGGTGTCTGTCAAAAATACAGCTTTTAGTGCGGCTTATTTCAATACTCGTTAAATCAAAACCTATAGGGTACTTTGTGTTGACCTAGAATTGTGCAATTTCGCACGATTAGGAAGTCCGAAAATCGTTAATTAGTATTTTAAGTAAAAACGTGTGTATTTTATCTCGTATCTACCTAATGACCATTAGGTAAATAAATTGTTACCAAATTATTAAATAATTATTTAGAGCCACTTTTACCACGTGAAACGCTCATAAAACTGTTCGACGAACCGACCAAACATCTCTAGATGGGCACCAACCGGGCTCAAACGAACTTCTAGCCCATTCTTATAAAATGGGCAATCTTCCGGGTTTAAACTCGATTACTGGGTCTAAAGTCATCGCTAGCCCATCTCTAGTTCTAAGGCGCAAATACTAGAGGACCAGTTCTACTAATTTTTAAGCAACTTTCGCATTCGTATCTCAGTCGTGTCTGTCAAAAAAGCCTCAATTTCTGTCGTTTTTTTTTAAATCGTTGCCTTTTTTGTTTGATAACAAATGTCGAGTCGTCGTAACTCTATGGCGCCTTCCGGGTTTGCCGACCAAATTAACGCGATGATCGTATAGATGTGTAAAGTCCCGCAAATCTCCATTAAAAAGGGAGGATCCTCCGACCAGACTGGTGTTGTGTCAGGTAGGCAACTGCCTAATGCAATATTTGTGCTGTTGTATTTGTTCAAATCGCACGGTAAACTCTGATACCGCGATGCAGGATTTATTTGATGTAGTTAATAGTCGGCGGTATAGATGTCGCTACGTTAGTTTTTGTGGTGGTATAAATTTCGTAACCATCACTTTGTTGGTCGACGCCTAACAGTCGCACAACTATCGCACAATCACAATTCCAAACCAAATACACTATGAATCAGCCAGTCTGACGTATCAAAACCTAAATAATATCTATATTTAGCCTCTATTTCGTAGTTTACGCGGTTTCGTTATAGTAACAACTCGTGTGGGCAACCATAGTAATAAATATTCAATGATTTATCATTCAAATACATAGCCAGTGCTGGGCGTTCTCCAAATGTAGGTTATTTGTTTTCTGAAGAGAGTGCTGTCAAGTGGTCGGGTTTTGAGTTACAAATTACGTGTTTTTGTCAATGTCCGGTTTTGCTCATTACCCGAATTCGGTGATACCCAAAAGGGGGTTTTGTTTTTAACCTATATTTATTTATTTACTAGTAGTAGTAGCTTCGCCCGTGAGGAAGTATAGATTATCTCATGGGAACATAACATACTCTCGACCACAGCTCTCGACATGAAAAGTATCCTATGTAAGACCAATTCCAGGACTTGAGGACAAGTGACATTCTGTCAACGGTAGCGTGCCGCAGACGATTATCAAAATGTCAAAAAAGTATGGGATTGATAAACGCTGCCAAAATGCCTCGTGATTAATCCTTTACATTTCGACTTTTTGACAATCGTTATCGCTGATCGAATAACACTTTGTCTAGAGCCCATGGTCTTTCCGTGTACAAAGTTTCATCTAAATCCGTTCAGCCATTACAACGTGATGAGGTTACAAACAGACAAATAGAAAGTGAGACCGACGTAGTCATTTTCGTATTTAACTTTAACATAAAAAAAGCCGTCCATGTTACGAACCGAATTGCAGGTTGGTAATTGGAGTCTGTTTTCACACATGTTTCAAACCTAGAGATAAATAAAAAATCTATAAAGTTATTAAAAAAAATCGACTTCGTTTTACACTTAAATGAATAATTGGTCTTAAAACTATTGCTTTCATTTAAGTGTAAAACGTAGTCTCGTACAGTATTTTTGGCTGAAACATGTGTGTTACACCTTGTTATGGTTTGCCTTGGCTACCCTTTGGCGCTAGGGGACGTTAACAACTAGTTTAACCCTGGTTTTCTGAGACCATGGAATAAAATTAACCTTTGAAGCTTGTTATTATGATGTAGTTAAAACCATTATTAGTTTTTATTAAATGATACCTGTATTAAATATGCATGGTTATGGTACGGTAAACGTAGGTTGATCAATTTGCCTATCTATTTCCTTGGTTTGGCTTCCAGTCTACTCGGATGCAGCTGAATACCAGTGTTTGACATAGAGCGGCTGCCTATCTGCCCTCTAAAACCCAGTAACTGGGTAACACGTTACCACCTGCCAAGAGTGGTGTCAGATTTTCTGGTTCAATCACTATCAAAGATCTGGAGAAAGAAAGAAGGAAAACGAGTTTATTTGCCCCAAGCGTGAGGAATACCAAAAAAAATTACACAACTTATGCAAGGAAGAACTGCGTCACATTCGTGCATACGGCCATCGCTCAGCATAATGCTGGGACTCGTGTGCGAGACAGAGCCACTGCGCTGGTTCTCAGCGTTGACAGAATGACGTCGATCGGAGCATCATAAAAAGTAATTGAAACGAAATAAATAAACAAAAAATAAATAAAATATAGGTTAGACATAATAAATAAAACGTTTAAAAAACGGTAACAGAATGTTGCGCAGACGATGGAACGTGGCCGACGAATAGTGGCGCGTACAACTCTAAAAAAATGTAATCTGGGCGCACAAAAAAGAGTAAAACTAAAATCCATGCGCGGGATACAATGGCTGCAAAATCTGCGAATGACAACCGGGATCCCAAAAGTAGAGACAATGTTAATGAAAACAATGACGCAAGACGAAAAACCCAGCAATGTATAAAAACATGATGACGTTGTGTCAACACACAGATCATATGAGTTTAGATTAATTTATCTTTCTTACATTATTATAAAAAGCTATGCCTCTCTATCTATTAGTACGCTCAAGAACAAATTCAGAATTGTAATCTTATCTACGTGAATCTTGTATATGTTTTCGTATTTGATTTAGTTTGGAGTTCAATAATATACGACTCGTTCATTTTAAAATCAATTCAAACAAAACTTTATTTCCATTAATACCCGAAGATTATTTGATCATGATCTGTTAGAATTCTTATCAATCTAATCAAATATCATCTCGAATGAGTAATTTAGGCTTACTCCTCACTGGAGGTCTGCCCTGCTTGGGCTGAGCACCGCCGTGTCCTCGTCGAGGCGATCGGCGGCGGCGACCTCTCGCGTCCGGTCCTGGTTAAATCCATGGTCCGGAGCGAGGAGGCTTGGGAAGCGGTCACCTCCTTCTGCGAAGCAGTAATGCTAGCAAAGGAGGAGGAGGGCCGCGCGAGGGAAAGGCAAGGCCTTCGTCCCAACCGCCGCAACAGGAGAAGACGCCCCGGGCGTCGGGAGTCACAGGGCGATCCCCGGCCACCGTAGGCGCGGGCCTGCGGACGGCGAGCATTGGGTGGCTCGCTGTCCGATCACCACCAGGCCCGGGTCGATGGCGCGTTGTGTTTCACGCGCGCCTCAAAGAGATGTCAGCATAAAAGAAGGGGCCCGCTAGGGCCAGAGCCTGCCAGGGTTGCGGAATTTGTTCGAAAGAGTCACCGCGGCCCTGGAACGCAAAGGGCGTAAGAAGGAACACGGATGGGTTTTAGTCAGTAAGAGTCTGACACGCCCTTCCGCTCCACCCAGAACGGAAGAAGTCATTTGATGATAACCCATCCTTAAAAAAAAAAAAAAAAGGCTTACTCCTCACTCCCACGAAGTTGCTACTACACAACGACCCGCGGAGTGTTCCGAGCTAATTTTAAATTTCCTATCAGTACCTTGTACCCATACATTGTTCACCCACATTTCAACAGTTACGTTAAAAGCGTATAATAATCCCAAAACCCCACGAGACCTATGGCTAATGGCTATACCGACTTTAAATTAATAACCTCTGTAGGGTTCTTCACGGGTCAATGCCCCATTAACAAACATCTCTTTAAAATAGGCACCACGGACAGCCCACTGGGGCTGTTTTGACGCCACGAAGAATCAGACGCCCACGGCGTCCTGAACTGCGAGGCCGTGGTTTCTCAACGAGCACAAATCTTTGGAACAGTGAGGTCGCTCCGCGAAGCTCCCAGGAAATTTCTGTGCTTCTGTGGGGAACTTGGCTCGCACCACGTACAAAGAACTGAATGCGAGTCTAATTGTGGATAACGGAGTCCCTATTTTACTCTACTACCCCACGAGAATAGAGTGCCAATTCTACAAATTTTAAGCAACGTTTGCAGCATAAAAATACATGAAAATTGAGGCTTTTTTGACAGATTGCGAATGAGATGCGGATGCAAACGTTGCTTTAAAATTTGTAGAATTGGTACCCAGGCAGGTAAGTATCAATCAACAAAACGAGCAGTTAATTCATTGCAAAATAACATCATTTGCAAAACCAAATAATATAAAATAGCCCCGAGGTTGCTTCAAACAAGGACATAAAAGAATGAATGCATAATACCTTGAGCGTTTCATAAATCGCCCGTAGGGGATATGGTGGTTACCATTAAATAAATAAAATTGATGTAAATAGGTCTGCACGATATGGGTAACGATGGGGCGCATGGCTAAACAGATCATAGAGGCTCTAGAAAAGTGAAATTCTACTATGGACGACGCGAGATAAATTTGCAATAACGGTCATTGACCGACATACATTTATTGACATACTTAATTCACAAAACAGAAAAAAAATACATAAAGCTGTCCTGAGTCGACATCTGTTGTGATCCTTTAAGTACATTTTCTAGTAAAACGATTCATAATTTATTGTCTAGGTACCTACGAAGAGATATTACGGAAAGGGCAATGACCGTTAGTGCAAATTTATCTGGCGTCAACCATAGCGGTAGCATGGCGAAGGCAAATTATAGTCTGGAATCACATATAGGATTGTTTAGGCCAGTAGGTAGCATTTTCTTTGGGAAAATTTTCGAAATTCACGCCGGCGGCGCCGCGGTCTACAGCTAGTAGCCAATGAAAGGTATGATTTCTTAAAGGTTACAAAAAATATGTATAGCCAATCTGACTCCAGTCTTGCCAAAAAGTACCGTGTTACCCAGTTAATGAGTTGTGGAGAGTCTGGTAAGCAGCCGAAAAGGCCAGGCAAATGATGATTACCCCTCACAATAAGCATAGGACAAACAGTTATAAAAACGTGTACAATGGGCGATCTTACCGCAGGTCTACAGCTAGTAGTACCCAATAAAAGGTATAATTTCTTAACGGTTACAAAAAATATGTAGGCAGGCATGAAAAAAAAAGCAATCTAATTGGAGCCAGAGTTTTCCCACACCACGTTCGCACAAAATTCCCAGATTCGAAGCTCGACGCTTGAATATTTTGCCGTTTTTATGAAATTAGCATACATTCGTGAGAAATAAAGGTAAAGAGATAAAATGTTAAAGATTCAAAAATATTTTATATGTACCTAAAAGCATTTAGGTGCAGAAAAAATGTTTTGAAGAAAATTGTTTAATCAAACTTCGTACTGACTACGTGGCGTATCTTAGATAGGAGTTTTAAGCAAACGGCGTTCCATCTCGCACCTACGCCCGGGATCGCGGGAACGTATGTGACTTCCGTAATCCCCGACTGGTGCCGGCCCGCCTCTGCAGGCCACCTCGGGTCAGCGGGGGCAGTGACGTGTTTGATTTCCCCCACGACGGCCGGCAGTGAGAGGTCACTGTCTACCACAAAGATGAGGGCACGGCGCGGCGCCTCTTAAGCGGCACACTTTGCCTGCGTATACCGCGCCGTGTCCTCCCGACAGTCGACGCAGTGGTGACACCGAGCGTCCGGTTCCCTGCCTATGCGACACAGGAATCACCCGAAGCAGCCTTGTCCCGGGAGGACCTGCGTCGCACGAAATGACAGGGAGCCGTGCCTTCTCCCGAGCTAAAGGTTGAGCACCGGCCGGGTGGCCTCGACAGTGACGAGGCCGGGAAGTAAAGCCTAACCTTAACTTAAAGAACTCCAGGTCGTAGCTATCAGGAAACAGACTCCGGCAGGGAGTTCCACTCATTAGCCGTACGCAATTACCAGGTAAACACACTACAAGTCAGACCACTAAGCTAATTTATAAAGTGATCATACAAAACACATATGATATGTCATACGTATGTATGTCAAGTATAATTTCAAGGCTTCGCTTAGGTAAAAGTTCGAGACGAGCAACTGCGCAACAAATGCTATTTAATTCTCTTTCCATCGAAGCGGCTATGGGATTAATTGCATTAGCGATATGCGAAGTACTTTCTGCAGTCAGCGTGTTGAAATACACGAAGGTATATCTAAAGCATTTTTCCTACTTCTTTAGTTGATTGACCAATATTCTACCAGGGCATGAGGTCTTCTCCCAAATGTTTTCATGAGAGGGGCTCGTGGTTAAGAAATAACATACAGCTACTGACCACACACACAGCCCCTAGCCCCCTATCTCCTTTCGTTCAGTCCATCCAAAGGTTGCCTGAGAGATTGGCTTGTGCGATAAGACCACCCACTGTACAAGTTTTTATAAGTGTTATCTATGCTTATTATGAGGCGTATTTCATCATCTGCCTAGCCTTTTCCTAACTATATTGGGGTCGGCTTCCAGTCAAACCGGATTCGGCTGCCTACTAGACCTCCACAACTCATTAACTGGGTATCACGGTAGTTCTTGGCAAGACTGGAGTAGTCAGATATACTGGCTTCTGAAAATCCGTAACGACTGCCAAAGATCTACAAATAGTGTACAGTAAAACACTTAATAAATAACAGCCGAATGGGTCGATCTTCAAGGGTCTTTGTGTCCGGTCCGTGAAGTGGTGACCAGTTTCCAGATTCAGTTCTTATGGAGATCATCCTGCTTTGAGTGTATATTAAATGAATCAATGTATACCAAATATTATAAATTTTTTATTTAAAAAGAGTAACCATGAAGTTCCTTGTCTGTTCTTCTCCATAAGAATCTTACCTTTGCAAATGGACGCTACAGTCACTTTGTTTTTATATATTTTTTTTAAATGTAAATGTTGACATTCAAATGTGCCTGATTGAAATGAACGTTTTGACGTTGACTTCGAAAAGCATTTTAAGCCGTTGGTCCCGGCTGTCTTTTGTCGATATGGAACAGTCGTAACGGGTGATCAGATCCGAAAGTGTTGCACATGGTCTTGCAAAGGGATATCGTGTTATCCAGTGACTGGGTGATTAAGGTCAGATTGACAGCCGCTTTTTTTGCACTTTTTTGAATATGCCATCAATTCATGATACTGTTCTAAAAACTTCACGGTGCTACAAAAGCCAGTAATCGCATTTACTTCAATTAATTCCAGGTTATACAAACATGTGAAGCCTGCCAATTTTGTGGCAAGTCAAGGTCATGACAAATAGGAACGTAGGAACTTTGCAGTCACATTTTCATTTTAAGATTTTCATCTGAAAGAGATTATAACAGGTCCATAGACGTACTTCCTAAAATATTGCACACTTATTTAGTCACAGAATAACTGGAATTTCCCACACTAGAATTTGCAAAACCTCTTTTTTTAGTTGGCACAATATTTCCGAAAAGCAATGCTGTAACGAAGTCCTAAATCAAAAATATCGATAAAAAACTTACCGTTTATCTTCGAATTTCGGTCTACAAATTCATGATGATTTTATTCACTCACAGAGTTTATACGGCTGTCCATGTGTCGCTTAGTCCAACGGGACACTGAGCCGACAATAATGTAAGTGTACACCACGTTAATCGAATTTTCAAAGAGGGCTCGCCGGTAGTGATGGGACTAATTGTCGATGCAATTTGTGAGATTTTTTTTTCTGAAAATGTTTTAAATTGTGTTAGTTCAAATATAAAAAAACGGGGCATTAAATAAGTGGGCTTTATTAACTGACTTCAAAAGGAGGCGGTTCCTAAAAAACAATAACTTAGTTATAGTACACATCTTATCTAGGTAAAAATGTCTCTATGCGCAATTCAAACTAAATAGTCAAGAAGAAGTAAACGCTTTCGATAAGATTTTTGGAAACAACACCAGTAGGTACAATAGTTCTCAGTTGAATCTCAATCCTCAAATCGATCATTATCAAGAAAAACTATACCGAAATTCTTTATTTTACCGTCGATTCTGTGCAAACAAATGGAAAGTCGGAAACATACAATAAATGAAACGATGCATATGTTTAAAATAACACTTGTATAATATGGATTCGTAAACATGTTAAAATCATCAAAATCATCGGCGGATGTGGAAAGCATTTATTTTTAGTTTTGCATTTTGTAAATTAAACAAACAGTTTTCCGACATCTATCACTTTTTGCTGAGAACAGAACGTTTCAAACATTATATTGCATGCGATTTAGAATTTAAAACATTGGAGCAACAGTTCTATCCCAGTATAATTTTGTATTAAAATCATACGCACGTTTCTGTATTTAAAGAAGAATTTAAACATAATGTTAGTTTTACATTAAGAAAATATTAATCTGTTTCGTGGTTATTAAACTTAGAAAATTAAAGTTAATATTTGAAAGCTGTCAATTGCATGGGTTGTTTTAACGTAATGGTATAAAATAAAACGATTCATAAGAGTAATACGAAATAAAATTCTCGAAGTTTCTTTGTTGAACAACAAATGTTAAATTTACCTATCAACTGATACAGAATGCATGAATAAGATATTCGTTGTGTCATTAGTCATTTCTCTAAAGTCAGCCCGAAGAGTCACCAAACCTAAGTGCCAGTGGGCAAGGCTCTGTCCCTAGAACAGATAGTCGATAGGGTCGTACCTACGGTTCTGGAGTCGCGATAGCTTACCGGAAGATGCAGCATTGGAAGGCCTCCCACAAGGTGGACCGATGACCTGGTGAAGGTCGCGGGAATTCGCTGAAGACGCACAGGACCGGTCCATGTGGCGACACTTGGGGGAGGTCCATGAACATCAGTGGACGATGAAGCTTGAAAAGAAAAAGAATTCTTAAAAAATATATATTAAGTATTTATGTCGATAAATCAACCCCCACAGCGCATCCCTACGAAAGTTAATGTCATTAATGTAAGTCCGCATGCCGGCCACATCGCTTGTTTAGTTGTACGAATCGCTATCAACCACACCATCACTTATTAATTGATATATTAACTAAGATTAGCTTGTTTGTTTCCTTTTTTGTTGGTGACAATGTCATTTGGGTGTCATTATATGATTTAAGGGAGTTACTGTGTTAATTGATTAGAGAAAATCTGCCATTTTCTTTTGGACTTATAAAGCAACTAAGTTGGAGTATGGAGGTATGATGTACAGAGAGTAAAGTCCCGCATACCTCCACTGGAAATGGGGGATCCTCCGAACCAGACGGTTGTTGTGTCTAGTGGGCAACTGCCCAATAGTTGATATTCGACTGTTGTATATGTTCAAATCGCACTGAGAACTTTGCTTGCGCGATGCAGGATTTCGATGTTAGTTCGTCGTAGATGGAGCTGCGGCTTTTTTTTTGTTGCTGTACAAATTTCGCTTCTTAGTTTTTCATGAGGCGGCATTGATTACGCGTTATGTCCGATCCGTACCCGGTCAGTATCCATGAAAGGACGGTCCGGCGTGGTCGTAGAACAATTTGTATGCTCACGCACAACACCCGGTTTCTGTCATCCGAGAATCTCCATTTCGGATAAGATTATTGACGGACCGAAGTGGCCGTCGTATTATTTGTATGGACAGTTGCGCACTACGTCCGAACCGAATCCGAGATGCGTCCGAGAAAAGAGGCAGAGGGGCCGGGGGGCCGGGGGGTGATGTGACTCAGCGATATTTTTGCGTTAATTGAAAATGTTGAAAATAGACTCTGTTTACGGGACAAATGAATACACGACTAAAAAAACACAATATAGACAAGGAATGCATGGACCAAAGAGCAATTTAATATAGTGACGTGTACGCTCTGTAGCGGCTTCGCGTAAAATTCTGATGCAGCTGAATATCAGTATTTTACATATACATGCTCATCCACAACCCAGTAACTGGGTAACATATAACTACTTGAAAAAACTTCAAGTTAAGAGTGAATAGGTTACTCCTAGGCAAGCGTGCTTCATCTTCGATCACATCAAAGCTTATCATCAGGGGAGGTAGTGGTCAAACGCGTGCCTATCAATAATAAAAAAAGGACTGGTGCCAGATTTTCTGGCTTGATTATAACAGCGGAGACCAACACTTTAACGTGTTTTCCGACGCACAGCGGACTACGGTCAACCTTCCCCTGACCGACACTGAATTAAGGGTTTGATTCTGAAATCGGTACTTTAGGACACGGCTCATATTGTTCGGAACTTACTCTCTCTGGAGCCCGTACCGCTGGTAGCTTACCAGCGGTAAGGGCTCCAGAGAGAGGAATAGTTTCCGAAACCGGTTCGCTGTGGCATTGGCACGAATTAAGTAAGCAACAACGGAGGAATTTAAGAATAAACTTTATGGGTACTAATACAAGTTACAGCAAAACAGTTATTAAATTTAATTCTACAGAGTATTGATCTTATATACTAATCTTATTGCTAACCAATCATCTATGCCAGTGACGCATGTCCTAGATGGCATATGCTCACTACTACTTGTTATTCAAAAAGAATATTTAAGTATTAGCTGATGAAGCTAATATTGGGGGATTGGGGTTCCTTAACTCACGCGTGTAGGGGGCAGGTGGAATTACAGTTGAATTCAACTAAGTTTTCACCGCATTATTTTAACAGGGCAGCACAACAATTCACCCTCTTAAAAGGAAACACCGCCAAAATGCCGGTCTCAAATCACAAGCTCTTAATGAGCAATAAGCGAGAATATCTTTAGCTTTTTGTCGTATTATGTTTCTCTCCTCTCCATTTTTATTGTGCTCAACTTACCTTTTAAATATCAAGCCAACCTTTTGGCAAACCATTATCCCAAAGTATTCAAACCCAGCTGTAGTCGTAACATTGATATTAATACATTTCCTGAACGACCTTTACAATCTGCAAAAATATTTTCGAGCTTCATTCTATCAAAACATTGACACTCTATCGGAGAGAGTGACGTTAAAATTTGTAATAACACGAACTCTGTTTGAATAGGATCCGACCATTTGTAAGACAAAAAACTTCTTTCCGAAAGGGTTTAGAAAAGTCGAGTGGTCGACAAGGGTCACTTTGTTTGTATTAGATTTTCGTATAATTTTGACAATTATATTAATTAATTTGGGGTACGAATTGGAGTGACTGTGGGTGGACTCTGTTTCTTTGAATTGTTTTTGTTTTAGACAAATTAACTTCGAGGTAATAAAAGCTGGAGGATTGATGTCACAAGCTTTTATATTCTTGGTTATTTTGCACTACAGCAAATGAATTAGGCAGATAGTCTGAAAAATGGTGCAAAACTAGCTAGGCCTTGTGGCAATCTAGAAGTGATTGCAATTAAATTATTGAGTATTTAATTGACTGGCCTGTTGGTCGAGTGGTTAGTGACCCTGACTTCTAAACCGGAGGTCGTGGGTTCGATTCCCACCCAGGACAAATCCTTGTGTGATGAGCATGATCATTTAAAAGAAAGGCGGGATTCATTCTGACATACTTACACTTCATAAAATTATAAATGGTTCCATAGATGCGCAATTGACTAACTATTTTAACTTTAGGACTTGCCAACGTAGCAAGCGACATCATCACATTTTTCAATTGCCTATATCTACCTTAAATACCACCTTTAATAGCCCCCTAACACGTATGGCAAGGATATACAAATGAAGGGTCCAATTTGACGGATTACCCTATCGAAGTTTTCTCTATGAGTGCTTCATACAGACGTTCCCTCTACAAACAGTGCGAACAATGTACGTCTTAATAGCTCAAATTGTTTTGATTTTCTAGTGTTCAGGATTTAGGTATACTGGACGCAGTTTTTAGTTTTTCGTTTTGTCTCTAATATTCATTATGTTCAATGTCATGCATACCTGTCATTTGCATGGTTACTGAAATGCCGATTTTGAATGTAATTTTATTTGAATTATAAGTGACAGTGCTGTTGGTGTGCTTATTATAAATAAATAAATAAAATAAATAAATAAATAAATTTGTTCTGTGTCTGGGTGTAATTTGTCTATAATATGTATTTGTTTAGAAATATATAAGTATGTTTATCAGTTATCTGGTTGTCATAGCACAGGCTTTGCCTAGTTTGGGATCGGATGACCGTGAGTGAGTTGGTCCCAAGATATTATTATTATGTTATTATTATTAATTTTTAAGAAGTAGGTACTTACTGGGTCGGTATACATGGTGCCATTTTAGTCGTTTTACAACGGCAGCCCACTTCATCTATCCTCGACAACAACACATTTATTTAAAAAAAAATGAAGATTTTATTCATTATCATGACGCATGACGTAGTTTGAAACATCCTACAGCGAGCGCAGTCCGAGCTTTGTGTTCCAAGGACAGCGCGGAATTATGATTGGTGTAGTAACACTCTTAATCTTCTGATCATAAAACCTTTAACTCAATGGATTTCCGCTGATATTGCACATTAATGCAACATGGCTTCACTTTGAAGAACGTGGCTTTCACATGTCAAAGTCATTGCCAGGTCTCGTCGACACGTGAGGAATAGTGACGTCTAGCACCTAACTACCGGCTAGACGTGCATGCGTCAATGTCAGACGGGGAAATAACCTCGAATGAAGATCTTCGATGCTACTGGTATAAAAAGTTCATCATAGTTGCATATTTCAAGTATATATTATTACTAGCTGACCCACGCAACTTCGTCTGCGTCACACTTTTCATGAATGCTCGGCTCGTATTGGTCGTAGTAGAATGGTAAATAATCAATTATTATCGACCGCCATGAGTAGAAAATAATTAAAGTACTAATATCGCTATTAAAAAATAGGGGTTGGTGATAAAAGGGTGAAAATTTAGGGTCGTATGTATTTTTTAATGCCACATTATAAAAAAATAAAAAAATTGTCAAAAAAAAATTTTAGGGATGGACAACCCTTATCACTAAGGGGTATGAAAAATAGATAGTAGCCGATTCTCAGACCTACTGAATATGCATATAAAATTTCATAAAAAATCGGTCAAGCCGTTTCGGAGGAGTATGGTACACGAGAATTTTATATATATAAGATTTAACTTATATTATTATTTGAGTAGTATATGACATTAATTTTGGTCAAATTTATGTATGGTATGTAATATTTAAAGTTTTATGTCTTTTTTTCTATGTAAGCAGAACTTTTACACACTATGTCTACATCTCTTTTATTCGACTCTCCTTTCGCAGGTATGCTGGAAGAGATTTCTTTAGAAATAATCACCTTTGTACCTATTTTTCTGTTCCCTTCTTCTTATCTATTTGTTAAATGTATGTACATAAACTGTTAAATAAATAGATAAAAAGGTAAAATTCTTAAGCAAAGTTCTCATTCTTTCAAAAAAGCCTCAATTCGCATGTCATTTTTGACAGTATGATATTGAGATGCTAATGCGAACTTTGCTTAAAAATTTGCAGAATTGGGCCTCTATAATTTATTTGTACTTGTATCCCTATCCTACATTTTAGGGATAGATTTCCATTGTTTTCATTATAATAGACTAGCGTATGCCCGTGGCTTCCCTCGCGTTACTACAAATTTCACCAAATAAAAAAAAAGTGTGTGTCAGCTTCGACGCATGACTGGAGTTTACTCCTTAAGAACTATTATTGTGTAAATTATGTAAAAAGAGGATAAATGAAAGCATCTCAAATAATTTGTGTATACTTTTTATATGCACACATACATAAACTCGAAGTGAAAGGTGCGCAAACTACGTTGCGCAAAGGAATGTAACGCCTCACTTTTAGTTAACGCTCAATTTTACGCTTCAATTTTCATACGGGCTAAATATGAAAATAGTAGTCTAAAACTGTCTCCAGGGGTTGTACTCCCTTCTCTTCGTTCTGTACCAAAATTCATTAAAATCGTTTTAGCGACATAAGAGTGAAAGTGTAACAAACATAATACAGGGTTATTTATAACCAGCGCCCTATGTCGTGCGGTGTACCGCAGGGTTCGGTCTTGGGCCCGCTCCTGTGGAACATCGGGTACGACTGGGTGCTGAGGGGCGAGCTCCGGCCGGGAGTGCAGCTGGTGTGTTACGCTGACGACACACTGGTCACTGCCCGGGGGAGCTCGCACAGGGAGGCAGCGTTGCTGGCGACGGCTGCGGTCTCACAGGTGGTGAG
Organism: Mamestra brassicae; assembly: GCA_905163435.1. Taxonomy (NCBI): domain Eukaryota; kingdom Metazoa; phylum Arthropoda; class Insecta; order Lepidoptera; family Noctuidae; genus Mamestra; species Mamestra brassicae. Next base: position 11,096,066 of record LR990989.1, on the reverse strand, counting down.
CCGAATACGACGCCTCGGCCTGGAGGTGGCCCTCAACAAGTCGGAGGCCATTGTTTTTCATGGCCCCCGGCGAGCGCCGCCGCCGGGATCGCACATTGTAGTCGGGGGGGCCCGTATCGCTGTCGAGTCCACCATGAAGTATCTGGGATTGGTGCTCGACAGCCGGTGGGATTTCGGCCCCCACTTCCGGCGGCTGGCGCCCAAGTTGTTGGGCGCGGCGGGGGCGCTGTCAACGTTGCTTCCCAATCTGGGGGACCCGAGCACCGGCTGCAGGCGGTTGTACGTGGGGATCGTGCGATCGTTGGCCCTTTATGGGGCCCCGATCTGGGCGGCTGACCTGACGGCCAGCACCATCACAGTTCTGCGGAAGCCGCAGAGGGTGACGGCCGTCAGAGTCATCAGGGGATATCGCACGATCTCCTACGAGGCGGCTTGCGCACTGGCCGGATCTCCGCCGTGGGACCTGGAGGCGAAAGTGCTCGCGTCACTGCACCGGTGGCGCGAGGACGCGCGGGCGCGCTGCGAGCGACTGACGCAGCGACCCTTGGAACTGCGTCGGTCGCAGCTGCGCGAGGTCCTGGTGGCGGAATGGCGGGACAGGCTTTCGAGCCCTTCCGCCGGCCTCATCACCATCGAGGCCATCCGGCCAGTGCTCGACCTCTGGCTCGGGAGAAGGCACGGCTCCCTGTCGTTTCGTGCGACGCAGGTCCTCTCGGGGCATGGCTGCTTCGGGAGGTTCCTGTGTCGCATAGGCAGGGAGCCGGACGCTCGATGTCACCACTGCGTCGACTGTCGGGAGGACACGGCACGGCATACGCGGCCCCAGAACTGGGTCCAGGGGCGGCGGACTTGGAGATGTCCATCGCCCCCCATTCATCCGGACCCGAGGTGGCGGCGCGTGGTGTTCCCGAGCGCCCCTCTTTGACGTAGCGGGGGGAGTCAAACACCTCACTCTCCCCGCCGACGCGAGGTGGCCCGCAGAGGCGGGCCGGCACCAGTCGGAGATTGCGGAAGTCGCATACGTTCCCGCGATCCCCGGCGTAGGTGGGAGGTGGAACTACGGGGTGGTTTTAGTCAGTAAGAGTCTGACAGACCCCTCCACCCGCCCCAGGGTGGAGGATTTCCATGAGGACTTCCCACCGACACCAAAAAAAAAAAAAATAGGGTTATTTATAATACACTAACAACCTAAAGTACACATGATTATAAACAACTTTTACTATGAGACCAATCCTGAAAACTTGAAAAAAATAACAGCTATTCAGTACATTTTGTCTAGTAATGGACACATAAATAATTAATAGAACCCCACTGCCGTATTTCTACTTTGACGTCGTGATGGGGCTTGCGCGTCCCAATAAACCTTAGGTCATACCTAGGGTTGTGGGGCCAGAAAAAAAAAGGTACAATGCTCAAGGCAGTTTTGTGGCGAACTGTTGGGCAGTAGCGACCCCACGGACCTGATCTCCCGGGATATGTCTTGTTCCTCATGTCTGGCTTGCCTTTATTGGCTGTCTGTAGTGAACACTGACGAGGAACAGAGCTCCCACCTCTTTCTTGCCTTAATTTGCCGGTCTGAGTGGAGATTCGCAAGAGCAAACGTGCTCGGGAGAAGGATGTACAATCCAGTAAGATGCTGGTAGGGATCTTGAGCGTACTTCCGGGATTGTCCTGATAGCCTTGGTATACCTCTCCACTCCTCTAGCACATCAGGATATGTTGCCACCTTGGCGCTACGTCACTTTGTGCTAGCGACCGTTTTCGGGGGCCCATTTATTGAGTGTGCAAGTCACCCCCTGCCATTTAAAGCCGTGTATATTGTTGGTGGTATAGCAGGGGCCAATAGTTCTTCCATAGTATACGGTAATCGGTCCACTAAACCACCGAAACCTATGGAGTCTCATCTTTTGATTCCATATTGTGCAATATTCCTGCACCAATCGGGGATTGTCCTTGGGTATACTTTCATAGTGCAAACAGGGATAATCGTCGGTTGGTGCCCCATCCCATTTGAAATGTCTAACGGGGCCTCTGCGAGTTGGCTTCGGCTCCTCGTACGCCTACCAAAGAACCGGGACCTCAGGGTCTCGAGATTGTCAAAGGCATACAAAGATAATAATAATATTAATAGTTATTGTTTTATGTTTATTTATTAGGCCCTAGATGCCTGAAATAAAGGATTAAATTTTATTAATTAATTAAATAAATGTATGGCGGCAGCCATTTTTTTTTCTTGATGTTGGGTTTGGTCCCAAAGTAGAAGTTGTTTATAATCATGGGAAATCATCAAATGACTTCTTCCACTCTGGGTGGAGCGGAAGGGCGTGTCAGACTCTCACTGATTAAAACCCATCCGTGTTCCTTCTAAAGCCCTTTGCGTTCCAGGGCCGCGGTGACGTTTCGAACAAATTCCGCAACTCTTGCAGGCTCTGGCCCTAGCGGGCCCCGTCCTGTGTACTACAGACATACTTTCGCATTTATAATATTAGTGAGTGATAATATAAGTAAACGTCAAATAAAGTAACTGGAAATAACATGTTTTAATGTCGAAGCTTTTTAAATTATTAATTTAAGATAAACCAACGACATCTTTTGTTATGTCTTCGTTGCCCGGAGTCGCAAAAAGGAATTCTTAAAATATTCGGATCGCAAGCCGTTTATTTTAAAAAGATATACCTTCGGGTTTTTTGTGTGTTTCCTTAAAGTGAAGGGCTATTATGTAATAGAAATAATGCCTACGCTTTACTTGGGATTTTGATTGGGTTGTTTTACAAAAGTGCAGTTTGCGGTGGTATTTAAAATGAGTCAATCAATCTGCATCGCATTTTCTAACTGTCCTCCACAAACCATCAATTGGGTAATACGATATTTATAAATTAGTGTCAATGGGAACAAAATTTTATTATTATATTATACTAGTTGCCGCCCGCGGCTCCGCCCGCGTGATTGTCGAAAACTATCCTAAGGGAACATATTCCCGGGATAAAAAGTATCCTATGTGTTATTCCAGACTATAATCTACCTCTGTGCCAAATTTCATCAAAATCCATTCAGTAGTTTTTACGTGAAAGAGTAACAAACATCCATACATACATCCATACTTACAAACTTTCGCCTTTATAATAGTAGTAGGATTTATCTTTGCCATATTATTGATTATCATATCAGCTTACTCCCGCTACCCTCACCATGTCATCAGTTTACCGAGAGGCCTTCGAACGCAGAAAGAATCGCAGAATCGGTCGATGTCGGCGTCAACGCTTTTCGGCTAAAATTATGATTATGTTATTATGGATTCAGTCAATGGAAAATATACTAGAAAATCCTACGAAAATAAAGATCAGAATTTTAGTTTCACGCCCGGCAATCTAATTTGCTTGGGTTACTGAAACTTTTTGATGCAATTTGCGCTGTTCTTGGGAAGCAACTTTCTACAAGTTTTTGGTACTAGGGTCCCAGACGCGAAAGTCAAAAATCAGTCTTGTAGGATTCCTAATAGGGTTTCTTAAATGTTTAAACTTAGTACTAAGTTGATGTGAGCATTCATTAAAACTCCTAAGTTGATTGGCAACGATGATCGTATTTTAATTTAGAAGTTCTAAATGATTAATAAGAACATTGTTTAAAGAAAGTAAAAAGGTTGGGTACAAAATTAGCATTTTTTTTTTGTGGGATTTAGTTTCATATAATCGGCTTTGGACTGTCAAAATTTGGCTGGTCATAGAAAAATAACTGTGTATTTTTTACTAGCTTTTGCCCGCGACTTGGTACGCGCACATCCCTTTTCTCATTACCGTATAGTCTACCTCATGAATGTGGCTATCATATATATCGGCGCAATTACAATAGTTTGTGTCACTTTTGAGTCGCTGGACAGTACGGACCTTTTTGTGACATTGTTACGCTGTTCATTGAATAAACGAAGTTTGAAACAAGTTGTGAAGTTTTCTTTTGAAAAACCATAAATGAGTAATCATGATGACATTTGTGACGTCAGCTATGATGACGTCACACTTTTTAAAAACACCATGGAGGTCCTTTCTCCGTTACATACAAATAGAATTTTTCAAATCCGACTCGTAGTGTCAGAGATTAGCGCGTTCAAACAAACTCCTCAGCTGTATTATATTAGTATAGATTATAAACGTATTGTACTTAGCTATCAACTGGTCCTTTGAACTCCAAATTAATAACGGAACCTACGTAATATCGATCTTTCTTTCCGAGTAAGATAGGGGAATAAAATGCAAATTAGTTAACTTGTTTTGTACGTGACAAAAGTACTGAAATAGGTACTAGAGGATGGTCTATTTTTAATTTAGTTTTCTGAATTCCTGTTTGGTACCGACTTAAAGTATGTTCTGAACGTTTGTGTTATTAATTAGAAATTGACCTAGAATAAAGTAAATTAATTAATTCCCTGTTTTGTGTTAGAATAGTAAGTACACAACTTGGTGTTGAAATGCTACTGCAATCTGCGATGTTACTGGCCCGTTTAAAGTGAGGTGTTATTTTTAGGATTCCCTACCAAAAGAGTAAAATGGGACCCTATTACTAAGACTCCGCTGTCCGTCCGTCTGTCATCAGGCTGTATCTCATGAACCGTGATAGTTAGACAGTTGAAATTTTCACAAATAATGTATTTCTGTCGCCGCTTTAACAACAAATACTAAAAAACAGAATAAAATAAATATTTAAGGGGGCTGCCATACGAGAAACGTGTTTTTTTTTCGATTGATGGTACGGAACCCTTTGTGTGAGAGTCCGACAAGCACTTGACCGGTTTTTTTTTAAGTTATAGTATCTGTAAGTTACGGGCAGCAGTGAGTTATGAAGAAAGAATACATATTTCGACATCCCAAATTAACAAGGGATAAGGGCAGGAAGATGATGATAGAGTACTTACATACAGAGTGCGGAAACGAGGGTAAAATTATTATCCGATTATATTAATTTCTTGTTATATCTACAACCTAAGGGTCGGTTAAACGTGCTCCATCGTCAGCACAACATCTCTTACCAAGTTGTGTATCTCTTAATAAGCGCTTCACTAGAATTTTCTCATAGCATTTCACATTTCAAACGTCTCAAGTCCATTACAAAATAAACCTACGCTTCCCACCAATGACAGAGAGTAAATAAACAATAGGTGCAAACTAACCAGATTGCGAGCAGTCCTCACACAGTTTACATAAGACCAGGTTCCTGCTGGCATGCCTTAAGCTAATTATAACTGACGCCGTTGCTCAAACTTGTCAATATTACCCCTCAGTCGAGATTGTGGGGGTCGTGTGAAGCCTATTTGTCTTTGGTCAATGTTAGGTGGCTGACGAAGGCTTTGATAGGTACCTAGTTTGATTTGTGCCTGGTTGTCTTAGATCAAATTTCTGGGGGACTCTTAGTATTTAGAATAGAGAATGATGGAAAATAACACCTAAAGCTAAAGAAGGCATAGTATGGTTTGAGTCTTCTGGAAGGTGTAAGATCAGATTCCTGTGGAACTATAGTATTTCAGACCTTTCCCGGACTCAGAAATAAACATGAGAATCGGGTATTTTCCTGTCAAAAACCATTTGACCCGTCAGATAAATGAACAAAAAAATATTGGACACGTATTTTATCTTTGTCACGTTAACAAAAGGAGAGGATTCAGTGCATTAAAATTTCACGTAAGGTCACGCCTTGGTACACTTTTTGCCAACAAGTGACCACCAGTCCCTACTTCTGAACTTTGATACGCTTTGTCTTTGTCAGTTTTTTATTGATCTGAAAAGGCAAAAAAAATCCATGTCCAATCATTTTCATCTATCCTAGAAAATACCAGATTACATTTTTTTTTCACACAGATAAACCCTGCGAGGTTTTCTTTGTGTGGCAAAAAGCAATGTGAAACAAATTAAGAATTTTGGAAAAAAAAAAATATGTCTCCATGTTTCATTAATTTTCAAGCGCTTGAATCCGTTCCTTAGAACTCGTGAATTAATCAATTTAATTACTTTCTCAGAGACTTATTACAATGTTCCTCGCCTGTTTAAATACTAAGAAGCGGGAAATCTTTTTACCGTCGACGTTCAAAATGTGCTTATAAAATTGTAACTTGATTTATACTTTCACATTACAGACAAAACAGAATAACCGGGCAAGTGCGAGTCGAACTCGCACACTAACTGAAAAAAAAAAAACAGAAAAAATCACGTGTATAAGTTGGATGTTGCCAAAAAAAATACAAAAACAAAGGGTTGCACTCCGGGAGTGCCGGCAGAAGCGAAAACTTGAACATTAACTTTGTGCATTTTTGATATTTTGGAATGGTTCGGGAATAATATCGCACGAATTGCATATGCATGCATTGAGGCATACATTTTTGCCACGCGGTAGAAAGAGAGGGGGATATTACTTCCTCTCCTACGCCGCGCCGGCGGTCTACTCTCCCTCCGTCTTACGAATTTTCGATCAGGTCACGTGTCCTGACGCTAGTTTAACATTTTTTACCCATCCCAAAAAATGCACAACGCCGCTAAAGAAGTCTTCACTTCAAAAAAATAATATTTTCTATTATAGCCTCAATAGAAAACGTTTTGTGAAAATTTTAACCGTTATAGGTAGACTATTACGGTTCATGTGATATAGCCCACTGACAGAGAGACAGACGGACAACGAAGGCTTAGTTACAGCGTTGGTACCCTTCTTGTACCAATCCTAAAAATGAATGCAAATGGACACTTACGCGACATAACGTGTCTTCGTGTAGATTCCGCGGAAATGTCTTTCACGCTGTTTTTTTATTCAACCTACCTACTCTCTGCACTTACATTAAGTACCAACACTTACATATAGTACCTACTGCTACGGAAAAACAGGATACCTAACCAATTCTGTTTTTTTTTCTGATCTGTTTTTTGGGATAAGCAGGCACATAGTGATTCTGTATGGTGTCGGAAGTAAAAGAATAGCACCAGCCCATCACTTCCCGTGGGTGTCGGCGACTAAGGGACTCACCAGAGAATGGGCAGCTGCATTATCTGTGTTTCTGTGTATTGCAACTGCTACACTGCGATCACCAACCCGCCTGCCAAGCGTGGTGATTATGGCAAGTGCAACAGTGGACGTCTTTCGGCTGGTATGATGATGATGATGAGGCAAATAGTCGACTAAAATAATCTACAACCTTATGTCAAATCTATTTATAATAATCTATTTGTACAAACTATGTCTACATCTGTTATCAAACTCTCCTGGTCTGCTGGAAGAAATTTATTTTAAAATAAGCAACCTGCACCATTGTGCTCTTCTATATATATTTGTTCCCTTGCTCTTTTAAATATTATGTGTACATAAATAACTGAATAAAATACATTATTTTCATTAAAACTTTGAGCACCACACCGCCGGTGTCCAAGGGAGCGATACACACGCTCCGTCCGTCGATGTTTCCTCACAATGTCCGCATATTGCCTCGCCGACTTATTATTAGATTATTGTCACTTTACCAATGTGGAAACTCTGCTAAAATTGTACTTTAATGTTCACTTTGCGGTTTACGTTACAGAGAATTTATGTATAGTTAGTATCAATATTTTAAGTTTGTTGAACTGTGAATTTAGGGGTTTGAGCCTAGTTTTCATCATCCTTTCTTAGCAGATCAATATTACCTTCGGGAAAAGTAACAAGTCAAGCAATTTTGATAGGCCTACTATGCAAGATATGTTTATTGGGCCCAGGTATCGAGTCTTTAAATCAGCGAAAATCATTGCCAATGGATTGATTGCCGATTTCGGCCATGGCGGCCAATCAAAACCGAGACTAACCATCGGCGCGGGATTTATTATAGTGCACAAGTGTCCGCTCCGTTGATCTCGTGGTGGTCGTGGAGTCCTAGGAAAATTGTCCAATAGTCGGATTAGTTCTGTATGATGTCAGACGTAAAAGAATAGCACCATCTTATCTCTTCCTGTGGGTGTCGTAAGAGGCGACTAAGGGACTCACCAGAGAATGGGCAGCAGCATTCTTTGTGCATTGCAACAGCTACACTGTGATCGCCAACCCAAGCGTGGCGATTAGGCTTTTGTCCGGCAGACGACGTCTATCGGCTGATATGATGACCTATCGGATTATATAGGGTTTGGATCGGGTTTCCACATTGAGATTTTGAGTTACGAACGTGTCTAATCCTACTTTAATGCTACATTTTGAGTTACGAACGTGTCTAATCCTACTTAAAGCTACATTTTGAGTTACGAATGTGTCAAAACCTGCTTTAATGCTACATTGTGGGTTAGGAACGTGTCAAATCCTACTTTAATGTTACATTTTGAGTTACAAACGTGTGAAATCCTACTTTAATAAGACATTGACAAGTTTTCAGGCTAAAAAACTTGATCTAATAATATTAACTGGCTTTATGGAAAAGCTGGCTTTCGTGTTCATAACTTCAACTAGCTCTTTGCGTTGCACAAATATTTTTAGATGGTTTACCATGAAGGTTGTCCTAAACAAATTAGGGGCTGTGCTATTTATACCCTTCATTTCAAGGTTACATGTTGTCCAAAAATGTCTTTACATTTTGTAACTAAAGATATCACTATAGCTAATATCTAGAGTCGTTTGTCCGTGAACATCTCTGACGAATAGTTGCTTATCACCGTGCTGATTGATGGCTCCAAATTGCTTCTTAAATACATGGATAAAGGTTCAGATTGGGGTTTTCTTCTGTCGTTCATAGGAGATGGTAAATTGGTTGGCCTTTTCATAAATATACGATAAAAGTCGGAAAACAAAATTCGATTTGAGAATTTTTTGATCTGTAGTACGAAATTTAACCACATTTTTGATCATTCGTTGAGTACAACGAATGATCAAAAAAGGGGTTGAATTTCGTAACAAAAACCGTTTTTCTATCAATTAATTATTAGCTTGGCAAGTGGGCAAATACATTTTTGACTAATGACTGAGTTAGTGAACATTTGGTCAATCTAACTGAGATAAGTCTTCGTTTAACCTTTAACCAACTGTCAAATGAGTTACCAGCAGTAGCTGAAACGTCATGTTAGCCTTTCAAATATTTTATTTATTTTTATTTACCTATTTATTTATTTATTTATTAGAACAAAAAAAACACATGTTACAATTTATTTGTGTTCGATAATAGCCACATTAGTTAAAACTGTGTCGTGGCTATTAACGCCCACCTCCAGGATAGAGATGACATCAACGTTCCAATTTAAGAGGTTTTATCAATCTATACTTTATTATAACTACGCTTAAAATCTAGTGTCAGTGTGCGTGCGTATGAGTGAGTGCGTGTGTGTGAATTTATGTATGAGTGTATCTGTATGAATACGAGGGTGTGGGGGTGATTGTGTGTGTGCGTGTGTGTGTGTGTGTGTGGCTTTACCTAAACGTATGAGAGGATGATGTTGAAAATATGAGAAAGTACAAGAAGGAAGGAGTTTAAACACAAGATGGCATCAAATTTTAATGTAGCTAAACATTGCTCCGGGTACCAAGCAATAGAATTGTTTAATAGGTTACCAACTTATTTAAAGATATTATTTTTTGCCCTCACCTATTCAAAAACAAATTAAAAGCCTTCTTGTTGGAAAAGTGTTTATACTCAGTATCAGATTTTATGTCAAATGATAAAAAATATTGATTATAATAATAACATTGAACAAGCTTTTAATTGCATTAATTTTTGACTTCTACACTTTGACTTTTACTAATCATCTGACGTAGCGTACATTTGACATTATATCTGACATTTATTTATTTATAGACATCTTTTCATTGATTGACTCAAAATCAAATCAAAAGCCCGCCCGTCACCACTTCCTAGTGTTTTAGCTGGGAAGAAGAAAACTTGATGTTTTACCATACTTTAGCTTCAAATTGTACAAATTGTTTTGCATGTGACAATTTAATTGTAATTATTATCTACCTACCTAGCGAATATTCTACACAATGATTATTGTTTGAATAAATAAAAATGAACACGAAATTAAATATGACGTTTCAGCTACTATTGGTAGCTAATTTGACAGTTGCTTGAAGGTTGAAACGTTATTGAAACCAGCCGTAAGTTATAGTTAAACATAGATAGCTAGTGTTAGCCAAAGCTAGACCTCCATCTTGTTCCAAAGATATTGTATGCATTATCTTCGAAGACACTTGCGTGCCTGGGACTCGGATAGTGTTGTGCATCACAAATAATAAAGTTTGTTATCGATCGGAAGGATGAAAATTATGCCTATCTAAACGATCCCTTTAAATTCAATCCAAACTGTTTGCTGTGATTGGGTATGAGTGTTTTGTTGTGTCTTTAATTAGTGGCGTCATAATTGAAATTGAAAAATTGTTTTGCTGTTAATAATAAATCATTCATCCATATGTGTTGTGTGTGTGTGTGTGTTGTGTGTAATGCCACAAGCTAAATTCATAGTTAATTAACTCTTCAGTTGCCTTTTTGACAATAAAACGCATATAATTTAAAACATCCTCGAAATCGGTTTCATTTTTATCTTCTAGGCTTATTCACAATGCATCTATCCCATCCCTAGGTGTAACAGAATCTTTGATATAAATCTCTACTGGCCGCGTGCAGTGAGCAGGCGTTAGTTTATATTTTGCAATATACAATATATTGCAAAATATAAACTAACGCCCGAGCTGACCAAGAGAGGCAAAGTTCACTATGTTTACTGTAATAACGAGGTGTGATAGACGTATGAATCAAAATTGATGTGAGTGACCAAGAAGGGGGTAATTCAGGAATAACTATTCAACATATAATATAACAACGAATAACTATAACAACCCAAAACTACAAAAGAGAAAAGTACAAAATTAACTAGTTTTAGATCTAAGCATTTACAATACCTATGGGTCCAATTTAAAAAAATAAAGGATCATTAGAAAACCAGTATCAATCTGGCTGACATATATGCTGTAATGTGCCATGTCCTGTAAAAGTACATGGCATACGAGTACATATTTTTTGTTATTTATTTATTTATTTAACAGTTTTTTAACACACATTTAACAAATAGATAGGAAGGGAAGGGAAAAATAGATACAAAGGTGATGCTTATTATTTGGTTATTTCTATGTACCGTGCGTGTTTCATGTATGTGCTAAATAAATTTTATTCTTTCGTTCAATTACCACAATAACGGTCACACACAGGCATTTAAAATAAAGTAGAATATAATAGAATACTCTTTATTATGTAAACCATATAAGTAACATACAGAAATTATAGATGAAGAAAACATTACATAGGATGACACAATGGTGTCTTAAATACAACTCGTACTGTAGGTAGTTTTAGGTATACTATTTAAATATACAATAAATACATAATAGATAAATAATACAAATATGAAACAGAAGCAGAAAACTAAAGTAAAGACGATTAAGGAGAGAGATAATAATTTTTAATCCATAGTTTTAAAAGTAGACAAAGATTGAGCACGCGACACGAGCAAGGTATTCCATAACCGCACCGCTCGAACCGTAAAAGATCTGTCATAGAAACTGGTGGAATGCATTGGCATGTCAAAACTCATTTAAATTCCAAATTGGCATCTCTTTGAAGTCCCTAAAAACGATCCTTGCCAAACAAAACTACCTACTTCAATTTGTCCCATTATTACTGACCTACCAGACCAGTAAACCATCATACAGCGATTCAACCGTCCCAGCTTATAGACGATGATTAGTTCGACTCCATAACGCATCATTACATGATCAAAGGCTTCAGAAATCAACTCTCTTCATTAATCAGTGTGCTCGATGTTTCACAATGGACTCTCGGACTCATAGGGGAAGTTTGTATAGGTATGTGAGGCATTACGAGGGAATGTACGTTATTATCGATCTGAGGACCAATTCTAATATTTTTTTAAGCAACGACTGCGTTCGCATTTCAGTCGCAGTCTGTCAAAAACGTAGGGAAATTACAGCTGTTTTTGACAGATTATGACTGAGATAAAAATAGAGTTGGCCCTCTGTGTAACAGTTTTGAAAACTTTTTCTTGATAGCTTTCACAAAAATCTAAGCTCCAAAGTAGTTAATAGGTAGGAGGGGGAGGAAGGGGGGGAGGGTGTTTAGGAGGTAGGTAGTAACCCCTCAGGCGTGGGCCCCCCTGTTTACGTAAAATGCTCGAAAAGTAGCGAAGTCACATTTTTTTATTATTTTGTAGGTAAGCTTTGAGTAAAACGTACAATTTATCAATATACCGCCATGAACACGCTATGTTTTATACCTTCCCGGCTTCGTTGTTAGTTTTCCTATCTCGGAACGAACTTATAAATACAAAATAACTAACCTGTATTTCGCAATGATGTGATATGTTTTCATTTCAATAATTTTCACTCACATAACCACAAAACTTTATCACAATAAATCGAAAATACACAAACATTCATCACAAAAACACTTTATCACGATAGCACAACATACCTATTCCACTTGAAAACCATTCATTCTAATTAGAAACAATGACTACACCATAAAAACCATTTGTTTACTCTACGAAAAAACTGAGCGGCAAAAAATGGCTGCCGAGATAAGCGCGCTCATAAACACTGGCTCCACACCGTCCACACGCGGGCCAACTCTGGCGATGTAATACCGACAGCACGTCAGGTAAAAACACGCTAACAAAATACCTATGTATTTTTGTTTGAATTTTCGTGAACGATTTTTTGTTAGCTTTTGGTTAGAAACTTAGATAACATAATATTACTATTTATTATCTCATTGTTTGTGTTTTAATGAAAAGTAATGAATTGATCAAAAAAAACAATGTTCGGAATTTAAGCAAATAAGCTGAAATGTGGTACAAACCTTTGTTGAGGAATTCTAAAAACTGGGGAAAAGTCTTATATAATGTCGTGTCTGCATCAGAAGATCTTCAAGGTCAAAAATGACAAAAATAAACGTTTTGCATTTAAGTATGTCGTTTTCTATGGCAAATACGACATTCGAGGAGATTACAAGTGATATTGTCCTCGATGAGTCTCGTTAAGCAGAAAACAAAAAAAAAATCAAAGTGACCTTGACTTCGACGAGTCTCCCTATGCTAAAAAAAACATTAATTTCATAGTGACCTTGATCTCGGATAACAGATAAGAAAACTGCATCCTAAGAATCCAATTACCTTAAAACAATAATCGTAAGATTTTATGTTCAAGGAAATATGTACCTACATAATATATTATATATACTTAACTAACTATGTACACTTGAAACAAACATAAAAACTCCTAACGAAGTAAACCCTAAAAGATGTTCTCAGAAATAAAAACAGTAAACATTTTTTGCAGTTAGTACTTTTCATCCGTTAGAAACTGGCGGGGGGGGGGGTTTCTCTGCCTACCGAGACCAACGGTCACAAGCACAACATTCATGTCATGGTACGGAGGCATTGCGCCAAATTTTGCTCTTGGAAACACAATTACGATGACAATACGCAATTATATCAGTAGCTATTAGCCAACTTATGTTCGTAGATTAATAAGCTAGCTACTTACGTGTATTTCAAATAATTTTTAAGTATATTTGTCATAAAAACAGAGCTAATTACGGCGCGGCTGTTACGACAAAAAACGTGCTTTGCAAAACATTTGTCACTTATTCAATGATATAAAATAACTTTTCAATAAACTAACACTCAATACGAAATCTACATTGATTTATCAGTAATTCTAAATAAAATTATATATAAGATTCCTCACCGTTTTCTCCTTGCGAGCATTTTGTTCCGCACAAACAACTACCTTCTCGAACGATTTGAGAAATATGGCGTCGCTCGTCGGAAGACCACCGAAATATATTTTTATTTTGTTTGTTTCTTTCGTTCTAGTTATGTTATCAGTAAAAATATTACTAAAATCTGTCACTTATTAGTCGATTATACTTATGATACAGCCAGATCATGTTGCAAATAAAAAATAAATGAAAAAACCAACGTTCAATGCCGCGACGTTTAAGATGTACCTATGGGGTACACGAAACGTTTCGCGCGTTTTTCGTTAGTGTACACACGGGTGTACAAGAAACGTTTGAGGGGGTAAGTAATGAAATCTCGTCGCGCTGTGCTGGTGCTGCCGCTGCGGCTGCGGAGAATCTCAAGCGGTGAAAGTATAATAATCTAGTTGGCAATTATATTTTCGAGCCGTTTGGGGTTGAAACTCTTGGAACGTAGGGTCCGAGTGCTCATGCGTTATATAAAGAACTTGCTAAACGCTTAGTTGACACTTCGCGTGACCCAAGGGCTGGCTTTTACCTCGGACAGAGGATAAGCATTGCCATACAACGTGGCAATGCCGCCAGCTTTTGGGCTCACTTCCAGGTTATAGCAATGCGGACGAATTAGTATATAGTTAGATTAGTATTTAAAACAAAATGTAAACAAAATAATTGAACATATTTTTCATCCGTATGTTGAGCATGTTTGCGTTTAGGAAATAAGTTAGATGAACCGAATCTGCATCTATGTATATGTGGGGGAAGAAGTCTGAACCGAGTTGATTGTTGTTATAAAATGAGATATCGATTGTTTATAAAAAACTTTGATAAATTTTAAATATTTTTTTTTTCTGATTTGTAACATTTTGCGTTTGAATTAAATCTTAATAATGGTGGATTATTTTTCTATCTAAGAAAATACCATACTTTAGGTGGTTTGAAGTTCAGCGGTTCATCTTGTTTCAAATAAGATATTTATTTAAATAAGATGACCCGGTCAGGATTGCAACAAGGACCGATGAACACCTGGCTCTATTAAGGACTGTCTTTTGAACCAAAAACCACTCACAGGTTTTAGTCCATTTTGAAAGAGACAATTCAATGATATCTGAACAGATAAGTTTACCTCATTATCTACCTTAACAATATAGAATTCTTGTAAACTTCCCAATAGTTTGTCACAGTGTCTTCGGGTCCTTATAGGCTAGTTAACAGAAGCATCAATAGTATGGAATGATTTGATCTTGGTGTAATTAATATCAGAGTTTATCAACTACTACTAATTTGAACTGTCAAATAAACCATTACCGAGTAAGTTCGTCTCGTTTCAGACTAGGAGGTGACTATGATAAGTTTTACAATAGAGTAGTACGACTTCTTCGTAACTTGGAAAAAACGATAAGCCGTTGGTCCCGGCTGTCATTTGTAGAGCCAGTGTAGCCACAGCATAAATATCTATCAGTATTGTGACTCGGTCCTGACCTTCAAATAATTGCCTACGGCTGCGCGGTACGTAAGCAGGCGATGGGACTGCTTGTCTCCAGTATTTAAATTTCATCTGCCTATTTAAGTTTATTTTCCAATTTTGTGATTGTCAATATTTAAAGATTTATTAAAAAAAAAAAAAAATGTTGTGAATGAAATAAAAATACATGTGTTTTTTATTAGTAGAATTAAGCATTATAAATTCGACTGAGACGTACGAAATGCTTAATTATTAAATTGAATAGTATAAAAATCCGCATTCGAATAAAAAGGTAAATTAAAAATACTGAAAATACTGTGCGTTATTGAATAATTCAAGTAACCCAAAACAGCACAATATATATGAAGATGGAATGACTGAGTGAATGAGCTCACTTCATGATCACTTGACATTTGTTTATATGGATTGACAGCTCACCTCGAGATCACTTCACCCAAGCCTTCACTTCGACATGTTTACAGAATCGACCGGAAGGTTTGTTGAAATCAGATAAAGTATGTACCATCGCGGACATTTGCTGTGAACCACCTTTGAAGCTTAGTCATAGGGTCGAAAAGTGGTTCACCGCAAATGTCCTCGATGATACATAAAATGATATTCTGAATGAAAATATGATTGGTAGTTTTTGCAAATACACTTAATATTTTTTAAATTTAAGATTAGACAATTCCAAGTCAATTTTAACATCAAGAACTTGGTGGTTATATTTATATAGATTGTTTTCTATTTAAAAAAGGGGTAATTTAAATATCGAAACACCCTTTTACACGTTTTCTGAACTCAATATTTTGAGTTAGTTAACATTTATTTTTAAATTAATGTACACACATATGAAGAAGCGAAGACTGGCTCTGACATATGTAGCTTGACTGTGAAACACGTGTTTTTTTAGATTTAATTAGTAAGTCATTTTCTTTTAATTCTGTACTTTTTGTGCGTCATTTCTGGCGGAATTAACAGGGTTTCTTTCTTTCTTTCTAAATAAGAAACACTATTGGTACAAAACATACCTGTAAAAGAAGAGTCGAAAACAAAAGATGTAGACATCTTGTCTAGACATACAAGATTTTTTAAATCTAAACTTATAATTTTTTATTCAGAATTTAGGGAGTAGTCTTTTAACCGACTTCCAGACAAGAGGTGGTTCTCAATTCTTAGACCCAGTATTCAAGAACCTAGGTTTGTAAGAGTGTTTATCATTACAATTTTAAATAAAAATATTTCCATTCAACAAACAATAAAAACAGACGATTTGTGGCAGACACAAGCATCCTTTTCTATTTCCCGCCAGCTTCCTGTTTTCGTTCATACAATAGATTGACTAGCATTTTAATGGAAACTCACTGCAATACCGATAATGTTAAAACATAAGAGAATGTTGCCAATGCCATGAACACTTCCCTTGAAAATTGAAAACTTGAAAATTGACTTTAGAGCACTTTAACGCACTAGTCAATTTTTGACCAACGGAACATCAAAACCAAACTCTCCACGATTGACTACCAACTCTTTCTATATTACTTTGGTCATTTTATATGTCACAACCAACTGGCTTGATCAACCGTTTAATTGGCTGCCAAGCGTTTTCATTAAACGGCGCTGTTGAATCAGCGGCCTAAATGACATCCAGCCAATGCGTGTAATACAATATTTAATGAACGGGCTGGCAAGATGCTTAGGCTGCTCATAGCATAGGGAATTCTGAATTCGAACAGCAATCAATTTCAACATTCTAACGTCTACGATGGGCTCCAATTTCTGTTTAAAGGTACTATGTCCATGTCGTGGAGCCCTAAGCTCCAATGTTCGTGCCCTATGTTCTGCTACTTGGCTAGGCAAGTCATTAAACAATATTGAACCATGTCATTTGCCTAGCTGTTCAAAAAACTGCTTGAAGTGGGAAAAGTGGACGGAAAAGATGCGGGAATTTACCTACTCGCTCGTCTGATCAGCCGGTCTATTTTCACCGATGTGAGTTTATAGTGAACTGCCATTCCATCTTGAATGCATGGATTGACAGCTCACTTCACCTAAGTTTTGACGGTAGCTTGTTTACAGCATCGCACTGCGAAAAGCCGAAGACAGAGTGTCTTGGAGGCAGTTCATCAATAAATCCGTCAAAGCTTCCCAGTACGGGTATGACGTACAGTAATGAAGAACAGGAATATAAAGAGATGAGGAACATAACATAGCTAACTTCTGCCTGCGTTTCCGATCATGTAAAGTTCGAAAATTATCCAGAAGGAATATATTCTCGGGATTAAAAGTCCTACTCGTGTGCCACCTTTCATCAAAATCCATTCAGTTGGTATGACATGAAGATGTTAGAAACAAGCAAACTCACTTTCACATTATTTTATAACTAGCTTTTGCCCGCGACTTCGTACCCGCAGCCGCATAATCCCGTTTTTTTCCTGTTTCCGTTCCCGTATTGCCTATTGCATGTAGCTATCATTTACAAAAATAATTTTCCGACTGGCAGTTCCAGAGATTAGCGCGTTCAAACAAATAAACATTATTTATCATACTCATACTTGCATACTATGTTTGAGGGCTTGAGGCGCTGCATACTGAAATACAGGCTATAAACCTAGTTCGGTAGCAGATGCTAAAAATAGACACAATTACTGAATTATACTTTTAAGATTAACTATAAGTAGCTTGTTGACAAATTGTGTAAGCATCTCATCTAATAAAGATTATTATAAAGATTATTATTTATCATTATTTATAATAGGCACACCAACAGCACTGTCACTTATAATTCAAATAAATATTACATTCAAAATCGGCATTTCAGTAACCATTCAAATGACAAAAACAAAACAATTTGAGCTATTAAGACGTACATTGTTCGCACTGTTTGAAGAGGGAACGTCTGTATGAAGCACTCATAGAGAAAACTTCGATAGGGTAATCCGTCAAATTGGTTATACACTTCTGGACACATCAATTGGCCCACCTTGTATTTTCAGTTTCGTTTCAAAATGTTAGCTAGGACCAAAGTCCTAGATAAAATTTTATATTTAATTAGGTCGAGCAAAAAGTTTTTATGCAGTTTTGAACCTGGCACATTCACAATTTCATTCAATAGTCTTTTTTTGAATTTCGAACACAGAATTTAAAGAAACAAAAGACAATTTGGAGCCTGTTTGTTGATATCAAACAATCGAATACTAAGAAAACTTGGTTTTATTGGTTTACTTGGATTTAATTCTTGAAAAAGTGATTGATATCTTTGGTTTTGCAACAAACATTACTTATTCTTAACATTAAGGTGAGGTTCTATCAATAATCTATGGATACTTCACCTGAAGTCGCCGCCCAAGCTGTGGCACTTATTCAGGCTGGACACAGCCAAAGAAACGTGAGTACCTAGAGACTGGCGGCTTTGTTCGTCGCCAAGGAAGGCCACGATCTCGGGTCACAACTGAAAGGCAGGATCGATTCATCGTGACGACCAGCTTGAGAAATCGTCACCTTACCTCCATTGAGATACAAAACCAACTTCGCGACTTCCACGGAGTATCTGTGAGCGCTCGAACTGTTCGGAGAAGGTTAAAAGAACGCGATATGGTACCACACAAGCCAGCTAATGGGCCCAAACTAACGCGAGCCCACCGAACAGCGCGCCTTCATTTCGCACGCAGTCATTTAAATTGGACACAGCAAGATTGGAGTCGTGTACTCTTTTCTGATGAGTCTAAAATTGTGTTACATGGCAATGATGGAAGGAAGAAGGTCTACCGACGTAAGGGAGAGCGTTTCGCACAATGCTGCTTTGAAGAGAGGGTTGCTTATGGCGGTGGCTCATGGACTGTCTGGGGCGGTATATCCGCGAGCGGCGAAACTCAACTTGAGGTTGTTACACAACCACGGCTGCCAACATTAAATGCTGAAAGGTACATTCGTGAGTGCTTAGAACCTCACGTGATACCATACGCGGACTATGTGGGCCCAAATTTCCTTTTTATGCATGATAATGCAAGAGCCCATGCGGCCGGCATCGTCAGGGAATATCTTCGGGATGTGAACATCACAGTTATGGACTGGCCAGCCAGAAGCCCAGACATGAACCCCATTGAGCACATGTGGGACGAGCTAAAAAGACGTGTTAGGGCTCGTCAGCCAGTTGCCCAGACGATGCAGGAGTTGAAAACTGCCATAGAAGAGGAATGGGAGATGATCCCTCAAAATTGCATAGAGCGGTTGATAAACTCTATGCCTAATCGTATGAGAGCTGTGGTAGATGCCCATGGAGGCAACACGCGTTATTAAATTAAACCTTTATTTGATAAAACATGTTTTTTATTCATAAATCAATTGCCTTTAACAAGGCGCATATCCGACTTGTTAGGCGTAGCTCCATGTCGTATGGTATTCTGAATTCAAATTTAAAACAATACGATCGAAAAAGATGGTAAAATGTATCAGGTTTAAAACTGCATCAACAGTTTTTGTTCAATCTAGCAATCATATTTCGGTAGGGGCCATCGAAACCTAAACTCTAAGGTGGGCCAATAGATGTGTCCAGAAGTGTATAACCTTCATTATATAACCTTAACTTTTTATTACGCCTGTATTCTATGAAAGGCTAGGCAGGGATGTACAGAACTCCCATATTTCCCATATATACTATTTCAAAAACGGCTGAAATAGTAAAAAGAAATCTAAAAACCGCTCTTACGATTTCTTTTAGTGAGATAACTTTATCTGATAAATCAAACTGCCACCAGTTTGAATTATCAGATTTGACAGCTTTTGTATTTAGGATACTAGCTTTTGCCCGCATTCCCCATTTAATTCCAGTTCCCGTAGGAATTTCGGGACGAATTATACACCTTGCTCATGAATAACCCCATCCATTGGTGAAAACCTCATGAAAATCGGTGCAGTAGTTTTTGAGTTTATCGCGAACAGACAGACAGGCAGACGCGGCGGAGGACTTCGTTTTATAATATGTAGTGAAACTAGCGACCCTCGGATTTGCACGGGTTCAAAGTGTATCAAAATCCGTTGTTTAAACGAAATAAGCGGCATAAGTGACAGAGGCAAACCGCGATTTTTATTTGCTGTTTATAGATTCCAAACTGCAGATTTTATTCTTCAGTTAAAAGTTGAACTTTGGTAAAACATCATCCAGACTAACGCTTCCATTTTAAAAAAGACAGCTAGTGTATGCGGTAGTCTACCACAAAACATTTTTGTAATATAATTTATGTTGTTAGTTAATTTCAAAGAAACTCAAATCAACAAATCAATTCAAAAACACATTGATTAAACAGCAAAACCTACAAATAACTTTGTCCAAACAAATACAAACTTTTTCAACGAAATTATAATCATGCCCAGTTTTCCCCTTATTTCCATATTTCCATAATAATGGACTTCTATATGGATTGCATATATTCATGTTTCAAGTGTTGTTTTGACCCTTTCAAGTGGCTTTAGTAAGATGTAATTATATAATCCCTATTTTATTTAAAAGTACTAATTACCAAACCAGACATATTTCTCATTCTAAGTATACAATTGGAAACAAAGTAAACAATTAAAAAATGGTTCTTTGTAAACCAGAAATAATAACTGTTTTTGGTACAACTCTTTTACACAAACTAGATTCTATAGGTACAATGGCGGTCTTATTGCTGACTGCGATATTTACTTGACGGGTGTTTAATGTGTTATATAATTTTTCGTTTGCTATAATCTATTGTTATAACAACCTTATGATCAACTATACATCCAACAGATATAATCTCATTTCATATAAGGTTCAGTTGATATAATTTTCATACACATAAACCAATGATTAAAAGTTATAATGTTCTTATTGCATAAAATTTCTTTCCAAAACATCAACCTAAGCCATAAAACTCATGCATGAAATTAGTAAATGCGTCCTGCTTACTTATAGATTAGATTTGTGGCGTTTGGAAATGCCACAGATCTAATGACGTTCATTTGGCTTAAATTACGGTCGTGACCAAGGGAAGTCGACGGAGCCCGCTGCGCGTGGTTCCTAGTTCTGCCTGCAGAGTTTAAAGGAACCTAACATGAATGGGATCGCGGGAGCTAAATTCGCTTACTTCGCTTGCTCACTCTAGCTCCTGCACGCAAGCTCTTCGAACCTAACTTATTCGTGTCGGGGTGCTCTAAGTTCCCGAGCTAGCGCAGCTACTCTTCGTTCAGCGGTTAGATCAAATGTTAATTAAACAAGATGATTATTAGTCCAAAAGAACGTTACACTAAATAAGAATAATTATACTAAACGAACGTTAGAGAAAGTGTTGTTACATTTTTTTTTATTATGTTGTTATAATTTATATACTGAACGTTATATTAAATGAAAATCATGTAAAGTGTTATTAGATGAAGTAAACGTTATGTCATATTCTGGGTGTTACAGCTTTTGAAAATATAGCAAGTGTTTGGATTGACTGAAATAAATTAATAATAAAGTGGCAATTAGCTTAGAAAGATCGTGCATAAAAGTAAAAAATAAACACGAACTTTTAGCATTCCTTATGGGTCAAAATACTGAAAGTGTAGCAATTAGTCTTATCAGGGGGTATTTGTATCCCAGTAACTGGGTAAGGGAGGCCAGACAAATCCGTTGAAAATCCTCCCACAAGATGGACCGATTTTTTAGTGAAGGCCGCGGGAATCAGGTGGAAGCGAGACACACAGGACCGATCTATGTCCAGCAGTGGACGACTTTCGGCTTAGATACCTGTAGAAGATAACATAAATAATTTTTAACAAAACATAATATTTTTTAGCATTTCTATACATCTATGTCAGGGTCAAAAGAAACGTTTTCTGCGACACCACGAGACAATACAAACAAAAAACAAATTAAAAACATTGACAATCGAATCAATTGTTAATTAAAATAAAAACAGTCTTCAGTGAAAATGTAATTGAAGAACCAAGATTTTTTCTTTTCAAAGCAAACGGGAGATGTTAGATAAGGGACATACTTAATTGATTTTGTAATTTCCAATCAGTTTAAAAAGGTATTGTAAAAATAATTACAGATTATTTTACGCATATGGAAACATATCTTTTATCAGAGGAATAAAACTGTTATGTCGTTTGACCGTTTTTATCTGTATTAAGGCGGAACATCCAACCAAACTAATATTATAAATGCGGAAGTAACTCTTTCTTTCTGTTTGTCTGACTGTTACCTGTTCACTTCCTAACGGCTGAATGGATAAGGATGAAACTTGGCATGGTATATCATATTCTGGATTATACTTATTATCCTAGCAATATGTTCCCTTGTGATAATTTTTGAATGTCACTCGGGCGAAGCCGCTGACAGGAGCAAGTGTTTTATATTTCCTTAAAGTCAGAGAAATAAAAAAATTAACCTTGAAGGGTATCACAGTAAGGGTAGTACGACCGTAGCACGTCTGTACTGGGTTTGTCGCATGGCCGTAGATTTTTCGTAGTATGTTCGTAGCACTCAAGGAATTTTCGTAGCACTTTCGTAGCGCGTAGCACTTATTTCGTAGGTAGCGCAACGTGTTCTTGTTTTCCATCCACTGAAGTGACTTCACTTTTTTTTTTTTTGATCTCGGGGGGAAATCCTCATGGAAATCCTCCACCCTGGGGCGGGTAGAGGGGTCTGTCAGACTCTTACTGACTAAAACCACCCCGGTGTTCCATCTGCCACCTACGCCGGGGATCGCGGGAACGTATGCGACTTCCGCAATCCCCGGCTGGTGCCGGCCCGCCTCTGCGGGCCACCTCGCGTCGGCGAGGGGAGTGAGGTGTTTAACTCCCCTCGCTACGTCAAAGAGGGGCGCACGGGAACACCACGCGCCGCCACCTCGGGTCCGGATGAGTGGGGGGCGACGGACATCCCCAAGTCCGCCGCCCCTGGACCCAGTTAGGGGGGCCGGAAGAGGGCAACGTATGCCCTCCTCCGACGCCCGATGCGCCTGCTGCGGGCAGGGAGAGCGGTTGTGATCTCCCTCTCCCTTTCCGCAGCCTCCTTCTGCGCGATAACTGTCTCGCAGAAGGAGACCACCGCGTCCCAGGACTCCTCACCGCCGACCATAGCATGGACCACGGCCGGCAGCGAGAGGTCACCGCCTACAACAGAGATGAGGGCACGGCGCGGCTCCTCCCAAGCTGCACACTCTGCAAACGTATGCCGCGCCGTGTCCTCCCGACAGTCGACGCAGTGGTGGCATCGAGCGTCCGGCTCCCTGCCTATGCGACACAAGAACCTCCCGAAGCAGCCATGCCCCGAGAGGACCTGTGTCGCACGAAATGTCAGAGAGCCGTGCCTTCTCCCGAGCCACAGGTCAAGCACTGGCCGGATGGCCTCGATGGTGATGAAGCCGGCGGTAGGGCTCGAAAGCCTGTCCCGCCATTCCGCCACCAGGACCTCGCGCAGCTGCGACCGACGCAACTCCAGGTGTCGCTGCGTCAGTCGCTCGCCGCGCGCCCGCGCGCCCTCGCGCCACCTATGCAGTGACGCGAGCACTTTCGCCTCCAGGTCCCACGGCGGAGATCCGGCCAGTGCGCAAGCCGCCTCGTAGGAGATCGTGCGATATCCTCTGATGACTCTGACGGCCATCACCCTCTGCGGCCTCCGCAGAACAGTGATGGTGCTGGCCGTCAGGTCAGCCGCCCAGATCGGGGCCCCATAAAGGGCCATCGATCGCACGATCCCCACGTACAACCGCCTACAGGCAGTGCTCGGGTCCCCTAGATTGGGAAGCAGCGTTGACAGCGCCCCCGCCGCGCCCAACAACTTGGGCGCCAGCCGCCCGAAGTGGGGACCGAAATCCCACCGGCTGTCGAGCACCAATCCTAGATACTTCATGGTAGACTCGACAGCGATACGGGCCCCCCCGACCACAATGTGCGATCCCGGCGGCGGCGCTCGCCGGGGGCCATGAAAAACAATGGCCTCCGACTTGTTGAGGGCCACCTCCAGGCCGAGGCGCCGTATGCGGCTCACCACCTGTGAGACCGCAGCCGTCGCCAGCAACGCTGCCTCCCTGTGCGAGCTCCCCCGGGCAGCGACCAGTGTGTCGTCAGCGTAACACACCAGCTGCACTCCCGGCCGGAGCTCGCCCCTCAGCACCCAGTCGTACCCGATGTTCCACAGGAGCGGGCCCAAGACCGAACCCTGTGGAACACTGCACGACATAGGTCGCTGGCATCTGCCATCGCGTCCCAGATAGGTGACACACCTTTCCGCCAAATAAGCCCCGACGACGCGGCGGAGGTAGGGAGGCACTCGATGATATCGTAGTGCCTCCCGAATACAACTCCAGGGCAGGGTGTTGAAGGCGTTGGAGATGTCCAAGGACACCGCCAACAACACACCGCCCTGCGACACCGCTTCCTCCGCCAGGACTCTCACTCGCGATATCGCCGTGATAGTGGAGAAGTGACTTCACTGACCCAACTCACACAACTACCTAAATTGCCAATACCCTACGAACAAGAGTCCATGAAAAACCAAACCTAACATAACTACTACGGCCAACTTTTAAATTTTTCTATGAAGGCTATCTTGCTACGTAGCTTATAGGTGACTAAACTCAAGCACCGGGCTGGCAGAGATCATTTTCTAGTCCATTGAAGTTGATTTTAATTTAAAGTTAAAAATCGTTTCGTCTTTCTGGATTCTAGACTCGGTGTAGCGAGGACCTTGTTTTTCTATTTGCCTGAACTCGATTTAAGGAGACTGATAGAAATTTTGCATACTACACAGCCTATAAACAAAGATGAAAATACATCATCGATGATAAACGCTTATAAACAAATATTTTCTAGTTGCGCACTGCACTATTTTCTCTGTACAGTAAAAGTCTTAAATTCAACCAATAACACAATATGCGGATTCTAATCAAGATTAAACTAAATTAAATAAAATTACTATCTTTTTATTTGCATTTTACAGGTCTATAAGGTGTAGCAAATACATATTTAACTGGTATAAATATTATAACCACCACTACCTTTTCCCACCAAATTGTGTTGGTCCTTCTATATATCATCAAAGACGTCCACTGAACTCTACTACGGCCTGTCGATTCTGTAATCAAGATGGAATGACAGCTCAATTCTTGATCACGTGACGTCTTGATTATATGGCTTGACAGCTCACCTCGTGTTCACTTCACCCAAGCCTTCACTTCGACATATTTACAGAATCGACCGTCTAGACATACATAGGCTTCCCCCAATGTTGCTACACCTGCCGCTCCTGTACATCTCGCATTCATCATTCATCTTCCCGCAGCTGTCACCAGCTCATCGGTCCACCTAAAAAAACATCTCCCCAAAACCCAGCAACAATTGAGCGTGAGGATCAACAAGAGAGGTACACGTAACTGCACGCCAAACGATACTTACTCAGTACAAGCGCCAATTAAACGCCGTCTTCAGAAATTAAAGTTATTTAATAGGTACTTGGCAGTGTTTTTTATTTGGAAGTCGGTTGCATTATTTTGAAAAAAAGTTGACACATAACAGAAACAAAACATGGACATCACAAATCATTATTTCAGTTGCAGGATTTCCTCCTCCCGACATCACCATTTCTGACGCATCCACCAAATTCCCGCGGTTTTCACCAGCTCATCGGTCAACCTAAAAAAACATTTTCCCAAAACCTAGCAACAATTGAGCGTAACGATCAACAAGAGAGGTATAAACTGCTAACTGCACGTCATACGATATTTACAAAGCACAAGCGCCAATTAAACCTTTAACAGAGACATAATATTGTGTTTTATGTTGACATACGACGCTTAGTTATCGCTTTACGACTTGTTGCTGCTGTTTTGTAAGATTAACATTGTATTGTGGCTGTCTGCCGGTCGATTTGCTGTAAAAACCTGGGTGAAGTGGGTATGTAGTGACTAAAGTAAAGTGAGTTGTCATTCCAATTGAGGCCAGTGATTGACAGCTCACTTGAAGATAACTTCACCTAAATTATCACAGTGAGACTGTTATTGAATCGCTTTACTACAAATTGATTGATGAATTGATTCATTGAAAATATGGAGGGAAAAAGACCCAGACTCCGCTCCCCAATATAGTCCTCCTGACCGATTGCGGCCAATCTCAACCGAGACTAGCCATCGGCGCGGGACATAATATAGTGCACAAATGCGTTCGCAAACACAGGTGCAATCCCTCTTCCAACACTCTCATATTATGCGCTCCCGCGCCAGAACGGCTTAACGTGCTTTCCGAGGCTGTCACAGAAATTTCTATTGGAAAAACCCAATTACACTTCTTGTCCGTCTCGAACCCAGGACTTACGGACGAACGTGACCAACGGAGCAGTTAGCTCCCCAACTACAGATGGTCTGATCACCTCCAATATGTAGAAACCCCGAATTTTTTTTCAGTTACTAATATTGCTACTTACTACTGATTGAAGCCGATGGAGACAATTAGTCCGTTCCAAACTTATGTACATTCCACCAAGATCGCGAGCGCAACTGCCGCGCTGGAGATAGAGTCGGTGACTGTGTTTTGCTGCAGAACAGCTTGCTGCTCTTGTCGCTAGTGCTGCAGAAATAGCTTCCTCTATTTGACTGACAGTCCTTGACAATTCAAACGTGCCTGTAAATGGTTTATCTGAAATCTAGGGTTTTGATTTTGATCTGCAGACATGAAGGACCGACCAGCGAGAAAGAGTCAGAAGGGCGATGTCACTATGTATCTTCAGAAAGTGCCATAAAAACTTTTATACAAACTAGAAAGTCTTATTTTTGGAAACGAATGAAACAATTTAAATGAAACAAATTAAAAAAAAAAACTAGTTGAGAACTTTTTCGAAAAAAAGTTGAGAGAAAGTGGGACCAATTTATTTTTTTGTTGGAAAGTGAAAAATGTTTCTCAATTTTCCTATCTCTATGTGTTTCAAGATACATAAAAAACTATTAATTCATTAAAGACTTGCTAGGATGTATATTTGACAAATTAAATGTCTTAAGATTTAAGTCTTCTTCATTTGACGTTGAAGAAAAATAACTTGCATAAATTGCTGTTATGAGCAGATAAAATTGTTTCTTGAGTAATCTCTGAAAGTAGGAACTGACAAAATTACAAAAAAAAATCTTTCGTGGTACACTGACTGAAATAATTTTCATAATCGTCTCAGTACTTCAAATCCTAAAAACACACAATTTTGTTTCTTTATAATTTATTTTTTTACAACACAACTCTTTGGAACGTCCATTAAATAGTAGGACCTAATTATTACCCCGTTCATTAATACCTATTCATGTTGAATAATCCCGTTCATATATCTTGCGGGAAACAGCCTCCTTCGTCCACTTTACAAAATACAAAAACTAGTGAATATTTCCCGCAAGAAACTTCATAATAGTGGTAGATCATTAGGCCTATATTCAGTAGCAGATGTTGAAGTGACCCTTGATACACATACACTCACCTAAAACGGGGTTCCTAACAAAGAATATGCTGGAATAGAAGTGACATTCCACCGCACCAATGCTGTTTTACATCCCAAAAGAGAAGAGTCAATATGTGTGGGTATTTCCTCAAAAGGCAACCTCAGACATTAAACTACACGGTTCATATACAATGTGGAGACATCGATACGACAATAAATAAAAACACAGGCACTACTGGTTCACAGGAATATTTTGAGACAATTATAAATCCCATCACTGAAATTAAAAATAAACTGTCCAATTGCATAAAATGTCAAAAGAACTCAAACTTGTCGAGGATCTCTATTCTGACGAAATATTCCAAGCAATCTGTTGCAGTTAGTGACATCAAATCTGTGATTAAAGACAACATATTCGTATGAACTAGTATTGCCTGTGTTTTGATTTATTGTCGTATCGTCGTCTCTACCTTGTATGACTTTGACCTCTGAGTTTGTTTCGGTGTTTTTTCTCAGGGTAGTCAGCAAACAACGGCCCCATCTATTTTAAAATTACCAAAAAATATTAACATGTAAAACCGTTATTTTAACCTAATTACGTGATAAATATTTATCATTTGATAGATGATCCTTTCCCCAGTTCGGCTCTATAGGATCTGTTGATGTCAGATGGAGTAAGCCGGCGCCAGAGTGGCATCCGCGGAATGGAAGAAGTGTCGGTCGTCTGGCGACGAGATGGGCAGACGACATAGTTGCCATCCTGGGTAGAAAGAACCTGGATGAGCACATCAACCTACAACAATCTGTCAAATTTCTTTAATGGATTTTCAACTTTATCGAATAAGCATTTGGTTCAAGGTTGATTGGGACAAATTGAGTTTCGGGTAGCTTGATGTGCTGGCGCCAGTACGCGGGAATTTGTTTGTGTATATCACAAAGTAGAAACTGACCATGTGTGATAGACGAAAAACGCTAGATTTTTATAACTTTCGCCTAGAAAGAATTTCTTATTCCGTTAGATTAGATAGAAGTGGTCGAATCAACACTTGAATAAAGTTAGAAAAGTACGTCCAAATATTTCTGCAGTTTTGCAGGTCCTTCGTTACGTCTTTTGTGGTCAAACTCCACACGTCCTATATGTAAAGAAGCTGAACGTGACATGAATTCGTATTTCATATTCAGACATTGAGGTACTTCAATATCAAATTCAACTAAATAGGTATCTACTAAGTACAAGATGTTCCAGAAGTGCGTGCGTAAGTGTGTGCGTGTCGGGTTTAAAACAAGAAATCTTTTTAATTTAATTTTTTTTTCCTAATTGTATAGCAGATACAGAACACTTCCACGTGTAGGAAACAATATTAAAATAAAATAGATTTCTTTTTTTAAACCCGACCGCATAAACCGACGAAAAAGGGTTTAAATCTGTCTGAATGAGTAAGTGGTGTTTATTGTACTTCAATCACAGATCTGTTGTTACCGACTGCATCAGACTGCTTGAAAAGTGATTTTTTTGGAACTATTTAGTCTTTATTCGAGGTCGGGTTTTTGAAAAAGGTCTTTTTTTATATAGGTATCGTTTCTTCACTCTGTAGAAGCTACAGAACACCACCATTAAATTTGACCACGTACTTCTGGGACACCGTGTAGGATAGGAGTTACAGTATTTTGTTGCATTTGGTCTTTGAATATTCTTTGTTTTAAGGATGGGGAAATCATCAAATGACTCCTACCGCTCTGGGTGGAGCGAATGGGAGTGTCAGACTTTTACCGACTAAAACACATCCGTGTTCCTTCTAAAGCCCTTTGCCTTCCAGGGTCGCGGTGACTCTTTCGAACAAGTCTTTGAATGTTACTTAAGTAGCCACACGAGAAAGTAGTTTTTAATTAATTTGGTTATGCAAAGTAATTTTAAGAATAATTAATCTACCCAGCCTTTTCCCAATTATGTCGGGGTCGGCTTCTAGTTTAACCGGATGCAGCTGAGTACCAGTAGGTATTTTACATGAAGCGACTGCCATCTGACCTCCACAAGCCAGTAAAACGGTAGCTCTCGGCAAGACTGCTGTCATATTTCCTGGCTTCTGACTGATAACGAATGTCAATGATTTACAAATGGCAGTCGTCACAACGTGCTATCACGAAGGAGACGTCATAATGTTAAGATTAGTCACAAATCCGCAGATAAACTTGAAAACCGACCCGTGCCCTTTATTTAGCCACGATAGTTTTAAGAGACAAGAAATGTACTCTAAGGAACTTGATATTTGTATATCAAGTTCCTTAGAGTAGATTTTGTAGCTCTCCAGGCGCGCGGAAAGGGCGCTGAGACGCCTGTCCGCACGCCCGCGACGCTATATTTCGTTCCTTTTTTTATGTGAGTGGCCTCTCGCAGTTAAACCTAGGAGGTTGTAGACTGCTTAACCGGACTTGCCTATAGCGGCCTTAATATATCGTCCCCGTATTTGGAAAACTAAATAACTTCGTTTTTGGCGATTTTGTCTTTTCCCTATTTTTAAATAACCCAAAACATGACGCATGTTTGAGTCTTACAGGAATTTACTTATCTTATTCCGTTCCAAAAATATAGCCATTTTTGTCGTTCAGATGGAATAATGCATATCTTCAAACTAATTCTAATTTTTTGAAGGAAAAATAAACAACTCAATAAATAAATCAATAACTGTGGTCAATGATTAGTTAAATTTTTAATAAATTAAATAAAATAAGTTGTTGATTTTTTCTTCAATTTACAAATTCTATCATAAAACTAACAAAGTTCTAGGAAAACTAAATAACTTTACTTATTTAATTTTGCAACTCAGAATTCTGTCAAAACGTACATTACTTTATAAACACTTGATGTTATCTATTTCTTCTACAACTAGATAATTATTAATTACAAGATGATAGGCAAATAAAATCAAATAGATTAAGTTATTTATAATTACCACGCGAAATATTGTAGTGTCTATTCAATGAATCGGAACAAGGAAGTGCGCGGGGGGAAGCGCGGGTGTCAGCGCGTGTGACTGATGCATCGCTCGCGTCACAAGCATTTTAGTGTAATGCGTAACCTTCAATTGCGTTGACGTCAGTGACCAGAGTGAGAGTTTTACACTATAATGGATTCGCGGGGTAGATTTATGGTGAAAATGTGCCAAGAAGAAGATAATTCATCTGAGGTATGTAGCTACGATGATTTAGAACCAATTTTTTGTAAGTAGAAAAACTCTTCAGTGCATCTCCCACGAAACCAAGACTGATTTATGTCATCATAATACTGAAATAATTATTTTTTACTATTTCCTAAGTTAAGCGAATTTGAATAATATGAATCACTTTAAGTTGTGGGAGAAGTTAATAACTCTTCTGCTGTCATTTGAATTTTGACTCTTAAGCTGAAGGTTTAAGGTTACTTTTAGCTTGTTACGTTTTTTTTTGTTAGGTATTTTTGTTGAACATTTTTAGGGTTCCGTACCCACAGGATAAAAGCCCAACCCGTTTACTAAGATTCCGCTGTCTGTCTGTATGTCTGTCCGTCAGTCTGTCACCAGGCTATATCATGAACCGTGATAGCTAGAAAGTTGACATTTTCAAAATTTAACCGCTAAATAGCCACTATAACAACTAGAGGTCGTAGTAGGTAGATCGATTTAAGGTCGTTGAAGTCAAACGTAGAGGATAATGTGGATATGCCTCTAAAATACCGGAACTTCAAATTGATTTTGAAAAAATCTGAAATTTCGAAATTAGCACGAATTTGTGTTAAGGTGAAAAACGTATTAATAATATCAATCTACGCTGCCAATGTTAGCTAATGGTGAAAGATCAGTATTTTATTTTATACAAAAATACCTTGGCCTAGTTACACCGTATTTTGTCCCTTACTGTTGAATTAGAAATGACGCTTGACAGTATGAGACAAAACTTAGACAGGGCCTTTTGTTTCTTTATCTCATGTTCATCTATGTTAAGAACGCATTGACCGCACGCAACGACCAATCAGAAGCATCTCGCACATTATGGATAAAATGGCATGTCCATATCATAATATCTTGACGCAAGTATATAAAATCAATCTACCTACTCCTACCTCAACAACAAATACTAAATCGAGATTAAGCAACGGTGGATGGGTGACCAAATCAGTTTACCTTTTTTTATTTGTATGGAATCCTCTGTTTTTTAATACTTAATAAAACAATGTAGAGTAGGTATGGATTTGAGTATGCTGTCACTTGACTGCATAAACTCTTGTCAAGTTGTTATTGTTTTTCTTTTTTCGTAATTTAATACCTACAATATGGCTTCTTATTGTTTTAGGGTGAAAATAAGACAGTAAAACAACAGGAGCAAAGTACCGTCAGCCCACAAAAACATAATATTATAACATGCCAGAAATCACCATCCGAAATTAACAAACATGTTTCCAATGACGTAAATTTCGCTGTTGATATTACGCCTGATGTTCTTAACCTTCCTGAGCATGACGAATTTAAGATTATTACATGCGAATCGGCTCCTGCTTCAATAATGGCTAGCGAAATGATTTCTAATAACATTAAACCACCCCAATCAGCACCTATGCCCGTAAATGTCAGTCCCATGTCTTTGTGTAGCAGTAAAATTAATTTAAATGAAGATGACAACATACCATTATACAACTATAAAGATGTCAGTTCACCAGTCAGAGGGTCAAGTCCCATTTCGGGTGTCGAACCAATGCCACCTTCGACAGATGAAGAACCTTTTTCTGATTCTGGATCGTCATGGATTCCGGACTCAGAAGAAGAAATTAAAATAAAAAGAAAACGTACATCTTTAATGAACATGAGATTTGAAGGTATAAACTCAATTCCGTTGAGTGATTCTGAAGATGAAACAAGTAAAATTATAACAACTCGCGCTATTATTGAAACTCCTTTTGACCAAGTCTCATTAGTTAACCCCGATAGAAGAACCATGAAACACGATGTCACAGAACCAGGCAATAAGGAAAAAGAAATCTACAGATGGAAAAAAAGTAATCAAACAAATTGGAAAAGAAACAAAGAGTTAGAGAAGAAACGAAAATGTTATGTATAAACACTGAAGATCTTCCCCGGGCATATAAACAATGTCTTCCTATAACAAAACAAAAAAAGAAAGATCTTTTACAGCTTTGTAAGAAAAATACAATTCCTAAAGAGCTTCATGGCTGGTACGAAGGTTTACCATGTTTAAACGAAGACCAGGGTACTCCACCCTGCACTGATTCATCTGAAGTCGATGATTAAACTTATTTTGACCCCTGCTCTACATTCTGGTGATCTTTTGAAACGTAACAACACAAACAAAATTATTTGAGTTTTTAGGGATTTACATTGTTAAATTTACGTGATTTTAAATTACATACATACGCCATGTTTTATTTAATGTGTATGAAGGTAGTTTTTATTTTAAGTTGCTGTACTTTTGTTTATGTCTCTTACCTTTCAGTATTGATTAAGTACAGACATTTCAATTGTTTTGAATTTTAAATGTTTTATTTTACTTAATTGTAGGATCAGAGTCTTAAGTAATTGATATTAGAAGTTTGTTGATTTTTGTACTCAATGTACCTGATGAGTCATATTATTTTTTGAGTTTTATTTTAGTTGTGTTTCCTAAATTACCAATGAAGAATTATTTATATTTGAATTGAGTTGTTTTAAAGTTTTATAATGATTGCTATACCTTTGATTTGTTGTTCATTTTTTAATAAAGTCTATTTTATGTCAAAATACAGCTTATTATTTTTAATGGCACCAATAACAGTTAAACAATATCAAAGTAATAAACGTTCAACTTTTACATTTAAACATATTTCAAGTTTGATAAATTCAATAACTGCATTTATTTCACCTTCTTTTACTCTACCAGATGGATCTAGGTTGTAGGAAAACTAAATAAATAGCCGAAATAAATAACTAATTGCAGTTACGTTACAAAAAATAGTTGTGCCAAAATTAAACAACTTGGTTTTATATATTTTATTTAGTTATTGTTGAAGATAGAGTCCAGTTTGTTTAAGCATAATGTTAAAGATAATCAGGTCCACAAAATATAAAATTAGCTACAGTAAAATTGTCTCAATTTTTTTAACAAATGAACATTAATTGAAAAAAAAACACTAAATCGCGTTTATCTCAAAACTAGAAAATCGGAGTTATTTAGTTTTCCATCTACGGGGACGATATTTAAGCCTCCAGGAAGTTTTTTAATAAGCCAGGGCTTATTAAAAAACTTTCAAACTTAGCGACTACACGCTAAGGGCACCCCCTGTGGTATGTGGACCTCGACTTAGGCCATCGCTGGGGGGACGGGATGGATCGAAATATGATTATTATTATTTTGGGGCGAGTTTAAGACAACAGGGTCAGCGGCGCGGGCTGACTCGAGCAAGGGTCGGGGCGTATATATTTCGTTTCTTTGACGCCATACATTTATCTTGTCAGCGCCCTGGTTGCGCGCCCTGTCCGCTTTGTATTTCAAATCCCTAAATAGTGGGTGTCTGGCTAGATGTATGAGCGTAAAAGAAGCATATGGAGTGTGTAAGAGTCGTGGCAGGTAAAGTTTTGTAGCTTTTGTTTTAAGAGTTACTTCATACAAATCCCAAATATACCTCTAAAATAAAGTTAGCGTTATATTGGTTAGGTAAGTTTAGGGCACGTTGAAAAGACTTGATATATCAAATTGCTCATTACCAACTGCGTTCATTAAGACGCAATTAAAAATAATTTTAATTAAATGTAGAATCTTTACTTCGCGTGATTCTGTTCAGATAATTATGTTCGCTTTTTATAAAGGTTAAGTTTAGTAAGAAAGTGAAATATTAATAGGCTTGTTTTCCTTTTAGGTATTTACTTCTAGGTAGGTTTTGTAACAATATCGTACTGTCAGGAGATCTCCTTGGCTCCAGGTCTCTGGCAGACAAGGTGGCCCTTTGGATGCGGTTGGCCTAAAGTAAAAGAGAATTTGAATTAGGAATATGAAAATATGTTTTGTTTTATGGGGACTCCGGTACCAGCGTTCGTGGAAGGCAGATGCCAAATAAATTATGAAGTTTAAATCTTAAACATAGTTTTATTTTATAATAATATCAGTAAGTAACACTAGCGTTAGTCCGCTACCTACCTTCTTATCAATCTGTATGTCTTAGGTTTAACTTATGTTGGCTTGCTGGCGAACGAGAGTATGAAACTGTCTTGTTAAATCTGTGGCCTTATTTAAAGGACTTGAGGCATTTTTAAATGGCGTGTCCAATTTTGATGTTGGAGACTTTGATTCTGTTCTTACATATCTGTTGATTTATGTGTATTCATATTAATGAAGAAGAAGAAAAACTATTTAATTGCCACAATACCCACCCACATACACAACTTTATTTTTCTTAAACTAAACCCTAAACGACAGTGTTAGTAGTTCTTTAGTACTTTCCCCTTCTGTAAGGTTGAAATTAAAAGTCAACCTTTCTATAATTCCCCTTTCACGTCACATAACACAACTGACTCTGTAAAAGCAAGCCATTTAATTATGTACGGGCGGGCATTATTATTCCTCAACATCAAAATCTATTACGAAAGCTTATATTTTAACATCAAAAGTAGGGCGATATTTTCCTCATTTTTTTGTTGCGTTATTTCCTCATGAATAATTAAGTGATGTACCCTTTGAATTTAACGGTATTTGGAATATAATTTACAGGAAGTTAAGGAGGGAATTATGAAGTGATCAAAACTTTTTCGATAAACTCCATTTTATTATTTAAATAAAATATGAAATGAATGTTCAATCATTATACAATGCTTTATTTATTTAGTATTGCAACAATTCAATACATACTATTTTATTAACATCAATGTAACATTTTAAATACATAGGTACTTTGAATAATTATTTTTTATGTAACTATGAGTAAGTGTGGGCATCCGAAATTGAAATAACACCCAGCCTATATTTCAGATGCTTACACTTTAAATGTACTATTTTTTTTTCATTTACATTTGAAAATAGTTTAGGAAAATTAAAGGACTTTAAACAAATATAAATAATTATAAATATATTTAAATTTTTAATAAAATATTTTTACATTTTGAGACCCACTTCTCAACTGCCAATGGTTTTAACTACATCAAGAAAGTAATTTTAAAATATGAATATATTTGAGATCAAAATATTACAATATTGTTAAAATGTAACTGTTTTTTTTTCTAAATTTTAAAACCTATAAATACTTATTCCATTTTTTATACTTTTTTTAAAACATCAATGCACCACATAGTTTAGCCTCATTAGAAATCTTTAGCCCGTCCAAAATATTTGGGTAGAAGAAATGTAATACATACAATGAAAAACCGCAGTATGAGATACGCACTGTCCACTTACTCCACAATTTACAGTATTAAAATTGACAGATAAAAATACAGCCATTTCAGATAGCAGTTTAAAATAAATATATTGAAATCACTACCGAAAATTGTGGCAAATAATCAAGTATGCAAATCATGAAATCAACTTCGTGTTTGTTAAGGAACTGCTATCCATTACCCGGTAAGAACACCATTAAAAATCTCATACAGCGGTTAGCACAGCAATGTTAACGTAACAAAGAGATTACGACTGGCAGTCGTGACACGCTTCGGCGGACCTCTTCCTTCTGCTCTCTTCGGTTTCCTCAAATTCATTCTCATTGACCTCTTCGCTGTCCCTTCCAAGCCTGATGAAATGGTCCCTCGCCCGGCTTTTCCTCTGCGGGTATCCACTGACGGCTAATTCAGAGTTCTGCTCGAAAGAGCTCTTCTCGTCTTCGGCAGAACGTCCAAGGCGGATGAAGCTGGGGTCCCGTCCGAAACGGACGAAGCTTGCTGATTTCTTGGTCATGGGGGTGTCATAGTCTTCTTCGTATGCTCGTAGAAGAGAAACCAGGTCGTCGGTGGAGAGGGTGAGGGGCTGGGAGCGACCGAAGCGGAGGAAGCTGTCGGCGCGTCGTGTGGATCGCTGGAATGCTTCTCTGAGGTCAGCTGCTGAAGGTTCTGCGGGGTATGATCTGCCAAATCTGTTGAGAAATGAGGGAAGTGTTATTAAAGTGGCAAAGGAAGAATTTTGAAGGAGTTTAAAGTGGGATATTCAGTGTATCTAGACCGCCTTCAATGCTGCTCAGCAAAAATTTTATAATCTTGGTAGTAAAGTAGGTTTTCTAACCACGATTGCCTGTTCATCTTATGAAATAAATGCTTGTGGTACCTACACCAAAATTGTAAAACTTGGAATTTGATCAATGATTTGAATTGATAGAGGTTGGACAAATATACGAACAGTTATAACAATTCTGCTGACTGATACCCTCTTTTGCCACCGATATTGACATTATGTGACATGAAACGGCTACAAACCTGATCATACTCCTGTCGATGGCACTTCTGCGTCTCGCCTCGAGGTCTGGAGACCGTCTGACAGGGGAGGAGGTGGCGCCCACCACCAGGCACAACGCGGCCAGCAACGCTACGGT
Organism: Mamestra brassicae; assembly: GCA_905163435.1. Classification (NCBI taxonomy): domain Eukaryota; kingdom Metazoa; phylum Arthropoda; class Insecta; order Lepidoptera; family Noctuidae; genus Mamestra; species Mamestra brassicae. Next base: position 11,058,892 of record LR990989.1, on the reverse strand, counting down.
CCGGGAACAACTCATGGTTGGGTGGGGAAAACTGGAAAGAAAGAAAGTATTTAAGAATGTTTTCAAATGACAAGCTTCTGCATGCTCGGAAATCATAACAAGGGTACATGGTCCCGGGGTTACAGCATTCTATGTTATTTATAATCCAGGTTTTAGTCTGCCCTTGTTTAATCATCATCATCATTTAAGCCGAAAGACATCCACTACTGGACATGGCCTCCCTCAGTGTCGCCACATTGACCAACCTGTGCTGTTGGAATCCGCTGGATGAGAGTATCGTACCAAGCACGATGGATAAGGTATTTTTTATATGGTTTCAGAAAACTTTTGGGTAATACGTTCAAAAGAACGTGAGATTATGTCTGAAAATATTATAGAAGTATAACAATCTCAAAGTTTTTATACAATGTGTCTTTTGCTTCGATGCTTGCGTTCAAAATTGTCTTTTTATGTATCTTTGGCTTTGTTTCTTTAACTAAGGTACCTCAATTCACTAGGATTAAATTCGTTGTTTGTTTGTAAGCTCTGAGCTAACTGTTCCTGAGTTTTCTATATCACAAAATTATGTTGTGTTTATCTTTGGGATTGAGTTGTGACGCATATTCTTATTAAAATTGTATTTGGCTGTGTGGTATAGAAGTGAAACATTGTCCTTCAGATTCTTTATCAGAAAAGCCATCCATTGGCACTGGGCCACTACTGGACAAAGATTTATTTAAAAAAAATACCAAAACAAAAAAAATCTCAGCAAATTACTTTTCAAGCTGTTTGTTACAGTTGGTTGCATTTACTTTAGATCAATCACAGAACTGTTGTCACCAACCACGCACTTTTGAAATAGAAGCGCCTTCTCCTGCAGAGAAGAAACTAGTTTACTAGCTTTTTAAAAGCCATTATTTATTATGTCTTCTTTATTATGTCCCCATCTTTTGGAGACCGCCACATTAGATTTAGAGTGACGTCACTTAGCATGCATTGTCATCCAACCAAACGTGTTAGCAAAATTTCTGCTCAATCGGTTGGGTTACAACAATTATTCTGTTTTAAAATTCTGTTTGACCCCTACAATCCCACATACTAACGAACTAACTTACAAGGTTAGATCAATAAAATAATCCTACTAAAATTATAAACGCGAAAAATTGTAAGTATGGATGGGTGGATGGATGTTTGTTACTCTTTCACGTAAGAACTACTGAATGGATTTAGATGAAATTTAGTACACATATAGTTTATGACCTGGATTAACACATATGATACTTTAATCCCGATATTCCCATGGGATCGAGAGTTACGCGGGTGAAACCGCGGGCGACAGCTAGTGCAAATAAAAGAGCAGAGATTCCAACTCCAATTCCATTCAAGTACCCATCTCAACATAGTTATTTCACTTTGATCACAACCTATGTAACCCAAGTAGGTATAGGTAGGTAGGTATCCGGAATGCCGAGCAAAGTACGGTTGACAATATTTTCAAGCAGGAAATTTCCTTTTTCCCCGAAAAATCAGTTTTCATTACGAATTTAAAGGCTTTTAAGCTTTGTTATCAAGTGATTGTAAATTCGAAACGGAGCCTTTGACTTTGTGCTTTTGTCTATATTTATGTGCTATATTCTGCTTGTCTTTTTAAAGTCGCACTACTCGTTTCTTTTTTAAGGATGGGAAATCATCAAATGACTTCTTCCGCTCTGGGTGGAGCGGAAGGGCGTGTCAGACTCTTACTGACTAAAACCCATCCGTATTCCTTCTAAAGCCCTTTGCGTTCCAGGGCCGCGGTAACTCTTTCGAACAAATTCCGCAACCCTGGCAGGGAACTCTCTGCCTGCGTCTGTGTTTCCGAACGCATACAACCCTTATCTCCTCAAAATTAGAGTGAACAGGCTTCTTCTGGGTAAGCTCGCTCCATCGTCGACTTTGTCTCTGTCATCTCTGACCTAGACTAGAGTCAAGAGCAAACCCATCTCAAATAAAAAAACTCCATTGTAACAAAATGCAGGATAGCGTCCAGACTGATCTTTTGTAGGAAGAGCCTGAAGTTTTTTAAGTAAACCTATCCCAGCAGGCGGCACAAATGCATCAGCAATCCTGAGCTGTCTCTTGGGGAGCTATTCCAGTGTGTACTGTTTGGATGGCTGGAAAAAATCATCATCTCCCTAGCCTTTTCCCAACTATATTGGGGTCGGCTCCCCGTCAAACTGTATAACTGTTTGTGTACAGATAGCTGAATACTAGCATTCTTCATATAGCAGCTGCCTACCAGACCTCCATAACCCATTAACTGTGTAACACGGTTCTTCTTGGCAAGACTGGGGTCAGATTTTCTGGCTTCTGACAATCCGTGACGACTGCCACAGATCTACAAATGACAGCCGGGACGCCGTTGGAGCTTAACGTGCTTTCCGAGGCACGATAATTATGTTAAAATGGTCACCCATCCACAGACCGACCTCAGCAAGCGTTGCTTAACCTAGAAGATCGGACCGCGCGGCTGTTATTATTTAACTACGAGCTCCGGCTCGAAGAAATCAGTTATTCTTGTTTGGTGTCGATTGACTCAAATTAAATTTTGTTCGACCATCAGCAAACAACGTGTTATTGGCCCTCGTTTAATCCCGGGATTATACAAGTGGTTGTGCAAACTGGGCAACAAAGTAAGCACCGCATGTCTTGTGAAGGGGCTCCACACTGTCACTACTACTTTTGGGATAGGTGGAGAATGCCCCTTACGATCAGATTATTTTACAGCGGCTAACCGGGGTCCGAAATCGATTAGACGATTTTCAGATTGTTCACTGCAGTCTGCGCCCGATGGCCGATGAATTATGGAGGCAAAAGAACACAGTTCTTCAGTGTCCATAAAAAGCAATACTACATTGTTTTAATTAATTGACACACCTTCTGTCATTATATGGTTTCACTATACAGCCTCTGCTACACTATACAGCACATTTGTCGTATGTTTATGGTAGTATTAGGTAGGAGCGAAGGTCTGTGGAACAGTCAAATATGAAATACTAGCTGAGCCCCGCGGTGTTACCCGCGGTTTAAAGTAATCCAGGGTGTCAGCTTCCTGCATACCAAATTTTATCAAAATCAGTCTAGCCGTTTGCGCGTGAAGAAGTAACAAACATACCCACACACTTACAAACTTTCGCCTTTATAATATTAGTGTGATCTGTTTATTTTACATAACTTTGGTTAATATTACGCTTTAATTTTTTTGAAAGGTTAAGCGGGTACCTATCGTACCTCTATTGTATTGTTTCACATTATTTGCTACTTGGGTGTGTTTCAGTCTTACATACTAGGAAGCGAGCCATTAATTCTGTGAAAACGATTAATTTTTTTCATAATCAAGCTTATGGCATCTTTGAGACGCTGTTCTATTATTATTATTAAGGTTTCGTACTGCATCCAGCATACCAATCTTAAAAAATCCTATCTCTGTCGGCCAGTTTAAATAACGTCACAAATTAGCTATCAACAGTAGCTTTAACGTCATGCTTGAAAGGCAAACATGACGTTTCAGCTACTGTTGTAGCTAATTTGACAGTTGGTCAAAGGATACGTTATTGAGACCGGTCGTATGTCGTTCTACCGGACAGACAAACAAACAGATTAACAATACAAGCTAGGTAACGATTTCTTTGCACAGGTCTGGCTGGAAACTGGACGTCAGGGAGAAATGAGAAAAAGAAAATATTCCGTCCATTAGGGGTCAACGAACTCATGTATGTAGGTGGTAAAACAAGTTGCGGAATTTGTTCGAAAGAGTCACTACGGCCCTGGAACGCAAAGGGCTTTAGAAGGAACACGGATGGGTTTTAGTCAGTAAGAGTCTGACGCGGCCTTCCGCTCCACCCAGAGCGGAGGAAGTCATTTGATGATTTCCCATCCTTAAAAAAAAAAAAAAAGGTGGTAAAACAAGGCTGTATTAAAAGGCAACTTTGCATGCGTAGGTTATGCGCCAAAAATATCTTCCAAGAAATGGCATTTAAAATATATATATATCAAGGAGACTTTTGTCGGAAAGTATCATGTGGGTAGGTACTCCATAATGACTTCGTTCATAAAGAATTTACGGTGTACTAAGCAAGTTAAAAAGAGTGATTTTGAGTTTGTCTGTAATTGCATTTTGGCATGAAAGTTTTATAAAAATACCATGATAATACCTAAAAATAGCTTAATTAAATTTCAGGGTTTTGTTAGAGTATTACGCGGAAGATAGCTTTTCCCAACTACGTTTTCTTCGCTCAGCTTAAGATAAATAATTGTGTTCATCTTTGAGAGATACTCGAATACACGCTAAGCACGCGATGGAGAGATATAAATACAATATGTCATTGTAACAAAAACCCTGTAGTTCCTTAAAGAAGTGAATAATTATGTAGGAGCCAATACCTATTTAAAAAAAACACAAGTTTTGGCCAAAATATTGTCAGATTACTTTGAAATTCGCAACATTGAAAAAAATATTTAATGATCTGTATTGCATGACCTAGTGGCGTTTTAGGTATAAAGAAAGAAAAAATGTTTATTTGGGACCCGCACAAGACAAACAAACCAGTAAAATAAAATTAATAACTAAACAGTATAATAAAATAATTATCTGTGCGAGGCCAAAATGATTAAATATTAATGATTTAATATTTATTTAGATTTTTGTGATTGAAAAATTTTCATAAATCACTTCCATAATTACCAACGGATATCGGTTCTACAATTCTACAAGGAACAACAGTGTTTTTGTAACATTTTGTATACAAATGCTTGGAAAGAACATTTAGGATCTAACTTGATGGACCGAGCAAGGATGTAAAGGCCAATTTACGTATATAAAAAGCGTTCTTTAAGTTGCTCAATCGTTGCTGCACGATCTGAGGCAAGACTGTTAGTTGGATAATCGTGCATCTGGCTACCTGTAACAACGATCAATGATCTTCAAATGACGGCTGGGACACGGAGAGGCTCAGTATGTAATGACACCTTATGTAATCATCTACTAGCTTTTGCCCGCGACTTCGTACGCGCATATCCCGTTTTTCCCGTTCCCGTATAGCCTATAGCCTTCCTCATGAATGTGGCTATCACATACAATAATTTTCCAAATCCGACTGGTAGGTCCAGAGATTAGCGTGTTCAAACAAACAAATTCTTCAACTTTATTATATTATAGTAAAGATAGATTCACAGACCGATTACGGCAAGCTTATTACCCAACCTTGAATATTGACCGGTGAAAGAAAAGGAAGAGATAGAAAATACACTTATTTAGCACAAATCTTAAGGCGCATAAGACGTTGGCAGAACAACAAAACAAAATGTAAAATAATAATAAAAACCGGCCAAGTGCGAGTCGGACGCACATGAAGGGTTCTGTATTATCGTACAAAATTGTATACTATCATGTACCTTTGTAAAATTTATTTTTATTTTTTGTTGTTATAGCGGCAACAGAAATATGTGAAAATTTCTACTGTCTACCTATTATGTTTCATGAGATACAGCCCGCTGACAGACAGACGGACGGACGGACAGTGGAGGCTAAGTAATAAGGTCCCAGAGGCCTTTTACAGTCTCCCCAGGGATGTGCCATAACAGGCATTGCATAGAGGGGGTTTCGGAGTGGTCTTTTAAGAGGTACCGGGGCCCCTTCAATGTGCTGATGGTGAGTCCTTGGTCTTTTTCCCAAAAGTCCAGGCGCCTTTTGAAGGTGCCAGAAAACAAAAAAAAAAATGTTCATATGCTGCTATATTACGGCTTTAAGTTATACAGCTTTACGTTATTTCAGGCTGACACATTTTATGGAACAAAAAACCTTGTATCAAATTCATTGAAGCGAACACAGTAAGTAGATTAGTAGTTTCTGTTAATCCCCGTACTTCTGTCTGACACGTAATTAATACCTACTAGTAGGTAATTATTACATAAGGCATAGTAGCTTAACCTGTCCTGAAGTGATTACAGTGCCTGATGTGGAAATTATATTTTTGAAGTGAAAACTTCTTTATCGGCGTTGTGCACTTTTTGGGATGGGTAAAAAATGATGGCCTCGCGTCAGGACACGTGACCTGATCGAAAATTCGTAAGACGGAGGAAGAGTAGACCGCCGGCGCGGCGTAGGAGAGGAAATAATATCCTCCTCTCTTTCTACCGCGTGGCGAAAATGTATGCCTGCTCCTGCTCTTTCGTCTTTCACTTTTGCCGGCACTCCCGGAGTGCAACCCGTTGTTTTTTTCCTACTCCTTCGCTTTGCTTTTCTGATTAATTTCGTTGCGGGATCCAAGACAGTTAAATCGTGTCTCCGGGCGCGCTGATCTTCATTAACTCGGCGTTTTTTTCTTGTGGTCACCACTGTGGATTCTGGCTGTCAGGAGTTGTAGTGGTAGGAAATGTATGGCGGGCTTGTTTTGGGACAAGCCCGCCATACATTTCACACACACGAAGTGCCTGAAGCGACTTGTCACCGGACAATGGCAAATGCCTCAAGATTGTAAAATATCGCGTGAAATTGTTAACTATTTTTTAATAAGACGGATATATTGAGAACTTGAATTTGGATGAGATTTATTGCATAAGAACAAAACGCTTTTTTCATGAACGAGAAATTATAATCTAATCAAGATTTATTTCAATCTCACGGAGTCTGCAATTTTCCGGTGCCATATTATAAAACCTACTCTATCTGCTTTATTATTAAGCATGTAGTTAAGTTATACTAGGTATACCAAACCTTAACCTGTCTGAATGTCTGGCAATTCGGTAGATTTTATATATTAGTTGTCGCTCAGCTCAGAGTCCAAACTAATATTTTAATTGCGAAAGTGATTTTGTTTGCTACGCCCATATCGATGGACCAATTTTTATTAATTTTGTTAGTTACATGGGACCCTGGAGCTGGCGAATATAAAACAAAAGATATTTTATAATAAAGGGTTTAAACCTCACACCTACTTATTCAATTATGGCTATGAACGGCAACAAAACTGATTTGTTGCACATAAAAAGTACAAACAAAAAACAACAGCAACTTCAAAACGATTCAAATTAAACTATTATCAAATCAAACATTTTGATTGGCTTTTTGTTCAACCAATCACAAACAAATGAGATTCTACAATACAAAAATCATTCGTCAGAATCGTTTTTACCAAGAAAAAATTTAATAAAATTTACTCACATTAAACTACAAACAATGGATTCACTGAACAGACAATTGATAAGACCGATAGAAAAGAAATGTAAGTACAAGTAGATCGTTTTTCGGATAAGCCTGTTACACTATTCCCAATCACTGCAACTCCTGAAAGCCAGAATTCACAGTGTAGACCAGGAAAAAGCGTCGAGGCAATGAAGCTCACCGAGTCCCTGAGAAACGATCCAAGTACGAGTGTCTGGGATCCCGCAATGGAATTAATCGGAGAAGAGAAGCGGTGACGGTAGAAAAATATTTACTTAATTTCTGAAAATAATTTGCCATCATAACTTACAAACACAAGAAGACATTCTTACAATCCTTAAATTCTCTCAATCAACCTCAATTAAATTATCAATGAACTAATGTATAAGTTGATTGGCAGAAAATGCCTAGGCCCCCTTTCTTTTTTGGATAGGCGGAGCGGAAGGGAGTACCAGACTCTTACTGACTAAAACCCACCCGTGGCCCTCCAACTGCCCTTTGCGTTCCAGGGTCGCGGTAACTCTTTCGAACAAATTCCGCAACCATGCTTAGGCCCCTAGACGTCATCATCATCATATCAGCCGAAAGACGTCCACTGCTAGACATAGACTTCCCCTAAAGGGAAGGAGTGGGTTGCCATAATCGCCACGCTTGGCAGGCGGTTTGGTGAACGCAGTGTAGCTGTTGCAATGCACAGAGAATGCTGCTGTCCATTTTCTGGTGCGTCCCTTGGTCGCCTCTTACGTCACCCACGGGAAGTGATCGGATGGTGCTATTCTTTTACGTCCGACACCATATAGAACCCTAGTCATTCTCTGCCAATTACAGTTTGGGTTTCTGCTACTTAAATTCGAATTAAGAATCTGCCAATCAGTATTCAAACAAATCATATGGTAAAGATTTCTTTATAAATAAGGCCAGATTAGCCTCCCCAAATTAGAAGAACACATAACCTAATCACTACGACACTATTAAGCCATGATACACCCACAAGGTCGGAACAGTAGACATCTAGGCGCCATAGTGGGTGGACGTCTGACTCGCCATGCAAGGACATAACAGTAAGTTATGTCTGGAAAATAGTTGTAAATATTTCTACAAGGATTTTTCGTAGGAAAGGTGGAATATATGGGAGGCTATTTGGCTTGTCAAGGGTGTAATAGTTATTCTTGGGATGATTTGTCAAGTGTTATTTAAAACGAATTGGGAGTTACAAAAGGCGGTGTCTCAAATGTGGTTTTGTGAGTTTGCTGGTCGATATGGCTGCTCTTGGGTGAGGCCTATGTCCAGCAGTGGACGTCTTTTGCTGAAATGAACATGAATCGCAAATTATTATTCAATTAGCATATGGTTGGTACATGTAGAAAGCTGGAAGCTGATACCGGTTCGCCAGTGTGAACTATGAGTAGCATTGACAACAACTTGCAAGAATAGAAACCGGAAACCAGCTTTCTACTTGACTTGAATGCGCTAGCTACAGTCATACTGAACGAAGCATGAAATAATGATGTTCTAACTTCAGAAAGGATAGCAGATTGTAGCGTTCTTTACTACAAACTAAGAACTAAGTCACCCACCGCGTTTGTCTGTCTGTACGCAATACATCCAAAAATTACCGTGCAGATTTTAATACGGTGTTGATTAATGGACGGAGAAAAATATCATGCCGACTGAGAGCTTACCATAAGTGAACATATTACTCGTTTATACTCTGCTAGTCGTGCGAAGCCTGGGCGGGTTGCTATTATATTTCGGTTATGGCAAATGACCCACCCCAAAAATCAAAACTCTAAAGCATGGCTCGGTTTTTTTTTGGTAAACGTTTTCTAAAAATGAAACCTAGCTAGATCGACTTTTCGCCCCCGAAACCCCCTGCAAACAAAATTTCATGAAAATCATTGGAGCCGTTTCCGAGATTCAGATTATATATACATATACACAAGAATTGTTCGTTTAGAGGTATTAGATTGAACTACTGCAGACAACGACACAGTGGCTTACATCCTTAGTAAGTGGAATTGTTTTATTCGCAAAATGTCTGAGTCATGTCCGTTACATTGACCCACAGTTGTTTTGGCAAAGAATCCGGCACTTCGATGTTATGGACTACGGCGTTATGAGGCAGGCCAAGGTTCCTCGAAACTGAAGGTAGTGAAACATTCAGTAGAGATTATTATGAGATCATAATTGCATGTATTCTGGTATTCAGCCAAATGGATATCATTAAGTCTGTTTGTGTCTATGGTTGGTTTAAAAAAATGTGAGTAGCTGAAACTCTACTGTGCAGTGTAGTTGGATCGCAATACTGTTTTTCATGAGCCCGCTTAGTATTTAAATATCCCTATGGTATAGTGTCTTAGTAGTATCTACTTTTACACTCGCTTAATCCTTAATCCAGCCGAGTAACGAGAACCTCCTAAGGCAGGGGTTCCCAAACTATTTCAATCCGTGGCGCACTTACACCGTTTAGTATTATGTCCCGGCGCCCTAGCTTACCATAATAGATTACAATTATAGGTACTAGGCACAAAAATTAAAACAACCACAATATGAAGATGTTGAGTTTTTTTACATATTCAAACACAAAAAGGAAACAAAATGCTGAGCACCAAGCGGGGTTTTAGCTGTTCATTAAATTTTGTACCCGCGAATACGTAAGTCTAGTTCCCGAAAAATGGAAAAAAGGAGCATCTTGCTGCGCCCTTCTTTTCTTTTTACGGCGCACCAGGGCGCCGCGGCGCACACTTTGGGAACCTCTGTCCTAAGGTGTTGACCAAGGCTCGTGACTATTAAGCAATCGGCCGACACGACTATCAGTACAATTATTGCTGAGTTCACATCCTACATGTCGACAACCTCGCGAGCCAAGTCAAGATCCAATATGACTCATTGTTATACTAAAATATCGCACCCCCGGTGCGACACTGTCACTTATGCAAAATTGCAATTTTTCAGGAGAAGCATTGCGTTTTTCAGAACAGCAAAATTTGACATCTCAAAAAATAATAATATTTCAAGATTTAGACAAGATGAATAGCTTTTTGTACAACGTTAAACTATGTGTACTACGAAAGTAACGTTATCGCACCAAGTAAACTATGTGTACTACGACAGTTATTACATATTTAACTCATTATTGCAATTTTCGCATAAGTGACAGTGTCGCACCGGGGGTGCGATATGTATAGCCTACTCCCATTATTTTAAGCTCTGTTCATTTGTCCATGACACAGAGGCCATTACCATGAAACTTTACACCCGCCTACAAAGCCCCGAGTCGATGTACAACAGCTCATAATAATATAACCAATAGGTTGGTACTGATCTCGAGGAGTCATCTAAATTATTTAATACTGCCTACCCCCAAGAGATTAGGGCGAGGCCACAACACTGCGTTGCGGCGTCGCATCCTAAATACGACATCGCACAGTAATACAATTACAATTAGATTTTTGCGATGCGACGCCGCAACGCAGTGTTGTGGCCTCGCCCTTAGAAGCGTAAGGATATATTTACAACACTACAGGGTGACTCTAAATGGTATAAAAGTCATTCAAATAGAGATGTACAGCACTTTGACTTATTGGTCATCCTTTGGGCTAATTTTATTTTATACGATTTTTATGGTAGCCTACTGAAATAAATCTAATGGGAACTTTATGTTTCTTTGATGGTTTTGGGACAAAGTGTAAAGAGTGTCCACCTTGTAAAGGTTGGGTTTTTACATCGCGACAGTAGCTGCCAACGACCCTTTATGGAGAACACGTTAATTTAACCATTTATTCCATTTCCATACGTAAATAAAATATATCTTTAGGTACAATTATGAATATTTAAATTTCCGGATTTCAAACGACTGGTCCTCTTCCGGTATTTCTGTGAAATGATTGAATCTTCTGGCTTTGAAACGCAACCTGCTAGATATTAATATATCTAGCAGGGAAAAGCGGGGCGGAAATGTTAATTTCAGAAAGAGTTTAATTCAGCAACAACTAGCATTATTGTTTATCTTATTCAGTGTGAAATTGCAGCAAAAAATTCCGGATGATATCCAATAAAGGAATTTTTAGATACCTTTCTTAATTGTTGTCTTAAATCATATTTATTTATAGGATGAATTGGGCGAACACTGTCTCTTAAAATACAGGCCTCTCCTAGTTTAAGAGGCAGGGTTAAAAACTTTTTTGTACTGATTTAGCAACAACTGTTCTATATAATAAGTACTTACTATCTGTTTCTTTTTTGTGAATAAACATTTATTATTTACTATTATTGTTATTAATTATATATTTGAAATTGATTGGTATATCAATTGGTAATGTATTATTTGATTATCGACAGTCGTCATTTATTTTTACTGCCTGTATACTTGGTATGTATGTATTTATGTGTGTATCTGTGGATCTATTATGTTATATTGTAATTAAATTGATTTTTCTGACCAATGACAGAACAATTTCATATCCAGACAATTGGTTGGTTGTCTGGAAGAGATTGTGGAATGCGATAAGACCACCGATTGTATGTGTTTTAGTTTTAAGTTTCCTTTTTATTTTATTTTTGGTGTACAATAAAGTATTTTATAAAATAATAAATAATACATAACCTAACGACTGACCAAGATCTACAAATAGCCGCCGTGACCGGCAGCGTAACGTGTTTGCCAAGGCACGGAGGAGTCTCGGGACTCGGTATGATATAAATGGTCACTCATCATGGATCGACATTATCCAGTGTTGCTATACCTTGGAGATTTACCCACTTGGCAGTAATTATTTAGCCACGAGCTCCTTCCTCTCTTCCACATACGGACGATTTAATTCATGCAAAATTTTCTTTACGACATGTTCTAAAAGTATTTCTATCACAACGTCTTGAAGTGTCTTAACGGCAACTTTAAATTCGTTTAGGCGTTAGTTAAGTTATTTAAGTGTAAGAATTCCCCAAAATAAAGCCATAAAGTCTATGGAATAGTCAAACTAAAGAATGGGGCGTATTTTCCCTAATGTGATTGTTTGTGCAAAGTGCTTGAGATGCTATTTAGTTGTCACGCAAGTCCATAATCAGTGTAATGGTAAGTTTTACACGGAATTACGAGAAAATAAGTCGGCCTTGGAATTTGGGACACTGGCCTTGATTTGCTTTAGAGGTTTGCAGATGGGAAGCTAAATTTAGATTTTGTTATCTAGCCAGGTTAAAATTAGTAGGAAATAGGGAAGTATCCCCTTATTGACAGACAACGTTCAGCTTAAACCGGTGAGTCTAAAAGCATGAAATGATTCGCAACAATGATTCTCATAACGAAAAAGAGCACTTGAAAGGACTTTTAAAATCCCCTAAAAGATTTAAATGATGACAGTTTGCATGGAAGTTCATTATTTTTATCAGATTTTAGGTTAAAATTCCTTTGGCCTTCTTGGCTTCTTTGGCTTTGTTATATTTTTGATTCAGTCTAACGAAGCGCAAGTGTCTTCTGAAATGGTGGAAGTCATGATCGAATCCTTTCTACTAGTTAAATTGTACGACAAACCTCACATATATCTGTCACCGGAAAGTTGCAGACTACGTAAGATTATAAAATAACTTGAGAGATTGCAAAACTCTCGATAAATTGTCAACTGAACATTAATTTGGCATACATTTTTACGCATCAAAATTTGATAGTCTATAATATCTCCGTGCCGGTCCGCGAAATTGTGGACTGACATAAACTGGCGACCAATCAGCACTCTGGTGTACAATTTATCTGTTTTGGTGTGATAGTTACATTGGAAACTTGGTCTTTGTTGGTGTGAAACGGATAAATTGTAGACTTGTGCTCTGATTGGTCGCCATTTTATATCAGTCCACAATTTTTCGGAATGACTTCGAGATATTATAGACTATCAAATTTTGATGCGTAAAAAAGGATTCCAAATGTTCAGTTCACAATATTTATCAAGAGTTTTACAATCTCTTAAGTTATTTTATTATCTTAGGAAGTCTGCAATTTTCCGGTATGTGAGGTTTGTCGTACAATTTAACTAGTAGAACACCTCATAGTTACAGTTTTACCTTCTTCATGTACAAAAAAAATAGTCCTAATATGGTTTTACTTCACATACAAATGCAGACATCAGACATGAACATAACTATTTGAGTAGCTATTGAGCGCGACGTCGTAAACGATTTGGTTATGAAATGTGTGTTTTATGTATATCTTTGCCTTGACTTAATGACTTAGGTAAAATAAAAAGAAAAGATCTATGTTCTGTAGTTTTATACTGGCAACATTTAAGAGTGGAGGTCAACATAAGGATGGGTTGGAGATTGGTTTTAATCCAGACAACAAGATTAAACCTGGGTGATTTTTCATCTCTACACACACAAATGCACTTATTAAGTTCTGTTAACCTTTTGAACGCCAGAGCTTAAAAGCGTCGGCGTGTCCCCGACGCGAAGCCATAAATTCGCCTTATTTTTTGTCACATGTTTGTGACGTTTGGTGTACAGGGCACGCGCTTGCTTGTCATGTATACGTGACAATCGCGTTCAAAAGGTATATTGATGTATCTGACGCTTCTGTCTGTCTGTGTACGCGATAAATTTAAAACTAGCCAACGGAAATTCGTACGGGTTTCACCTTCATACATGAGGAAGGTTTAGGTGTATTAGAATTAATTTAGGTTTTGTGTAAATTGGCTGAAATATGACGATGATTGCTGAAGTAGGCGGAAAAATTATGCCAATTGGTAACCTATACAGCGTGTGACAGAATAAACGCAATACAGGGGTCATTGTACTCATCATTATGAACCAATTTTACTATAGGACACACCCCGAAACCGCGAAAGAAAATCAGCTGTTCCATTTTGTCGAGTTATCATCATCTGCCTAGCCTTTTCACTTTATTGGGGTCGGCTTCGAGTCAAACCGATTTCAGCTGAATACCAGTATTTTACGTGGAGCGGCTGCCTACCAGACCTCCACAACCCATTAACTGGGTAACACGGAAACACTCCATTTTGTCGAGTTATGCGCACATAAATGTATAGGGCAGCCGAGTTGTTTTTCGCGATTTCAGTGTTGGTTCCAAAGTGGAAGTTGTTTATAATGATGAGTACAAAGACCACTTAAGAGATAATGCGTTTATTCTGTTACACGTTGTATAAGCTAGCAAGCCACCCATGAGATGCCAGGTCGATAGTTCAAGAGAAAATCAAGCCAGAAATAATCACGATGCTTTAACATAAGGAAAATCACCCTATAATGTTTCCACTGCTGGGACACAGCCCTCCTCGATCTCAGAGGGAGCTGGCCCTAATCCAACACGCCGCTCAGTGCTGGTTGGTAGATGTCACGATGACTGCCGATTTATACGACTTGCCTTGGAAGTTTTCCTTAATCATTTTGGAAGCCGACAAATGGCGAAATTACGCTATAATCGTGACGAATAATCGCCAATAATGTAATCACAAAATAACCTTGAAAATTAGCGACGACTGCTTTGGCCTAATTTCTTATTTAATCTCCTATAAAATGATCTCCTAAAATTATAATGCGACACATAAGATTATGATATTTTTAAAGCGACTCTTACCTTTTATGTTCTCGTTAAAGACGTTGCTTACATGAAAAAGTATTCACGCAAATGAGTTGCTTTTACAGAATCAAATTAGGCACCTAAAAATTAGACATTTGATATTTCGCTGTGCTCGTTTTCAAAATGTTTGTTCTTGTGTTTTGTCAAACGAAAACATACCGCGTTTTTCCTTTGAACCAATTATTAGGCTTGGCTAGAGGCGAAATGTGATCAAATACAAAGTTTTAATATACACCATGACATTTCATGTATATTTTTGGTTGTATCAGACGCAAATAATTAGGCATAAATATCATTTTTGACATAGGTCACAGATAAAAAAATCATAGGTGGCCAAGCAAGAGTTGTTTACGTTCTTAAATTTTAGTGGTACAACCCCACGCACAATGGCGGCTGGGATTTTTTTCCTTTTTTTTAAGGTTGGGAAATCATCGAATGACTTCTTCCGCTCTGGGTGGAGCGGAAGGGCGTGTCAGACTCTTACTGACTAAAACCCATCCGTGATCCTCCTAAAGCCCTTTGCGTTCCAGGGCCGCGGTGACTCTTTCGAACAAATTCTGCAACCCTGGCAGGGGCTGGGTCTAATAGTCTCCACAAAGTGGGCGACGACCTACACGCCTACTGCACGGGTTGGTTCGATATGACAAGGGCAAAGAATACCTGGAGAGATTTGGATGATGCCTCTGTCCAGCTGTGAGAGCCTGTAGAGGCCAAAAGAAAGCAAAAGATTTTGAAGTGTTTTAAACGTCTATACTGCCGTCAGAAGCCATAAAGCGTTAACTCAATGAAAGTGAGACAAACATGATTTCCATCACCTTTATGGTATATGTTTAAAACGAGCTTCTGCCCGCGGCTTCGCCCCCACGGAATGTTGATATAAAGTATCTTAAGTACTTCTCCAGATTCTAGGCTGTATCTTCACATATTTACATTTTATAAAAATCGGTATAGCGGCTCAGGCGTACGTACAAACGTTACAAACAAACTGAGTAACTTTAACATATAAGAATAAGAATAGTGGTTTTTTCAATATTCCAATAAAGAAACGGGTGTCGGGTTGTTTCAAGTATTCCGATGCAACAAAAGAACTAAATTTTCGAAAATTTTGAGTAACCGTTGTTTCTAGTTATCTAATGTTATGCTAACGTCTCAGATTTAACTTCTCAAAATGGTGACATGAAGGAGGAGGGATAGTCACTCAAGTGTGTTGATTTAATTGAAAATGCTTCCAACCAGCTCACTCAGATTGACTGCTCTATACGAAATCAAGAGAACTTAATTGGGAACATCCAAATCAAATATCCGACTAACATAATTTCAGGTTTGAAATTTGAGTGAATCAATAACTCCTACCGCTTTGAGGTAGGCAGTGGCGTGTATTAAGTACAAGTATGGAAAAGTGCGAAGGGCCAGCCCGTATTCAACTTATTTATAAATTCGCACCTTTAAAGTAAAACGTTACTAAACGAAATTATGAAATTTTATAGGGATGCCAATATTAGAAAATAGTCACTGTTTTAGATAGATGGCATTGATACCTCAATTCATGAAAATTTTCGTTTAATAACGGTTTTACTTTAAAGGTGCGACTAATAAAATTTCATAATTTCGTTTAGTAACGGTTTTACTTTAAAGGTGCAAATTGTCGTTGCATTCTTTCGGCTCCATAAAGGCCTCGGTTTTTGCTCGGGCCTATATTCCGCTTCGGCTGCAATGACAAATATTGTCACTCTACTTCCTCCTCTGTCCAGTCCATTTAAAGATTGCCAGTTATGTTAAGCACAATGTTATAATGAGTGGTCTTATTGATCCATTTTTAAACCATATTAAATCTTAATCGTTCATCATTGGTACGAGTAATCTATTGATATTGAAACGAATAACGCAAAATCCAGATATATAAAATTCATATAATCACAAATCAAGCTAAAAACAAAACAATATCGCTATTCTAACTGGTAACAAAGCGGTTCGGATCCGTTTATTGTTACGCCGTGAACCGGTGACGGGCCGCACTGTAATACAATATAAATGCATCGTCTTCGCTTGCCGGATGACGTCACGTCAGAATGGCGGAACTAGCCCCCTAGATTGTGCAGAGAAGGTGAATAATAAATGAGTGTGTGTGAGTTTGTGGTTTAATACAATTGTTAAACCACAAACTCACACACACATTTAAAACATTTATTCTAATGTACATACGCTAGCACATCAGCTACAACAATCTGTCAAATTTCTTTAAAATATTTTCAACTTAATCGCTTAATCATTAGGTTCAAAATTGATTGGAAAAATTTGACAGTTTCGGGTAGCTTGATGCTGGCGTCTGTACATCTAAGATAGGTGACTCACAGTCGTAGACAAATTGGCATTCCATTAGAAATAATGTCTGTCAAAAAGTCTCGAATTGTCTCAAAAAATTTAAAGGGTCACTACCGAAAAAAAAATTTGTCTAGCTCTTGAGCCTTTTCTTCGTCTACCAGTTGGTTTCGTGCTTAAAGGAGCAGTTCTCTTATAATCATCTTTATTCTTCATCCTTTATTCAGACAGCCAAGACCCAAATTATCAAAATATTAGTTGTAACTTAATTCGAAAGCAAGCAAAAGATAATTATAAAGTTTGAATGTGAGGAAGATCCAAAACCACAAAAAGTCACTGGTAATTAATTACTTTTGAATATGACTATCATAAAAGAAGAAAGTCCAAGAACATATTCAACCACGATAAGTCAGCTGAAAATTATCAAAAAATAAACACTCTCACATTTAGCGGTGAGTGTCAAATTCTAAGTGAATTCTAAATAATAATACACTCGTCTTGGCGGACTATCGTGCCCCGAAAATATTTTCTCCTTTACATAACAAAACATTATTTCTGTACAAATGACAAACAGACATAACATTATAATTAAATTTTGTGGTCTTTTGCTTGTTCCAACAACGAATCTTAGGGATCCGTGTGTTTTAATAAGGCCATGTTTTGGCGTGGTTTGTGTCACATCATAAAAGAAAGTTCGACTGAACGTAGAAACTAATAATTAAGCATTAAGTTGGCCTTTGTACAGATTTTTATACTATTCGACAAATGGCGCTGCCGCTGCGGCTCCAAAAAACCTCTTTAATTATTTATTGTACAACATAACAGCTTATATTAATTTTATTCACAGTGATTTAAATAGTTCATGTACAAAGGCGAGCTTAACTCAAAAATGAGTTTTCCTCAATCGGCGTTAATATAGTAACCTTATTGGTAAGTGTATTTTCGAGCCATTTGCGGTTAAAACGCTCGAGCCCCTTGTGCTTTGACACTTCCCGTGAACCAAACACTGGCTTTTACTTTGGCCAAAGCATAGAGTATAGTAATGGCCAAAGGCTTAGCATTGTCCGACAACGTGACAATGCTGCCAGTCTCTAGAGCACATAACCAGCTGACAGCGTTGAGAATGAATGTTTTGATGCTATATTTTATTTTGTTGTTAGTTTAGTTTATTTGTTAATTTTAGTATTTATAAAACTGTGTGAATGTCTATAAGAAATAAATAAATCTCTCTTCCATGTGCAAATCATTCAAAAATAAATATAAGTTCCTGAAAAATCAGTTTACTCCAAATACGTCTTAGGGATAAATGAAGTGTCTGACTGAAAAGATTTCATTACATTTTTCACAATTAAGTAAGAAAAAAAGTAATTGGGGTTTCAAAAGAAAGGGTGAAGCCAGCTGTTAATCATTAATATTGTGTCTAAACCCTATTGCTTCATACTTTATTCCTCAAGCCTCTGTACTTTACCAGCCGGTCGATTCTGTAAACGGTGAGCTGTCAATCTATATAATCAAGATGGAATAACAGCTCACTCCGTGATCACGTGACGTCTTGATTTTTTGGACTTCGACATGGCAATCAACTATTATTAGTAGATACGTAGTAAACCTACTGATGAAAGTAGAACAAAAATGAAAGTATAGAGGTATGCAGAACAGGGTGTAAAGTTCCGCAAACCTCCATTGAAAAGGGAGGATCCTCAGACCAGACGGTTGTTGTGTCTGGTGGGCAACTTCCCAATGATTGATATTTGGGCTGTTGTATATGTTCAAATTGTACGGAAAACTGTGATACCTCGATATAAGATCAGTTTGAGATAGTGAGTTGCTGACGGTATAGATTCCTCTATAAAAATATCTTTAGGAAATCCTACAAAGTCTTGTTTAACCCATGAGCAAAACATCGATTTATGACAAATCTTTAGGAAGCAATAAATATAACTTGATAATATTTCATGGGGACCATAAAACTTATAGAGAACGCATAAATATTTGTGAGAAGTGACATAAAAGTGAATTACTGCTGTGCTGAAATTCTAGATAATACGTTATGAATTGGATTTTTTGGGTAGATACTGTTTTATAGTCATCATTTTTTCCAGTTAACGATGAATATACAACAATGTAGACAACTGAGAGTGCAAACTGTCTTTACAATGGTATTATGTATATGTCACCTGAAAATTGCAGACTCCGTAAGATAGTAATAAATCTTTATTAGATTATTATTTCTCGATATTAATAAATGGTTTTGTATACAATAAATCCCATCCAAATTCAATAGTTTCCAATATATCCGTGTCTTATTTAGAAAACTGAGTTTACAATTTCACGCGATATTTTACAATCTTACAGTGTTTGCCATTTTCCGGTGACATATGTATAATATATAAACTATTAGGTACCATACCATACTACACAATCTTAGAAAAATAACATTTCTTTAGGAAAGATTATTATGTGGACGGATGTATCAAAATAAGTCTACTTTCGTTCTTTATTCTCTAGGGCAATTTTTATAAAGCATATCACTTTTTATCTGGTTATAATACATGCTGCAGTTTGACCTATGTATTTTGTATAATATAAAAATCGCCACAGATATATTTTTATACACTTAAAGAAGATTATCGAGACCAAATTCTATTTATTTCTTGAACAGCTACCACAGTGTAGTCTTTTAACCCAAACGTTGACTGGTAGAGAATGCCTTGTTGCAGTCAGTCCGCCCATGTATCTACCACTATTGTAGGTACAAAAAGATGAAAAAAATCTGCAGAAAAATCGTCGTCACATTTAATTAGGCATTAAGTAAAAGACAGATTGGATTGAATAAACGTATTTGAGCTCCAATCTTCATTTAGAACATATGTAGTCCTCCTGACCGATTTCGGCCATGGCATGGCGGCCAATCTCAACCGAGACTAGCCATCGGCGCGGGACATATTATTATAGTGCACAAGTGTTTGCGCAAACATAGGTGCACTCCCTCTTCCATCACTCTCATATTCCGATGGGACGGCAACCCGACACGACCGAAGAGAGATCTGTCACAGGACCAACGGCTTACCGTGCTTTCCGAGGCACGGGGGTGTCTCACCACCAACTTCCAAACTCCGGGCTGTTACTGGGAAATTCCTATTGGAAAAACCTAAAAATTACATTTTTTTCCTCCACGCTCGGCAGCCGAGAGACCAACGGAGCAGTTATAACATATCAGAGTACCACTAAGTAGGTACCTACTGCACACGAAAAAGTCAAACTATTTAGTCTTATACGAAGTCATTTTACGAAGATTTATAGGTGAGTGGGTAGACATCGCAATTCACCGAGATATCATGAGTCATAGCAGCATAAAACGTAACACGATAAGTATTGAGAGAAAGTGCAATGAAACGTCTTCATGTGTATGTGCACATAAAATATTTAGAGCGGAAAGATACCTGTGACTTCGGTGACAAATATTAAACCGATATGTACAGTCAATGAATGGAAAAGGTTAAGCACTGGAAGACTTATGGCCGTATAAGGCAAAATAGGACCATTCTGTATGACAAAACACATTTTAGTTAACTTAATAATTGCAACTATCTCTGAGTTAAAATAGTGGTTTGCGCAAGTAGTGGTAATCTGGAGTTAAGAACTTGTTATACCAAAATAGTTCAAAAGATTTTTCACCTTCCATAGAAAACTAAAAATTGCTCTCTTGCCCTCAACTGTTTTAGCTCTTGGTATTTTGCGTACGTGTACCAAGTTTCATTAAAATTGGTTCATTCATTTAAAAGAATAAGGAATTGAAAGTTGTATGTTGTATGAAACAACATGAGAAATAAATGTTCTTAACGCCCAAGTGTTTCAAGTAAATTCTTAATTCAGAATTCGTCCATCATTGTATTCATCTACTTGATAGAAACTTGAAAAGAATCTACATAGCTTTCAGTCAAACCAGAGTCTGAAAATTGTTATCTGACGTTCAAGTTTAGAATGTCCAAATTCCTAAAATGTCCATCGGTTTCAAAATGTCCAATTATCAAAATGTCTAATTTTCAAAATGTCCAATTGCCAAAATGTCCTGTTATCAAAATGTCCAATTACCAAAATGTCCAGTTATCAAAATCTCCAATTACCAAAATGTCCAACCTATGAGATAGTGGTTCATCTGAGTGCCAAATGTACAAATTTTTAAGCATCGTTCGCATTCACATCTCAGTCGTAATTTGTCAAAAATATCACAATTTCCGTTCCTTTTTTGCAATTGCTTAAAAACAAGTTGAATTGGCCCTCTGAAATCTGTCATTATTAGATGTGTTTCCATCAACTTGAGTGGGACTCGAAGAGAAACATAACAGGAATATAGCTTGCAGTCAAACGAGTTTCTGTACAGTGTTATCTGATATCTGAAACCCAGTTAGGACTAGTGGATGGGCCTTTAAAGCCGTTAGACTAACTGGGCGTCAAGATCGACTGCACTTAGGTAACGAGATTATATCTGTCATTGGCAAACTGTATGTGTAGTTTGTGTTTGATTTGACAAGACATATCTAATCCAAAGTAAAACTATCATAAAGAAAGGGGTTCGAACTTTTTTCTATGGGAGCTGGCATAGCCAAACACAAAAAATGTTGGCAACATGGTGCCCTAAAGTGTCACGTCGCCGAGATATTTGAGTAGTAGTAGTCATTTAAGAACAATGAAAATTGAAAAGCGCTTATATGCAGTAGATTGTATTCTAATAATAGTTCTCGGCTTGATTTAATCATTTATTGAAAGAAAGTAAAAAAACAACTTTAGAGGGTTATGCCACAAAGGCTCTATACCCTTTTAGTTAAGGTTTATAATTTTTATACATGTCAGTTCTGAGACACTAAATACTTTTTTGTTCTTTTCTTCTCTTACTTGCTAAGCAACGTTTAATAATTTATGTTCTAGCCACCCGGGGTGGGTTTTGCACGAGTGCAAATTATATACAAAAATTTCCTTGTTTATCGCTTTTTCTGATGGCGGCAACTGCATCGAAATACGTTGCCTGGTTTAGAAAAAGTATGCGGAGAAACAGACATAGGCAGTTTGACTTTATTTTAGAAGGTTCTTTATAATTTTTGAAGCCATAACGAGTTACTCAAGCATCGACTATAGTGTTGTGTATTTTAAGTATAACCATAATTATTTATTAATAATATTGGTACACGCACTTGCAACTAGACGACCAACGAAGGCTTCGAGAAAATAAGACTTAAATAATCTTACAATCTACATACAAATGATATTTTTAGTAGATCAAAATGTGCTCACACGTGGGAACCTTATTTGAATATATCGATAACTGTTACAGAATAATAACCATTTTACTGTAATACCATACGACCGAATTGTGCCTACACGTCCTTTTCAAATGACACTTTTGTAAGTGTCTTTTAAAAGAGAAATTTACACATCTCAATGTAGACGAAGAACTCTCGTTGAATATAATAAACTATAAAAAAATCCAACACAAGTATTTTCATCGCAAATAATAGTGTGTATTTAGCACATAAGGAAATGAAACGCGCACGGTATATAGAAATTCCAAAAAAATGGTATGCCAAAAACTAAGTATGCACTTCACGGCTTCACTAAAAAGGTCCATTTCAGCGATATGTCAGACCGACTGATGCTATCTGACGCTGGTTTTACAATGAACCTTTCAAATTACTCCTTGTCGTGATACAAGTACTCTTGAAACATGACCTTTTCATGATTAATGACAAAATGTTTTCAATGAAAATGTCTATGTAAGGGACAATAAAGACGGTCCTCATATGAGGACATTTTGGATTAAAACGATTAAGACCTATTTGGGAACCTGATGGACCGCGGATTTCTTTTAAAAGAGGTTTATATACAGTACCCCAGGGATTTGCTGTCGTAGACTGTTTTGTGAATATTTTATGATGAGGACGTTTCTTTGGTGAATTTGTTTAATATTTATGTCTGCTTCAATTAGGGAAACTATTTTTGACTACAGTCTAGATTTTATTTGAGTGTATTACCTACCTAGGACTTACGACACAATAAGGTACTTATTTCTATTTACCTAAATGCATTTTTTTTTGTATTTGAACACGGACGAAATTCCGAATTTCCTATGGCAATTGGGCATAAGCCATAGGAAAGCAAAATATTTTCCGTCGACATACTCGTAAGTCTTTCTTTGTGAATACATTTTAAAAAGGAAACCATATATGCCTTTACTAAAGTTTTTTTTAACTCTATCTAGGTACCTATAAACAAAGTACATTAAATACAACTATTTACTATATTATACACTTAAATAAAAAAAATTGAAACTCTCGGTTCGTGGAGTCCGAGTGCTCATAACTTGTTTAAAGATCTTTCAAGACGCTTAGTTGACACTTCCCGTGACCCAAGGGCTGGCTTTTACCTTGGACAAAGGATTAGCATTGCCATACAATGTGGCAATGCTGCCAGCCTTTTGGGTACTTTACCAATGGCCAGCGATGCGGACGAATTTTTCGACGCCATATTTTAGACAGTTTTAATTAGTTATTTTTTTTTATTAACAAAGTTGAAATGCGATTAGAAGTAATGTATGTGACTGAGGTCATGGTTAAAAGCTAACCATCGTATCCAATAATCCTTTCAGTGGATACCAACATAGTAAAAACAAAACATAGCTTACAAAGTACAAACATGATGTAGCGACTTACAAAGTTGGCCAACCTTTACGAATATGTTTAGGAGCGCCATCTATCAAAAGTTTTCGGCAGTTCTCCAACGAATGTAATTATTTCAGGGTTACTATACTTAAATATATTTTTTATATTGACGTAGGTATGTGCTTACTCAAGGCGTAACGTATGGTATGCTTCTTCTTACAAATTGGTTAAGCAGAGTTGAATACACTTTTATTTCGCTGGTTATGGTGCTATTGCAGGAAGGTGTGTGACGGCGAAAGTTTGACAAACAGTCTTACCCAGGTGTCTTGTGAAAACCAGTACCCAACATTTATTGATGATTTATTAATGGTTAGGTATATATCCAATCAAGGTTGCGGAATCAGTTCGAAAGAGTCACCGCGGCCCTGGAACGCAAAGGGCTTTAGGAGGAAACGGATGGGTTTTAGTCAGTAAGAGTCTGACACTCCCTTCCGCTCCACCCAGAGTGGAAGAAGTCATTTGATGATTTCCCATCCTTAAAAAAGGTGTATATCCAAAGAACGAATGGAATGCCACTACATTTACGATTACGGGCCTAAACCTGGAACCGGTTACTTCTCCAAAGTCCCGGAATAATCTTAAGGGTACTACCCTTAAGATAAGAATAATTTAATAACTCTTTAGAGCTTTTCAGCGTTTCAGAAACTACGACTAAATATTATAAAAAATAAATATTTTTATAAATTATTTTTAATTATATAAAACATATTTCGTTTCTACTTAAAATTCCTTCAAAAGCAAGGAATAACCTTCAACAAAACAGTTTTGCTTCTAATTAAATGGTGTTACAAGATAAAACCGTAAATAGCCATTATTTTAAAACCCGGTTTTTATTAAGAACGTAGTTCATTATTTTTTTCATAGAATTTTGGGTAAGGCAAATTACTTTTTCCGCCTTATAACAAAAAGTGAGTAAATGGAATTATTTTAAATACTTACGCATATAGCTACGCGTTATTTTTATACCGAAAAATTCCTCCGTTTTACAAGAGGTTTTGATTTTCCTGGTTTTAGGGGTTTTATTAAAATCAACATAAGTGAGGGTTGTCTTGAACGAAAAGGGAGTGAATGATAATGATGACTGACAGGGAAAATGGATGAAAAACACATAATTGCCTTGACTTGAGATCTTTGGACTTGGACTTGGGAAAAATAAAATTAAGTTTAGTACCAATCATGACATAACCAAACTTCCTCGTTTATCGTTCTTTGTAATATTAAAAACCGTGGTTTAGAAAATGTCAGCGGAGAAACGAATAGAGGCAGACCGTGACTTTGTTTCATACTAGACTAGCTTCCGCCCGCGCCTTTACTCACATAAAAATGTATTAGGTATTTCAGGACATGCAAAATGTGTGCCAAATTTCATCCAAATCCCTTCAACCGTTTTTGCCTGATTGTTGCACACACATACAAACTTTTACATTTATAATATTAGTAGGATATAGTCTACTACATATAATGAATCCATGACTTGGTACTAACTTAATTTCAAAGAGTATCCATGGAGTTTATTTTGTTTTTCTCCATAAAGATCTACCTACGTTTTGGAGCTTCAACATTCTTTCAAACTGATGACTCCTAGACAATCCAAAAGTGCATTTAAATGAGTTCTACTGTACTTTCTTAAAGCTCTATCAAGCAATCAAATTCGATTAATCTCTAAACTGCTATGAAATTCATGCCAGCCATTGGAAAAACAAGAAACATCCACTACAGTTTATTATGATGGCAATAACTATTCTTATCCACAAACTAACAAGAAAACGCCGTCGAAACACAATACACGACAATCATTCTTGATATTTGAATACAGATTTATAACACCCCACCTGTCATATTTTCTCCTGGTAGGTAACTTGAATCTTTCTACATCGGGAACCGTCGGTTTGTTTAGATTATCTTACTTTCAACGGAGAGTGAAAGCCATTATGTACATAGAGTACCTTCCTTTATAATAGAAAGTCTGACGTATGCCAGGATTTGCGAAGCAATGAATTTTCTTCGAGATTCTTGATGGTAGAAAAGTCATGCCAATATTCTTTGAAAGTTAGCTGATATGTATCATCTGCTTAACCTTGTAAGTGGTCTACCAGTCTAACTGGATGCAGCTGAATACTAGTATTTAACATAGAGCTACTGGCTATTACTGGATATGATACTCTCGTAAAATGCGATGACTTGCCTTGTCATGTTTTGGGGTTTGCGGCTGCCTACCCGTAACGACTGTCAAAAATCAGCAGTGCGATTCTATAAACATCTCACTTTGTAAGCTTAGGTGAGTAAACATGACGTGACCTCTCAATCCATGCAAACAAGATGGAATGCCAGTTCATGCTCACTCCACTTGTTTACACCGTGAAATATTAACAGAATAGAGCGACTGTTTGTCAATTTAATTAGTGAGTAATCGAGTCTTTGGGAAGCCTATTTGTTTTTGGAGAGAGAACTACTCGACAATTGTGTTACTTATAAAATTAGGAACTTACCTAAGTATAGGCCGGTCGATAAGGCCTAGAATTTTAAAAGCCGTAACTACACTATACTATCTTCATTCATCGATGATAATAATAGCTGGCAAGTCTGAGGTTATAAGATTAAGCCTGTCATCTTCCAATTATTTGATAAATTAAAGGCTGTTTCAGTGTTCGTAGTGGACAGTCCAATTTCGGATCCAAATTAGAACACGAATCACCTAAAAATAGTACCTATTTATAAATTCCATGTAATGACCTAGCGCCATATTGTTTTGATTGTTGAAGTTACGTCAGTTTTAGTATGTCAATGGCCTGTGCAAGAACTCTGCAAAATTAAATAGAATAGGGACCTGCGCTTGCTTTTTGCTTAATTTTAGATCGTGAAGTTCAGATTTTACACAATTGTTAACTATGCCATAAGTAGAATAAAACTCTATTATGCTAAACCATTTATTAGATACAGAAAATATAGATGAAGGAAATATTACGCAGGGTCACCATGACACATGTTCGGCCCTATCGCTAAAAGCGATCTTAGACATATTAGTAATTTATAATATACTTGTTGACATTGGACAGAAAGATTTGGAACAATCACATTGGTAATTACCTACTAACATGGCTTAATTGAGTCACGTACAGTAACTAATTAATGGTTTAATGCTAACTGCCTAAGGGAGCAAACGACGTGTCTTTTGGAGGTTCTTTCAATGTTATCAACACAAATAATGCTATATTTTTTCTCATGTTGTAACCTCTTTTTATTACTAGGTACTATTGCTTGTTATGTTGGTGTATTTCTTAATTAGCAGGACGCCTTCGGGGTATGAAATAATGAAGTCCACCATAGCCAGTAAGTATTATTTTATGAACGTGCTTTCCGAGGCACGGACGAAACTCGGTATTTTAAGATGGTCACCCATCCACAGACCAACCTTGGCAAGCGTTGCTTAACCTTGATCGACCCGTGTGGCTGCTATTTAAACAGAAGGAAGTATACCTGAAAATTACATGGCCAAAATGACGAACTTTCTACAAACTTTGACCCTGTTTGTATAAAAGTTCGTCGTAGGTATTGGCCGTTCGAAAATCGCACTAGCTTGTGGAAGAAAAACACTATTGATGGATGAATCAGAACTCAAATGCCTCTTATTCAAGTTTTGATGTCAAACACTTTCTAAAATTACAAAGTGGACAGTGTTTTAGTTTTATGTGTTTACTCAAAAATGTGAACGGTATGGTTGACAACACCGTTATCGTATTACCGAGTGGAAAACATACTCAAGGACCTACCTACACTGATATTCAGCTATGATTTGTACATGGCTGTTCCAAAAGTGAGAGGTCATATTGAAGGACGATGTGGGGTAACTGATTCATTTCTTCTGCTTTTAAGTAGTTTTTTTTTGTCATGTTTTGTTTTGCTATTTTTTTCTTAATGTAAATCAGCCACCCAAAACCATAGTTTTTTTTTTTTTTGAGATGGGTTTTCTCTTGATTCTAGTCTAGGTCATAAATGACAGAGACAAAGTTGACGATGGAGCGAGCTTACCTAGAAGAAGCCTGTTCACTCTAATTTTGAAGAGATTAGAGTTGTATGCGTTCGGAAACACAGACGCAGGTAGAGAGTTCCACTCCTTTGCTGTGCGCATTATAAAAGACGTTTGGAAACGTTTAGTGCAATTATTTATGTTATATTCGTCCTTAAATATGACCACGCTCTTCTGGAATATCCTGTATAGTATATGTTGTAGTTATTGATTGGTCAGGAAAGTATTAATTAATACACAGAAATATAAAATCTTACCATATTTAAATATTACTTTAAACGGTGACTAGCAGATCTTAAATTCATATTTTCTAGTCTAAAGATTTGAATTATATATTAGCTAATCGGTATTTAAACTTTTAGTTTAAAAAAAAAAACTTTAAAAATATGCGCATAATCAAAATAAAAGCAAAGTAAGTTGTATCCAAAATTATAACTATTCATTGCAATAACAACACTTTACATAATTATAACTATTTCATCAACATCTTTCATATAGATCTATATAAACGAAAGTCACATCAGAAACTTATTTGACAACTGTAATAGCTTCATTCTCCTTTTCATTGCACTAGAAAAATAATATAGTAATATTAAGCTTACCCCAGTCACAGCACTACTTAATAACACTATTTTACTTTCTTTCGTCTAATTAAGTCCCTTTGCTCACCAAACGACACCCACAGGTTTCAGGTTGTTCGTAACACAACCTATTTTATGTAAACCGCAGTATTTTCCTCATGTTTATTATTCCTTCTGTATTGACTATAATGAAAACATAAACATAGAGAATGGACTGAGCAATACTTTCACGAAATTAGCGGCTGTGTAGAAAGACTGTAAGATCTGTATGACCAATACCTGTTACCTTACTCGTTCCCTGTCACCATTTTTCCATGTTTATATAATAATTTATGTACACACTAAACACATTACGTGTTTAGTGTAAAACAAATACCGATAGAATAGCAAAAAGGTGCTGCTTATTTCAAAGGATTTTTTTTCCAGCGGACTTGCGTCATAAAAGTTAGCTGAATCTCTCATCTCAATCTCGTAGAAACAGTGTGTATAAATAGGTTAGGCAACTTTAAATAGACGAGGTATAATAACTTACTACTACTAATACACTGATTACATTAATTTATGTACAGAACCCGCTACTACAAGCCTGTAATGTGGCTCAACCAGATTTCAAGAAAAAGACAGCCATTGGCGGCACGATCGCTTTATCTCTGTCACAATTTTCTGCCCAGATTACTTCACGCGAAGACTCCTCGGTAAAAACAGTGAATATCCAAAAATAAATAGTTTAAAACAAGTTATTACGGCTTCTCGTGCCCATAGCAAAATGTAATTTAGTGCCCACTTTCAAATTGAGAGCACGGATATTCACGTGTCTTGAATTGAATAAACACATACAAATCGAATTTTCACAACTAAATACGATGGTTTTACCTAATTCTGAAGCTTAATAACATACACACCAAAAAGTTATTAAACATTTTTTTCCGTGGAGTCTTTACGTGAACCAGGGAGCGCTCAGTCCATTCTCCATGTCCTTGGCTATGGATTCTAATAATATCGAAAATGTATTCTACTGCTTTACCTTTTGTTTATATAAATTGCTTAAGGGTATTAGAGCCTTTGAGGCTTTTGTGTGACGTCATAGAGAATGTATTTTTCGACTGTGATACAATAGAAGAATATTTCAATAAGTTTGACATCATCGGATTACTGCTTACACCGTAATATTTTTTGCCAGTTCGATAATTTATAATCTATCTCTATATCTCTTGAACTGACATAGTTATAACTTTGACACCAATAAACTATCTTGTTCCTATAAATCCATAAGCATGAGATCATATTTGTTGTAGCTTTAATTTTTTGTTTTTGTATGTACCTAATTAAAATTATAACATTGTGTAGGTTAAAATTAAATATTTGCACACCATGTGTAATGGTAGAATGTTAAGGGCCCATTATAGTTTTAAGATCATATATTGTATTGTAAACCTACATTGATTTTTATTATATTTTTTGAAGTGATACCTAACTTCTTATGGGAGGGTAATACGCTTCGTAACGTAACGAGTTACGGCGCCAGTCTGACTTCTCTTTCTCTCTCGCATACGGCAGCGGTAGGCAGGCCCTTCCTCTCTCACTCTAACCCACAGCGCTAGTCGTATTTCGGAAAGACGCTTCCCATATTAAATGGTTCAACTTAGATTAGTTTAAGTTATCACTTCCGTCGGGCGTCCCGAGACGCACACGTTTTATTTTTTATTTAGACGTATTCTTAGGAAGTACTAAAACGATTCCAAATATTATTTCAGCATACTATCGCTGTGTAAGTATCACAGGTTACATTTTATCCAGGACTAAGGTAATTTTTGGTTATGCTTCACTTCACTAAATGCTTCCTTTGAAAAGGCATCTATAAATAATTGGTTTCTAATTTAAGTTTGTGACAGCATTAGAAGAACTCATCAATCATTGATAATTTAAAGTAATTTTGTTGATTAATTAAGATGTTACTTAATTTAAAGTTTGAAGAAGGTGGTGACATTTTGAGTTAGTTGATTGGTTCAGAAATAGAGAGATTTTAGCTTGAGTTGATATTAACGGATCGCTATCGTCAAAATTACCACTCATAACTACTGTCAAAATGTATGGGATTGTCATGCGCTACCAAAATATCACGCGATCGCAATGTCATACACTGTCATCTGTCAGAGTTTTGTGGGAAGGGTAGAACAAAAATCACTATCTCTTTTCCTCTGAACACTTTTACAAAAAACTTAAAACTAGTAATTAAAAACTTACTTTGGAACATTTTTGAAAAAGAGTCCTGAGGAAAAGAGATGGTGATGTCTCTCTTTCGTTAGTCCAGAGTCCAGAGGAAGTAAGAAGAAGAACGAGTATGCGTATTAAGTTTCATTAAAATCGGTTCATTAATAACTAGTTGCCACCCGCGGCTCCACACGCGTGATTGTCGAAAATTATCCCAAGGGAACATACTCCCGGGATAAAAACTACCCTATATCATTTCCTAGGACTCAAACAATCTCTAAACCAAATTTCATCACGAAGTAACAAACATACACACACACTCACAAACTTTCGCCATAATAATAATATTAGTGTGATTAATTATCAAAGGATAAGGACGCTCGCGATAAGTAGTACATAATATACTATGTTTGAAGGTAATCTCTGAAAGTACTCCAATAACGTGAAAATTCTTTCACTGATACAAAGCGACACTTTCGCGGAATGTCATAGACTATCTTTTATACCGGAAAATTCCCGGTAACTGTGGATTCCTCGGGAATAAAGCCAAGGGAAAAAGCTGATGTATAATAGTTTGTTCTTATCATTAATCAACATGATTTTAATGACATTTAAGATATTTGCTGGTCATTGTAGCCAAGGATTTGTCGAGGACAGTACCGCTTTGTAAAATTAAAGTATGTGCCAAACGAGAGCTTGAATGAGAGAGAACCATCATCCCGTTCAGATATTGTGGCACTAGACGTGGCTCCACATATACAGGGTGTCCCAAAACTCAACGTCAAGCCGAAACGGGGTGACAGGATTGATCATAACCATCACGAGAAAAATCTGAAAAAAAATCTATCCCATGCAGTTTAAAAATTATGGGCATTTTAAGAAAAACCTAGAAATTTGATCAAACTGTACCATTTTTCGGTTATTGTGGTTATTCTTTTTTATTTTTGTTCATTTGAACTTTGGAAACGTAATCCTAAATAACATTTCTAGAATCCCAATAAAAAATAATGACACAATTGCCTCAAGTTTCCGAGAATTGAGACTATTTGTTAAACTACGAATTTAAAATTTTCAAGATTCGTCGACTTTGACAGGCGCTCCTATAAAAAAAATGTACTAGAGTGCCTTGGCAAGTGGCATTAAAAGTTGGCGCATTTAATCAGAATTCTAAAATGGTACAATACTTGTTAGTTCCATACAATAGAAAAGAGTAAAAAAATTAAAACCTCAAGTAACCCGATTTTTGCTATCTCATTTTACTCAGTTAAAATGTTTTTAATTCACACAAGCTCTAGGTAGGTTCTTAATTTTAAGACAAAATGATGAGAGAGATGGATAATGGGTATGTTGGCCATGAGTGAGCGAGACAGATAGTCACGATAAAGTCTAGCGGCAGCACTTGCGTTGCATCTGCATTCCCCATAAATGAGGTGCATGTTCGCATATTCTTGTGAAGTGCAGCGCGTAGGCATGGTAGATAAAAAGGATGCCAACACAAAAGTCCAGAGAGAAGCCAAAGTTGCCGGTATGTTATCAACAAGTCCAATTCACAAAGATTCAAGTCTAGATGCCATAGCATCTATCTGTTTCATTCGCACTCGTTTAAACGACGCATCTCCGTCTCAATGCGTGGCGTCACTATCTGTCTCGCTCACTCATGGCAAACATACCCATTATCCATCTCTCTCATCATTTTGCCTTAAAATTAAGAACCTACCTAGAGCTTGTGCGAATTAAAAACATTTTAACTGAGTAAAATCTGATAGCAAAAATCGGGTTACTTGAGGTTTTAATTTTTTTACTCTTTTCTATCGTATGGAACTAACAAGTATTGTACCATTTTAGAATTCTGATTAAATGCGCCAACTTTTAATGCTACTTGCCAAGGCACTCTAGTACATTTTTTTTATAGGAGGGCCTGTCAAAGTCGACGAATCTTGAAAATTTTAAATTCGTAGTTTAACAAATAGTCTCAATTCTCGGGAACTTGAGGCAATTGTGTCATTATTTTTTATTGGGATTCTAGAAATGTTATTTAGGATTACGTTTCTAAAGTTCAAATGAACAAAAATAAAAAATAATAACCACAATAACCGAAAAATGGTACAGTTTGATCAAATTTCTAGGTTTTTCTTAAAATGCCCATAATTTTCAAACTGCATGGGATAGATTTTTTTTCAGATTTTTCTCGTGATGGTTATGATCAATCCTGTCACCCCGTTTCGGCTTTACGTTGAGTTTTGGGACACCCTGTATGTTTTAATTGCACTCGACTTCCGAAATTCCACTTTGCACGCAAAGGGCTTTAGAAGGAACACGGATGGGTTTTAGTCAGTAAGAGTCTGACACGCCCTTCCGCTCCACCCAGAGCGGAAGAAGTCATTTGATGATTTCCCATCCTTAAAACAAAAAAAAAAATGGTCCTCCTTAACCTCTTGAACGCCAGAGCTTAAACGAATCCGCGTGCCCCCGACGCAGTATGTGCAGGGCAAGCGCGTACAGGGCACGCGCTTGCTTATCATATATACGTGACAATGGCGTTCAAAAGTTTAAAGATTGTAAGTTTTTTTTTAATATTGAAGCGACGAGCTTTTGATATCTCTAAGCGCGACTTTTTTACCTCGACACATGGTCAAATAAATAACTATAAGTAACTAATAATTATTGAAAATCGTATTTTAAAGAAATTAAAAGCAATCTTTGACTGTAGGTAGTAGGAGTAATATAAAACAAATTCACTGTCTATTTTTCTGGTTACGTCTTCTAAACCACGCAACGGATTTCAAAAGTGTTTTCACTAACAGAAAGAGCGATAAATGAGGAAGCTTTGTATGTATAAACGGCACCCGTGCGAAGCTGGGGTGGGTCGCTAGTTAATATTAACATGGCTCACCACACTGATTTTAGTTTCAAACACCTGGTCACAACTAATGCAATTGAGTTGACCGGAAGAGTTATCCAAAGGTTATGTCTCTATTTTCGTATTTTCCGTTCTTAGTTTATAGCATCGAAAGCATAGATATGTGATACTGGGTGGATACAGCTTTATATTTAAGAAAATTCATGTGGTCGTTTCTACAATAATTTTATGTTATTTTGGACAATGAGAGAAGACAATGCTATCTAATATTATAAAAGCAAAAGTAAGTTTGTTTGTTATGGTTTCATGCCTAAATCTCTGAACTGATTTTAATTAATTTTGGTCCACAGATAGATTACTATTTTTACCGGAAATAAAACAAAAATTAGTTCGTAATATTAATTCAGTCTTCTGTTGTTTGATACTTAGAAAAACAGACTATGGGTTTGAATGAAATTCGGCAGTCACCGGTATTTAAAATTTTCCCAGTCGCATTTCCATTTTTTTGTATGTCAAACTAAGAGAATTCGAGCAAATGGAAGCTGTGAATATTCGCAGCTTTCGTCTGCAGAAATCCTCCAATGATAAAAACATTTATTTTAGACAGAAGTTGTAGTTTAAAACGAAGGTTTCGACTTAATATCTTATGGAAAATTGGACTTGAATAGAATAGAATAGAATAGAATATTTATTTTGCGTCAAATATGGTACATAAAGCTCTTAAGTTAAAATCGTTCCACATATTTTGCTTACTCATTTTCAGCATGCAAAAAAAAACTTTAAATTAAGATAACAACTACTAAAAACTAACTAGGTACAGAGATCATTTTTAAAACTATTATTACACTAAATTTTTATTTGAGATCATGCAAGACAAAATTAATACTTTACAGATGATGCATGGCATAAAGAAGCAAGAGCTTCATATATTGATCAATGTTCGGTCCTTATTTCTATTAGAGACCTCTTGCAAAACAGTTGAAAATAACCTCACAGAGAGTTGTATTGTTATTCAATAAATAAATCCGAAAAATATTATTGTCAAGACCTAATTTAATAAGTACTACAGTTATGTTTCTCCTTGATAAAATCTAGGAGAGACTTTCTAAAACCCTGAATCTTAACATTGGCAATGTGCCAATCATAGTGTCCTTGCTACCCATGTACAGGATGATGGTAATGCGGATAACTTGTGTTTTATTTGATGTCTATGACAATTTGCAAATGGAGGCTGAAGTGACTGTTCTGAATTTTAGTAGAT
Source organism: Mamestra brassicae (assembly GCA_905163435.1). Classification (NCBI taxonomy): domain Eukaryota; kingdom Metazoa; phylum Arthropoda; class Insecta; order Lepidoptera; family Noctuidae; genus Mamestra; species Mamestra brassicae. The sequence continues at coordinate 11,024,155 of LR990989.1, read as the reverse complement.
CAAAATTTTAATGTGAGGGAGAGGTGGATATAATAACATCATCTTTGGCTACCTATGTATGTTAATTTGCCTTAAGTTCTTTCTCAATTTATCATAGCACAGGTACAAATAGTTGCTGGGTTTAGGTGCTTTTTGATCTTACTTTTTGAAAACTATGTCCCATGCATTATTCACCCGGTTGATGATATAGACTCACCCATCCATGAGACTTAAACATAACTAGTGAAATTTGGGTGTTCTAAAGTTCACATCTCTGCCCAACCCTTCGGGAAATACAGGTTTTGAGGTATGTTTTCCAAAAAATTGAGTTATTGATTTGGGAAATTAGAGCAGTGGGTTCATATGAGTGCTAAAAAATCTACCTAACTGCATCTAAAATCTACAAGTCAAGAGTGAATAGGTTACTTCTAGGCAAGCGTGCTCCATCGTCTATCGTGTGAGATTGTATAACAAAAAAAAAAAGCCAAAATTTTAAAGAACTCAAACTTTGTTTGTTATACTTGTACTCAGCAGCATCGGGTTATACTGGAATCCTACGCCAACAATAATGAAGATTGATTGATTGAACTTCGTAAGATAAAAATACCTACTAAAGCCTAATTTTATCCTTGCCTCTTACACGAAAGGGTTAATTTTATACGTGTGTATAAATAATTTAAGAATGGCTTGTGAAGATGAAATCGTTTGAAAATATTGTCTCTTGAATCGTGATTAGCATCGATAATTAAGCTTAGAAGATTTATAAATTATGTAAGTAAGTATTTGAGAAAAACATGTTTTTGTGATATCCAAAATTAAGTTTGTGTTATCGGGGAGTTAAGTTATCGGGGAGCCATGAAAATTTCAGTACCTATGTGATGAATCTCAATTGAGGTTAAGCTCGCTTTTGTACATAAGCTGTCGTATTATATTTGTATCTGTATGTTTTTGTGTGGAATAAAGAATAATTATGAATGAATTTGCCCAATTAATTTTTTTTTATTTCATACGCGGTTGTACATAATTATACTATCGTTTTCAGTTCGTAAAATACTCAGTTATTAATTTGTGTTAGTGTGTACATTTTAGTAGCCGTTTCATTAATTTAAGAGATAACCGATAAATACCTAAGTCTGGAATGAATTAAAACGTTGTTATGCTGAATTGCATAATTTTAATTTTAAGAAAACTTCACAAAAAGATGTATCAAACCGCATGATATAGCTGTATTTATTATACTATTAAGTCTGTTACGAAATATTTTTTAACAATTTTGTTAATATTGAAAACTTTAAATTGAAACTAGGTATATTCATAATACACCTACAAGCGTAACCTCTAATAACCTAACAAAGTAAACTTTCAAAGTTAAGTTTAAAAAAACATTCAACTCTAACCACTGTTATAAACACTGTATAAAAAATAAATTAAAATACAAAATCACATACCCGAAAAATTCACAACTGGGATCGAGAGAAGTTTTCGCGGAGTGTGCGTAGAGCGTCTACGCCGTAGCGATGGTTCTACGGTTTTGGTGGCGTAGCGGGCGCTCGTAGCATTTTATGTCGTAGCCGTGATCACGGTGTGACGTCACTTTTGCTACAGATCATGGCCGTGGATGGGAGTACAGTTGCACACATAACTTATTGTTTATGTTGTCCTGGTACAGTCGGGGAGAAAATCATTTGGACTTGAAGCGTAGGTTTTTGCTACCCACTCGTTTCTAAGAAAAATTGTAGCCAAAATTTAATGGTACTAAAAGGTCGTTCTATAACATTTTTGTGATGTTTAGTAGTAATATATTATCGTTTGGTGCTTTTAGCATTTTGATTCGATCACAGTCCATCGCCTTGCAAAAGATTTCAACAATTACTAAAACATGTTGAAAACTGAACTTTCAAATGCTGAATTTATGCTCCACCTTGGCTTAAATAATTGATTGTTTGGTCATGACTGCAATATCCTAAAACGGGTCATATGAATGCTTCCAGAAGTTCAAATACAGTGAAGTTCTGACAGCTATAACATTTCAAGAAAAGTCAAACTGTTTCATTGATTGATATTGATTTGAATTGATCACGTGACATGTACCACATATCAATCTATTTAATTTTTTTGGCAACCTTTATGTTGGATTAAATATAATTTGGTTTAGAACGTTGTATTGTTAGTTGGATAGCTAACGTTTTGCAACCACTAAACATGAAATTACCTTATTATATTTGACATTATAAGTAGATATGTATTTACTAACTTCCGCCCGCAGTTTCCCCTGCGCGAGATTAGTACTTCCCGGCTTTATAAATTATAGCATCTTTGTTATTCTGATGTTTAAGCTATATTACTATAAAGTTTCATCCAAATTCTTTCTGTAATGTTTGCGCCCATTGTTGCAAACTTTCTCTTAAGGTGGGTATTGACCGGTGTCACGGGGCGTAATGTAACATGTTACAAAGCGAGTATTCGTGCAGTCAGTACGTGGCGTACATGATGCGTATTTGTTTTGTTTTACACGAATTTTAGGACATGGCGTAACATAACATGGTAACTACGAGTGTTATATTACGGCCCGTAACACCAGTCAGTACCCAGCTTGACTGGCCTGTTGGTCGAGTGGTTAGTGACCCTGACTGCTAAACCGGAGGTCGTGGGTTCGATTCCCACCCAGGACAAATCTTTGCGTGATGAGCATGATCATTTGTTCTGTGTCTGGGTGTAATTTGTCTATAATATGTATGTATTTAGAAATATATAAGTATGTTTATCAGTAGTCTGGTTGCCATAGCACAGGCTCTGCCTAGTTTGGGATCGGATGACCGTGTGTGAGTTGTCCCAAGATATTATTATTATTATTATAGCTTTAAAAGATATTTTTAACGACTACCATGTATGTGTCCGGGTTATTGAAAACACTAGTTGCCCGAATGCGAATAAATTCTTTCGAGCACCCGAATAAGGGTTAACGACCAAGTGTATTTTCTCCATTAGATTTTAACCTGTACCACCATATTACAATCTACCTACATGCATATTTAAACAAAGTCTTAGTATCGTGATTTTATTTACAAAATAAGATAAAATTAATACGCTATATATTATGGAGACTTACGGCTCAGCTAGGTTATTACCAGAAAATGTATCGACTTTCAAATAAGTCATGACTTTACACATAGCTATGTGTGGCTATGACTTACGGCTCAGCTAGGTTATTACCAGCATACTCAGCTAGGTTATTACTTTCAAATAAGTCATGACTTTACACATAGCTATGTGTAAAGTCATGACTTATTTGAAAGTCGATACATTTTCTGGTAATAACCTAGCTGAGCCGTAAGTCTCCATAATATATAGCGTATTAATTTTATTTTATTTTGTAAATAAAATCACGATACAGGTATGTACAGTGATAGTGATACATATGTAGACATACGATCGACCATTAAAGAGATTTTATTTTAATTTTCTAAATACTCGCACCATGAAACAATTACGCTGACAGCCTGAATCTAATTCTACGCTAACTTCTTCTAAACCACGTAATAGATTTTGATACTGTTTTCACAAAAGGTGCTCCCTCGCTTGCAGCATTCGCCTGTAAAGTAACGTTACAGAGAGGAGAGGAGAACCGAGAATTACAGTGCGCAACCTGTAATGTTACAGATTCGAGCATGACATTGGTGAAGGAAGAGAACCGAGGATTACAGTGCGCAACCTGTAATGTTACAGATTCGAGCATGACATTGGTGAAGGAAGAGAACCGAGGATTACAGTGCGCAACCTGTAATGTTACAGATTCGAGCATGACATTGGGGAAGGAAGAGAACCGAGGATTACAGTGCGCAACCTGTAATGTTACAGATTCGAGCATGACATTGGTGAAGGAAGAGAACCGAGGATTACAGTGCGCAACCTGTAATGTTACAGATTCGAGCATGACATTGGTGAAGGAAGAGAACCGAGGATTACAGTGCGCAACCTGTAATGTTACAGATTCGAGCATGACATTGGTGAAGGAAGAGAACCGAGGATTACAGTGCGCAACCTGTAATGTTACAGATTCGAGCATGACATTGGTGAAGGAAGAGAATCGAGGATTACAGTGCGCAACCTGTAATGTTACAGATTCGAGCATGACATTGGTGAAGGAAGAGAACCGAGGATTACAGTGCGCAACCTGTAATGTTACAGATTCGAGCATGACATTGGTGAAGGAAGAGAACCGAGGATTACAGTGCGCAACCTGTAATGTTACAGATTCGAGCATGACATTGGTGAAGGAAGAGAACCGAGGATTACAGTGCGCAACCTGTAATGTTACAGATTCGAGCATGACATTGGTGAAGGAAGAGAATCAAGGATTACAGTGCGCAACCTGTAATGTTACAGATTCGAGCATGACATTGGTGAAGGAAGAGAATCAAGGATTACAGTGCGCAACCTGTAATGTTACAGATTCGAGCATGACATTGGTGAAGGAAGAGAACCGAGGATTACAGTGCGCAACCTGTAATGTTACAGATTCGAGCATGACATTGGTGAAGGAAGAGAACCGCGGATTACAGTGCGCAACTTGATGATACAAACTGTAAAATCGAGTCTGATATGTTACATAACAGGCGAATGTTCGTCAAGTCAGAGAGGCAGTACTGTAACGTAATGCTCAAAATTGAATCTGAAATGTTACATTACAGGCGAACGCTCCAGGTGAGCGAGCACCTTAATAGAAACAGCGGTAAACGAGGAAGATTTGTTTACATAATGTGGAACCATGCGAAACCGGGCGGTTCGCTAGTTTAACGACAATTCACAGTTTGCACTGGTTATTCCGAAATTTATTTTTATCTATCCGATTGCCCCAGAAGGAGAGTAATGTGTTTACTAAAAATATTTCGATTGATTTTAATAAACGAAGCATTTTTATTAAGGCTAGATCAGTAAGTTTTATCAAATGACTTCTTCCGTTCTGGGCGGAGTGGAAGGGAGTGTTGGACTCTTACTGACTAAACGCATTCATGTTCCTCCTGATAGCTTTTGCGTTCCAGGGCGTGGTGACTCTTTTGAACAAATTCCGCAACCCGGGCAGGAATTATGCAAGTTCCTCTAGCAAAAGTTGTTGAATTTTGGGTCATTTTTATTATTTCTTTTGCCAGATAAAACCCCAAGATGAAGATCGAGATAATAACCGGGTATCTAATAATGTCCAATTTCACAAAACAATTTCAATTTTTCAAAACTATGCGTAACAATAGTACAATGTAGGTTAAAGTGATGATAAATCAAATGTATTTGTCACAAAATCTTCGTTTTTACGTAGGCAGACGTGGGGTAGACGAATCCGACAGATCGGAGCGTGTGGGCAGTCCATTCACGACCAGACCTGGAGTCGTGCCAAAAGACTGAATGATTCTCACTATAGTTTGTGCGTTTTGGTATGGTAGTAGCGACCATTAAACCATCCTACATTAATTGTTCTTGTAATTTATTAAAATAAAATTATTAAAAATGCAAAGAATACATAGTTACCTTTCACGTCTGAACGGTTAGAACAAAAGGAAACTCGGGTAAACCAGGTTGTAGACACACTATATTTTTCATCCCGAGAGTATATCCCTTGGGATAATACGAGCGATGCGAGAGAGAAAAATGTCAACAAATCGAAGAATTTTTAGTCCAAATAGAAATAAAAAGTATTGTTTTTAAATTAGGATCAGTGCAAACAGTTTTTGAAAGTCAATGTTTACATAGACACATTCCGCCAAAATACCCGTTCGTTAACACTTTTTATTATTTTAACTGCAGCACATTTTTTTGCTAAATTGGGTTAAATCTAGGGGGTTCACTCTGCATTGTCATTAATAGGGATCCTCACATTTTTACTAATGAAAATCGATACCTACATTGTTAGATATTTCTCAGTTTCTTACGAAGAGTTATTTGGGAAAGGTCAATGACCTCTATTGCCACGCTATAACGAAGCAACTATATGAGTTGAGTTGTCAGTAATATTGTAGCTAAATGTCAGTTCAATTTACATTATTTAAGTGAAGCCAAGAAGGAGGTTGTTTTCAATGAGATATATTATAAGGGATCTGTTAATCTAATGGGAGAACCATAACTCTCATTTCCAAAACCATTGGATAAGGGCAACTATAGGAATTAGTTAGGTATACTAACAATACTAACATACTATTAGGTATCTAAGTATACACAATATATTATGTCGGTACCTAAAGTAATTATTAGATACTAATAAACAACTAATAAGATTTAATTTTGGGACTAATCTTAATATATATATATATTTCCTGTGTACGTGTGTATATCACTGAACTCCTCCTAAACGGCTGGACCGATGTTGATGAAATTTTTTGTGTGTGTTCAAAGGGGATTAGAGAATGGTTTAGATTCACAATTGGACCCGGTAGGTGGCGCTGCAATCGATTTCTATATTTTTTCTTCAGACACAAAGCAAACGTTCGGACAGTACAACGTTTGTCGGGACCACTAGTATCTTGTATAATTATGTTTCTATGATGTGTGTGTTTTATGGAGATTTCTCTGAAGTAAATAAATTAATAAAATTATATAACTTTCCCTCGGTGATCTTGTGGTGGTGTATGATGTGTGGTGGCCTTTGGACCGCTCACTGTTGATTTGCGGATTAAGGGATGCAAGAATTGTATTTTAAAATTAATGGAAAATAAAAATCTGAGTTATTGTTATCTCTGATCTTAATCTGTTGTCTTTGTTGTTTTACTGTTTTTTTATGTTTTACATGGAGCAGCTCTTGGCTAAATACAGCTGCACGGGTCTGTAGATGGGTGACCATCTTAACAATACCGAGACTCCTCCATGACGCCGTGCCACATTAAGCCGTTGACTGTCATTTGTTGTCTTTGGCAGTCGTTACGGATAGTCAGAAGCCAGAAAATCTGACTCCAGTCTTGCCAAGAAGTTATCCGGTTACTGGGATGTGGCGGTCAGATAGGCAGACGCTCCACGTACCAACTCTACATTATAAACTATCAAATTCTGATGTGTAAAAAAGTATTTCAAATGTTCAGTTGACAATTTATCGGGAGTTTACAATCTCTCAAGTTATTTTAATATCTTACGGAGTTTGCCATTTTCCGGTGACCGCCGCATTCATGATGAAGGTCATACCTAGGCTGTACGGGAACGGGAAAAACGGGATATTCGCTTACACAGTCGCGGAAAAGGAATAGAATAGAATACTCATTATAATGTACACCATATAAGTTACAGAAAAAATAGTTTTCTAATAAAAGCTGGTTTAATAATATTATGTGTGGGTGTTTCTGCAATTTAATGGTAATATACTTTTGTTGTTCACTCTCTGCACGTGTTGGTATCAACTTTAAGTGCAGGGAGTAAGTAGTTCATTGAAATAATAAAAGCATTTAGATATAGAATTGAATTTTGGTCGTTCGTCGATGTGCTTTTACTTAAGGAAGAAGAAAGAATCGAGGAGATGATGATATGGGATGATAGATCATGATGAGTATGTAAATAGGTACAAAGTTTTATAACTTCATAGATTGGTCGTTAGTGTGAACATGTAAGAAGGTGCCCTGCAGTACGTTTCTGTTAACATCACAACGTGTAAGCTTAGGAGAAGTGAAGTGAGCTGATATTATTTTTATTTTTTGTATTTATATTTCGTTTTAATTACTTTTTATGCTGCCCCGATCGACGTCATTCTGTCAACGCCGGTTGTCGCTGAAAATCAGCGCTCTGTCTCGCACACGAGTCCCAGCATTATGCTGAGCGATGACCGTTTGACACGAATGTGACGCATATCTTCCCATCTTTCATAACTTTTGTAATTTAGTTTTTTTTTTTTGGTATGCGTCACGCTTGTCGCAAATAAACTCTTTTTCTTTCTTTCTTCTTCTTTTCTTTTTCTAGCTTTCAATCAATACAAATAAGATGGAATGACAGTTTTCCTCACGCTCACTGCACCTAAGTTTACTCGGTGGGATGTTGACAAAATAAATCGGCTGTTGATTAAATGGACGTCGTTCCTGATAGCCAGACCTGGGACCTGGGAAGCTTTAAGTCAAGACCAGAATATCTCTTTCCATCACGTGAGTGAGTGAAACTGATTGTGACCAAACGCGAGCTTGTCTATAGGTACTAATACTAAAAAGAGCTCGAATGCATGGCATTCCCAGGCTAGGTGTCCAATTTTTATTAAATTATTATTTAAAAATCCTAATGGAACACCATTTCAATTTTGCAACAGCAATCTGTGAACTGAATTTCTGAAATTGTACCGATAAGACACAACAATGCGGCAACCCATTTTAATTTATGTTTAGGGTTCTGTACCTAAAAGCCAACGGGGGCATATCACGAAGCTTCCGCTGTTCGTCCGTCTGTCTGTCAGCGAGCCCGTCCGTCTGACTGTCAGCGAGCTGTATCTCACGAAGCTTAATAGAAAGACAGTTGAAATTTTCACAGAGTGTATTTCTGTAGCCGCTTTATCAACAAAATAAAAAGTACATAGTGCCTATTAAGTCTTGTACGCTGGTACGGAACCCTTCATGCGCGATTCCAACTCGCACTTGGCCGGTTTTTTCTAATTGCAACCAGCTCGCTCGTTATTAGAGTATTTCCAGGCGATACCAAACCTAGATACACTTTTGCCTATATCTTCGGAAATATAAGCGTGAATATATTTTACGTAACGGGTATGTGGTGTGGTATGGTATGAAATAATCTTTATATTCAAGGAACTATTTACCCACAGCAGGCAATTAAAAGAAGTAAACTATTGTTCTAAAAATCTTTTTGAAATACTTTATTAGTAATATTAATTTGACCTTATTCATAGTAACGAGAGAGCGTCGATTACGCTCAATTTAGGTGGTACACAGACATTGCAACTTTTACAGCCATCATCTGCCTTGGCCTGGCCTTTTTCCCAACTACACATATTGGTCTCGGCTTCCAGTTAAACCGTAATAGTAACTTCATGGTGACAGCTGGTCTGTGAGGCGTGAGGAACAGATAGCTACAACAATCTGTCAAATTTCTTTAATAGATTTTCAACTTTATCGCTAAAGCAATAGGTTCAAGGTTGATTCGCAAAATTTGACAGTTTCAGGTAGCTTTATGTGCTGGCGTCTGAATCTGCTGCGCAGTGAAAAGTTCAAGCCAGGGCCGCCATTAAGTTTGAATCGACCTGGTACATCCCAAAGGGATCTTTCTTAGATAAAAATAAATAAATTCTATTTAGTACTTTTAAAAGTTTTTCAAAACATTTTGCACACGTATTTTTTTTACGGTAAATCAGTAAAAATGTGGTACTTACCTACACTTTTTTAAATGATGATAATTTTATAGGTAGGTAAGTACACTTGTAAATAGACGTGGCGTCACGCAAAATAATTTAGACGCACAGTTTCGTCTTCATTTTAACCTCAATGTAAACAAGAAAAAAAGTACCTACGTGTTTAATATCTTTGGTAGGTAATCTACCTAACGGCTCAAACAGAGTTTTTTGAAAACATTTCTAAAAAAAATATCCCGTCTCGTATGTAAACCGCCTAATGTCCAGGTTCCAATTACAATAGTGTTCTAAATTACAATCGAAGGGACATAACCGTCATCATAAGTTATTGTGCTAAGATAGGGTCGGGTTCACGGCGCCTTTCTGTCGGAAAACGACACTGGATCGGTTTTCAAGAAATAACTAACCGAAGACTATGGTTAAAGGCGTTTAAGTCTGAAAGATGTGGTCGTCGACGCCTACACTTGTATTATATTTAGAAGTTTCAATTGATACTCAGGTAAACTAGTCATTGCTTGTGGATTTTCTCGTATTCTAGAACAATTGCGTGTAGCACATTCGGATATCATCATCCAGTCTTCCAGTCAAACCGGATTCAGCTGAATACCAGTATTTTACGTGGAGCGGCTGCCAGACCTCCACAACCTATTAACTCGGTAACACGGTACTCCTTGATAAGACTGATGTCAGATTTTCTGGCTTCTGACTATCCGTAACGACTGCTAAAGATCTACAAATAACAGCCGGAACCAACGGCTTAACGTACTTCCCGAAGCACGGAAGAGTCTCGATATGTTGAGATGGTCACCCATCCACAGACCAACCTCAGCAAGCGTTGCTTAACCTTGAAGATCGACCTGTGCGGCTGTTTTTATTTAGCCACGAGATACCACTGCATTTTCTGCGAGCTAGCACCTTCGGATATGTTAGCCATTTTTGTGTTAAATCCGATTGTTCCTTATTAAAACATTAAATTAACAAACAACTAAATGTCAAATCACAAATTTCGTAACTTTCACATTTATAACATTTTATAGGTTCTACTTTTAACAAACCTACCCATAACAAAATACACAATGCTTTAGGTGTAATAATTGTATTTACTGAACTACCTACCCGATAAGTATAGTAGTTTATTATTACCTATAGGTAGTTTTGCAGGTACCTACATACGTACAAACGACATCATAATTTCGAGAATTCAATACAGACTGATTGCTTCGATATACAAATGGAATAGAAAACTTTCCACTTAACGCAAAAACTAAGATATCAATCAATCAACTTTCGAAGCTAAGTGTTATCTCACAAAAAACAGATCAGTGTGATGGCTCTGTGATTCCGTGAAACGGGACGTAATGCGGGTGAAAACGATTTGGAACCCCTACCGCGGGAACACAGATTCACAGGTAGGTAAATAAAGTAGGACTTTATCAGCGACTTCGTCTGTCCAGAATATAAGTAGGTAATTTCAAGTCGTTCGTGATGCGCGTTCCGACTCATCATTTGGTGACCCTCCTCAAGGAAGAATTTTGACCGAAAGGTGTGCTGTATCGGCGTTTCCGCGGCCGGCTACTCGGTGCCTCGCAGCGTAACACGTTACAAGACGCCATCACTTCGTGTGCAGTAGTTTTTTAGTTTGGTGTATCAAGTATGTACCTATTAGTTTGTAGTTATTGTTTTTATTCTTATAAATGTATTGTTTTATGGGTATCATTGCCTGAAACTACTATCGCGCGATCATAAGTCCACAACGTTGTTGTGAGGCGAATTTATGAAGCTGAAGGCTAACTTTTGGGGAAAAGACCAGGGAGTTGTTACCTCGCTAAAACCACCCCGATGATCACCTATCCTATAACCATTGGGGATATAATAGGTACCTATTTTACTTATAAGTAATTAAAATTCGCAATTGAAATACAAATATGTTTTTGTTATTTTATAATTCAATTGCTTCTTAAAAATGAAATTTGTAATTGATATTTCAAATCCCTAACGATGAGGTATTTTTACTAAGTATGTCAAATACTTATTCCTTCAAAACATTTGAACGTAAAAATATATTTAGCGGTCTTATTAATGGGTGCGTTCCGCAGAAATTAGCGCTCGATGGCTTTCGTAAGCAAAATGGCAAAGTAACACCTGATTGTATTTTGTATTTGAAATAAAAAAGTTAAAATACTGTATTTTGTACCTACTTTATATTTCAAATACACGACTCAAAAATATTTTGTATTTCGAACTTTAAATACATGCGAGATAGTATTTTGTTATTTGTATTTTAATTAAAGCCAAGTATATATTTTGCCCAGCTCTGCCTATAACACATAGAAGGAGCCCGGTGTCCTCTGAAAAGTCCACCCAGGAACCCTCCACTTGTTTTAGTTTTTGGATTCGTAGAGGGCAGTGTGAAACTTAGTGTTCAGGGAAGATCAAACTTGGTCTGACCATCTAATGGGGCTGTGCCCTCCCGCTGCTTGCCATTAACCTTGCCTGTGGTCCTTAGGCGCCCTAGGTTTTGGTCTTTCTCTCAGGCGATGTGGACAAAGAACTCCAAAATTCTACGTACCTAGACCTATGGTGGACAGCCTGGTCTTTATGTTTAGCTCCCGCAAAATGGACGCATTGTTGCGGAGGGCAGTCCATGGTATTTGGCATTTGCAGCATTTTTCTCCAACACCACATTTCAATGGCGTTTATGCAGTCTCTGTCAGCTTTTTTCAAGGTCCACGTCTCCGCCCCGTTACTAAATATGGAGAATACGTAAGTTGACTAGCTTTATTTTTGTCTTAAGGGAAATATTCCGGTCTCTCCATATCTTATGCAGCTATGATATCACATTTTTGGCCACTGCTATACGCCACTACCTAGCCAATACTTAGTTTACTACAATATCTACTTTTTGATCTTCAAAATGCACGTTTCCTCTGGAATAGGCCAAGGTACCGGAGGTAAGGTACAGGAATAGGAGCGCAAGCAGCGGGCAAAAGAATAATTTTAATTGGAAAACCCGTTACGCGGCGCTGCGCGTTATCCCGTAACGTCAATTAGATACCTACCTACCTACTTAATTATAACTAAGTATGTAGGAGCCTACTTTTTATGCCTATTTTTTCTTTAGAATTTGGTGAAACTTACCTTCGCACTGCGAAGCAGCTAGTTTCACCAAAGGCCACCCGGGCTAACTCATTTTAACTTATGATCTTCAAAAGTTATGAAAGAATGTTTATTACGTATTCGTTTCGTGTTTCACATCGTGTTGGTTTAGTGTTCATTACTCAAGATGCTCCACACAATGGCGACTGTGGCAACGAGGGACTTCTCACGTCCGATGCGTCAAGCGAAAAGTAAGACTCGTCACGCTCATCCTAACTAATTGACTTAGGTAGGTAAGTAATAAGCTTACGAACGGGACTAGTTTCACAGATTTCTTGAAGTATGAGGAACAGGGTGTAGATATCTAAAGTTTCACATCTCCCATACGTAGGTATGGGAAATGTGAAACTTCACATAAGTACATAGGAATTAGTGGATCTTCCAGCTAGATGGGGGTTGTATCTGCCCTTCTCGGTTGTTGTCGGGTCATTTTATTAAAGACCATTTGTCCTTATTATTATGTAAACGCAACGCAAACGCAACGTACACACTGCGATAATTAAATGCAATTGAATAGATGTTAAATAACTAAAACCGAAAAAAACATTGAATATAATGCAGCGCCATCTATAGTGCTGTGTATTAACGCAAAGTACTGAACTAACTAGTGACACCTGCCGCCTCAGATGTGTAACACTCAACTCAACTGACGTGGAAACAAAAAAATAACATTTAAGCACGCTTATGCCACTCACTTTTATTCACCCGTTGTTAATTTTTAGACTTGAAACAAGTTTTTCTTTTCCAATGAAAATTACCAAAGACAAAATAAAGTGAAAAGCCTCTGAATCAGACTATAAACAAACAGTCTGTCAAAAAAAGTTTGACTTTGACGTTTCTAATTTCATAGTCATTATCGTCGGCTTCGTTTGCAACAATAAAACTTAATTAATTTGTGAAATTTACATTGAACATTTAATTTCAACATGGTAAGTAGTTTCCATTGCATTAAAAGTACCTACATGAGTAATAATCAAGTAAATATGCACTGATTTGTACCCAAAAGTTGTCGATTATGCTCTGTCATTGCCGCTACCAAAAGCGTTAAAATGGTATTCTTACAATGCTATTTTATATTTGCTATAGATATGGGTTTTGTGAAGTTCTTTATTAGTTTATTTAGTGACGAACTTGCGAAATAAAGACGTTTTAGCAGAAACTAGCTAGTCGAATATTGTAGAATCATAACCTACAAGTAAGTTGGCACCTACTTGACAATGTAGTTTTTGAAACTTGTCATCACGCTTTCTTTAAAAATCTTCAGAAAACACGCCCGTTAGAAACTCCCTTGTCATGGTCATATTATTTTCAAGTTTTCATCTATGCTTCTATGTCCAAGCAAAGGAATCATCAAACATCCTTTAAAAACATATTTTTTTACAGTTCAGAAACCAGTACGACAGTGACGTCACAGTATGGAGCCCTCAGGGTCGTCTCCACCAGGTGGAGTATGCTATGGAAGCTGTTAAGCTGGGATCAGCTACCGTGGGCTTGAAGAACAAACAGTTTGCCGTTCTTATTGCTCTGAAGAGAGCCGTAAGTGAACTGTCTGCGTACCAGAAGAAGATTATTCCTATTGATGAGCACATTGGCATTTCTATCTCTGGGTTGACTGCTGATGCTAGAATGCTGAGGTAATTATGACTACCCTTTGTTTACTTATTACCTATCCATTATAATAATATTGATTGCTCCTAAATTATTCATCAAACTTCATAATACTTCATTTCACATAAGGCCTATATAGACACTAATGAAACATCAGAGGCAGGTGTACTATTGGCAATTGTCTTTCAAATATTTGAAGTTAAGTACAAATTGATGGTCCCTACATGTCTTTATGTACATAGAGACGGTCAAAATTCTTTGAAGTGGTCACGAGGAATTCTTTTGATAGTGCAGACAAATTATCTTATTATGCTGGTATTAAAATGGTAAAAACAGTCGCATCCAGTTACACTGGAAGCCAACTTCAAGGCTGATGATAAAATTATCTTTGTAAATTATCCAACTAATACTAATAAAACTAATTACTAATATTTGTTTGCACATGCTTGCAGCCGTTTCATGCGCACGGAATGCCTGAACCACCAGTACGCTCACGACGCACCAATGCCTGTTGGCAGACTGATCGGTCTGGTCGGCAACAAGATGCAGATCTGTACGCAGAGATATGACAAGAGACCGCTCGGAGTTGGTCTACTGGTTGCTGGTTACGATGTAAGTATTGAAAGTTTCTTGGAAATTTATTCTTGTTTCAAGAGAAAAGCCAAAACAACAGCAAAAATATAATAATATAGTACATCAAATGTGTACATTGGTGTTTTTAATAATTATACTAAAGACAGAAAGAGAAAATAAATAAATATAAATTTATAGGGTTTATTTGCTTGGCAAAAAGTTTTTGTTAAAAAAGAGGATATAACAGAATTGTTTTTTAAAAATAAATGTTTTGCAGGCTCATCATAAAAGCAACTTGTCTGTTGAATGTGATGATGATGAGGAACAGATAAAAAATACCACGAAAGAAATAAACAAAACTCCTTACTAATATTGCTTGCTTGAACTTGGTTCACAAATATGCACTTGACTAACTGACTCACACTGACTTGCTACTTGTTTGCTTGAGAGTAAGCTAAATACAATTTGTATTCATACTTGTAGAACCTTTTTGTCTCTCTAACATGCTATTTTCTTCCCATTCCAGGACCAAGGCCCCCACATCTACCAGACATGCCCCTCGGCCAACTTCTTTGACTGCCGTGCCATGGCCATTGGAGCCCGTTCCCAGTCAGCCCGAACTTATCTTGAGAAGCACCTGGCTACGTTCATGGATTGTGATCTTCAGGACTTGGTGGCCCATGGTCTACGTGCTTTGAGGGATACCCTGCCGAATGAAGTGGATCTGAACACTAAGGTATGGCAGGATAATGTTAGAATGTTTTTGGGGGGCCAGTTCAATTGAACTGGCCCACTTGATATAGTGCTTTATCCCCAAAAGCATACACATTTCTTGCTGCTGTCACGAAAATTAAATATACCAACACTTCGCCGCGCGGATTTAGTAGGTACCCCACACACTTCAATGTTCAATTCCCTCTAACCTAAAAAGATAAGTTTTGGAAAATTAAGCAAAATTTAGCGATATCTATTCAACGGTCTCAGGATCAGCCTACTATCCACCCTGTTCACACCGTCAGGGCTTGATTATGTAAAAATTGTAAGATCTGTTTCAATTATCCCACTTTTAGTTGATTCATTCGAATTTCCATGTAAATTGAAGTAAGCAATAATGCCCTCTAAAAACATCATCACCCCTTTTCGCCCGCTTAAGGGGTATATTTAAGAAAAATCCAAATATTCGTTATTCTTATATTTTTTATCCAAATTCATCGGACCAAGCATTAAGATTCTCTAATTTTTATACCGGTCGTAACTTTAAAACGAAAGGTCCGATTTGAATAATTCAAAGTGCAATTTACATATATAGCCTATGTGACTCGCTGATAATGTAGCTATTGCTGAAAGAATTATTCAAATCAATCCAGTAGTTTTTAAGTTTATTTGTTACATATCACAAATCTTTCCTCTTTATAATATTGGTATGCTGTTACAAAGCTAAGCTATGGCTACTACAATTGCGTTGTGCCTGTGCCAGATACTCAATGGAAGTGCAGCTACGGGTATAAGTTAGTCTTTTATGCATTTGTGTAAATCCAAAATATTGATAAAAAAAAACATAAAACCGACTATAAAACTGGTTTTTAAGGCGACCCGTCCATATTGTTTACGTATCACCACGCGTCCTTTTTCTGTTACAGAATGTCTCCATAGCCATTGTAGGCCCGAAGACTCCTCTCCGCATAGCTGACGAGGAGGAACTGGTCCGGTTCCTGACGCTGGTGGAGGGCGAGGAGAGGCGTGGCGGCGGCGCGGCAGCCACCGGCGACTCGGCGCCTGCCGACCGTGACCGGGACGCTCCGGGGGACGAGCCGCAGCCTTCCGTAAGTGACTGACTTACTTCCCTTATTTGATTTATACACGCTGATATTTTAAAAGTTTTCCCGCGGCTGAACGATTAGCCATCAGTAGTACTATCGAAACATAAAGTTAAAATATAAAAATTCTTGTTTTCAAATAATTAAAAAAATATTTATAAACTCGAAAGCGTGAGGAGCAATAGTAACTCACTAGACGTGACGTAGGTACTACTCCAAACACACGCACGCGCCGCCGTTCGCTCTTTTCACTTTGTCGGCAGAGCGGCGGCGCGCCGACAAAGTGAAAAGCTATTCATAAATGTTCAGAGCAAAATAAGCTCTCGCGCGTAATAATACGGCATTAACTTGCCAACAAGCACGCGGCGAGTGAGGCCCCGCGCGTCGCGCGCAGCATTCTTTTATGTCAACTTATTTGGTACTGTGTTTCATTAAATCAAAAGTTACGACCTCGGCCGCTTTGCGCGAAACTATCGCGATATAAAACTATTGGTTCGAAGTCGCTTTCGAGTTTTGTTTATCACAGTTGTTATTCTGCTATTTCTTGATTTTAAATTAATTATTTTTCATAAATCGATTGTATTACCAAGACAAACTCATTTCGCTGCGGGAAAACAACCATTAAAATTTCACGCTGTAGATGTCCTTGTTTCTGTCGGCTTGGCCCGCGTGATAGACGAAAATTATCCCTAGACAACATACTCCAGGAATAACAATTCCTATCCAATGTCCTATTCCGGGACATGGTCTACTCGAGTGCCATGTTTCATCCATTTTTTTTTTTTTTGTAAAACATCGCTCTTCATTAGGAATTTCTCCTGTATCGTGGGTGCGTTTACAGACATATAAACTCACATACACAAACTGCCAGACCCGGAACAACTATCTGTAGGCCATACAAATAATAGTTCCGTGCGGGGATCGAACCCGCGACACGCAGCGCAGCAGTCAATCGCTCAACCACTGCATCAACCGTGTCATCAAAATCGGTTCAGCGATTTATTTCGGTGACAGCTTAACAAACGAACAATCTAATTCACTTCTGCATTTATAATAAGATAATTTATATCTAAGATGATTTAAAGTTAAATTTCATGGTCTTCATTTATTTTAGATGCTAGGTTATTTAGAAGAAATAAATGTGTATAGGCTTTCGATTGGTACGGCAAAAATTTAGGAAGAAATGCACACGGTAGACGAAGTCCGATCTTGCTCACCAGCCCAGGGACGTCACTAGATCCTTTCATAGCGCTAAAGAAGAAAACAAGATCTGCAATATTTTCCTTCGCTCGTGTAGAGGCAGATTATGTCAGTTTTTACACCGGCTCGTATAAAATCGCTGTTGTATGCTTTCAAGACGATTAATGTATAAAATGGGTGCATTGACCTCACACCTCGTAATCAATGTATGTCACCGGAAAATGGCAAACTCTGTAAGAATATAAAATATCTTGAGAGGTTATAAACTCTCGATAAATTGTCAACTGAATATTTTGCTTTAACTTATAGGTATTTGAAAAGAGTAACTATGAAGTTTCTTGTCCGTTCTTCTCCATAAGAATCTACTTTTTGCGAATGGACAACTAGAGACACTATAATATTTTAATTTCAGACTGTAAATTTGACGTTCAAAAGTACCTTTTAATGGTCTAGTTGAAATAATTTTGGTTTTGACTTTGAACTATAATTAGGATTCTAAATTTGAGAAGCATATTCAACGGAAATAAAAGATCTAAGACAGTTTGCATAAGTAAAAGAAATGTAACGGTTCAAAGAGCATCAGTCAATACTGTCAGTTCTGTGTCATAGTTTGTTTCCAGCTTTAAGCGGTGATTCCCCTAACATTATCTGACTGGGATCTAGAACATGCTAATTGGAGTAAACGGTGAATACACTATTGTACTGTATCTGAAGTGAGCTCTGAACTGTGGTCGCATACATGATAATATTTAATTATATCTACTTACCCGCGTCTTTGCTCGACTTAAAAAAAGTATTTTTTCGGAAAGACTTCCAAATTCCTGATGGATTGAATAATAAGTTAAGATAATTGTCAAAATAGCGCATACACTAAAAGTGAAAAATTGCCTTTACCAAGGTTATTTAAAGACTGTGCTACAAGGTTTTAAACCAAGTTGAAAACCAAGGTCACCTTGAAAAGACGCTTTTGGGGCGTTGCTGGCTACACGGTTTAAAAAAAAACTACAAACCTCAGTACGTTTAGAGCGCTACACAGAGAGGACGCGTTAACGCTCGTGCCGTACGTTTATTACAACGACCATTAGGTATGAAATACTAAGGTTATCATTTTATCCGCTCTTTTAATTTTGCGGCTAAAATATCCTATGCATTTTTTTTTCGGTCGCGTCTTCAATATGACTCCAATGTCAAATCTTGGGATTTGACATTGGAGACAGGGCAAGTCTCTGTATAAATATAGAAGTTCTGTTATTATTTAACGTTCGCTCTGTTGAGCCATTATGTGGTCAGAACGACGCGTGCATCTGCGCTCGCCGCCTGCAGAAGTGTGACTGTCATTCGCGTGGTTTTAAACAAGCGGCTATAAGGTCTCAAACAAGTTTTAAACCAATGCTTCTGCCACTGGTTTGCAACACACGCCTTTCTACCAAGAGCGTTTAAAGGTCATACTAAATTTGGCATAAAATCACTGCCTACACTGGTTTAAACCTCTGTTTGAAACCGCCCTTTTAAACCGTGTAGCCCAGGCTTAATAGTCACACACGTTGCCATTGATCTTCATATTTGGTGTGACTCGCTCAACACTGTCAAATAAAAAATTAAACAAATCAAAACATAATACAGGAGCATCCGGCACATTAGCCTGTAAATAAGAAAGCGATAAGAGATACTCCGAACAAATTACTTTGTTATCGGGTGACTTGAGACGAGGGGTCAATTTAAACATAAGTTCATGTCGCAGTCAAACTTTAAAACTGTTTGCTTCATTGAGTATCTGGGCTTGAATATACTAGTTTAATTTCGATTCAAGATTAAAAAGTGAATAATTTATTACCTTACGGAATATAAACATAAAATCACATTATGGAATAACAATTTACCATAAAATCAGAAATCATTTTCGCGTTACTGCATGAATTGATAACTTTTTACCTCTCAACTACGATATTTTATTAACATTTATAAACAAGAAATTCCAGTTTTTTTTTCCATGTAGCACCATTGAAATCATGGTAAACATAACAAAATATAGAAGTAGCACCATCATCTACATCATCGAACAGCCCTTCAATCTATTATCAAATCTTAATAAAATCTACTATCAATTCTTAATTAATTATACACCAAAACAAGTTAAGTACCGTGACAATAAAGTTCAAAACCGAGTTTAACTCAAGTTGAGTTTTCTCTCAGTAAACCATCTATTTGAAACGTATCAGCTCTACTGCATATCAGTCCAAGATCCGGATAGTTTGCGATGTAACCTATTTCATATTCAAACTGCAACTTATTCAATTAGAATGAATTACACTTCTGTCGCCGGTCGCCAGTGAGACTTCGCCACCGTCATGTGGCGGTCCATCGCATCAACGCTCCTTCTGGGAGCGCTCGCGTCGGCCATCAACTTAGAATATTTAGACCCCACTAAACTACAAACCGTGGTACAACCCGAAATTCAAAAACGCTCAGCATTACAAATCATTGCGCAATACAATTCAAAAGTATTGGTTGAAATAGAACCTCTCTTATTCAAAAATAATAAAGACTCATTCCGCTTGAAAACTCACGAAGGGGTGCTGAACATCAAAGCGAGCACAGGAGTAGCGGCGGTGTGGGGTTTCAACTACTATCTCAAGAAATATTGCAAGAGTCAAATTGAGTGGCAGACCAAGAACGTAAGGATACCTGATCCGCTACCAGAGGTGGATGAAATAGTCGTCGCTAACGACAGATTCCGGTACTACCAAAACGTTTGTACTGCGTCGTATAGCTTCGTCTGGTGGAACGTGCAAGACTGGAATAAGCATATAGAATGGATGGCGCTCAATGGGATCAATTTGGCGCTGGCACCGGTCGCCCAGGAGGCAGCTTGGGCGCAAGTCTACCGCCAGCTTGGCATGACGCAAGAAGAAATAGACAGACACTTCACCGGACCAGCGTTTTTATCGTGGCTGCGAATGGGTAACGTCCACGGCTTTGGAGGTCCTTTACCGAAGTCCTGGCATAATTTACAAACCGATATCCAAAACAGTGTCATCGACAGAATGCGCAATCTTGGCATGGTGCATGTGTTACCAGCTTTCAATGGACATGTGCCGGTGGCATTTTCGAAGCTATTTCCCAACACTACGTTTCATAAAGTGGATCAGTGGAATAAATTCGAAAACGAGTACTGCTGCGGCCTTTTTTTGGACCCATTTGACCCTTTGTTTTCTGTCATTGGAAAAATGTTTCTGGATGAAGTTACTATACAAGCGCCTGTGAGTCACATATACACTGCCGATCCCTTTAATGAAGTCCATTTAACATTACTCTCCACATCGTTTGCCCAAGAGACAGCAAAAAAAATATTTTATACACTTGCGGATTTTGATAAAGACGCAGTGTGGCTTATTCAAAATTGGATGTTTGTGCATGATCCTCTGTCATGGCCAGTCAGTAGGGTAAAAAGCTTTATAAATTCCGTACCAAATGGCAGGATGCTCATACTCGACCTACAGTCTGAGCAGTGGCCCCAGTATGACCTTTATAAAATGTATTTTGGTCAACCATTCATCTGGTGCATGCTGCACAACTTCGGTGGGACATTGGGCATGTTTGGTAACATGGTGACCATAAACAGTGATGTTTATGAAGTCAGGTCTCGTGCCAACAGCACTATGATTGGCATCGGCCTCACTCCTGAAGGTATCAACCAAAACTATGTGGTTTACGATTTGATGTTGGAGTCTGCCTGGCGGAAGGCTCCAGTGCAGGATCTCGAGGCGTGGGTCGCTGACTACGCGGAGAGAAGATACAGTTGCAACGCCACCGCAGAAGCTTGGAAGTATTTGCTCAAAAGTGTTTATAGTTTCAACGGCTTGAATAGAGTGAGAGGCAAATACGTCACAACTCGAAGACCTAGTTTGAAAATAAAGCCTTGGGCTTGGTATAAAAGCTATGACTTATTTGCGGCGTTTAGAAAGCTTGTGTTCCTCAACGTTGACGGTTGTACGGACACTGAAGGCTATCAATACGACGTGGTGGATGTGACGCGCCAGGCTCTGCAGTACAGAGCAGAACAGCTCTACGTGAACATTGTTAACGACAGGTCTACGAACATTTTCGTATATAACGCATCCATTGAACGTTTTCTTGACGCGCTGAACGATATCAGTACCATACTATATGAAAGCCCATATTTCTCTGCGTCTGCGTGGTTCAAAAAAGCAAGGTTTTTAGGGGCTGATCCTGATGAAGCTGACTTATACGAGTTGAACGCACGAAACCAGATTACTCTGTGGGGACCAAATGGGGAGATTTCCGACTACGCTTGCAAGCAATGGGCTGAGTTGTTCAGTTTATATTACTATCCCAGATGGGCAAATTTCCTGTCTGCTACTTCGAAAGCGAAGCAAGCTGGAGAAGACTTTAATGAGAAGGCTACTCGGCGTGTTGTGACAGCTAGTATTGAAGTACCATTTGTTACAAGTGTAACAGTAGACCACGGTGGATCACAGTCATATTCTTCAGCACTGACTATGGCCAAGGTGCTGTACAGAAAATGGGCGTTTGCACCGGATGTAGTTGACTTACCGGTCATGATCATAGAGTCAGCCGATTTCAAAAGGACAACTATGGCGGACGTTGACCCCGGGAGCGATGAAACGCCGGAACCACCTAGTGTCTTGATTATTCCTACGACACCTGTGAATTAGTATCGATACTGCTGCGGGATTCTTGTTGTAAGTCGCTCAAGTTATAACTATTTAAGCTTCTGTGGTTAGCTGTTACATGGCAATGTAGTACGGGGTTTTGATTTTTTTTTCAACTAGATTTTTTGTATTACTAAATGAAGTAACGACATATGAGCGTTTATTCCGACTTTAATGAAACTTGATGATGTTTTCATACTTAAAATAAAAGTAACTATGTCTGGCTGTATATTTTTTTCTGACCTCTTCACGTTTTAACAGTTTAATTACACACATAATTATTAATATAGTAATAGGGCTGTTGACTGGGTTAAAAAAATAAGATTCTATTTAGTCCGTCAGTTAGATTATCGAAAAATATTGGATACTTACGTGTTTTTTATTTTATCAAATCAATCAAAAATTCGAAGATAAAACGCATCATAGAAAAGAAGTGCGGGGCTTGTAACGTCACTCTCCAGTAAAAAGTGTACTACTTAGTGAAGTCACAAGAGTTTTCGGCGCACTGTATCGTCTTCACTTTTTGTTAACGTGACAAAAGATAAATACGTGTCCAATACATTTTGGAACTCTATCTGACGGACTAATTCGTTTTTTTAGTCAAATGCCCTATGAGTACTCTTTTTATCTATCTTCTCTTGGGATAATTTATGAATTTTCGCGATCGTAACACGTATAATTTATTTACAGATTTATAATCATTAAAATCATCAATACAACCTTCATTTAACTCGATTAAATGGTTACTTCATAAAAAAGTCATTCAATCGAGTTACATGATTGAAACAACTATTGATGATTTTAATCATTATAACTCAGTAAAACCATATTTGTTACGGTCGCCAATCGTATTTTATTAACATACAACCTGACACTGACCTGCAAAATGCAAAACACATATGAAAATTTGAATTTCGCGGGCTACCCTGGCGCTACCTTAATGCGGGCGGAGCCGCGGGCAGAAGCTAGTGGTTTTATAAAGGATGATACATGGAATAAAATATGATACACAGTCGTACAAAAATCGTTTTAAAAATACCTTCTAAGATTATGCGTAACCTTTTTATTCATGGCTATCAATCACTTATGCAGTGATATTTCCATTTTTTTTGTTATTTTAAGCTTACGAACCAGTCTTTACTACTGCATCAATTACTTTTTGAAATCTTGCCAATTTCCAAATTTTTTTTTTTTTTTTGAAAGTTACCTTTTACTTCGATGTTATATTCATTGCTTTATTTAACTGTCAAGCTGGCGAATTTTTGAACCCAAAATTCAATTAGTTTAGTTTTAACGCCAAATTGAAAGGGAATGGGATCATTCCGCGTGTGCTACTAACTAAATACGGTGTCCCAGTTTGAACATGACTTAGCCCATATACCACCTGCCAGGGTTGAGCGATTGGTCGAAAGAGTTATCGCGTCCCTGGAACGCAAAGGGCTATTGAAGGAACACGGCTGCGTTTTAGTCAGTAAGAGTCTGACACCCTCCCATTCCTCCTAGAGCGGATCATTTGATGATTCCCCATCCTTAATAAAAAGCCCAAATTCCATCGAAGGTCGACAAACCTTCGGTAATGTTTCCATAAAAAGTTTCTAACCTGAATTTCTCTATTTTTCAGGTGGCGATGGACACGGAGTAAATGAAGAGCGTCTTCGGGATTCCGGCGATGCAGACATAGCCATTGGTGACGGGAATATCAACAGCTTTCAGCGTTGCTATGGCAACACCAGCATCGTCTTTAAAGACACTGTTTATCAGTGCCTCCCTTCCCATTGCATTGTGAAAGGTCTGCCTTGGCCAGTGTTTGGGCTCACTTCAGGTTTAGGGGCATGTTGCTAAACGTAATTTTATAGCTCCGTGGTCATCATCATCATTTCATCCGTAAGTCGTCCACTGCTGGACAAGGGCCTCCCCCAGGAGCCACGTCGACCGGTCCTGTCGTCTCGCATCCAGCGGATTCCCGCGGAGACCGTGGTATGGCTATAATAATAAGGAATTTCCTTTGATGTAAAAAAGGTTTTATTCATTCATGAGTTATCAGAAAAAGGGGTTTATTATTCAGAATGGTGTAGATTTCTTACCATTGTCAGTTTTTGGCTGTGACGTAGAACATTTCCAAAAAAGACTACTCGAAAACAAACCAATTTGAACCCTAGTTATCGGATCAAATTCGTTGCATGCTAGCTCTAGAACAACCCGTTTAATGGAACGCACTTAATTACCAGTAAACCTGTCATCATCATCTGCCTAGCCTTTTCCCAACTATATTGGGGACGGCTTCCAGTCAAACCGGATTCAGCTGAATACAAGTATTTATACGTGGAGCGGTTGTCTACCAGACCTCCACAACCCATTAACTGTGTAACACGGTAGGTCTTGGCAAGACTAAAGTCAGACCAACCTGCCAAAGATCTACAAATGACAGCCGGGACCAACAGATTACGTGCTTTCCGAGGCTACGAGAAAACTCGGATGTTAAGATGGTCACCCATCCACAGACCAACCTTGGTTGCTTAACCTTAAATTTGACCCTTGCGGCTGTTATTATTTAGCCACGAGTTCCTCCAGATACCAGTCAACCTGTATGGGATTAAAATTCATCATCTTTGTAGCTCTTAAACCTCGTAATCTTCTCGTTTCTGTCACGTGTTGGGGTCGGCTTCCTATCTTACCTACATGGAGCCTATTTGACCTCCACAACCCAGTTACTGAATACCCCTTGGTAAGATTGGTTAGGTTATCTGCCTTTCGGGTTCAGAAGCCCGAAAGTACCTACACGTAACGACTACCTTCTGGCCTGTAGACGTCTCAGTATGGCATGGATGGTCAACCATCCAGAGACCGACCGCGGTAAATGTAGCTTAACCTTGATCGGCCGACCCGTACGGCTGTTATTTAGCAAGGAGTCCCTGAAGTAAAAATATAACATTATGCTTAGCAACGTATCTCTAGTTTGTTTTCCTAAACACTGGCCAAGGCAAAAGAAAGTAAACTCACATTTTATTATTAATATGTATTTTTCAATTTATATTCAATAAAAATTTTTGCTTTATTATTTATTTTTTCTTTCTTTTGATATCCTGATTACGACACAAAATGTAAGACTTTACAAAGTCCAAAGTGAAAATCCGATTGGTATTCGGATTTTCACTTATCTTCTGATGAAGTTAAAAAAACAGCGCGTTGAGATCGCAGAGAGCGCAAGTTTCGTCTGTCACTTGCAGTCAGAATAGGGTATTTGACAAAAAAATCTAATTAAGCCTGTTATTTAAGTCTACTTATGTATAGCAGAAGACAGTTATCTGAATATATAAGTTACCTGAGTTAAAAAAATATGATTCTATTTAGTCCGGCAGATAGATTTCCAAACAATATAGGACAAGTATTTTTTCTTTTGTCACGTAAACAAAATATGAAGACGATACAGTGGTTTGAAAACTCGTGTGACGTCACTTACCAGTACACTTTTTACTGGAAAGTGACGGTACAAGCTCCCACTCCTTATCTTTGATGCGTTTTATCTTCGTAATATTTTATTGATTTGATAAAATAAAAAATACCTAAGTATCCAATAGTTTTTCACTTCGTAGATTTCTTCAGAATTGAGTTGAGCGATTTTTTTTATTTTTTTATTTTGCCAGTGGCTCCACCCGGAAATTCTCTCACACGATTCTGATCTCCTGAAGGTTTGTGAGTCTTTACCACTCATGATGATTCTTGCCCCGGAAAAACTTCTTCATTATTCTGGTCTACTGGTAGATTGTGAATCTTTACCACTATTTTAGCACGTCTTGGATCTTCTGCTCCGTCAACATACTCCGTAGTAAGCTTCTGTACTTGGAATATGAGATTGTACAAGGGTGCCAACACAGATTGCATCCACACCAGAGATATTTTCGTTTGAATGATAGATAATATAATTTTTAACCTTTTGAGCGCCATAGTCACATATACACGACAAGCAAGCGCGTGCCCTGTACGCTAAGCGTCACAAATATGTGACAAAAATTACGGCGAATTTGTGGCTTGGTGTCGGGGGCACGCCGATGCGTTTATGCTCTGGCTTTCAAAAGGTTAAATAAATTAAATAATGACCAGAGATCGGAATAGGTGGACTATATTTACCTAATGTTCGTAGAAGTAAGTAACAGAGTTATAGTCTATCTATTAATAGTAATTTTTCAGCATAACTGTATTTTGACAATAGGACGTTTCGATAACGAGACAACCTATTGACAAGGCTAAAAAGGGAATAGAACCTTAGTGACATAATAGCACTGTGTCGAGATATTTGGAGGTAGTCGTCATGTCTTATTAAATTGTATTAGATTTGAATTATAGTTCCTAGCTTGATTAAACCATTTATTGGAAGAAAGTAAAAATAAGAACACGTGAAGACTACTTCATAAAGAACTTCGCAAAATAGGTTTAGTCGAGTATTGACTAATTCGCGAAATGACTACAGAGTTTATAAATGACCAATTCTGGAAATGTATAATTCTACGAATGAATTATTCTACTAATACAAAAATACACCCACGCAGAGCAATTGGGCTTCCAACCACTAGACCAAAACGTTGCATACTTGTAAGCAGTACAATGACGAAATATGTCAAATGTTTCTATGAAGTCAGCAAGCCTGACTCAACAATTAGATGCCATCTTAGGCAATGCAATCTTATTGTTCTCATCAATAGAATAAACAAACATACCAAAGATACAATGGATGCCCAATCACTCCGTCTCAGTATGCATCCGGCATTATTATGTGGCTGGCCATACTTTCAACTGTGTTTTTGGGAGCAGTTCCAGTAGTAGCCCTCAATTTGGAATATTTAGATCCCACGAAGCTACAAACTGCGAGGCCAGCGCGGGTTCAAGAGCAAGCAGCATTACAAATCATACGGAGGTACTCCAAGCAAGTTACAGTCGAAGTGGATCATGGCTGGTTCCGAAACAACAAAGACTTCTTTCAATTAACAACAAAACTTGGAGGCTTGCACATTAACGCTAGCACAGGCGTGGCGGCAGTATGGGGTTTCAACTATTACCTCAAGAAATATTGCAATAGTCAAATTGAGTGGCAGACTGAGAACGTAAGGATACCTGGTAATCTTCCTTACGTCGAAGAAGAAATCGTTGCTGGAGATCGATTCAGATACTACCAGAATACGGTAACTGCATCGTATAGCTTCGTTTGGTGGAACCTTCAGGACTGGATGAAACATATAGAATGGATGGCGCTCAATGGGATCAACTTGACCCTGGCTCCTGTTGCCCAGGAAGCTATATGGGCGAGGGTTTACCGCAGCTTTGGTATGAGCCGAGAAGAAATAGACAAACACTTTACCGGACCAGCATATCTGTCGTGGCTTCGAACAGGTAACCTCCATGGTTGGGGAGGTCCCTTGCCGAAATCATGGCATGAATCACAGTCTCGCATACAATATGTGGTCATCGAGGCATTGCTTAACCTTGGAATTGTTCCTGTATTACCGGCGTTTAATGGTCATGTGCCGGCTGCATTTTCAAAACTATTTTCTAAGGATTCGTTTTTCACAGTGAAGCCATGGAGTAACTTTGGCATCGACTACTGCTGCGGCTTATTCGTGAGACCGATAGACCCTCTGTTCAAAACAATTGGAAAAAAGTTCTTGACGGAGATGGGTAGAATACCCGGTTGTCATATCTACATGGCTGATCCTTTTAATGAAGTAGATTTGCCTAAGTTCAATACTAAGTTGGTTGCTCACACGGCACGCAGTATATTTGAGACTATTTCAAATTTTGATAAGCATGCGGTGTGGTTAGTGCAGAATTGGGTGCTTATCAGCAGTTCTGAAAAGTGGCCAAAATCAATAATTAAGGCATTTTTAGATGAAGTGCCGAACGGGAGGGCTCTAATACTTGACATGTATGCTGAACGATTCCCAAGGTATGATAAATACGAGATGTATTTTGGGCAGCCCTTCATCTGGTGCATGTTGCACAATTTGGGAGGCACATTGGGTATGCATGGTAACATGGTGACTATAAACAAAGACGTGTATGAAGTCAGGTCCCGCGCTAATAGTAACATGATTGGCATCGGCCTCACTCCTGAAGGCATCAACCAGAATTATGTGGTGTACGATTTGATGTTGGAGTCTGCCTGGCGGAAGGCTCCAGTGCAGGATCTCGAGGCGTGGGTCGCTGCCTATGCAGAGAGAAGATACGGATGCAATTTTACTGCTAAAGCTTGGAAACATTTACTCAAAAGCGTTTATAGTTATGACGGTTTTGGTAAAGTGGATGGTTTTTACACTGTTACTCGACAACCAAGCTTTAATTACAGCCCTTGGGCTTGGTACAGCGGCGCTGATTTAATCGAGGCCTTCAGGAGTCTGATTTATGTCAATAATAGCAGATGTGACTCGAAAGGATATCGCTATGATGTAGTGGATGTGACGCGCCAGGTCTTACAATACAAAATCGAGCAAGTGTTTGTTAAACTAGTCGATGAAAGGAACACAACTGATTTTGACACTACGGTACAAACATTCCTGAGTGCGTTTGACGATATGGCACTGATTTTGGCTACAGACGTTAACTTTCGCGCCAGCGATTGGTTTGCTAAGGCAAGAGCAGCAGGAAATAACAGCCAGGAAGCTGATTTGTTTGAATACAACGCATGGAATCAGATTACTTTTTGGGGACCAAACGGGGAGTTGAATGATTATGCGAACAAGCAGTGGTCGGAAATGGTCTCACATTACTACAGACCTGGATGGGCCAAATATCTAAATGCTGGTATTAGTAATGATTATCCTCAAAACTATTCTAAGCGACTAGATGACTTGAAACTTAGAAAAACACAGAAGCGGCCCTACGGTCTGGCTCGACGCTTGTATTATGAATGGATGTCACGTCCAGGTTTACCAGATCTGCCCATTATCAGGCGACCTATAAAACCCTGATTTAAAACGTTTGTAGATCAGAAGAACCATTAAGGTTTTGTGTTTATAGTGTTGATATTTTGACAGCCCTATTGCCTGGCACAGAGCATATTATTCGCATTTACCCAAGTTGCCACGGTCCAAGTTTCTGCTGCGACAAGTTGTCCGTTTCTATGGGTAGTTTAAGGAGTATAAAGAGAGTCAAATTTGGGGAGTTGTGTTATACTGATTATTTTTTTCGCTATTTATTTGTTAGTCTCATAGTACCTATAAGTTGTTCATAATGATGAGAGCAATTATCCCTTTTCAGGTTTTGCCTTATTTCTTTTAGGCACACCTTGTAAATGTACTACCGACATGTTCCCATTACGTCGAGCGGTGAGGGTCATCTCACTTTTATTCCCTTTACGTCGAATGCCACAAGTAGTCAGAAATAAAAGTGCAATACTGTTAATGATTTATTAAAAGTACGAAATATTACTAGTACCACAGGTATTAGACACTTGTAGCATAATTCATTATGTCAGTATGACCTTAATGTATTTTGTACTATGAATAGTCAGGTATTTGTGTTAACCGACTTTAAAAAAGGAGGAGGTTCTCAATTTGGAAACATGCTCTGTGAAATAAATGTGACTTTTTAGTAAAATTGTGTGCTTTTCATTTCTGTTTTGACTGTACCTTTCTAAACTTGATGTAAACGGAATAGAATGCGTAAACATCAGTTCCTAGCCTTGCAGAACAATAGCCTTTAGCACTGCACCTATTTGAAATGTCGTTCACCATTTGGATGAACATACTTAATACTCGTACCCAGGTACGAGACTTACTTGTTGGGAAGTGTTGTGACAGCTCCCACACTGAACTGCTTCAAGAACCGATTGGACAGACTAGACATTTCCAAGCTGTTTGAAACACGCTCATCAGCTAATTGCAGCATATATCTTACCAAATAATAATTATTATTAAGTATGTGCTTATTATGTATAAGGTACAGATAAATTGTTCAACCCAAACAAAGACGGAGTCCATTATCTATCTTCTATCTATATAATAAAAATGAATCGCTAAATGTGTTGCTAAGCGCAAAACTCGAGAACGACTGGACCAATTTCGCTAATTCTTTTTTTTTTGTGTTTGTTATTGTGAGAAGAAGGTACTTATGAAAGAAAATTTTGAAAAAACATTAATATCCGGGCGAAGCCGGGGCGGTCCACTAGCTTTTTTAAATAAAAACACAAGCTTGTTTATAATCGTTGTATATTTGTATTATGTACACTTATATAAACATAATTAATAATTATATAATTTTTAAAACTATTTTGGGATGGTACACAGAAAAAAATAACGATGATCATTTAGGCCAGCACAAAAATCTACAACACTCAAATTTCTTTGATAGATTTTCAACTTTATTAAGTTCAAGGTTGATTGGGAGAATTTGACAGTTTCGGGTGGCTTGATGTGCTGGCGTCTTTACAAAAAAAATCTTGGTACAAATGCCTAAATTTATTTTAACTTTTTATGAAGACATTACAAATAAATCCCTCGTACTGTTTGCCTTATGGCTCCGTTGTTAAGTGACTCAAGACTCTCGAAGATTATCGAAATGCTGGGATTAATCACGTGACATTTCAACGGCACTGTCAGTCCCATACTTTAAATTATTGACGTTTTGACAAATACCTTCGCCACGTCACCTCTGACTGAATGTCACTTGTCTCGAGCCTCAGAGTGCTAATTCTACTATTTTTAAGCAACATTCGCATCGCAGTCGCAATATGTCAAAAAGCCTCAATTTCCATACATTTTTGCCAGATTGCGACGACCCTCTGGTCTAAAAAAATGGTCAAACATTGGTCCTAATAGTTTATTAACTGTGCAGAATTATCGTTGTCGGAAGATAATTTGACTAGGCTTAAAATTTACTGTGATTGGTGGTTTTATACATATTTGGTATTCAAATTAAATATAGGTTATATTTATTAAACATAATTATTTCTTTCGGAAGGAGACGGAAACAAAAATTGTCTACTTTAAGTTCTTATAATATAACGAACCCTAATTTTGGTTATATTAGGTAAGTCTTAGCACCGATTTATTGTCATTGTTAATTAAATACGATAAAAATAAAATATCAGATACATGAGTGTAAATAATGTTTAAAATAATCTAGAAATTTTTACATAACCTCATTCTTCTGATGCGAGTAAAATTGGAGGGAGCTCATTTTTTATGAGCTTCCTTCATAATTTTTTATTATGTTTTCAAGTCCAGCAGATATATACAATATTATGTAATATCTTAAATTAATGATTGCCATTGATTGTGTCATTTTTCTTTCACATAAAATGTTTATTTGAAAGCCACAATAAACATCTTTACTCTTGCCTCTCATTCTCAACTTAAACTTGAAAATTTCACAATTCTTTGTTCAGGTTACTTTCCATGATTCAACTTACTACTACTTACAATATGGTAATATGAAAATAACATCTTTGGGACAATAATTCCGATTTTAAGCCTATGTCATACCAACGTGTCAAGGACATAACCTGGGCTTCCGTAGTTTAACGTCTGGTTTAAGTTAGTTTGGTCTAAAACAGGTACGTAGCTGTCTTGCAGAAGAATAGGTTGACGACTCGACGTTTCGTTAAGCTGTCTCTCTAAAACTGTATTCTGCAATTCTTCTTCCTCTAGCTGTAACGTCAGCTCGTCTAGCAGTTTCATTCTGCTCTCTATTTCACTGTCAGCTTTTGCTAGCTCTACAGCGTTATCTTGCATCTCTTTTGCTGTATTCACTAGCTCCTGGTCAATTTTGTCCAACAGCATCGTCACTTGAGATGCATTTTCGCAACTATTTGCCTTGTTCTCGTCCATGTATCTTTTGACTTTAGCTGTCAGTCTTACAACTAATTCTTCTTCTCGGTGTAGTCTTTTGTTCACTATTGCTAATTTCTCCAGCATTTCTATTTCTTCCCGTATCCTGGATAGTTCATCGGCTGACGCTTCGGAGTCTGTATCGTTTTGCGTTTGCGTTAGCCTTTCGGAGTTAACTTGGCATATGTTTGTGAGTTCTTTAGTGAAGTAGTGTTCCCTCATGAGGTGTCTTTCTCTTCTGGATTTGTGTTTAGTGTGTCTTCTGGGTGGTGTGCCGCTTCCTACACCTACTCCGCTGTCGCTGTTCCCTGCTTGGCTGTCGTTGACTTCGCTACACCTACCCAGGTCTCGGAGGTATGATTCGAGAAGGTAGTTGGTGCCATGTTTCTCCATGCGATTCTTGTGGGTCTGGTCTTCTAAGTGGTCAATTAGCTTTTCTTGTTCTCTGTAATTTAGACAGGAATTTTGTAAAAAAAAAGTTTATTGTGAAGACAAACGTTCTAACAGCGTCAAAGGTTTGAACCCCTACAAAAATCTCCTAATTAGATATCGGTTCTAATTTGGATAAACAAAGTCAAAATTATTAGCGAAGTCGTTCAAAATTAAGTGGACTTTAACCAAGACAAGGTTCTTAAAAAATCTGACATTAAATATAACCATGGAATCAAACAAACAAACATCATTAAACATCATCTGCCCTTTCCCAACTATATTGGGGTCGGCTTCCAGTCAAACCGGATTCAGTTAATACTTACAAGTATTTTTACGTGGAGCGGCTGCCTACCAGACCTCCACAAGTCATTAACTGGGTAACACGGTAGGTCTTGGCAAGACTGGAGTCAGACTTACTGGCTCCTGATAATCCGTAACGACTGCCAAAGATCTACAAATGACAGCCGGGACCAACGGCTTAAGGTCCTTTCCGAGGCACGGAGGAAAATCGGTGGCGTGGGTTAAGATGGTCAACTATTCCGCAGACCAACCTTGGCAAGGTTGCTTAACCTTGATCGACCCTTGCGGCTGATATTCTTTAGCTCATTTTGTGTGTGGTTCTCATCAAACAAAGCACAAAAAAGTTTTCGCTAAAATCGTTCCTCACCTTAATTTATCAAGCTGCTGATGTATAGTCCTGGTCTGATGGTGTATGACGGAGACGAGCCTGGCCGCCGGGTCCTCACTCCTGGCCCTGGGAGGGGGGGTGGCAGCCCTCAGACCTCGTCTTCTCCGTCGTCGAGCCCCTCCTCTACTGCCTCCGTCACTGTCTCGACCGGAGTCGTCCTCCCCACCACTTGACACTCGACGAAGGGCTAAACGAACCTGGGATGGGAGAAATTGAAATATGGCTATTTAGAGGTATTTTCTAATTGAGTAGCCTTAGGGTAGTTTTACGACTTGGAAGGAGCCGTCGTGTCATCAGACGTTATTGTTATAAAAGATAAATTATCGATATGATAGAATTATCTTACTTGACTGACGGACATCCAGGTTTATTTGTCTTTCAAGTCGACTTCAAGTTACGAGTAATTAATAAGTGGTTTTTTTTTCATAAAAGTAACAAGATGATTTTATCTTTCACATTGTAGCTTATAGCCAACGTAAATTTTAAACCTGAAATTATTTAATTGCTTATTAAATAATCTTGCCCATTTATTTAATGACGGAACATAGAAACTGTATTTTTTTTCTTCAAACGATCTCAATGAGGCCGATAGTGAAAGCGAAATAAGTCTTCCTGCACCGCGGTCAAAAGTGGTTGCAGAACATCGATGACACACACAAGTTATGGTTTCAGTCTGTGTCTTAGAAACGTCTCCACCCGGCCCAAAGCAGAGGACATACATGAGGATGTCTACATTCAAAAAAGGTGTGGAAACAGACCTCATGCCTGGCGTCTCCCCAAGCCGCTAGCACGTGTAGAACCGGTACATCTGGTGGCAGTGGTCTCTCAACTCCTCGCCACCTCTCAGCCAGCACCCACTCGCCTTGCTCGCTCACTCCACCTCCTGTTACCATAAAATATCTTAACATCATTAACTGATAAACGAGTACCAAGTCAATGAAAAAAAACAGCTGACGGTCCTTGCATGACAAGCTATGTTCCCAAATGTCAGAAAAGGTAAACGAAAGCTAAAGGACTGTGTGAAATATATTAAGCATTTATGGGAATCTTAATCTATTTACAGAATGTTTTACGAACCAGAGAAGTTATTTATAAAGATGCCTTTAGCTCATTAATCTATCTACCTGGATGGTTACACAATATTAACTGCCGTTTAATCAGTAAGAGTTAGGTTTCAAAAGAAAAGTAATAACTTGATATGTTCGAACGGTTAAAGTTATCGAAAACTGTAAGTCGTGCTTATAGGTAAGCTCAACCATCCCGACATTGTGAAACAGTGGGTACGTACCATACCATAACATAACATAACAGGCATTATATTAGGTATGTTTAAACCTACATAATAATGATCTAATTTTAACAGGTCTCAGTAAGACCCCTATAAACATATCAGTGTGGCCCTCAAACTATCCTTACCTTCAGGAGCATCCTGCAAAGCCCTCACGATGTCTGCACAAGTGGTGTGGGACTTGACTCCTCGCACCCACAGCTTCTGACCACGGGCCAGAACCCCCACCTCCTCGTCACTGTAGTCTGATGATGAACCTTCCATGGTTATGGCCTGAAACGAATGAAAACATTTTGTATAGGTAATAAGAGAAAATGACGTGTGAAAAGTAGAGGCTGGAACGCATGATTGTCTTTGTGCAAAACAAGAAGAAGCAAGAAGAGAAGCATAGCTAGCTAGAAAAGCTAGGTGCTGGTGGTAAAGCTGTAAAATTGTGGTTTTTGATTACTCTCCTAATAGACTGCCTCATCATCATCATCCAAGACATCCACCGTTGGATATCAACTGGTCTTGTGCCCCTTGCATGCAACGGACATTCGTGGCATTCACCAGATAAATTAGAATTAATGATTCAGATTCATTATTATTCTTATTCTTGATTGCATATACAAAAACAAATATAATAGGACAGCTAATGTAGGATCAAGAACGAACTTAATTCTGCAAATAGTTTAAGTAACAGATTAATTCAGTTGTTTTTATTTGTTAAGTTCAAAATTATGTCATTGTCCTGCGTAAACTTAAACAGGTATTTAAAACAGTAAAGTAAAATTATAAACTTTAATTTATTGTTTAATCGTGAGATTGACTTACAGAAAAAGGCCTGCGCATATCAACATACATACACACAGCATTCTTCTAGTTCGATCAGCCCGTCCCTGGCTGTCCTCCCCCCAGCGACGCCCTAAGCCGAGGCCCGTACCCCACAGGGGGTGCCCTAAGCGTGTAGTCGCTTAGTTTGTAAGTTTTTTAGAAGCGTGGCTGGAGGCTTTAATATTATATTAATACCACCGCAGGCAAGCCCGGTTAAGCAGTCGACAACCTTATAGGTTGAACTGCGAGAAGCCATTCACAAAAAAAAAAAACAGCATTCTACGCGCTATAGCCGGGAGACATGACAGCCCGTTGCTGTCACTTGTCACCTGTACACTGTCGGTGTCATTAGTTAAGTACTAACATAGGTTAAGACCATTGTTACTAACCCAATGGGTCTTTGTTGTCTTTATATATACATGCCTAGCCTTTTCCCAACTATATTAGGGTCGGCTTCCAGTCAAACCGGGTTCTGCCTACCAGACCTCCACAACCCATTAACTGGGTAACTTGGTACTCCTTGGCAAGACTAGTGTCAGATTTTATGGCTATCTGTAATGACTGCCAAAGATCTACAAATGACAGCAGGGACCAACGGCTTAACGTGCTTTCTGAGACACGGAGGAGTCTCTTTATGTTGAGATGGTCACCCATCCACAGACCAACCTCGGCAAGCGTCTTTGCGCCTTTGTTATCTTTCAATCAATGATGATTACTATTATATGAATAACACAGAGTTCAATACATTTTCTTACGTCACAATACTGGCAGAAATATCGTGTCTAAAAATCACACAACGTAAACATTTCCAGTCTCCCCTAGACTAAACAACCCTAAAGCACTAAACGAACCCTAGACTAGCAATCTGCCAATAAACCAATTTTACAATAGCGATAAAACGAAACAAAAGCGGCACCAAAACAGGGGTGGCACCCACAGGTACGGTTGCTCGAACAATATAATGGCTTGGCAAACTTTTCAAACGAAACACGGAACATTGCATAAGTTTGCACAATTTTGGTGCCAGCCAGTGGCAAGTCTGGCAGGGGTGGCTTGCCAGGAAACAACCCATTACCGGCTCTATGGTTCGGTTTTGCATGTAATGCACTCGCGTAATGGATGTCGATTAGATTTCGGAAGTGTATTTACGTAATCTGAGGGTAGGAAGGGAATTGGAATGTTTGCATGTCTAGACGGTTTGGTTTTTATTGCAGAATTAACCGTGTTTGGAGTTGAGTGAGAGAAGCTCGTGGCTAAAGAAAAAAAAAAAAAAAAAACAAAAAAAAAGAAGGAAAAAAATAAATAAAGAAAGAATATCAGCCGCACGGGTCAATCAAGGTTAAGCAACGCTTGCCAAGGTTGGTCTATGGATGGGTGACCATCTTAACATACCGAGTTTCCTCTATGCCTCGGAAAGCACGTTACGCCGTTGGTCCTGTCTTTCTTCATTTGTAGATATTTGGCAGGCGTTACGGATTGTCAGAAGCCAGTAAATCTGACTCCAGTCTTGCCAAGAACTACCGTGTTACCCAGTTAATGGGTTGTAGAGTATAGTAGCCCTGGCATGAACCGTGCTTGGAGTGTTTGTTGCAAGTTGCGAGTAGCAAAAGTATTTTTGTAATGTGTCTACATTGTAACTTGATCAAAACGACGTAGGATACTTAAAAATCTAGTAAGTAGTTCTTTGCACACTGGCAGTTAGCTCTCAGGGGCTACAAAGCTCAAATTGACATGCTAGCCGAATTATAAGATTATTTTATCTATTTTCCTTGAATAATTACTTGTGGTCAGTTTTATTGCGACAAATAGGTACAAGATTATCACGATATAGCCTTCTGATTATATATGTCACCGGAAAATTGCAAACGCCGTAAGATTGTAAAATATCGCGTGAAATTGTAAACTATTTTTTCTTAACAAGACACGTTTATACTGGAAACTATTGAATTTGGATGGGATTTATGGCCTACAAAACGACTTTTTCATAATATGTCGAGAATTTATAATCTTATAAAGATTTATTACAATCTTACGAAGTCTGCAATTTTCCGGTGCATTATAATAATAATAAAAAAAAACTCCTAAACTAAATTAACCCTAAAATATGGCGTAAGAAAATTCATGTCGACTGGGAGTGTCCCCAAAAGACTGGCGGCATTGCCACGATGTATGGCAATGCTTATTATTTGACCAAGGTAAAAGTCAGCCCTGAATAATTTTGATAAATAAATATATATATTTATACAGATCGTCCATTTTGACCATCTCAATCAATGTTATGTCATATCCTTCAAATACCTACTTCAAAACCTAAAAAATATTTAGTAACCATTTACATAAACACTTAAGGAGCGTCGGTCGGAAGCCAGGTCTCGCTTCAGAACTAGCTAGAAACGGTGGATGCTACCAAAAGAGAATTTAAGCAAGCACGTTAATTGCGTTAGCTTCCATTCCATTACTGACCAGACTATACCTACATATACATAGCTACTTAAAAAAACTACCCACCCACCCACTTTTACAGTCTATCAGATATGGTAACCTAAATCACGAATAGCGTGTCAAAACAGCTTAAACCTACCAACGCTAAACATTATGGTAGTAGACAAAAAAAAACCCCATATACTTCCATATATTTCTAGGAACTCGGGGGTGGTAATTTGAGGTGGTTCGTGACAAACTACCATTAGGAGTTTCCGCCACCCCATGCCGCCCCTGTTTTCCAACCCCATTTAGGGCGATGCCCGGTGTTTTTATGTTAAATAATTTTCTTATGGGGGTGTCTGCATTTTTGGCGCCGCGTCAGTTTAATGGTGGTGGGAAAGTTTAGAAAGGTGGGTTTGCTGGTTTTTGATGGTTTTGATGATTATACTAAGTGGAGACGACGATACGACAATAAGTCAAAACACTGGCAATACTATTTCATACGAATGTGTTGTCTTCTATCACATATTTGACGTCACTAACTGGAAAAAAGAGAAAGAAAGAAAGAAACAGACTGCTTGGAATATTTTGTCAGAATAGTAGTTCTTATGCTTGACTAGTTTGAGTTTTTTTGTCGTTTAATTCAATCGGAAAGTTTATTTTTAATTTCGGTGACAAGATTCATATTAGATTCAAAATATTCCGATGAACCAGCCGGTCGATTCCATAAATATGTCGAAGTGATCACGAAGTGAGCTGTCATGGCTCACATCGTGGTCATTTTACCTAAGCCTTCACTTCGACATGTTTACAGAATCGCACTGCAGTATTGCCAGTGTTTTCATTTATAATCAATACGATGTCTCCACATTGTACACCATGTTTGTTGATGCCGTATGCTGATGCAAACGAGAGAAGAACATAGATAAAAAGGACTTATTACCAAAAGAATAAGGATTTGATTATCACAATTGGGGGGGAGGGGGGTTAGAAATTTTATCAATTAGGTACACTAGTTTATGTAAATATCTACACTCATATTTGCCAGTTAGGTACTTCCTCATGTATTAATACATAAGCTTTTTCCCATTACTCGGGTTCTATTAATCCAAACTCAGGGCTTCCACAGATCAATACCAAATGGAAAATCCCAATAAAACTGCCACCCCTCCGAATTGAACCTTGGACTTCTTGAAGACCACAAGACCAACGAGGCAATCAATACAATGTTGGTACAGCTAATTTATCTTGTAATATATGTA
This sequence comes from Mamestra brassicae, assembly GCA_905163435.1. NCBI lineage: Eukaryota > Metazoa > Arthropoda > Insecta > Lepidoptera > Noctuidae > Mamestra > Mamestra brassicae. The sequence goes on along the minus strand of LR990989.1, from coordinate 10,985,087 downwards.
AATTAACATAAGTTTAGAAGTAGCGAAACAATCGAGCCGCGGTGAGCTCAGGACGCCCACAGCTTAAAGACAATGCTGTCTTCATATCGATAAAGGACCATGGATTTGTCGACATCTAAGGTTTATTTTTTCAGTTTAAAAATAAGTTTTTATGATTTTCTGTTAATCGTTGATCTGTTATTAGTTCTCTATCCACTCAGTGAAACAATAGCAGGATAGGAAACTTAAGTCAATAACGATGTGCCAAAAAAGTACCTACATAAGTGGGTACCTACATGATTAAACAAACTCTCAACTTTACATACCTACAAATTAATTTTGGCTCATCCCATGTTCTAAATGTCGATCTATCTACCCTGATCTTAAGACGGTCAATACCTAGCCTTTTCCAACTAGGTTGGGCCAAACTGAAGTGGCAGTGGGCAGGGCACATTGCTCGTGCAACAGATGGTCGATGGGGCCGAAAAGTTCTGGAGTGGCGACCGCGTACCGGAAGACGCAGCGTTGGAAGGCCTCCCACAAGGTGGACCGACAACCTGGTGAGGGTTGCGGGTAACCGATACATGCGAGACGCACAGGACCGGTTGTTGTGACGACACTTGGGGGAGACCTATGTCCAGCAGTGGACGTCTTTTGACTGATATGATGATGATGGGGTCGGCTTCCAGTTAAATCGTATGTATGTAGTTGAGTACCAGTCTCTTATATGAACCAACTGTCTATCTAACCTTGGCTCTAAGACAGTGCTATTTTGTAAAATTCACCTCGAATCAACGTACTTACCTACGTTAATTGAACCATTATTTTTCTATCTATCGACATTCGCCCCCACTAGTGCGCAAATTATCGGCCGTCCTTGCTCGCCGTAATAACAGAGCGGGCGCCGCTCCTGCACGCAAGGACGAACTGAATTATGTTCTACACACAGTCTTGTAGTTTGGACAGCTAATCTGAAACTCACCAAACATAGGATAACCCCCTTTTGTGACAGCCTGATTGGAGTCGAATCAGTTATTCCACGATTTTTATCCGCTAGCTATGCTTTCGCCAAGTGACATTTGGCTACATTTTTATCCCGAAAAAATACACTGCTCATATCAGTCAAAAGACGTCCACTGCTGGACATAGGCCTCCCCCAAGAGGGGAGGGGTTGCCATTATCGCCATTCTTGGCAGGCGGAGTGGCGATCGCGGTGTAGCTGTTGCAATGCACAGGGAATGCTGCTGCCCATTCTCTGGTGAGTCCCTTATTCGCCTCTTACGACACCCACGGGAAGTGATGGGATGGTGCTATTCTTTTACGTCCGACACCATACGAATCCCTCCTTGTTTATAAGCTGGAAACTACCCAAGTACGTACGTTACGAAAGTACCTACCTAATTTCAAAGTATATTAGTAAAACAAATTATTACGTAAGTACTCACTTCAGAAGTACTTACCAACGTAATCAACTTTATCTACTTTCTTTTCCTGACAAAATCGACATTAAATTAACGGATAAGTTCGTCAAGCGCCATGACAGTTTTACGGCAAGTAACTTGACACGTAATTGGGGGATCCCATGTGGTTACCAATTACTTTAATTGACAAGCGTAGGTACCTAATGGCTATTAATATTGGCGCAAGGGGTGCTCTGTTTGTCGATATGCTTATACAATTAATTTATTGTTTCCAAGTCATGACTTGGTGATTGGTATCAAAAACTTGGGCTGGGCTTTTTCTGTTAGAAGAGAAGATACTGGTTTATCTATTCATAACATAAATACTTATGTAACATGTTACAGATTTTTCTCTTTTGACACCCAAAAACAGTAGATCAAACCAATCATTTGTTTTAATTTAAACCACGATGTAGTCTACCAGTTTTGAAAGGTAGGTAATCAACCGAGAAACAGAAGTTGGTACATTCGAATTTAATTATTTAGTACCTGGATGACCGAGCTTTGCTCGGTTTTTTTTTGGTAAACGGTTTATAAAAATTAAACCTAGCTAGATCGATTGATCGTCCTCGCAACCCCCTGCATACTAAATTTCATGAATATCGTTGGAGCCGTTTCCGAGATTCAGTTCATAAATATACAAAAATTGCTCGTTTAAAGGTATTCGATTTATGCAGAGATTCACATCACATACATTATAACATAAAATTATTATAAAAATTACTTCAGAAGTGGTCTAATGCACGTGACAATAATGGCGTACATAACATTGACAATTCGTCGGCTCGGTGATAAAATGATATTAAAAAAAATACAATACAGTGAAAATTAAAATTTAACAATGAATATATACATAATAAATGTCCAATATAATTTAATAGAAATGTGAAAAAAAATTAAATAGAAAAAGCCACAATAAAATATTCACAAACGATTAAACTACAATTCAAATTCAAAATTAGGGCACACTTTTAATTTTGTTTCTAAACATACGCAGCTTATCGTGGAACAAGTCAAGATCGGATATTATCGTAATAAAGAATCATCAACAAATCTACGGAGGCGCTTGTCGTACCAAAATTAGTATTTATAGGCGGAGTGAGAAATTTATAAAATTAGTATGAAAATATGGAACTTAAAATTTAAACCCAAAATGTACAACACACACACTCACACACACACTTAAGTACAACTACCTATTATTATACATACACTTAAATTAAAAAAAATAACTAACTAAAATAGTCTACAATATGGCGTCGAAAAATTCGTCCGCATCGCTGGCCACTGGTAAAGTACCCAAAAGGCTGGCAGCATTGCCACGTTGTATGGCAATGCTTATCCTTTATCCAAGGGTTACGTCCTTGGGTTGTCCTTAGGTCACGCGAAGTGTCATCAAATAATTACTTAGATAACTATTTCATTCAAAACTAGCTTTATCCCACCTACATGCTATTAAACCACCATTATTTAATTTAGCTTGACGAAACTTACAACCGTACAGCTCAAAACAAAATAAGTATTGTAAACAAAGGAATATGAGTTTGTAATCTACATGGATAAATGCACAATTTGTGCAAACGGTAGCAGATGCATCCTGTGCGGAGAAACACAATTTTAATTTCTTAGAAACGAGGAAAATACTCAATTTATGTTGTTTGGCGCATCCCATCGCTTTGCTGCTCGTAAGTAGTTCGTTATTGGTGTTTTCCTGCACTTATAAATTGTGATTAAGGTTGTTATAAATGCATCCGGATTAGTGTTGAAGAGTTCTTCTAGAGCACATAAGGAAATACCATAATATCCGCATTGATTGTGGCAAGCTCACAGAATGCATCAGCTTAAACAGATTAACGCAAATGAAAAGTAAAGAATATAAATCCCTTTAAAACAAGACTTTTTGATAATTGCTAAGCTCGCGTTGGCCGCAATCTCACCAGCTGAAAAGCGATAGTCGACGACGGAGCGCGCTTGCCAAGAAGTAGGAATAAATACCTTCAGTGGAAAGAACAGTTTTTAAAAGAAAAAAACGTGAAAGAAAAATATTGTGATTTAAGTAATGGTGCTCATTGTTGTTCAAAATGTTTAAAAACATTTTCTACCGCTAATACATTTAACACTTTAGGTCATGTAACGTAAAAGTAAGTAAGTAATGTGGTGACTTAACATTTGATTGTGATCAAATGTTTACTAATGTTAGTAAACATTATTAACAGCAGTGTGAGAACACCCTAAAATAAAATAGTGCCTATTTAACGACCGGTCTCAATAATGTACCCATCTTCTACCTTTGATCAATTGTCAAATTAGCTACCAACAGTAGCCGAAACGTCATGTTTGCCTTTCAAATAACCAACTTTGGTTGAAAAGGTAGATACGTTATTGAAACCGGCCGTAAGTAAAGTAACAATGGTATCTAAACCTAGGGTTTGAAATCGAGTTCTTAAGTTTAGATTTGTCAAAATCTACATAAGTCTGAAAACCTGTCAATCCATTAAAGTAGGTTTTGATCTTTCAATGCAAAATCCGCGTGTTACGTTCATCATGTTATTAGCCAAAGTTTTTGAAGGGAAAACTTCTTTAGCGGCGTTGTGAGTAGACATTGCTTTAATTGTCATATTTGTGTACGATAGCGCAATAAATGAATATTGTATTTTATCACGTAAATGATAGTACTTTTATACTGATAATAAAAGCAATTCGTGCGAAATTATTCCTTAACCATTCCAACCATCGGCACTCCCAAGCAAGCCGTTGTTTTTTTTTATAAAAAAACCTATTTAATTTACCACCTTCTACTTTTAATATTCCTCTTTCGAGAACCGGTAACAATTTAAGTAAATTGCCTCTTTGGTGGCACGAGCCAAAATTATCTACTGCTAATACATTTCTTAGAACTGAAACGATTTAGGAGATAACAACTTTACTGATTGGGTACTCAGAATTCTTTTTCTTTTTAAGGATACCTGGTGCTTGGTGCCTGGCTAAACCTTGGCTTCTGTCTGTCGAAATGATGAAATTATAAGTTTTTTTTTCTCATATTCTGCTCATATTTTTAAAGAATCTTCCCCATTGACTATCTATTCTTCACCGGATTATTGCAAACTACGTAAGACTACAAAATATTTTGAGAGATTAAAACTCTCGATAAATTGTCAAGTTAACATTTTTTCTGCAATTATACGAAGCAAAATCTTCTATTCTAAAATAGCTCCGTGCGTTCGCTAAATTGTGGATTGACATAAACTTGCGACAAATCAGCTCTCTGGTCTACAATGTATCTGTTTTAGTGTGATAGTTAAATTAGAAACTTGGCCCCTCATTATTCTTTGTTTTCTGAATAGACCAATGAGAACCTAGAAAAAACCTGGAAACAAGGCTAACCCACGTAAACGAATAAATTGTGGACTTGTGCTCTGATTGGGCACCATTGTATGTCAGTCCACAATTTCTCGGAATGACTTCGAGAGATTATAGTCTATCAAATTTTGATGCAAAAAAAAGTATTCCAGATGTTCAGTTGACAATTTATCGTGAGTTTACAATCGCTCAAGATATTTAAATTCTTACTGAGTTTGCCATTTTCCGGCCACAACTATAACCTACCGGTTTTAGGTAGGTTGTCTGGAGATTCCTCCTTGCGGCAAAATGAGTCGTTCCCATCACAATGAAACCAAACGAACGGAATAACCTAATATTACTTACTTTTATTGTGACCAAAGCTAACTAGCTTGCTAGCAAATATATAAATGCTCAATAGATTTTTATAAATCACTATTAGCTTTAGATTTATCTAAGTATATCTAAACATACTATAATTACCAAATTGAGTTATTAGCGCAGATATTTAAAGTTACCGGTTCAATAAAATGGAGAACAATTAGGTACAAGATAAAAATACTTTATAGACCGCCAACAGCGTTACTTAAATCTTTTTCAGTCTAGCTTACAATCTTCAATCAATTATTTTTAGAAACAAACTATTTAATTGATGTTCGTACAGCAAAGATGGATAAGTTATACATATCCATCTTTGCTATACGAATATCGTACCTATTATATTTGCTATATAAATAAAGTACCTATTTAAATAAAAAAAATACAGCTTCACATAGAAACAAATAATAAATAAACTAGAATTGTATGTAATCAATTCATAAGAATATCACAGCTTTTCCCAAAATCGACCAGGCTCATAGTGCTGTGACACGACACTTTTTTACCGATATCGACTTTTTCCCACGAATCCTCATTATATCGTCATTAGGGCTTTATCTCACCTCCCAACAGTACTTAACCGCTTTGATACAAAGATATAAGGAAATCGCAGCATTGTGTACTAAACTGACTCCCATCCGTCTAGCGATCACTTACAAAAAGGTGGCGCGTTGGGCCTCGAAACGAGTGGCCGAATGTTAAGATCCCCATCTTAACAATTGATAGGGTATATTGTAAGTTATATAGCCAGTAAAAATTCTAAAATATTTTGACATACATAGTCTACCAAGAAAAACAGGAAATATTGTTTTGTCAAGCTGCACAATTATTACCAAACTATAAAGTATCGACAAAGTATACTATAAGCTCCAAACAAAAAATGCATAGTGCTTTAAATAACTTTCGCTTGTTATTAAACTCATCAGCTAATAAGTGCCTATTCTTATTTTTTATTGCATCAAAAATATGCAGATTTAAAAATAATGGGACAACGTATGTACAAAGGCAAGCTTAACTCACAATTGGGTTCTTACAGCAAACCTCAGAGCGATATAAATATTTTCAAAATAGGACAGTATACCTAAGTGCACTAAAAACCATAAAATTCCTTAAACTTAACCTTACCTAAGCACTTAAATGGATCGGTTTGATTGTAAACAAAACGCTAGCTTATACTCCCCCGCTCGTTTCACAGCCCCACACTCCCATCAATCAACCGACGACTCCGTTTTTCGTAGATATAGCGTTCATCGATACCATGTTTCACTTCCCTATCTTTATTGTGAACTTCATTACTTAGAAATGACAGCCAAGTTAACCTCGGGGAGGAATCATCGACCCTTCTAAACAGCAGTGTGGTTTAGAAGCCTGTCACTTCTGGGCAAGTATATCCCATTGTTAATACCATCGTATTTTCGTCAGTGCTAGTTCAAGCTTAAATCGATTCAGTTTGCAGGTTCGTAATGTCACGTAAACATGTCACCGGAAAATTGCAGATTCCGTAAGATTGTAATACATTTTTATTTGCATAGATACATACAACTGTTTTATTGCTTAACTAACTATATACACTTAAAATATAAACTCCTAACTAAAATATGGCGTCAAAAAATTCGTCAGCATTGCTATCGACTGGAAGTGAGCCCAAAAGACTGAAGGCATTGCCAGGTTGTATGGCAATGTTTATCCTTTGTCCGAGGTAAAAGCAAACCCTTGGGTCACGCGAAGTGTCAACTAAGCGTTTAGCAAGTTCTTTATATAACGCATATCTTTATTAGATTATAATTTCTCGGTATATTATGAAAATTATGATTTCCAAAATTCTAATATATCCGTGTCTTCTTAAGAAAAAATAGTTTACAATTTTACACGATATTTTACAATCTTACGGCCATACATAAACGATACCATAACATCACGCCTGTACTTTCGGTTACGAAGGGTAAGGCAGAGGTGCAGGTAGTCGCTAGTTATTTTGAAGTCTCAAGAAATAGAGGACCCCAACTCCGGGCTACAACAGGGTAATCCCTAAAAGAAATGCTTAATGACATTTCGCCCGACCCGGGAATCGAACCTAAACCTCAAGCTCAGCTGGTGGCACCTGAGACCAACAAATCACAAAAAGTTATATTTTTTGTTTTAATAATTTCTCGTCGATTTGAGTATTTAATTGCATGCTATTTAGCCTACTACTTGTGTGGTAATTTTGTCTCTATCTAACTTTAAAAAAAATGGTAAAATTTAAGTTAGAAATAGTTAATTAAATAAAATATCCAAATTTCATGATTGCATCCGCCATAAATCATCGTTAAACTGCAAAATGTTTGTTTTTGTACGTTTTATTATTAACTGTGCTTAATTAAAACATTTAGTCGATTTTTATGACGAAAAACTGGTTTTTCTAATTCTTGGTAGTTTAAATAATAATTATATCAGAAAATAATATTTTATCTCTAAAAAAACTTAACATAGATCACCTCGTCGGAAGGCCTCCCACAACGTGGACTGAAGACCTGGTGAGGGTCGCGGGTAGCCGATGGATGCGAGACGCACAGGACCGGTCCTTGTGGCGACACTTGGGGGAGGCCCAGGTCCAGCAGTGGACGTCTTTCGGCTGATATGATGACGATGATGAGACCACCTCTGTGAATTCTTCTTAAAACGATATTTAAAATAGGTAACTACTTAGGAATGCCAAGTCCTTTGATCCTTCACGAACATCGTTCACACAGGTTAATTAGAGAAAGAAGAGAGAGGTGAGGATAAACTACCTATTAAAAAAAAGTGTGTGTGTGTGTGTACACAAACTGTTAAATAAACAAATAAATAAAAAGAAATGAAGCACCTATAACAAGCTTATACATTTGGGACATCCCAGCAAGTATTGTGCCCGATGTTCGTAAGTCTGAAACCCCCTAAAATGGTCTATTGGTTATTGCAGAGCAGATGTTTTAAAAGTGGAAGCAGGCCTACTTCGCCGTCGATGACCATCGCCGCGAGGGTGGTGTGACGATCTGACCACGGCTGCGGGAACTTGGCCAGAGATTGCACAAGATACACAGGTTTGGATGGAGAAAGAGTAGGTTTTGCCCAAAGGTGGGACGCAAATTAGGTTAGCAATAAAAGCAAATTAGATTACCAAAATGGTTCAATACGTACAGTCAGCGAAAATATTCGATGAGCAAGTACAAAGTAACAAAAGTATTTTTTTTCTATAATACTGAAAACGTCCTAGCTGCACCATGTGCGAAATAACAAAAAAACATTCAAGTTAACCGATTTTTGTAACATTGATTTGTTTGTTTTAAGGTGTTGACGTCTTTTGGAACTTTTAGATGCTCAACGAATTTTGTCGCTCACTGTACCACCGAACTGTCTTACTGTCTAACTTGCAATCGTCGGAAACTAATTTGACGTAACATCATTATTTGTGTCATTTCTTTTTTATTACTCTTTGCACTAACATAAACCCTAATAACCTTATTCTGTAATAAGTTAATAACCCTGGAAAGTTCTTGCAATTCCTGAGTCGAACACCCTAACATTGAACTACCAAAGGTCTTACGACATTGTTAACTTATAACACCCCATATTTCCGGGCGGTCGACACCACGCAAAAACGGAGACAATAACCATCCGTTAGCAGTAGCGTTAGATCATCTGTTACATATGGATTACAGGAGCTAACCGACGATTAGCGTTGAATAGGGTAACAATCGGTTCTTGGGTAACTGTAACATCTGTTGGTTTGTGTGGTGTACGTTACAAGAAATAGCGACTTAAAACTTTTTGTGTGGTTTATCTCATTAATAGCTTTAGTCTTTTGCATAAGGTATTCTTCAAGAAATGTTTGGTTGTAAATAAAAGCGTTAGTGTAGAAAATACGAAGTCCGAGATTAAAATTACACCAAATATGAAATAGAGTAAATAAAGTGACGAAAGTTTATTCTAGGTATGTAGATAAAATGATTGTAAGGCACTCCCATATTTTTGACTTTCGTGTATTTATTTGGAATTCTGAAGTTAATTTTAGAAATTGTTGAATGTATCTAAAATCGATTGTGTCCATTTTATAAATTGCTAAAATAGAATTTGGCTCATACTGCCAGTAAGTTTATTAAGAAATTAAGCATGACTCAATAGTATAGTTCCGGTTAAGTAACAGAACTCCAGAATTAAAAATATAACTTGAAAATCTGTTCATCTTTGTAATCATAAAAATAACACTCAAGAACAAAATCGCATTTAAACTATAACTTAGACCCAAAGAAAAACATATTTCTCCATCGGAACACAACATGTAAGGAAGTATCTCCATATAAAGACAATATGCTACACACGGTCGCACGGGTTGTCAATTTGTATTTCATTTACATGTTTTATAAGTAATCACGGTAACAATGGCCTTGTGGGATTAACTAAGTTACTAATAAGCTATTAGTACACACGTGTGAAGATTTTATAACACTTTATCTAAAACTCAACTCCTTAATAACGGCCAATATAGTTTAAGAAAAAGTTTGGCTATGAAACGCGTTTTTTTTTTTTTGTGAGTGGCTTCTCGCAGTTCAACCTATAAGGTTGTCGACTGCTTAACCGGGCTTGCTGGTGGTGGCCTTAATATAATATTAAAGCCTCCAGCCAGGGCTTTTAAAAAAAACTTACAAACTAAGCGACTACACGCTAAGGGCACCCCCTGTGGGGTACGGGCCTCGGTTTAGGGCGGCGCTGGGGGGAGGACAGCTAGGGACGGGCTGGATCGAACTAGTTATGAAACGCGTTCTAACCGTCACGCAGTGTGATAATCTGCTTCTAAAGATCGGTGTAGTAATTAACGGTTTCTTTCTGTACACTGATTCATAAACAGTAATCTATACTAATATAAAGGTACTAATATAATAAAGCTGAATAGTTTGTTTGCTTGAACGCGCTAATCTCTGGAACTACTAGTCGGATTTGGAAAATTATTTTTGTATATGATAGCCACATTCATAAGGAAGGCTATAGCCTTCCTTATGAATGTGGCTTTCATATACAAAAATAATTTTGGGCTATATGGGAACGGGAAAAACGGAATATGCGCGACACGCAGCGCAGCAGTCAATCGCTCAACCACTGCACCAACAGTGTTTGTAATATTAAAAAATTACATGTTTTAATTAATTTTCATTCGCAATAAACTTAATTTAATTAGTAGATATCCAAGTTAATGTAATTAATTTACTCGCTACACTAATGTGTGAAAAATAATACGAAGTAATTAAAATGAAAAACGTATCCAGGAATGTGAAAAAGATTACATTGTGAATGTTAGTTGTTAATGAGTGTGATACATTGTTACTTTTATGTGGCAACCATTTTATACAATATTTTGTTGAGACGAAAAGTAAAATTACAGAAAAATATTATCTGAATTAACCAGAAAATAAGTCTTTTTATGTTTCTGCTTTGACATTCATATTTGTAAGTCAAACTAGAAATTTTATAAAATCTTGTGTCACTGTTTTCGTTTCACGTCCTAATCGCTGAATGCATTTTGATGAAAGTTAGCGTACAGATAGATTATGACATGCGATACTTTTCATCATGGTAGTAAGTTCCCTTGATCCCTTTCCCGTTCGATTCCCGCACGGAACAAATATTTCTATGGCCTACAGATAGTTGTTCCGGGTCTGGCTGTTTGTGTATGTGAATTTGTATGTATGTACCCACGATACAGGAAGAAATTCCTAGTGTGGGGCAATGTATTATTTAAAAAAAAACCCTGTCAGGCACTGTGAAAAACGTAAAAGAACTGAAAGAATTGAATTCGCATGTTTTCTGCCAGTTATGTTAACAAGAGTTTAAAAGGTGGTGAAACAGTTCCCTAATCTTCGATTGAGTTAGAAGGATACAGAAAATACTCTCACTTCTATTTTGCGTACATCTAGAATACCTACTCTGCCAGAGTCTGTTTCCTGATAGCTACAATCTAGGGGTTTTAAAGTCAAGAGTGAAAAGGTTACTTCTAAGCGTGCTCTATCGTCGAACACGTATTTGCCTTCTATTAGGTGAGATTGTGGTCATACACGCACATAACGAAATAATAAAAATGTTACATGTTTAAAAGTCCTCTTCATATTTCTTGAAGTCTTCTTTCTTCTCTCCTTTGATGAAAGAGACCGCATTGAGCTGAGGCATCAGGAAATTCACGGGTATATTCAAAACTCCTGTGAATTCTCCCAGTGCCAAGGCACAACGAGGTCATGTCGTCTTCTCTTCTGTCTTCTTGGAGTTCTGTAATCTTCATTGTAGCTCCTGGATTTGACGGTAAAACTTCGAACTCCAACAAACCAAAATTCAAAACCAGACGATACTAAATGTACCTATATCCTAACACAGAATTAGATGGAGTGCCTTCCAACATATGTTGTATGCATGTCCTTTTTTAAGATTCAGAAATAATACATTTTATTCTAATACGATTTTTTTCGAAGCGATGTGTGTGCTATGTCCAACAGTGGGACGTTGTGAATGAAATTGAACAATGATTGATATTTGATTGTTGATGATTCACATCACATGCCAGTGTGTTACTATAGATATTCTCTAAAACACACGATGTGTAACAGAATAAACGAAAAACTAACAAGTGATTCTCGGAATTTCAGGGGGACCAAACATAGTAAAAGTTGTTCATAATGATGAGCACAATTAACCCTTTTTAGGTTTTTCGATATTTCTGTTACACACAGTAGAGTAAAATTTGTGATTTTTTTAAAGAAAGAAATAGTACAAGAAGTGGATCAATTTCGGATTTTTCTATCTATGCGTAGAATTATCTCCTGAATTTGCGGTTTCCATAAACAATATTTTTAGAGCCAACTAAAATGCTTGTCCGTGACACTTTCGGCAATCAGTTACGGTTATCCAGCGGTTAACCGCAAATTTCCGTATCATCCGCTGCGCACAATTGGAACATCGATATTTTCCGCCATTTTTGATATCGACTAAACTGTCATGGCGGCGGTTGGTTGACAACGATGTTATGGGCTAAAGTAGCGCTCCGTTAGGATAAAGTCGAATCGATTTAGACGAATTACGGAATAAGATAACCTACAGTGAAAAGAAAGAAAATCTGTACATAGCCAAGAATGACGCATACCATAAAAATAAATGAAATTATTAGCTTTTTTAGGACGTGTAAATCACCCAACATCTGCACAAATTGTCACCTGGCTGAAACTTAGGTGTGAGACAGGACCACAGCGCTGCATGGTGCAGTGTGTAAGCATTGCTTTACTTACAAACATAAACTCCTTTTACGATTCTTAAATAGGTACTCATTTTACTCGTATGTTATTTTTAAAGTCTGTTTCACGCTGTTCGAATAGAACTTACTGAACAAATCCAAAAATTAAACAGTATTTGTAGGAAATAATCTGCCGTAGACAACTATATGCCGTGGAATAATCTGCCGGGACTTCCAGTCCGTTGATAAAGAGTTTTTTTCTCTCTCTCTCTCTCTCTTACCGAAGAGAAGAATGTAAAATAAAAGAAATAAAGTAGACATATTTCAAAGATCCTTACCTCATACGTGACAGCTTTGTGTTGTTGTTATTATCTGAAACAAATGAAGAATTTGGTCAGAAATGGAATCGAAATAGTTGAAGGATCGGGCGCATACGTTTTCCTGATAAGGAATTTATAATCATCACTTCCCGTGGGTGTCGAGGCGACTCAGGGACCAGACCAGACCAGAGAATGGGCAGCAGCATTCTCTTTGGCCCTCTGCATTGCAACAGCTGCACTGCGATCGCCAACCCGCCTGCCAAGCGTGGCGATTATGGCAAGCCCCCCTTGGGGGAGGCCTACATATGTGCAGTAGTGGACGTCTTACGGCTGATGATGATGAATGCTTGCCTTACATACAAAATGTTCAACAAGGCGCACACATTTGTATATTTTCCGTATGCAAAAAAAAAATCTGACGCTCCTTTCCAAAGACAAGCCGTGTGTTCGGTTCAGAAGAACAGAAAATCGAACGTGTACACTAGTCTCACGGAATGCTGAATCCTTGTCAGAAAACATGATCGTGAAGCCGTACGTATGCAACAGGCCTAAGTCTAGAAAGATGAATATTTCATGTTGAAACCCCCTCAAAACAAACATCGACCAATATATTCCAGTAACCAACAGCAATTATTTCAAAATAACCGTATTTACTCCACAAAGTACCGCGTTATCAATATAATTTATGAGTTTCTCACATTAATATGTATGAGACATGTTTACAGACTCATTAGTGTCAAATTAAATCTACTCGTTTGTATATCTTGAACTATTCATATTTATATAATAGTTGTTTGACTGTACTGTATAATTTCTAGTAAATGACAAAGCGAGGGAAATGGGGCAATAGTTCATGATTCAAAACGACGACGGTTCGATAATAATGCTCACACTTTTGGAATAATGTTTTTTTTTTCTAATTTGGAGATCGTGGTTTAATAAAACAGATGCACGGTTCGATCTTGTGGGAATTGTTCGAAAGAGTCACCGCGGCCCTGGAATCATAAAATGACTTCTTCCGCTCTGGGCGGAGTGGAAGGGAGTGTCAGGCTCTTACTGACTAAAACCCACCCGTGTTCCTCCAAATGTCCTTTGCGTTCCAGGGCCGCGGTGACTCTTTCGAACAAATTCTGCAAGACTGGGAGGTACCTATGCTGACATCGCTTTGAGGCGCGCAAGCCCGCCGTCGACCCGGGCCTGGTTCTGATTGGAGGGCGAGCCACCCAACGCTCACCGAGTCATTTGATGATTTACCGTTGTTAAAAAATCCTAACCTCCTAATGCCTTTTGCGTTCCAGGGGCCGCGGTGACACTTTCGAGGGAAATCCGCAACTGTGGCACCTACACGCTCATAGCTTAAGCATGAAAAAGAGACAAATAATCTCTCCAACCAGTCTTAGAAATGCACCCCACACAAAGGTGCCCAGCCAATAATACTGTCCACATCGATCCACCTCAACTTTCATGTACCTAGACACATACAAAAAGTATATAAATAAACATAGTTGCTTGAAAGCACCCTCTTATAAAATTCATGCGTCATCGTGCCATCAAATTAACGTGAGAGGGTGGGCAGGGGTGGTAGTTCACTGTAACGGCACTATTGTATAGAATGACTGATGAAGTGATGACGTAGGTACGTAAAATATATTGTGTTTTCTTTTAGTGATCGAAGTTTGTTATTTTTGGGTTTGTCTTGAAGACTATTGAAGGTTACAAGGTAGCTGAAAAAGTAAACTTCTATTTTAGTTTAATAAGAATTCTAGTAATTGTATTTCGTTTGGTGTACCTGTAGGTACTTTTATTTCCAGGGTTGCGGAATACGTTCGAAATTCACCGCGGCCCTGGAACGCAAAGGGCTTTAGGAGCAACACGGATGGGGTTTAGTCAGTAAGAGTCTGACACGCCCTTTCGCTACTCCCTGAGCAGATGAAGTCATTTGATGATGTCCCATCCTTAAAAAAAAAAGCGTGAGAGTCGTGGAACACTCGGTTGGAACAAAGTTCCTATCATAGTATTATTATTATTGATAAACGTATTATATTATTGATAACCGTCTACACTAAATAAAGGGTCGTGACGGAAAAATATTACACTTTTTACGCCTAGCCACCCATCCGCCAAGTCCGTATCGTGCGATAAGGAACTTTGTACAATATCAGTACAAGGTGCCTTGGAGCCTGTGATACTCGACTAAAACGCAGTACCTCAGATCAAGACAGTTTTTTTTTTTTTTGACTATGACCACTCGCAGTTCAGCACACTAAGGCTGGTTACTGCTTAACCGGACTATCCTGTGGTGACCTCAAATGAATTTAAGGCCCTCAGCCAGGGCTTACAAACTAGCTAATTACCTTAAATGACCGCTCGCTAGGGCATCCCCTGCAGGATACAGACCTCGGCTTAGCGGCGTCATTCAGGAGGACAGCAAGGGACAGGCTGGGTCATATCATTATTATTTAGGGGATTTAAAACTACTGGCTCAGCGACGCGGGCTGACTCGGTAATCAAAGGTCGGGGAGGACAGTTTTATTTAGTTTAACCCGAGCCTTATACACCTTGCCGTGTAACGAAACCATACCGCCATCTTATTTGATCCCAATGCCATCTATCGATCTAGCAGGTAGTTTTATTAACTAAATATTGGTTGTTATTGTGGGATACTGTTGGGATCGATCACACACTTATTATTATTATTTTTACATTGAACAAACTTCGTTCCGAAAAAGGATCCGTTATTTGAACTTTATTTTGGATTTCGAATGTCCGTGTGCAAAAGCGGAACCCTTATTTGATGACTCCTCTTTCTGTCTGTCCATCTGTTTCATCCAATTGCTCCGAATCTACTATACCGATTGAGTTGAAATCTCGTACATGTATGTCTTTTTGTGAGCTAAATGCGGACGCGTAGGTATCGTATTCAAATAATCATCAAATCATTAACTTCCCAGCCTGCCTTTTCTACTATGTTGGGGTGGCTTCCGGTCCAAGTGACTGAAGCTTATTACTAGTACCTATTTACATAGACTATCTGATCTCCACAATCCCAGTAACTGGGTAACACGATCCTCCTTCGTTTGCTGTAAAATTCCAGAAACGTTTCCGGAAACCTTTTGAGCCGATGGCGCCAAAACTTTATCGCAGAATTAGATATGTTTTGAAATAAGTATTGCGACTGAGATGCGAATTCGAACATTAATTAAAATATAAATATCTCATACATAGGTAATGGCCCGTGTAAGCAATTAACAAGATAACTGGCGTATTCAAGCGGGCCTAGCTACCCTTTACAAACTAAAAAATCTAGATCGATGATTTTGCACAAGCATTCACAGCCGAAATAGCTCAGTTGGGAGAGCGTTAGACTGAAGATCTAAAGGTCCCTGGTTCAATCCCTGGTTTCGGCAAGATTCTCTTTTTGTGAAAACACAATGATAGCAAAAAGCACATGCAATAAAAATGATATACGAGCGAATATCAACGAGTGACGATACTGATAAAAATACCTTGGGCTGTAATTGGCCAATCTTCCATCATCTTAATTTATATACTTGCTAATATTATAAACGCGAAAGTTTGTATGTATGGATGTATGGATGTTTGTTACTCTTTCACGTTAGAACGGCTGAACGGATATTAATGAAATTTGGCACAGAGGTAGGTTATAGTCTGTTATAACACATCTCGGGAGTATGTTCCCTTGGGATAATTTTCGACAACAACGCGGGCGGTAGCTAGTACTATTATAAATGCGATGCATATGGAAGGATGTTTGTTACTCAATCACGCCAGAACGGCTGAAAATATCTGGATGAAATTTGTCACAGAAATAGATTGTAGTCTAGAGTACCACATAAGCTACATTTTATCCTGGAAGTATGTTCCATGGGGATAATTTCTGACATTCGAGCGGGCGGAGCTGCTAGCACAAGCTAGGACATAAATATGTAGGTACATCATCATACATGATCTTCAAAACATCATGATTCCGATGTGAGAGAGACTGAGCTACACAGGATTAGCGCTATCCCCTTCTCGTCATAATAAACCCTGCATTGGTTATTAAGGGGCTGCAACCTCCTTTGAGGTGAGTGGTTTCAAAACCACAAGCTTGAAGTCAAATCAAAGGAATTATTTATAGCTTAATAACAAGAAAACCTTTCACGTTTCCATACATTCCATCAATTACTACTATCAGTAATATAATATTCATGCACGAGCTTTGTCCAGGAAGCAATCACTTATTAAAATTCCAACTGCCAAACGAAACTCCACCGCATTCCCCAGACATAAAGCTCATTCGAGCTCAGCATAGTTCGGTGTGAGGGTTTGTTGTGACCAGGTAACCATGGTTACCGACAAAAGAAAACAAGCTCTGAATCGGTTAGTCGCCTATGTTTATTCTGCTAGTTTTGCTTTGAATTTCAGTGGTTTTTATAAGGTTTTCCGACTAGTTGACAAGTCTGATGAACGATAAACAAATTTTAATGGGTTTTGCTAGAATGGAAATATACTCTGTTGGTATAGAACTTAGCCCACATTTTTTTCCTTACCTACTTGCTTCGTAGGTATGAAATATGGTCGTCCGATTTTTTAGTTTAGGTTTTTATGTTTATTCTATACCTATAGTGGTTTTAGAAATTATAATGAGATAGCCCCTTAAAATTGAACTTCTTTAGATTCCTACTCACATGCAATTAAGGTTAAATCGGTAATAACATATTTTGAATTCTTAGGTCGGGAACAAAATTTTGGTTTCGCAATTTTATAGGAAATTGGCAAATAAATGGATACTATTAGGTAAACATAATAAAAAAATAGTGACTGTGCCAGCTTTTATGTACAAGTCAATATAAAATTGACTTCACCAACACCTCTAAGTTCCTAATGTAGGCGTGATTTCCCTCAGATTTTTCCATCAATCATTCTATAAGTGTTTTCTCTTAACACACAACAAAAAGCCTCGCGTGTTTGAAATCACAGTACCTACCTAGTGACCACCCCCTTAACACCGTCGGGTGACTTCATAGGTCACCCTTCGCCCCCAAACATTGTTGCCTTATTAAAAAAACATTGTCGTGATTTAGGTTAATTTATTTTTATAGCAACACCGTTAACCTTTGCTTGACATTAGTGGTGATGTGTTTAAAAACACAATTGAAAAAAATGAGATTTTAATGGGTTTTTTACACGACGCGGCAACGCCTTGTTTTGATGACATCGGTGTTTTGTCTTTGGCTTTCCATTAAAGTTGTTTGAGAGCCAGTCAATGGGTAACGTATAGAATAGTTGCTCTGTAGGTAAAAGCAACTCAAAAATCCTAAAACACATTAACAAAGTCAATTTTTTAAATCGAAATGTTTAAAACTTGAAGTGTACCGTATTACCGTATTACGTAATCGTATTACGTAGCCGTATTACGCCCAGGCCTACGAAAAACAGAAGTCCGTAGGTCCAGGCTCTGTAATGACCGCTACCGATTTGTGCTCACCAGTTGGGGCCACTGGCGAATAAGGTCCTTAAGGATAGCATTAAAAGTTATTATTACGCGCACGTAAGCAAAGTTTGACATAAAATAATTTAATGCCATAAACTCGTGATTAAATCAAACATAGATAGTGCTGTAGCGTTACGCGAACTCATTTTGTTCAAAAGAAAGAAGGACATACTTACTTATATTTCCATACGGAAAAAAAAAACTTAATGCAGTTGTCGGTAGAACAGTAACTGAATCTGCTATAGGCGTATTTTGTAAATATTAAAAAAATCGAACTGCATCCAATTGGGATTCATAAAAATACGGATCTAAGGTCTAAAAAACTCAGACCGAATTCGGATATTGCTTACGTACTAATCTGGTCTCTGATCCAAATTCAAGCTATTCAGGGGCCACCTTTGGATGATGTCCGATTAGAAAGCGTTCATACAAACAGCACTACGGCTACGGTCTGTCAATATTTTGTTATTTTGTGAAATCGGATGACAGTAGTCGGATCCAGTGCGTAAACTACCATACAACTAGTTCTATGACTACTACGGAACGTATTTTCACGAATTCGGATCGGATGCAGTAACCGCTCTATGACTGTATATGCACTGTATAATAAAATAACAACTTGGATAATATTGTGTGCCTGACCGTTACTCGCGTGTATCAGGGGTATTTTATGTATAATTACTCCAAGGGTGGGTGTGATTACTGTGGGAACTTTCAACCGTTATTGTTAATAATGGGAAATGTTATTTTTTTATGATGTTTGACGACGCTGATCAGAAGGTCAAGGTATTTAAATGGTGATTGGTAATTGCAAGTTAATATGGCGACTTATGGTATCAGTGGATTAGTAAGTAGCATTAGAATAATAATCGAAACGAATATTCTAAAGGAAATCTCAGGAATTACTGATCTGATTAGGTACAATATCACGAAAATAAAGAAAAGAAAGAAAAATATTACGAAGTGTCATAGGATAATACATAAGGTTAGTTTTTTTTATATACTTACTAGTGCACTGTTACTGTAAGGATATCTGTGGGAATCCACGGGAGTATGGCTGCAAGACACAGCTAGTATCTGATTTATTAAATAATTTACACAATAAATAAAAAGAAGTTTCTGCCGAAACCAGGGATTGAACCAGGGACCTTTAGATCTTCAGTCTAACGCTCTCCCAACTGAGCTATTTCGGCTGTGACTATACGAGTCAAATTTACCGTCAATATTAACAAAAAAGTAAGTCAAGGTGAAACCACAGCTGTTATTTTCAGTACCTATCTGTTATAAATAAAATTGATAAGCTATCTGCAATGATAAAACCATAATTAATAATTTAATTATATCTACTTAAATTAAAGGTCAACAATTTCACGTCATTCAATTTTTAAATTTTTATACTGTTAACAGTTATGTAGGTAGACTCTCGCTTTGTACCTAATATATTTAATACATAACAAAACACCAGCTGTCTCTATATAAGCCAAAATAAACAATTTACATTCAAAAAACAGATGTTTCTGAAAATATTTCTGGAGAAATTGTATTAAATTTGAAACGGGTTATAGGTACAGTCAACCTCACGTACAATGTCCATGTTACAATTTGTAAATGACAACTAGTGACTCTAATTTTTAGTATAGCTACTAATACTGTTATAGCTCCCTAGGGATGTGCCCTAACAGGCGTTGTACATAGGGGGTTCCGGGGTGTTTTTTTTAAGAGCTTTCAGAACCCCTTCTGTACGCTGATGGTGATCACCGGGATACCTATACCTAGTCTCAGTGCGATAAAAATCCCAAATTCCCTGGTCTTTTTCACACAAGCAATAAAGAAGGGTACTCTCATAGCCGTCTAGATTCATACACAAATCTTTTCTCATTCTTCCGCAAACTTCCAGTTTCTTCATAAATTTTCACGTTGAGCCGTAGATGATTGTACTTACTAAACGTCTGGGACATGCCACAGATCATCTGCAAACAAGTAACATTTAGTTCAGAGTACTACTACCGTCCATTTATATTGTAAGCTATTTGGTAAGACAGCTGTCCGTTTTAGGGGCTCTGGTATGTGGAATATTTGTCGTATAAAATGGAGTATCTGCTCGTTTTTTGTCAAAGGTGGAAGTTTTGTTGTGGTGGCCCAGTCCCCAGGCTTACGCCAGGTAACTTTGGTAATAAGGTAATAGGGTACTTTGTGTAATTTATTTAATTATCACTACGCGAACGGTCGAGGAGCTCGTGGCTAAATAATAGCAGCCGCACGGGTCGATCTTCAAGGTTAAACTATGCTTGCATAGGTTGGTCTGTGGATGGGTTACCATCTTAACATACTGAGACTTCTCCGTGATTCGGAAAGCACGTTAAGCCGTTGGTCCCGGCTCTCATTTGTAGATCTTTGGCAGTCGTTACGGAGTCAGAAGCTACATAATCTGACACCAGTCTTGCCAAGGAGTACCGTGTTACCCAGTTAATGGGTTGTGGAGGTCTGGTAGGCAGCCGCTCCACGTAAAATACTTGGTTTTCAGCTGAATCCGGTTTGACTGGAAGCCGACCCCAATATATTCGGGAAAAGGCTTGGCAGATGATGACTACTCGAACGGTGAAGTAAAACATCGTAAAGCAACCAGTGTTCACTAAAGTCAAAATCTGAATCCATGTGACATCAGCCATCCCGCAGCTTGCGCACACCCTAGTACTAGATAATCCTTATCCATCCTTTCAAAGAGGAGGTAACACAGCAATGGAAACATTATATGTAATTGTACCTATATGCAGATAAGGCTCCATTTGATGACGTGTCGATGCGTCTTTTATCTTCAACACAAACATAATTAAGTCATAAAAAAAAACAAATAAAGTTTGACACCAGCAAATTATCAATGTAAATTGTTAGGTACTCCTCAATAAAATCGGACCATAAAAATAAAACCTTAACGGTCTGGAATCCTTTATTATTGTGTGGGTTATAAATTAAAATGCCACTGTACACGATAATCATACAAATTGAGTGTCAGAGATGAGATGATATGACGCTGTGGACAAGTGCGATTCTGTCAGCAGTGACATGGCGAAGGTGATTGTCAAAATGTCAAAAATGTACATGTATACAAACGCCATCGAAATGTCATGTGATCAATCTTCAATATTTCAGCAATTCGAAAATCGCCATAACTAATAGAATTGCACTTTAGTTTAGAGCCCAAGGACTGATTTCGGGATTAAATGAAAATGTTATCATAGTCATAATTATAAATATGTATTCATTATTTAACGGTTTATGTACACACATTTAACAAATATATAAGAAGAAGGGAACAGAAAAATAGGTACAAAGGTATTGCTTTTATAATATTATTATATTATAAATGAAAATTTTATCATACTCATTATTTCGGGCTTCAAATGTGACTGACTTTATGTATATCGGGCTGGTGTTTAGTATTCCGGATGGCATATCGTTATTTTTAACCCCCACCAAGGGTGTTAAAACTCGAAAGTTTTAAGTAGTCTATTGCATCATAAGTAGTTCCTCAACGGATGAACCGATTTTTTTTTGCTTTAATTGCCTTTAATTTTCGATTATAAAACACTGTTTCAGTAATTTATAGAAGGGTAGACGGATCATAGCTTCCTACTTTCTGCACCTATTAAACACTATAATTCCTACATCATTTAACTAACTGCATAGCGGTAAATGGTATATTTAATTTAGATACGAACATCCTGTCTATAAGTTTCAATCTGATTATTAGAGAATTTAATGAAGACTGCGTCCCGTTATGTGCAATTAGTTGCAAGTTGCAAGCACGGGAAATATATTATATAGAACTAGCGACCCGCCCCGGTTTCACACGCTTCCGCTCAAACTTACAAAGTAAAATTAAAAACACTTTTTGTAGATACTCGTATTGATATATTCTCTAAAACTATAGTACCTACCTACGCATTTTTTTTTGTTCTATCATCTATAGTTTTCGCAGCGCACGCGATGTAAGGAATTTTGTACGTAATTTTTTTCCGACATCGTCATGAATCATCGTCATATTTCAGTCAATTTCCAAAAAACTTCATTGAATTATACACCTAAACCTTCCTCATGAATCACTTCGTCTATTGGTGAAAAATATATGAAAATCCATTTGGTAGTTTTTGAGATTTTCGAGTACATACAAACTATCTAAGTACCTATAACTGTTATATATCATATCCTGTGTAAGTGACAAGTAGGTTGTGTTGCAGAAATGTTTCAATGATTGATATCTATAAGAGATTTGTTGGTGAAATATTGATTTATTGTGCTTTTTGATTGGAATAGACATTGCTTTATAGTGGTTCTAGACCCCTACATATAAGTATAGCTAAGAGCCGATTTTTCAATACTCTGAAAACTTTTATCTAAAGAAAAATTGTTGCGGTTTGGCAGCATTTGGATAGAAAATATCTCAAACAGCCCTTTTCGATGTTCAGTTAAAATTTATCTGACTATTGAAAAATTTGCCACAGAGTAAACAAATGTGAGCAAAGATGAATGATGAAACTCTAGACAGGTGTTATTCAGACAGCGGTAGCGTGGCGAAGGCGTAAAAGGCGTAACGTCAAAAATGTATAGGATTGACAGACGCTGTCAAAATGTCACGTCGCTTATAAAAACGCACTGTATTGTCTTATTTTTTTGTTTACGTGAAAATTAAAAAAAATACGTGACCAATATTTTTTGGAAATCTATCTCATGAACGCATTAGATTTTTTCAGTAAAATACCCTATTTGGCCATAGGTTTCGCTGACAGATGTCACTTGGTTTAGAGTCACTGGATAGACTTTTGAGGTTAAACTCATATCATTTAACAGGACTGCTAAGCTTGAAGTCCGAGTCACGCATTGAATGCTTGCTGGTTTTGGTCACGTGCTATTGAGTTTATTCAAAAGGGATTTCTCAGAAGCCGCTCAAATTTGAATTTGGCTTATGTAATTTCAAATCTTAACCGATATTACAAATGCGAGAGTCAGTTTCTTTGTAACACTGTCATGCCTTATTTATTTATTTAACAGTTTATGTACACACATTTAACAAATAGGCGATTAGGCGAGATAGATGGAATTTTGGAGACGGTTTGAAGCTACTTTAACGGAAGCTATTTAAATTATAAGGGACTAAATTCTACTTTAGAAATATGGGTCTTTTGACATTTAATACTAGAGGAACGACGGGAATGGGAACCTAACTCAAATGACATTTATCGTTTGACAGTTATCCCGCCATCTTGGATTTAACCGTCCATATAACTCAATGACGACTAGAAGTCGTATCTAATCGTCTATAGCAGTCACATCCTTGATCTAATAGTCGCTAGATCTATTTTGTGCGACCGCCATCGGTGCAGAAATATATTGATAGTATTTATTTCAACAAACTTATAGTAGGTACTTAATAAGAGGCCGTGAGATTACTGTGCAAAAATATGCAGTAGTTTAGATTCACCTGTCCGGGACTGATTGAGAATCCAGACTAGGGTATAATATATGGACATAATATTTTATAACATCATTTTTATTTTTCGAAGTGTTAGGCAGAGGTAACCTAATAATACAACCACATTTCGCCACAATCGTCTAAGTCTCATGTCATATGGGTGCTAGTCTATAATTTACTCTAAGCTGCTACTGGGGAATTTCCGATTTAAAACCTGAATCAATGGCTGTTCTAGAAATACAACCAAAAACCTCAAGCTTGGCAGCAGCGCTGCTATCAAAACAGTAAGTAAAGGCTACATTTAGCTAACAGACTCACACAATTTCCTACGTTAATGATTTGTTTAGCTCTTGTTAGTATAGTTTGACAATCTACTTGGGTTTTACTTGACTAGTCAGTGAAAAACTGAGATAGCTCCTACAATCGAAAAATCTACCGATCTAATAAAACGTTAAGAAAAAGTTAGCATTTCATCTGATAATTTCACTTCGTTTTTTTTTTGATGAAATAATTTATCAATTGATGTCAGACTCTTACTGACTAAAACCACCCGTGTTCCTTCAACTGCCTTTTACGCTTCAGGGCCGCAGTAACTCTTTCGAATAATTCCACCTCTGATGAATTAGCCTACTGTCAATATCTGCACTGTGTCGCAGACCCGTGCGCCAGCGCACCGTATAATTTAAGGCGCAGCACTCAGCTGACATGTGTTTCCTATCGATAATTTAGTAGCCTGTCAATAATAATAAACCACGCTTAATTATCTTACGTGGACACGTAATAGCTCTGCGTTTAAGAGGAATAGAGAGAAAAAGGGTTTATATGTTTCCGCTGCCAATGGATATGATCTTGGAGAGCAGTTTATTCGTTTGTTTTGCTTTATCATAGAGGTATAATCTGTCTATGGCAAAAACAATAGTATTTATAAAAACCAAATTCATTTACAAAAAAAACATTTAATCGATTGAAATATTCGAAAGAAATTGGGTCACATCAAATCATCAGTCACTGAGAGACCGGGTATAAAAAACAAGAATAACATGGAAAACTTTTCTTTGTAAAAAACCGTTTGTGACGTTATCTACAAATCAAAACACATAACACAATAAACATTTAAGAAAACTGAAACACAATTAACGGAATATGACATACTTAAGTTAAAATCAAAATGGCCGCTACATTTCAAAATGGCGGTTACGGAATCAACTCACATGTCATCACGCTAATACATTATAACAGGGAAAGCTACCATTAAAAACTGAAGGAAAGTCGGAACGGCGAGTGATCGATGCATGTTAGTTATAAAAATGATTTATTTGTTGTGCATTGATGCAATCATAGATAAAAATGATATGTAGTCAGTTTTACATGCTATATGGTATATTTATTGTTTTATGAATGTAGTTGTTTCGTTTCCTATAAGTTTTATAATTACAGAGGAAACATTTTTTTTTATTTGGTTGTCTTATAATTTAACTAGCTGCCGTCCGCGGCTCCGCCCGCGTGTATATCGAAAGTTATACCAAGGGAACATACTCCCGGAATAAAAACTATCCTATGTCCTTTCCCGGGACTCAAACAATCTCTATACTATAATTTCATCAAGATCCGTCCAGCCATTTGCGCGTGAAGAAATAACAAACATACACACGCACTCACAAACTTTCGCCTTTATAATATTAGTGTTATGTGATGAGTGTGATGTGAAAAGTGTGATGTGATAGTGTGATGTGATTAGTGTGATGTGATATTAGTGTGATGTGATATATACAGGGTGTCCCAAAACTCAACGTCAAGCCGAAACGGGGTGACAGGATTGATCATAACCATCACGAGAAAAATCTGAAAAAAAATCTATCCCATGCAGTTTAAAAATTATGGGCATTTTAAGAAAAACCTAGAAATTTGATCAAACTGTACCATTTTTCGGTTATTGTGGTTATTCTTTTTTATTTTTGTTCATTTGAACTTTGGAAACGTAATCCTAAATAACATTTCTAGAATCCCAATAAAAAATAATGACACAATTGCCTCAAGTTTCCGAGAATTGAGACTATTTGTTAAACTACGAATTTAAAATTTTCAAGATTCGTCGACTTTGACAGGCCCTCCTATAAAAAAAATGTACTAGAGTGCCTTGGCAAGTGGCATTAAAAGTTGGCGCATTTAATCAGAATTCTAAAATGGTACAATACTTGTTAGTTCCATACAATAGAAAAGAGTAAAAAAATTAAAACCTCAAGTAACCCGATTTTTGCTATCTCATTTTACTCAGTTAAAATGTTTTTAATTCACACAAGCTCTAGGTAGGTTCTTAATTTTAAGACAAAATGATGAGAGAGATGGATAATGGGTATGTTCGCCATGAGTGAGCGAGACAGATAGTGACGCCACTTTTACCAAAGTGAAAAAAAGTTAGTAAAATTAGTAAAATAATTAATACGAATACGAACGTGCGCAGTAGACGAATGAGCGAAACGTACTAACTGGTTGGTGTCGGACTGGTAGCGTAGCCATTTGCTTGGCTGAAACTAGTGCGAATGAAACAGATAGATGCCATAGCATCTATCTGTTTCATTCGCACTCGTTTAAACGACGCATCTCCGTCTCAATGCGTGGCGTCACTATCTGTCCCGCTCACTCATGGCAAACATACCCATTATCCATCTCTTTCATCATTTTGCCTTAAAATTAAGAACCTACCTAGAGCTTGTGCGAATTAAAAACATTTTAACTGAGTAAAATCTGATAGCAAAAATCGGGTTACTTGAGGTTTTAATTTTTTTACTCTTTTCTATTGTATGGAACTAACAAGTATTGTACCATTTTAGAATTCTGATTAAATGCGCCAACTTTTAATGCTACTTGCCAAGGCACTCTAGTACATTTTTTTTATAGGAGGGCCTGTCAAAGTCGACGAATCTTGAAAATTTTAAATTCGTAGTTTAACAAATACTCTCAATTCTCGGGAACTTGAGGCAATTGTGTCATTATTTTTTATTGGGATTCTAGAAATGTTATTTAGGATTACGTTTCTAAAGTTCAAATGAACAAAAATAAAAAATAATAACCACAATAACCGAAAAATGGTACAGTTTGATCAAATTTCTAGGTTTTTCTTAAAATGCCCATAATTTTCAAAATGCATGGGATAGATTTTTTTTCAGATTTTTCTCGTGATGGTTATGATCAATCCTGTCACCCCGTTTCGGCTTGACGTTGAGTTTTGGGACACCCTGTATAAGTGTGATATGTTTTGTAAAACTTAGCTCTGGAAGAACAGATACAATTACGAAAATTCTATCAGTGAACCAAGTATCGAGTAGAAAACCAAGTGCCTGATGCAGCTTTTTATTAATAGGTAAATAATGACATAGAAAAATGCCCCGCACAAAAAGCTAGTTTCCGATATACAGGATAAATGTGGTATTGATCAACTCGTTGTGATTCCTGAAAAGCTACAGTTAATTTTGCTAGCCGATTTTATAGAAATTCTTTGCCTGTTTTATCTGGGAATGGCTTCCCAGACGGTCATTAAAAATGAAGCACGTATAGTGATGAAAAAACTATAAAATTGATAGGTACAACCATGGACATTGAAAATACCAATTTAACATGTTGTTTTACCAATATTTACGATGGCAAATAAAAATCACACTTAAAACATTGATTCTTGTTGTAGTCTCGTAAAATATCGACAGAAGACATTAAACTTTTTATTACTTCTCGACCGCTTAAAATGTAACTTGGAGGTTTTATATGTATTTTTCCACCGTCCAAATTTGTTCGTGAAGTTTTATCTTTGTAGGAAACAAGAACCTAAATCACATGAAACTGAAAAAGCCTTATTAAGGCTTCCACAGGCAGTGTGACATGAATAGATATGTGCCAAGGAAGCGACGGCCATTTTTAATAAAAAAATTTTTACGTGTAAGTAAGTACTTACCTATCTATTCATATTAAAAATCGGTTGTCCTGACTGAATATGAACGCACATCCAAAACTATTATGTCAGGCTTGGTATATAGGCTTAAGCATCCCCTAAGATTTTTTTTTGAACATTTCATCTATAAGTGGGTAAATTGGGCATTATTTAAACCTTCATGTTCTTTGAAGCCGTCATCTACGCGGACGAAGACGAAATAATAAATTTAAGTTGTCGCAAGTTGTTGAGCAGACAGGCGCGCCAAGGGTGGATGTTACGATACAAACAGGCGTTTTTGAGTGTTATAGTCCTCGCCTTAAATACAGAAACAAACTAGCAGAGAACTCGAAATTACATTGGTCTCAATATTAATCGTCGAATTTGGACATAACGAGAATTATTTGACGCTAAGGACATTTTGTCCAAATTAATGCTATGAAATACAACCATGATAATATAAAATCAAACTGCGATTGAAAAATCTTTTACATGGGCCATTAAATTTTAACGATACCTTCTCCTGGTAAATAAACATTGTGACTATAAAGTTACTGTGGTTTTTGTAACGATCATAAATAAATGTCAGATGCTAACTATTTAGGTTGTGGGTTTCGACTAGGCTACTAAACTTAGACCACTAACGAGAGGTTGTAGCGGCATCAATGTCGCCACAAGAAAAAGTAATGAAGCGAAATTTGTACGGCAATAAAAAGAACCGCATCGATATCTATCCCGCTAGCAGCGAACTACTAATGAAATCTTACATCGTAGTATCAGAGCTATCCGTGCGATTTGAACATATACAACAGTCCAAATATCAACTATGGGGCAGTTGCCCATTGGACACAACAATCGCCCGGACGGAGGGTCCTCCCTTTCAAAACCGCGTCACTGGAACGCAAAGGAGGAGGAACACGGATGGGTTTTAGTCAGTAAGAGTCTGACACTTCCTTCCGCACTGCCCAGAGCGGGTGAGTCATTTGATGATTTCCCGTCCTTAAAAAAAGACCAAAAATTGCGAACATCGTCAGTCCGTTTACTGTAAAATACTTGGATATGTTCAAACCACATCCAGTAAGACTGGTAGCCGACAAGCCTAAAGGCTTTACCCAGGCTGCAGAGACAGATTGCGACCACCTAAAAGCCTGCAGGGCTACAACTCAATACACGCAGGTGTCGATAACTAGATCAGTTATGTTCAAGCCATTAATATAAGTGGTATAAACAGCTGCGTGTCTTGCATTGTTAATTTTCTTGTCAATAGGTAATGTAGGAGCCACGGCTAAATAATAATGACCGCACGGGTCGATCTTCAAGGTTGAATCGCGCTTGACGAGGTTGGTCTGTGGATGGGTGACAATCTTTACATCGTCGTTGCTTTGAAATCTCCTATGTGTAAAAAGTAACTTTTCGAGAATAAATAAAAAACAGTAAGTTTTTTATTTATTCTCGAAAATTTACTTTTTAAAATGTTGGCTGACACTTGAGTTTTTTTAATAATGTTATTTGCTTTATCGATATTATTAGTACTCAGTCACATGGAAGTTTTTGCTAACTTTGCGTATTCAAAATCGCTTTTCAAATACCTGCAATACTCATTTTCGACAAAAGTATCGTGTAGTTTTTCGTTATTCCTTTAAAATAAAATAACTGTAAGACTCAACAGTGGCTTAAAATTCACATCGGAGAAGTCTTTCCAACTTGAATCGCCTAATTTTGGTTCAACATTGCCCTATTCTAATGTCAAAAAAATAAAAATACAATTCCAAAGAGGTCCAAACTCCATAGAACCTCCTGCTAAAGACAGGACAATTGAAAGTCATTGAATGGCTATGGTCTCCGTAATTACTGGCAACACTGCAATAAATCACTAATTAGTAGTGATTAGGCGGTTATTTTCTTAATTGCGAGTATTGCGACCTCTCTTTGATTCATACCGTTGCTGAGTTATGCGAATTCTCCTTGGGTTTACTGTTTTAATTTGTATTATTTAGGTCGGTGTGGCATTGGTTTGTTTGCGATTGGTACCATATATCTATGGGTGGTTTGTCATGGAATCTCTGGATGATTTTTATTAAGAAGTAAAATTAACTTTCGATTTGGCTTTGTTACAAGATTTAAAAAAAAATGTTCCGTAAAATGTTGAAACAATTATTTCAGAACTATTTGCCAGATTAATGCATTAGAGCAAAATCCAAGACTCCCAGACACTACATATTTTTTAAGTAACAAAATGTGTGGTGATAGAATAGTGTTAGTATGTAAGTACATTGAACGTTCGTATGTATGCGTATAAGTACAATGTATCTCAACGATAAAAGAATCCCTCGGTACTTAACTACACAGATACAAAATACTATCAGAATTCATGTTGAAATTTTAATAAACACACGTACACCACATCAAAGGCACCGTACTACTCATCATCGTTTACCCACGAAACAAAGGATATTTTTTAAGCCAATTAAGTAGTCAATGCAGCCTCCTGCAGGCCGCAAAAGATGAAAGATGCATACAATTTGAGCGTGCACAGACCTAGTTATTTTGCTTCGGGTAATTTACGCCGAGCCGAGTAGTTCTATAGACGTGACGACCTCTCAATCAACTGTGGATAAAGGCTGTTTAAAATATACAAGCTTATAGACAACCAGCTCCCGGTATAAGTAACTGAATTGAAGCACGTTTCAACCAAGTTCATTCATTTTTATGGTTTTTTTTTGGTGATTTTTGGGGCTGTTTAAAAATATTAGCAGTCTTTTTCATAAAAAAAAAATTAAAACGTTCAAATTCAAGTACAATATCATCTCAGCAACAATAAATGACCAGAACTTTTCAAATTACAGGTGTTCTCATAGTTTGCGACTGCGATCGTTCCATAAAATACGGGAATTGTCCCTCTGAGATCATTACTGATAAAGTATTCAAATATTTTAATTCAATATGACCATTCACAGTGTCTTCTGTAAAATCCATTTCACCAAGGTAACGTAAATATTTAACGTGACGGTAAAATATGACGTAATAGCCCCATCCCATCACTTCCCATGGGTGTCGTAAGAGGCGACTAAGGGACTCATCAGAGAATGGGCATCAGCATTTTCTGTGCATTGCAACACTGCGATCTGTTATGGCAACCCCCTCCTGGGGAAGGCCTCTGTCCAGCAGTGGACGTCTTTCGGCTGGTATGATTATGTTTTTTTTTTGTTTTTTTTTTTTGCTACCAGCTGAATACCTACCAGTATTTTACATGGAGCGACTGCCTATCTGACCTCCACAACCCAGTAACTGGGTAACACGTTAACCATTGGCAAGAAATGTGCCAAAGTATCTGGCTGCTGACTACCCGTAACGACTATCAAATATCCTATCACATATCTATAATAAATGGCAACCGACACCAACGGCTTAACGTGCTTTCCGATTCACGGAGGAGTATCGATAAGTAAATGGTCACCCATTCACGGACCGACCTCGGCAAGCGGTTGCTTAACCTTGAAGATCGACCCGTGCGGCTGTTATTACTTCTGTTTACACAAAAATAATAAAAGCAAACACGCTGTA
Organism: Mamestra brassicae; assembly: GCA_905163435.1. Taxonomy (NCBI): domain Eukaryota; kingdom Metazoa; phylum Arthropoda; class Insecta; order Lepidoptera; family Noctuidae; genus Mamestra; species Mamestra brassicae. The sequence continues at coordinate 10,953,927 of LR990989.1, read as the reverse complement.
CATCCCAGTGGGTTGTCTGTCAAGTTTTTGTGGGCTCAGTTAAGGGAGAGGCCACACGGTGCGGTTCACCGCCGCACACATTTTACATCAGCGGTCTGCGGTGCATACATCCTCCATCATCTTGGTTCGGTGAGCGTACGCACGGCGGCGCCGCACCACACCATATACCGGTATACCATGGACATTTGTATGTATTACGCCGCAACGACGTCGCTCAGGCACCGCGCCGGAGCCGCACCGCAACGTGTGGCCTCTCCCTAAGTCCTGCCCTAACTTGAATCACGTTGCTCGGTACTTGACCAATGTAAAATATAAATAAACATTTTTTTGTTCAAGCCATGCTGGTTTGCACAGTGTGCGAGTTGATCTAGATACGTAACCATTTGTTTTGTTTTTATTTTGTTGTTGTTATTTGTAACGGGATTTTTAACTGTTGTAGGTTTATTTTTTAATAGTCTGGTTTTAATTTTTTTGTGTGTTTTTTATGTTTACTTCTGCTACTACTACACAGTCTGTAGTTGTCCTATTGAAGAGGCAATGACATGCAGGGAAGGAGTCTTTGTTTTGTACAATTATGATTAAGTATATATTTTATTTTTTGTTTTTATAACTTTAGTAATACTCTAATTTATTTCAATATTTTTCATGAAATCATTGTAATTTGGGGAATCATTGATTTAGAAAGTACTGGCGGTCGATTCTGTAAACATGTCGGAGTGAAGGCTTGGGTGAAGTGATTCCGAATTGATCTGTCATTACATCTTGATAGCACGGATTGACAGCTTACTTTGTAATCACTTCACTCAAGCCTTCACTTCGACTTGAATTGCTGAATTTTAGAGTGTCACACTTTGCTCTTGTATCTATTTTAAACGCGTGTCTGTATTTTATAATTCTACAAATAAGATTTTTCACCCATCTATATACAATAAAAAACGATACATTTTGGATCGTTAAAACTTATCATTTTGGGATTTAAAAAAAAATATATGTATATAAGAAAAAAGTTAGGTAAAATAACGTTGGCACGTTCAAAAAAAGTTCAAGCTGCTTTACTGTCTGAAAAATTACTTATGTGTCAAGAAAAAACATCAAGGTAAGAAATTAAATAAATTATGTTATTTAGGTTCAAAATTCTTGTTATTATTATTTAACAAACCCTTTCAAACGATGAGGTAAAATATCGATGTTTGGTATCGCAGACAAAAATAATAAAAATCAAAAACATACTTAGTTGACACTAAATCTTTATCGGTCGTTGCCAATATAAGTGATATTTTTGTCCGGTTTACCTGAATCAAGGTTTTAAGAAAATTAAACACGGGCAAACTTGTTATTTTAGAATTATTTTACCTTTTTTTTGTTTAAAACCCGTGTCTTGTTAATCTAAGGTTTTATTCAAGTTTTTGGAACATCAGTTTTACAAGTTTTTATTTTCTGCATCTACCCTTCGTCCGTCTACTACCACTACTGTGATCCAGAACACTAGTGTCAGGTATACAGGGTGGAGACGACGATACGACAATAAATCAAAACACTGGCTAGAATAGTTCATTCAAATCTATTTTTAACCGACTTCAAAAAAAGTAGATTCTTTGTATTTGTTCGGATTCGGTTGTATTTTTTTACGTTTGTTTCCTCATAACTCTGTCATTTATGAACCGTTTTGAAAAATTATCCATGTCTTGTGAAATTATATACGTTCCGATTGGTCCAATTTTATCAAAATCGGTTCAGTAGTTTGGTTTTTAAATCAATTTCTTGTTTTTAGTTGTTTTTTTATATGTTTTAACTAACTTTGTCTATGTATATAGATACAAACTTTTGCCCGCTTCTTCGTACGCGCATATTTCGTATTTTTTCGTTCCCATATAGCCTATAGTCTTCCTCATAATTGTGGCTATCATAATATAAAAATAAGTTTCCAAATCTGACTGCTAGTTCCAGAGGTTAGCGCATATAAACAAACTCTTCAGATTGATTATATTAGTATAAATATTATATATAGTATAGATTTAAACAATAACCATTACTCGTTTTTGAATGTTGTTGTTTTCTTAATGTTTTTGTTTTTGAATTATTTTCTTCGGCAATACTTTTATTTCCCAAACAAACACATGTAAGTGTTTTGTGGCATAAAAATAACTAAATTATGTGCGTGTGCGCAATATTTTTAAAAATATTGCGTACCAGCACATAGATAATTACATTACTTCATAATAATTATTATCAACATGTCTATCTTTGTGTATTAAAAATAAACTCGGAGACATTATCTGCGCCCCAAATCAGTGGTCATTAAAGGCTTGACTTTTATGCGAAGTTAATTGCAATAGTTATATGGTTATTAGTACCTAAGTTATAATTACAGTTTAATGAGTTGCATCAACAATATAAAAAATAAATAAGTAACAAACAGAATTTTTATTCTAACCAGAAACTCAGCTCTATATTTTAAGTCATTTACTCCAATTCGTTTCAATGGAATGACCTTATTTTTTTGATATTATACGAAAGAATCACGTTGTCGTGGCAACTGAATCATTTGGAGTGGTAATCGTTTCTTATAAAATACTAGCTGTGCCCGGCGTGGTGTTACCCGCGCAGCTAATATATATATAAAAAGTAGCCTTTGTGTTGATCCAGGGTGTCCGCTTCCTTCATACCAAATTTTATCAAAATTGGTCCAGCCGTTTGCGCGTGATGAAGTAACAAACATACACACACACTCAGAAACTTTTGCCTCTATAATATTAGTGTGATACCCCAAATAAAATAAATCATCTAGATTAAAATAACCAAAAAAGATTGACGTGTAAAAATGTTATGTTTATCCTACTTGCAAAATAAATATCATTTATCATTAAAAATAAAAAGTTTTTCCAATAAATGACTTACCTCGACTCACTGGGTTCACGGGGACATTTTCAGTGGCTCTGTCAAGAGTAATCTGTGAACAAGAAAAAGTTGTAATTAGATTTAGTGCACAACTGAGGTGATAATTAAGTTTATGTAAGTACAAATATTTATTTATTTATTCATTCATTATTATAACACCTTCACTGATACATCCAAGGCGATGTTATAACTTAGGTACATATAAAACATTATAATACAATACATCCGATACCTTAATCATTGTTTATATGGCTAGACCTTTTTCGATTAGATTTTGCGATTTTGTTGTTTTTTATATCTCGCCGGACATATTGTAGTTTTTTAATTCTTTGATAGAAAGGTATGCCGGATATCTATATTATATCTTTATGTTCCAAATTGATCATCATCGATAGTATCCACTTGATACCAAATTAAATAGGGTCTCATCATGGTTTGGTTATGGAAAATAGAAAATATAGGAAAATATTTAAGTATGTACTGCTCTCGTAGACAGGATCCTAAAAGCCATGCACCTCGATTATTACTTACATCTAAAGAAAGAAAGAAAATTAGTTTATTCTGCCGGAAAAAACACACAGAAACACTAAAAACTAAAAAACTTATCAACTATCTTTCTCTTGTCTTTTTTTTTCTCTTTTTATTTTTTTTATTCCTTTTCTTATCTATCTTACATCTTTTTACTCATTAACAACAGCAGTTGATTGATACATAGAAGGCTTTAAACGTGGCAGTAATCCAAATATTAAGGCTACTTCTATTCAATGACTAATCACCAGCAATCACCATCAAGAGCCTTAATCATCATTAATCTCACCAACTAATTAAGTCATAGAGTGCAAACTGACATTTTATAGATCTATAATTTTGCGACCTCAATTTGCAAAGTAAATATCAATTTTTCCATTCACCTGTCAATACTAACGGAAATGGTGATAAATTCAAAGATTTTCGATTTCGATTAATTTTTTTGTGATTGCTAGTTAACTGTAAAGCGTGGGTCATAAAATAGGCGCCGGGTTGAGTAACGTTTGACGCAACAAAAGTACCAATACCGAAGTTAGACGTAAACTTATTTCTATGGTAAAAAATCGGTGTTTACAATGTTTCAGTAGTGCTCTTCTGTATGGCCATTGTGTGTCTGGTTCTGTATGGTGTCGGACGTAAAAGAATACCACCATCCCATCACTTCTCGTGGGTGTCGTAAGAGGTGACTAAGGGAATCACCAGAGAATGGGCAGCAGCATTCTCTGTGCATTGCAACAGCTATACTGCAATCGCAAACCCGCCTGCCAAGCGTGGCGATTAAAGCGACCTTCTCCAAAAAGGAGAGGGGGGGGCCCCTTTCCTAAGGAAGGTCTATGTCCAGCAGTGGACATCTTTCGGCTGATATGATGTTGATGAGTGCTATTCTGTTACAATCTCACTGTGATAACTTCGGTGAAGTGCTAAGCACGGTTCCTATGGAGAAGGCGTCGATAGACTACATTAAAATGCTATGTCACAAGTAACATACTATTAAACGGGTCCAATCTAAACTGTCATAGAAGTACGCCATCTAATTTGAATCCTTTAGCAATGTCCGCCAGCCTCCTCCGGCGATGTAAGGGCATAGCCTACATACTGCAGATCTAATCGAGGAGGTACGGATAGCAGCAAAACTGTGCCGAAAAGTTATGAGCTGTCAGTTGAAACTCAAGTCTAAATAGTTAGCTTTAAGTAAGTCTAAAGGCAGAGAAAGCAACTTTAAAGTCAAAAATATCTATTTTCTCTCTAAACTCTTCTTCGGAAAAATCTCAATTTACTTTTTGGAACTAGATATCTTGCGTATGCTCATCAAGTTTAAATCGAATCTGTTTATTATTTTCAAGAATAAGAACTTGTCAGTACGTACAAAACACGTACGTCTAAAATACTGTAAGGAGTGAACGCTCATAAGCTGGGTACTGACCGGTGTTACGGGCCGTAATGTAACATTCGCAGCGAGCATGAATTGTTACGCTGTGTCCTAAAATCCGTGTAAAACAAAACACATGCTCATTATGTGTGTGTTTCCAGGTAGTGACTGCTCGCTTTGTAACATGTAACATTACGCCCCGTAACACCGCTCAGTTACCTTAGTGTCTTTTGGAAAGGGTTGCTTCTAAATTCACAAAGATACGCATAACTAAGCTACCCTTTACCCATAGAAATAATTGCCCGTAGAAAAATTGTTATAATCGTTTGTCATTCCAAAAAATTATATGATATTTTTTCTCGAGGTTTGTCATCATAGGGAATAAAACACGATTAAGAAGTATCTTAATCTCTCATGATTACGTAATCGTAAGTGAATACGCGATATCTACACTAGCGTGCTCTATTTGTCGTCCACATAATCTCTTGAGTGAGATTTTGATATTTACTATTAGCTTCATTTGAAAAAAAATCCACTCAATAAAATGTAAATTTTTCCTTTGAATTTATTTTTAACTGTTACTTGACTTTAAGATTTCACTAGAATTTGTTTGCTACCACTACATCGACGACTAAGTCTCGTGCGATGTTGAAATAACTTCGTTTTTTCCGTCAGAATTATACTAATTAATAAAGATTACGACAGCTTACTGAAAATAGGTCTCAGAATCGTCGGCGACACGCTCATTACTCGACTCTACTCGATTGTATACCGATTAAAGGCTTGGACACAATGAGGGAGTTTTGTTATTGCTGAGATATAAAACATCAAGATAAAGGACCAATCATAATTATTAACATTTTATTTAAATCCTCAAAGTTTTAATAAATTTTCCTGATGTCTATGAAATTAACTATTTTTCGAAACTCTTTTTTTTTTCAAAATTTCATGGTCAGTGGTTTCGGAGATATGGGGAGAAGGAATGGGCAATTTTGGCAATTTACTACACATAAACATGTAAAAAAAATATATTTGATCGCCTCACAATAAGTCTTGTCATTTTATATGTCACATGGCATAATTTGAAAATCATTTTTATTTTAATTTAAAATTGAGAATGGGATGGAAGCAATGAGATTGTTCGGAGTTTGTCTGATTAGCTTAAGTTTATAAGCGACCAAACCCAGTCGTGGGGGAATTATCGACCAAACTGACAACGACGCAGTACCTTCTGAAAGTCGTTTTACGTGACTGTTTAGTCGATAAACTTCATTGATTTTTCGCTCTTACTAAGCAACGCTCACCCTAAGTCATGCCTGAAAGAGATGCCAGCATAGTAAATGCTGATGCTATCTATACTACTATACTATTCTATGCTGATACTAGCCTGCCGGGGTTGCGGAATTTATGCGAAAGAGTCACCGCGGCACTGGAACGCAAAGGGCATTTCGAGGAACATGGGTTTTAGTCAGTAAGAGTCTTACACTCCCTTCCGCTCCACCCAGAGTGGTAGGAGTCATTTGATGATTTCACTTTTGTAAAAAAAAGACCCTAAGTGTTGAAATATTTTTAAGACTGGGTAATTCTTCTACTTCTCGATTCACACCATTTTTTCTGAACTGTATTGTTCACAGAAACCGGGGGGTAGTCCACACAAAACGAGCCTTGAGAAAATCCTTATTGATGGAAGTCACAAAAAGTCTCTTTTTTACCAGATTTTTAGAAACTTTTCAACCGTGTAGATTTTATACACCCGGATAAAATCTACACCACTATGTTGGCGTTCAAAACCTACACCAGCTTTTAACTATATATTGTATATATTATCTATAAAACCCGCAAACCTCCATTGAAAAGGGAGGATCCTCCAACCAGAAGTTTGTCTGGTGTCTGGTTGGCAACTGCCTGATGATTGATATTTGGGCTGTATGTTCAAATCGCGCGGAAAGCTCTGATACTGTGATGCAGGACTTTTTTGACATACTTCGTCGCTGAGGGTATAGATATCGCTGCGTCACTTTTTGTGCCGGTAGAGATTTAGCTACGTTAGTTTTTATGACGGCATCGATGCCGCTATAGATAAACTGATCGACTGTGCCCAAGCCCTTACAATCGGTATCGAGTTTCATGCGATTGCGTAACTGTAGTAGCGAGTTCTCGATTATCATCGGACCGTGTAAACGTTTTGTGTTAGTATTAAATTACCCTGGATTTGAAATTAATATTGTACTTTATTTGAATCGAAGTTTTATGTAGTGTCGCAGGCTTTTCTTGCATAACACTGATGGTTAATTGGGATTCTAAAACTAGCTCATTTTCGCAGGTTTGTTCGTTTAAAAGACCGTCTGGGCCTAAGAAATCTGAGGAATCAACCATCGATTCGAAAAAAAGAAGCGGCAATTTTTTTAATCGTCAGATAACTGTTACGCGAGGAATTAAAGGGGCGATGTGACAGTTTTGTATGTAAGAGAGGTACCGACATGAAAACATTTAAATCCATTATTTCAATCCTTACCCAGGTAACTTCTAAATTAAATTTTTTAGCCATAAACCATTTGATACTAAAACATTTTTACTAAGAAGTTATATTATTAAAGGAAGTTATTATGACATTACAGAAATACCAACTCATAAGGCAAGTTATTTAATAAAATTGTCTGTTAAGCTATAAAACTCCGTATTTAGAACTTATAATAGAAATCGAAGAGCTTAGGAGCCTTGTTATAAGTTTTACGACAGTAATAAATCAAAGTCAGCGACTTTGTCACTTGATTGTCTATTCTCCAATCTTGAATCTATGTATGTCCTACAAATGTCATACATACGTCAAAACTACCCACTTTAATTTGACACTTGAAAAAAAGTTACAAATCAATGCACAGAAGTCTAGAATAATTGGTTATTTTTTCGTAGCTGTACTTATGCTACTGGAAGTGTTAATAATAATTACTCGCTAAAAGGTACATAGATTGCGTGAGATAGTATTATAATTTATGGACGTGGACCACCCTTGACATAGATTAGTGTCGTATCTAGTGGACTTGTTTATTATTATATCTTTGTCGTTTATTGTTTCTCACGCTATGGTTTGTAATCTATGACAAGTTGACTGTTTCGTTTTAATGAGAGGCCGGTTTTGAATTGTTTGATATTATTTTAGCTACTATTAACTGTTTGGACTGTTAATTTGATTTTATCAACAGTTTTTTTAAGAAAAACAATGGATAAACCATGTTTATGTTTGAATTATGTTTAGAATAAACCATGTTTATAGTGAATTATGAATATTTCAGTGACAGTCTGTCAAAATGTAGGGAAACGAGGTGTTTTTGATATGAAGCGGCTGCTATCGCTGCTAAAAAATTATTATAATTGGCCCTCAGATGATTGTTTTCAGTTATCCTCGTTTTTTAGACAGCGTCACAAACCAAGAAACATTTTTGCTCACAAGTTGGGGGTTCGTCAAAAAAAAATCGATTACTGATTTAGCTACAAAAGTACAATTATGTTCAAAATAACAGGCCATTACGTAAAAGAAAACCGAACAAAAAACATGACGCAATCGAAAAAGCCAAAAAAATGTTAAGGTGAAAGCAACAATTATCGTCCGCCTAATTAATAAGCATATTTTGTTCTAAAAGGTTAAATCACAGCATTATATTCGACCCGTGGCACACGACACGAAATCTCGTGGCGTAAATCAAAAGAACTATAAAATATGGCACGTGTGGCACGCGCCCACCCATGTCATGAATTAATACTATGTTGAATTGTTGAAAAATAACTTTTCTTTCTACAATTTTTACGTCGCTTTGTTCATGAGTCATTTAAACTGTTGAAAGTTTTATAATATTTTATTGAAAAGTTTAGAAATAGATGACATTTTAGAGTTTATGACGGGTTTTATTAGTTTAGTGTGTAGTGAGTTTTATAGTAAAGTGAGCTCTTCGTTTATCATCATGTTAGATAGTAGTCAAACCTATCAATAATATAAATAAAAACGTAAAAAAACTTAAACCTTGCGACTTGTCTTCCCGTTATCAAAAATCTGTCAGTTGTTTGGCATTATCTTTCTCATTGACTTTGTTTTATTGGATAAAAATGATATTTTGAATAATTGCTAAGTTTAGACATATAGTTGATAGCAAAGCGGGTGTAATGAAGTCCGTAAAGTTAAATAACATCAATAAATATTTGAAAGCCTTACTTCTCATATTAAGGCAGTATTTTATTTTATTTACAAATATAAGTAGTCAAGCCATAATCTTGTATACAGGCAAATTATCTTTGTTATTTTTTATAATCCTCTGAATAGTTTAAACTAGAGGTTTCCTAAACAGAAAAGAATATAGACTTTACCTGGGGATATTTTCTTTAAGTCAAGAGTGAATAGGCTACTTCTAAGCAAGCGTGTTCCATCGTCGACCATGTCTTTGCTTACCGTCGGGTGAGATAGTGGCCATCAAATACAAGACCATTTTATTTTGGGTGGATGTTTATTACTCAATCACGCCAGAACGGGTGAGCAGATCTGGATAAAATTTGACTCAAAACTAGTATAATAGTATTATCCCGGATTATGTTCCATTGGAACAATTTCCGACATTCACGGAGCCGCTGGTCTGCCAGCGGCAAGTACATTATAATAAAAACAGATGGATCAGAATAATGCGAAAACGAAATATCTAGCTTTTGTATGAAAATATTTTCAAGACAAACATTTTGATCGTAAACATTTTAATTGATTCGGGTACTAAAACTTTGCTCCAGTTACCTTTACTACACTCATAGTATACTAAAATCACGAGTTGTTTTAAGTAATGAATCGATTTGTTAGTATTTGTAGAACATTCATAACATTATAATTAGCAATTCAGTTCCAAACTGACTTGTTTAAGGGTTATGCAGTTAATAAATAATTTTATTAGAGTTTAGTCCATTCATTTCATTAGATTTGGTTGGCTAAATCAATAAGTTGATTGAATAATTTCAATAACTGCGTGAAACCCGACTAAAATACTTTAATTTCTGTAGTAGGTGTTAATAAACGACGACAAAAAACAGAAACATCGATTTTCGAAATAAAAGTAATTTTGAACTTGGTAGTGTATTTATTTGGAAATCGGTTTAATATTTTAGTAAAAAGTTTTTTTAATGTATTTTCTGATTTAAAGTTAAAGCCTCAAAAAACCTATTTAACGTCGCTAAATAATAAAATAAACTGTTGATGCCCTCGACTTTTTGCATTTACACATCAATTCCCTGACAGACCCGTAGTAAAAATGATTGTATTAGTGATAAGAAAATATAAGTAATTTTGATTTCATGTAGGTACCTATCTTTATCTAGTATTAATTCAAAAGCGGTACGTTTTCTAGAAGTCAGTTAAAAAACTGGCTTATTTTTACATATAAAAGAAACAGACAGATAAATGTATTTTAGTACCGCTGACTCATTCCTCACTCAAAATAGACACAAGGTAAGTCTCCAACCCCTGGTAACTAACGATGTTTGATAAGTCACAGTAATTTTAATTATCGTGTCCATAAAAGGGTGACCAACCCTAAAAGGGTAACTCCACTACCTGGGGTTGTATTTCAAAACTATAAAAAGCCTGCAATAATTGCTTCAATGAAATCAGCCCTTAAAACGTAATACGAATAGGTGAGGCAAAACAAATAGCGTGTGTTTGTGAAGCTTGTTTATTGAAATTAAATATACATAGAGTGTATGTACACGTCCAAAATTATATACAGTTTAGTAAGTGCATGAAAAAAAAAATCAAAAAAACAATCATAAAAAAAGCATTTTAATCTAAATCTACTTTACGTTATTGCGCACGGCTCGCGTCAGTATTGAACGATAAGTCGTGTCATGTCGCAAATTCGTTGCAGTGGAAACTATCTCTAAACACATCTTACCGCTTTCCATGGTCGAGCTTGGGTGGTTTTCTGTGAAAACAATTGAAAACTGTTACTATTGGTGTTCAGCTGACCGTTTAGTAAAAGTGAAAATTGTTAGGACGGGAATTGGAGTAGTCACCCTAGATTTTTTCGATTGAACTTATTTTTTCAGTATTATTATAATGCAGCAATTTCCATAAGTTTAATTCAGAAATGACCAAAATGCAGCTATTTAAATAGATATTAATTGCTATGATTCAATGTTGCATCACATATTTTAGTATTAAAGAAAATTGTAGTTATCTAATAATAAAATAGGCATCTTTGATATTAGAAAATCTAAACACCGCAATGGGTATGTGCACAGAGTCTTTAAAAAATTGTATTAATGCTTATTTTAATCCCAAAATGAACATTCAGCAAACAGATATTTAAATTGGACCGCCGGGATCACGAGTGAAAATTCAAAATGGCGGCACTAACGCAAGGGAAATTAAACGGGAAAACTGCGCACACACCTTTACATTAAAACGTAATTATTTCAAAATGAATTAAGAATTTAATTTAGTTAATGGCTGATTTAAAAAGAAAATGTGGGAGGGAAATAAAATAAAATCTGTGTCGTAATTTAAAAAGAAAGTTAACTTAAGATTTTAAAATTGGACTTACATGGTGGTATGGAAGACCAGTCCCCAAAATGGTCGTCCCCAAACTCGGACGTGTCTTGCTCCCCAGCCATCTTTTACAAGAATGAACAGTGGGTTAATACCACGGCATGAACGATCCCATGGGGCGATACCACCACCACCAGGTGAATACCATCACGCATGCGCTTTAAGGGGTGGGGCTGGACTCTATTGATTATTTCAACCCCTATTTTCATGATGAACTGATAAAAGCAGTATTCACGGCAAGGTAGACAAATTGCTAGTGGGTGGTGATTTCTGAACGGTGGTATTAATTATGTAGTACACAGAATGATTGATAGGGATTGTCCTGATCGAAGTTTTATTCAAAGGAATTGTCGAAGGTTTCTGAGTATCCAGTCTTTGAATCGAGTGACTGACAGGAATCGATATCGTGGTTACTATGTATTTTTCGTTGAAGGCATTCATTTACTAAATAATTTTGGGTGGTAAAGGCTTTTTAATATGCTGACGCTTTTAAAGAAAGTTTGATGGAAAATGGGTAACAATAGGCGGGCTTTTTAATGGGTGGAAAAGCTTTCAAACGTTGCTGGATTTTAATTGCTTTTGGGAACAAGCTGACGATTGTATGCAAAGTTATATCGATCGTCTTGTCGGATTTGTATGCCTTAGAAAGCTTGATATTTTTTGTAGATTTACTTTTGAATCTTGTTTATTTATTACTAGATTCTGAATCCTAAGGAAGATGTTACGATTCCAGGATAATATTCCATATTTCATTTCAATTCGTTCATCAGTTAAGACGTGAATAACAAACGGATAGATGGATACACATAGTTACTTACGCATTATGTAATAATATTATTTCTATGTATTTTACAGTCGCACCTTAAAAATGTTCAGTCGATTGTAAGCTCCCTTGAAAGCTCTAAAATAAACATTTGGCAAGGAACCTAAATAACCAGTCTCGTTACTTAAACAGGTCTTAGAAAACATCGATGTTTATTGTACAATTTTAATTAATATCGTTACTAATATCTAGAATTTTCTCACGGTGTTCGGGTTCTATTCCATGGGAATCATAATTCACGGATAAGAGGTAATATCGGATCGGGAATTGAAGAGATTACCTATTCCGAGCATATTTAAAAATACCTCTCTATAATATTAGTTAAAAAATGTACTTTAACTGCTTAAAAGTTTTCATTCATTTTTGCAACCACATAGGTACAAAATGCGTCGAGTTTCCCATCGATTTAACCCCACATGGGTATCGCAGGTAGTTTCCTAGTAAGTACGCGACAGCCTGGCGACGTGTATCGACAAGCATTTTATATAACAACGCAGTATATATCACTGCATGCAACCGTTTTACCTAACCTTATGTAATTTTGGCAACAGGGTTGGAGCAGCTGGTAGGTTATTTGTGGGGTTCAATGACTGCTGGAATTTGACAAAATTAAGTGGGTTTGCTTTAAAATCGGTGGTAAAATATTGATTTTGGATTTTATAAATTTGATTTCATCAAAATCTTTATAGTAGGTAGGTATTGACTTCCCAAAAACTACACATATATACACAGTATACATATAGCTGAAGGAAAGCGTTGGGTGACGATGACGCGAGTTCCATGATTTTTGTTCACCCAAAAAGTGCTCAACGCGCCTAAAGAAGTTTTCACTTAAAAAATTTGATATTTCTACATGGGCCTAAAACTACAAATCACATAGTTGCATTGGTTTCAGTATAGATCCTAAGCAGCGTTACCTAGCTACTAGACCACACAATAGCTGCGAACTTAGCACTTATCTATCAAAGTCAGCTTCAACCAAGAACAGGAAGTTCCTAGTGTTATCTAGAATCTAGACTGCATTCTGCCTAGTGGTTCCAAGTAGTAGGTAATTTCGTATGTTAGGGAACTAAAACAAATCGAATGAAAAGTTTCAATCGATTTGTTTTTGGTTCTCCGTAACACGATCTCGTCATCATTTCAGCAAGTGATTCTTCGGGCTATGTCGGCTACTTTCGCTAAAATGATGTAAAACAGACCTGAATACCATAAACTCTACTCCTCTAGATTGGATGATCAAAATAATTTAACAATTGTCAGGCGAATTGGCGATCGCGGGCAAATATTACGTAAATGTTTCTGCTTATGATCAAGAACCTATTTGAACTACTGAAATTTCTTATTTTAGGCTAGATTCTGGCCGTGGTTTCGTTTGCGTGGATAAATGAGAAATGTGCACTTTGATCCCGAATTTATTTATTCCGGTATAGATTTGAAAACTTAAAATGGCCGACATCAGTTGACATATTTCAAATTTTCCCAAACAATTTTATTATTTTTTCAATCTAGTACTTTTCACATTCTGTCGCCGTAAAACTAACACCACTACAAACAATATTTTCCCAGTAAACCATTCCGTGTCAATTTAAACTTAAAATTATTTAGTTTTAAAGTCACAGTTTGAATTGTGGGCGGAAAGCGCATTGCGGTATATGGTTAGAGGATTTTATCCGTTCCTAGAAGCACTGGGGTAATAATAGACTCTAGTAGAGCTATTATGGGCGGTTGTGTTTTTTTCTAGTTATTGCCGATTGTATAATGTGTTTGGTATAATTTGTGGGGTAAATTTGTGGTAGGTATTGGTCAAGGTTGTATAATTTGTGGTTAAGGATAAACGATATTGTAAAAGTTTAATTGGTAGTTCGATATTGATTGAAAACACAAAGATGTGTTACAATAGATACATATATATAAATATATATATATAGATTTATCTGTTATAATCTTACGGGGTCCCGTAAGATTATAATAGATCTTTATTAGATTATAATTTCTCGACATATTTTGAAAAAAAAAACATTTTGTATACAATCAATCACATCCAAATTCAATCGTTTCCAATATATCCGTGTCTTACTAAGAAAAAATAGTTTACAATTTCAAGCGATATTTTACAATCTTACGGTGTTTGCAATTTTTCGGTGACATGTACATTATTTCGATGTTCCAAAAAACGATCAGTAAGTGTAATAAAAAATGAGTAATAGTTTTATAATAACTGTTTATTTAAGTTATAAATATAATTGTAAAAATCTTGTAAATGCATAGAATAAAGGCTTTATTTGAATTGATTTTATTGATTGAACAAGAAAGGGAAGCTCATTGCATATTGTAAATTCGCATATCGATTTATAATGTTCTATTTTTGTCAGTTTTCAGGTAAGCACTTAACAAATTATTTAATGGAGTAGCCTTAAATATTTATTGAGTTTTCATAGTATTAGGATTTCGTGGAATATGTAGGTTGTGTCCTTAAACATAATCTTAAACTACAGATTTACGCTTTCTGTCTGAACTGAGCATTTTATAAACAAGAAAAATTGATAGGGCTGTAATCCCTATTATATTTTCACCATATGATTGGTTTAAATACTGTTTAGCAGATCCAAAAACAAAAAAAAAAAATTTATATTTTTTTTTACAAATAAAGCCAATAATAGTTTATCCCCTGTTGAATCCCCCAATGTTCAAGTTTATAACTTTGGTAAAAAGCTTACTTTGTATTCATAAAAAAAAAACATGTTCAATTTCTATAATGACCGACTTGTTCAACGAATCAATACTCAAAGTAAATAGTGAGCTTCGACTAGCGGTCGAAGAACTTATACAATTGCATTTTACATTCATTCAAGATATTTTAAAGCACTGCTCGATGATTTAAAAAGAAATCCCTTACAGTATTTTCTTACTTTTCCCCATTAACTTAAACATGAGCATTCTCGCGAATAATTCCACAATTATATAACATTAAAACGTACGTGCTTTACTGCATTCTCATTATAATATTGATCGTTATTTTTTGCTCAGAGCATACGGATTGACATTGTAAAGTTAACTATTGAATCTTAACCAGGCGGTGTCTTTTGATGTGCAATAAAATGTAAGCAGAAGGATAAATAAATAATTTAGGGTGTTGGTTCACTGAGGTGTAACATTTATGTAGTTTTTTTAAGCTAGTCATGTAATCCTAATTGGTTTGACCATTTACTAGACACGTTATTTGCAAAGTAATTTTAAGAGAATGATAGTCTTTCGAAAATTAATTCATTATTAGTAATTAGATTGAGGCTTATGAGTTTGATTGAATCGAAAACTTTGTTCGATTTTCAACTGTTGGCAAATTCCATCGCCATTATGCAACAAATTTAAAAATCAGACGGTCATCATCTGCCTAGCCTTTTCCCAACTATATTGGGGTCGGCTTCCAGTCAAACCGGATTCAGCTGAATACCAGTATTTTACGTGGAGCGGCTGCCTACCAGACCTCCACAACCCATTAAGACTGGTGGAAAAAAATCAGACGGTCATATATTGATAAATATCTAAGAAATCAACCTGATTGCAAGCTTCCACATATGCCTCCAAAGCCAGAGTGGAGTGGCATCTTCAGGGTACGCTCACTCCATCATAGACCTCATCCATCACTTTCCATCAGGTCTGATCGAGGTCAAGAGCAAGCCCAATTCTCAATAAAAAAGCTCTAATATTTCTTCATATTTATTCTTGGTAAGTATTTGAATTTACTGCATTAAACCAGGTGTATTGGGAACATATACATCATAATTTTATTTTTTAATCCATATTTACTTATTACCTTTTCCATTCAGTCTACGCCCTACATCTCTTCACGTAACCTCAAAAAATAAACAAAAACACATCAAAAGCAACAATGCATTCATTCTACCACCTACCTTACTTTGCGAGATGCAACCTACCATACAAGTCCACCACCTGCCATCAATGTACTCGCACCTTAATTAAACACATTTAAATAATCCTCGATTAAGTATCACTATTTAATGAATCGCTAATTTCGTTTTTGTTCGTCAAGAAGTTTTTAAATGGAATATCTGAAGAATGGAGACGGTTTAAAAGGGGAATGAATGTGCATAGGAATGTTTTGTTGGTAAACGATTTTAAGAAATAAATAGAGGAACTAAATAATCATTATTTTTGGTCGAGCAAGTCTTCTAAATAAAAATAAATAAACTAAAAAAATAAAAATGTATTTATTGTCGCCAGTTAAAACATTCATCTTAGGGTAATCTAACATATGCATCGTATATTAATGTATTGCACAAAAGGTACTGCTACTGATTCCCAAGCTAAGCTTAAGCTTGTATTTTGGGAAACATTGTTCAACCGCAGGAAGTATCACATAATAAAACACAAATACATTGGTTTGAATGTCGCTGCAGTAGACTTACATAAATAAATAAACCTCTATAATTTTAAATAGCAACTACTAAGCTCCTTCATGACGATAAGGGTGTGTTCTCACCTTAGTTATTTCGTTGCTCTTTTTAAAACGTTGCATGCCTACAGTTATTCCGCTAGTTAAAATTAAGCTTGAAAAAAAATATCATCACGAGAGGCCAGTCAGAGGCCTTTGCCTAGAGGATGATGTTGACTATAAAATACAGAGCAAATTTTTATTTTACATGTTTTTCGAAATATGGGTGAACATTTATTTGACGATGACAATACTTGTACTTTTGGTTTCCACAAAAGCACACCACAACCGCGTCTATCAGAATATTGTCAGAATGAAGGGCCAAAGGCCTAGTTCTCATACATATAACAAGTTAGTGACGAACACCTGGCTTTATGTACTACGTGTTGGCAATTTCAGATCCATAAGCGAAGGATTTTTAATGAAGTTTCAATCTTCATTAAATGTAACCGATATTCCAAGAACAATTAGTGCATTGACAGCATTGTTTTAATCCTTGACAAACTAATTAAAAACTTGTCACCGACTTATTAAGAAACCAGTCTTTTACAGAAGTAAGGTGTGGATATTACTATAATTGGGTTAGTATTTGATATTGTGTAGGTATCGAGCACGATTTTAAGTGAATTAAAAATGATACCTATAGACATTTGAAAATCGGCAGTGAAATGTGTGTTTATATTGCTCAGATGTTATATTTATTCAATTGTTCTAATATCGGGAATAACGACTATAATAAGATCAAACAAAAAACAAATATAAATCGGTTAATCTGTTTAATTTAAGAGCTACGATGCCACAGACAGACACAAGTCAAACTTATTAAATCCTTCTTTTATTGTTGGTCGCGGTAATCGCAATTTTAAATAATCGTCAGATTTGGACTTTTGCAAAATCGTTATCCCTGACACTTTCTTTAAGCCCTCAGAGCGAATGTTTTGACTTATAGTAACGTTACAGTATCGTTAACGTAAGTGAATTTTGAATATAAAAAATTGCATATGCAAATGCGACATACACAATTTGTATCATACAAAAATATGAAAATAGTATACAATTCAAATAAATATTATGTGCGAAACGAAGTACTCGTTTTATTCATATTAAAATTGTACGTGCCGTTACTATACAACAGAAACATTCGTGCTAGACACAGGTCTCCAATAGTTACATCGTAGACCAAAACATTACATTCCAGTACATTAGATCAAAATATAATCGACAATTAATTTAATCTAATCTCAAAAAGTAACTCGGATCTTACGCCATAGTGAGTCACTACGTTAAAGAACCAGTAGCAATGTTTATACAAACAGTATTAAATAAAATCTACTACGATGATGTCACCGTTTTAAATCTTCATTAAATCTTGTCGTTTTATAAATCCAACTTGAAAAAGAAGCTGTTATAGATTTATTGTAGCTTTTTGATTAGGTTTGATAAGTATGAGCTAGAGATGTACAGAAATAGCCCAGAATACCGAAGCTTCCAAATATACAACAGACTACCAGAATCAATACGGTCCATAAACAAATTATGTAAATTTAAAACCAGACTTAACAATTGACTTAATAATTGAGTTTTTTGATGGTATTACCTTAAAACAGAGCACATTACCGATATGTTTTTAGTGTGTGTGAATTATATTTATAATAGTTTTGTCAATTTACAAAATATCTATGTATATATATTTATTTCATACCCAAAAATTGTCAGCTATAGTGTCTAATTCTTGTTAATGTTGTGTTATTTTAGTTTAGTACTTTATTGATATTATTATTAAAAAAAACTAATTTTATATTATGTTATTAGCTATAACTTAGTTGCTGCGCCCTTACAGGGTCACAGTGTCAGTAACTGTGTGTACATTGTGTGCAATAAACAAATAAATAAATGATTTAGGTAGCTGCATTTTCCAATTAAAGCAGTGTCTTCTTTAAATCTCTCGCAGGGATCCACAGGCTGCCAGGGTTACGGAATACCGCCAGGTTTGCGGAATTTGTTCGAAAGAAACACCGCGGCCCTAGAACGCAAAGGGCATTAGGAGGAACACGGGCGAGTTTTAGTCAATAAGAGTCTGACACTCTGCTCCGCCCAGAGCGGAATCATTTAATGATTTCCCACCCTTAAGGCTTAAGTCAAAGTGAAATTGTATCGGCGACTACGATAAGTTAATTTAAGTTAAATTAAGGAATATGTTGTACACCGAATTATGTTTTGTCTCTTCCAGTCGTCGTATTGTATTGTTTTAATTTAAAATATTGTGTCTACACTGTACCTTTAAGCTTAGTAATCTGTGGAAACGTCGTGGATTGTACTTTAGCCTACTTTTTATTTGTTGTAATACTTACGTTAACATGCATTGTACAATTGTTTGTTTTCCCAAAATAAATAAATAAATAATAAATAAACGATAATAAAAAAAAAACAAAATGTGGTAAGGATTGAAATGTCGTCATCATGATCATCATTTCACACAGCTGGACAAAGCCCTCCCCGCAGTGTCTCCACATCGACCTATGCGTGTCACTACCGAAATGGCATGTAGCCCATCCAAACAGAAATAATTTAACTTTGTCTAGATCCATTATGACCTATTTTATTGAGCAAACCTAATGGCTAGTTTACACAATGCGAGCTAGCGTGTGAGCCAGCTTACCAAGTAGCTGCAGTGCAGTAACTCGCATCATATCGACGTATCTTACGAGTTACTGCCACGTGGGAGTTGGATAGTAGCAGTTACATCAATATTTTGTGTGTTTACTCGCCTGCTCGGTGACAGTATCTCGCACATGGCAGCAGCTCGGATATCACTCGCATCGTTCGGACGCGTTCGGCAGTAGCTCGCCAGACAGTTGCGAGCGGAACAAAAATAGCGGTATTTTTTGTGTGCTGCACCTCGCAAGAGACTGGGCAGCCATTATCATTGTGTAGACAGCTAAGGCAAGCCGAGCTGCTGGCATACGAGTAACAGTGTACTGTCTAATCAGCAGGTCGCACTGTGTAAACTAGCCATTATTCCTATGAACATTTTTAAACAAAACCTTTTCAACATTTATTTTGCCAATAAAATTCAAATAAACCAAGTTTCGAACTAACTTTTATAGCTAATTAATAAAGGTGCCAGTTAGTTATCTGACGTTTTATCTATTTAAGTGCAGCTGTAACTTTAGTAAAATGATACCGAATAAATTTTCAAACGGCAACGATAAAAACGTAAACCTTTAAATGTTAAGCTTCGATTCTAAGTTACAAATAAGTTAGTTAAAGAAAAGGTTAAAAGTTTTGTTACCTAATTAACTGTAATTGTATGACTAAGATTCGTTTCTTCGTTCTAAGGCATTCTGAAACTTTTTCTAAGTTCCAAATTTTAAATATACCTAAACCTTGTGGAAACTTATTATTATTTATCCTTTATTTCAGGGGGTGGTTCTGTATGGTGTCGGACGTAAAAGAATAGCATCATCTCGTCACTTCCCGTGGGTGTCGTAAGAGGCGACTAAGGGACTCACCAGAGAATGGGCAGCAGCATTCTCTGTGCATTGTATCAGCTATACTGCGATCGCCAACCCGCCTGCCAAGCGTAGCGATTATGGCCCCCTTTGAGGGAGGCCTATGTCCAGCAGTGGACGTCATTCAGCTGATGATGAGGATTTCAGGGGACTAAGGCTCATAAAACACAAAACATATAAGTATAAAAACGATAACTTTAGAGTAATACATATTTTATACCTACAAAAAACTTAAAAACGACTGCACACGAAGGGACGGCGTCGTGTTACGCTGGCTCACTATGAGTCGATGCAAAATGGTCTGTAATGTTGACAACGCCATAATAAATAGAGCCCCTTAGAGTTTTATGCTAAATACAGGGTGTGAAAAAACAACGCAAGTCCTGAAAAGAGGTCATTGTACTCATGCTATTGAACAACTTTTAACATGGGAAAAAAAAGGTTTATTCAGAATATTTTGTCGAGTTATGCTAACATCTTTGAATAGGAAGATTGATTTTATTCGCAATTTCGTGTTTAGTAAATTTGTTCATAATGATGAGACCCTTTTCAGAAATTGCGTTGACTCTTTTACTCCTTTTAAAGAAACGCTTACAGCTTGATGTTAAATTTTATTGAGTTATATACAGGGTGTTCTTGAAGTGCGTGGTCAAATTCAAGGGCTCTCTGTAGCTGTTAAAATATGGACTTAAAAAAACCGACAGCTGAATATGATGACAGACTTTTAAAGCAGTCTGACGCAATTGCTGGTGTACCTTTTAGTTCAATCACAGATTACGATACCAGCAACTGCTTCAGACTGCTTGAAAAGTACTTTTTTGTCGTTTTTCTTCTGGTTCAGGTTCAGGTTCAGGTTCTTTGAAAAAGGTCAATATTTATTTATTTTGATATTATTTCTTTACTGTATACGCAGAACATGCAACTACAGAACACCACCCTTAAATATGACCACGTACTTCTGGAACACCCTGTACAGAACTTAATAAAATTTAATATCAAACTGTAAGAGTTTCTTTAACCTTTAACTACTGAGGTGGGGGCCTCTCAGGCCTTGAGAAACTAAAATTGTTGAATTACTCCCTTCCCTCGCGCACGAGACACGCATCACACTGAAACAGTCTGTATTGATAGGCATTACTGATAGCATCTGGACGATTCTAAGATGAATTTATCCTACATCACGTCAAGAACTTCAAACGCTATAGAAAACAAACGCTTCCTAACGATGTCCAGTTGTTTAGTCGTCATTTCGTCAAAACTCGACATCTTTTTCAGGCATTGGTAGTCATAGGTCCGTCTACCTGCATACCTGCACCTGTGTGGGCAGGTCATATACCTAATGTAGAAACTGCATAATCTAGATCACCTAACACCACACTACGAGACTATTCACACCCATATCAAGAACAAGCTTAAACGCACAAATTACCCAAGTTTATTAAGTGCAAGACACAAATAACACATGTATTCATTAAAAAACATTATTGATACATGAAATTGATATCAAAACAGGTTAGTAGGACCAGTAGCTGACTGCAATAAACTCTATCGATATTACAACCAGCTAATGACATAATGTTAATCAAAATGATTCTATTTAAATGAATTTCCTATCAAATATTGCTTGCTATGTCATTCTGTCGATGGCTCGCTAGTGCGGAGACAGACTTTGAATTAATATTATACCAGTTTCGAGAATAAATTTTAATTATTTATTAGGTGTATGGAAAATGTTTTGTGTATGAATTATTTAGTTTTATTGAGAGGCTAAGTGATATCTTGAGTTGTATTTTGTTTGATTTGTTGTATCTGTTGGTTTAATCTAAATTATTGTAGGAGAACACAACTCAAGGTGAAGTCGGTATTGCAGTTATAGAAATGAAAATGGTTTTATATATATTTTACTTTGATTAATAACTTATAGCAATCTAAATCGTAATTGCAAAAAATATGACACATAGTACACATACACATTTATCGTACATTTTTTATGGTTGAGAAAAACACTATTCATAAATAACAGCGTGACACGATGCTTCAAATCCATCCCTGCTTCAGAACACAATTCAATTTATATGTAAAACTAAAATATTACGTAAAAGTTCTTTCCACACCACGTCGCAGGGTACATTAAAAGCGCATAATACGAGATTGCTACCGAACACATTCATATGAATGGACGCCTGTCCGAATTAATTAAGATCCCACTGAGAAACTGCAGATACCGGTACCGAGACCGGACACATTCGGCCTCGGCACAGTTTTTAGTATCGGCTTAATATATGATACCAGTTCGACAAAGTTTTAATTAGAAACAAAACTAGTCCATTCGATTGTTTGAATAAACAAAATATCGGTCCCATAAATCAATTGAAAATCGATGTGATTTATCGGACGAGAATCCATGTTTTAACTGACTTATTCAAACATTCTTTTGTATTTAGAACTGTAGTTATATTGATAGTAGTAAAAGTAAGCTAGGTTTTACCTATTGTTTAAAAGCAGTGATAACTATAAACTTACTCACGCACTGTATTAAAATTTATCTTTTTCCATAAAATACTTTAAAAGGAAATGGTTTAGTATGTTCATAAATATTATCAGTGGTAAAACCATAATTATGTATTATGACTGCTTGAAAAATAAAAAGGGTTTTACTATGAGTACAGGTCATTGCACTGTTCAAAGTGATGTCTTTTCACCGTCATGGTTTTATATAATCTTAGGGGCCGTTTCACTTTTTTAAGGAATGTATTTACATTCTTATCGCTGTCTCATAGTGTCCTTAGATAATTAATTTCAATTAATATTACAGTATTTGCAATAATGAAGATCATTGACATTAAAGTCGAGTAACAATCTCAATTCGGCTTTGAAAGCTTTTAGATTTCTATTTTTTTAGATACCTTTCTGGTATCGGTCACTAATTCGGTATCTGCCGAAACCGAAAGCTATCGCTTCTAAACTCTACTTTATGGTCATATAAAACTCAAGTTGGAATATAATTATTCGTTTATTTTGCATAATTATTGCTAACTAGATTTAATAGTTTTACGTGTAACCTAATGAATAACAAGTGAGGAACAGTGTTTCAATTCGATTTTCAACAGTAGCCTAGAGTTTAAATGAATCCGTGATACATTTAGACATGATTTCATTATTTTTTGTTGTTTTTAATTGATGAAGTATTTCGACTTTCACGTACGTTAAACTCGGCACCGAAAAAAGCGTCAGTTTTGAAGGATTTCAAAATGGTTGCAGTATTGAGGGAAGATGCCAACAATCGAATAAAACGGGGAAAGACTTCTTAAATCTTGGAAATCAGAAAAATATTGATATTTCATCCCGAAATGAAAGAACAACAACGAAAATGCATTAAGCTTGATTCATATGTCTGTTACCGTTGCCAAACGTTATTTATATTCTACGTATTGAAAATAACAACAATAACGCGGGAGCTCCCAGCGACATACCTACTGTTGTCACCTTAAGCCACATCTTGTCCAGATGTACGTGGCTTAAGGTGAGAGCTTTGCTTTCGTTAGCGGACTCTTGAGCATTGCAGCCCATTCAATTTCATATCGGGGGCTGCTCCCAAATGACGGTGAGGACGTTGACGGAATGAGGTGACGCCTTCCTGACACAT
The DNA here is from genome assembly GCA_905163435.1 of Mamestra brassicae. Classification (NCBI taxonomy): domain Eukaryota; kingdom Metazoa; phylum Arthropoda; class Insecta; order Lepidoptera; family Noctuidae; genus Mamestra; species Mamestra brassicae. The sequence continues at coordinate 10,930,121 of LR990989.1, read as the reverse complement.
TTTATTTGAATTTTTTAAGCTATTTCCGAGCTTGCACGCTCGAACGCTCATAGAACTAAACTTATATTATAAAGAGATGTGTAAAATAATATATGTGTGTGCATATGTTTGTAATATCCCTGAAAGTTGTGAACCGATTAAAAATACGTTCCGTGATAGACATGTGTGTGTGTTTACTTCGTTACTCCGGAAAAATTTCGGAAGATTTTCCACAGCACCAGAGCCGAGAGGAAAGTTGAGTTTTCTCTAGGAAAACCTTTGAGTAATAGAGAGAGATCAGAATAAAGGTTTTTTTTCCAGTCATCAGGTATCAATCAAAGACTCAATTTATGCGAAAATACACCCTCAAAAATTTTTAGAGTTGTTTTTTTTTGCATTATACGTGTTTTTGATGACATAATGACTGGAAAAAAATTGCCTGGTCATTAAAAAACAACCCTGAATGAGTTTTCAATACTTCGTGCTAACGAGGACCAAAACCAACTTCTGTTACGCTAACAATCACAGCACAGTTACACTCCAATATTAATTCATACGCGACAAATTCATTAAGAGCCGGATACATAGCAATGAATACATTTATAGCTAGCGTTCTCTCATGAATTGTGAGACGACTGTGGGAATTCATTAGGATTCATATTACGTTGTGATTTGAAGTGAGATTCAATTAGGATTGCATTTAGAAGCTTTAGTGTTGAGCTCTAGTTTTTAGGGTTCCGTACATGCAAATGAAAAACGAATATAATGTTATAAAAGATCGCTCGTGTGTGTGTCTGCCAATTTGCTCCGAATCTAGTGAACCTGTTCTGTTTAATTTTGGTACATTTAACTAACTAAACTTCTGTGATCCAAACATGGACGAAAGAAAAACAGGAAAATACATTTATTTGACGACGCTCCAAGTACATAGAGACAGTAAAGACCACAAAACAGTGCATGCCGAAAAGGCTTCACCAAAAAGGTTTATTAAAGGGAAAATTAAAGTCAAATTTGAAAAAAATACAGAAAATAGTTCTTGAAAAAATAGTTCTAGATTACAGGAATTACCTGTAAGACGTCTGTGGTTTTTAAATAACATACCTATCTACTTAAAAATGTGATGTACGGAACCCTTTGCGGACTCGCTCTTGGCCGTTTTTTTGTGTTTGGTATTGATTTGTTATTGGTTATAGTTAATTGAAGTATTGATTTCTGACTCTAAATGGGTGGTCAAGTGGTCGTACTGAATTACACATTTATTAATTTGTCTAGATTGTTCTATGTCTGCGGCGAATGGAGAAATAAGATATCGATATTGATTATGTAAGTACTTCTGAATATTTGTTGTTATACTTCGGTTATTTAAAAGCTCGGATATAGCTGTCATAAATGTTATCTATTAGTATCTATTCACACTCAGCGTAAGTACTTCCTTAATTTTTTTTAAGGATAGATATCACCAAATGACTCTTTTCACTTTGGGTGGAGCGGAAGGGAGTGTCAGACTCTTACTGACTAGAACCGATCCGTGTTCTCCAATTACCACTTGCGTTCCAGGGCCGCGGTGACTCTTTCGAACAAATTCCGCAACCCTGGCAGGAACTGGCCCTAACTGGCCCCGTCTTCTATGCTGACATCTTTTTGAGGCGCGCGTGGAACACACCGCACCGTCGACCTGGGCCTGGTTCCTTTCTGACGGCGAGCTACCCAACGTTCACCGTCCGCAAGCCCGCGCTTGCGGTGGCCGAGAATCGCCCTGCGACTCCCGACGCCCGGGGCGTCTTCTTCTATTGCGGCGGCTGGGGCGTGAGGCTTGCCTCTTCGTACTTACGAATACAAACATCGCAAAAGTTTGTGACGATCTATGGAGGGAAGTTTTTTGCTATTTCATGCTAAAACGTTACAGTAATATAGCTTACACATCCAAATAACACTATAAGGTATCATTAAAACGGGGAGAAGTACTAATTCGACTCATGCAGAGCCGCGGGTTTGAACTAGTTAAACTTTAAATTAGAACACATGAAAAATTATATCTAGGTATTCCACCCAAAGAGTACGAAACAATAGCAAGTGCTTAACCTTGTAGATAGAAATGATATCCATGAGCCTTCAAGCCGTTGAACGTGTTCCAATTTATGTGAAAACAATATATCACCTTTGGCATTTCAATCAACGATAAATCTCCAAAAGATAAGGATCAGAATAAGCCGTTATTTCATCTTACAATCTTAATACCCACTCATACAAGAATTGTGCAGATAAACCACCTAAATCTAGTAATTTGGTCCTTTTTGGTCCTTCAATCCGCATACAAAATACATACATTTAGATCAAAACAGGCTAACGGGCTAAATTAAAGCAAGTCGGTTGCAAAATGTTAATTTACTGAGATTTATTGAGATAAATATCGTGAATAAATTGCTTTTGCAAAAACTTTAATGTAGTGACGTTATGTGGTTGAATCGAAACTTTAATATTAAGTTATACGTAGCAGGTATACCTAACTGAATTGTATGAAATAATTTATTTTATACATAGAAGCCAAACATAATTGGACCTAGTTGTGCACAAAACAGCCATGTCGGGGAAAACATGAGCATGTTTCTTTCGATTTCTGTTGATGGTTGTCCTTCGGTTGTTTATTGAGTTTCTGATTATCTTATGTTTGAGCAATAAACAAACGAAGGACTAAAATTTAATTAATAACTAATCATATACAGGCGCGAATAAAAGGCGAAAGGAAAAGAACTTATTGGACATCAAAAAGAAAACATCGAGAAATTTACCCAGAGCACTGGTAGCATTACCACGTTAAATGTTAATGCTGAGTCTTTTTTTTTTTGATATAGGTTTGCTCTTGACTCTAGTCTAGGTCATAGATGACAAAGACAAAGTCGACGATGGAGGCAGCTTACCCAGAAGAAGCCTGTTAACTCTATTTGAAGAGATTAGGGTTGTATGCGTTCGGAAACACAGACGCAGGCAGAGAATTTCCACTGGTTTGTTGTGCGCATTATAAAAGACGCTTGGAAACGTTTTGACTGAAGAAAAGACCAGCCCTCTAAAAACAAGAAAATTGTTAAAATCGCTTTACCTACTGGTTTAGGCGTCAAAACGAAACAAACCTACAGAGAGAGTTAAAAAATAGTCTAGGTATAAATTCCAAAATAACTCACAAAAAACTAGAGCAGTTTATTTAACAGATACAATACAATTGATTTTACCTCCATAACATAATAGCCATTTTAAACCCTTCTATAACTTATCTTCCAAAGCATCTGCAGTGAAATCTAAGAAATTCTTAAACAATAGAAGTAGGTCATCAATCAATCTTGTTTCAAGTACAGACACCAGCATATCAAGGAACAACAAACTGTCAAATTTCTTTAATAGATTTTCAACTTTATCGTCAAAGTATTAGGTTCAAGGTTGATTGGGAAAATTTTACAGTTTCGGGTAGCTTGATGTGCTGGCGTCTGTAAAAGCGATTACCATACACTGGTCAGAGTGCCAAATAGGTACTTAGAAAAGATGTGAAGGAAAATAATGTATTGTTTTATTTTAAGGTCTTTGTCACTGTGACTGGAAAGGCCCTATTGGCAATACAAGTTAGGGATCTACATTTCCAAAGAAGATGTTACATTTTCGGCCATCAGATGTACATTTATCCAAAAAAGGTAAAAATACCACAAATTGAAGAAAGTATTCTTTCATGAATTTAAACCTTATTTGTTGTGCACAAAAAGTATTCTATTCAACATGGCGTCTCACAGTTCGCATAGCCTGCTTTTGTTCGGAAATCATGTCACATCAAAACACGTAGACGATAAATATAAAAGGTATGTATTCTTGTACTATTAACAATTATTATAATAATAATATACATAATATACACTTTTACGTATACATTTTTCGACTGATTATAAGCTAGTGTTACGATATTATCATCGTTAAAAAATATTTAATCTACTTTTCTGAAGTTTAGTAGCACACTTCAGAAAAGTAGATTAAATATTTTTTCGAAAAATTTAAAATGAAAACGTAAAATTTAAAATGACCGTTTGTTTTGAAATAAACACTAAATCTGTGTCAGTCAGTCAGTCAAACGTAATCTCTACAACCTCTCATCATGGCAGTCATAACTGTCACGACATGCGTCAATCATTTTTACTTTTTATACTACGCACAATAAACATTTTTCAAAGTTACTTTATTCTATTCAGGGGTTATCACTTAACCCGTGATGATGTATATACTTATGTTCACTTAGGAATTAGGAGAAGCGTTGCATATCTGTTATTTATACGGGAATCTCAATGATAGCATTACAGTTATTGAGAACTTGAGATGACTACGACATTTTCACTTGTTAGGTCAGAAGTAAAGTTTTCTCATGCATATAAAAGCACCCCTATTTATTCACTACAGATTTCTCCACTATATTCATGCCCAATTCCCTTCTTGTGCTTCATTGGGCGATATTTTGTTCCAAGTAATTCTCCTTCTTCATTTTGCCGTGCACCTACTAAAAATGGCCGACTGACAGTTCAAGATCGACGTTAAAACTTTAATGCATATTAAAAAGGTGCAAGCACTTTCCTAACACAATGCCAACATCTAAGAAAAGGCAGGAAACACAGCTAGCATTGTTTACAGCCAGAACATTTAAAGTAGGCTTGCTGGCAAGTAACGAATTCGCGGAACTTGACGCGTTTCCACTTACGATACTGTTACTTACTAATTCCATGGTTTTTGGATCAGCAGCCGGTCTACTCAGCAGTGCATATCACCCTGAAAACTTAGGTGGAGTGAGCTTGCAATGAATTGTCACTCCACCTTGATTGGATTGATTGACAGTTCACTTCATGTTTACTTCAGTTTAGTTTTTAATTATAAGTCTGTGAATAGACCACCCTGTGAAGGAAATATATCGGTATTTTCTACTTTTTAACCACTACTGGCAGTGGGATCGGTTTTCTAACTTAATTTTACTGTCCATCCCATGATGATCCGTTGTTGTGATTAAATGTCTGTTACGAGTAAATGTGGCACTGTTACCGAGTATTACGTACACACCGGGATATAAGAGAAGGATTTCTGTGTTTCACTCAACAATTTCAGACAGCAAATTCTGACCTGGGTATTAAATACCAATTCCCACAAAAAATTCTCAGAAGCAGATCTGGGTTGTACTCGGTTAATGGCAAGCAATAGGCTAGCCTCATGGAACTTAAAGGAAAGGAAAAAAAACTTTCTTAAAGGAAAGGAAAAACAAAAGAAAGAAAATCATTTTATTCTGCCGGAAAAAACGCACAGAAACACTAAAAACTAAAAAACTTATCAACTACAATTCGTCATCATCATCATCATTCATCTTTATTTTATAATATATGCTCTGAGTTTCCTTGATTGATCGAATCAGGAATGAAGCTAGCCACAGGAGACCCAAAGTTACTGACATAGCCTTAAGAATCAAATTTAAGTGGTAGGACAATTTGCTCGCAGTACAGATGTTCGATGGGGTCGAAAGGTTCTGGAGTGGCAACCGCGTACCGGAAGAGAGGTTGCTTTACAGCGGGAATCCGCTATGTCCTGTAGAAGACGTTTTACGGCTGAAATTATCGAGATGATGATGAAACCTAAACATAACCTTTGAAAAGTAACTGTTTTTTATACCTCAGGCCTCCTAAAAATAGACGCAATGTTCTGTGTACAATTATTTCGCACACAATGCTATACGCAACATCCTCTCAGCCATCCATTCGTTCCGCCAGTGTGTCACAGCGCATTTCACAAGTTTGTCACGCGGGTTTGCCATGTGGAGCGAACGCAACGTTTCCGCCTATTGTCACTGAGGACTGAGGATCTAATGAATTACTGCTTGTAAATTACTTTTACTATCAACAGTAGGTGCTGAGTAATGGTGTGTTATATTGTGTTTGGTTAAAAGTTGGTTCTTTGTCTTCAAAATGGATGGGTTAGTTTAGATGTAGCGGACGGCGAGCGTTGGGTGGCTCACTGTCCGATCAAAGATATGTAAGCATAGGAGACGGGGCCCGCTAGGGTAAATTTATTCGAAAGAGTCACCGCGGCCCTGGAACGCAAAGGGCTTTAGACTCCAAAGAGTTTTAGTCAGTAAGAGTCTGACCCGCCCTTCCGCTCCACCCAAGCGTGAGAAGTCATTTGATGATTTACCACCCTAAAAAAAAAGTTTAGATGTTGGTCTTACGTAAGGAGGTTGTGATTCCTGGATATGGTAGTTGTGTTTAATATAATAATATCTACGAGTATTTAAATCATAAGTATTAAGTAAGATCTCTGAACATATTTATTCACCGCTACAAAGCTGAACTTGGGTGTCATAGATTATTTTTATCGGTACTATGCAGCCTGAGTTCCGGTTATTTCCAGGGGACTGAAGCCGGATAAAGCTTAAGGTTTTCTTTGAATGACGAAAATCAGACCAGTGCGTAACTCCACAAACGAATCAAATGACAATTCGATTTCACACCGTTTGCCGGCAACACAGACTCCGGCAGGTAGTTCCTCTTCATTTCAGGTTTATTATTGCTTGAAATCTTAAATAACTTATCCACAACTTGTCAATGCCCAACAAAACCTTTTCCCATTGAAGCCATCAGTGGAGAAAGTTAAATAACTGCCAAGTTTCTGTAGGTACATGGGAATTTCCTTCAATAACATACGTGTAGTGTGAATAATTGTAAAAGTCTGTTTAAGTGGCACTTAGCACTTACAAATAACTTCCGAAGGTTTTTTTTTTTTTGTGGAGAACGGCTGTTCTTCCGATAGTAATGAAACTGTCTTTTGAAATTGCAATATCTGTAACTTTTATTTTAATTATGTGTTCAAGTTCTAGTGAATTCCCGACTTCAGGTGAATATTTAGAGTAAAATTTAGTAAATATAACATTACCTCGATCTTTTCTCATAAGCTTGGCATAAGACCCCACACTATTAAGTACTGATGGTTGAAAACCGGTATAACGTATCTACCTTTAACCAACTGTCAACAGTAGCTGAAACGTCATGTTTGAAAGGCAATCATGATGTTTCACCTACTGTTGTTTGCTTATTTAAAAATTGGTAGAATTGGCACTTAGATCTCAAATCAGATAAGTTTCTTTATTTTCAGTTCGTTTGGATTGTTCAGTGATCTCGCGTATAGTTTAACTTTAATATCCAGTACCTATACATATTATGATTGTGGTGCATACTAATCACAATGTAAAACATAAAATACAAAACTACTTTGAAATGGGATGGAAACCCACATTCGCGCACTATTTGAAAGACATGCAGCCAGTCTGATACAAAGAGACCATTCATACACCGCTAACTATCAAATGCAATAATATGGACTACCTATGTGGTCATATGTACAAACTATTCTACAAATAATGAAAACAGTTACGTAAATAGCGAAATTGAAATACAATTTCTATGCAACATATTGTATTCCACCCGACCGTAACGATTGTACCTATGTCGTTGCGAAAAACATAGATGCGGTGCCGAGATGCGAGCGCATCGGCGCGTGCGCTCGCTGCCGAGTTTTTTGAGGTTAAACTCTATTGTTTCTGAGGCAGAGTTGGTTTTGCAATGAAAGAAAGTAATGATGATGAGATCTTTGATAGCTGATTGACTGTTATTTTCTAAGTTAAAGATTGTTTGACGAATTGAAATTGTTCAGAGGAATTATCATATAGCAAGAGCGTTCCTAAATGCATAAATAGTGCAAGACATGCTAACAAACATGACGTCACGTCTATATATCTCGAAAATTTTGGCAGTAATAAATAGCTGTACATTTCACCGTGTGCGAGTCCATTGCCACAAATCCAGCTTCCGAGCTGCTATTGACAAATTCCATTCCCAATAGATAAACGTAAAAGCTCGAACCGAGAATAGAACGCACAGACCTCATGCTTAGCAATAGCACTTGCGATCACTAAACTAACGAGATGTTTCAATGTCATCATCATCATCATCATCATACCAGCCAAAAGATGTCCACTGCTGGACATAGGGCTTCACCACGGCGGCCTGGCGATCGCAGCGTAGCTGGTGCAATGTACGGATAATGCTGCTGCCCATTCTCTGGTGAGTCCCTCAGTCGCCTCTAACGACACCCACGGGAAGATATGAAGTATTTTAATGTAATAAAGATTTTATTTGTAAAGGAGGTCTTGAATTTGGAGAAAACAAAATGTTTCGAAACACGTATGCATTTCAAGTTGCAATCAATCGCTAGGAGAAATACTATGATTTTTTACCTTTAATCCCTTTCCAACCACATTAAGCACATAGTATGTAAATACCTATACGTCCTTCTCTTAGTAAAGTTAAGCAACACTCTAACTAGGTTAGTCATTAGATGGGTGACCGATACACCGGATGACAGCTATATTTTAAAGACTCGTGCACTTATCTCGACCAATATCGTTAGTTTAATCTGTCAGATAATGTTGGAGGCTTTTAACGACCATAAAATATAAGACCACGGTAGCTTTTACTGATTTCTCGGTTTTAGTTGGTGGCACTGTTGACACACGACTTAGCGTATATTGGAGACAGATAATATATCTCTGCGTCGACCAATAACAGTAATTTAACATACGAATGTCTGACTGATGGCGGCGCGTTACGGAACATTCAGCCGGTCGATTCTGTAAACATTTCGAAGGCTTGGGTGAAGTGATCACGAGGTGAGCTGTCAATCCATTTATTCAAGATGGAATGACAGCTCACCTCGTGATCACTTCACCCAAGCCTTCACTTCGACATGTTTACAGAATCGACCGGCAGTTCCCGGAAGCCGAATAGTGTTGATTCACGTGTCATATTCGTGAACGGGCGCTGTCAATGAAGACTGGTCATCTCTTTACTGCCCACTGGCTTATTTTTAATTTTTAATACATATGTAGGTTTGTTTCTATATGTAGTTATTTCTTTCTTACATTGTTCTCACATAAAGATTACGCAAGCAGGATACATATAATTATTAAAAGAGTGTCCGTGGAGTTTCTTGCAAGTTCTTCTCCATAGAGATCTACGCTTTAGAAAGTGTAAATAGCTTCATATGTTTGACTAACTGACTTTGACAATTCAAAAGTTAGCTATCTATAAATTGGTTGATTTGAAATAAATATGTAAATGCTTTGAATATTGAAACCTAATTCGGCTCAGCAGCGTTCGGGAAGCTGCGTGGTTTTTTCTCGTCGCACATACTATTGTGTCTCAAGACGAAAGTCTATGGACCAGTAAGTGTTTTCAGTGATGGCGTATGGAACTGAAACGTGGGCCTAATCAGAAGACATAAATGTTTCCCGATGAATGATGATGATGATGAACCTAAGTCTAGCCGATACAGAGATATAAACAAGTTTACGAACTTTGTTTGGTGATGTGTAAAGCTACAATTTATGTACCTATAAATATTTGCTTGCTACTATAGGATGGCGGAATGTGTCTTGCACCAATATTTATGTCACATCTTTTTATAATTTTTTGAAAATATAAAACTTACTAGATATAATCTTTGTTTAAAAAAACTTTTCTCAAAAAAATACAACCAGCACTGCAAAATATAAAATAACCGTCATTTCGGAAGTAAGTGTTTAGTACAGTGAAGGCGATTATATTTTTTTGTAAAATGTTTTTTTATTTTTCACTTTTTTGTGGTACAACTTACAACGCCACTGCAAAGTCACAGGAAAGCAAAATACACCATTTCGTTTACTTGGATGACATATTTTTTCCAGCTATTTCGATTTAAAAATCAAACTTCTAATCCGAATTTGATGAAATTTCTATGGGACCAATCGGAAAGTATATCCTTTCACTTAGACTAATAAGTTTTAAAATCGGTTCGAAAATGACGGAATTATGAGGAAAAAACATTTAAAAAAAATACCTACAACCCAAATGTGTTATTCCAGTTGTGGACAGACACACAAAGTTACGGTTAAAATAAAGTCTATAAGAATTTACTAATCTCACTGACTCCCCAAAAAAACCATTAAAATAGTCGAAAGGCATTTCACTAAAATTATTTATTATTTATACTTATTTTCCTCATACTTTGCAATCGACACTCATTTCCCCACACGTAAAAACCTATCATTTAGTACCGCAAACAATAAAATATAACATGTTGCAACAAATTGCGTTTTCACTTGCACCACGATTTTACTATCTTGTGAAAATTGCACTTACTCCGTTGACAGCTTACAGCAGACGCAACGCATCGTAAACTTTAGTATGAAGTTATATTTGAAAACATTCATATTATCGTAAAATGTATGTATTTTCTATCAGTTATGTAATTGTTACATTGTGGAAGTGATGGCTCTTTTTTTTTTTAAGGATGGGAAATCATCAAATGACTTCTTCCGCTCTGGGTGGAGCGGAAGGGCGTGTCAGACTCTTACTGACTAAAACCCATCCGTGTTCCTTCTAAAGCCCTTTGCGTTCCAGGGCCGCGGTGACTCTTTCGAACAAATTCCGCAACCCTGGCAGTTGATGGGACTCTGGGTTCTTTGTCAAAGCGTTTTTTTTTTTGCATTGGGAATCATCAATGACTTCTTCCGTTCTGGGTGGAGTGGAAGGGCGTGTCAGACTCTTACTGACTGAAACCCACCCGAGTTCCTCCTAAAGCCCTTTGCGTTCCAGGGCCGCGGTGACTCTTTCGAACAAATTCCGCAACTTTGTCAAAGAGTGCTTTTTGTGTTTGAATGATTTTGTAAATGGGACTCACAATGTCTATCTATCTTGTTTTCAATAGCACTTTCTCTTTTGTTTGCTGTTGTTTATACACATAATATATACTTTCTGAATGTTTATGCTGTCCTTTGGCTCACACAATGCGACATTCTACCGCTCATGACGATTGCCGAAATGCCAAAATGTTTGGAACTAACAACGTGAAGGGGATCAAACCTTTGTGACAGCCCCCCGTCGTCATTTTGGTTTTTTTTTTTTTCAAAATCAAATTCAAATCACGGCGCGCGATAAAACAGTTATATATGGATTGACGACACTTAAACAAAGAAAAAAAAATTGCAACATGGGGCCCTATAGTGTCACGTTACCGAGATATTTGGAGGTAAAGTCGCCAAGTGGGAACAATGACAATCACTAAAAATGAACCAATCACGTGCTTATGTAGTAGATTGTATTCAAATAATAATTCCCGGCTTGATTTAACCATATATATTAATATAACAGTTTCTTTTTCTTTTTTTCAGTGAGTTCTTAATAAAGTAATTTTTTCGTGCCCTAATTTTTACCTTCTTATAATGCTCGAATTACGTTATAAACTATTAATTGAATGTAATGTAATGTATAAAAGTACGTACGTTTTTTTTATGATAATCATCGTTGACACATGGCAACTGTGTTTTTTTTTACATTTACCTCCAAATATCTCGGCAACATGTAAATAAAAAACAAAATCGCGATGGCTCCCATAGAACAGTTCCCATAGAAAAATGTTCGAACCCCTTTCGCTAACGCTTGTCAATCCGATGCATTTTTGACTTTGTGACAATCATTATCGCTGATAAAGTATCACTTTCTGTTGTAGCTCTTGTGTCAAATATTTAGCCTTTGCGAGAAAGCAAGACATTTATCCATCTGTTTCGGGAAAAGGGTCCAAGCTACCGGCGGCCAGAGCTCCAGAGAGAGGACTTCCCATCAATTCGAGTCGTGTCCAGAAGTACCGCTTTCTGAATAAAGCCACTGATCCAGCTCCGCAACGAGAACCTCGTGGCAATTACACTACTGGCTGACACGAGTATCAGCACAAATATTGCTTAGTCCACATCCCAGTGTTCACATGTCGACAACCTTGTGAGCCAAGTTGAGATACTGAAGCATGACATAATTATTTTCGTCATCATTCTCTTCCCTCTCTTTACAATTTATTTTGGGTTGGCGCACCATTCCTTTTCATATTTTTTTAATAGTCGTTATTTCAATAGTCACCTCTTTTTTAGCCATATGATCTTTTACACATTGCAAGACAGCTAAAACCATGAAATTATGAGCAAATAGAGCTTTCCGAAATCATGCCCCAAAGTAGTGCATCGGGCTGTTGAAATTTATTTAGAGAAATTCTAACTTACTTTGAAGATAGGTGACCAAGTCGTAGGCAAAAGCAATACAAGAGAAGTGTAGAGTGTGTATTACCTTTTAAACAGGATTTAAAAAAATAATGTAATCTTCAGCAGAAAGAAAATTCTTGGCAGAATCTACAACTATTTGATTGAATCGAGAGATTCTGTTGAAGCTTATAATAAAACACATAATGTATGTTTGCAATGAACTCATTAGACTTGCATTGGGTACGGGTATCGGCCCGTAACTTGACATAAGCGGGACACTGTTCCCACCAGTTACTTTAAAGATTTATATGTGGATAACATATCTTTTGCTAAGTTGACGCTGATCCTGACGTGAATTACGGAAAAGCCATTTGTCAAACAGTTGTCTTTTTATCTTTGGATAGGAAAAGTCATAAAGGATAAAGATTGGATTTTCTGTCCACAATGTCGAGCTGTGGAAATTTATCTGCTAAAACGATGTCAAACATTTGTATTTAGTAAGATTTTAAGCGGCAGTTGATATAAGACCTTTCTTTTTAGGGTTCCACACCTCTATTGGAAAACGGAGCTCTTATTTATATGTAGGATCACTCGGCTGCCTGTCTGTAACAGCCGATTTTCTCCGAAACTACAGGACCGATTCAGTTTAAATTTGGTACACATATAATCTTCTGTGACCCAAACACAGACGTGTAATGAAAATAAATAATTTTTGATTGTCCAACTGTACCATGTGACATATCAAATGAAATTGCGTATTTTGAGGGTTTCGAATAAGTAGGTATATTATTCTCATAATTTAAAAATGAATGGTTCAAAATCTATTCCAGAAATTAGATGAAAAATTACCATTAAAGCCCCCCACCCCCCGCCTCATCTCCGAAACTAATGAGTTAATATTTTGATAAAAATACAAATAATAGTTCTTTGCCTATAGATTATAGGAATAAGAAGTCTAAGTTTGAAAGTAACATTATATTACAAAAATCGAGATTCGTTCGGAACCCATTGCATGCTAGTCCTTCTCGCACTTGGCCGTTTTTTAAGGATTGGAAATCCTCAAATGACTCCAGACTCTAAGTGGAGTGGGAGAGACTTAGACTGTTACTGACTTAAACCCACCTAATTGCCCCCAATTGCTTTTTACGTTCCAGGGCGGCAGTAGCTCTTTAAAACAATCCGGTAACGATATAAGACACCTTAAAGGCTTAAATCATTAAGGTAGATTTATTTTGCTGCGTCTTCACAAAATGCTCTGTTAATGAACTATACTTAACTCTTCAAACTATTTAAAGCATTAAATATACATCTCATGTAATGGATAATATAGTAAAGAAAAGGCTATGTGATTTATGGGAAATACAAAAAGGTTTTACATATGTAGTGTTTATTTATTTATAGTATTTATAGTTATTATCATTCCACTCTTATTATTATCCACTTTCCCGTTCCTTATCCATATAAACGTGTTTTTATTTTGTCGTTCCGTTAAATATTTCTGTACTCCCTACGGTATTTGTGACCATGACCATAACTCATTTTAACTTTAATTTTATAACTTGTATATAAATCAAATAACGATATCTAATATCGTCTTGAGTTCTCTGATAGTGCTGTGCACTTCTGTAAGTGACGAATGCATTATATTCAAAAATCTATGTGATTTATGTTTTTGTATGTTTTAGTGTGTAAATCGTTGAAGTGCCTTAACAGTAAATAAATAAAAAAAATACTTTTGTTATCATGGCCAAGTAAAAATAAAGCTCAAGCAGTCCGTTTCGTCCATTACAGTTCCATTAACAATATTGATCGGAAGCGCCTTTTTGTAAACACTGATTAATATTACAACAACTATTTGATCGGTTCCGTACATTATTTAGTGATTATTGTTGTGCAGGAGATATGGCCTTATGAGTATTTGATGGTTTTTTTGTTTTTAAAGTCTTTGGTATTTAACCATACTGTTTTTTCTATCTTGTGTGGAATCGTTTTTGTAACATCTTAAAGTACACTTTGGTTTCTAAACGTCACCGATACTGTTTGGATTGATCTTGTGACCAGTCAATCCCATATATTTGGATTTTTAATCACTGATAGAAAATCACATCTTCTTGGCCCTTTTAATCTATTTACAAGCTTTTGTTTAACTTGCAATGTTTGTGTGTTTGTTTGTTTAGATCGAATCATGCAAGTTGAATTAGTACCACTTCCTCCTATTCTACAGATTGGACCTTTTGATTGTTGGTTCAGTTCCAATGACAATACATTTTTATGATGATAAATGATATTTATTTTGTTTATAGGTTAAGCATAACACTTTTACACGTAATTTTTTTTTGGTCATTTTTAAACTAGATGGATGGCCGGTGTTTCCTAGCTGACTACCCTGAGAAGAAACACCGAAACAAACTCAGAGGTCAAAGTCTCTTTTAAAGTCCTTAAAATCGTACTGGTCAAATCATATGAAAACCATGTAGGTTAATGTCTGAAGTGGTATTTTGAGGAAAGTACCACACAGATTTGAGTGGACCTGTCCAGACAGTGCAAGCATTTGTCAGATAGATAATTTGACTTGAATTTTAAAGCATAATAATAATACTTACGCTGAAACTCAGAGAAGCTCTCAGAGCATACATAGATCCAAACAAACAAACTCAGAGGTCAAAGTCTCTTTTAAAGTCCATACATTCGTACTGGTAAAATCATAATTATGAGAATCAGGAGGTTAAAGTTTTGAGACCACACAGATTTGAGTGGACCTGTTCAGACAGTGCAAGCATTTGTCAGATAGATAATTAGACTTAAATTTTAAAGCATAATAATGATAATTACGCTGAAAGTCAAAGAAGCTCTCAGAGCATACATGTTCTTAATGAGACTTAACAAAACACATACCTATCCTAAAAATCTAAAAGATAGTAGTGGCTGAAACTTTATGAATATTTGATTCTATCCAATTTGGTAAATCTATGTAAGTCATAGGGCAATCTAATAGCATTATTGATTACATGATTGACCTTACTGAAATAGACTCCTTGAGCACATTTGAAATTCATTGACCAACTTAGTTAATTTCCTTGTGGAAAATTTGGATCCTACTTTCTTTAATTGACATATAAAAGCATTACTTACTAAAGTTTGGGTGCTGTTTGTTAGTTTCTTCTAATCTAATCTTTTAATGAAAATAATAGGACAATATTTAATTTTACTTCCTCATAGCCCGTCCTTCCTTTCTGGTTATCATCATTTGCTTTTCTATAGATAATCCTACTTATTTGTCGGTCGGCGCAACATGTCTTCTTATTTCATTCATCTCCATTAGTCGACTTTTAATTTCAGTTTTTATCGCCTTTTTAGACTAATCATCTTTTACTTCATCACCATTCGTCCATCGATTTTTGTTCTCCCTCTAATCTTAGAACCATCCATACCGTATTACTTCTGCCAGGGTTGCGGAATTTGTTTGAAAGAGTCACTGCGGCCCTGGAACGCAAAGGGCTTTAGAAGGAACACGGATGGGTTTTAATTTTAGAACAGCTTCAAATTGATTAACCCTGACCCAGTCTCACAATAATTGACCAGTTTCTCACTATCCATCATTTTAATACAATCCTTATAACTTTCAACATTAACACCAACGAAATTCAAAGTCCCAATAACTAATCCTAATTCAATATTTTCGACATCCTGTCCTCCTCCGCTTCTGCCTACACCAATTCTTGTAACAGTATGAATATGTAAATAAGACCCACGTTCCCATGGCTGGCTGATCAATGGTATTCCTTCTCATACCCAGGTTCTCGGAAAAGGTGACCTTGAGTTTTTGAAGATCGGCCTCAGAATATAAAACTGGTACTTAGTGTTTAGTTTATTGCTTTGTAATTTGAGTGCTTTTTTGGGTGAAATAAGGTGTAATGTAACGTCTATTTTTGGAATGTAATTTGTAACTACGGCGTCGTGTTTTGTAGTTAAATTGAGTGTGTTTCTTAGTTTTTGGTCGTTATATTTAGGAACTATTTCCTTGATTTTTTTTCTGTCCTGCTCATAAAAATTTAAACTCCATTTTAATTTAACACACCCATTTAACCTGAGAATTTTGCCAAAATCTATTTGAGTAAATATACCTAATGCAATGGTAGTCATTTACTTTTAGTATTAAAATAGGCTGGGTTTATATATTGGTAGATACATTCACGAAGCTATAAATTATGTTCACAAACTTAACAGATTTCAAATAATAATCACCTCTAAGTATTACGTTATTCCTCAGCACCTACTCCTTTTATTACCATGACAAACTACAGTTAACTATCTTCATCAAGTATCTACACGATCAGTTTATCTCAATAAAAGTCGAGAGTCGGAAATAATTACCGTCTATTGCTTGACAACCTGTTACTGAGGTAGTTGCAATGCAGTTAACTACTTTTCATTCACCATTAGGTACATTTTAAATAGGTTTTTCCGTAGTCCATATTTGTGAATATTGATTTTAATTGGTATAGATAATCAAAATGTTTCGTTATATTCTGTAAGCCTACTCCACATTTACTTGCACACAAATTATAGTCAAGAGAATTTTGAGCAGAGTTCATAATCCACTCCTTCATTGTTTGAAAAATTCGGAGCTCGAAAACGAAAAATATTATATTATACAATGCGTAAGAAAATAAACGCAATACCCGAAAAGGGGTCATTGTACTCGTCATAATGAACAACTTTTACTATGGAACTAACCTCAAATCCGCGAAAAAAAATCAGCTGTTCGCATTGTATCGAGTTATGCGCACAGAAATGTACGGGGCAGTCGATTTTTTTCCGTGATTTCAGTGTTGGTGCCATATAAAAGTTGTTCATAATGATGAGTACAAGGACCCCTCTTCAGGTATTGCGTTTATTCTGTTACGCGTTGTGTATCAGCCTCAACTGTCCCACTGCTGGGCAAAGGCATCCCTCCATTACTTCCATTGTTCTCAGTTCTGCATCAATCGTGGTCTTGCCAATTCTTAAGGAAGGTATCCAAGTCGACCCGCCATCACCTTCATCCGCGCCTTCATTTCGCGCTTTCAGTGCACGAGTTATTTGTTTTAGAAGTGCACCGCTCGATCGGCATACGACATACATATCCAACGCAAATAATCCATAGAATATTATTAAATTGTCAAAACGAAAGGTATTGTCATTGTGAGTAAGCTAAGCAGTATGTTAAAAGGCGATACAGCTTAGATAAAAATATAGAGTTTTGACTATGAATAGTAGTCGATATTATTAATAAAATTAATGCATACCATTAAAATCAATTTACTCTGCAACAACATTAAAACACTAATCCACTCCTCTAATAATGATACAAAGTTAATGTTTAATGTTAATTCCACCATCATTATCGCTTTCGTGCTCAAAGCGCGACTCCAGCGCAGCGTCACTGGTGACGTCATCGTTTACGGTCTACCGCACTTCAATGCGCGTGTGCTTAGCCCATCTATCACTAAGAACTATGTGTGAATTGTGTAATATGCTCGCTTTGATCGTATGCTCGGTTTATTTGATATTATTTTCTCGAATATGTGAGTGAGGTGGTTGCGAAAATTGTTGTGGCTGTAAAAATTTGTTTGTAAAATACTGGGTGTTTAAAAGTGTAGGAATTTAGCGAAGGTTCTGCGTTGATAAAATCAACTGCTTTTACAGACGCAAGACGATTGATTGACTCTGACTTAACATTCGAAAAAGCACCTAACAGCATTTGCAAACTTGCAATTACGAAGTCTGTGTGTAATGAAATTTTTGAAGAAGCTCAAAATAAAATCTATATTAATATAATAACGCCGAAGGGTTTGTTTGTTTGAACGCGCTATAATCTCTGGAACTACCACTCGTATTTGGACAAATATTTTTGCATATGATAGCTACATTTATGAGGAAAGCTATAGGCTTACGGGAACGGGAAAAACGGTATATGCGCGTACGAAGTCGCGGGCAAAAGCTAGTAATAATATATATATAAAAACCAAAACCATCGTAGGCAGGGTAAATAAAGACAAAAATAAGACCTCTCGGTAACCTATGTAAGACAATACTATGCATAATAAATAATGCTAAATAAGATGGAACATAACGTTGAGATCCTAATTAGGTACTTGCAGATATGAGAAAGACCTTTATAAACAGACAGACTAACATTTTACGATCTATTAACGCTTCAAACGTCTGCCATATATCTGGTATTTACTTAGCAGCAGAAAATTGCGTAAATATGTGGCTAACTTTCTAAGCCACAAATCATTTGAATATTGCGCGATGCTGTGGACATCACACTGAATATTGTAATTGTGCGAGCATAATATAATGTGAACTATGAAATTATAGAATGCTGCTTACACCGTGAAGAACTCTTGGGTTGAAAGTGTTACGCAATATTTTTTCATCATCATCATTTCGAAAGCTCTAGTTGAGTCAACTTTAGTCGTTTATCATCATCATCATCCTCCTGTTCTTGTGACGTTTCGAATTTCTTCTTCCCCGGTCAACCGTCAAGCTGTCATTCAGTCCCTTTTCTTTCATGTTTTTCCTCAATCAATCCTTCTATTTTTTTTTGCCTTCCTCTAGCTTCATCCTTCAGCATTTATATTAATCACCTTTAATTCATCATTAACTCTTTCGTTTGGCAGCCCTTATTATGACACATATCCCAAACATTTGGGTTCTTTCAACTGAATACGTGAAGAAAATAGTCAACCATAAACATATATATCACACTTTACAACTTCTTATGATATGACTCTGCCAGAGAAGAAAAGAAAGCTTATTGCAGAATCTCATGCATAAAACGACAAATGCCATTATTTTACGATGTGTCTTAAAACACATAACGTACTCTAAATTTCTAATAAATATTTAACACGAATAAAATAACAAACAAATCACTTGATAAGTATTCAGCTATGAGCGAAAGAGTGCACCTTTTGAATATTAATTACAAGAAAACGACATATTTTTCGGCGTACGTTGCAAGCATATCCGAAACATTTTGTCACGTTGTATAAGTGTGTTTGAAGAAACCTATTTATTTTTTGATATCTGATCTGGTGGGACCTGGTTTTGTAACCTTATTATGTTCTCATTGCTGTTGCAGTTTGAGGTTCTTTGCATAAAAAGATCTAAAAATCTGTCGCTTGATACAGGCTCTATAGACCAAGTGATATTCTGTCAATCATAGCAGTCGTTGAAATATCAAAATGTTTGGGATTGTCCTCGTGACATTTTGAGAACTCATGTCATGGTAGCATTATTCACTTTTCTGCAATTTATTTTCGCTGGGAGAACATCGCCCAAGCTCTGTATTTCCTATTCTCCTATTTAACTCCACGCTTGCAATCATAGTCATATAATTTGAAACACTACGGTGTAACAAAATCCAGTTAATTGCGGGCCATGTCAGCACGCCACGCCATGATACTAAATGAAGTAACCAGATTCGTGATAGAGTAAAATGTGTTAGTTCATCGGGAAACGTATTAAGGTGTATCACAGGGTGAGGAGTTTTAGCGAAGAGAGAAGCGCGAGTGCTTAAGAGGACGCGTAAAATGGAACATTTGAAACCTTGCTGTTTGCGTCCATAATAAACTTGGAGACTAGTGGTGACTTGTTATCAAGGCGTCTAGCGCCGTGGGTCTAATGCGATTTTAAATATTCATTTAGGTGTCGCATATTGTTATTGAAATTGGACATTTCTAACTTGATTTGCATAAAAGCATGCAAATAGCTTGCAAGCCACAGTAACATTCACCAAACAGAATCTGTTATAGCACAATGGCATGCAAGTACCTTGCACACTTTTGTGCACGTTACAGGCATGTGTATTTAGGGCTGTAGCGACCGATAGGTAGTCTATATTGTATCCTTTAAAGATGGAAATACGTCTACCAGACTACCTCAGAGCACGATATAGTAAATAAAGACACCGTTACTCATAACATTCATGTCCGTGAAATGTGCGTTGAAAACAAATTTTGCCTGCCATACTACAATTTTCATGGGCCGTCAAACCATGTTGTTAAACAAACATTGAAACTCACTAGTACACTTAGTTTTTATGGAAAGTCTTGACAATGCTATCTCTAGCAGTGGCTATCGAGGCGTCCCGGAGGTCTGTGATTTCCATCCTCTTTGGCCTTCTATAACTACTCACGATAAATTATAGCTACTAAATCGCTACCTCTACCGCTCTCCTCAACAAACATACTCCCTGGATGTGGCTAACTATAGCGTTTGAT
The DNA here is from genome assembly GCA_905163435.1 of Mamestra brassicae. Lineage (NCBI taxonomy): Eukaryota > Metazoa > Arthropoda > Insecta > Lepidoptera > Noctuidae > Mamestra > Mamestra brassicae. The sequence goes on along the minus strand of LR990989.1, from coordinate 10,909,742 downwards.
CGTGCTCTTGTTATAATTATGAGTGATTTAGTGAATGTTCGCGTTATAATTGTGTTTTCATGACGATGAAAGGGAAAGATACGGTATTGAAATGTATGAGTTATTGTAATTTGCGTGCAGTTGGTTCGAAATTACTAGGATATGATTAGTGTTTACTTGGACTGCCACAGGGAACTGTTTTGGGTGCAAAGTTAATTATGAACTTACAACTACTTATTTATCTATCTTAAGCATGACCTTTCTAGTAAAATAATATATAGAAAAAAAACAATTGCAAGTTACAGAGCTAAGCGGAGTGAGATGATGTTAGTAAGAACTTAATATCTGTCCAAGTACAATAAAATGGAGGAAATAAATATATTAATTTTTTTAATGAAATTCAATGTAGTAAAAGTACAACAAATCAAACGATCACAAAGGCAGTAAGACATTTGTGACTCACATCTCCTGAGTCACACAAATTTAAACCAACCATTTTCGTACACGAATATATTAATACCTAATGTACATAATACCTATGTAAAACAATAGATAGTTCCCACATACCTTTCACGTAAAGGTGCGAACACACATGTAGATGGTATCCGAATAATTAGTAACACTATACGAAGACTTATTTGAAGCAACAACGTTTTTAACAATGAATACGGTTCATGCAGTACGTCTAGTTGATTTAATAATGTTTGCAGTGGGAAATGTGTAATTGGGGCTAGAAGATGAATGACTAAATGGCCACAAATAGTGTGGGTATGATTAATAGTTTAAAATATTCCACTGTTGCTTATTAACTTTAGAAATAATTAATTTGAATTGGTATGGTGTAAATAGCGCTGGTGGTGGCGAATATTCTACACAATGTTTATTGTTTGAATAAATAAAATGAAATGTTTTGGTGACCCAGTAACTGGGTTGCGGATGGCAGATTTCCCACTCCATGATAAAATACTGATATTCGGCTGTATTTGCTTAGACCGGAAGACGAGTAAAAAAAAGTTGGGAAAAACCTTAGCAGACGACGATGATACACCTAGCAGTGACTACACCACAATAATACTAATTATCACACCAAACAAATTGGATTCGTTGTCGGAGTTAATAATTTGTCGCAATATTACTGCTACCCTACGACTTAAGCTAAACTACAACTTGTATAAGAAAGTTTATAACGGTCAACAAAAATAAAATGAATGATATTTACAGCAGTTGAGTCAAAACCCCAGGGTTTTGACTCAACTGCTTTGACTCAATTGCTGGCAAGAAAATTTGACATGGCTTAGGCAGATAAATCGGAATTAGAAGGTAACGTTGAGCTAGAGAGAATAATACGGAAGGCAAAGGCGAGATGAATCGAGGTTTATATCATAACTAGGGCAAAATTATATATTCTAAACCCAGCAGGAGGCTGTAGTTATCCTAGTTAGCTAATTCCCATAGCATTTTGACCGTTTCTTGACGGTAATAAATCAACAACGATATCATTGTCGTTCCGCACTTGAGCTCCAGAAAAAGTGAACTTCTATAGGTGACAGCGATTGTTGATTATGTCCAACACATTTAGGATTGACCTCATGAAGTTTGAAGATTGAGCACAATACATGTCAATCATATACATTTTTGACTTTTCGACATTTTTTATCGCTGATAGCATGTTTCTCTAATCTTGTGGGAGTCATATCACGTTTTATATTTCTATTTTCCCCTGTAACGCTATCATTCGCTCCTTTTTCTTTCACATCATTCCTCACACAATCCATCCATCTTTTCTTTAACCAAATACCAACACAGCACAAATTAAATACCAACTTTATAACAAAACAAACGTTAAAGAACATAACAGTCCCAGTTTCTCCTGTCTTGTGACCACCATTGAAGTGTCTACCAACTTAACGCCAACTAATTAATGGTACTTAGAAATCAAGAGTGAAACTACGTGTGAGTTATCGTTCCCATTACAGTAGACAATAGCCATAGGTTGGAGAGGTTTTAGGAGACGCTAATTGAATTCCGGTTATTTAAGTTTTAAGGTCAAACTAATAGAATAAGATGGCCAATTTTAAAGCAACGTTAGCATTCACATCTTAGCCGCAGTCTGTCAAAAATTTCCATAAATTTTGACAGTGCGAACGTTCCTTAAAAATTAGTAGAATTATTAGCACTCTGAAGGTCTACTTAAAAATGATTTGGATGACATAAAACATGACACAAAAGAAACGCTCCTCATATCGTTACTCCTGTGCAGACTGTCAGACAGATTGTTAAACTAAGTGAGTACTAAGAAATGTGAAAAAACATTATGATAAAAGAATCTATTGCCAAATAATTATTTGTTTAGATTCTACCACTATTGGGCAAAGGTCTTTCCTAAAATCTAAAATCTCCAAAATTTCTTTCATGTTTTATTTTATTGGACATTCAAAAGTTAATGCAGATTTTTATGATGTAGTTTGTATGGTCGCAAATACATTTTTTTTTTATCAAAGCTTAGTCTTGCAGTTCTGCAAATAACATTATTTTGTTAAAAATCTTGTGGCCTCCCAAATTGGACCGAAGACCAAATGAAGGCCACGGAAATCCGAGCGATGGATGCGAGAAGCACAGGACCGACTGATGGGGCAACACTTGGAGGAGGTCTATGTCCAGAATTGTACGACTTTTGGCTGAAATCATGATGTTAAAAATCTACGGTATATTGCAAGCAAAGAACTATCACAGAAGCTTCAACGTTTTATTATGCTTATTGTTTTACCAATAATTCATTCACTTCATCTACGTTATTATTTATATCTCTGTCTATCTGTTTGCAAAATATAAACGTGACGTATTCCCAAGACAATGGACCAATATTTATAGCTATAGTTTATGGTACATTAATTCAATTCTTGATATATTATGATAGTGTTGATTCCGAAAATTGTTCTAATCAATATGATTCTATATTGTTTATGTCAGATTAGATGACATGCCTAGTTCATTATGCTGATATATGGTTGGTTTAAATGTTTCTAACGAAGTGGGATAATCAGTTATTGCAATACCTACATTGTTTTAATTATGCCTTTATAACTAACGTTCTGCTTGTACATGTTATGTGTCTATGTTATTTTTGCTTTGATTTTTGTGAGAGTGTCTTAATAACTTAGGGGTCTATTTTGTTGACCTTAAATTAAGTGCTTATTGAGCCAATGGACTTCAATGGCAATGTCAGAAACATTGCAGATGTTTTGTATTCTCCGAGTCAAAGCTGGAACCTCATGTGTGCCTATAATTGGCACACGTTCTAATTCCGTCACCTTTATGTAATACAATCAATTGTGTAAATATTAGCTCATCAAAATCGAATCTTCTTCGCACTAAACCTTAGGTACTTTCGACAAATTCTGTATTTACAGTCAGTACCACTTTTTTATCAGTCATCTTTCCAATCTGCCTAGCCTTTTCCCAGGGTCAACGTCCAGCCTAAACGGATGCAGCTCAATCCCAGTATTTTACTGGAGCGACTGCCAATTTGACCTCCACAACCCCTTAACTGAGTAACACAATACTCCTAGGCAAGACTGGTATCAGAATGCCTGGCTTCTGACTACCCGTAACGACTGTCAGAGATCTACAAATGACAACCAGGACCAACTGCTTAACGTTTTTTCCGAGGCACGAAAAAATCTCGGTATGTTAAGATGGTCATCCGTCCTTCCATCCTCGGTATGTCATGGTTTAGCAGAATGGTGGCGATACACGCATCATGTTCGTGAACGGGCGCCGTCGGTTGAGACTGGTCATCTCTTAACTGCCGCTGGCCTATTTTAATCTTTATATTTTGAATTGTTGTAATTTATTTATTTATTCTTTGCATTGTCCTCACATGTAGAAGCAACAAGAATAATGTAACCAAGATTTTTGTAATCTATACTAATATTATAAAGAGGTAACGTTTGTGAGTTTGTAGGGGGTAATCTCTGGATCTGCTGAATCGTTTTTGAAAATTATTTTTGTATATGATAGCCACATTCATGCGGAATGCTATATATACGGAAACGGGATATGCGCGTACGAAGTCGCGGGCAAAAGCTAGTACAATATAACATGATTTAAAATCGTGTACGTGGAGTTTCTTGCACGTTATTCTCCATAGAGATCTACGGTTTCGAATGTGCAAATAGCTTCATGTAGCTTCATGTTTCTGACTGACCGACCTTGACAATTCAAAAGTTCCTATAAATATTTATTTTCAAATAAATGCTTTGAATCTTGAATCCATCGACGGACCGACTTCGGCGACGTTGCTTATTCAAGATCGACATTATTTAGCCACGGACTCCTTAATGGTCCGATCCTTATCCACGTCTAATCCGTTTGGAATTCTGCCCACCTTCCACCATAAGAGAGCGTGAAGTTACGCCGGTATGTCCGCCTGAATATTCATGTTGATACCACCAACGTCCGATGGTGTATTGTGTTCGCCGGGACCGTATTCACATAGTTGTCCGGCCAATTGTCTCTTTGAATGGAACTGACAAGGTCACTTTTGTATGGGTTTAATTGATGTTATTTTGTATGACTGTGCTTGGTTGGTTTAGGAGGATTTTTAGATTCGCTGGAGTTTGTTGGATAATATTAGGACTAATTTATTTTAACTTCTGATTTAAAAAAATGTTAGATGGATCTCGGATAAAAACAACCTTTATTTTGACCAATATCTTTCAAAGTTTGCCTTGTTTTAAAAAGAAAGTTTACAGAGACTAAGAGGGTAATTATAAGTTATCTTTAGAACGTGAATACCACTTTCTCTCTTTTTAGAAAAAAAAAACTCCAATTTTTTTAGCTACATATGTATGTAGCGTATGCTTATCAAGTTACATTAAAATAGATTGATTTATTTACAAGAATAAAAACTTGCGAGTGTGTACCAAAGACCATGAAGAGAAAACTGTACAATCGATACGTGAAGCTGATGTAAAAGAGTCTCCGTTGAGTTTCTTGCACGTTCTTCTCCATAGAGCTCTACGCTTTAGAAATAGCTTCATCTTTTTGACTTGACAATTCAAAAGTTAAAATGGTTTATCTTTGAAATGCTCTTTTGTGATAAAATAAAGTGATTTCCAGGTTACATATTTTGAGTTGGATGATCACCAGTATACCCGGGCAAAGGTTTTCATCGCTCTCCCTTCATTCCCAGGTCAAATCAATAGATAACTCCACATTTCATAGAAAAAATATTTTCCTTTTAGGTACCTAAAGATTGATCGTGGTCTAGATTCGTGTGGCACTGCCGTACTAAATAGGGTTATATTCTACGAACATTGCCTACGAACTACTGCCCGTACCAGTTACGATAAATTACCTTAAAACGAGTGACAATTTTTCTTTCGTCGTATTTTCCATTGGTGTTTGGAAATGTTAGTTTTGTTGAGCCTTGTGTTTCCGTCGTTTATTTATTAATTTAATTAAACTTCATGCAATATACAAAAGTAGACTTATCTAATGCCTTAAACATTCTTTTCCAGATAACCAAGTGCGGTGGATAGATGAGATGGCAAACAAAATAGAAAATAATATTTGTCAACTTATATTACAATAAAGGTAAAATTGTTAGAGGTCTTGCCAAGGTTTATCTTCTAAGGGTAATACGGTTGCCATGGTTGCGGAATTTGTTCGAAAGAGTCACCGTGGACCTGGAAGGAGGAACTAGAAGGAACACGGATGGGTTTTAGTCAGTGAGAGTCTGACACGCCCTTCCGCTCCACCCAGAGCGGAAGAATTTCCCATCCTTTCCTTTTTTTTTCCTTAGCCTATTGTGTCTCACTGCTAGGCAAAGGCCTCCCCCATATACTTCCAGACATTCTTCCCATTCTTAAAAAAAGAGGTACCTGGTCTTCGAAAGGTATTTTAAATACCCAGTAACCGGGTTTTGGAGGTCCGATAAGCTGTCAGCCTAGCTCGCCTAGCTGTTAGTTAGTCTATAAAATTCAAAAAAAATGTAAAAGTTCGATAGGTATTCAGTTACGTATTGAAGTCTTGAAGCCTACACAGGTGGGATTTAGTGGGAGGTTGTAATCTACAGAATCAGAAAATTAATGTTTATTTAAGTGATTGAAAACTTTGATAAAGACTACTTTTTATCCCCAAAAATAGACGATTCCCGCCGGTCGATTCTGTAACATATCGTAGTGAAGGTTTGGGTAAATTGATCACGAGGTGAGCTGTCAATCCATAAATTCAAGATGTCACGTGATCACGAAGTGAGCTGTCATTCCATCTTGATAATATGGATTGTCAAAGCCAATGGGCAAAGCCACGGGAAACGGCTAGCCTATACTAAATACATAATTACTTCAATAAATTGTAACTCAAAGGAATTTTATGTTACGTTCTACGATTTACCTTACTCGAACGAAATATTTGGAACATTTCAACTCTCACTAAAAATATTAGAATTCCATTTGAAAATATCTTCCGTAGGTAATTTGAATCGTGTCTGGCCATATGTTTCATGTTATGACGTAACATTCATATACATATAACATGTAATATACGTGTACAAAATCCTTTTTTTTTTTTTAAGGATGGGAAATCATCAAATGACTTCTTCCGCTCTGTGTGGAGCGGAAGGGCGTGTCAGACTCTTACTGAATAAAACCCATCCGTGTTCCTTCTAAAGCCCTTTGCTTTCCAGGGCCGCGGTGACTCTTTCGAACAAATTCCGCAACCCTGGCAGGCTCTGGCCCTAGCGGGCCCCGTCCTCTTTGCTGACATCTCTTTGAGGCGCGCGTGAAACACAACGCGCCATCGACCCGGGCCTGGTGGTGATCGGACAGCGAGCCACCCAACGCACCCCGTGACTCCCGACGCCCGGGGCATCTTCTCCTGTTGCGGCGGTTGGGGCGAAGGCCTTGCCTTTCCCTCGCGCGGCCCGCGTCCTCCTTCGCAAGCATGTGTACAAAATCTTACTAATATTATAAACGCGAAAGTTTGTAAGTATGGATGGATGGATGGATGGATGTTTGTTACACTTTCACGCAAAAACTATTAAATAGATTTTGGTGAAATTTGGCACAGTGGTAGACTATAGTCTGGAATAACACGGAGGATACTTTTTATCCCGGGAATATGTTCCCCTGGGATAATTTTCGACAATCACGCGGGCGGAGCCGCGGGTGAAAAAAGTAGAAAATAATTTTCTTTGCAAAGGGTAATAATTCAGTAAGACACATGTAACAACTTCGCATCACTGATATAGTAGCAGTATTATTATTATTATTATATTATTCAATATAATCTATTACAGAATCTAATATTACAAATGCGAAAGTGATTTTGTTTGTTTGTTTCGGCTTCACTCCGAAATCGAAGAATCAAATTTGATGATTTTTGGTTCAGAGATGACGGGACCCTGGAGACGCTTATAGGCTACATTAAATCAAGCGAAGCCGCGGGAGCTTATTCTCGTTACAAGGAGTTGTAAAATAAAATTCAAAAATATCTCCGCAACATACAGTGAAGATGCAAATGATGAAAAAAGTAGGTACATTACACTACTAGATACTACTACCTGGTCTATAATAAAATACTGTCGAACCTTTCATTTTTACCAAACTTCCAGATTGTTTTCATCATGATAATAATAAAAAAGATAATCAGACTTATTTGCAAACCCATTTCATTTCTCCCCATACACTACTTACAACAAAAAACTTGAAATACCCAGTTTTCTTAACCTCCATACCATTCAAGTATTAAAAAAATTTAAATCGTCTAAATTTTCCGCTTAACTATTCACACAAGTCATTTAGATTCTAAAAGTGACTGCTGTTTCTTTTGACAACCATTGACTCCGTACAAAAACGTATTGAAGAAAATCATCAATTCTATTTGGCGACGACTTAAACAGTTTTTTTTTCACCAAAACTAATTCACACGGTGACGGTAGCCAAGACATAGTGGAATGAAGTGAGTAGGTTAAGTCTGTGCAGCACTTGAAACTTGTGATAGATATAAATATAGTAGGCGCCAGATAATCGTGGAATAACGGTCATTGACCCACCTACAATTATTGACATTTTTAATTTGAAAAACGGAATTAATGACACAAAGCTGTCCCGAATCATCATCTCTCGTGATCCTTAACATTGTCTAATAATGAAAAACGATTCATATTTAATTGTTCAGGTACCTATGAAAAGTTATTAGGGAAAGGTCAATATACTTTATTCCACATTTATCTGGCGCCTACTATAGTACTCTACGGATAACCTGACCACCATATATTTTTTTATGTTCATATTATTACATTGTTTCGTATTGGTGTTCAATAAAGATTATATCTATCTATCGATATTATCTGTCTTTAATATTTCCTTTTATCTTTAGGAAGGAACACGTCTCATCGACTTTAATCTGAAGAATATAATATATTGTTGAATGTTATGTTTCACATAACTTTAATACAAAAGCTGTCAAACCTTCTTTTTAATTCCTCAGATAACAGTTTTCTGACAGGTGAAAATTCAGCTCATAAAAATATAATTTCGTAAAATAAAAACAATGTCATAAAGCAGGCGAAAAAAAAACAGAGTTGTACCTTAGACTCCAGAAAAAGTTACATTCTATAAGTCATGGATAGCTAGGTAAACATTTTGTATACGTGTGAATCCCACAAAATTGGTTGTAAGATATTAACGCTCATAGAACGTCACTTTATCTAGACCCTCTTGACATACTGAAGTCACTCCACTACGCCTCGCCTACAATCACGTCCTTGCATGTACATAGCCGCACGTTGCTAGGCAACTAGTGTTGGGAAACGATAATATCGATGTCACCTTCCAATGACAAACACTTTGGTGACGTCTTAGGTATTAGAGCGTATAGTTTATACTAAGGACTAGTCATCTGTGTAGATTAGTTTAAGGTTGTTTGGAATATGACTTGGCTAAATTATATTGTTATGACTTTGAGTTCAGATAGCCCGTTAGATGGGTACCTACCCAGGCTAAATGTCAGAAAGAGTCAGTCAGTTGATAAATCCTACTAATATTATAAATGCGAAAGGTTGTAAGAATGTATGTTTGTTACTCTTTCACGCAAAAACTACTGAATGGACTTTAATGAAATTTGGCACAGAGGTAGATTATAGTCTGGAATAACAGATAGGATACTTTTTATACCGGGAGTATGTTCCCTTGGGATAATTTTCGACATTCACGCGGGCGGAGCCGCGGGCGACAGCTAGTGGAGATATAATAGTCATTCGGATAATTTTACGACGAACATTTTTATTTTAATACGATAAATCCCGAGAGCTAAGACATTCATGACAATTCCTTAATTTTCCACTGTTTAGTGTTTAGAATGTCCTTTTAATTTAAAAATTAGTCGTATCAACAAATACGCTCTAGTATTATCGTTAACACAGTGTTATAAAAAACTGTAAGTAAAAAACTGCACGCACAATTTTATTTTCCCAAATACCTGCCGTTACTTGGTACCGCTTACAGGTCGTCTTACCTGAAAAAATAAAAAGACAAAATAAGCTACATAAATAAACTTTTCTAGTATTGTCAACTTTGTACTTAAAAATAATTGGTACTCATTCGTGGCTTGATAAATTCCTACAGAATCCTACTATTGACAAATGTAGGTACACGTTCTGTCTAAAATATTGACGTCCTAATGACAAACTGTCATTAATCATGGAGCTATTAATGAGTTATTAAGCATACTGATAAGTACCGTGCTCTGATTCGCTAATTGTTCTCTAGGGTCTTTGTCCTCTACATAGCACATAAATGACATCATTCGTAAACGCCTTGGGTTCTAGATAAAGTGACGATTGTCGAAAAGGTAAAATGTGATTAACAAAGAATGAGTCAAGCATGTCATTTTTATAGAGCTACGTACTGTACGTATCTGTAGCGGCATCACTGCCGCCACATGAAAAACTGAGAAACGAAATTTGTACGGCAACAAAAAGAACCGCCATCTACGCCGAACTAACATCGAAATCCTGCATCGCGCAAGCAAAGTTCTCCGTGCGATTTGAACATATACAACAGTCCGAATATCAACTATCGGGCAGTTGACCACCAGACACAACAACCGTCTGGTCGGAGGATCCTCCCCTTTTCGGTGGAGGTGTGTGGGACTTTACTCTCTGTACCGCATACCTCCAAATGTCTTTGTTGAAAAGCATTCCTTATTTGCCAGGAACAACATGATATGAATTGATACCATAATTCTCTGAATAATCTAGAGATGTGACCTTATGAAAAGCTTACTTAACTTTATTGAATCTGAACGCACCACATTCTGTATGTATTTATTAGAGGCCTTTGTATTCCTCCCAATCACCAAGAAAATGACGTGCGTTTCCTTATTTCGGAACCATTCTGCAAACCAGCACACATCAACGCTTTATGATGGCAGATATTAGCGGCAGTATTTTTATGACACTTCATCAAAATTGGTTAAGAGATATCGGTAGGCTTGAAAGCAGCGTACTAAACCACCAAACTCTCATTTATAATATTAGTTTTGAGGTTGAACAGATTTGAAGTAGGCATATTTAATAAAATCTTGGCTCAACCAAATGGCGATGATGCGAAGAGCCTGTTTAGGTTCATGGCCCAGATATGACTTATGTGTATTTAGGGTACGATGGGACTGACATACGCATTGCGATTACAAATGTCCCTAATAAATAAATAAAGAAATAAAAATATTTGTTAGGATTTGGTCTACTTTATTTAACTTACTCCTGAACGAGGCTACGCTCTGCCTCATGTATCTCAGACTATGTAACTTCCATTTTCTTTCATATAAATCTAGGCCAGACAAGGTAAGCAGTGGACAAAGGATGATGGGTGACAGATAGACGACTCAAGCTGACGGCGAGCCGAACGTGCTACGATTACCAATATTCTAGTGAATGAACCTACGCGCTGTTACTGGGTAAGTCGGTAGGTCTGTGGATTATTGTGACAGGAGGAAATAATTTTGGATTTACTTGCGTTTCTGCTAACTACAAGTATATTCCGTGATTTTATCCGACAAGATTTACATAATAATATACACTAGACTTCTACTATTGCGCAGTGGAAGCGTGCTGGGCCCATAACCTAATAATAATAAAAATAAGGTGGGCTGACATGGATAAAACTTTCATTTTTATGAATATAATTGCGGGTATATCTACAGATAGACCGGGTGCAAACACTACAATATTAGTTTGATATGTTTATAACAATAGGGAATATACATGCATTTTTTTTATTTGCAAAACGAAATTGTTATGAGCTCTAGTTAACAATTATGAAATATTTTTTATTATACCTTCATCAGCGATGAAGTTATAAAGCTTGAAAGTTGTCAATTAGAAAGAAAAGTTTGATACCAACTCTGACGTCAAATACTATGAAGCCTATACAGCTGCCATAGAAATCGGCGTATTCGCGAGAGGGACAGATATATTTGTTTAAAATAGTTATAACTCGTTTGTTTTTGGATACATTTTGATCCTATTTTCACTGTTAGTTTTATATTTTTGTATATTTTTAGATAAACTGAGTAAATAATAAATATTTTTTTCATGCATATTCCTTATTGAGTTTGAAGGTGTTATAATCATTAATGAATAAATAAATAAATAAATAATTATCACCAGATTATTTTTTTAAGAAAACAGGGGGAGTATTCAAGGATTGTAGCAGGTGATGCTCTGTTGTTTCTGAAAACCTTATAATAGGTACTATAGGAATAAGGCTTGAGTTTAAGTTGCGTGGATGAATGGACTATCTATAAAAATTCGTGGCCGTTGTTCTCAATTGCAACATTTCTACACTTTTGGCCGGGCCAAAATCATCAAAAAAAAAAAAAAAAACTCGAAGCTTTTGGGCTATTGTGCGCAAAAGAGTGGCCGCCCTGATGTGTCGTGTGCGGGGCAGCCCCAATGGCCTTCTAAACCATAGGGTTTAGAAGGCCATTGGGGCACTCCACCCTCTCTGGTATAGACCAGAAAGGGTGGAGTGCCTTATTGTGCGGCACTGGAATAGGGTGCATAGTGTGAACGTTGTCAGATATAATTTAAGGTAAAATAATAAGTAGTTTTAAGGTACTAACATAGTTTTTAAGTCTTACTAATCATTTTATATGGAATTTTGTTCTGAATTAAATTATTATTATTTCAATTAAACCATTACAGCCACTATTGAATAGTCAAGATCGGTCTATCCAAAGAGATGAAGCTCCAAAGTGTAGATCTCTATGGAGAAGAACGTGCAAGAAACTCCACGGACACACTTTTAAATCAATGTTTTTTACAATAATATGGTTACATCATTCGTGTGAAAATTATACAAACATCATCACTAATCGACTCCTTGACAGTTTTCAACATATTTTATGGGTTGATAATTGAAAAATCCGTGTTCATCTTTTCACTCTATGAGTAGCTTAATAATTTACAAAAATGTTTATATTTTCATTACATTTGTGCAATATCTCAGTCACAAAATGTTAAAAAAATTATGAATAGTTGACAACTAAATGCGATGGGTAGAAATTTCCAAATGTTTAAATTCATTTTTCTGTTCAACATTTTTTAAACGAATTAAAATTAACCCTTTTTCTTTTTCATTGTAAATAACTCACATACACTGCGGTGTATGTGAGTTTAAAATGTCCTTATTACATGTGTGTTAGAAAGACATTCTTTGTTGTAATATTATTTGTGAACTAGCTTCTGCGACCGGCTTCGCGCGCGTCATAGGCTAAAATTATCCCAAGGGAACATATTCTCGAGATTAAAATTATCCTATTTCGTATTCCAGGGCATGGTCTACCCGAGTGCTAGCCGAGTTTAATCGATATCTGTTCAGCCATTAAGACGTGAAGAGGAAACAAACAAATTCACATTCGCAGTCATAATATGTCATGATTTGCTCTGATTTAAATCAAATTAACAACTAGTTTTAGTAGGAAATTCTCGGTGCTCCTTAACACTCCCCAAGAAACCAAATGTCAGCTTTCTACGACCAGTAGTTTCGGCTGTGAGTTGTCTATCAGTCACTCAGTCACTGTATAAAATTATTCCGTTACTGGTGGTTACGGAAGAATTTTTATACATATATGTCACTGGAAAATTGCAGACTCCGTTAGATTGTAATAAATCTTTATAAGATTATAATTTCTCGATATATTATCAAAAAAATCGTTTTGTACACAGTATATCCCATCCAAATTCAATAGTTTCCAGTATATCCGTGTCTTATTAAGTACTAGCACTTCGCCCGCGACTTCGTCCGCGCGGATTTAGTAGGTAGGTACTTCACAAACTTCAACGCCCCCTCAAACCCTTTTAAAGGTAAGTTTTGGAAAATTAAGCACTACGATATCCATTCAACGGTCTCAGGATCAGCCTACTATCCACCCAGTTCACCCCGTTCACCCCGCCAGAGGTTGACTATGTAAACATTGTTAGATCTGTTTCAAATTTCCCACTTTTAGCTTGTTCATTCCAATTTCCACGTAAATTGAAGTAAGCAATAATGTCTCCCCTGAAAAATTCATCAACCCTTTTCGCCCCTTATATTTGTTATTCTTAATTTTTTATCCAAAACATTAATGCCGTGCATTAAGTTTCTCCCCAGTTAGCTCAAACCGCAACATTTTTCTTACTTGAGCATCGAAAAATCCAAATATTTGTTATTTTACTTTTTTTATCCAAAACATGAATGCCGTGTTTCAGCTTCATCGGACTAAGCGTTAAGATTCTCCCCAGTTCGCTCAAACCGTAACATTTTTCTTACTTAGACCATTTTTATGCCCGTCGTAACTTTAAAACGAAAGGTCCGATTTGAGTAATTTGAAGTGTAGTTTACATGTACATTATCAACCTTAATTCTAAACAAACAAACTAACTAATCTTTACTCTTTATAATATTAGTTTAGATAGATTAGATATATAATCCTGATGATGTGTCTGTTTGAGTATTATTCGCAAATTATCGGCATTCGATTGAACTGAGTCTATAAAATAATCATTAAAATGTCTTGCTATCATTTTAGGAATATTAAATTTCATAGAATTGGTTAGCTCCCAAGTTGCTTTAGACTTGTTAGTACTAGTTCCTATAAAATAGCTGTTTTGAGCCCTTTGTGTTAATTTGATCACTTTTTAATATCTCTTTGAGAATTATTTGAAAGCCGCTTTTGTATCACTATTTCGCTTTATTCTGTATTGCTATAATAAAGTTCATAATAAAGATCAAATAAGTTCATTGAACTTTATAGAATTTACTGGTGATTGTGAAATACTGAGCATACAAATGATAAAAGCACTCAATACAATTGCAAAAGAACTTGGCCCAAAGGAAATAAATACTAAAAATATTCTGCTTTTAATTTTCAAGATTAGAAACAAAATTTAGGATTCGTTGAATCTCGTGATTTTGGAGGAATTACGTTACCCAAAAAATTGGGGCGTTTTTCAATTCTATTAGATTAAAACTCCTTTAATTGTATTAGAAGTTTCAACTACCATTACCGAAGTTAATGCAATTATCAATGTCTTCAGAACTGTTCAAAACATTATGCGCGCGTGGATTTCCTTAGCAGAGTTATTTTAGAAATGTATTTATTATACTCTTCAAAGATCTTATACTTACAATCATCAACAAATATATTTCGAAAAAGATTATTACAGGATTTTATGTTGATAAAAAACTCTATGGCCCATAACTCATTAATAGGTACCAACTCTTAACATCTTACACACGTGATAACTTTTAAACGAAATATCCGATTGAGATGAAACAAAAAGTATTTTACTTCTACATAAATACTCTTGATAACATAATGCTTAATTTCGATAAAGATTAATATTACGATACGTATTTAACGTAGTTTTTTTTCTTTAGACGATTTAATAATTATTTTGAACACAAAATGGGTTATTGTGATTAAACCATGATAGCTAGATATATGTTCTCGCAGACTTTTTTGTAGGTCTTAATGAGGTCTTTTAACTCGTAGTACATCATTTTGTTCTATTGTCAATAGTTTTTGCAGCGCACGCAAAAAAAGGTTTTTGATTTTACACCTTGTGTTACGAAATAGCAATTTTATTACGGATACCTATTTTGAAAAAAAAAATAGCCTATAGCCTTCCTCGATAAATGGACTACCCAACACTGAAAGAATCATTCAAATCGAACCAGTAATTCCAGAGATGAGCGCGTTCAAACAAACAAACAAACTCTTCAGCTTTATAATATTAGTATAGATTTAAGAAAAAATTGTTTACCATATCACGCGATATTTTACATTCTTACGTTTTGCTTTTGCAATACATAAATATTATTATATTGATTGATTATGTCAGGCATTCATTTCAGGCAAAATCGACTTAGATTTTTCGAAGATTTATATGAATAAATATTCTAAATTGAATACTTGCTAGCCCTAAGTTGGATGCTATTACACCAAAATCAATCAAACCTAATTCTACGCAACCTAAATTCTGATTCTCGTTCCAGCATACTCCGAATGAAAGTAGCCCCATTAGGTACGAACATATCTCTATATATAGGCAACATTAGGCTTTGCCGTATGCTCTAAATACATTACATAAATGCCTATTAAGGTCACATGTGCTCATATAGTTTGATTTACAACTTAATTCAATAAACGACATTGTATGGTGGTCGTGTTGGGCTTGGGAAGGTAAAAAAGTGTTACGAATTTGTTGTTATTAATAACTGAAGGTATTTTCTGACACTTTAGAGATATACGGGTTTGGCTTTAGGAAATACAACAGAAAAACAATGACACCATTTGCTGTAGATATGCTACTGTAGCACTAGCAAATAAAACAACGTTTAAGATTTTAACTTTCTGCCTAATGCTGGCACTTCACTTGGCCTATTTGCACAAATATACGCCTTACTTCTTTGTTTAAAAAATTAACTCTTTTACTTTATTTTCTATCGTCCAAGTAACGCAAATATTTGGGCAAATACGCCAAACGAAGTGCCTCCTTTAGATGATAGTTGGTACAAATGTCCCGTATAAAATCAAAACAAATGTTTAAATTCTTAATTCAAATCCTCTTTTACTTTATTAGACGCTTCCAAAGTTCTACCTAGTCTGCCAGTAACCTGCTGTCAAGGAGGTTATCCTGACACTACCTACACAGCTACAGATAACATAACTACTGGCAGCATATTTTTAAACCTTCAACGATCAGATTGTAGAAGAATAAATTCCATCAACCAAATAAAACAAATGAGCTCGATCATCATACCCTTGGTAGTATGAACTCGGGAAGATGACTTCTTATAGTAAAGTGTGGAAGAAAAAAACATGTTTGAAATTGGGATGAAGGCAAGAGAACGAAAAATTAACTTCTGCACGTAGGTAAACCTCAGTTCCTTCAAAAGTTGTATTAACTGATCTGGAAATAAAGCGATTCAGTCATCATGATCATCATTTCAGACGGAAGACGTTCACTGCTGGACATAGGCCTCCACAAGTGTTGCCACATCGTCCGGTCCTGTGCGTCTCGAATCCAGCGGATTCCAGGGGCCTTCACCAGGTAATCGGTCCACCTCATAAGAGGACTTCCAATGCTGTGACACGCGTGCTGTTTTCTGCAGTTGCTACTACAGAGCCTTCCAGGAATTCAGTGTTAAACCACAAATAACAAAAATTTCACAACCATAAATTTCACTAAAACCAGTCCAAAAACCAACTTTTTCCCATCACAAAAGCCTTTTAAATAGGCCATCGATCATACACAACGCATATAGACAAGACCCGTTAACTTTTTTTTATTTAGATCACAGACAAGTATCGATCATTATCCGGTAGACACCCGTTTGATGGGAACTGCGCCGGAGTCGATTCCGCTGTGCGTTTTTGTAACGAACGGACGGGTTGTACAAAATTGGCATTAGTAAAAAAAGTGTGCTATTTTTACTTGGTCTATGTTTAGTTGTATGACAAGGTCTTTAAGAGGAATAGTAGTGTTATTTAAATTGGTATAAATAAACAAGTTGACTAATGGGATTTTTAAGAGAATTCGAAGAATAATTTAAATACAACTAAAGCTTTTGTATGTGAAAAGCTATCCCAAAATACTGGTTGAAATCTAGGAGATGCAAATGCAAGATTTTTCGTTTATCGAAATGTCATTGTGTGTGTTAATCACCCTTATTTCATGACTATGAAATAAGGACAAAGTCAGCTCAGTGAAATCAGAACAGAATCACCTCAATTAGATTCCTGATACTCATTCGTAATTGTAATAATTTCCTACTTTACAAGTTAATCGATGCAGATCTCTAATCCGAAAGCAAACTCATAAAACTAATGAATTAAAAAAGGGATCTTAAAATAGCTATGTTTATTTTGATCCAGAACTTCTCTAACTGGATTGACTTGACTGGTCCTAACGAGAAAAACCTCCTGGACCGTTATTGAGACGAGTTTTGTACATTATCGTATTGTGAGGCCGATATTTATCCAAAGTCATTGTATAAAAATTGAAAACAGTCCGCCATCTTTGTTTTTGCTATGGATTGGGAAAGCCGCTTTATTTAGGAAAGACGGTCAGAAAAAAATTGTGAGTGGCCAACATAATTCATATTTTAAAGACAAATAAATAATTTTTGATCGTTTATTTTAATGTTTATAAAAGAAAATCATTTCTGAAAATGATTAATTAAAATAAGGAACTCGTTGCTAAATAATGACAGCCGCACGGGTCAATCTTTAAGGTTAAGCAAAGCTTGCCGAGGTTGGTCTGTGGATGGGTGACCATCTTAACATATCGAGACTCCTCCGTGCCTCGGAAAGCACGTTAAGCCGTTGGTCCCGGCTGTCATTTGTAGATCTTTGGCAGTCGTTACGGATAGTCAGGAGCCAGATTATCTGACACCAGTCTTGCCAAGGAGTACCGTGTTACCCAGTTAATGGGTTGTGGAGGTCTGGTAGGCAGCCGCTCCACGTAAAATTCTGGTATTCAGCTGAATCCGGTTTGACTGGAAGCCGACCCCAATATAGTTGGGAAAAGGCTAGGCAGATGATGAATCATTTCTGAAAATGTTCATCCGATTGCAGACCGTCTTTCACTAATACAACTCTAAGCTATTGGTTTTTATCCCAGAAATTGCATGTTTCATGTGCTACAAGCTACAAGCGAAGCTACAGGAACAAGCTATTTTCTCCTCTGCAAATTCGTGAAGGTTCCTACCAATAAGTAAGTAATTTCATGATGAAGAAATAGCCTGAAATTTCGTCTTAATTAGAACCAAAACAGAACATAATTAAATGGAAGACAGATTAGGCTAATATTCTCCGATCAACGTGAACCAGGTCTAATGGACTCCTTAGTAATGGCCCGGCAAATCATATTCAATGAAGTGGTCCATACTGAGTTCAGTACTTAATAAGTTTGCTTCCCAAACACAAATAATTCTTGAGACTGCTCTGGAAATATCACAAGAGGGCAGGTTAAGTTTATTTATCAATATTATGGTCCTGTTCGACTGCGGACCACACAAAGATTCGAGTGGACCATTTTGTGTGGTCCAATTTGCACAAAACCATAGATGACGGTGACTAGCCGCCATTTTGTATTTGCAAACGATCTTCGCAGAAGATTATTCTGTCATAATTTTCACAATTTAAAAAATAATGAATTAGAAATGGTAATTTAAAACAAAGTAAGAAATAATAATTCTATCAGCGATATTAATTTTTGTTTTATGGTTTTTATTTGTTTCATATCAACAATAGAAACACGGTGTGTATAAAGTTTCAACTGTTTACCTATTCCGGTTTATGAGATACAGTCCACGGAAAGACAGACAGAGAGACGGACGGACGAACAATGCAGACTTAGTAATAGGGTTCCGTTGGTTACTCTCCAGAGCCCTAAATATATGACTTGGCCGACGTGATCAATGTTATTGGTAATCGTTATCTATCTATCTAATAATAATAATTTAGCTGAAGAGTTTGTTTGTTTGTTTGAACGCGCTAATCTCCGGAACTACCAGTTGAATTTGGAAAATTATTTTTGTATGTGATAACCACATTCATGAGGAAGGCTATACGAGAACGGTAAATTCCTACGGGAACGGGAAAAAACGGAAAATGCACGTACGAAGTCGCGGGAAAAAGCTAGTCCCTGATATAATGGTTCTTGGCCCTCTTGATTACTAGGACAGAACACTCACTATACAGAAGTGTCCGATCTTAGTTAATGAATGGCACTTACGTAGTAAGTACTTGCTCAATAAACAAAATCTGTTAACAAGTTTTTTTTACCGGAAATCAACCAAATGAAGACAAAGTTCAATATAACGGTATCAAGTTATGACGGATATCTCAATCACTAAATTAACCGCGAAATTACGAGTAGCGGATATACATTTCTCTTTCATTCAAAGTAAAAATAAACACACTTTTTTATTAAACTTGACACTGGCGTAAACCGTTGCAGAATGACACCGTATAACATTACAACTTCAAAACGGGCACTCGGTTTTAAGATTCCATGAGAAACGTGTCAGATATTTTGTGGTCACTTACTCTAAGCTTAAGCGCTTTTTGAACAATGTACAGGATTTTCTTATGAAAGGAGAGGAAATGGAATAGGCTAATGGGTGTCGGCTTTGCTCAAAAAGACATGAGTGTAGTGTGACATCAGTTATGGAAAGACCAGTATATCACGTTTTCAATAGATGTCGGAAAATATGATTGAAGTAAGTAGGTAGGTATTAAAGCTTCAAATTTCAATTTTAACCAAAATGAGTTTTGAGGTCGGTGTATTTATAAAAAAACGCTTTCTGTAAGTTTTAAAAATAAAAAACTCAGTAAGTAGTAGGTACACGTAGTAAATACGGGTTTAATAAATGCATAATTTATCCGACATTTCATCCTAAAATATTAACGACATTAAACTTATCCAGTGCAGGCGCACCAAAGTCCAGTCGTGTTCATTCTGACCTAAATCTATCAACCATTTAATTATTCTAATAAAATAGAAAATCACCGTGCAAATTACCCAACCGAATCATTAAAACAAATGCCAGGTAATTAAAATTAAACAATGTCACGAAAACATTTTAATTGAATAACCTCATTAACATTTTATCCGTGAGTGATCAATTTCATGCTGTTCAGCTATAGTAAAAAAATAATTTTAAGAAGAAAATTTGTTCATTGAAGTGCTGGCACATAAAAAACCATGAAATTACTTTGTTTACGATGAAAAAGTCGGTAAAAGCAAGTTTTTTAAAACATGGAACAAGTGATGAGCGCTTTAAAAATGTAGGTTTAGATTTGACGTTACATTTAAGCCAAGAGTCTTGCTGTGCAAGTTACGTACTACAAGAAAATCTGGTCGGTAAAAAGTATTTATGACTGGGAATTTTATTTTACCCTTTTTTTGTTGTTATATCTCTAGAAAGAACATCTCGCGTTCACTTTAGGAGAATAGCTGATAATCAGAGATCGCTTTAGGTAGACTATATTTTTAATCCCGGAATCATAAAATTAAATGGAATCATGACAATTAAAACCCGGAATTATAAAAACATGAACTGGACTTTGAGTATAGTTTCAAATTATTGATTTGAAGAATCAAAAGAAGAAAGAGTTGGGCGAAAACAAAGCTATTTAATTTAGCAGTTTTAGTAAGTACGGACGGAACTTTAAAAACATAACAAGATTCTTCAATATAATACCTATATTTTGTTTAAATGTATTCAAAGCGCAATAAGTAGGTAATTTGCAACTTCTTAAATCCCGGGGATACAATCGTCATGTTTATGATTCCGGGATTTTAGAGGAGGTATTATCAACGCTATGTTACTTACTTCCACGAACATTAGGTAAATATAGTCTACTTACTCCGATCTCTGCTGATAATATACATAGTTTTATGAATTGGATATGCTGTGGATAACGGTGTGAGTTTCACATTTATATAACATCTTTATTTATATTATTTGTGCTGATATAATGTAATACTGTTTGTTGTCCCAAATAAATAAATAAAAAATAAATAAATAATACACTTAAAATATTGGAAAAATATGGGTTGCTGGTCTATTTTTTAAACTAGGTAAGTACCAAATTTGAAATATTTTATTTCTTATCAACCTTAGCTACTAGAGCCAAATTCTGGGCCAAGCTTTGTCTGTAATCTGTCCTGTTGTATTTGTATGTTTTTGTAAGTACAACAAAAAATAAGAATAAATCCACATGTTCACTTATGAAACATCGGAAACTAGGTACAGTGATACACGGTTCCAATTGGTCATTTCCTATGGATAAGAACCAGCAACAAACTACCAAATAGACAAGTCGTCGATACTGAATTAAACTTAATAAAACAAAAGCCAAAGTTAGAAAACTATTGATTAAATTATCGTCTTCCTGCCCTTATCACATGTTAAGGTGTACCAATCGATCGAACGTAGAATGTATTAGTCGACGTCAAACGATACTTCTTTCTTCGATCAACTTAAGCTACCAATCGATCAACGTCGATCGATGGCATCGATCGGCGGTCAATCAATTGTTTATCGCCCGGTATCCGTCGACCAGCCAAAGAGACCACACCAATCGATCAACGTCGATCGAAGTTGATCGATGGCATCGATCGGCGATGGATCGATTGGTGTAGTAACACTCTCTTTCTCCATTCTGTCCTATCCCCCGTCATTATCATTGACTCCCTTCTCCTTCATATCACTCCACACACAATATACCCAACTTTTCGTTGGCCCCCGTCTCCCTCTCCATCCATCCACATTTCGCACCTTTAAAGTAAAACCGTTACTAAACGAATATTTTTATGAATTGGGTATCAATGCCATCTATCTAAAACAGTGACTTTTTCTAATATTGGCTCCCCTATAAAATTTCATAATTTCGTTTAGTAACGGTTTTACTTTAAAGGTGCGATTTATATTCTTATTTATATTAACTAAAACAAAACTAGTAATTGATAAACAAAAGAAAATCAATAGGGAAGTTAACTGAAAAAATCAAATTAGTCCGTTAGATAGATTTCCAAAAAATAATGGACACGTATATATTTCTCACGTCCCTAGTAAAAAATTAACCATCATAGTGACGTCACGCGTGTTTTCGACGACTATATATTTTTTTGTCGGACTAATACGATCTTTTCAGTAAAATACCATGTTATGCATTTAATAACCAACACCAGCAATAGATAATTTTCCAATACACAAATATCTTCACACTTAAGTATTACAGACAGACATAAAAACAGACCATTAATTAATGAGACGAGAGATGTATAAGTACATCCAGTTTAAGCTGACCTTGCAATCTACAGGCTTTCTAACCATGAGAGGTCTGCTTATACTAGAAGTTACAGCTTGGTTTGTGTATTCGTAGGTACCTTAGTAGATAAGATTCCAGTTTAAGCTGACTTCACATTGTATAGACTTTCTGTACAATTAGAGGTCAGCTTATGCTGGAAGTTAAAGCTTGGTTTGTGACGTCACGCAAAAGTACCTCTTAGCTATTACTCATAGCACAGCATTATTCACAGTCTGAGCATTCGACTTCCCACTGTTAACAATGACAATATTATCTTACAAAACATACAAATGTATGCAGAATCAATGGACACATCATATGTCGGGTGTATTTTTAGACAGGCAGCGAAGGTTGAAAACGAAAAGAAACTGTGGATCGGAAGGCCAATAAAATTCCACTTAATTTTAAACAACGTTTACATTCGCATCTCAGTGGCAATCGGTCAGAAACACTTCTTATTTCCCTACATTTAAATTTTAAGATGCAGATGGTCAATTCTCGTACAAAGCGTTCAAATTAAGTCGCAATGTCATTTTGGCGGCAATATAAAATACTTGTCAAAATTTAGGGAAATAAGGCTTAATTCACACGCACCACAACCACACCACACCGTCGCGACAAAAAGTAGTCAAGTTGTGGTTACGGGTGAATAGTGTCGCTGCGGGTTCTTACGGTTGCGTTGCGTTGTGGTATCCACAAAATGTGGTTGTGTTTGCGATGTGGTTGCGACGTGGCTGCGATGTTGGCGGTACCACACACGCGGTCGATAATGGCGCCAAAATGTAGTCCGTGTGTTGTATAGGAAGAAGACATGTTTCGCCGTCCCCAAACAAATTTATATTTATTTATTTATTATTTATTTATTTATTAGGTTAGCCAAAAATTGTTTACAAATAAAATAATACTACAATTGGCAAAAATACATTTACAAGTGTAACAATCACTTAAAGGCCAACACCGCATGTACAGTAAACGGCTTAATTTACAAAATTAATTATTTAAAATATGTTAACAATGATTTATGTTAGTTTGGTCTTAATATAAGGTTAGTTATAACATTCGAATAATAACTAAAATTACATAATTGTAACTTGAAAATGCAATATCGTAAAATAATTATTAAAAGGAAAAAAAAATGATATAAGAGAGAGAAAAAAAATAGAAATAGAATAAGATATAAGAGCAAGAGAATGATGACGATCAAATAGCAAAATATGAAGAAAACTCTTTCATGATTTCTTTGCCTCCATCAGTTAACTTCATAATATAGTTTATATAGCAAAAAACCTAAACTTTTTGCTGATTTAATTCACTGGGGACTTACTCGGCATTTCAGTATATTGGTGCACTTATTCACTGGGGCACTACAGTAACTATCTTAAATCTAAATACATATATAGTCCTCCTGACCGAACTCGGCATTGGCGGCCAATCTCAACTGAGACTAGCCATCGGCGCGGGACACATTATAGTGCACAAGTGTGTGCGCAAACGTAGGTGCACTTCCTCTTCCATCTCTCTCATCAAAGATCTCATGTCTCAAATAGACAAATTCGACAAAAAATACCATATTCTTCATGTCATGTATCATTTATTATCATAGCTACCAACTTGGAATAATAACACGACTACCGCCATATTTACTCACAAAATTGACATAAAAACTCCTTTACAAAATTCTGTCAGCTGCGACTATAGTCATAAAACTTATATTAGTCACACAAGACAGACCATAAACGGAAAATAAAAAAAAACGCATCAAAAATACATAGTAGGTCCCCATTCATACGTCGTTAGCCATATTAGTAGGGGTCGACGACCTGGTGGATTGTGATCGACTCACGCGCAACTCTATGGTTTGTATTGTTATTTTTAAAGCTCGTTGGTATGGTTGAGCTTGAGAACTTTATTCGTGTGGTGTGGAGACTGAAATTATTATGATCGAAAATAAGGTTTGGAGATTTCTATTAAGTTTTCATGAAAACTGGTGATTAAAAATTTTTCATCCAACAATACCTACGCCTAGGTACTTATATTTTACTCCAAGAAATTATCCAACCCATTCGTGTTCCTCCTAATGCCCTTTGCGTTCCAGGGCCGTTGTGACTCTTTCGAACAAATTCCGCAACATAATGTAATCTACATCCCATGTACTCAATAGGAACGAGCAATCAATTAATCCACAGTTCAGTTTGCGACTGAGAAATTCCAAATGGAAAATCCCAATAACACCATTGCCCGACTCAACAATCGAACTCAGCACCTCAAATTCAGCAGTAGCACTTGCGACCACTAGACCAACGAGACAGCATAAAACTCCAAAAATACATAAAAATAACTATTCTCCAGTACTTTATATAATAGTCTATGATCTTCATCATCACGGTTACTGCACCTGATGATTGGTACGTTATGGTAGGCCGGTGTGGCCATTAAAATAGCGACGGCCATCTGTCACTTCCGTTGTATTGTTTGTGTATGTATTCAATAGTTAGGAACGTCGATTAGTAATCTATTTTTAAACTATGGTATCTAACATTTTTTTTTTGCTTTATTTTCTCAATTGTTTATATTCTGATGTAGGTAACGCCAAAATTGTTTGCATTAATAGTGGATATAATTAATAGAGTGAGCCCTGCCGCCCATAACACAAGTTTTTTTTTAGCTTGGGTGCCAGAGGTCGATAACCTGTGTTATATGCAATTTTTAAAAATATGTTTTTCCTTGTTCTACATATTCTTGTAAAGATTGTAAATGTGGAAATAAAGTTTAATTATTATTATTATAATTAAAAGCTGGACAAAGGTCTCTACTTAATTAAAAAAGTGTTACTTCAAGGCGAGCCTATGAATAGTAAAAAACATTATTCGAACCTAGTAGACCTGAATTTTACGACAATAAGCATATTAAGCATACGAAGACTAGCGATACCCTTGATGCCTGTGGATTATGGTAATCAAACCCCACTCAGTAATATTCATAATGAAAAAACAAGAAGTATTTTTAAAAAGTTCCCTACAAAAAATCATAGGAAAAAAGGTAAGGAAGAGAATAATCAAATCCACAATCAGAGAAACCCTTTAACCATAGCAGCAATGTTTCACGGTATAAAATATACTTAAAACAATCATGGTTGCAGTAATAGATCTATCACGCTCACTGCACTAGAAAATTGAAGCACATTATGGCCCTACACGGTGTGGCCATGAAAACAGCGGTGACCATGTGTTACATCCGTGATTTAACTCTAAGGTTTCAAAAGCGTCGATACTTTAGGGTTTTGTACAGGAACACTCGTTTTTTATTTCACTTTTTGAACAGCTGTTTTTAAATGCAGGAAGTTGGAAGTCAATCGGTGTTAAAGGATGCACAATTTATGTTTTTAAGGTTTAGCTTTTTTTGCTTCGCTTTGGACGGAACTGACTATGATTTATCGTTAACTGGTCAGAAACCAGACAAGGATGTTGTAAATTTTTAATGACCAGACATTTTTTTTCACAGGCATCTAGTATTAATAAAGAAAACAAAAAGATATTTCCTATATTTCGCCGAGTTATTCGAGCAAAAATGTTTCGTTTATTGTTTTTTTTGTAGTGAATTTTTTCACAAATCGAATCTTTTATTGACACCGGATCGCTGGAAAATATCTGGTTTTTCAATGAAGCCTTTATTGATGGTTTATAGACTTAATTTTACTACAAACTAAAGTTACTACACAACATCTGTTGCGAGTCATCACTCCACAAGGTAAACCATAACATACTGTAATTAATTTTTACCTAATTTAATGACACTAGCAACTAAAACGATGTCCCTAAAATATTTTACACGGTGTTTACGGCAGCAAACAATTAAAATAAGAAATATATCTCACCGGAAAATGGCAAACGCCGTAAGATTGTAAAATATCACGTGAAATTGTAAACATTTTTTTCTAAATAAGACACGGATATATTGGAAACTATTGAATTAGGATGGCATTTATTGTATACAAAACGATATTTCATAATTAAGTGAGAAATTATAATCTAATCAAGATTTATTACAATCTTACGGAGTCTGCAATTTTCCGGTGACTAATATTTAACAGAAATTGAAAAAAAAACAATTTTCATAGGCCGTTTTACCATTTTCTCAACCCACAGAATCGAAAAAAAAATAAACAAAGCACTGTAACAATTTACGTAACAACAATATCAAAAAGCACTTTTCTGCATCTATCAGATTCGCTCTCATCGCCACGCTCAATGCTCGAGTTGATTTGGCAGACGAGCATGATGGTCTCACCGCAGTGTGGCCACTCGAACCGCGTCAATTACGCTCTTCCGCTACTTTTCGTGGCCCAACCTGTAGTTATTGAAGTTTTTTGACGGTAATTGTTTTTTTACTAACCTTTTTATTTCATATTAAATAACACTATATGCACATAGCTTGATTTTATAAAATATGGCTTCTTGGCTTGTCTTAATTTTCTTGGATATGGGTTTAGGATATTACCTTATTTTTTATGCTTGCTTGTGTAAGAAACATTCGGAAAAGATAACGGTTTTACTCACGCGATATGTCGACTAGTTCTGGCACCTACGGAAATAGTGCTCACGAATAAGTCACGAACGAAATTAATTCCTTTAATTCCATTATTTGTGCGTAGTCTTTTCTTAAAAAAATCATTTATAGGATCCCGTTCCTACCCATCCGGTTGGGAGAGGCTCGCTTCACATCAGCCGGGGATTGCGGAAGTCGCATACGTTCCCGCGATCCCCGGCGTAGATGGGAGATGGAACACCGGGGTGGTTTTAGTCAGTAAGAGTCTGTCAGACCCCTCCGCCCGCCCTAGAGCGGAGGACATCTATGAGGATTTCCCCCCGAGATAAAAAAAAAGAGGCTCGCTTCAAATAGATCGTCTTGGCGCACTACGGTCTAAAACAGTGTTAGATGTTCGAAAAAAAAAACGACTTGATACCATCAACCAAAAACGCCAAGTACCGTAAAGGGAGACCTAAGCCCTCATATGACTGGCCTGTTGGTCGAGTGGTTAGTGACCCTGACTGCTAAACCGGAGGTCGTGGGTTCGATTCCCACCCAGGACAAATCTTTGTGTGATGAGCATGATCATTTGTTCTGTGTCTGGGTGTAAATTGTCTAAAAAATGTATGTATTTAGAAATATTTAAGTATGTTTATCAGTTGTCTGGTTGCCATAGCACAGACTCTGCCAAGTTTGGGATCGGATGACCGTGTGTGAGTTGTCCCAAGATATAAGATATACTTTTACTTTTAATTCCGCCGGTCATCTGTATTGCCTTAACCGTGTTCGGGTATATAAAACCAAATTCGATCTAGCGAGTTATAGTACACGCTAGGAAATAGTGTCATAGGGTCGCCGTTGTCAAAATCGGCGAAGAGGACACTCCTGATGGAAAACGATGTGGTCGACGATAGAGCATGCTTGCTTAGAAGTAACCTATTCACTTTTAACTTAAACCCCCCAAGTTGTAGCTATCAGGAAACACAGACACAAGTTCTGTAATTTACTGACTCCTCATACTTCGTGTCTTTTTTTCTATTTATCTAAATCAATCTTAATCGTAATCCTAACAAATATTATAAAATGCGAAAGTTTGTATGTTTGTAACCCAATCACGCCAGAATGGCTGAACGGATCCGAATTAAGCTTGGAAGAGAGATAGATTATAGTCTGGAATAGCACATAGGCTACTTTTCATCCCGGGAATATGTTCCTTTGGGATAATTTTCGACTATCACGCAGCACGCTGGCAGAAGTTAGGATTAAATTCATTTACACTATTCTAGTTGGAACCAGCTAAATGCGAAAAGCACAAGACCGGTGCCAATGAAGCAACGCTTTAGGTAGGCCCATTTCTTTAGTCAGCATGATGAATTTCAGTTGTACATACACTAAGGCCTTACACAGACCACATTTACCTTTTAACTCCGAGTAAGTTGCTAACCCTGCAGCCCTGGGGCCATTATGTATAAAATATTGCGCAAGTGCCCTATGTTCTAAATCCAAACTGTAGTATTCAGTCTTTACCTGCCTTCGAAATTCACTTAGGATATTCACAGTCCTCAGCCTAATTCAACTACAAGGGAAATGAGGCGTAAACAACCTACATTTTATATGTATAGCCAATGACCCACTTCAGGGCTCGCCCTGAGCCCGTGTCGCCATCAAATTACGTCATACATGCACCGACCTTTATGTGTTTAGGGTGTTTTAAGGTGATGCCTATCCTTAGGGAGATACAGGGGTCCCATCTCTATATCCATACCTATAGGTATATGTGCTCATCAAAGTTTGCCTAGCCATTACACAACTGATTAGAATGCAGCTGGGTAGGTAGGTACCAATATTTTCAACGGAGCGACCACCTATCTGCGAATCGGGCCATTCCTACTAATTTTTAACCCTTTGAACGTCATTGTCACGTATACTTGTAGGTACGCGAATTTCTGGCTTGTCGTCGGGGGCACGCCGATGCGTTTATGCTCTGGCGTATAACGGCCAGTCTCAATAACGTATCTACCTTTAACCAACTGTCAAATTAGCTACCAACAGTAGCTGAAACGTCTTTTTTTACCAGTTGACAGATTATTCTTGTTGTTAGTTAATATTAATCGATGATTTTATTTGCCGTTGTTCACGGTGACTGAGTCGAGTAGAAGAAAAAACTTAGAATTTAGGGGTTTTAATATAGGCTGATAATTTTCCATGCTCAGTAGCATGGAAAATTAGGTCATAAACCATGAGAAAGGTTTTGAACCCAGTAATTACGCTAGTAGAAACAGCTATTGATCGTGAATATGACATTTTGCATGACAATCACAGTCATTATTATAAGAAGACCAATTTTCAGTAGTTCACGAACATAATGAAACCTTTACATGTGACCATGTTATTGTGGTTTCCAAGAGGTATATTATAATCAGAGATCGGAATAGGAAGACTATATTTACCTAATGTTCGTTGAAGTAAGTAACATAGAGTTGATAATACCTCCTGTAAAATCCCGGAATCAGCACGAATATTTTGACGAATATTAGTAACTTTACAGTATCGGTAACGTAAGTGAATTTTGAATATATAAAACCAGAACCCCATAGTATTATGGTTTCATTTTATGCGACATACACAATTTGGTTCAGACAAAAATGTGAATATAATATCAAATTCAAATAAATATTATGTGCGAAAAGAGTATTATAGTAAATTTTTACGTTACGTTATATACGTCCTAGAAGGCCAATTCTCGTACTCAAAAAGCGTTCAAATTCAAGTCACTTCCATCTCATCGACAATCGAAAAATTGTCAAAGATGTTCAAATAACAGTCGTGACCAACGGTTTATTGTGCTTTCTTGGGCACGGAGGACTCTCGGTATATTATAGATAGTCACCCATTCACGAACCGGCCCCTGCAAGCGTTGCTTAACTTTGAAAATAGACCCCGAGTAGCTGTTATTACTGATCCACAAGCACTAATAAGTCAATAACCTAAAATATTAAAATTACAATGAAAAGTACCCTTAGGATCCGTTCAAAACCTTAATAACAAGGAGAACATAAAAACGTCAGTAACTGACTTTCACATAGCGTCATGTCATCGATCGTGTTATTACGGGACATAACCTGGGAATCAGCAGGTGACAGCTGGTATCATGGCGACTTGTTGACTGCCGTCAGCCTGAAGGCTCCTCAACATGAATAAGTAATTCCTGATTACTATATGAACGAGTATAAATTGCGAAAAAATTGTAGTAATTGGTCATAGCTGTCTATCTTCCACTGCAGCAGTGGTTCCCAACCTTTTACACTGCGCGACCACAACAACTTTCTTCTAAAATGACTTACCTCCTCCTTTTCAAACGGACAAGTGTCAAAATACTTTGTTCATTTGAACAAACGATGTCAACGTCAAGTGCAACCAATGAAATTATTTGGAAAATATGAAAGCTCTATGGAGAGTACATCCAATTTTATTCATAATCATGATATTTTCTTTCTGTAAAATAATCTGAAAGTACTGATAAAATAATAATCTTCAAAACAGGCTGTTGCAAAAGCAAGATAAGGTCGGACTGCAGATTGGGATAAAATGTATACATAATACATACATAATCTAGTTATAGGTCATTATAATGTTCGGTGAGCAACTTAGAACTCACCTAATTTTAAGTGTTGTGCAAATTGTTCAGCATCAATCGACAATATTGTAATGTATGATGTGCTTACCTGTAAGATATTGGTACACTGGTCTATCAGTTTATTTGATGTATCTCATCCTTGTACACGTGTATTCTATTGTTGGTGAGCCAAATAAATAAAATAAAAATAAAATAAATTCCATAAAAGTATTGTTGTGTGTCAAATTTCATCCAAATTCGTTCAGTCAGTAGTTTTTGGGTGAAAGAGTCCTCCATCCATCCGTCATCCTCACAAACATTCACATTTAGTGTGATAGGATAGGGTCATCCAAGGTTGCGGAATTTGTTCGAAAGAGTTACCGCGACCCTGGAACGGAAAGGGCATTTGAAGGAACAGGGGTGGGTTTTAGTCAGTCAGAGTCTGACACTCCTTTCCGCTCCGCCCAGAGCGGAAGGAGTCGTCAATTTGATGATCCCCATCCAGTAAAAGAATCTTGGTTCATATAATGCATGTGTGCTAACATACACCCAGTTTAGATTTAAATTTAATTAATAGTGGTGTTGTTAGGTGTGGGGGTACCACTAAAATACAAGCAATAAAAGTTATTTTATACTTTGTAGAGTTTTTGTTATTTGGAAGTCGGTTGTATTTTTTCGACAGAGCCGTTCCTTTTGCACAGGAAAGCAAAATACGGAATTCCGTTCACTTGGATGATATGTCATCCAGATAAACGGAATTGCGTAGTTTTTCCAGCTATTTTGATTTAAATACCAAACTACTGAACCGATTTTGATGAATGAAGAGATTTTCAAATCGGTCCATAATAAATGACGGAGTTACGAGGTAACAAACATAAAAAAACAGCCGAATTGAGAACCTCCTCCTTTTTTAAAGAAAGGAATAAAATAAGGTTTTATTACTTTATGGTCAAAACGATTGCTCCACAAGACCATGGCATGGTCACACACCGTAGCCCACCTTAGTAGTTCCGCTCAAGTGAAAACCTATTTGAATGGAATAGTTGGCAACATCTCCTATTGTCGGTGGTCGTAGTCTGTAAAAGTTGCTACATGTGATTTTCTAATGTCGGGATTGTTTAAGCCAACTGTGAAATAAAAGGGGTAATGGTTCGTGTAATTTGTTTTCTTTTAAACTAGCAGTAAAGTGGGTGCTTGACTATTTTAAAAATCACGTTGGTTTTTTTATACTAAGCCAGCCTTTTCAGTGCATTTTCTCGCTTGGGTTATCCACAGGAATAGAGTTTTTGAATAAAAAAATCGAATTAGTCCGTCAGATAGATTTCAAAAAAATATTGGCAACGTATTTTTTTTTTGTGACACGTAAACAAAAAATGAAGACGATACAATGCGTTGAAAACTCGTGTGACGTCACGTACCAGTACACTTTTTACCGGAAAGTGACGTTATAAACCCCCACTCCTTATCTTTAATGCGTTTTATCTTCGTACTTTTTATTGATTTGATAAAATAAAAAATAAGTATCCAATATTTTTCGATTATCTAAATGACGGACTACGGCAACATCCCTATTGTGTTTTTTTCCGGAATAAAAATAAGATTTAAATCGGTGTAAGATCGCTTACGCACTACGTCCGATCCGAACCCGATCAGAATCCGTCAAAATACTGTCTGGGAAATCCGTGATTACCTACTTACAAATCCATACAGATTGATCTTCCCCTACTCTTATCTCTTATACTTTCATAACAACCGCTCTAAAAGTATATGTTTCTTCGGATTAATATCTAGCTGCAAATAAACAAACTATTTTATCGCTTTAAATTTTAAGTCTAATTTTTCTACAAGAGTTTATGCAAAAACAACAAAAGAACTTCGTGAGTGATTTTTAATGAAAATTCAATTCACTTAATATATTGTGAAGCAACCTTAAGAAGAGATATGACAACCTTTGAAAAACACGTTTTACTATAAAATACACATTTTCGTAAATCATAAATCAAGTAGGTACTATTCAAGAACAACGCACAAAAGAAAAATCCAACAATCGAAAGATTTTCACACTACAATGAATTATTACAAAATACAGTCATAATGAGTACATTACGTCATAAGTAATTTCATTGTGTTTGTTACTATTGTGTGAATTTATATTGTACTAGCTTCTGCTAGCGCTTTGCCCGCATGTAAGTTTAATTTTGTCTATTACCTATGTACTTATCTCGGTATCTTAATAAACTACAGCTAATGCAAAACTCACTCAAGTGAGATGTAGCATAATAAGGGCCGAAACCAAAGTTGTTGATATAATAACCCGGATAGACCAACAAAAGTGGAGATGGACAGGGCACATGTTACGCGACACACAAGATAAATGGTGTAAAACTGTTACCAACTGCTATCCCAGAGGCGGCAGGAGAAGCAGAGGACGCCAACAACCAAGATGGGAAGATGATCTGAAACTCACGCCTAGACTTCACTGGAGAAGAGTAGCAAGTGACAGGTCCCAATAGAAATTGTTAGAGGAGGCCTATGCCAAGAGGCAAACTGAGCTTCGGGACATATTATATCAAGGACATTTTGCATTCATACTTATGAGAAGTTCAGAATAAAAAGGCTTATTATTTCGTTTATTCATTTTTACTTACACATTTATCTATAAATTTAACTATATTTAAATACATTTATCTACATTTAACTAAAAATATAAAAATAGTAGTCCGCCGGTGTCGAGAGCAGGGTCCAAGCTATCGGTGGTTAGGGCTCCAGAGAAAGAAAAGGAACCTCGTCACAATCCGAGCCGTATCGAGGAGTACTGCCTTCTGCATCATGTCCTTTACCCAATTGCCTAACGCCAGCTTCGATAGATGGTCGCCGAAGTATTTGGCTATGAGGTCATTATTATTATTATTATTACAAACCTTGTGATGAACGAGACTAGACCTCACGACACACAGTATCCTAGTGTGGGGTCCAGTGTTACTTGTAACCAGAATGTAAAGTTTTTTTGAGATTAAATAAATTATTATTAAGTAGGAAATTACCCCAAAGCACTGTACTCCTAGGATAAAACTTATCCTATGTTCTTTACCAAGGTCTAATTTAGCTAGATACAGATCTTTTTATATTCCATTCCATTTTTCAACCATTTTCCATTCCATTCCAGAAAAAAAAAATACCAAAACAATTTTCCTAGCCATTTCCAATTCAAGAAATAAGTGTTGCCGCATGTAGCTGTGTAGTTACCAAGTATTTTATCTGAAGTGTCTGCCTAATCTGACCTCCCCTCTGATATCCCATGGCAAGACTGTGTCAGATAACCCGTAACAAATGTGCAAATGACAGCAAGGAAATGAGTCACAAAGGAATCGGTATGGTCGAGCGGGCGAGTGATGTGCGAGTTACTGTCAGGCGAGCAGGCATGTAAAAACTAAAAAAAAATAAGTAACTCGGATGCGAGCTACTATCCAACTCGCACATGACAGTAGCTCGTAAGATTCGATGCGAGTTACTGCACTGCAGCTACTCGGCAGGCTGACTCGCACGCTAGCTCGCACTGTGTAAACTAGCCATTAAAAATCGACTATTGAGCCTGTTATTATTTAATCACGAGCACTCTCGCTCTGTACAAAAATTCATCAAAAATGTTTCAGTGGTTTAGGCGTGATATTAACAAACACACATACTGACAAAGTTACTTCTGCATTCATTATATTACATGTATGCATGGGGTATGTACGTGTGTATATGTAAAAGTATATATAGGTGCCATGTAGTGACATGAATGTTGCATTATTATAATATTGCATGGTGACATGTTAATGACAATAATGATATTAAATTATACAGTGGTATTGTTACTATCTGTCGCGTCGTAGGTTTCAGGAATAATTTATTAAATAATTTCATGTTACTTTGTATGCCACGTTATTAATGTAAAGTACTGCAGTAACCAATGATATTATAAAGGAAAGATACGCTACGTCCATATTGAGCGGCGTTTAGATATCGTTGCGTTGTTATTACAAATGTACTTACCGTATGACTGCGATAGATAATGCGGAACGTGTGATACAGAAAGAGATAGCTATATTGCAAATTGCAACAATTTTCTGAATTTGACTGCAACGATTTGCGCGCGCTAGTGCGATATCTACCTCTTTTTTATACAACCTGTAACAGAATAAACACAATACCTCTTAGGGGGTGTTCTCATCATTATGAACAAAGTGTACACTGAAATCGCGAAAAAAATATTGACTCCCCCATACATTTACGAGTATGTGCGCATAACCCGCCAAAATGTACTGACAGCTGATTTTTCGCGATTTCGTGGTTAGTCCCATAGTAAAAGTTGTTCACAACAATGAGTACAATGACCCCTTAAGAGTTATTACGTTTATTCTGTTACACCTTGTATAATATCACTGGTTTTCAGCGACAGCCGGCGTTATATCTCAAGAATAGTACGGTTCCTGCAATATAGACCACGTGATCGAATCTGCGTAAAAAAGCAATTAAACACACTTCCATAAAAAATACAAAACTCATTAGAATTCAGTCCCTTTCAAAAGCCAGATCATAATCTTAGTAATTTGACCTGAATTTCAAATACCACAGATTCTCCCAGCGACCGAGCTTCACAAGTCCCAGAATGTGAGGTCCCGAAGGCATTTACGGGGCCTCGTCCGGCCGCAATTATACCCCTCGAGGGACTAGGCCGAGAGAAAGCTCTCTGTACCATTTGTGATGGAAACGATAACACGATTACAAGATTTATTATAGCATTGTTTTAATTGGTTGGAGTAGAATGTGTGAGGTGAAATGCTGGTAGAATTTTGACTAGCTTCGTCGAAGTTTTGCTCGCTTTCTGGTCCTATTTTCTTCTCATCATTTAAAATTGTGCCATAAAATATTTTTACAAAAAAAATACAACCGACTTCCAAATAACAGAAATACTACAAAGTATAAAATAACCTACTTTCGGAAGTCGGTGTTAAAAATGAAGAAACAACCAAAAACACCGAAATATTAGATATTAAAGTTGTTTTATACTTTGTTGTGTTTTTTTGTCGGTTGTATTTTATTGTGAAAAAGTTTTTTTTTAAATTATTTGTGGTACCCCACACCTAACAACACCACTGTAAAGTCACAAGCAAGCAAAATGCGGATTTCCGTTTACTTGGATGTTATGCCATCATATTATGAATTGCGTATTTCCTGCTAGATATTTTGATTTAAAAACCAAACTACTGAACCGATTTTGATGATAAAATTTCTATGGGACCAATCGGAAACGAAAATATATCCTTTCACATTATAAAATATTTTTTTAATCGGTTCATAAATGACGGAGTTATGCGATAACAAACATAAAAAACAACCGTATTGAGAACCTCCTCCTTTTTTTGAAGTCGTTTAAAATGAAATGCTATCAGCGAAAACTGTTGTCAAAGAGTTCAAAATATGGGACGAAAAGCCACGTGGTCAATCTATAACATTTTGGTCTTTCGACGAGCGATTCGTGTTCGATTTTGTATAGGTACCTATATTTTCAGTCATCTAGTCGAATTGTCAGTTGGATTATAATTTTGCACGCCCGTGTGATGCAAATAACAAAAAAATGTTAAAGTTAGGTATAGTTGTTAAAGTAGACAGATGGCCATATTCCGACTTATTTTGAGAAAAACTTCGATGTCGAAGAATTCAGTATTCTCACTTGTGATAATTATCAGTGATATATAATTTGAACCTGACCTTACCACACTGATTCCTAATTAAATTTAAAGAGCAAAAAGCATTGAAACATCAACCACACACAAAAATAAAACCTCAATCAAACATTCAAACACAACTTACGTAACAAAATCTAAATTCAAAAACAGTTCATTATGAAGTCCTAAAAACCGTTACAAAGTGATAAATTGATAAAAATAATAATGGCGTCAGTTGTGCGGGCGCGGGGCTGCGCGGTTGAGCGCACGCGTATGCTACGTCACTTCCGGTCGCCCCCCTCCCGACTTCCGGCCGCCATAATGAGCCGTCATTGGGAGGTAGGGTCGCCATATTGCTTACTGAGTACGTTTTTATGCGATTACTGACCCAAGTTAGACACTCAGTTCGATAACAAGGAGTAAATATGAAAGATTTTGATTACGTATCCCTTAATTCTGTCGCCCAATATTTATTGACGTTTATTTGACGTTGGCTCAAAATGTCTTCTTTCATTCTTCTTTATACTTGTCATCTCATCCCCCTTTCGAGACATGGTCTGTCACACAGTTCATCCATCTTTTTGTTGGTCTTCGCATATTAAATACCGACTAAGTAATTGTTATTTGTGATTTTATGAGCAACTTTGAATCTTTTGGGCATAATTTTACATACGTACTCCACCTATGACGTTACTACTGCTGGGACACAGGCCTCCTCTTCGTGAGAGGGAGTGGGTCATAATACGCCACGCGGGCACAGTGTGGATTTGGTGGATGTCAAATGTCTTCAAATTATTGGTCCTTCAACATTCCGTTTTTCTCAAGACCTTTTCATTCGCCCTTTTTGAGGGCAGTGGTGATGACATTAAAAAAAATAACACAAAGTAAAGAGCCTGTCTAGGTTTGATCCGGAACAACACATGATGGGAACTTACCTTTTTAGGGTTCCATAGTCAACAAAGAACCCTTATAGTTTCGCCATGTCCGTTTGTACGTCTGTCTGTCCGCGGTTTAGCTCAAAGACGCTTAGCACTAGAAAGATTGAATTTGATATGGGTACACATACTAATCACGCCGACAAAGTGGTAAAACTTTAGGGTAGGTACTCTACACATAAAGGGGCGATGATTTTTTTTTATATTCTATGTCACGGTGTGGGTCGTTGGATAGGTCGTTTAAAAATATTGAGGGAGTGCGAAAACCATTTTTCCATCCAAGGATCCGTTTGCGAAATATTAAGCTTTAAAATGCTCATTTTTGTTAGAATCTGCCAGCTAAACGGTTATTTTTGGAGACATGAAAAAAATCATGGTAGTAGCTTATATAACGAATTTAAAAGAAAAATTAGTGTCTAATTAATTACTTTTATCAAAATATTTGTATCTTCTATTTTGGCGCTTTATTTCGAAATTAAAACCACATTCTTCTTCGAAATTCAAACATAAAAGAAACAAAAGACAATCAAAAAAGTGTCGTTACAACTTTTCGTATGATTTTTTTCCGTCTAGCCCCCTTTCACAACGCGCGATAAGGAACTTCGTTCCAAAAACTATCACAGTTAAGTAGGCTTTATAAATTAATGAGTAATAGTTGACCAACCTATATAATGTACTATTCTAGTCGGTAGTTGTGACGTGCTACTACGGAAACCTTTGTTTTTAAGATGGGAAGTCATCAAATGACGGGCGAATCATGATAAAGGGCGTGTCTGACTCTTACTGACTAAAACCCGTCCGTGTTCCTTCTAAAGCCCTTTGCGTTCCAGGGGGGCTACTCTCTAAACTCGAAGTCCGTAGTTTCGGACGTATTCTACACCGTATCATCTACGGACTTACGATTGGTTCCAAACCCGAACTAAGCATGAAGATTGTCATTCATTCTTAGTGGTTAGGTGATACGGACTAGAATACGCCCGAAACTACGGACTTCGGGCTTAGAGAGTAGCCCGCCAGGTCCGCGGTGAATCTTTCGAACAAATTCCGCAACCCTGGTAGGAACCCTACACTGTGCGTGGTCTGACACTTGACCGGTTTTTTTTTCTTTCGTTAAAACACGAGCTTGACCAAAAAGTGGCCAGTGCCTTTGTTACATGAAATACAGCCTTATTTTAAGCTATGTAGGTAGTTTACGAGTTGTATTTAGTTTAATACTTTATTAACCTTATTCCTGGCATATTTCCAGGGTTTGCTGTGGTTAGAGGAAGTCATTACCAACTGCACGACAAGTTCCTAGTAGTAGCAGTAATGGACGATAGGAACACAATGTACACTGTAGATAAAGTGTACCTGTGTATCACGAACGTCAGGCAAAATATTGTAACCACTATTTGCCATACAGAAATGGTTTTAGTAATACCAGAAGTAAGTATTGTATTGAAACCAAAAAGGATTTATGAGGACGCATATCAGTAGGAATGAATGCCACTTTCTGTCAATGGTTTACACACAAAGAATGATCCAGCATCATTGACACTTTTCTCATCGACGGCTCGATGAAATGATCAAGAGGCCTGAACTCCCGCCAAAAGTCTCATATTTCCGAACTTATTCATAACTAGCTTTTCCACGTGGCTTCGCTCCCGTGGCCTGAGGAACTGTATTATTTTCTCGAGATAAATAGTGGCCCATGAGACTCAGCTTTAATTAAGTTTTCTTTTTTAGTTTTTTTATCAATAAATTAACTGTCATAATCGGTAACAGTCATAAACCAAGTATTAAACATTTCAATCAAACAGCTCTTCAAATATCGGTTTAGTTAGAGCTCCTAATACTTAATTCTCTGTTAACTGCTTCACTTTCAGGAGAAACCACACCATCATTGATTAATTTAACTCCATCAATCAGTACTAATAAAAACTATAGCTTCCCATTAAATCTAACTTAGCCAGAATCAAAGCTAGCAGCCCTACGCAGAAATGAATTAGCATGACAATGAATTCTATCGACATAGAGGCTATCCGCATTGGCAGACAGGACAAGCTAAAACTAATCTTAATTCCGAAACATGAAGCATGAAAATCCCTTGGCAATTAGCAACTACAATACAATGTTCGGCAATAAGTCACGGGAGAGAACTACTAAGCACTTCTTCTAGCAAGAATAGATTCATGCGATTGTTCCCCGAAGACACTGACCAAGTGACGTTCTATCAGCAAATCATAATTCCAGCCGAAAGACGTCCACTGCTAATACCATAAACGACACGCTTGGGAGGCGGGTTGGCGATCTAAGTGTAGCTGTTGAAATGCACAGAGAATGCTGCTGCCCATTCTCTGGTGAGTCCCTTAGTCGCCTCTTACGTCACCCACGGGAAGAACTGGGTTTTTTTTTATGGATGGGAAATCATCAAATGACTTCTTCCGCTCTGGGTGGAGCGGAAGGGCGTGTCAGACTCTTACTGACTAAAACCCATCCGTGTTCCTTCTAAAGCCCTTTGCGTTCCAGGGCCGCGGTGACTCTTTTGAACAAATTCCGCAACCCTGGCAGGCTCTGGCCCTAGCGGACCCCGTCTTCTATGCTGACATCTCTTTGAGGCGCGCGTGAAACACAACGCGCCATCGACCCGGGCCTGGTGGTGATCGGACAGCGAGCCACCCAACGCTCGCTGTCCGCAGGCCCGCGCCTACGGTGGCCGGGGATCGCCC
This sequence comes from Mamestra brassicae, assembly GCA_905163435.1. Lineage (NCBI taxonomy): Eukaryota > Metazoa > Arthropoda > Insecta > Lepidoptera > Noctuidae > Mamestra > Mamestra brassicae. The sequence goes on along the minus strand of LR990989.1, from coordinate 10,869,886 downwards.
TGCGACTCCCGACGCCCGGGGCGTCTTCTCCTGTAGCGGTTGGGGCGAAGGCCTTGCCTTTCCCTCGCGCGGCCCGCCTCCTCCTTCGCTAGCAATATTGCTTCGCAGAAGGAGGTGAAGAACTGGGATAGTGCTATTATTTTACGTTCGATAGCGAACACGGTTGTTAAAAATCCTATATTGTTGTAAAGTGGCATAGTAGCGTGACGAAGGTGATTGTCCAAACGTTTAAATGATTGACAAACGCTGTCGCACATGGTCAAACCCTTACATTTTTTCATTTCGACAATCGCCAATCGCAAATACGATGGCATGTGGTCTAGAGTCTCGAGTCTTGTGACATTTTGATAGCGCATTTCAATCCTTTACATTTATACTTTTCCTAGTACTTTGCTATCGCTGATAGAATATCACTCGTCGATGTGTTCTTGTTTTAGATCCACCATAAGTTAAAATGAAGAATTTTTCGTGTAAAGTCAACTTTATATAATAACTTACATCGCACCAATAAAATATTAGAGTAAAAAATCTAATTAGTCCGTCAGATAGATTTCCAAAAAATATTGTTCTTTTTACTGGAAAGTGACGTTACAAGCAGCCCTCCCCCCCACTCACTATATTTGACGCGTTTTATCTTCGTATTTTTTTGTTGATTTGATGAAATATAAAATACGCATCCAATATTTTTCGATAATCAAACTGACGGACTAAATAGAATCATTTATTTTTTTTTAACCCAGGAAACATCCCTACAAAGTTTAGATACCACCCTGTCAGCTATCCCATAAACATATCATTCCTGTTCTCATCATGGTATAATTTTCATGCCCATTCACCCAATCAAATAATTTACACAAATCCCATGAGAAACGATCGAAACGAAAAACAAGGAACCATACCTTTTAAAATACCAAAAATACTTCGATCCAATGAACCCGTTGCGTGTCAGCAATATTATACTCAGTTCCGTTGAAATACCCGGCGTTCCTAAAAGGAACGAATTGCTAAATATTTTACTATTATTTTGTATATGTCGGCGTGACATATCGATTTTTATATGAGATGGTGCATATCGGTGTAGAGAAGCATTTGATTAGCGAAATGATTCGGTTTAATCGAGTTTTGTTATGGCGCCAATAGGGTGTGGAGGATTGGTAAGTCTCGTGGGGTTTGCATGGGAATCCATGTCGTTAATTAATCAGTTTTCATCGTTATTATCAATATCATGCCTTGGTGATCTACTGCTGTTGATGAGCCTTCTATCAATGACTGTCACAATATGAAGTCAAAAGTGTTGTTTTTTTTTAAACCCAAAGCACAGATTGAAAAACCTTGTTTTTATTATTTTCTTATTTGACCCCCATGTGACCCCCATGTCACATTTGGGGCTCAACATTTATTTATTTACGTAACACGACCGTATTTGGGTCACAGAATTTTATATGGGTACGCAATTTCAACAGAATCAGTCCAGTAGATTCGGAGAAAATTGGCTGCGACAGACGGACAGAAAGACAGACAGACACCCGAGTGATCCTATAAGGGTTCCGTCTCTTTCGGATGTTCGGAACCCTAAAAAGTGCATAAATTTCTAAAACTGATTTTAATCCTCTTTCTTTATATTCCTTATTTTTTAGAGAGTAGATAGAAAGCCTGCAGGAACCTTGTGAAATTTCAAATGTTGACATGTTACGTAAACTGCACGTATGGTTTTTAACTGTGCAAAGTCAGGGTCAGCAATTAAAAATAAAAATGCATTTTGTGTCTTTTACGACTTAAGAAATTTACAACGTCGATATTATAAATAGATTTATGTATAGGTAGTCTGTCAAACACAAACTCTACTATAGTAGGCGCCACATAAATGTGGAATAAAGTATATTGACCTTTCCCTAATAACTGCTCATAGGTACCTGAACAATTAAATATGAATCGTTTTTCATTATTAGACCATGTTAAGGATCACGAGAGATGATGATTCGGGACAGTTTTGTGTCATTAATTCCATTTTTCAAATTAACAATGTCAATAAATGTAGGTGGGTCAATGACCGATATTCCACGATTATCTGGCGCCTACATACTATAGGACCATTGCAGTTTCACATTAAAGCTGGGCAAAAAGAGCTTTCTGGGTTTAAAGCTCTTTATACCAAGAGTACGTTGCTAACACGATGTTAAATATGTAATCAACTAACACGGAGTTAAAAATCATCAAATGACTTCTTCCGCTCTGGGTGGAGCGGGAGGGCGTGTCAGACTCTTACTGACTAAAACCCATCAGTGTTCCTTCTAAAGCCCTTTACGTTCCAGGGCCGCGGTGACTCTTTCGAACAAATTCCGCAACCCTGGCAGATGCAAGTTACCCTAAGATCACCAAATGTTCAAAGAAGTTTCAATAGAAAAATCTACTCTATAATAACCTGCTGCACTAACTTGGCATCAAGATTTGCAGACACATTTCTAACTGAAGTTCCTCAAGAAACAACAGATCGAAGTCTTTCAAATATTCAGTAACACTTGTCTACATATACCAGAACCGATTTTCTCATCATTAATTCCGTCTATAAACCTTATTTCTCGGAACTCCTAGCTTCCCACATTACGACATAAGTCATCGTGGGTACAGTCAACAAAATAATTTGGGATGCACCTAAGAAATTAACATCATGGAATTGATCTAGAGACCTTACCAAGAGGATACCATTATTTAATACAATGAGATACATGACATCTTACTTCTATGTCTGACATATGAGAATGTATGTGTTAATTCTGAAAGTTTGGATGGATGGATGTTTGTTACCCAATCACACCAGAATGGCTGAATGGATTTAGATTAAATTTGGCAAAGAGGTGGATTATAGTCTGGATTAGCACAAATGCTATTCTATCTTTATCCCGGTACTATGTTCTCTTGGGGTCATTTCCGATTTTACGGGCGACGCCGCTGCTATTATCTTATATGCCCCTAATTAGACTACTAAAGTTACATCAAACAAACCGTAACTTAACCATACTGCTTGGTAGCTAACATATTTATCTCGGTACCGATATCTTATACCCCTGACTAGCTACTTGATAAATCAAGTCGTTTACTCAAACTACGCTGAAAATCAGCACTTTTTGAACATCAAAAATTTACATAAACACAGTCCTCACGAACGCCCCCCGCCCGTCACCACTTCCTAGTTTAGCTGGGAAGAAAAAGTGGCGCAAATAGAAACTAAATATGACGAGACCAACTTATTTGTTTTGTGGGCCGTACATATTAAGGTCCTACAACCACTTATCAGGTTAACTGTTCGAGTAGCAAAGTATAGACTTCGCGTCTAGATCGTAATATAACAGTACCTTAGTCGTGAGTACTTGGGAGTGCTGTGGTGAACCAATAGTTTTATTTACTTTCAGTTTTAAAAGTATAGAGTTTAGTGCATCATGAAATATGGGAGGAATTTAGCCGTAAGATCCCCGCAGACAGACGCGACGATGCGACAACGATGTAGCATCGTGTTCATTGCAACTGTTCTGCAAATAATTTAGGTACCCGTAAAAGATTTCAAAAAAAAAAGTTTTTTCGCGTTGTCGCGTCGCTCCTGACTGCGGGAGCTTCATGAACCAGCAAAAGAATTTGAAGAGTATTACAGCTTTGATTTGTCAATTGTAGTATTACTTTTTAGATATAAAGGCCTATAAAACTGGTTTTAACTTCCCTGTAATAATCTTATTTTTACAAAATACAAAAAGATCGACGACTTAACAACGAAATCATGACTCAATCTCTGCTTCAATAAAGTTTCTCAGCAGCAAAAAAAATAGAATAAACCTTAAAATGTACAGAAAATTAAATCATTTTTCAACCATTCTCGTAAAAGATTATAAAACAGAGTGAATCACAGACCACTGACTGTCCTTGACGTAAAAAGTGCGTGCGAAAAGAAAAAAATAAAAATGCCTAATAAGAAACTATTGTTAACCGGATTTTAACGCCATTGTAGGCTCTCAAGGGTAATAAAAAATATATTTATGTACTGAAACTAATAGCGATTTTAATAGGAAGAGCTGGGCGTGAATTTGTGATTACTAATTTACAACAAAAAAAAAACATTTATGACCTGTGTCTATGGATTTTTTTAGACTTCAGTCGTGAGACACCGGACAATTCAAGAGTCTACTTATATACTTACTGCATTTATATAGCTATTTATATTATAGCTCACCTCGTAATTACTTCACCCAAGCCTTCACTTCGACATGTTTACAGAATCGACCGGCGGCTTACTTCGTGATCACTTCACCCGAGCCTTCACTTCGACATGTTTACAGAATAGCACTGCTGGATACTTCCAGGCAAGCTCCATCGTCTCCGACATCATCACTTATAGTTGTCAATCGAGCCTATCAATGAATAAGTGCGAGTCGGACTCGCGTGCAAAGGGTTCTGAACGAATTTCATTCTTGTTATTTTTTTTTTTCAAAATTATAGGCTCAATAGTTTCGGAGATAAGGGAGGGGAAAGGTCATTTCTGTCTAATTCCGTGAATAACTTCAAAACTATCTATTTAAAAATTAGGAAAATCTATAATTAAAACCCCCACAATAAGCCTTTTCATTTGATATGTCACAAAGTGCAGATTGAAAAACATTTTCTTTTATTTTCTTTTTTGTGCCCCAAATGTGACATGGGGGTTACATTTGGGGCTCAAAATTTATTTATTTACGTAACGGGTCCGTATTTGGGTCACAGAAGTTTATATGTGTACGCAATTTCAATAGAATCGGTCCAGTAGATTCGGAGAAAATTGGCTGTGACAGACGGATAGAAAGACAGACAGACACCCGAGTGATCCTATAAGGTTTCCGTTTGTTACGGATGTTCGGAACCCTAAAGAGTTCATAAACTTCTGAAACACAAACATATTTCCTACATTCACCTTCTCTGCAAATCCGGTTAAAAACCATTTACGTTACAACGTTTAAACAGTATAAAGATAAAGAGATACATAACAATAATCTTGTATACAATTCTGAATACTATTCGTACTAACCTACTTGCGTGAATCATGTTGTAAAATACTATGTCGTAGGTCGTTATCACTTGTACAAGTATCGGTCGCTGCCTAGCAAAATGTTATAGTTGAGTGTACAATGTATGGGCAGAATTGATTCCAACCCGTCTTAAGCGTTTATTAAGGACATTAAAAAATATTTACAGACCCTCATAACAAAAACCTTTCATTTGACATGTGAATGTCGCACAGCAAAGTTTGAAGAACTTTTATTTTTTCCAAAAAGTGACTCCATATTCAAAATTAATTTCTTGACGTTCCGCGTCTTTGAGTCTAAGTTCACATTTGCACCAAATTTACTGAATTGGCCTAGTACAGGTATGGCGAACCTATGGCACGCGTGCTAGTCGTGGCACGCAGCAAAATAATTTGGGGACGCCTATACAAGATTACTTAGCATCTTGAATGATTAGCAACAACAGAAATCATGCTGAACACAAAGCATGAGCATTAAGATTGCTTTATGAATTTATAGTTACAAAAAAAGAGTTAAGTTTGTCCATTGTATCACCAAGTCAAGATTTTTGGTGACACGTCATGGCAAAAAATATTTTTGTAATGAAAATGGCACGTTCGCCAAAAAAGGTTCGCCATCCCTGGCCTAGTAGCTTAAGAGCAATTTGGCTGCTGTGACAGACGGACGATTTCTATAAGGGTTCTGTTTTGCTTTCGGAAATACGGAACCCTTAAAACTATGTGTAAAACATTATTCATCGTTTCAAAAGATGGTGTCGAAGGCCAATTCCAGTGCTGGATATAGGCCAGAATTCAAACTCAATATTCAATTGGCCTATCCAAAGAAGGATGTGGTCAAGGTGCCAGTTAATTGAATTTAATTGAAACGTCATACAATGCGTCACTGTTCCCTCGTGAGAAAAAAAATATGGATACAAATTATTATGTGTCGTGTCGTTATTATTGTTCACACCTCGGGTTTTCTCATGAACTTATGAGGTTCTCAAACAGAAGGTGCATTCGTGTTAAACTTAGGTACTGTCTTTTTTTGAGCTCTATTAGCAAGCTATTTAGCTACGCTATGGCGGACTTCACTATACCGTAACAGCTCGTAGCCAAAAATAATTAGTGCTTCGCCCGCGTGAATATCGGAAATTATACCAAGGGAACATACTCCCGATATAAATAGCTAGCCAATGTGCTATTCCAGACAATAATCTATCTGTGTGCCAAATTTCATCCAGATTTGTTCAGTCGTTCCGGCGTGATTGAGAAACAAACGCCCATTTATTCAAACTTTAAAATATAGTCCTCCTGCCCGATTTGTACCGATTTCGGCCATGGCGGCCAATCTCAACCGAGACTAGCCATCGGCGCGGGACTTATTATAACTCTACAATTCCGATGGGACGGCAACTCGGCACGTGCTTTCCGAGGCACGGGGGTGCCACACCACCAACTTCCAAACTCCGGGCTGTCACTGAGAAATTTCTATTGGAAAAACCCAATAACACTTTGTCCCTGACCTGGGAATGGAACCTAGGACTCCACCCTCGGCAGTCGCGCTTGCGACCGCGAGACTAACGGAGCAATTAAAACTTTATAATCGTAAATAAGAGGACGATTGAATAAAAAGAAAAAAAAATATTCGTAGGCTGCGTTTTCACCACCAGAGATGTGCGAGGATGCGTAGCGAGGGATGTGTTTGTTAAGAACCAATAGAATCGCTTCATTCACCTAGCCTCACTCAGCGCAAATGATTCAATTGGTTCTTAACAAACACATCCCTCGCTAGGTATGCATCCTCGCACATCTCTGGTGGTGGAAACGTAGCCCAAGCATACAATATTACAAACTGATAATACCGTCACATAATCAACTCTAGTAGAACAAGCATACTTATGCGAAAATGTTGTTATTTTCCAACGCCACAGCTAACGGTCGCATCCTCAATTAGAAGCCTTCACAGGAGCAACTTAGCAAGAACTTGAGTTATTCCTTGAATTACTGTATTAACGCTTCGGATACTTAGGTGGGAAGGTATCTGAGTTCCGTCTTGTGAGGTAGCGGATCAGATTCCGGTGCGGTAATGAGATTATTTATAGCCTTATGACGGAGACTGAAGAGGTTGGTCTTTATCCTTTCATGGAATTTTTAAGAATTTAAGTTGCTCTAGACAAGTGCTAGACTATGCTAGTGAAATGATTTAACATGGATTTTTATTTTTATTTGCCACCGCAACCCAGCATCTAGGTTACTCGATTGCACGGTGACAGCCGGGACCAATAGCTTAACGTGCTTTCCAAGGCAAGGAGGAATCACGGTATGTTAAGATGGTCATCCATCCTCGATCGAGCTCAGCAAGCATTGTGTAACCTTGAAAATCGATACTCGATCTGAAACACAGCTACCCTCAGTGAGATAGTTGGTAACACTATGGCGTTGCTGGCCTTCCTTGGGGAGCTGGTGTGAATCAAATTTTGTCCCACCTGCACGCCAAATATGCGCTTAGTCGTGAAGTTGCGGGAACCAGCCCGATTTATATACATGTCAACGGAAAATCGCAAACGCCGTAAGATAGTAAAATACCGCGTGCTATTTTAAAACTATTTTTTCTTAATAAGACACGGATATATTGGAAACTATTGAATTTGAATGGGATTTTGCATACAAAATCTAATACAGATTTATAATATACTTACGAAGTCTGCAATTTTGCGGGTACATATACATACATACATACAACCTTGAAGATCAACGCGTGCGGCTGTTTTTTCTTAGCCACGAGCCCCTATGGTCTTAAAATGGCTACTGAATCTATGTGATTTGAAGTCATACATACGGAAAGTTGCCCTTCCTCCACAAACTAAACAGGAAATAATTGCTAATAAATCACAACCTCGATAGTTTCCCTCAGCAAATAACAGCATAATGTAATTTTAAAGACAGCCATCGACCAGCTGTCGTTTAGAAAGCGCCTTCAAGAGAAAAGCCGCGGTTTTGCACAAAAACAACGCATTGAAATGAAATCTGTACAAGCTTTGCTGGAAGCGTAAGCATTATTATGGATCAAAGATATCTAGAGGCAAAATCCCGAAGTTATAGACCATAGGATAACGCCTTTTTCGCCCACTCCTTTCACCATTTTCCGTAACAATAATACTTATACAACCTTATTTCAATACCGCATAGTATGGCTCAAACAGATATACATATGTAGCTACAGAGCACCGAAACGCCTCGGTGGCAACCAAGGACAGGATAGCCAATACTTTTCTTTCTTTATAAACCAAGCGAGCCACTGAAAGCCATCGTGTTCTCATATAAATTGTATTTTTTTTTAAGTTTATGTACAAGAGTGGTACATGGGTGGACTTAATGCAACAGCATTCTCTACCAGTCAACCTTTGGGTTAAAAATACTACAACATACTAGGCCTCTATAATTTTGACTATGGCTATGCCACAGCCAAAACTTAGGGCATATGTCGCGTTTATGAATATACATGATTAATTTTATTAGTAACTATATTATGACCCGAATTTCGTACCGACGAAAATGTATTGTGCCATCTCAGATATTAGGCGAACAAAGTCAAAGTCAAAGTCAATCCATTTATTTCAACTAGACCATTAAAAGGCACTTTTGAACGTCAAATTTACAGTTTAAAATTAAAATATAAGTGACTCTAGTTGTCCATTCGCAAAAAGTAGATTCTTATGGAGAAGAACGGACAAGAAACTCCATAGTTACTCTTTTCAAATATAAGTTTTACAATATTTTGTATACATAGGTACATTGATCAATTGATTATATTATGTGAGCACAATGCATCCAACATTACACTAATATACAGCACACACTTATATACTATAGGTACAACAAAGCAATACCAGCAGAGATAAAATTAAGTTTGCTAGTAAGGGACATGGTACTCACATATTTACAATATAATTAAAAACAATGGATCAGTGTGTGAGTTAAATTACATATTAAAAACCTGAAAGTACACCAGTAAATAAAACAAGTTTGACTTTTTCTACTATACCCTCGATTGTCCTATGGAGCAGGACCAGCATGTTTCCAAGCATTCTTATCTTTAATATAATCGTCTAGTTTGTAATATGCTTGTTTACAAAGTGTGGTTTTAATGTAAGTTTTCAATTTTCTTTCATTTAGTTCTAATATGTCACAAGGTATTTTGTTGTAACATTTAACACAGTACCCCATGAAAGATGTTCGTACTTTGGCTAATCTATAAAATGTTTGATCTAAATTATTTTTATTTCTAGTATTAAAATGATGTCTATCACTAATTTTGTTAAAGAGATGTCGATTTTTTCTTACATACATAATATTCTCATAAATGAATTGACAAGGTACTGTCATAATATTAATCTTTTTAAAAATTTCCCTAAGAGAATCGCGGCGACGAAGATTATAAATGGCTCTAACAGCACGCTTTTGCAAAATAAATACAGATTCAATGTCAGCAGCACGACCCCACAGCAAAATACCGTACGACATAATGCTGTGAAAGTAACTAAAATAGACCAAGCGCGCGGTTTCTACATCTGTTAACTGTCTTATCTTTCTAACAGCATAAGCGGCTGAGCTTAGCCGCCCCGCAAGAGATGTTATGTGAGGTCCCCATTGCAATTTCTCGTCTAAAGTGATTCCCAGGAAAACCGTCTGATCAATAAATTCCAGTTTTTGTCCATTCTATACGATGTCACATTCGGTGCTTCTAACATTTGGTAAAGTAAATTTAATACATTTGGTCTTTTTTTCATTTAGTACTAAGTTGTTTGCCGTAAACCAAAGTTGGACCTGATGAATAGAGTTATTGACATCATCAAGACTTTGTGACCGTCGGTCTATCCTAAATATCAATGATGTGTCATCAGCAAATAATACCATCTTTGGTTGATTTTGAAGCAATTCGGGCAAATCGTTTATATATACTAAAAAGAGGAATGGACCCAATATTGAACCTTGCGGAACGCCCATTGTCATTTCAGACCCTAGTGAGTTTACACCGTTTACCTGGACTTTAACCTGTCTGTCTTTCAAGTATGATCTAATCAAATCAAGGGATGTATTCCTAATCCCATAATGCTCGAGTTTCAACAAAAGCGTCTCATGGTTAACGCAATCGAACGCCTTCGAGAGGTCGCAAAAGATTCCAATGGCGTCCTTTGAATCTTCCCAGGCGTTAAAGATGTTCTTTATTAGGGTGACACCGGCGTCAGTTGTACAACGCCCTTTGGTGAAACCGTACTGTTGTTCATGAAAGATGGAATTTTTATTAAAGTGAAGTAACATCTGATTAAGCATTAACTTTTCGAACACCTTACTGAGAACCGGCAGGATTGACACCGGCCTATAATTGTTGGGTTCATGACTATCACCCGATTTAAACAGTGGAACGACTTTACTGTGTTTCATGAGATCAGGAAATACTCCTTGATTCACACTAGAGTTAAATATAAGAGCTAAGTAGGGAGCAATAGTTTCAATTATAGATCTACAGACTTTTACAGACATTCCCCAAAGATCTTCTGTTGATTTAATTTTAAGATCTTTAAAAGCTTTTATAATGGCCTGGGGGTTTGTATGTTGAAACTTGAACTCTGATGGACATACCTTGACGTTCTTCCGAAGTAAGGCAGCAGAGAGCGCGGGTGACGAGTTAAGAGCCTCTGTCGTTTTACGAGGAATATCAGCAAAGAAGTTTTCAAATTCCTGAGCTACCTCTGCATCTGAGTTTATGGGGCCATGTACAGTATTTAAATTAAGTTCAGTTTCACGCTTTTTCTTACTACCAGTACCAAAACAAAAAAAAACCAAATTGGTCAACCCATTTTTTGCTAGACTAACACACGACCACTGATGGTAAATAGATAAATAGATGGCATCTATATTCAATTGCAATAAAAAAGCAATTCTTTGCTCTGTGGCATGTCCCAAACAAATAACCATAGCGGTAGCATATGACATGTGTTATTTGCAACGGTACACCCAAGTCCTTGAATAAAATGCAAAACAAACGCCAATCGGCCACTCGTGGGCAGATTCGCCCAATAATACAGCACTAAGCAATACTGTTGGCCTTTTTATACACCATAGAACTTAAAATATACGATTCTAAACATAGATAGTAAACACATTTACATTTTGCCAAGTCTCCTACTTATATTCCCTGTCACAGATAGTTTTGAACTGTGTAAAATGTAAGAAGTTATAGCGAATTGAAGTGGACAGTTTACCAAATTGCTGGTTGTAGGATAACTGGAATCTGTGCAGTAACAGTTAGTTATAATCGTCTAGTTTGGTTTTGAACCTGTTTCAGGTAGGGTCGGTAAGAGTGATGAGGCTGTACCACTTATTAAAGAGGATGCTACAGTCCTGACCTCTTGAATAGTAATGCTGTGATAGTTTATGTGTGACATAAAATATGATAGGGACGTTTGTAACGGGGGTCTGTTGTGACGTTTATAAGCTGATGCGACGGTGGCGATAACTTGTTTCCAGTTTGTAATGTTACTGATCAATCTGGCGCATCTTTAGAGGTTATTTTACTTGGTGGTTGAGTGTGGTGGTCTTAAATGACGGAATTGACTTCTATAGTTGTTGACGGGTTGACCTTTTCGTCTCCCTTCTTGCATTAACAGGATGCTCGGGGACAGGTGGGTTAAGCTAGTCACGTGGTGAAGACGGATGTCATAATCGAAACTTTTGTTTTAAGGATTGGGAGTCGTCAAATGACTTCTTCCGCTCTGGGTGGAGCAGAAGAGCTTGTCAGACTTTTACTGACTAAAACTCACTCGTGTTCTTTCTAAAGCCCTCTGCGTTCCAGGGCCGTCGTGACTCTTTCGAACATATTCGGCAACCCTGGCAGACTCTGGCCCTAGCGAGCCCCGTCTCCTATGCTGTCATCTCTTTGAGGCGCGCGTGAACACAACGCGCCATCGACCCGTGCCTGGTTGTGAGCGGACAGCGAGCCACCCAACGCTCGCCGTTCACAGGCCCGCGCCTGCGGTCGCCGGGGATCGCCCTGCGACTCCCGACGGCGACTCCCGGGGCGTCTTCTTCTGTTGCGGCGATTTGGGCGAAGGCCTTGTCTCTCCCTCGCACGGCCCACCTCTTCCTTCGCTAGCATTACTGCTTCGTAGAAGAAGGTGACCGCTTCCCAAGCCTCCTCGTTTCGGACCATGGATTTATCCAGGTCTGGACGCGAGAGGACACCGCCGCCGATCGCCTCGACGAGGACATAACGGTGCTCTGCCCATGCAAGGCAGACCTCCACCGTATGCTCCACCGTGTCCTCCGTGCGATCCTCACAGTGCTGACACCCGGGCAGTCATAACCGTTAAATAAAGAGGCTGGAGATAAAGTTAGTTGGGAAATATGCCAAAAAGAGCTGGCCCTTGTGTTTACGATAAATATGTTCGTCGTAATCTTAAATCAAACAACAAAGAAAAATCTTTATTTATCCCTCGATTCAAAATATTTTAGTCTCTATGTCACCAGAATTTGAGGTACAAGCCCAGCATATCATTTGTCTTATAAGGCGTAAAGTGTAGTTAAAGGAATATCTATTATCTAATTACCTAGAGATTACGGAAAAATCACAGTTAAGAATTTGCTACAGGAATCTTAACAGGAAAAGATCAAATATCATTTCATGGCTTCCACTATTCTGCAACAAATCTTCACATATATGATTACATATAAATTTCGAATAAAACAACGCCTTATACAGGTTCCTTACTTAAGATTATGCTACTTATACACATTAATGCATAATTTAATAACGACGGGAACATTTAGCCTTCTTAAAATTTGCATAACGATTGAAACGAAAGACCTCCTGGTTTAAAGTGTAGAGTGCCTGATCATTGTGCAGAAAGGAGCAGAAAAATTATTCGATAAACTTTAGAAACCTAGTAATGTAATAAATAGCAATTTTTGGCGACTCACTCCATCTTCCCATGTCCCGAAGCCCGACCAACATCCTAACAAATATTTCTAATTGCAAAAGCCACTCTGTCTATCTATCTGTATGTCACTTCCTCACGTCGTAACGGCTGAACGAATTTGGATGAAACTCGGCACAGGAGTTGACCATGTCTTAGAATACGACATAGAATATTTTTTTCGACTTTCACTTTCGGACGAAGCCGCTGGCAGAAACTTGTATGTTATATGAGCCAAGTCGTGGGGCGACTGCGGACATAGCACCCTTGGCCGTATTATTATACAAAATACCATCTAAATCGAAAGACCATAGGTAGAAAAGTATAATTTAATTTTTATACTTGTTTATTGAGTTACTTAAGTTAATCACAATTTTTTTTTTTTTTCAAGTATGGGAAATCATCAAATGTATTCTTCCGCTCTGGGTGGAGCGGGAGGGCGTGTCAGACTCTTACTGACTGAAACCCATCCGTGTTCCTTCTAAAGCCCTTTGCGTGCCAGGGACGCGGTGACTCTTTCGAACAAATTCCGCAACCCTGGCAGGCTCTGGCCCTTCACAAATCTATCAAAATGTTGGTGCTCTTTAAAGATCCTTTGTTTCAATTTCAAAGGCGGAAAACGATTCGGATGTTCTTTAAAGTTTGTAAAAATAGTCAATGAAATAGGTAAAGGATGTGTAGCTGGTTATCCTTTCGATAAAATCGTACTTTATGCTTGGCAAGGCACACAGTAGACCTTCTGTTCTTATTTTTTTTTTGTGTTTAGGATCTTACCAATAACAATTATTTGTATGTTAACATGCATATCGAATATGAATCTAGCATTTAGCGACTTGTTCGGCCTGTTTTAAGTTGAGAACACACTATTGCGAGGCGTCAGAAAAAAGACATAAATCAAATAGTTCTCATTTCTAAGGGGCTTTAGAATAGATGCAAGGAGGAGGATTCCATTTGCGGAATTTGTTCGAAATAGTCATCGTGGCCCTGGAACGCAAAGGGCATTTCGAGGAGCATGAGTGGGTTTTAGTCAGTAAGAGTCTGACACTCCCTTCCGCTCCACCTAGTGGAAGGAGTCATTTGATGATTACCCATCGGTTATAAAAGGAGAAAACCATCTTTAAGATAGGTAAATAGAAACAATCTTCATCATAAAATTCTTAAACTTCTGGACGTAGGACTGGACACATGAAACTTTGTGAGCAGATTGATTTTCTTTTAATCTCCCAAGGGGAAAAAAACAGTTAATGAAAGTTTGTATGGAAGTTAGTAATTTTGCCAAAGGAATACCTATCGGGCATGTTTTTATAAGTACATATTGCATTTAAGCTTGATCATTACATTGCCTTATTATAAAACAATAAAAAAATACGGTTACCATACTAGAAGTCGATAAAATACAAAGTAAACAAAAGGCTAGAATCACGGTAATAACCTAAAACTGTAAACAATTTTCTTAGTAACAGTTCTCCATAAGGCCATGCTATAAACACACAAACCTCAAAATATTAAACATGTGACTCACAAACATACATTATAATGCCTCGTCAGACGTGCATGTGCACCTGCCTTATAACAACACATTTACAATGTACGCAGCGCACCGCTACGATCGTGTGATCTGTCTTTATCTTGCAACATTTTGAATGCAAGCGAACGGAGATTCTCGTGTTCCGTTATTTTTAAACTGTGTATTTTTCAAAGACTTTAGGGGCTCCTAGCCTTAGAAAAATACATAATTCAACTAGCAATATCATGGAACGTACATGGATGTATGTTCTATAATATTGCAAATTTCTGTTTACGTTGCGTGGGAATTATCGAATTTCGAAGATTTTCAAAATGCTCTCTTGTTTATTGTTGGCTACTGTAGAAACAATTTGGCCAAATGTAGTATCGTAGATCCCAAAAATAGTGCTAGTGTGGAGCACAGCCGCAAGATATGCACACTCTACTTTTCGGCCCTTTATTCCCCATCACCTGCACTTTCCAGAACCTGTACGAGACTAACTACAGAGCGGTCCAAGTGACCAAATATTGGCCGAACAAAATGAAAAATATATTTGTATAAATGACATTTCTCACTAGAAGGAACATACCTTTTCGATTCAAAAGAGGCGATGTCGTCACTAATTCTTAGATCGTCTTGAGAGCTGCTAATGGGACCTGAAAGAAGAAAATCGGTTTGAAGTTCTGGTGGTGGAATTGATAGCTTTCAGGTGGAGACAATCATGATACCGGGGAGGCACGCGGATTACGGACAATTGATGATTTACTAACAGCGCGTGATCAGTCCACTGTGTACAATCAATCAGATTTTTCTCCTAAAAGTGACTCCATACTCTCAAAAATGTATTTATTTACCTTACACCACAGAAGTTCATAAAATGTAAATATTAATTGAATTGGTCTAGTAATTCAGAAAAAATTGGCTGCCATATACACCCGAGTGATCGGGATCGATAAAAAGGTATGGTTTTTCATACGAACGTTCGGAACCCTAAAAAAAATGCGTTGCTAAACTAACTTGGCGCCAGAACACTAAACAAGAGAACAACGCTTTCTCAATAATGCGCTAAAATGTGCAACTTTGAGATGAGATTAAATTCATAAAGCCAAGGTGCTTCCAAGCGGATTATAATCGAAGTACCTAAGTGCAATTTGTGCTCATGTATCGATATTGCTAGAGTCCTTAAGTCGTTTAACGATATTTTGTGTGAACCACACTTCGCATTTTATAATCCATTTGATGGTCTAGTGGGCTTAAGTAAGCTCAGTGCCTTAAGATACTAATATCCTTAGAATGAGACTCTTGATATTCAAAGCGGACAGGGCGCGCGGACAGGGCGCTGACAAGATACAATGTATGGCGTCAAAGGAACGAAATATACTTACCGTCGCTTGCGCGCGAACAGACGTCAGACATTTTCATCACAGCGCCCAGTCCGCGCGCCCGCCACGCGCCCAGAACGCTTTGTACGAGTATATCAAGTCAAAAATCGAGTCCCTTATTTTGCTGGCGTACTCTCAGCTCAGTGTTATAGCAGATTTAACCAAGAAATATTATGCCAAATACTCCTTATCTGCTAAGAAGGCGTCCCTCTCGCATGCCTTTTCTTCTTCTCTTATCATGTTATCAGTACAAAGACTATTAAGCATATGGAGGTATGCGGTACAGAGAGTAATGTCCCGCACACCTCCACTGAAAAATGGGAGGATCCTCCGAACCAGACGGTTGTTGCGTCTGGTGGGCAACTGCCCGATAGTTACTATTCGGACTGTTGTATATAATATAATAATAATGTATCCTAGGACAACTCACACACGGTCATCCGATCCCAAACTAGGCAAAGCCTGTACTATGGCAACCAGACAACTGATAAACATACTTATATATTTCTAAATACATACATATTATAGACAAATTACACCCAGACACAGAACAAATGATCATGCTCATCACACAAAGATTTGTCCTGGATGGGAATCGAACCCACGACCTCCGGTTAAGCAGTCAGGGTCACTAACCACTCGACCAACAGGCCAGTCGATATGTTCAAATCGCACGGAGAATTTTGCTTGCGCGATGCAGGATTTCGTTGTTAGTTCGTCGTAGAGGGCGCGTTGCGGTTCTTTTTGTTGCCGTGCAAATTTCGTTTCTTTGTTTTTCATGTGGCGCTATATCAGATTCGCTAGTTCAGATTGAGTCGTACAGAGTCAAGTCTCCATCAAGATTGACTCTTTGTAGGTATCCGGTAGCTCATTGTAGGCTATCCAAGTTTAAGTTGTATTCGACGTCTCTTTAGGCGATTATTACTTTCCTTATCTGTGTTAAATTTTAGGTTACTTTCTTGTTTAAGGAATGATACTTTGGCTCTTTGGATTATGTTTATGGAGTCGCAGGCGGACCTTGATGCCATATCCAGATGGGGTTTAGATTAATCACGTATATGAGGAGTTTATCTATACTATAATATTATAAAGAGGTAAAGTGTGTGAGGTTGTAAATTCTGGAACTACTGAACCGATTTTGAAAATTCTTTTTTGTATATGATGGCCACATTCATGAGGAATGGGCTACATTGGAACGGAAACTGGGCAAACGGGATATGCGTATACGAAGTCGCCGGCAAAAGCTAGTCATATCATAATATATTATTTCTTGTGTACGTGTGTCTGTCACTGAGCTCCTCCTAAACGGCTGGACCGATGTTGATGAAATCGTTTGTGTGTGTTCAAGGGAATTTGAGAATGGTTTAGATTCACTATTGCACCCGGTAGGTGGTGCTGCAATCGATTTCTATAATTTTTCGTCAGACACAAAGCAAACGTTCGGACAGGACAACGTCTGTCGGGACCACTAGTATATATTATCCAGCGACACTTCTGCCGAGTACCCAGTAAAGCCTTAAGTAAAAATAAACTAAGACAGTCCTTGACCCAATAATTCAATAAAAACTTGCCACAATTTAATATTACATACTCGTACAACATACAGGTACGATTATCTAGATTATATAAGAGCTGAGCCGTCTCATGCGTTTGAATCAAATGTGTTTGTCAGGGCCAATGGAAAGGGCGTGGTTATGTGGAACAATCATGATCCAAGTGCCTTCTAGTAATAAAGGTCGGCTCGAACTGTGGCAGTCCCTGGAAATACGAGATTAGAATAAAATTGGATATTGTGGTAACCTGCATGTTATAAACCCACAAGGCAGGGTTGCGAATTTTTTTCGAAAGAGTCACCGCGGCCCTGGAACGGAAAGGGCATTAGGAGGTGGAGAACGGATGAGTTTTAGTCAGTAAGAGTCTGACACTCCCTTCTGCTCCGCCCAGAGTGGAAGAAGTCATTTGATGATTTCGCATCCATGATAAAAAAGATGGCACAGTCTACTTTGTGCAAACGGAGCGTTCAGGAGCTAGTTGGCAGCACAGAAGTGTCATTTTCAAGTATTCTTAGCGTTAAATCCAACACTAGATGGCATAGTCAACGCCGGGCATGTTGTCTAGACAATACCTACTGGCACTCATCTGCTGCACCCGTTTAAATTGGAAGCGAGCCCCATCACAATTGGGAAAAGGCTAGGTAGATAGATTGAATTCTACTCATATTAACAAAAATAAAAACAAATTTTAACGGTAGGCATGTAGTGAAAAATCAAATCTAAAAATGTCATTGATGACAGTAATATTTTAGATATTTTGTTTTTTCACCTTCGAATAAAATACGAGTATTTTATCAAATGTCATAAATTAGAGTTTCATTCAAACATCTACCAGATTAACCCTCAATCATTTGCGATTTCAAAAAATAATAAAGAATTTAGGTCAAACAAAATTAACATTTTCTCAAAAATCTTCGTTGGCAAAAAAAAATACGAACAACTAATTTTACGTTTTTCTTGATGATGATGGAAAGCCGTTTAAAAATAATCCGTTTTAAAACTCTTCCGTGACTGGCAGATTACGCACAGCCGAAACTACTGGTCGTAGAAAACTGAAATTTGGCATGTACATAGGTTCCTTGGGGAGTGTAAGGGGAGCACTAAGAGAGGATTGCCAGAAATACCTACGGAACGGGTAAAACGGCATATGCGCGTACGAAGTCGCGGGCAAAAGCTAGGGATAGTACATTTGTGATCTTTCACGTTTTTCTGGCGGAATAAACGGGTTCTTTCTTTGTTTCTAAAAAATGAGGTAGGTAGGTACTTTCCAATTTGATTTTTGTAACGTTTTTCGAAGATTTTAGAAATATTTTTAAATGAAAATACCTGATAGACTAAGATCTCAAATTATAGTTGATCGTCTCGTTCGACACAAACCCTAATTTTACAAAAACATTTGCTAAGCGAATACTTCAGCACATTTTACAAACTTAAAGATAAAACAGTTTACATTTACGATACCTCCGTGATGTTCTAAGTGTAAGTAAGTAACTTTATAGACTTGCTTTTAGGTATAAGTTTCTTTATGAATGTGGTGTAATAAACTTTTGATAGTTATCGACTTTTTAGTATCTTAATTGTTAGCAGATGTGGTAGTCAATTTTCATCATCATCTTTTTCAATTTCAGCCGGATTGGGTTTCGTAGTCAACAAGAAACCCTTATAGTTTTGCCATGTCCATCTGTCTGTCTTTATGTCTGTCCGTCCGCGATTTAGCTCAGAGATGATCTTGAAATACATTTTTTTTATCGTCTACCCCATGGTGTGGGGTGTCGTTGGATAGGTCGTTTAAAAATATTGAGGGTTAAATGCTAATTTCTGTTAGCGTAAAGTGTCCCCCCCCCCTCTGCTAGCTAAACGCGTTTTTTGGGGACGTGAAAAATGTATGGCAGTAGCATATATAATGAATTTAAAAGAGAAACTATTCACACAACTAAGTAGGCTTTACAAGTTAAGTTCCTAATAATATTCCATAGAAAATGACTTAAAACCAAGTGCATTTGTAACTTTGTAATCTAATAATAGTGAAATACATTTTACTATTTTTCTTACATGGGTTAGGAGACGGGTAACTACGGAACCCTACACTGTGCGTTGTCCGACACGCACTTGGCCGGTTTTACTTTTTTCATTCTTTGAAAGCCGGAAGGACCTTTTGATTTTGAGTTTATACTTTCTTTTCATCCTCTTTTTCTGTTCTATAGTCGCGAACTGTCAAAAATGTATGGATATTAAGGTTTTTTGACAGATTGCGAATGAGAAGCGAATGCTCGGACCCCATGCAAAGCCCTTTGCTATTGTTTCATCCCTAAACGACTCATTTGCGATGTTAGTTTTTTTGTACTTGCAACAGCAGCCAGTAATGTCTTTGGTTAATAAAGATAGATACCTAACCTAGTAAAGATTCATACAGTCATTCATTTTTAAAAGTTCTGAGATCTTGTCTAATCGATATACGATGATTCAACAGTTGTAATTTGGCAGCAGATACAAAAAAGAGGCAATCCTTGTATTTTTGGTCGCATTCGCATCTCAATCGCAAACTGTCAAAAAGAACTGCCCTTCTACCATCGGACATCTAGACGCACTGCAAGTTACCATCCCTACCTTGTTGCTATTCCATCAATTCGTTCTAAACGTTTAGAAACGTCTTTTATAATGCGCACAGCAAAGGAGTGGAACTCTCTGCCTGCGTCTGTGTTTCCGAACGCATACAACCCTAATCTCTTTAAAATTAGAATGAACAGGCTTCTTCTGGGTAAGCTCGCTCCATCGTCGACTTTGTCTCTGTCATCTATGACCTAGACCTAAAAAAATAACCTGATTTTACAAATAAAATACAAATAGACAAAATTTGACATCAGCGAAAATCAATTTTCGCTTAGAGAATTCCCTTAAGCGCTAAAAGCTGAGTTTAGTTATAACTTAATCAATATTTTGGTCCTCAAACATTAACACCTGACCCAATTTCACCACCAAACCGACCCTTAGCAACGACACAATACTTCACAAAATTGCTTGACCTGTTTATTTTATACCAAATTTAGTGGCAAGCTTATGAAATATTCATGTTATTTTCCTTACATATCGAGCGACCGTCCATCATTTCACAATTTATGGTACAAATACATTTTAATGGTCAACGTACTTAAGTACAAAGATTTTTAGTAGCGATAGGAAGTTTAATGAGTTTCTAGTGTAAAGGTTCGGTAATGGAGATTTTTGTTAGAATATTATGACTTTTTAGAGTTAATAGGTTTTGGGTGCACGTTAAGCCGTTGGTCCCGGCTATCATTTGTAGATCTTTGGCAGTCGTTACAGATAGTCAGAAGCCAGATAATCTGACACCAGTCTTGCCAAGGAATACCGTGTTACCCAATTAATGGGTTGTGGAGGTCTGGTAGGCAGCCGCTCCACGTAAAATACTGGTATTCAGCTGAATCCGGTTTGACTGGAAACCGACCCCTATATAATTGGGAAAAGGCTAGGCAGATGATGATGAATAGGTTTTGGGTGCCAGCATATTACCGTGGAGACCATGGATTAGGACATACGATACTTTTTTGAAGTTTTTCTCTTAAGTTTCCATGGGAAACATATTCTATAATCATGCGTGTTGCCATCATGGGTAGAACCTGGATGAGGCTGCTACAATAATGTAACGATTAGCACAAGAGAAGAGAATTTCCAGCAAAGAGAAGTCGGATTGTGGATGATGATGATGATCATGATGATTGTAACTTACAAAGAAAAAATAAAAGTGATTCCGTTCCTGGTTACTTACTTAGGCTACCTTAATTCATGTATGCTCACAATGTCTTTACATGAAATAAATATTTTTTTTGTATTTTTATTTGTTTTGAACAAGATGATTTCACGTAAAACTAATATTTTACCGTTGACATGACAGGTCGACGTGTTTACAGGGGACTGCCGTTCTAAAGTTACTTAATTTTTTAAGAAAAAGAACATTGAACTGGCCTTTACTCCTATCTAAAATAAATATAGCATAAGTGATTAAACTTAGTCGCTTCTGCTATATTTATTTTGTCGGTGTCTGTCTGCAGAGACACTCCGCGACAATGCAAAAACGATGTGCGGAACATTTTTACAGTTGTTAGGGTCCGAACGTGCTTGTGGAAATATAGAACCCTTATAGGACAACTCTTGTGTGTGTTTGTCTGTTCGTCTATCACGGCGAATCGGCTCCGAATCTATTGGATCGACGCAGTTTAAATTTGGAACACGTATTAACGTCTATGACCAAAACATCGACTCGTACCGTTTTTTTATTGCTCAACATCTAGAACATTTTGTAAAAAAGTCGTATCATTGTTGCATTGTCGATCACTGTACCTATAAGCTTTCAAAATCTCTTCTCAAAAGTCATATTCTTTGAAAATACGTAAGATCACTTCAAAATTGACTGACCACTAACTTAGCTAACATTTCAAGATAATGTTTTCCGTCATTTACACCCACTTTAAACTTAAAACATTCATATTGATCAAGTGCATAACTGCTTAGTCACTTAAGTGTCACTTATCCACGAATATCAGTATTTTAAGCGCCATTACTGGCATAAATCTTTATGTTCAAGTATGAGTTAAGTTAGTTTGGGTCGTGCTTGACTTTTATACCTAAGTTACTTGTTGTGTCATACTTGTAACAGTTTTGGTGTAATTTTATGTTAAAGACAAATTCATGTCATCTTTTTTATGTATTACTGCAATTAGCTTGGAATGGGGAGCTTTTTTTGAGTTCAAAATAATTGTGATATTGTTGTTGGTTTTATTAGACCATTTTTCATTACTTACATCAAGGTAGATTCTGCGTACTTCTAAAAATATACGTTTTAATTTTTAATACAAATACACCTTGTCAATACCTTTTTTTTTAATTTAATATGGGTTTGCTCTTGGCTCCAGTCTAGGTCATAGATGACAGTGACAAAGTCGACGATGGAGCGAGCTTACCCAGAAGAAGCCTGTTCACTCTAATTTTGGAGAGATTAGGGTTGTATGTGTTCGAAAAGACAGACGCAGGCAGAGAGTTCCACTCATTTGCTGTGCGCATAACATAATAAAATATGGGTATAATAGTTTGTTATCTTAAATGTACATATATATATTTCTTGTGTACATGTGTATGTCACTGAAGTCCCCCTAAACGGCTGGACCGATGTTGATGAAATTGTTTGTGTGTGTTCAAGGGGATTCAAGAGTGGTTTAGATTTGCAATTGGACCCGGTAGGTGGCGCTGCAATCGATTTCTATAATTTTTCTTCATACACAAAGCAAACGTTCGGACAGGACAACGTCTGTCGGGACCGCTAGTTAAAGTATAAGTCTCTTTGTGTGTTTATCAATCACGAAAAAGCTTGTTTATCATAAAAAATACCATATCGAACTCTGCAAATGCACCCACGTCAAAATGGCTAAACTAGTTCCATTATTTTAGATAAAGAACTAGGAACTAGACCAAACACCAGGATATCACTAAAAGCGTGCCTTATACGGTCAATGAATTAAGAAAAAGCTCATAAATCTTCAGCAACTCATTAATGTTGGACCAGAGTTTAATTATGCAATAAAACACACATCGTTTATCAATCCAATCACTTATGTTAATCTAGAATTAATGGCAACATTTTTTAAATATTTGTTCCTATTAACTGTTCCAACATAGCTTTGTTTGATTTTAGAACACATTTTTTTTTACTTTTTAATGGTATGGTGTATATAGGTGTGGGGACACCTAACAACACCACTGGAAAGTCACAGGATAGCAAAATACGCAATAACATTTTAGATGACACATTTCTCCAGTTATATTAATTTAAAACCAAACTTACTGAACCGATTTTGATGAAATTTATATGGGACCAATCGGAACGTCTTTTATAATGCGCACAGCAAAGGAGTGGAACTCTCTGCCTGCGTCTGTGTTTCCGAACGCATACAACCCTAATCTCTTCAAAATTAGAGTGAACAGGCTTCTTCTGGGTAGGCTCGCTCCATCGTCGACTTTGTCTCTGTCATCTATGACCTAGACTAGAGTCAAGAGCAAACCCATATTAAATAAAAAAAAAAAAAAAAAAAACGTATATATATGTATACATTCACGTGAAAAAAAAAAGAATTTTTCATTTCGGTTCACAGACGACGGAGTTATGAGATAAAACATAAAAAAATACAACCGAATTGAGAACCTCCTCCTTTTTTGAAGTCGGTTAATAATGACGATCAATTAGAGTTTACGATGACCCATGAGCTCTGTGACATTCTAATCGTCATAATGATTCTCCAAATTTATTTGGGAGTGACCACGTCATATTTTGATACCGCATACCACTCCCATAAAGGAGATCATACTTTTCGGACTTTTTTGAAAGACTACAACTTTTGTGCCATATTAACTACCTACTAGCTTTTGCCCGCGACTTCGTCCGCGTGGAATAGTTACTTCAGGCAGCCATTTTTTTTTTATTAAGATATATTTTTTTAAACGCTTGGCATGTCCAAGCGTTTATAAATGTTTTATCAGGTGAAATGAATACAAATGAATGAAAATAAATACAAACGTTCATGTTTTAGCTTCAATAATGACAAACGAAATGACTAGTACAAACCACACTTTTTTTTTGGCCGATTCTTTCAAGTTAGACCTGAAAATGTATGGAGCCTGAGCTCTTGTCACACTTGGATACGATATCGCTGAAATAATGTCACTTTGATAGATCTTTTGTCAGACATTTTGATATATTATATTATATACCATATGATGATAGTAAATAATAAAGTCCTCCTGACCGATTTCGGCCTTGCGGCCAATCTCAACCGAGACTAGCCATCGGCGCGGGACATATAATGCACAAGTGTGTGTGCAAACACAGGTGCACTCCCTCTTCCATCACTCTCACATTCCGATGCGACGGCAGAAAGGTCTGGCGCAGGATCAACGGCTTAACGTGCTTTCCGAGGCACGGGGCTGTCACACCACCAACTTCCAAACTCCACTGAGAGGCTGTCACTGAGAAATTCCTAATGTAAAAACCCAATAACACTTATTGACCAACCTAGGAATCGAACCCAGGACTCTATAACGCGCTTACGAACGCGAGACCAACGGAACAGTTAGTTTTGATTAGTAACGTGCTTTTGTAGCACTTTATTATACTACTAACATAGTGTGACAAGGACGATTAAAAATCAAATCAAATCTAATATCTACTTACCGAAAATCTTATCGCCACGGGGGGCTAAAACCTCGCGTGACGCATATTATATAAACGTAGTATAAAGTATATACGAGTAATCAATAAAAATGTTAATGTGTAAATTAATTAATTGTTTTTATATTATTCTTAGATGGCAGTCATTGTGCTAATCGCGGCTTAGCATGCAGGGACGTACTCGGTAAACATGGGTGCTTATAAAATGACTTTTTTTTTTGCTTTAGGTCCTGTGTACACTTACACATAGGTCAATAGTTAACAAGTCTTGGAAATAATAATTTACAAATCAACAAAACAAATCAGCAAACAACTATATACGTATAGTTTCAGTATTGAAATGATGTAGCAGCTATAGGAAATTTTCCGTGGCAAAGAGGTAAAAAACCGGCCAAGTTTGATTCGGAATTGCAAAACTTGGCTGTGACAGATGGACAGACAAACACCCAAGTGTTCCTATAAGGGTTCCATTTTTCTTATGAACGATCGGAACCCTAAAAAGGCAAGCTAAAGCTTCACGGAGCGTTACATTTTGTAACGCTCCGTGAAGCTTTAGCTTGCCTTTAGCTTTACCAACCTCACAATCACTGTCTTATTTAAATAGATTTTCAATCTTTATTGAAATAACCAGCTCCTAAATAACCGATTAGCTGAAACCCCGTCAAATTACTTATTAGCACACTGCACATGTTTCTAAGACGTGTAATTTAAGCATATTTTGTCTTTCATATAATATTGATTCGATTTATTGATTTAAGCACGATTCTAACTTACAACACGGTACAACGTAGTCATTCTAAAATAATATATAATTATTACAGTGAAGAGATGGTAGCTCTGTATGTTTGTTACGTTTTATACCTGAGCTGCTAAACTAATCTTAGTGAAATTTAACATAGAAATAGACTTGGACTTGGAACAGGACATGGGGTTTTTAATGAATATACTGAGCTGGTGAAGCCACGGGCAGAAGCTAATTCATTATAAAAATGATAAAAATAGGCCAAGTGTGAGTTGGACTCGCACACCATTACCCGAAAAAATTATAATTGTTGTATTGGGTCCAATTAAAATTTCTCGTCCAATTGAAATTGAAAATATTTATTTCAGACCAAGCTCACAGTAATTTATACAAGTCCATAGGATGTTAGTAGGTCAAGGTTTAATTAAAATTATTATTATTTTGGACATGCCTGAGCGACCTCAGGACTCCTAGCGATATCAGAACTACACTATTAATATAAGACTTAGAAGATTATTTTTCTGTGTCATATTTTGTAAACTTACTTTGCATACTACTGTATAAATTCAAGTTTTTAAAACTTAACAGACAGATGTGTTGCTGGGGAGTTTGTTGCCCCATTTCTTCTTCCCAGCTGAAACACAAGGAAGTGGTGACGGGCGGGCGTTTTGAGGGACTGTCTTTATGTAGAACTTTGACGTTCAAAAAGTGCTGGCACTCAGCCTAATTTGAATAAAAGACTTTTGATTTTGATTTTTAATTTTGACACATTGTAAAAATGTCTACTATTAGCCTACTACGGCTCTTGAGATACGGCCTGCTGATAGGAGGAAGGACAGCGGAGGCTTATTTACCCTTCGGGTACCAAACCCCTGTTTGTAGGAGATAAACCCTGATAGGCTATCGAGAATTATTTTAGAAACAAAGAGCTTCACTTTCGTTGAGTTTCATATGGTAATTTTATCCTAGAATAATGCACAACTCCTGGTAGTATCACACAAGCGTAGCCCGGTGAAAAAGCTAGTTTACAGGTACATGTATAAAAGCTTTTTGTTAAAACAAATAGTAACGAACTCTATGGAATTACACGGGCTTGATTAAATATACTCAATGAGAGTAAATATTTTATTATATTTGTTTAACGCCTACAAGTTTCTGAGGTAAATAGAACCGAGAATTTATTGATGGCTTATTAATGGTAGGTGCTATTTGCACATTATTAATATCTTTAGAAAATATAATATCGAAAATGAACAGTAATGCCGTTTCTTTATAAGTAAGCCGATTGTTCCATCGTCAGACTATAGCTCATTTGTAGAATAAATATGGCTGTTTCATATATATTTAATTAGGTACACTTTTTCCGACCCTGTATTCGTACCTCCGACCACATAATCAATATTTGGAACTTGCCATCACTAGACGAAAATAAAGGAAAAAAAATAATATATATTATAAAAATAATTTGTCTAAATCTGTCCCTGCTTATTGAGATAAATCTCACGCGACGGATTAAAAATATAATCTCTGAAAGCATTAAACCAGTAGTAAATCCAGTATTATTAATAATGATCTCTTTAATGCCTATTAGATCTAAGATATTTAGGTATTAAAAATTCGTTAGATTGTGGTAGAATCTAGATTTCTTGGTGCCATTTAAACATAGCTGTAATATGTTTTAGGAAAAAGTCAATCCGAAGAGATTTTACTGCATTTAGGGCTTATTTAACAATATTTCAAAGTAAAAAACCGGCCAAGTCGCAATCAATGCGGTGCAAAAGTCAAAAGTCAAAAAGTCAAACCAACCGGACCTTAAGGGTCGAGAAATTGGAGCGGCGTCACAGTACCAACTTCAAGTCGTTTTTGGAGCGGGAAGGAAGAGTTTTGTCCGAAGGGGTAGTCTACCGACGTTTTCGCGGCAGGCTACGCGACACCGCGCAGCGTAACTTGACGCCGTCACTTCGTGTGTCTTAGTTTATAAGTTTTATTTGTGTTGGCAAGATTAATATGTGTTAGTTTTTTTTTTGTATGTTTAATTTGTGTATTTTTATAACAAAGATTTATTATTATTATAATTAGATACCTTTTATCTGAGGAATTTAAATGTTGGTAAAAATACTAAAGAATTGAAAAACTAGCCCTTAACATTAAATATGGAAATACAAATTAGTCATGTAGTTTATGAAAAAAGGAGATTAAAATTTAAAAGAAATTAAAAAACTTACATGTCACGCCCCTGTTTATTCGTATTTAAAAAAGGGAAAGTATTCAAAGCAAATTCGTATGAAAACTCAAGCCGAGCCACAGAGTACAACAATAGCAGCCGATCAACTCCCACGCATCAGTAAATTTCATTTCGCTTGCAAATCCCTGTTAATTTTATTGATGATACTAAAAAATGCTAACACCACTATAAATTAAGTGATTTTTTTGTCAATAATACCAACCAAATACTTTTGTTTCTAGATGAATGGAATCGTGTTTCTTTTAATTTATTCAACTCGTTTTTCGGATTTCCTTATTGTTTGACAAAAACAAAAGTGATACAAAAGACAAAACCATTCAGAATTGTTTAATTCTGAATGGTTTTGTCTTTTGTATGTATTATCAAAAGCTTTGACGAAAATAAATATTATAACATAGATTTAAATAGCAAATACAAGGTGAATT
The DNA here is from genome assembly GCA_905163435.1 of Mamestra brassicae. Taxonomy (NCBI): domain Eukaryota; kingdom Metazoa; phylum Arthropoda; class Insecta; order Lepidoptera; family Noctuidae; genus Mamestra; species Mamestra brassicae. Next base: position 10,841,796 of record LR990989.1, on the reverse strand, counting down.
TTAAAGTGTGCGTGGGTGACCAAATTTGAAACTATGAGGAATACAGAAAAACACTAAAAGGAATTCCTTTTAAATTTCTTTTGATAAAAACTAAAACTGCATCATTGGGTTTTTGAAAAATCTGTATTCCAAGCTGGGAATTGAACTAATTGATTTTGAACAAAAAAAAACCACCCGTTATATATTATACAATGCGAAAGTGTCGCTACTGAGAATCAAATTCTGGGAAGTAAAACACATAAACACATGACCAACTAAAGGAAAGCGCTCATTTCTACACTAAACTTAAATCAACTCCACCACACTGGAAGGGTTTAATTACCTAATTAAGTAAGGTATGCCTGTGTTTGCTTACAAGCAAACAGACAAATGAAAAAACACACAATTTCACACGCCGAGCTTAGATAATAATAAAATCATACACCTGTAGGGTGAGCTTCGTTTTAGGGTTGTTCAGGATAAGTCCCAATTTATGTTCTGAGTTTTGTTTTAAGAAAGAAAAAGCTATGTTAGTTCTGGTAACACCTCAGACGAGTTTCTAATGCATGACATTAACGGACTCTCTCATCATTAAACTATTTATAGGCATATAATATAGCTGTATGCTAAGTCAAAATAAATGAAATTATAATGAATGAACTCTATTTTTTTCTGTTTCATTATAATTTTATAGCCGTAATCAAATTTTATAACAAGCAAATATATGTGAAATGTAATAAAACAGAACGTATTTTTTATTTAAATAAAATCTAAAGACTGAGGAATATTATTTAAAGACAGTAATTAAATCATAAAAATGTTAAGATCAATATTTTAGCATCTTTTGGCATAGATTTTAATGTTAGACAAACAATTTTATGTCCTTTATAGATACATAAACGGCTGAACTAAAAAGTTTTATTTTTGTACACCCACCCACGCTTACCCAAAGTGGACTAAAATCTTATATCTAAAAAGAGAAACCAATCCTTTCCAAGATAAATCTTATATAGTTAAAATACCAACTTTCTTACAGACAAAATATTTAAATCAATCCGTCTTTTTTTTTCGTTGTGTAGTTCAAGAGACAATCGTGGCAGCATTTTATTATTGTTATTTAAGAGTTACTTTAACATCTTGTATAGTGTTAAAAAAATAAAACTGACTTCCTCGTTTTTTCCTAAAAACGATTTCAATCAATGTGTCGAGCTTTTTTTGGGTCGGCTCAAGTCTAGCCCGCTGCAGCTATATGTATTTTGCATGAAGTAACTTTTTGACCACCACAACCCAGTAACTGAGAGACACGATGTCCGTTGGCACAACTGGTATCAAATGTACCGAAATATGGCTACTATAACAAAACACAGCTTTTCTTAAAATTCTTAAACAAAATAATGTGTCCCGATTTTCTGAAGTGACTTATTGGAAATCCTACTCCCGTCTATGGAAATACTTCAAGTATTATATGCAATGACGTCATCAAGGTGCTAACTTCAGTAGCGCCAGCCAGTTGTTATTTTCCATATTTGTAACAGATCCTTATTAGGATTCTTTTCCTTTTTAACACCTCGCAACATGCCTTCTATCAAGGTAACTATGGCTACCGTCACTTTTTCTTTCGCAGAAACTACAAAAGGCGCATGTTACATATTCTAGTGTGTAAAAGTATAGGTACTAATTGTTTTTTTAACTACATACCTATATATTTTATTTTGAGATCTACAAATTACATTTTGTATTGTATACCAATACAATATATCATTTGTAGATCTTCGACAGTCGTTACGGATAGTCAGTAGCCAGAAAAATCTGACACCAGTCTTGCCAAAGACTACCGTATTACCCAATTACTGAGTTTTGTATGTCAGATATGCAGTCGTCCCATATAAAATACTGGTACCCACTACTGGTGCATTCAGTAATGCTGCGTTAGGATGCGTAGCGAGGAATGTTTTTGTTAAGAACCAATCAAATCGCTTCATTTACCTAGGTTCGCTCAGCGCATACAATTCTATTGGTTCTTAACGAACACATCCCTGGCTACGCATCCTTGCACATCTCTGGTAGAAACACAGCCTTAGAATGGAAGCCGGCTAGAGGCAGATTGATTGATATTTGATAAGTCATACTAAGTTTACACTCTATGGTCAAGTTTGACTTGTGTTAAAAACTATAAAACGACCAGGAATCATTCTTCAAACAAAAGATGAAAATACATGTTTCCTAGTCAAATCAGAAACATCATACCATATGAGTCGGTAGCGGTGACTCACAGGTCAACGGAACCGTGACCTCGCGCGTGCTAACAACGATATATTAATATGCGTATGCGCATGTTTTCCGTTTGGTTATCTATGTGGATTAGATTGATTGCCCGAGGTGTTAGGTTCTGGTATTGTTCTGATGTTGATTGTGCCCTGGTTTTTTTATTGTATTTTATTAATCGAATCTTAGTATCGTCCGAGATATTGGTGCTATGTCGTGCGGTAAGTTTTGAGAATGAATGTGGATATTGTGGATGGCGATAAGAATTTGTGAAGACGAAAGAAACGATGCATGGATTGTGTAAAATTTATATGTTTACGAACGGGGTGAACTGACATCACGACAAATAAAGGAGCTACGAGGGGTGACTAAATTGGGTGAGGGCAAGAGAATGATGGAAGAGGACCCTTAGTCGAAAATTCGATAGAATCGTCTTTAGCTTCTTCATGAATACAAAATGCGTATTCAATTTCATGATCATGAAAAGTGTGTATCCTTATGACTGCTCTCCTTTTTCCACCAATTTTGTATTTTATGGATAGATTTTTCTGGTCAAGTCAAGGCAAGTCAAAGCATTTATTTCAAATAAACCATAAACAGGTACTTTGAATTGTCAAAGTCAGTCCGTCAAAAACATGAAGCTATCGCTCGTTCTAAAGCTCAAGTTGCGGAATTTGTTCGAAAGAGTCCGCAGCCCTGAAACGCAAAGCAGGGCTTTAGGAGGAACATGGATGGGTTTTAGTCAGTAAGAATCATATACGCCCCCTTCCGCACCACCCAGAACGGAAGAAGTCATTTTATGATTTCCCATATTTAAAAAAAGGTCTCTACCTAAGTATTTTTAGTAACTACCTCTATTCCTACAAAAACAAGCCGATACCAGCAATAAAATTTCATATATTTTAATAAACGTAAAAATAGAAGCTATTTTCGTCGTAATATTTCTTAGCGTCAAATTAACCATTGTCTTCGCTTAAACAAATTCTCATTAATTGAGATTAATCTCCTCTTAGAAAAGTACCGTTTTTAGGGATCCTTTGTCTGTCTGTTAGGTTTGCTTACCGTTCATTGACCTTTTCTTTTTCTTTGGTAGAACTTTAATCAATTGCCTATTCATATGAGTACCTTCTTTTTATTCATTACCTACTTCGTTCTCGCGTTTTTCAATCTTTTGATTTTTTTTTGTTTTGAATACGACATCCGCTATTCCGTTTTTGTTTTCATTATTATCAAGATTATGTATTTTAATTTGAGTATTATGTTTAAAGGTGCTCCCTCACTTGGAGCATTCGCCTGTAATGTAAGGCTACAGAGTCGAGCATTACATCAGTGAGGGAGGAGAGGCGAACATTACAGTGCGCAACTTGATGATACAATGAGTAAAATTGAATCTAAAATGTTACATTACAGGATTGCTTTTCAAGTCAGAGAGGCAGTACTGTAATGTAATGCTCAAAATCGAATCTGAAATGTTACATTATAGGCGACCGCTCCAGGTGATGGAAGCACCTTAAATCGGTTAATGTCATCTTAATGATCACTTAATAATTTTATAACTATGCCTAAAAAGAAAGCTGAAGCTTCGCCCACGCCGCTAACTGGTAAAACAATGTGTGGCCACTTGTGCAAATATGGTTCATTATTTGATACTTGTCACCAGGCATATGACATGCCATATTGGAACTATTAACTCGGCTTCACGTGCAACATGGTTTGAAATCATTATCATCATCTTTTTAGCCTTTTACTACTATGTTGGGATGCTTCCAGACCAACAGAATGCAGCTAGACACAAGTTTTTCACAAAGAGCAACTGCCTCTGACTTCCACAACGATGTGGTGGATGAATATACTAGCTGAAATTTTAATGGTTGCTTTCCCGCAGCATAATGAGTTCATCTTGGTAATACAATCGATTTATGAAAAATTTAAAATAAAAAGCTGGCAGAATAACAATTGTGATAAACAAAACTTGAAAGCGACTTCGAATCAATAGGTATACATCGCGATTGTTTTGCGCAAAGCAGCCGCGGTCGTTGCCCTTCGCGTATCAACCAGCTGATAGGTGATTTAATGAAACACAATACCGAATAAGTTAACATAAAAGGATGCTACGCGCGATGCGCGGGGCCTCACTCGCCGCATGCTTACAGGCCAGTTAATGCCGTATCACTACGTGCGAGAGCTTATTTTGTTCTGAACATTTATTAATCGCAAGCGAACAGCAGCGCGTGCTTGTGTTTTGAGTAGTACTTACGCCACGTCTAGTGAGTTACTATTGCTTCTCACGCTTTCTAATTAATATATACTTTTTTTATAATTTGAAAACAAAAACATTTTTATTTTTTAAGTTTAACTTTATGTTTTGATAGTATTACTGATGGCTAATCGTTCTGCCGCGGAAAAACAACCGTTTAAATTCAGCGTGTATATAGATAAAGTCCTCCTGGTCGATACCGGCCTTCGCAATCTCAACCAAGACTAGCCATCGGCATCGGCGCGGGACATATTATAGTACACAAGTGTGTGCGCAAACACAGGTGCACTCCCTCTTCCATCACTCTCATATTCGGATGGGACGGCAACCCAATGCGACCGGAGAGAGATCGGGCGCAGGATATAGAACAGTTACTGGGTGAAACCATACCCGACCATGCCCTTGGGAAACTGATTAAACTATCGCTAAATGCCATACAGTAGAATAGAGTCTTTATTATACACCAGAATAATTTCACAACTATTTTGCAAGAAATCTTAATTTTAAGGGTACAATGGCGGCTTATCCCTGATGTCTACCAGACGACTTTTGAATGGACTGAAAATAAATACTCATGAAACATGTACAACACATAAAATAAAGATACAATTTTTTGTCACGGTACTGATGCACGGTCATTGCATTAGACGTACGGCCGGTTCAATAACGTATCTACTGGTAACCAACTGTCAAATTAGCTACCAACAGTTGCTGAAATGTCATGTTTGAAAGGCAAACATGACGTTTCAGCTACTATCGGGTAGCTAATTTGACAGTTGGTCAAAGGCAGATACCAGCCATAAGAGATCGCAGAATTAAAGCCTCGAAAAACATCTAGTTTAATATCTCGAAGGAACCCAATCACGCAACTCCACATTAATTCTATTTATCTAAGTACCAACATAATTTTAAACCGACAAAGACAAATTAATGCCTCTGCCCACTGAGACGTACCACCATTATTATTATTGTATCGTCGAGAGCAGACACGCATGCTATTCATAATTCTTAACCTTTTTATTAGCTCGCTAGTGTATTATTATAAGTTACGCCTCAATGGATAACGGGTTTAGCATACGGTAGCTCATTGTAGTTAGTTGGATTAAAATGTTATTCATTAGGTTGATTTGGATTGTTACCTAAGTGTTTGGCTTCGAGATCTTTCTGGGGAATATAGCTTTATTTAGGTATTTCAATAATCTAAATAATAACGGCCGCACGGGTCGATCTCCAAGGTTAAGCAACGCTTGCCGAGGTTGGTCTGTGGATGGGACCATCTTAACATACAGAGACTCCTCCGTGCCTCGGAAGGCACATTAAGCCGCAGAAGCCAGATAATCTGACACTAGGCTTGCCAAGGAGTACTGTACCGCTCCACGTAAAATACTGATATTCAGCTGAATCCGGTTTGACTGGAAGCCGACCCCAATATAGTTGGTAAAAAGGCTAGGCAGATGATGAATTTATATTATAGTATACCAACTTATCTATGCTAAAACCACCACCATTTTTTTTTAATATTGTTTGGCTCGGATTTGACCATATTCTCCCCTGATGGTGAGCGATGCTGTGGTCGACGATAGAGCACGTTTGCCTATTCAGCTACCAGGAACCATAGAGCCTGGGGGAACTTTAAATAGACTGAAACCTCTTTCCTCGACTGGTTCTCTCCGTTGTTTCTTCTCAGAGTAGCCAATTGAAAGGTTCCGAACTTTTCTATCAATTTTTAAGGAAAGATATTTTTAACAATTTCAGGATATTCTCATGTTATTTAAGCTGGATTTTCCTTAATTTCATACATTTATTTTTGTACGTATATTTCCTGTAGCAACAATAAAAAAACTGTTATATTCTATGCGATTAGTTGTTCAGTAGACCAAACTTTTTGTATGCAAATGAACTAAACATTAAATTAAAAAAAAACCTTGACGTAATCGACTTAAAACGATTTGTTCGCGAGTCTGACCAACCAACTATGTTACGGAGCAGGGATTGTCAACCAACGGGGTTACGAGTATATTACAGGAACTAAAAATGAGCTTGTGATTTTTGTTTTATTTTAAAGTAGCTGCCGCCCGGCTCCACCCGCGTCAACGTCGAAATTTATCCCAAGGGAATATACTCCCGAGATAAAAACTATTCTATGTCCTTTCCCGGGACTCAAACAATCTCTATACCAAATTTCATCTAAATCGGTCCAGCCGTTTGCGCGTGAAGAAGTAACAAACATACACACACACTCTTTCTTTCTTTCGCCTGTATTATATTAGTGTGATGTGATTCTATTGTCTTTACAGAAATATTTACTAATACGTAAACACTTATAGATACTATATACAAGAGGAGTAAAAAAGGGAGGGGAAGAAATCACAGGGCATCAAAAAATTCGTTCACAACGCTGTCAACGGGAAAAGTGCCCAGAACACTGGCCGCATTGCCACGTTGAATGGCAATGCTGACTCGTTTGCCAAAGAAAAGGCCAGCCCACTGGTCACGTGAAGAGTCGAGTAACTGCTTGCTAATTTCACGAAAAACTTGAAGAGCACTCGGACCCCAGGGCCCTAGTGTTTCAAACCCAAACGGCTAAAATACATTATTCCCAACAACCAACAACAACGGCACAAATACAACTTGTATTTGCACACCCGTTCACAGACCGACCTTGGCATGCGTTGCTTAACTTTGAAGATCGACACGTACAGCTGTTATTATTTAGCCAATGCTCGTGAAAATATAACACTTTAAAAAAATATTTACTCAACAAATAGTTCTCCACCCCTGTTCTGAAGTATCGATCGATCGCGGCCTGGTATCCAGATCTCTTCGAAGCGATACCACACACGTTATACAATAATGTATGGACAGCAAATAAGGGGTGTTCCATAGGATTTTTAAATGCATTTGGAATGGAGGTGTCAAAATGTCGAAGACTGAGGGTGCTATTAGAAAGGAAAATTGGATAAAAAATACTAGACCAGTTAACTCAACTTAACCCAGCCAAAAGCCTTTTCTTGCGGCTACACACAGGTGGCCTATTTTACAAGAACTAAAGAAAGGGGAAAGGAAGAATGTTTCCTGATAGCCACAACCTGGGAACAGTAATTCAAGAGGGGAGAGATGACTTTTAGGCTAGCGTACTCCATCGTCGACAAGATCCTTGCATACCATCGTTGGTGAGATCGTGGTAAAGAGCAAATCTATTACTAAAAAACCCACTACAAATTAATAATTTTAACTTTTCATAATATTACTTTAAAAACCTACATCTAGTAGTTACTGTTAAGGCAATGCAGCAAAACCCAGCTCAGAATAAAGCTACCATAACTTACCAAAAATTTAAAAATATTAAAATATTCAACCACAACACTCACCGCAATAGAAATCCAACCCTTTCACTCAACAAAGCAAGACTCACTTTTGCGTGACACAGGGTTATACTATACCTTTAAATATTGTCGGGTCTGAAATAGGCCTTACTGCGCCATATTGTGGCCTAGTGACCTCAACCAAAGAGTAGCCAATGAAAATCATATTTGTTTTCTGCCTACACGCACGCTGCTTTTTATAGACTCGCTAATTTGTGGTGTATACTGTTGTACATTACGCAAGTGTGTACTTACCACAGGTGTATGTATACTAAGCCAGAAAACTGTGCTACTTAGATTCTACCTTTTATGGTATGTTAAGTACTTGAAGACATAGAAACTTGTCGAGCAAGAAAATATGAAAATGTGTAACGGAGGTTTGAAATACGAGTGAAGGGTCAAACTATAGTGAACACGAAGAACTAGAGGTTTAACAGACAAATAATATTGTTAGTGTAAACCAGTTTCAGACAACCTAGACAAAGTGGCACTATATTAGCGATAGCGACCGCGAAATTACAAAATGTAAGAGACCACGTGACATTTTGGTAGCGCAAACGCGATATCTTTCACTTTCAACTTTTTAACCATCGTGCGTTATCGCTGAACGAAAGCCACTTTTTCTATAGCCTCAGGTACATACGACAATGCGACAACGCGATTTTGCGACAGTGCGCCAACAACAATGCACCAATGCACAAAGATGCGACAATAATGCCGTAGTCGCATTGCCCCTTCGCCTATCTGCGGGAGCCTAAATTCAGTTCAATCTGTACCCAAGGACCAGATATTAGAAATTGGTCCTTCTGACCCTACATTGTTCTTCGCCATTGCTTTATTACCCGAGCTACTGTGGGCGCTACTAATTGCCAGGTTATAGTACTTTACGGCCTTATTGTGTGATTTGTAATTGACGGGTAGCTGTGAATTTTATTATTGATTTCTTTTGATAAGCGATATTCCGTGTTTTGTGGAGTGAAATGGTTCAATGTTTATTTTAAGGGAAAGGAAAAAGTGAAACACACACATAGAAGCATTATTTAATACTTTGTACCTACACACGAATTTAGGGGTTATCTAATTATTTGTTTGAAAAGTCCTATGTGTTATTCCAGACCATAATCTACCTCTGTGATAAATTTCATCAATATTCGTTCAGCCGTTCTGACGTGAAAGAGTAACAAACATCCATACATCCAAAAACATCCAAAATTTCGCGTTTATAATCACTACATATTATAAAACAGAGTCCTCCGCCGCGTCTGTCTGTCTGCTCGCGATAAACTCAAAAACTACTGCTCATACATTGATGAAAACCATATCTGAATCCGTTAGGTCGTTTTTGAGTTAATCGGGCATAGACAGACAAAAGCAGTGGCGGTACTTTGTTTTATATGTAAGTGAAGTTATAGTGATACACCATAAGGTCCATAAGACATCAAAATTATACTAACTGGTACCTGCTGTGCATCGTGAACAATTGAGATGAAGTCATAATATAGAAGTTATTACTTGTTAACTATCATCATAAAATACTAATGTCACGATTAACAATCATAACAAATAATAATACAAGTATATTGCAATTCACATCTATCTATATATATATATTATATAAAAATCAATTGCTGTTCGTTAGTCTCGCTAAAACTCGAGAACGGCTTGACCGATTTGGGTAATTCTTTTTTTGTTTTGGTCGCCAGATTACAGGGAAGGTTTTAAAACAAAAAAAAGGGAAGTAGGGTAGGTAAGTAGGGTAGGTAGAGTAGGGTAGTTATGTACGGTAGGTATGTAGGGTAGGTATGTAGGGTAGGTATGTAGGGTAGGTATGTAGGGTAGGTATAGTAGGGTAGGTAACGGTTGACGGTTGTTGGTGAAGGGAGCGAAGCCGCGGGCACAGCTTGTAATCTACAAAATATACTAGGGAATGAGTTGTTTAGACGCTAATAATTGTTAGTAGATATTTTGTCATAATTCCTTATTCCTACTTAAATCTATACTAATATAATAAAGCTGAAGATAATGTTTGCTCGTCGCTAATCTTTGGAACTTTCTGTCGGATTTCAGATTCATGAGGAAGGCTAAACGGGAACGGGAAAATACGGAATATGCGCGTACAAAGTCGGGCCAAGTCTAGTAATGGATATTTGTATTCTTTTGTTAAAGTTACTTATTTGAGCATTCAATTAGTTCACATGGAGTGGATTCCTGAATTGAGAATTTGAAATAAAAATACGTCAATCCCTAATGCCAAATTTTGACATGTTTATGGGCAAAAGAAGAGTTAGTCAAATATTTATAACTTGGACTTTTTTATTCAGAAATCGGGGATAGTGACATTTTTTTTTTAATAATTCTGTGATTTCATATGAATAACCCTTCTAGCAACTCAGTAGCAGTCCAGTTAAAGGCAGAATACTCTACCACCCCAAACCCGATCAAAAGACATTCCTATCTGCAATCCCCGAGCCCCAATCAGCCATTATTAGCAGCGGGAAGTGGAGACGCCCACGACTCGCCGGGGGCATCCCAATCTTTAGGAAACTCACGATTTATCTCCGACACATATTAACACACGTACATTATAACTTGCGATGAAAGGCGCCGATGCCTGAAGCGTATGTAAATTTTTTCTCGACAATTACTGAGCCAGAATTGATTGGACTCGAGTTTGACTGCGAATGGTGGAGAAATTTGCTAGAGGCGAAGAAGAATGGTCGGGGAACGTGAGCAAATGTCTCTTTTGAGTATTTTTGGTATTGTCATTCGACAATATTCCTTAAGGGGACTATTACGTTTTGTTGACCCAGAATGTAAATTCGTCAGGTTAATAATATAATCGAAATATCCAAATTGGTCCTCCGGGCTCTCCATGTGTTCCAAGGATTGCTCAATTGCAGCTGTGAATTATTGAGCGGTACAAAGAACACCGCTGTTTGATGAATAGCTGAGAGCCACCCACCTCGATAGCCTAAATTCTTCAGTCTGGTGAACGTTGCGAGTTCCAACCTGATTCTTCTTTGTTATGTTTTTCTGCTTTAATAAGACAATAGCTATATGAGCAATACTTAAGTGTTGACGTAGGTTGTAAACGCATGATTTGCTAGAATGCTGAAAATTCGATGGCATCGATCGACGATCGATCGATTGATGTGGTTGTTAAGATGTGAGTAACCTTATCTTACAACCTACTATTATAAATGCGAAAGTTCGGACGGATGGATGTTTGTTACTCAATCATGCCAAAACGACTGAGCGGATCTGGATGAAATTTTCCAGAGACAGATTATAGTTTAAAATAGCACATAGACTAATATTTAAATAAATAAAATCACTATCACTACATATTATAAACAAAGTCCCTCGCCGGTCTGTCTGTCAGTTCACGATAAACTCAAAAACTACTAAACGGATTTTCATGCGGTTTTCTCCAATGGATGGGGTTATTCATGGGAAAGGTTTAGGTGTATTATTCGTCCCAAAATTCCTACGGGAACTGGGAAAATGGGATATGCGCGTTTGAAGTCGCGGGCCAAAGCTAGTAGAATATTAAAATAGAGCAATATTTTCATCCAGCGAGTATGTTCTCATGGAATAATTCACAACATTCACGCGGGCAAAGCCCCTGGCAGATGCTAGTCATAAGCGAAACATGACGGCAAGGCGTAAAGTACTCAAGTACTCACCGACAGTTATGCCAAGTATGTTGATATCCGCGTGAAGTAACGTCCGCGAGAATATTGTTGCATAAATACATAACTGTGAAAATATGTCCGCTACTGGCTCTAAGCTCAGGTAAACATTGTCCACACTAAAGCTTTAATATTATAAATTACATAGATATTCAGATATAAAGAAATTTAAAAAAAAAAATGACCAAGTGAGAATCGGACTCGCGTGCAAAGGGTACCGAACGAATTATATATTTTTACGTTTTTTTTAATCAAACCTCTAATTTGGTTCTCTGTAATCTATAAGTATAGGGCTCATTTATTATTTTACCTTAGATTCATAAAATCAAACACGAATTATTGAAATGAGGCCCAATGTAATTCAACCAACACAACAAAACAATTAAATCTCCACAGTTACTTTACCAACTAACAACCATTCATTCAAAAACACAAAGCTTTTACACAACAAGGAAAGCCGCCTTCAAAAAACCTAACCACTTAGAAAACCGAGTAATTACAAATTAAAATTACCACGCTACTAAAGACTTAACAACTAATTAAAATCGTTTAGCACACAATACAAAACAATTAGAAAATGGAAAGTGACTTTCTCCAGCAGTGTTTGATTCACCACGCCCACTGCCGAACCTCTTTTGTCGAGAGCTTTATGGTTATGTAGATATGCCCTTTTGGAAATATATTATGGTTAGAAACTGCGGTGCGATTTTATGCTTAAAATTTGCATTCTGGAAAGATGTTACATTTTGTAGCGTATTTTGTAACAGAACTGCTTGAAGATTCGACGGTATATTTATTTGGCTGTCATGTCTTTCATTGATCATCAATCCAAGGGAAAATAATATCAATTAGAAGGACATGGTTTATCATTATCCACACCCCGACTTCGCCCAGAGGCGAGCATATGCACCTATTTTCTAGTGCAAGTCTTCATGCTCCTGTGCCAACCTCTTAGGTTCTACCCACGTTCGTATATAATCTGATCTAAAATGGCATTAAAGATTGATTGATTTCTGCTGGTCCTTCTCCACACTTCATAAGACCATTATATAGAATCGAGTACCCACGCAAGCAAGCGCGTGCCCTGTACGCCAATCGTTACAAATATTTGATAAAAAGTACGGCGAATTTGTGGCTTAGCGTCGGGGGCACGCCGATGCGTTTCTGCTCTGGCGCGTAATAGAAACCTAAGTACTCGCTCCATTCTAATCTATCCGCAAAAAAATAATACTTAAACATCATATTGCATAGAAATGGGAAACAGAGGCATACTTCCTTTGAACGAACAACACATCCAAAACAGCCATATTTTTTTACTTAATTAAAACAAATAAACTTTTAAAATACGATACTACAACATAAAATTGCGTACTATAAAACTTGAACCACATGCAACCAATATAATTTATAACACTACTTAAAATTCTAAAAATAAAATATCACCGTTTTCTTACTTAAAACTTCACGGCTTCGTCTAAAAAAGGAAAGTTATGTCGGGTGATAAGTTTACTACATTTTCATACATTTTACAGTTTTTTTTTTGTGGAGACTTGTGACTTGCAACATGGTGTCTCTATGGTTACATTATAGTTTCACATGCATGACCTCTTCGGTGAGACATATGAGGGTTTAGAACGTCTGACCGCTGTGCGTTCATTAGATTATAAGAAGTGGATAGGTAATGCGAATGAACTCCTCTCCAGACAATCAATAATTGAAAAATTGAATCATTTATGTTTAACATCGATATTTTTAGAAACAAGGAAAAACTGAACTAAGCCCTTTATCTCTCTATGGCCTTTTTGCGCGAATGTGACGCATATCTTCCCAACTTGAATAACTTTTGTATTTTGTTTATTTTATTTTTTTGTATGCGTCATGCTTGTCGCAAATAAACTCTTTTTCTTTCTTTCTTATTTTCTTTTTGCAATCAATTATTCTTCTGTCAAAAATAAATCAACTATGCGTATTGCCATTTTGCAAGAAGGAGAGTACAATAAGTGTGTTTCCTGGATAAAAAAGGTGGTTCTATCTAGTTAGAATATTGGACACGTATTTTTTGTTTTACCAAATCAATAATAATCTACAAAGATAAAACGCGGGGGCTTATTACGTCACTCTTTACGTAGACGTAACGTCACGTAACATTTCGACGCACTTTATCGTCTTTATTTTTGTTTACGTGACGAAAAAAAAAATATGTTTCAATTTTTTCTGTTTCTTGTAACAGATGTGTGAATTCAACAAAACCACGCAATTTTGCACGACCTTCCAACAAATATTTCTCAAGCAAGCTCTCCATCCTCTTCACCCGTATGTCCCCCAAGTGTCAAGTGTCCAAACGAGTAAATTCAATAATCTCAGTGTGTTTGTCGAACAGTTATCGTATTCGCGTGTCGATTGTAGCGACTTGTCGTGCCGTGTCGCATAACGGAAGAGATTATCAAGCTTTGTCGTGAGGTGAGTAGGCAGAGGACAGATGGGTACCGTATGGGAGTGATTTATGGACTTAGGTCGTTCTTTAGTATGATGACTAACAACTTTTTAGACGTATCTTGACTAACTTGTTCTTTCATACGGTAGGCGCCAGATAAACTTACAAAAAAGTACATTGACCTTTCCGTAATATCTCTTCGTAGGTACTAAAAAAAAAAGAATACTTTGGTATTACTGTAATTTGTAAAGGATCTCGACAAATGGCAAATCAGGATAGCAAATATTTCCTTATTTCCGTTTTTGAAATTAAGAGAAAAAAATGAAGGTAAATAAATGTAGGTGGGTCAATGACCGTTATTGCAAATTTATTTAGCGTCTACCATACATAGTACCTGCTATAACAGTGTTGCCGAACAGCTGTTGTAGAAGAGAGCAAAACTTTTGTTTTTTTTTTTCATTGTGAATCAGACCCTGTGGTAAGGAACTTTTCCAAATGCATACTAACTCCAGAAAGGAACGTATTTATAAGAATATTCGTGGTCTCTCTCTGGAATGTGGTGAAGCGGGCGTTTTGGGACACTATCTTAAAGTTTTTATCAGACAAAAAGTGCTTGATTTCAGGCCAATTTGAATAAATTACTTTTGATTTTGATTCACAATTAAAATGTAAAAACTGTATATAGTTTACGTTTATAACGTTTTAATTATCGACCGATAAAATCCTATGGACGCGGGAAGCACAGGATCGGTCGATATGGCGACGCCTGGGACAGGCCTATGTTCAGCTGAATTTTGACGTCTTCAAAAGACTGAAATGTTGACCATAAATAACGAGTATTTCCACAGCTATCAAAGTAACTTACATGTCTTATTAGTAACTTGACAAACACTCACAATTCAGCATACACCATAGCCATAAAGCAACCTGTTACACACATAAACTTGCTCACGTTAGGCCATCTTATCTTACGAGTACAGGTAGGAACTGCCGAACAAGCTATTTTGTATACAGGCAAAAATATATAAACACTAGCTTTTGCCCGCGGCTCGGCTCGCGTTAAAGTAGTCTATAACCATCTCCAGGGTCTCATCTACCTCTATATTGATTTATTTTAACTTCATGCACAAAGGTCTTTCTACCAGTCAACCAAGAGTGGTGAAGAGATAACATGGCAGATGCATTGATAGAAGCGCAAGTACTGAGGAAGCTAACCTGAGCACCACATGGCTTATTTGACTGTACACTATAAAGTTACAAGCATCATATCAAGTCATAGAGCACGGTGCGCGGCGCATTAACATTCTGCGCACGCGCTGGTCGCCGTCACCTCCCTCCCTTCCCCCGTCACTCACGCGCAGCACCCCCGCGCTAGTGATAGTGATAGGTGCACATAGGCAGCTATGCGATACTATGAAGTCTTCTATGAAGCATCCGAAATGGAATCTATTGCAATCGTTAAATTCTGTGTTGTAAAATCGATTGTAGTTTAGTGGGTGATTGTTCTAAGTCCTATCACTATTGTTGTAAGAGATCACGCTTAGTCGTAACACGTCAGTGACTGTCGTCATAATCTACAAGGTACTATCGAAATAACTGAAAATCTTAATAGTAGCCATTGTCCTTATTAGTATGAACTATTAAAAAAACAACTGATAGACATCTAAATTGTATCGAGTTAAACAAACAAAATTTAATGAAGTATCTGTTGCATTTTGCGAGTTCTAGATTTGTCTTGACTCCTTGATAAAGTAATTGTTTAGAATGATAAATGAAGTACCCTGATTAGGTTTTCCAGTATGTCAAATACAACTTGTAAAAACACACCGCAAAATGAAATTTGTCGTGCTGTATAAATCTATCGCTTACCTCTGGCAATGGAACGAACACCTAAAATAGATAACTCAAACAAAACTCGTATGGTAGCAACCAACAATGGAATTCCCAAATTGTAGCACGTTTCTACCGTGTAATGAGACAAACTTGTACCTTCCAGTTTGCCCAGCAGTGGGACTACTAAAAATAAATATTTTCGAGGAAACCATTTTTAGATTTTTTGCCAGGTTGCTGTAGGCGGTTTTTCTGAGTGATACAAGTTTTTTTCTTGAACTTGAACGATCCCTGTTGTAATAAGGAGATGGTAGAAGGAACTTTGGCAAAAAGTTGGACTAACAATAATTTATTTTAAAAAATAATTGAAACTGTAACTGTTCGAGATGAGATGAAAAATTAATCTTTTTTTACGTAGAAAAGACATCAACGAGATCATGGACTTTTTGAGATTTTTTCTGTTATCCTCGAAGGATTGGACAGAGCTTTACCATGGACATATACATTCCGCCAGATTTAGTAAGTCCAAAGTAATGAAAAGGGGATGAGCCTGTTGCTACCAACCGGACTCAAAGACCAGACTTCAAACGACTACCTACTAAATAATATGTCACATCCAAAACTATTACTTGTACTTCGTGCTCCGCAGCAGCTATTGCGCCCAATAGATCAACAAAACACACTTTTTTCAAACGTTTGGTTAGTAAAAAAATGCGTACCTGTCATAATTTAATTTCTTATGCATTAAACTAGACAAACCACAATTTAATCAAAGCTATTGTATACATAAAGTCGATTGTCAATCAAAAAACATAACGAGCTTATTATATCTGTCATATTATTATGTCTATCTTTATTTATTTGACACCTAGTCAAATATAATGTCCATTTAAATATATGTTATCTTAATTTATTTAATTTGAAAAATATGTATTCAGTTTTTTTGGCTTGTGTCCTAGGAGAGCTTATATAATGTGAAGTCGTGATCATGTATTGATAGATTAATGTAACATATTATCTAACACAGTTGGCCGTTGCCAAAAATGGAGTCTAAAAGAAGTTCTAAACTCGACAGCAGGTCTAGTTTTAGGGTTTTGTAAAATTCCATACCATTCCCCTCGCCTCATGGCAGATGCCAGGTCTTTGCTTGTAGATTACCTACAGGAAAACATAAGAAATCTACGGTTTTAAATTAACATTAAAAATTGTATGATTCGTCGGCAAGTGTCGATTCTGGTGTAGAGGGTATGCGAAACAGGGTGTAATGTCCCGTAAGCATCCATAGAATAGGGAGGATCCTCCGATCAGACGGTTGTTGTGTCTGGTGAGCAACTGCCCGATAGTTGATATGTACATGTTAAAATCGCACGGAATACTCAGATACCGGGATGCAGGATTTCGTTAGTAGTTCATCGCTGATGGAATAGATGGCGTTGCGGTTCTTTTTGTTGCCATACAAATTTCGCTTCGTTAGCTTGTCTTTTGGCGGCATCGATGCCGCTAAACTGGCAATACTAATGAGCCTGGAAAATAGGTAAAGGTGCATTCATCAAGTCATTTATGACGAGTAATGACTAAATATCCTCAAACTGGGGAATGCGGACGGATAAATATGTCGAATTTCTTACAACTACAACTCATGAAAAGTAATGAAAAGACTACGATATATTTTCCTAGATTATGTTTTATCTTATTCTTTTCGAGTAGACTGGTTAACCTCTAGACACACATGTGTGCTGTGTTGTTCGCACATTGCATATTTTCGTCTCACTGTGTTTGCAGTGGCCTACTTGGGTGCGCAACCGATTGAGTGATTTCCATATACGCCACTGCAGTGCTCTGCACTCCTTTTTTTTAAGGGTAGGAATTCATCAAATGACTTCTTCCGCTCTGGGTGAAGCGGAAGGGCGTGTCAGATTCTTACTGACTAAAACCCATCCGGGTTCCTTCTAAAGCCCTTTTGCGTTCCAGGGCCGCGGTGACTCTTTCGAACAAATTCCGCAAGCCTCCTGCGTTTATCTTTTCTGAATTTCGTTGAGGAATAGACAACAGCATCTTTTCACTGAGACTCGCCGAGCTTCATTGACTTGGCGTTTTTCTGGTGGTCGTTTCTGGCTTTGTTGCCGTGGCCGATTGTTGATTCTGGCTCTTAGAAGTGACTGTGGTTCAAAAGTGACTGTAGTGTGTCGAGCTGGCAGTTCATGTCTAAGTGGCAGATGATTCTGTAGTTTCACGAAGTCGATCTGTGGTGATGTTCGATTCCCAATTCAACTATCTAAACCTCAACAATTCTACAAGAAAATCAACTTTTACTTGTCGTGTCACATTATTTCAACTTATTACAATACAATCAGCTTCCAAACAATACATAATATCGATCGATAAATGTTGAAATGATTGTAATAACAACTTGAAGCAGTTGTGTGTTACGAAAACTTCATACAATTGTCCGTATTATATTGTCATTATTGTTTGATTTGTTATTAGTGATTTCTACTGTTCTTTGAGCAGGCAATTTCAACGTTTAGAAGTGGTAATAGCTCAATGGTTAAAGTATCGTTTGTCGAATCAGAGATCGTGATTTCGATCCCTGCTCGTGGTACGAATAATGTAAATTGTGAACCCCAGTTTTTTTTGGAAGTTAAAAATTCCTTTTCGGTTATTACATTGTGGGAGAGGATGGGGTAGGTATCTATTGTGAAACCATTGCTTGCATATCAGCAGGTACTTTATAATGATTAATTAGCCACATTACGAACGAAATACACCCACAGCCATAGAGACCAAAACCTAACCTACGAAATAACTTCTTTTATGTAGGCGAAAAAAATAAATTTTTCGAGTTATGCGCACAGAAATGAATGGGGAAGTCGATTTTTTTTTCGCGATTTCAGTTTTGGTCTCATAGTAAAAGTTGTTCATAATGATGAGTACAATGACCCATTAATAGGTTGTATATCACCTAATAATAAGCGATTATGTGATCGACGATTTTTATACACCCCCAGGTTTTATCAGGAAACGCAGACTCCAGCAGGGAATTCCACGCTTTAGCCGTACACACGATGAAATAAAACAGTCAAAGACGACTAATATCCTGCTTACTATTAATATTAAAAATGTGAAAATCCAGATGTTTGTATGTCAATCACACACCTTAACCGTTGAACGGATTCGAACGAACCTTAGCATACCGATAGACCATATATTATCTTGGATAATTACATACATAAGAAGCTGTTTACCCCAGGAATACGACCCTTTTGGCCAATTTCCGAATTTCACGTGAAAGTAACCGAAGACGTCAGTGAAGCATAACTTAGTTAACTGTACAGCCATGGTTTATTTAACTATTGAATAAATTCTTCATCATCCTCATCATATCAGCCGAAAGACGTCCACTGCTGGACATAGGCTTCCCCCAAAGGGGGGATTTGCCATAATCACCACGGTTGGCAGGCGGGTTGGTGATCGCAGTGCACAGAAGCATAGAGAATGCTGCTGCTCATGCTCTGGTGAGTCTCTTAGTCGTCTCTTACGACACCCACGGGTAGTGATGGGAACCATACAGAAACTTAATAAGTAGATTCCGACAAATTCGAGAGTAAACGCAATTCGGATGCTGTTCTACAAAACCAGTACAACGACACCATTTTTGGAAGCTTATAGCCAGCAGCGACCTAACAAGAAACTATTACAAAGCTTTTGTGCTGGAGATTGGCTAAGCCTAATCGTAATCACAATGATTTATTATCCAGTTCACACCTCGATATATATGTGAAGAATAGAGATGTCGGTAGTTTAAAAATAGTACCTATCGATATATTCTGTCGATGGGTGGAAAATCCTTGAAGTATTAATAAATAATTTCGAAATTTTGTGGACAAGCCTAGTTGATGATATATTTTTCACATTATAAAAAAAGCGTTTTTCGGAATCCGTAAAGTATCTACCACTAACTGTGTGACTATGTCTGTCTGAATGTTAGGTACTTACTTCTTCACGCCTTGACGGCTAAACGGATTTTGATGAAACTGAGCACATGAGTAGACCATGTCCTGGAATAGGAGTTAGGATACTTTTTTATCTCAGGAGTTTATTCCCGTGGGATAATTTTCAACTTTTGGCAGAAGATAGTGCTGGTAGAATAAAAATGTCAACAATTCGATTCATCGACATATTTTCGACAAGCCTAACAAAAATCATAAATACATATTTTATCAAATCGACAGCACAAATGACGCCCACGCAAAACTTAGATTCTTGACCTAAGTCTCAAACGAATAGGTATAATATACTAAACAGTTTAGCCTCAGGTAAAATCATAAACAATCACATCTGTTAATAACAAAATTATACATTTATTTAAAAACGATTTTGCAATGTAATAAAATGTACAGAAATATTGGATTTGCAATATGCAGATTATAATTTATATTATAACGTAGGCGATAGAAGATTCTACAGTATATTTTAGAATGTAGAATGTATCAGCTGTGTTTTATCAATGAATATGAGAATGATGTAAGTTGAAAATGATTATTGTTTTAATAAATACATAATTTTACCTCTTTTTATATCAGTTCAAAAGACAGAGCTATTGCAATACCTAGTGGTATTGCAATAGCAAAATATAATAGGTCTCTGTCTGTCGTGTCTCTGTCATCTTATATCACAACATAGTATAAAACAAAGTCGCTTCCCGCTGTCTGTCTGTCCCTATGTATGCTTAGATCTTTAAAACTACACAACGGATTTTGATGCGGTGGGGGTTTTTTTTAATAGATAGAGTGATTCAAGAGGAAGGTTTATATGTATAATACATGCATAATATAGTGGAGAAAAACTGATAATTTTTGAGGTTTCTAATGTGATGTCGTAAATAAACACATTTTTGCGCTGACATTGCAAACGCTGGCTGAACCCTACGAGATAGATCAAAATAATGTAGTATAGTATTATACACCTGTCTACAAAAAAGTCCGCAATGATATATGTCTATCTCTTAAGGATAACCCACAAAAACCATTTTTTATCCTACGAGAAGTAATGGCTTATTTACGAAGCGATTTCAAGCAATACAGCATTAATCCTTATCCAATTAAGTACCTTAAATACATTGTGCATTTAATATAGAACAATATGGCCTTAACAGCATTTGATTTAAATGAATATTTGCAAAGATATTACAGATTTAAAATGCAGGGAAGACATTCTGTAGTATATTTAGTATCAGCATTGCACCCGTGCGAAGCCGGGGCGGGTCGCTAGTCTTAGATATATTAGAAATCTACTAAATCGAACCAGTAGATGCACTACGCGGAAGTCACTATTCCCAAAGTTACAATTTCCAATAGACCCTTCATCTTCAAACTATGTTATTACAATCACACTGATAGCTTACACATAAAACTCCTATTGTCTAGCTCATAATAAAAAAACACTTATCAATACAATACCTATACTCCAAATAAACTTGCAGAAACCAGAGACAAGCTAACCTACGACAAAGAAAGCGACAGAAAACCATAGATTATTCTAAATCGATACCATTGATCTTCCTGCAAATGTTAAGCACAGGTAGTAACCACGTTCAGCCTAGTTCAATCTAGACTATCAGCTTTTTATTTTTTGGATAGTAAGTCATGATATATCTCCTCCTGCTCAAGGAGTGTCAGACGATTTCTGACTAAAAATCGCCCGGGTTCCAAATGCCCTTTACGTTCCAGGGCCGCGGTACCTCTTTCGAACAATTCCGCAATAAACTGACAGCTGACACTCTCAGTGCTATGTAAACATTATGGCAAAATCATCCTTTCATCTCTAAACAATGCCATTACAGTAACGACTGATGACAATGACCATTGCACTCCTAGTACAACTAACAACTAGTTCATAGTAACAGGTGCATATGACAGGTCCGACTAGTTCTTTATTAGTACTAGTAAAACATAAAGTAATGAGTCACAAGGTAAGACACTGTCGTAAAAACTTTAGCGTAGTGTAAACTAGTTTTTAAATGTTAGTGGAGTAGTCGTAAATGGATCATAAGATGGTATATGGGCTATGTGTTTGAGTGGGATCCTTTAAAGTCTGTTTGGAACCTTATCGGCCGTATACTTAACGAGCTGTGCCCGCGACTTCTTCCGCGTGGAATAGTGTCTTTGGGTAGCATTTTTAATTATTTAGGCTAATTATTTTACAAAAAGACATACGCATAAATAAGTCTAAAAAATAAGTTTCAAGCTTCTAGCTCTAAAAATGACGATACTTCCATACAACTTTTCATCCCCCCCCTTTCAACCCTTTTTTCGCATTAAAAAGTAGCCTATGTCCTTTCTCAGGCTCTAGACTATCTGTGTACCAAATTTTATTTAAATCGGTTCAGTAGTTTTTAGTTTACAGGTTCAGAAGTAAGGATGTCATTGGATTTCTCTTTGTGGTCATTCCATTTTATTAGTATCGATTGACAGCTCATTGCATGTTCACTTCGCCTAAGCTTACACTGTGAGATGTTTTGGGTGAAGTGATCACGAAGTGCACTGTCAATCCGTATAATCAAGTTGGAATTACAGCTTACTTCGTGATCACTTCACCCAAGCCTTCACTTCGACATGTTTACAGAATCGACCGGCAGGATCGCAATGTTTACAGCTTGGTGCTCAACCAAACCTAGGCCAAAGTTCAAATAGTTGTCTTAGTGCCCCTGAACATTGGATTCAATAAATTAATCAGTCGTTTTGGTCTACTGTAAAGTTATTCGACATGACTTGAGCAGTGTTGTTTGCTTGGGGACGTTATCTATGTGAGCGCAAACAATTCGAAAGTGAACTCGTTTGTTTTTAAAGTAAATCACCAAGGATTTACGAAGAATAGAAGTGAGGCGAGCTCTAAACTAAATAATAACAGCCACGCGAGTCGATCTTCGAGGTTAAGCAACGCGTGACGAGGTCGGTCCACCATTCGTTGTTATACGCGTACCATACGCGTCCGGGCCTCGAGAAGCACGTAAACCGTTGATAGTGGCTGTCATTTTTGAATCTTTGACAGTCGTTACGGGTAGTCAGAAGCCAGAAAATCTGGCCCATAGTCTAGCCTTGTTGTGAAGGTAACATGAGCCGACACTCCATGAATATATTTGAATTCAGGCTAAACTGAAGCCGACCAGCACAGTTTTGAAAAGGCTAGGTCGTTGGATTAATCGCATTTTCGATTCGAATTTCGAAACGATAGTTATTTGTTAATTGCCAAGCAAGTACCTATGGAACGTACCAAAATAACTTGCTAACAAAATTGATTAATTTTGATTGAAAGCTCAGAAATGAAGGGATAGGCGTGCAATGAATGATTCACATTTAAGTTTGCAAGATTCAATCTGGTTGCTTCACCCGAATCAAAACGCATACGTAAACCATGCAATTCCGACGTAAGATCATAGTTCATTACCGCTAATTGACGCCTAAGAGTGGCTATTATAAGCTATATATCCCTGCAGGACATAGGCTGGTCCCAAAAATGGTGGCATTGCCTAATAACAGCATACCTAACACGGTGACTAAAGCAATGCCCAATTTGATTGCAGATCTGGAACTAGACATTTAGGTTTCCTTTCCTGTAGAATTGTAATTCCTAGCTATAATTATCTTCCTCTGGTATCAGCATGTTTATTATACTGCCGGTTGGCCTCGTAGCCCTATGTGGGGTCCTGGTTCACTTCCCAAGTCGGGAAAAACGGGTTATTGGGTTTTTCTAATAGGTATTTCTCAGTGGCAGCTCGGAGTTTGGAAGTTGGTGGTGTGACACCCCCGTGCCTCGGAAAGCACGTTAAGCCGTTGGTCCTGTGCCAGATCTCTCTCCGGTCGTATCAGGTTGCCGTCCCATCAGGCCAGGAGAATAATAAAACAGTGAGTGCACTGTATTCGCGAATATACATATATCGCACGATAATATCTCCTGCGTACTTGGCTAATCTCCTTTCTGATGAGCCACCCTTACCGAAATTCGGTCGGGAGTATTATAACTATTGCAAATATTATTTGCGACGAGAATAAGGTTTGGGTAGATACATAACAAATTATTCATCATCAATACGTGCACTTAAAAAAAATATCTTCTGGAGATCACTACAAGGATTATTAAGAGAAGATTGTCTTGACCAACGTTTGTAGGGCTTTGTACCCGAAGGGTTACCAAGGGAACTATATTACTAAGCCTGCGCTGTCCGTCCATCCGTCCTTCTGTCAGCGGGCTGTATCTCAAGAACCGTAATAGATAGAAAGTTAAAATTTTCCCAAGAAAAAATTAAAGGGAGAGCCCCCTTTAAAACCCCATACAAGAAACGTGTTTTTTTCGGTTTATGGCACGGAACCTTTCGTGTGAGAGTTCAACTCGCACTTGGCCGGTTTTTTGACATAATATCAACTGATGAAGAAGGGTAAAAGGAGGAGACATACTACGCTGACCTGATTCCGATTCAGCCAGGAAGATAAACATGATCAATATTAGGCAGCTATACAGTACGAAAAAAATTGAGCAGTGTTATTACCCGCATGAGAGCATAGTCGTATATCAAACCTTGGATTTGGAACGCAAGTTTTCTAACCATTGACTAATAGTTTACACACAATTATATAGACGGCAATAAACCTAGATGTTACATAAACGAAACAATTAAATAATTAAGTAAAACCCATTGACCTAGAAGCGTAACCTTTACGCGGAGTGGTTTATATCAATGATTTTTACTCATCTTTTCGTAAGGCATTATCGGTTTTACGATATTACGACGAAGCGTTACGATTTTTTGAAGGGTAAACTTCTTTAGCGGCGTTGTGCACTTTTTGGGATGGGTTAAAAATGTTAAACTCGCGTGACTTGATCGAAAATTCGTAAGACGGAGGGAAATTTCTGAAGTGTTACATTTTTAATGTAATATAATTTATCATGTTTGTGTACGATAGCGCAATAAATGAATATAGTATTTTACCACATATATGATAGTACTTTTATAATGATAATTAAAGCAATTCGTGTGAAATTGTTCCCTAACCATTCCAAAATATCAAAAATGCACAACGTTAATGTTCAAGTTTTCACTTCTGCCGGCACTCCCGGAGTGCAACCCGTTGTTTTTTTATTAGAGAACTAGCTGACCTTCGCAACTTCGTTTGCGTTACATTTTTCATAAATGTTCCGCTCCTATTGGTCGTAACGTGATGTTATATTGCCTATAGTCTTACTCCATAAATGGGCTATCCCACTCTAAAAGATTTTTCAATTCGAACCAGTAGTTCCTGAGATTAGCGCGTTCAACCAAACAAATAAACTTCAGCTTTATAATATCTATAGTTACAATAATATAATGAAGCTGAAGAGTTTGTTTGTTTGTTTGAACGCTCTAATCTCTGTGGAAGGTTATACGGGAACGGGATAAAACGGGATATGCGCGCACGAAGTCGTGGGCAAAAGCTAGTTAAGTATAAAGTATGTAAGAATAGATATACATATGTGTAAATAAATTTTAGTGTGAGAATTATACAGTCCATCAAGCATTATAGCGACGTGCCAATTTTTTGAACTTACATTGAAATCAAAACTACGAACAGCATTTGCAGGGGTAGGCATCATGGTTGCGGAATTTGTTCGAAAGAGTCACCGCGGCCCTGGAACGCAAAGGGCTTTAGAAGGAACACGGATGGGTTTTAGTCTAGTAAGATTCTGACACGCGCTTCCGCTCCACCCAGAGCGGAAGAAGTCATTTGATGATTTCCCATCCTTAAAAAAAAAGGGGTAGGCCTCATCATCATCATCGACGAATTCGCCCACAGCTCTTAAGGCCTCTTTTCCTTGTGCCAATCCCCACGCTCCTATGCCAGCCTCATCCAAGTTCCACTTTCCAAAGGCAACAATGTCGTATGTCTATTCTCGCCACCAGACAACCAAAACTCCTTCCAGTTCGCGGACGCCACTCGGTTATTGCAAAAGACTTTTCTCAGTTTTCTTACTAGGATTAATTTCATGAAACATCTTAGGACTCTGTTATCGAAATCCAGGCTGCACAGCTAACCTGTCACTCAAAACCAAATTAGAAGAAGTGTTGCAAATAACTAAACTCACAGCAACCAGATACAAGTTTACTAACACAATGAAAGCGACAGAAAACCATAGATTAATTCTAAATCGATACCATAAATCTTCCTGTAAACGTTTGGCACAGGTAGTAGCCACGTTCAGCCTATAGTTCAATCTAGGTTGACAGCTAGCACTCTCAGTGCTCTGCAAGCATTATGGTCTAAGTCTAGAATTATAATTTCAAATGCGCGGGTTTTCTTGATTTATTTTTCTGTCACCTTGAAGTAGCTGAGTGATTGATTGAATTGTGTGTGATGGTGTGTTTGTATGTGTGTGACATATTATAACTTTATGGGCAAGCGTGTTTGGAAAATCCATGGAAATATTGTCTAAAACCCTAACTAGTATAACAAATTAAATATGTAGTGAGTTTGCTACGCTTCTATGCCTAAATCGCTGACTGATTTTGATGAATGTTGGTACATACAGAGATAGAAAGAGATACCCTGGAGACAGGGCGAAGCCAAACGAGCGTAATTTTTGAGTTGTGAGTCGCCTAAAACGCGTTTCGGAATTTTATAGTAGGTGCTGAAGGCGACGGAGCGTTTGTCGTTTGTTCAGTTTTGGGACGTACAACTTCAGGGGGTTCGACCGGGACTCCCGATTCCTCCTGTTTTTTCTTTAGGGCGAAGATAAACGAGCGTAATTTTTTGAGTTTTGATTCGCATAAATAGGTCGCGGAATTTACGTTGCATTTGGTTTCAAGCTGAAAAAAATACGCTGGTTTGGCCTTGCCCTTATAAACTTTTTTTTAGTGTAAATCAAAAGCTACATAAGCTATATTTTCATGTTTAAAACCAACTGTATGTTAAATCTCATTAATATTTTAATAGATATATTTATTTGCGAGTTCCTCAAATTGGATCAAAATGGCCTACACAAGGAAACTGCCAAAAATATAAGGGAGCCAAGAAAATGTATGGAATTGACATGCACCACTGAAATGTCACGTCGCGGTTAATCTCAAACATTTTTGAATTTTGACAATCGTTACTTATGTCACTTTGTCTACCTCTCATGAGCTGGAGGTTGCTGATTTCTAAAATTATTGATAGTGATTACCACAGTCAATGCGCAATGAGAAATACATCTATGACTATTTCTACTTATATAAATTGCAATATCTCAAGTCAATTAAAATAGTAATAACCTGCTAGATTCAAGTGATAATGTTGGTTTTGCGTATAATATTTACTAGTGTTTTGACGTTATTAAAATGATATAATAGTCTTGCAATACGCTCCGCGTAATGATTTTACCTAGGTGCATTCATATTTAATAAGAGGATTCTTGATAATTAATTCAAATAATATTTTGTACTAGAGCCATCTGAGATGGAACAGTGCCTTCTACCAGCGATCAAGGGCTGTTTTTATATACTTTAGTCGTCTACTGTTCAGTGTTTCTTATATGGTAAACGTGGCACGAACCAGCCAAGTCCATGTTCCCCATGCAGTACACGACCTCAGTGTAAGCCTATATAATATGTATGTATAACTCTGGTAACTGCTCCGTTGGTCTAGCGGTCGCAAGCACGATTGCCAAGCGTGGACTCCTGGGTCCGATTCTCAGGTCGGGCAAAAATTGTAATTGGGTTTTTCCAATAGGAATTTCCCAGTAACAGCCCGGAGTTTGGAAGTTGGTGGTGTTACACCCCCGTGCCTCGGAAAGCACGTTAAGCCGTTGGTCCTGCGCCAGATC
This sequence comes from Mamestra brassicae, assembly GCA_905163435.1. Lineage (NCBI taxonomy): Eukaryota > Metazoa > Arthropoda > Insecta > Lepidoptera > Noctuidae > Mamestra > Mamestra brassicae. The sequence goes on along the minus strand of LR990989.1, from coordinate 10,814,142 downwards.
TCTCTCCGGTCGTGCCGGGGTTGCCGTCCCATCGGAATATGAGAGTGATGGGGGAGGGAGTGCACCTGTGTTTGCGCACACACTTGCACTATAATAACATGTCCCGCGCCGATGGCTTGTCTCAGTTCAGATTGGCTGCCGTGGCCGAAATCGGTCAGGAGGACTACATAGCTCTGGTGCTACTGACTTGTAAAGTTAGTCAGTGTGCTACTGCAGAGGAGATTGTTATCATATATAAAGGGTTTTCATGATTTTTCGATTTATTCCCCGTGATTTCAAAGTTTCCCCTCTCTAAAATTATTTTTTCTCGCTTAGTTCCCTTGGCATAATTTTCAACATTAACGCGGGCGGAGCTGCGGGCGTTACCTAGTCTTTTCATAATTTCTTGTGGACATAATACTTATAAACAACCGAGGGAACGTTTAAAGCTGATTTTGCTACATTATTTTATAGGATCTTATTTATCATCTTTAAAATATCAAGAGTAAAGAGGTTATTCAGGCATGCTCCATCAACGACCAGATCTTCGCTTTCCACCAGGTGTGATTTGAAAGCGAAAGAATAACAAAAAACAATTAAAGTCAGAATAAAATATTTTTTAATTCTGACGAAATAAGCAAAACACGTATCTACATACAACTTAAACTGACATAGCAACTACCAAAAAAACAGTGAAGGACATCACAGAAAATAGCATCAATTAACTTAATACTAAAACTACTTATTTATGTACCCAGAACAAGGTCGCAACAGTGCAGTGAGTCAGCGGGCATCCATCATAATTGTCTCAAATTACCCCCATTTCAACCAAAAGGAAAAAATAAACGACCCTCTAGATCCGTGTAAAAATAAAAATGGAATTTTGTAGTATAATCACGTTTCTGGCTATTTGCTCTTGTTTTGAGAATTATAGGAGAAATATAAATTATAAGTTTGTTCTTCAATGTTGCGTGTTAATTACTTATAGACAGTGGATTGAAGGTTCACTACGTGTGCGGAGGTTCGAGTCCGGATTTTGGTATTTATTTATTTATTACTAGCTGGCGCCCGCGGCTCCGCCCGCGTGAATGTCGAAAATCATCCCAAGGGAACATAGTCCCGGGATAAAAAGTGTGTAAAATATCCTATGTGTTATTCCAGACTATAATCTACTTCTGAGCCAAATTTCATCAAGATCCGTTCAGCCGTTTTGACGTGGAAGAGTAACAAAAATCCATTCATCCATCCATACTAACAAACTTTCGCGTTTATAATATTAGTAGGATGTATTTTATTATTCATGTACACACATAAAATATAGTAATAAATAACATCATAATTATGAGTACAAAGGAACTACTTATTTCTGAAGTTTTTTTTTCTAGCAGACCTGCGAAAGGAGAATTGAAAAAGAAATGTAAGGACAAGTGAAGAAGAGTATGTGAAGCCTTAAAATAAATAATCAAATTAAATACTTATATAGATATATTCAATATATATATATATATATCCATACATATGTTTATTCTATAACAGTAGAGAGGAAAGGTAGTGGTATGTTTTTAGGTAGACCTTATGAAAAATTCAGATTGTCTGACCAGCTTGAATAATATTGCAGATATACAAAGAATCCAAGAGATTAGAAGCCATTTTCAAATGGTCAATTTAAGGATATTTTGGGGAAAACTGTGTATTTTGGAATTCCATGAAGTTGATTAATAGGTGACTGACCTTTTTTGTTGAATCGATGGGAACCCTACAAATTATGAGATTTATACGTAGGTAGACCGATTAACCAAAGACATATTACTGGTTGCTGCTGCAAGTACAAAAAAAAACTTTGCCAGGGTTGCGGAATTTGTTCGAAAGAGTCACCGCGGCCCTGGAACGCTAAGGGCTTAAAGCCTCGTATCCACTAGGCAACATTTTGTTGCTCATCATGTTGAACGGCAACGAAGAACTTTTATTTAGTAACATTGTCAATGTTGCGCGCCTGCTGGCAACGTCGCGCGTTGTTGTGCAACGTTGCTGAACATGTTGGGCGTCATGTGTTGCGCGTCAAATGTTGCCTAATGGATTCGAGGCTTTAGAAGGGACACGGATGGATTTTAGTCAGTAAGAGTCTGACACGCCCTTCCGCTCCACCCAGAGCGGAAGAAGTCATTTGATGATTTCCCATCCTTAAAAAAAACCGATTATGTCTGACTTTTAGAGAGCCAAATGATGATATCACACTTTTCAAAAGTTTACTTACGCTTTCAAAACAAGCAAGCATGTAGAGGACAAAATTAATTAGCATTTATAATTAACATGAAGAAGGTACTAACATTAATGTATTCATGTTGAACTTTGATCGATAAGCACTGTGACTACACCCTTGACTCATAATCACATAACAATTATTATTATTTTCCCAAGCAATTATAAAGTTCTACAGCTGAATTAACTTCCTTAGGGTGGCCATACACCTGTTAAGTACTAACAACCAGAAGTTTATACTTTAAGTTTTTTAAATGAAATTTCATTTCGATTCCAATATTTGAAAAGTCTGTTGAAAGAAAGTAGAGTCACTGATTTATTTAGGGACAGCTTGAAAATTCTTATATTATTTTACCCCACATTTGAATATTAAATTTCCAACAGCATGAGGCTATTATAAACTGGCGAACAATTCAACCATTATTCACAATAGTTTAGAACCTGTCGCAATTATCAAAAACACATCAGCGAGTTTACGTTTAACATTGGTTTATATTCAAAACTTGATTGTGAAAGTAAGTCTTAATTGTTTACGTTTCGCAATACGATTATAAAACACCATTCTTAGGATTAGCCTCGCCTTTTATAACGCGAGGACAATACTGACATCATAAATATAATTGACTGAGTCTATTAATGGCTGCGACAATTATACGAGTAATTATCTCGAAGGAAAAAATATTTTCCTTATAATAGACACGACTGACATACCTAGAGCCTAGAAAAAACGAGTTCTTACTATTGTTATAGAAACGCACACAATACACAAATTATCTATAATTCAAGCATTGAATAGTTTTCACGTCGTGACGATGCCATTACAATAAAGCACACCCAATTAAAACTAGCTTAAAATAATAACTTACCGAAAATGATCCAAGAATTTTAAGTTGAATTTGTCGAAATATCCAAAAACATATGAAACACAAACACAGGTTCACACACACTTTGTATTTTTCAAATTTTTGTACGATGATGCACAGGCACAGACACTTTGAAAAATGTGTTTTTCAAAAATACGTTCACGTGATTGGTTGATTGCGGCGGCGCGCGACCGACTCCCGCGCAGGTTGGTTGGAGACTGGCGCAAGCGCGGTGTGGCGCGCACCTGTCTCACTAAAAAACAATGGCAAACAATAAACATAGTAGCATGGAGCCATGGCTAAAGCCGTATAGAGTGCATAGTTCAATAATAATATTGAGTAGGTCATTTGTTGGAGGTTGTAAGAAAACACGTTTTGAGAATACATCATATTTTATCTTCAAGTTCCACGGACTTAGCTGCTGCTGTATTTGCACTATTAGTTGTATTCTTAACATTGCCTTTCTTCGGTCTTATGCGCCCCCGAGACAATCAATGCAATTGTCAATGTGCTACGTTATTGACAATTGCAATTGATCGTCTCGGGGGCGCATTACACATTTACCAAAAGCCAAAACTTACTTTTATCATCGATCTATCTTCTTGTCCTAATTCTGTCATGGACTTCATTTGCTTGATAAGATGAGCAGTTTCAGGATATTTCCAAAATTTGTCAAGAAATTTTCAGTTTGTTTTAATCACAAAACTTGAATTGCTAAAAGATCATCTACAGCCAACCCACCATTATCATCTACAACTATTGATAATTATGTTTCAGCCAAGATAAATCATGTAAATAGAATACTTATTTTAGCACTGAAAAGTGACCTTCCTGGACCGAATGACGAGGTCTCCCTTAAGAGTTAAAACTTCCAATTCATCCATGTAAAATACTCTGATACATTGGAACCTCATGTGGCCACATAAGCAAACTTTTATTTAGTTTAAATTTCATTTACTCATGAGCACAGATAAAATAATACTATCATCATTATATATCAGCCGAAAGACGTCCACTACTGGACACAGGCCTCCCCCAAGCGTTGCCACAACAACCGGTCCTGTGCGTCTCGCATCCATCGGCTACCCGCGACCATCACCAGGTCATCGGTCCACCTTGTGGGAGGCCTTCCAACGCCGCGTCTTCCGGTACGCGGTCGCCACTCCAGAACTTTTCGGCCCCATCGACCATCTGTTCTGCGAGCAATGTGCCCTGCCCACTGCCACTACTATCATGAGCAAACATATTCACAGTCATCTTCTGCTTTGAAGTTTCAACTTATAAAACCATCTTCTTAACTTTACCCAGTAGCTCTAAACATTTGTAATGGTCTAAGTCTCCATTACACACCTAGCACCTGTCGTCTCAAACATAAATTATCGGGACTAGGCTCCCTTAGGCCTTCTAAATAACCTGTAATTGTAAATAGTGAAGCTTTTTGCATATTTTACGTAAATGGTGTGAAGTTAATGATAGGATACCATCGTTCTTCCTGTCGGCAGCTTAAGAGTATTGAAGAGCAAAATAAACGTAAGGCTGGAGATGAACGGTTTTTTCTTCTAAAATTATATTAAACAGGATAATTAAGAGCGTTAGTAACTGAGAAAACTATAATCATCCCGACGATTGCTAATCTCAGCGAAGATGAGTCAAGTCGCAGGAGATATAGTGCACAGTGCACAAGAGTGTGCGCAAATACGAGTGCACTCTCTGTTCCTTTACTCTCGTTGTGTAATGAGACGGCAATCCGACACGACCGGAGAGGTCTGACGCATGACCAACGTTTTAACGTGCTTCCGAGGAAGGTGGTGTCTCGGAAGCCCGAGCCCGAGACCCCACGCTTGGCAGTCGTGCTTTTGACCACGAGAACAACCGGGTAGCAAAACAATATATTGCTAGTATAGTTAAACGAAGAAATCTAGGAAAAATCCTTTTCGCAGTACGCTACAAGACAAAAAATAAAACGAAAGTTACCAGTCTGATAAATTCAGAAAGAAAAGACTAAATAAAATTCCAATTCATCTTTGAAGCCGGACATAGTCGATTTCTGAATCGAGAATTTGGAGTTAAAAACAAGTCAAGTCCATCTATAATGTCAAAATTCCGAAAGGTAAATACATTGAGGCTATAGTTAAGTTTAAGAAGTTCTCCGCTTGAAATTCTTAATACTTTAGAAAAGAGAAACAATCAAAGTAAAAATGCCAACTATACTTTACAAAGCATTTAAAAATATCAAAGACGCTCCCAAAATAGCTCTTTCCTTTTACCAAAACTAACACCTCGCGGACAAACTACACAGTTAAGTAATTACTTAAACTTAAAACATAAATTCAAGTGACTCTACGTGTAACTCGACTGACAACACAATGGAGGACTCGCTCTACCACTCAAATGGTTAATGACTCTATAAGTCACTCTAACATAGATAATTTGTTACTTACTTCAAAAATGTCCGTTAAAATTTAGGTTGACTTGAAACTTAAGCAAGTGATGTCCTTTGACCTTTTTGGTTACAAAAAAAAACGGTGATGATTTTGGTTCTTGACCTTTTAAAACGTCGTAAGCGTTGGAGATGCTGTTGGAATTTTCGCTGTAGTTCTTATAGAAATAATTAATAAATTTGCCTAGCCATTCAACGATTTTCTGATCGGCTTCGAGTCTAACCGATTCATCATCATCATATCAGCTGGAAGACGTCCACTGCTGGACATAGGCCACACAAGTGTTGCCACAACAACCGGTCCTGTGCGTCTAGCATCCATAGGCTACCCTCGACCCTCACCGATTGCAGCTGAGTAAACAGCTGCTCCATGTAAATTCCTGATATTTTACAGGGTGCGGCTGCCTAACTAACCTCCACAACCCTGGGTACCACGGTACCCGTTGGCAACACTGGTGTTGGATTTCTCGGCAGTCAACCACTGTCAAACACTGTTAAAGATCTACAAATGATAGTCGGACCAACAAATACAACGTTCTTTTGAGGCACAGAAAAATCACGGTATTTTAAGATGGTCACCCATCCACAGACCAACCGCGGCAAGCTAAGCCTTGAATATCGACCCGTGCGACTCTTTTTATTAAGCCACATGATCCACACAGGTTAACATAATAATTTAATGTCAGATTTAAGAAAACTCTCCATTGAAGAAACAAACGATATCCATTGAAAAAACTTAAATGTCAATCTTTTGCGACAGGTCACCTTGATCGAAAGAATGAATGAATTTCTGAACTCTGCTAATGAAATATTTATGCAGAATATTAGTCACATATTTGCATTCAAATAATAAGTCTCATATTTCTAAAACAAACAGTTATATCCATCAGACGGCTAACGACATGAGGTTTTCTGAAAGTAATTATTTCCAACACCTATTAGTTTGAAAACGCTGTCAAAAACAAACCAACAGAACATAAACTAAGTTTTTTTTTCAACTAAAAACTGATTCAACAAGAACCTATTATTAATAAATAATCTATATCATTTGGAAAATAAATATACAACAGGTATATTAAAAAAAAACGTAATCATAATATTTGATGCTAATTGCATGTGATTTAATATTAATATTTGAATGTGTGTTCGTTACTGACATATTATTAATAACTAGTTTTGTCCCCGTGGCTTCGATTCCTTCGCCTATCCAACAGAAAATGTTCGTTTCCCGGGAAACAAACTAGCTTATGACACTCTGTATGTTTTGGTTTTTTTATCAGTGTATGAATTTACGTAAGCGGTTCCGTCCTTTCAAAGAGTACCTATTACAAATAAAACATACATTTTTTTACCTTCTTAACCGACTTCAGAAAAAAGGAGGAGATTCTCAATTCGGTTCTATTTTTTTTGTTTGTTACCTCATAACTCCGTCATTTATACACCTATTTGAAAAAAACGGCTTTCCGATTCATCCCATAGAAATTGCATCAAAATCGGTTCAGTATTTTGGTTTGAAAAATGTGTCATCCAAGTTAACGAAATTGCATATTTTGCTTTCCTGTGACTTTCCAGTGTTGTTAGGTGTGGGGTACCACTAAAAAGTGAAAAATTAAACTTTCTTACAAAAAATACAACCCGCGACTTCCAATAAAACTTTTTTTTACAAAACTAAAACCGACTTCCAAATAAAAGAAAAACACTTAAGTATAAAATAACTTTAATTTCGAAAGGCGGTGTTAAAAAAAACGAAGAAACAACCAAAAACTTCGGAAATAAAAGTTATTTTATGCTTCGTAGTGTTTTTTTATATTTGGAAGTCGGTTTTCGTTTAGTAAAAAAAAGTTTTTATACATTAGATTTGAAGTTAATATGTATTTTATAGTTTCTGCCAGCGGTTTCACCACCACGCATGATTGTCGAAAATTATCCCAAGAGAACCGTACAGGTATAATAAGTACTGTATATTATCATGTGTGCTGACATGGTTTACCCACACAGGTAAACCATGCCCTGATCTTAAACCACGGCCAAGTTTTATCCAATCCATTCAAGCGTTAAAAACCGTGAAGAAGTAACAGACAGACATAATTACTTTCACCTTTATAATATAAACTAGCTTTTGCCCGCCTATAGCCTTTCTCATGAATGTGGCAAGCATATACAAAAATAATTTTCTAAATCCGTTTGGTAGTTCCAGAGATTAGCGCGTTCAAACAAAAAAACACTTCAGCTTTATTATATTAAGTATGGATATTTTCATAGAACAATTAACTGTCGTTATTCAAATATAATTTGACATAACACATGTTTTATTTGATTTATTATGACGCAATTTTATAGTGTGAAACATTAAATGTATTATATTTTGTATGTTTTTGTCTGTTTCCTAATAATTATTATATTTGAAATTGGTTTTGTGATATATTTAAATATTTTGAAATTTTATATTTTTGTATTAATTTTTTTTTATGATTTTAAATATTGTTAATTGATGTGTTTCGTTCTGCGAAATGACATCGTACATTTATATTAAGCAGATAGATAATTACATTGAATTATTTATTTTAGATTTTTTGACACTGAAGAAGTTAGTTCTAGATCGAATTAAAAAGACACAAATTCTATTTTATGACTAACATTATTTTAAAATATTCTTCTTAATAAGTTGAATAAAACAAAGTTAATCGTTAAAAGCACTTTAAGTCGTTGGTCCAGGCTGTGACTTATAGATCTTAGACCAGTGGTTCCGAACCTGGGGGTAATTACCCCCACGGGGGTAAATTAGCTATTCTATGAAGGTAACAAAGAACCTAATAGGCAATTAAGACCTAGTCAAATAAAATACGTAGCAAGATAGTAAAAATATAAAATTACGCATATCCCGTTTTTTCCCGTTCCCGTAGGAATTTCGAGAAAAATCGTCCTCCCTACACTTTTCAAGGAACCTACATGGAATGATGTGCAATTTGTAATGAATAAAGATACTTATTGTTATTTTAATTAAAATGTTAGGTCGGGGTAAAATCAGTTTTCCTAATAGGTCACAGGGGTAACAATATTATAAAGGTAGGACCCACTGTCCTAGACAGTATCTTTTTATAACATAGTTTGGTTTACACAGTCCGGATTTTTGACTGTTTTTTAATTTATTGATTAATGTCCTTACCCACAATAACCTCGTAAAACAAAATTATAAAAAGAGATGCACATATTTCTTGTAAACAAACTTTAATATCCCCCAAAAAACCAAAAATGAAAAAGGCCAAGTTTCTAACCCCAAAATTCAGCCTATAAAGTAGTGAGATCAATAATAGGCCAAGCATTTCAGAACTGCAGAATAGTCCATGACTCGAACATGTATCTTGAGAATACCGGTGAACACAGAGCTTTATCTTTTCTGACTGAATAAAATGATGAAACACTCGAAAAATCGTTTTTTCGAGTGTTCCATTATCAATTTGGCAAGTTAAAAATGGGGGGTTGTTTTTAAAGGGAAGGAAGGATAAAATACTTAAGTTAAACATTCAAGCACCAATGCTGCAACTAAGTTTATCCAAGTAATTTCTTAGTAACTCACGTGTGGTCTTGGCTCCGAGTAATGTTAAGCAATGATTACTGGTATCTTAAGATAAAGTAACATGATAAGCAACATTTTTTACTCGTAATCGACTGCAGAACTTAATTAAATTATAATTATATTAATATATGATTATGCTGCGCTTTTTGTGGAGGATTGTGAGCTGGATTTCTAATGAATAGTTTTTGTTTAGTAAGGAAATGGTGACTTTATTTACCAATTTTGGAAGTTGCCTTAAACAAACTAAAAGAAGGATGAGTAGAAATCGAATTTTGCTTTTGTTGTTGAAAATGTGTTTTTTTTTTATTCATAAATACATTAGATTCCATTCTCAATAGAAAGGGGTTATAGAGGTATGAGGTACAGTTAATGCTATGACCCAGCCTGTCCCTTGCTGTCCTCCCGAAATGACACCGCTAAGCCGTGGTCTGTATCCCACAGGGGATGCCGTAGCGAGCGGTCATTTAGTTTAATTTAGCTAGTTTGTAAGCCCTGACTGGAGGCTTTAAATTCAGTACAGAGAGTAAAGTCCCACACACCTCCACCGAAAAGTGGGAGGATCCTCCGAACCAGGCGGCTGTTGTGTCTGGTGGGCAACTGCCCGATTGTTGATATTCGGACTGCTGTATATGTTCATATCGCACGGAGAACTTTGCTTGCGCGATGCAGGATTTCGTTGTTAGTTCGTCGAAGATGGCGCTGCGGTTCTTTTTTGCTGTCGTACAAATTTCGCTTCTTAGTTTTTCATGTGGTGGCATTGAAAAGAGTAACTATGGAGTTTCTTGTCCGTTCTTCTCCATAAGAATCTACTTTTTGCGAATGGACAACTAGAGTCACTTATATTTTAATTTTAAACTGTAAATTTGACATTCAAAAGTGCCTTTTAATGGTCTAGTTGAAATAAATGAATTGACTTTGACTTTTGATGCCACTACAGGGTTTCCATTACGTACTCTAGAAAATGAAATAATGCTCTTATAAAACTTATTCAAAATTGGTTCAGGTTCGGTTTTAGGAGCTATGATGCAGACACTAGACACATAGATACACATGTCAAACTTACCTACCCTTAAATTTTTAGGCTCCTCATCATCTGCCTAGCGTTTTCCCAACTGAGGATGCAGCCGAATACCAGTATTTTACGTGTAGCGGCTGTATATGTGACCCCCACAACCCAGTAACTGGGTAGTTTTTGGCAAAACTAAACAGATTTTCTGGCTTTGGCTGGAAGATCGACCCGTGCGGCTGGTATTATTCAGCCATGAGCTCAAATCAAGTTTTAAGCGCCCAATGTAATTTTTGTACGGTGTACAATAAAGGGTACTTCTATTATTTTTGGTCGGGGGTTGAAAAGCACAAACGTGGCATTTCAATAATAAAATGTCAATCGCGGTATCGGTATCGGTTTCGAATGTCACTTTGTTTTGGTTCTAAAAGTAACATTTTTCTTTGCTAACCTTCTTAACTAAATGTCAAAGTTTGGTTTTTGGCTCTATCAATACTAGATTAATTTTTTTAGTCATCGTCAACGTCTAGACAAACTCGTAGACAGCAATTAAAAATAATGACCAAAACCCCGAATACAATGTATTGAATTTAGACTTATAATATTTTGATATGAGGCGTCGACCGTTAATTTATTCCTCTAATACCTATTAGAAACTCTACTTATTTGGATGTTTGTTAATCAATCACTACTAAACGGCTGAATGGATTTAGATGAAATTTGACACACAGATAGGTCATGAGCTGGATAAGGACGTGGGATACTTTTTATCTTGGTAGTGCATTCCAGTGAGATATATTTCATGTTTTTACTCTATAAGGCTATTAATAAATAAATGCAAAATAATCGAAGTATTAGCATATTTGATCAAATAACATTAAATAAGACATAATTAGCTGCTGTTTCGGAATTTTGATTTGCTTTAATTTAAGATTGGCAATACGTTTCGATTACATTAATTAAGATTTATTGAGTGTACTGGTTTAATTGTTTTTATTATAAAACTAGCTTTTACCAGCAACTTCTTACACTTATATCCCGTTTTTTCCTGTTCGCGTATAGCCTATAGCCTTCCTCACGAATGTGGCTATCATATACAAAATTAATTTCAAAATCCAACAAATAAACAAATTCTTCAGCTTTATTATACTAGGATAGATAATACTATACCTATAGCTCTCACCGGAACGCCTATACCGATCTGCTCCGACTTTCGGTACCTAGGATCGCTTGTCCAGAGGGACGGTGATATAGACCGAGACGTAACGCACCGGATCAACTCAGGATAGATGAAATGGCGACAGGTCACTGGAACAACTTGCGTGTATTTTTTTTTTTTGTATTTTGTGTTTTTGTTTGATTTTCTTAGACCTAACAAGTTCTTAAAGTGTAGATGCCTTAATAATAAAGAAAATGGAATTTCAAGCTAAATCTTTAGAACAAAATCTTCTTCACAACCTCTCTTTGCGCAGTCAATTAAAAGAAACCGTAGGAAACCTCTCAATGCAGTATTAACAATCAGTTCAGCCTATAACCCATTACCGTTAAGAACTATAAAGCCTAGTACCCCACTTAAACAATACAGTTTCCATAAATATTGTTAACAGGTGAAATAATTTTGTTTGTAGACGGGACGGATCTGCCAGATACCAGCTTAATGTGCTGCAGCCCTACTATGACGTGCTAATGCCATCCAATTCCGATGATGCAAACGGGATAGTGCTATTCGCTATGCATAGCTCCGTCTCCCTCTTAGTGCGGAATCATGAACGTCATAAGACTTCATAGTGACTCCCTTGATAAACAAGCCAAGAAACTCTTCAGCAATGATGTACTGGTCGAGTCAAAGCTTCGAAGCCTTGAACATCGACGCCGAGTTGCCAGCTGGTCGGTTTTCTGTCGGTTACACTTCGGGGAGTATGCGTCGGAATTGCACAATTTAATTCCACCTAGCTTATACCACATCGAATGGAACAGAATAAAAACATTTATTGACCATAGACAACAGGTAAAAAAAGAACAATAATATAACAATGATACAGTACAGTTGTGCTGAGCGTGCCCATACTGAAAGGGTTACCATCTCAGCATTTGCTGGGCGTTAGACACCCAGCGCTTGTTTTCAGTTTTCATCGAACTGCAAGACGTACGGCGATACGCAACTGGTACATGGTGGACATCCCGCCCATGACATTTTGGGAATATGTATTTCATTGTGCGTATAACTAAAGAGTGAAATTCCCTGCCGTAGTATGTTTCTTGATAGGTAGAACTTGAGGTTCTTTAAGTGAAAAGTGATTAGGTTACTTCTTGGTAAGCGTGCTCTATCGTCGACCACATCACGTCAAACACGAGCCTACAAAAATAAAAGATTTAGAAAATTATTTCAATGAAAGAGATCTAATTATTCTATACTATCCCTGAGTACCCAAAACTTATCATTGTTCTTAAGAAACAGGCCACGGAAGCAAAGCCGCGGTAAAAAGTTAGCGAGATAATAAATTACGCGGATTGCCCGTGTAACAACTTTAACTGCTTATAACACATTGTGCAAACAGACCAGGCTAATGTACGTTTAAGTGGACATCGGTGACGGGGAGAATTGATAATGACCGGTTATTATGGTTAATTTAGTGCGGTGAAAGTTATATGGGAGGAGAGAAATGGGTGATATTTGTCATTAAGTGATGAGTATTTTCCTAGTGATAGAATGACACGTTGTCTAAAGCCTCAGGTATCACAGGCCTGAGGTAGATTTCGTCTTTGACAGTCCATATAGTGATGAGTGAAACCAATTTTAATACGATCACGGAGTGAATAGGCTTAATAGAATGATCGGTATCGCGTTTGAATTCGCCGCTAGGGGCGCTAGTGTAGCGTGAGGTCTTTGAAATGTCAAATTTCACTGCTGTATGGCTTTTGTCAACAGTATATTCACTCATTTGTTGTGATTTTTGTGAATATTTCACCAAAACCGCATCACAATTGCAGATTAAGTTACGGTTCTATCGACCGCTGCATTGAACTTTGTTTTTTGTCGAAAATATTTGAATAAATGTTTTTTTTTTTTCATTATGTTGAGTCCACGTAACACTGCGACACTTTGACTGGCCTGTTGGTCGAGTGGTTAGTGACCCTGACCGCTAAACCGGAGGTCGTGGGTTCGATTCCCACCCAGGACAAATCTTTGTGTGATGAGCATGATCATTTGTTCTGTGTCTGGGTGTAATTTGTCTATAATATGTATGTATTTAGAAATATATAAGTATGTTTATCAGTTGTCTGGTTGCCATAGCACAGGCTCTGCCTAGTTTGGGATCGGATGACCGTGTGTGAGTTGTCCCAAGATATTAAAAAAAAAAAAACTATGTTGTATTAAATCGCACGCTTACGGCATCATACATTATTTCCCTTCTAACTTTGTTTACATGCGCGTATTAACAACTTTAATGCTAAGCTTACGGACCTTACTTGCCAGTGGCGCCAACTGGTGAGCACGAAAACGGTAGGCCCCACCATCTACTTTAAAAAAAACTTACATTCATCCCAATAAAAGTGCACAAACTGATCCAAGTGCACTATGTAGATGTCAGCCTATTTCAAATAGAATTTTGATTTTGCAAAAGTTACCAAAGCAGACTTTGAGCTTGCCTTGTTTTCACACACGAATCCCATCCAAAGCCGTCAAAATTTCTAAGGAATTTGAATGTGAGTTCTATGGAAGTTCGCCCTTTTTGGCAATAGGCAATATCGGAGACATGTATTGTCTATACTTATATATACTTGACTTAAAATACAAAACACCAACATATTTCACTACGCAACAAACAAGAGACTGTCGTCAATACGTCCTCCGTCGATAGAGACAACGTGACAGCTGCGCCCGCGCACCTGTCACGGCGCGTGCTCTAGCGTAGATCCTTTAGTTCAGGGGTTGCCACAAGTAGGGGATGTAGCGGAAACTCATTATCAGTTTTTTTGTGGGAATAGAATAGTTTTTTTAATAATTTGGGGCTTAGGGGTCAATTACTATTAGGAAGTGCGGTGACGAGGGGGACTGGAGTAGGTAGACCGATAGATAAAAATAATTTTATGTTAAAGACAAGGTTTCATATTAGGAATATTTATAATTATTCAAAAAGTAACGCTTTTTGCAACTTATCAAGTTGGGGGATCTCATAAAACCACAACTTATGGCCTTATAAAAATACTAGCAGTCCCGCTCAAACAGTGGCGCTTTTGAAAATAAATTCTAGAATCCGACTACAGCTCCACCAACCGGGTTCAATTGTAAGTTCTATTCCATCCATGCGCGAACCCGCAGACGCTGCGCGATGTGTTAGCTCGTCATCCGATAAGGACCAGGCCCCAGTTGACGACGCAATGTGTGCATAGTTGACGAGGCCTGCTAGGGCCAGTGTGCAAAATCCAATTAGTCCGTCAGATAGATTTCGAAAAAATATTGAACACGTATTTTTTCTTTTGTCACGTAACGATACAGTGCGTCGAAACTCGTGTGACGTCACTTACCAGTACACTTTTTCTGGAAAGAGACGTTACAAGCCCCGACTTCTCTTTCTCGACATCTTTGATGCGTTTTATCTTCGTAATATTTCATTGATTTGATCAAATAAAAATACGTGTCCAATATTTTTCGATAATCTAACTAACGGGCTACATAGAATCATATTGTTTAACCCAGGCAACATCCCCATTATTCGAAAGAGTTACCGCGGCCCTGGAACGCAAAAAGCATTTGAAGGAATACGGGTGACTTGATGTCTGAATGACTGAATGACTTCTCTTTCTCCGCCCAGAGCGGGAGAAGTTATTTGATGATTTCCAAAAACCCACAAAAATTAACTTTCCAAAAGCATCGTATATCCCAGTCCAGGCTATGGTCTATCTGTTCCTGAATTTGTTCGAAAGAGTCACCGCGGCCCTGGAATGCAAAAGGCTTTAGAAGGAACACGAATGGGTTTTAGTCAGTAACAGTCTGACACGCCTTTCCGCTTCACCCAGAGCGGAAGAAGTCATTTGATGATTTCCCATCCTTAAAAAAAAGGGTGTGGTCTATCTATGCTCCGAATTCATTGAGACTGATGAGCATTTAGAATTTCAAACCTTCATATTTTTGAAGTTATACTTCTTATGGCGCGTTGGAGAAAACTGATGAGAGTGAATTTTTACGATGCGCGCGCACACCAACATCTGAATTCTACATCGTGAAGTTAGTTCTAGGTGGCATGAAAATCGATAACTGTGTTCAAGTTGTATATTCTAGTATTTTTTGATTGTCTTTTGTTTCTTTTATGTTTGAATTTCGAAGAAGAATGTGGTTTTAATTTCGAAATAAAGCGCCAAAATAGAAGATACAAATATTTTGATAAAAGTAATTGATTAGACACTAATTTTTCCCGCGGCTCAGCTCCTTTTATTCTATCCTAGAAGATTTTATTGGAATATGATGATTTTTCGAAGACAAAAAACAGCCTCTTCATGAATGAGTTTTCTTAATCGGATTTGTATCTACAGTAGAACGGAACAAAGAATTTTACCGTTTATAATAATTATTAGTATTGACTATTTTGAAAAAAGGAGTCTCGTAACTTATATGTCATTGTAAGTAGGTACCCATAAACTTCTCAGGTACACACCATCCAGAATAGAAAGTTGGTATTAATTTCAAATACTACTAAAAAAACATTCGAATCAAAAAAAAAAAATTGTATGAAATCTGCCCTATTTTATGAATAAACAGTTTTAGCTGAAAACAATACAAATATTTTAAAACTTTTATATTTTTTTAGTTGTGAATGTTTTTTTTTAGTTATTATTTTTCCATACGCCAAAGAAGTAAAACTTCTAACGCGTGTACACACACTCTTTTTTTAATATAAGTAAGAAGTAGGACGGCTATTATTTTTTTAATAGTGTTGTCGCTTGGACATGCAGGTACTGCACTTTGCAGGTCCTGCGCTTATCTCATAAGTACCGCATTCTTCCGTCAGCAAAGGTTACTTACGGGAAGTATTATTATAAACTAGTGCAATATCATTATAAATACAATTATTTTGTGTAATGATGTCGGTATCTAGATAGCTTGGCCTTGAATCCTTGATGTTAAGTAAATGTGAAGATATTTTTAATGAATGCTTGCAATGTGGATACTTGCAAAACATCTGTATTTTTGTTTTGTTAAGTATTCCAACTGTCTTAAATCTGTATTAATGTATTATACATGGGTAGGCTTTTGCTATAATCTGATCCTTTTCCACTGGACCATAGCCGATTTAATATTATGCAAAAGCAGGGGCTGGATGATCTTTTTTATTTTTGAGACGGTCTGAATCGTAGATTCGTGTAAGTCCCAACTTAGTCGCCTCTTACGGGGAGTGATGGGATGGTGCTATTATTTTACGTCCGACACCATACAGAAACAGCAATGCTTCTTGGCAATAGACATTTATTATTGTGATTTTCATTGTTCCTAATACCTACTAACATTTCCTGACTGACGAACGATACAAGAAACTACGCAAGTTAAGATTCATATACCTGTCGCTCACGTCACTAAGCAGTCAGTGATTGTATGTGAATGACTGACTAGCGCTGGTGACATATGGCACCAGTCTTCCCAATGGGTATCGTGCTAGCCAGTAACTGGGTTGTGGAGCTCAGATAGCAGTCTAACTCTGTCGGAGTACGCTTCACACACTCTGTCATGTCATGTGGCGAGGTGCGGTGATGATAGGTGGAGTAAGACGGTGACCGAGTGAAGTCCGCAGTCTGCAAGAACTGTCGGTCTTCCAGCGACGAGATAGGCAGACGAACTTGTTGCCATCGCGGAAAGAACGTGGATGAGGCACAGGAACGTGGGGATTGGCTCAAGATTAGAGATGCCTGTGCTCAGCAGTGGGCTAAATCGGTCAGTGGATGATCATCATCATCATCATATCACCCAAAAGAAGTCCACTGCTGGACATGGGCCTCCCTCAAAGGGGGGGATTTGCCATAATAGCCACGCTTGGCAAGCGGGTCGGCGATCGCAGTGTAGCTGTTGTAATGCACAGATAATGCTGCTGCCCATTCTCTGGTGAGTCCATTAGTCACCTCTTACGACACCCACGGGAAGTAATGGGATGGTACTATTCTCTTACGCCCGTCACCATATAGAACCATTAGCCATACAGCTGTGGATAAGGATGGAGAAAATACTGATAACGTGCCTGATGTGTCCGTATCTTAAAATTAATTGACGACACGGTTGGCGCATTGGTTTAGAGATTGACTGCTGTGCTGGGTGTCGCGAGTTCGATTCCCGCACGGAACAAATACAAATATTAGATAGGTAGTTGTTCCGGGTCTGGCTGTATGTGTATGTCAAACTGTAAATTTGACTTTCAAAAGTGCCTTTTAATGGTCTAGTTGAAATAAATTAATTGACTTTGACTTTCATGTGAAATTGTATGTTTGTAAACGCAGCCACGATACATGAGAAATTCATAGTGTGGCAACGTTTAAAAAAAAAACTTAATACATATTTTTCCTGTGTACGTGTGTCACTGAACTCCTCCTAAACGGCTTGACCGATGTTGATGAATTTTTTTGTATGTGTTCAAGGGGATTCAAGAATGGTTTAGATTCACAATTGGACCCGGTAGGTGGCGCTGCAATCGATTTCTATAATTTTTCGTCAGACCCAAAGCAAACGTTCGGACAGGACAACGTCTGTCGCTAGTATATTCCTCACTAAAACCACTAGCAGTATAATGCTAAGATTTTCTAATGAAAACGAAAGCGTTCACACCACTTACGAACTAAGCTTTCCGGTCCAACATATTGATATGCAGCTACATTCACAGTCACATTGGTGAGAAATATACATTCGATAACGTTTGTGCTTCCGTTCTTTAAATTAATTAGCGGAAACAAACGAGTTTAACACACTAATTAATTTTAAGAACTGCTTAATTTTGATATAATCATGAGAGATTTTTGAATAACTATATTATTCAAACGGAATCTTGTTAAATACGGTAATAACCATAAGTTCGGTTTATACATACCATAATTTGAATTTTCATCACCATTAGACTTTCATCGATTAAGGAAAGCAATGATTCCAGAAGTGCTATTCTGTAAAAAAATCAGCATGGAAAGTACACTGAAGGGAATTTGAAGTGACAGTATTCTATCACCGTGAAAATATGAGGTGAGTGTGAAGTGAATCATGTAATTCCAAATAAAGCTATGAATTGAGAGCTCACTTCAAACTGACTTCACTTAATTTGACACGGCTCTGCTTTTGGCAGCAGCAAGATTATAGACTAAAAATATTATTATAGGTCGATTTAAACTTAACGACGTCCGTGACGTTCGCTTTTCAGCGGGCAGCGACTTCTGGAGTGTTCCGAGCCGCCATTAGATTTGATCCTACAACCACACATGACGGTGACTTGTCCCAACACATCAACCAACATCACAGTGATAACAAAACCGAGCCCACTCTAGCCTGACGTTAATCGTACACGATCGTTACACGGTCCGGTTGTTCGTCCGGCGCCGCACCGGACCGTGACCGGATGCGATGTGGTGGTTTACTCCTCTGATTGATAATTTCACTTAGATACTTAAAAAAACCATTGTGGACTGGTGAAGGATTTTCTTTCAGTTATAGTAGCATCATCAGAGGCGCTAGATAAAGTGCAATTGTCAAAATACAAGAGATTGATCACGTGACATTTCAACAGCGCTGGTCAATCCCCATACGTTATACTTACATTAATACTGCCGCTCCCAGGATTGCGGAATTTGTTCCAGGGTTGCGGAATTTGTTTAAAAGAGTCACCTCGGCCCTGGAACGCAAAGGGCTTTAGGAGGAACATGGATGGGTTTTAGTCAGTAAGAGTCTGACACGCCCTTCCGCTCCACCCAGAGCGGAAGTAGTCATTTGATGATTTTCCATCCTTAAAAAAAATTAAAAATACTGCCGCTCGCTGACAGACTGGCACTTATCTAGAGCCTCAGAAAACGCGGGTCTGATGACTAAGGGCTCGTTCAATCTAGACGTTTCGTGTCAGACTGCTACCACAAGTTTACCGTGCCACTTGCTATGTCTCAAAGCAGGACCGCAGCAGGACGGCAGGCGTCCGACACCAACCGTCTACATTGATAGCGTATCGGACTGTAGAGCGGTCGCTCCCGCTCTAATTTTAATCAAGCCATGGACTCAGATGAAGAAACAGTACTGTTAGTGATTTTGTCAAATAAAATGAAGCAAACGACGTTGCCGCCCTGTGGTAGTGCGTGCTTTGTACATAAATTATATGGAAAAAATCGAATAGCCGTGCGCAGTACGACACCCGCACCGCTGCCGCGCTGTGGAGCCACAGTAGTCAATTAAAACAGCCCTTAGAGACGAGGAGACTTGCCGGAGAAAGCGAAAGACCGGAAGAAACGATAGACCTTTGCCCAGCAATGGAGTAACATAGATTAAGAAAAAAAATCTCATCATAATTTCATCCGAAAAACGTTAATTGCTGGACATCTATAATATGCCATGGCCAATTGGCCATGTGCTTCTCGCAATCAATAGATTCGCTATTTGACCTATTCATGACAGGCCACTTTTTTAACTAAATACAAGTAACTCCATAAGATTAGAAAAACAGTAAATACGACTCCTCTTACATGAAAAGCAAGGGATGAAGGAACAATGTAGTTTAACTTAAATGTGTATTGAGTTAGACAGGGAGCCGAGTATAGTTGGTAAAAGACAAGGCGGATTGGTTGTTACCATATACCAAATATACTTTATAAGACAAGAGGATCATCGGCAATAATAGGCTCGTCGAGTCGAAGCTCCAAAGTCTTGAGCGTCGACGCCGAGTTGCTAGCCAGTCGGTTTTCAATCGGTTGCATTTTGGGGAGTGTGTGACGGAATTGTATAGTTTAATTCCACCAAGCCCGTTCCATCATCGGACCACAAGACGTACGGCGATGCGGCACACGCACAAAATGTTTTGGAAACACAATCATTGTGCGTACAGCTAAGGAGTGGAATTCCCTGCCAGAGTCTGTGTTTCCTGATAGCAACAGTCAAACGTGAATAGGTTTCTTCTAGGCAAGCGTGCTCCATCTTCGCTTACCATCAGGTGAGATAGTGTACAAACGCGTGCCTTTCAATAGTAAAAATAAATAAATACAAATAATATCTCTTTCTCTACAAAATGTGTATCGTATTAAAACTTTAAGTTTATATTAATTTGTATAGATTTATCTACTTTCGATTTTAGTCCATTAAGTTGACGTTAAGCTTTATTAAAAACAAATTAGTTTACACTACGGAAAATAAGTAAAAAAAAACATTTTCTACAGCAGGGTAGCAACCACAAAATTAGTAGGTTTTTTCAACATTAATGGCTTTTCTGTGACAGGCAAACTACAGTCATGATAACAAATGATGTTTCTTTTGTAAAGTAGGTACAATTAAAGGTTTGGTTGTAAATTATTAAAAGGATTGCTTTCCGACGCCGTCACAAGGATTTTCTTTGTCAAACTTTGATTAATTATACATTGGTTTGGCCAATAATACCTATTGTAAGGTCGTTCTATGGAGCGGACTGGCACCTTGATTTGATGTTGTGTTCTATACATTTGTTGGAGCTTTAAATGGATTAGGTATACATTATGTACATACTACCTAAACAGGTTATGCAATTTTGGTAATTTTATAGAGTACATATGTTCAGTGGGCCGCATCATGGTATAGAATCCTGCATAAAATGGCCGATTATTTCAAAGTACTATTATTTATGGGCAGTCGACTGTGTTATACATATGTGTGTATAAGAAATTAATAGAAATTGTAGGAGCAAATAAGAAATCAAATATTTATTATATAAAGGATTTATCAAGTTCAGATGTTGAAAATACTGGAACAAAGAGAAGAAGAAGAAACAGTTTTTTTATAAATTTAACTTTATATTTTTTATGAACTACAAAAACACCTCTATTTTCCCGACAGATTGTAAATTTTTCGACACTGATTGTCATTGAGATGAAATTGTGATTGAATTTAAACGATTTTAAAATAAGTGTTTGTAGTTGCTATGGACTAAAATAAATGCGCTTATTCTAAACAAAATAACAACAGGTAACCTGTACGCCAGTTGCGGAGCAAGACTAGAAAAAAATACTTTAATAGTGTCATGCTGCAAGTGTAACCGGAGTAACAGCTTTTGTGATTATCTGACTTTAAAAGACGACATGTGAATGTTTTCTGTGAATTTAGAAACACTGTCAAATGCCTGCGGCTCCACTCGTTTAGCTTGAACTTGGTGAGTAGCGCTACTGCGCTAGGTACGGTATAAGTTTTATTACATCCGAAATGCGAAAGTGAGTTTGTTTGTTACCTCTTCACGTCGTAACGGCTGAAGAGATTTGGATAATTTTAGCTTTGTAGCTAGTAAGTATTTTAAGACGCCAGTACATCAAGCTACAACAATCTGTCAAACTTCTTTAATAGATTTTCAACTTTATCGCCATAGTATTAAGGTTGATTGGAAAAAATTGACAGTTTCGGGTTATTTATTTATTTAAACTTTATGTACAACAGTGGTACATGGGCGGACTTAATGCATCAAGGCATTCTCTACCAGTCAACCTTTGGGTTATAAAGACTATACTGTGGTAGGTGTACAATAAATAAAAATAAGATTCAAAATTGAATTTTAAGAATTCGGAAAGAATATACAGATAATATAGGTATATAATACTAATAAAATATATATATATGCTAAAATAATAAACTAATAAATATGATATATAATAATCATACCGATTAAGAGAATTCATAGTAATCATGACGAAGAACAACTAAGAATGACAAGCTTTTAAGTACCTAGTGTTTTCGGATTTTACGCTTAAAGGAAAATTTTGACTCCGCCTTCTTGATGTCAAGGGGTAGCATATTCCAGAGTTTAATTGTAGAAATAGCGTAGGAATTAGACAAAAACCCGGTGCGGTGAGAAGGGATATGAAGAAGTAAGTTTTTAGATGCTCGAAGGTTGAGACTGAGAACTGCCCAACACTTTAAAATATTTTTTTAATGTATGGGTTGCTTGATGTATGTTAATATGTTTGTTTCTTATTCACACAAAAACTAATGAACCGATTCCGATGCAACTTGATAGGTACCTACATAGCTGTTGCCTATATCTGTTCCTTTTTATCTCGATATTTATACGGAATCAAAACTTAAGCGGTTGAAACCGCGAGGCGCAGCTAGTCAAAATCAAAAATCAAAACCAAAATCAAAAGTCATTTATTCAAATTAGGCTGAGTGCCAGCACTTTTTGAACGTCAAACATAAAGACAGTCCCCCAAAACGCCCGCCCGTCTCCACTTCCTAGTGTTTTAGCTGAGAAGAAGAAGTGGCGCAACAAAAAAAAATAATTAAAAATTCTATAAAACAAGAAAATATTCGTAAACATGAATATTCAATGACCAATCAACCAAAACTAGTAAGTCTTCGTAACAGACGGAATATGTTCGACATTATGCAATTGTTCAAAATTTTAAACACATTGACCGATTCACCATCATTACTTGGTAAAATATCACTAAAAGCACACGCTCGCCTACCCGTACGCCCCTCACGTACAAAACCACATTTTGTTCCTATTCGACTAAATAAAACATACACTCGTAACTCATTTTTACACCGTTCCACTAACAATTATAATAGAGAATTTACGGACATCGATCTTTTCAACACTGAAACTAAAGCTAAAAAGTAAATATATTACCTAATTGAAACTTACCTTTAACTGATAATGACATTATGTTTCAGTGAACTCATGTTCTAATACAAAAATGAATATGTATTACTAACGCGTCTTTCCTTATTCGGAGTTTATTGTACTTATTTTTACCATTACACCACTTCATCGGTCTATTATCAGGAACTAATTGTCTTATAAATTGTATTGTTTGTATTATGACTGTTTGATCAAAAAAAAACACATCCAATAGCGCAAAACAAATAACTTCAACTAACCTGCTCCTA
The DNA here is from genome assembly GCA_905163435.1 of Mamestra brassicae. Taxonomy (NCBI): domain Eukaryota; kingdom Metazoa; phylum Arthropoda; class Insecta; order Lepidoptera; family Noctuidae; genus Mamestra; species Mamestra brassicae. The sequence goes on along the minus strand of LR990989.1, from coordinate 10,790,946 downwards.
CGTTTCAGCGTCTACATAACAGTATTCCACGAGTATTTTCTTTGCAATTCTATTACGAACAAACGTTCTAACTGACCGACTTATGACTACAACCATATAACTGGAAACTATAACAAAAAACTTAAACAGTTTCACGATTACCTATAAAAACTTTAACAAAAGCGTTGAGTGAAATGTTACTTTTATAATAGCAAAGTTGAATTAAAAATAGAGGAAGTTTTCGTTTCCAAACGTCTTTTATAATGCGCACAGCAAAGGAGTGGAATTTTCTGCCTGCGCCTGTGTTTCCGAACGCATACAACCCTAAGCTCTTCAAAATTAGAGTGAACAGGCTTCTTCTGGGTAAGCTCGCTCCATCGTCGACTTTGTCTCTGTCATCTATGACCTAGACTAGAGTCAAGAGCAAACCCATATTAATTAAAAAAAAAAAGTATTTCCTATTTCTTCGCCGTGGATTTTGCTTCGGAATTTATTGAACAGTAGAAGCTATTATTTTCAGGTCTAATCTTGTTCTAAATCTTAGTTAACTAGTTTCAGCATTATTACTCGAGGAATCTCGGGAGGGTTTTTGTTAAACAGTTGAGTGGTGACCTGATAAATTTAATCATAGATTTCAGATGGAATTTGCTTATAGTCCCAATCCAAAAATGTTATCGTTGAATTTGAATTCTTCTTATTGTAAACTTAGCGGACGTCACGCGGTTTCACCCGCGTAGTTCCCGTTCCCGTAGAAGTATAGGGATAAAATATAGCTTATGTTACTCGCTATCCATTGCTAAAAGAATTTTTCCAATCGGTCCAGTAGTTTTTAAGTTTATTCGTTACATACAAAAATACAAATCTTTCCTCTTTATAATATTATTATAGATATAGGAAACCGGTGTTAGCGAGTGCGAGTCGGACTCACATGGTTCCGAACGACTCTCATTTTTCAAACCGTAGGCTTCTTTTAGGTTTTCCTGTAATCTATAGTCAAAAAACTATTTTCTATAATTTATTCAAAATTTTAGACAGTACTTTCGGAGATGAGGTGGAGAATGATCATTTTTCATGTAATTTCTTGAATAACTTCAAAACTGTTTATTTTAAAACTATAAAAAATATATATTCGAAACCCTCACAATAACGCCATTTCATTTGGTATATCGCACGGTACAGTTGAAAAACTTTTTTAAAGTTTTCTAATCGGTCCCCCAAAAATATACCCCATTTTCAAAATTTACTTATTTACGTTACACGTCTGTGTTTGGGAAATAGAAGATTATACCGATTCCAGAAGTATCAATTGACGTAAGAGACATTTACTCAAAATGCTAAAATACCCCTACGACAATTAACGTAAGGTTCATTTACACAAAATGCCAAAATATCCTTAACATTAATTAATATTGCTGGTATCGATTTGTGAATCGAATTTGAACTGAATTAGTTCTTTAGATTCGGAGAAAATCGGCTGTGACAGACAGACAACCGAGTGATCCTTTAAGGGTTCCGTTTTTCCATGTAGAGGTTCGGAACTCTAAAAAGACTATTTGCTGTTTGCACCATAGTTAAGTTTGTAATAACAAAATCAATTAGTAAAATGCATGTCGTGACAGTGATATGAGGGCTCAGCATGATGGTGTACCATGCGGGACAGCGTAGATCCACATTTCGGCGCTGATTTTCAGTGGTCACCAAGAATTACTTAGGAAGTCAGGTGAGCCTCCTTGCCCCTTACCGCCATGGGATCTGGAGGCGAGAGCAAGTTTACGCGTGGCGCGTGGAGGTGCTTCCTACGGGCGAAATACCGCTACCGCGGCAAATTTCCCCCTTTAATTTTGAAATATATTTTTTTGCAAATATTATATAATTCAAACTCTGTTGCCATTATTAAGGTCGCGGCAAAAAACGCCAAAAAACACGTTTCTAGTTGGGGAGCCCCCTTTATTTTTATTTTATTTTTATTATTTGTTGCTATAACGGCAACAGAAAAACAAACAAAGACAAACTGTCTACCTATTACGGTTTAAGAGATAGAACCGCTGGCAGACAGACGGACGGACGCACGCTTAGTAATAGGATCCCGTTGGCCTTTGGATACGGAACCCTAAAAAGGAAAATACGTACAGTTTAGTTAGTGTTAGAGGAAACGGGACATGCCAATAATATTCACCTAGAAAAAAGACATAAGATTTCTTGCGGGACTGAAAGCAGCAATGCAATATTGAACATCTACTATGTCATAATAATTCTTTTCGTATCTTCATGCCAAAAATCCATTGGATTTACAGCAGAAGTTACAGGTTGAATCACGTCTGAAAAAATCCATGTGGGAGAATCGATTCAGTAGTTTTCGAATAAGTGGAAATCCTTGACGGAGTCTATATTTCCTGATAGCTGATTGCTGCAACCTGGGAGTCTTTAAGTCAAGAGTTACCTGCCAAACATCAATAGTTTGGATAGAGCACGCTTGCCTAGAAGCTAACTATTCACTCTTGACTTAATGAGGTTGAGAACCACCCGATCCAATTTCTTCTAATAGACCATCACCGCTTCACCACATCACCACATCATTGCTTGTCAACAAGAGAGATTGAGGCCAAAAAGGAGCCTATCTTAATACTAATATAATAATGCTGAAGGGTATGTTTATTTTTTTGAACGCCCTCATCTCTGGAACTACCAGTCGGATTTGGAAAATTTCTTTTGTATATGATTCACATTCATGAGGAAGGCTTTAGGCTACAGGAACGGGAAAAACGGGATATGCGCGTACGAAGTCGCGGGCAAAAGATAGTTAAGAATAAAAAAGGTACACCCGACCAACAGCCAGCAAACCAAACTTCATAGCCATTAGTCTAGAGACTAAATAAAATCATATAATATTTAAATCCTCTTAATTCAATTTCCAGATAATTCGACATTACATGTAATGCCAATAAGCATACAATAGCTGGCGTTATTGATAACAGCCGCCAGCAGACGGCCAAGCGAATGAAAATGAGAGGCCCGTGAGATTTCCTACCGGAGAGGGTGTGGGCAGATTGAGAGCTACAGGGCACTCATACATAGCATTTTTAACCATTCTCTTTTCGTTCAGTCCATGCAAAGGTTGTCTGTAAAATATAGCCCACTGTACACTTCTTGTTTTTAAACGTTTCTCCTGTGTTAATTAATTATCATCATCTGCCTAGCCTTTCCCCAATTATATTGGGGTCGGCATCCAGTAAACCGGATTCAGCTGAATACCAGTATTTTACGTGGAGCGGCTGCCTACCAGACCTCCACAACATATTTACTCGGTAACACGGTACTCCTTGGTAAGACTGATGTCAGATTTTCTGGCTTCTGACTATCCGTAACGACTGCTAAAGATCTACAAATAACAGCCGGGACCAACGGCTTAACGAACTTCCCGAAGCACGGAAGTGTCTCGATATGTTGAGATGGTCACCCATCTATAGACCAACCTCGGCAAGCGTTGCTTAACCTTGAAGATCGACCCGTGCGGCTGTTATTATTTAGCCACGAGCTCCTGAATTATGAGACGTACAATAAAGTACTATTATAATAATAGCAATCCTCCTGACTGAATTTCGGCCATCGCGACCAATCTAAGCCAGGATTATGGACATTGGCGCGGGAAATATCATAGTGCACAAATACAGGTGCGTGTGTGGGTGGTTCCCTTACTCTGAATTGGCGATGTGGTACCCCTGTGCCTCATTATGCAGGTTAAGTGGCTCCTGCGCCATTTTTTGTGCTGTTCTTAACTTTGGGAGTTTCTGGTTCAGAATCTACTAAATAACGGTTAAAAGCAGTAGACAGCATTGATTCGCAAATACCTGAAGATGACTGACAAAAAGCAAGCCTAATCGATACTAAAAAGCGCATGGACTCTCCCACCCACACAAAGAAAGCCAAATAACATTTGCCGTAGGCCCGAAGTTATTGGTGCTTAGACGAATGTTTGTGTGGTGACGTTTGTTTTAAATTGATAACTGATGTCTAATCCGCTACAACAGCGCCCCCATCCTTAGGCGCCGCCAATCCGCGCCATCGAACATTGTCATTCCCCGCACACGAACCACATGGGCACATGACACAAGCCATTGTGTGACTAGGCCATTGTTAGCTCTATCCGCCATGCTTTATGACCGTTAGGCCATCGGGAGTTATTACATGTTCCTGTGTAAGAGTTGCTGGAATTAGGAATAGGGCATAAAATAAGTGCTTGGGTGCATGTGGATTATGTTTCCTATCGTTTTGTTATGTTTCTGGTTTGGCAGTAAGACCCAAATTTATTCACTGAGCTAGACGAGTCATTACCAGGGTCTTTAGGAGCGATGGTGGATATTATAACGGTCAAAGAAAACTATGGACATTAAATACGTATGGTCCCAGGGAAAATCGAATGTTACAATCTTGAGTTAAAGACCAAAGACCGTCTTTAATTAAGGAGAATAAATTACTTCCAATATAATAATACATTTCGACCAAATTATCGCTTCCTATCAGGTGAGATTGTGGTCAAATGTGTGTGATTGGGGTCAAAGAAAATGTTGATTTAGGTGTTGATCATTACCGTTCATACCGTTCATATTAAAATTTTCAGAGATTATTCAGGGCAAGACGAGATTATATTAACTATGAAAGACAAATTTTTTACTCATGTATCTAGCTCTTATCAATAAGCTTCTCGTAATTTACCAGCTCAGGGAATCGTAAGCCACTGCTGAACACAGGCCTCATCCAATCTGCGCCATAACATCCGGTCCTATGCTTTTCGCATCCAGCGAATAAAGATGGTATTCTTTTTATATTCGCTGGTACACCAAACTGCGGGGAGTCCCACGCTACACCATACGTGTACATATATAGTCAAAACGTCACCTAAATCTAATAACATACATACGTACAACTAATCAAAACAATATCTAGCTACATTAATCAGTAGCCATTACTGGGAGCCATAAGCCGCTGGTCAGGGCAGTAATGTTACGAAATTTCCATAATTCGGTATAAGTTGTGCCGCCCCTCCCCGCACGGCCTACCCCCGGCTACTTCCGGAGCAAGCAGCGCGTGACGCCGTGGTCACGCACTTGTGGGGTGCAAGGTGGAAGAGGTAGCGGAGAAAGAACTCCGCGACCTGAGGCAATTTTTTTAAGGTACCCCCTGCACGTACCGTGGACATATTTTTTATCGTCTACCCCATGGTGTGGGGTACCGTTGGATACATCGTTTAAAAAGATTCAGGGTGTGCGCAAACCATTTTTTCAGCCAAGAATCCGTTTGCGAATTATTAAGTTTTATTTGCCAGCTAAACGGTAGTTTTTAGAGACGTGAAAAACGCTGAGGGCATCTCGCGGAATGCATCAACATTATCTTAAGTGATACGCACTCCGTAGGTGTTGGCTGGCTCCTGGCAGGGTTGCGGAATTTGTTCGAAAGAGTCACCGCGGCCCTGGAACGCAAAGGGCTTTAGAAGGAACAAGGATGGGTTTTAGGCAGAAATTGTCTGACACGCCCTTCTGCTCCACACAGAGCGGAAGAAGTCATTTGATGATTTTCCATCCTCAAAAAAAAAGGTAGGATGGCTCGTTCGGGATCATTCTTAGCTGCTGGATTACTACCATTATTCAATTAAATCTATTTTAGTAACACTACGTTTTACTCAGTTAGGTTGTGGAAATCAGATAAGCTGTATGCAAAATACAGGAATTTTGTTTCATAGGTAAGACTGGAAGCCAGGCTAGGCAGATTGATTGGAAGACCGCGAAAAGCATTATCGTTTTCCAAATCGGATTTCAGTGAAAATTCTTTGTATTTTCGGTTAAACCAGATCGGTACAGGTACATATAGCCTAGTACTTGTAACAGTAATTGTACATGAGATCTTATAGGTCGTTCTTATTTCCGAAGATATACGAGGATTCTCGAAGTGTACACTTTTCTCGAAACATCAGCTGGTCAATTCTATGTTTAAATTTAGTAGAAGTAGGGTTTTCAGGAAAATTTACGCCACCAGTTGGCGCCACATAGACGAGAGGTTCTCTTCTTTGAAAAAGTGACTTAGACGTAAACATGACATTGATGACAATTTAACAAATGACAGAGAACATTAGCGTTTGACAGGTTCCTGGAACTGACGCCTCAGTGCCGCTACCTGGTGCTTTTCATTTCAGGAAACCCTCATTGACCCTCTGTGAGGGCTTGTTCGATTAAGTACCCTAGCTGTTACAGTCGCCAAACACTGGTGTGTTCCGGTTTGATGACTCGAAGGTGAGACCATTTAACGTTGTCTTTGGAGTAAGTACCGCTTCAGTTAACACACATTGCAGATCCGTACACCTGTTCCCTGCTATCGAACATAAAAGAAACGAATGTTAGAAATAATATGACATTTCTTCACATCAGAATCAGATAAGAAGAGAAATAATTTTTTTAAATCATAAATGATCATGAATGAGAGTAATGAGGTAAGAAACATAAAAAAAAATATAACCGAATTGAGAACCTCGTCCTTTTTTTAAGTCGGTTTATAACAGCACTATTCCAGTGCATAGATCTTCTTTGTAGCTGTGTCAGTTACTCGTAGCCTCTTATAACTTGCGTTCAGCAATAATACGTAACTCGTCCTTTGTTATACGCCCTTTTCCACATTTTTTATTTCTTTACTTCACGCTATCTTCTTGAGAAATGCGCAGGATTCCTACTTGTAACACTTGTTACCATGGAATGTTAAACCATAGGAGAAAATGACAAAAAACTGTAGATCTGGTAGTACAGACGCCAGCACATCAAGTTACCCGAAACTGTCAAATTTTCCCAATAAACCTCGAGCAAAATGCTTGAAAATCTATTAAAGAAATTGGGCAGATTGTTGTAGCTTGATGTACTGGCGTCTGTACATTCTTAGACGTGTTCAAGACATCATTTTTATGAGCTATGCAGGACGAATAGCAATATCCTTTTTTCATTAGGAAATCATAATGGCATTAAGACCTCATAGTAAGGGTCCCTGACGATAAAATATTGCTGCTGGTGTTGTTTTTGGTCAATCCCATTTTATCAGGGATCAATAATCTGTTTTGCCCGTCCAGTTTAAAGAAGAAAGTCTGAAATTATCCTTAGGACAGATACTCCGGCGGATAAAAGGGCCAAGTTTCATTCAAATCCATTCAGCTGTTAAGACGTGAAAGGGTGACAAACAGACACACATTCGCATTTAATATTAGTATGGATACCTTTATACCTTGATGAGGGAACGCCCAAAAAGGACAAACTCTGACCTTATGAAATGTCCTTGTGAAAGGTTATCTACGTGCGTAGATACTCCGAATCCACCCTTGAACAACAATAAAAGCAGGTAAATGGATTTAGTTGGGGGTTAAATGTTTTTAAAGGTGAAAGAGGTGTTTTAGAATCGCACGTGGAGTTTAGGATATTCCGATTGCTTTTTCTGATAGGCTAGCACAGGGTATTGTGAATCATAAACATAATATAACCGTTGAAATCTTATGTAGTACACAGTCCAAGTACTTCTACCACCTTTTTTTTAAGTATGGGAAATCATCAATTTACTGAATAAATCCCATCCGTGTTCCTTCTAAAGCCCTCTGCGTTCCAGGGCCGCGGTGACTCTTTCGAACAAATTCCGCAACCCTAGCAGACTTCTACCACCTTACTATTTATTTATTTAACGCTTAACGTACACAAATGTACGGAGGCAGACTTATTGTGGTGGACATATAGTGGTAGGTCCACGATTATGTTTTGACCCGTCAAGAATCCAAGTAATTTTTCCCCAACTTCATACAGCCAGTTATTATGCCAGAATTGCGTGAATGAAACTCAGTTATTACCCCGAAAACCCTCTTTATTATTTTCTCCAAGACTATTACGAAAACCAAAATACAGTAGAACCCTTAGTTATGATTAATGGTGTTCTTTTACGCATAAAACGTGGCTGTAAGTGGACGAAAATTCCTAATTAGACTCACCCCAAGGTGGCGGTGGTAAAAAATAAGAATTCTTATAGCATGGAGTTACAATCTGGGTTATATGAACCGTATCCTGTGGCCGGCGTGCGTGCGTTTGGCCGCTCGATATTAGTTGTTCGGGGAATTAGAGTGCGATTTTCTACAATAGATGTTACATAAGACAGACGTTGTCCTGTCCGAACGTTTGCTTTGTGTCTGACGAAAAAATATAGAAATCGATTGCAGCACCACCTACTGGGTACAATTTTGAATCTAAACCATTCTCGAATACCCTTGAACACACACAAAAAATTTCATCAACATCGGTCCAGCCGTTTAGGAGGAGTTCAGTGATATACACACGTACACAAGAAATTTATAAAATTAAGATGTCACCGGAAAATTTTAGACTCCGTAAGATTGTAATAAATCGTTATTAGATTATGTTTTCTCGATATATTATTAAAAATCGTGTTATTTACAATAAATCCTATCCAAATTCAATAGTTTGCAATATATCCGTGTCTTATTAAGAAACAATATTTAGGTTGAAAGGTTCTGGAGTGGCGAACCTGGAGCCTATCGTTGAAAGGCCTCCCACAAGGTGGACTGATGACCTGGTGGAGGCTGCGAGGAGCACGCGCAGGAGTGGTCGATGTGGCGACACTAGGAGTAGCAGTGGACGGCTTTCGGCTGACGAGGTTTTATGACCCAAGTAAGCGAGTTTTCTGACCGGGGCACAAGTTCACAGATTTTTCCTGAAGTAAAACTTGACAATACTACCGGACCTAGGGACCAATAACTCATGGTCATCATCATCCACACCCCGATTTCACTCACAGCTTTGCTTCATAGGCTTCTCTTTCTTCGTGTGAACGATCCTGTACCAGCCACATCCAGGTTCTATCCGAGATGGCAACAATGTCATCTGTCCCTCTCGTCCGATTAATGACGATCAGCGACGACCATAATGTTTCAGATTGAGGATAAATAATCCCACTAAAAACAATCAAACTTAAGGAATTGAAACCTAGTTATACACCGGAGATACTCACTTAAAAGGTTTACGACACAGCCAACTGCAAAGTTCTAGCAAACATAAAATAATAACCATCATTTGAAATTACCGTCCATTACAACCAGTAGACGCTTGTTACTCATAATTCCAACTGTCATATTATTTTAAATCACCTTAATAAGATGCGGTTTTATTTTATTACGTAACAGCTAGGATAAGTGGCTAATTTTCTTGCTGTAAATGTCACCGCAAATTCTATTTCTGTTTTTAGTGGGTTGTTCATTATTTTGTGATTCTAAGGAATTATTGTTGTACGTGGTCGGTATGGTAGTTTTTACCGCAAAGACAGAGATGAATTGTTTAAGTACAGACACCCTCACACTCCCTCCTCACTCACATCAAGCTACAACAATCTGTCAAATGTATTTAAACTATTTTCAACTTTATCGCCAAAGCATTAGGTTCAAGGTTGATTGGTAAAGTTTGACAGTTTCGGGTAGCTTGATGTGCTGGCGTCTGTACCTAAGTCTGTGGGGATGACATTGGTTTTTTAGTAATTTCGAAAAAACCGGCCTTGTGCGGGTGGGACTCGCGCAGGAAAGGATTCCGTACCATCGTACAAGATTTAATCATTTTAATTGTTATAGCGGCAACAGAAATACATACTCGGTGAAAATTTCGACTCTATACGCTTCATGAGATACAGCCTGCTGACAGACAGACGGACGGACAGCGGAGGCTAAGTAATACGGTCCCGTTGGCCTTTGGGTACGGAACCCTTAAAACACATACTTAGGAATACCACTTTTTTTTCGAAGTCGGATGAAAATAGACCATGTCAAACTAAATCAGTGCACCATATTCGGTCGTACAGCCAACACGTCGTTAGTTTCAAGTGTAATCTAAGCGATCGTAAGCAAAGATTGTACGATTGGCCCTTTGCGTGCAGAGCTGACCTGTACAGTCAACTGCACGTCACTGGCAACTCTTTCAGTGCTAAAACCACCTTTATTGACACGGAATAAAGGCGACATACAACAAATTGTTGCCACTATTTCGGTTACATAATTAATTTCCTTTTTTATTACACTTTGTGATTCTGAAATTTCGGCTTTATCGTTAATTTCTATGTTGAGTTTTAATGCTTGCGTGGGCAAAATGACTGATGACTTTTCTATTTTGAGTGTAATGCCTGGCTTATAAGATTAAGAAAGCCGTAATCATAATGAATCCCTCAATATTACTTTCAAAGTTTTAGGCAGACCTTCAACTCCCTCCCCGACCTATGATTACCGAGCCAGCCCGCGTCGCTGAGCCAGTAGTTTTAATTTCCCCGAATAATAATGCTATGCCAGCCTGTCCCTTGCTGTTCTCCCGAAATGACGCCGCTAAGCCGAGGTCCGTCACCTACAGGGGATGCCCGAGCGAGCGGTCATTTAGTTTCATTCAGCTAGTTTGTAAGCCCAGACTGGGGGCCTTAAATTAATTTGAGGCCACCACTGGATAGTCCGGTTAAGCAGTAACCAGCCTTAGAGTACTGAACTGCGAGTGGTAATCGTCCAAAAAAAAAGACCTTCAAGTAGCAAAGTAGCATTTGTGCCTGCAAACTTAAGCTTTAAGTCTACGTACTAATAGCGTTTATTGTGCCATCTAGTGTAGCAAATTCAAAACTATTACCCTAAAATACTTGACATTGATGCTTCTATGCTGCCACCTATAGTTCCGGCACATTCCCTATTGAGAACGTGCACGCCGTTGACTATGCCATCTAGTGTTGCTAGATGCGAAACTTTAACGTAAAGTATACTTGACGTTGACGCTCCTGTGCTGCCACCGTGCTCCGTTTATGGTAACGTGCACGAAGTAGACTGCGCCATCTAGCGTTGGAATTTCGAAACTTATAAGTAAAATATACTAGAAAATGACACACAAACCTCTCCCCAGCGAGGCCCTAAGCCGAGACCCGTACCCCACGGCCCTTTCTTTGTAGTCGCTTAGTTTGTAATTTTTTTTATAAGCCCTGGCTGGAGGCTTTATATATTATATTAAGGCCACCACAGGCAAGCCCGGTTAAGCAGTCGACAACCTCATAGGTTGAACTGCGAGACGCCACTCACAAAACAATGACGTTTCTGTGCTGCCACCTGCAGTTACTGCACGTTGACTATACAATGCGATCATCGCACCAATGCTTGATCGTCGCTGTCACATGGCAAATGCGAATAAGTCGTCGCGTCGCGTGGACGCTTTTCAGTTTTGCCATATCTACAAATGATGCAATGATCGCTGAGTATTAGGACGAAGCCTTCATTTTGAAAACTTGTGTAGTAATTTTAAAACAGGTGCACTGTATGGTTCCTTCTAGCATTTTGTACTTTGATGTCATCCGTATTCTATGTATCTGACTCACAATTAATGTCAATGTCTCATCCTGTTCTGAACATCATCACTTGAATGCCATCATCATCACTTGTAACTAAAGGATAGGCAGTATGTGTATAGTTACCTATTTCCTAGTGGCAGGAAATGTAAGTCTTATTGAATTGGCGGCGGACATACTGCCATTAAGCAACGACCTCAAGACTCTGGGCTAGTGCCTCAAAAATAACCGTAAAAGGAAGACTTAACATCCTTTGCCTGCCCGAGGATCGAACCAAGGAGCAGCTCAAAAATCATGTTCGCAACTACTTGACCCGCAAGACAGGCTACCAATTGGGATATTGCCTGGTTAAAAAAATATGATTCTATTTAGTTCGTCAGTTAGATTATCAAAAAATATTGGATACGTTAGTACTTATTTAATATTTTATCAAATCAATAAAAAATTACGAAGATAAAACGCATCAAAGATAAGGAGTGGGGGCTTGTAACGTCACTTTCCAGTAAAAAGTGTACTGGTAAGTGACGTCACACGAGTTTTTAACGCGCTGTTTCGTCTTCATTTTTTGTTTACGTGACGAAAGAGATTTTGGAAATCTATCTGACGGACTAATTAGATTTTGTTAGTGAAATAAGTACCCTATTCACGTAGATACCCCATCTATCTCTCTAACACCATCTCTGCAAAATTGCATGGCCAGCAATCAAGTGCAATCTCATACATTGTTGTATGCAAACGTGGCTAACGTTTGTGCAGCACATTATGTCGCGTTATCTCTGATTGATCTCGCGGTGTTATGTAAGTTTGGATTGTTTCAGTTCGGATTGCTTCGTAATGTTTACTGTTTTGTAACAGGTACGTGTCAGCAAGGGATTTTATCGTGTTTATGCAGGTAGTGTGTTTAGGTAGGTAACTGAGTGTGTGCCCTATTAGATCAAGATTATGATTTCTATCGATTAAAGTCAGTTCAGTCATACTTTTAGTACACATGGGAATTGGATTCCTCCAATGGTCACATTAGTCACGACCTAGTAGCCTAGTTTTCGTCAGGAAAATGTAAAAATCAAACAATGAAATATTAATTTATAATTTTTATTTTCATTTGTATGAATTGTATTGGCATTTTTACAAAATATAATGACCCCTTTATTTTAATGGAAGAATTAAAACAAGGCTTATATTAATTTGGCAAATCCAAATTCACCTCAGTAACAATTACACTATGTATAAAAACTCCAAGTAAATAATTATAATAAAAAATATACATTTTTTACAAAAATGTAACATTACGTAAAGATTACAGCTAAGAGACTATTGTATTCTTGTTATAAAAATACTTAACATCGACTAATATTGCTAAATAATTAATTAGAAATAATAATAGTCATAAAGTCAAAATTCAGATATGCAAATTCTTTTATAAAACGTATTTTTTATTCAGATTATTTACACAGATTTCTTAAACTAGAATAATAATATTAAATATGATATGTACAAAATGTACAAGTAGTGCTTACATAAAGATTGAAAGCAAGAATATATCAACTTGTTTAAAAAACCAAACAATTTTTGTAATTTTGAATGTGTGATCAAAAAATGTAATTTATTAAAAAGTTGATATATTTTTGTTCACAAGGTCCTAAAATAATTTCTTTAGTTATAAACGCTGATTTGGAGTCCTTTGCTGATGTATTTGAATGACAAATAAATAGAAAGGGTAGTTTTAGGGAGATTCCCTAAAGTTTCAACGTTTATAATTAAAGATGGAGTAGTTTAAACATAAGAATGATAATGAGTGAGACAAAAAATGTTCAGTACAAACTCAGATCTGTTAACACACATGGAATTATAAGCTATTGATATTACGTTGTATATTGCACGTTTAAAACGACAATGTGCCCGGGTACGTTCGTCAGAGACCTAGAGAATTATAACTTAGTTTATTAGGCTTTAATACAACTTCTTAAAATATGATGAAAAGTGAACACAGTATTATTGAAATTATTTTTAGAATAGTGATTGTAATTTTAAATAATTTCTAGGTCAAGTTTGAAACATTGTATAGGGCAAGTACTCCACATATCTAAAGCCTTATATACAAAGCTCTTTTTGGCCTTTGAAGTCCTATATATTCGGTGGAGATATCCCTAATCAGATATAACTTTTGCAAAAATTAAAAAAACAAATTGCAAAGTTAATCAAATTGCAATTACGAACTGTTGTGAATTTAAAAAATATTAAATTTAGATAAATTTTAAAATTTTGCAAAAATTATTTGTGTTTATTTTTTTTATCTACAGATGAACTTAGTCGGTGGGTCCGCAATTTTACGTATTTTTATTTACAAAGTGACCGTAACCCCACATTATGTTCTAATTACAATAAAAAAATATGTTTGGCATACATTTTGTGACTCATCATACAACTACTTTGTACCTATTTACCCCCGTCGTCTGGCATGCCATATTATGGCACAATCGCAGGCTTTAATATCAGGCACCAATAATTAAAAGGCACAACTTTACCCCTGAACTACTAACAAGCAACATATTTTTTGACTTGGCTACATTTGTAATATCAATATGAAAATGTGTTGCAAAATTTAACGTTTTTTTTTGTATTCCTAGTTTATAATATACAATTTTAAATACATAAGTATACCTATATATGGACGGGATTATATCAAATCATACTTGTTTTCAGGAGCTTTTAACATTCAAAAAATTTTGTTCTTTACTTTGTACATACAATACGATACATAATAAGTGGTATAAAAATGAATAAGATTCAATATGTAATCTTTATTTTATGGCACTCTATTTGCACACATACGTACATGTATTAGAGTCCGGATATATATAATATAACCAATATAACACATATATAAGTTCTCGCTCAGTCTTGGATCCAGAAAATCTCAATAGGCAATAATGATCACAGTAATATTTAAATATTGTTTATTTGAAAAATTTTAATGGTGCCATATTTTGCCATAGGCCATACTAGAGCTATTTTGCAGCGGTAGGTTTAGATAAAATGTTTCTTTTATTTGTGAAACTTTTAGGTTAGTAAAGATTGAGAGTAACCTGCACAAGAGTTGCGTCAAAAATTGATTTTGTTCAACGAGAATCTTTAGTTGTTTTGTCACAAAGATAACGTCGGAATTTATGAAAAAACCACCTAAAATAAACCAAGATACATCGCAACTCCTGCGCAGCCTCCAAACTCCCCCAACCAACCGCTGAAAACGCCGCACCTTTCAAACCTGAACACCCAGCACTCTATCAACAACAAAATCATACCTCACCTCATCAGTCTTAGTGTCATCCTTCACCTCTGTCGGCCCCTCTATATTCAGGCAAGGGTTCTTGCACTCGACCACCTCGGCCACCTCTTGTGTTGTCGCCGGGAGTTCTCTACGTAGCTCGTACGAGGTTTTAGAAGACCGGCCGTCCGGAGTCCGTCGCTCTTCAAGATCTTCTTCCCAATCGTCTTCTGATAGAATCTCGTCGCCATCTTCTCCTGGTAGGAGGGGGATTGTGGTTTTGGTGCGAGTAAAGAAGGCCATTTTTTCTCTGTGGAGAAGAGAATGTTGTTGTTAGTTATTGTTATTACATATGTACATACTAATGAGGTTCAGGACTTTCTCAAACAATATTTGACGGAACTATTGGACTGGTATAGAAGTAAAAATGATTAAGTTAAATAATATTTATCGCATTTAAGCGAGGAATTGAGGTGTTGAGCGAGAAAATAAATCACTAATCAATTTTCATAATCGGTATGAACCGATTTTATAACTTTTCCTGACCCACTTCCTCACACTGTTATGGTGAAAAGCAAATAAAAAACTGCATGCTCCTTAAATATCAAATTACTTCTGAGATGACCAGTTGACATTCTGTGAAGGCCTATCAGATTGTACTCAAAGAATTAAGTTTGTGTAAGTGTAAGTATTGTTGGTGTACAATGAAGCATGTTCGATAGATGTATGTATTGTTTCGTGTTGAAGACTCACTTGAAAGTGACGAGGTCGGGCTTCCGTCCGCCCTGGCGCGACTTCCTGAGGCGGTAGATCTCGCGGCACGTGCGGCTCAGCAGGCGCGAGGCGCGGTCGGCGCGCGGCTCGCCCGGGGCCACGAGGCGCCGCAGCGTCTCGTCCTCCGCCACCCACGCCGCCACGCCCGGGTCGCCGCGCGTCCACGCTTCTTCTAATCTGGAATGGACAAAGGTCGTTAGTTTCTGAAGATAATGTTGTGAATGTAGTTCCGGACTTAAAGGCATCATAATATCATCTAGCCTTCTTTTTGAAGTGAAAACTTCTTTAGGCACGTTGGGTTTTTTGAGATGGAAAAAACCATAACTCGCGACACTGTTATCGTAACCGACACCTCTGTGATATAGTATTCTACTAGTAGTGGGGGTATGGGAATCGTGGGTTACTTTAAGTTTATTTTGATTTTAGGTCTTATGAATCTTTCTACGAGGTTTTATCAAGATAAAACCGAATATCAATATTTTACATGGTGAACCCACTATTGTTTTTTGACATGACACCCCTCCCTATACAAAGATTGGTGTCAGATTTTCTGCCTTCTGACAATCCGTAACGCCTGCCAAATATACAAATTACAACCGGGACCAACGGCTTAACTTGCTTTCCGAGGCACGGTGTTAAAATGACCACCCATCCACAGACCGACCTCGGCAAGTGTTGCTTAACCTTGAAGATCGACCCGTGCGGCTGTTATTATTTAGCCACGAGTCTTTACATAGGCTTGTAAATGTGAGAAAAGTGAAGTAAATGAAGCTTACCTCTTCTTGAGCGCGGTGAGGTTGGCGATGTCGGTGCGCAGATGGTGCAGCCTGGAGTGCTGCGCGCGCAGGTCCAGCGCCAGGTCCAGCGACGTGCGCGCCGCCTGCCAGCCCGCGCGCGCGCGCCCGCACGACCCCGAGCGACCCCATCTGGGAGGTACATCACATGTTAAAGTCAACTTAACGGTAACTATAAAATTACTTTCATTTCGGTAGTCTGTGTTTTTGGTTGTTTCATGTGTATTCAACAACAGAATCATCTATTACGCAGCTCCGGGGTTGTGGAATTGTTCAAAAATTCAACTGTTGCTTTGATTGTCAATAAAAATTTAATTCAATTTTTAATTGCCAAAAAATACAAACATGAAAATTTGTACAATACAGAAAAATATCCTATAGTGGAAAGTTATGAACAAAAATGTACATACCTAAGCGAGCGCCTCTCACGAACGCTGCGGTCGAAGGGTATGCCAGAAGGAGGTGGCGGATGTGACGTCACGCGACGCGCGTACGCAGCCATCGACGAGTCCGACTCTGAACGGTTCAGTCTGAGAAGAGAGGATACGTTGATTAATTTAAATAATAATTATGATGAGAGACATCCCTGGCTCTTATTTAACTTTGGGTTTTTGGAGAGTGCAATAACATTGAAGCCGTACGAGAAGATTGTATAGCAGCTCAGTATCTCCTTTTTACTTATTCTTACATATTTAATAGTGTTTTTCTTCATCGTCGCCATATTTTTTATAATACTCCTATTTTTACACCCTTCTATTTTTAAGCTCCTAATTTATTTTGTTACGTTGGACTTGAAAGTACAATAAAGAGTATTTCTATTATATTTATTCTAATATATTTACTCCGAGTTTTCTTTACACCAACATATGGCATTTATGGTATATAAGTAGTAAAGAAGTTGCGTCGATGACATCCCCATTTTATGTCCAGGCAATTACTGTCCATTCCAGGTTGCCTGGAAGAGATCGCGGAATGCGATAAGGCCGCCCATTGTTAATGTGTTTTAGTTTGTACAATATAATATCTAATAAATATGGCGCAGGATCAATGCGAAGATGAAAATGCACTGCAAATTGATAGGGTTCACCAGTTATAGACATATTACAGAATACCTATGAATATTCTAGATCATTTAAGTACCAACCTGCAGATGTACTGGGCTTTGGCGATGCTCTGAGGTTGCGGCGAGAACGTTTGTGACCTCTTGATGGTGGCGAGGGGCTCCGCGAGGCTGGCGTTCACTTGCTGGCTTTTTCTATAACCAAACGACACGATATTGTAGACACGTATACTGTTTGAGTGGTGGTTAGTATGTGCAGAGAATTGTTGTAGTCAATTTCAACATCAAAAGGAGCCACATGCCTGTACTTTGGGGAATTTAATTAATGCCACCATCATCATCTGCCTAGCCTTTTCCCAATTATATTGGGGTCGGCTTCCAGTCAAACCGGATTCAGCTGAATACCAGTATTTTACGTTGAGCGGCTGCCTACCAGACCTCCACAACCCATTAACTGGGTAACAAGGTACTCCTTGGCAAGACTGGTGTCAGATTATCTGGCTTCTGACTATCCGCAACGACTGCCAAAGATCTACAAATGACAGCCGGGACCAACGGCTTAACGTGCTTTCCGAGGCACGGAGGAGTCTCGGTATGTTAAGATGGTCACCCATCCACAGACCAACCTCGGCAAGCGTTGCTTAACCTTAAAGATCGACCCATGCGGCTGTTATTATTTAGCAACGAGCTGCTCTATCCTCAATTTAATTAATGCCACCGAACCTGCAATAAACATAGCCTACTGGACCCAAACAATTTAAAGAGTTAACCATCGACTCGAAATGAAGAAAAACATCAGAGATACAATAAAAGAGTATTTCATATTTATAGATCGGCTCATATAAAGTGGCCAGTAAACTGCACAGTCACTTTAAGGTCGTTTTCTCATAGACTTTTGTTTGAATATTGAACCTTATGATCCGCGTCAAAGCATTTAGATCTTATTTACTCTGAGTTAAGTAGTTGCAAATACGGGTCCATTATGTATGAAATATTTGTTACTTAAACCTCGTGCTTTTTTGTTTTTGGAAATAAGGTATCGTGGTTTTTGGCAGTTTATGTATGTAGAATATTTTGGTGTTGATGAAATTGACTAAAATAATGCTTAAAAAACACAGATACATTCACATTGTGCCACGGTTCATGCTTGGTCATGCACATAACACTGGTGTATTATAATGTTGAATACCATGCGGGGTGACATACCCAATACAATGTTAAAATAACTTTTATTTTCACACACATTCATATAAACTAAACAAAAACGTATTTCATTGTCATTATGCAAAAGTATTATTAGCTTTGATGTATAAAAATAACTTTGCTAATAATCAGTTTATTAGTTTTATACTACACCTGCTTGGAAAGTACCTTGATACTTTATCAAATTTACGGTAGAAAGTACGTCATTGCATATCGAACAAATATGCGGGGAGAAAACGCATCTGAGCGGGAGAGAAAAGTGTATGAAAATCCATTTCTTACGTGGTTTTTCTTTTTTAATTTTGGGTAAGACTATGCGCCGGTAACCTAAATATCAAAAGCCAAAAAGTTTTTACAGTGAGTTTTTATCTCCAAGTTCGCAAAATGACACTGGCCACTAGCTGTGTGTTGGATGGTGTCGGGCTGGCAGTGCGACCCTGCGGCGGCAGGATAAACAATTTGAAAAAAGAACATGTGAAAATTGCAGACGCCATTGGCGCCATTTCCAATTTGTGTGTTGTTTGAGGATTCAGTTTTAACTGCAACAATTTCAATATAAATTTCAATTTGTAAAGATTTCGTTTTTTATTTTCCTTCTAGGTGTAGTATAAAGCACTATGTATCACTCGAGAGAAACTGCGATTCCCGATCTTGGGTGTTTTAAAGCCCTCGCCTACGGCTCGGGCTTCAAACGACACCCTCGACGGTAATCGGTCACTTTCTCCTCTCGGTGAACAATGTACTATATCCCGTTGAATTCTCAAATGAGACTTAATTTTAAGACATTATTAAGTATCACTGCTACAAAATGACACGTAGGCATCATCCTATTCAAAGCGATCAACTCGAAAATATGCGATGGTACCGACAGACGTACCGACACCCGTCTTCCGGTTTTTCTGTACAAATGAAAGCGACGATCGCGTATTCGCGCGATGATCGATTTGAATTAGGACGACTCTTGAGACTTAGTAATTTTTTAACCAGAAACGGAGAGAAAAGATGTCTCGAAACCATTAGGAAATTGATTGAAATATAATGACACAATGGTCAGCAAGAAATCTTCTCTGCACTGGCACTCTCTAATCTTAAAATCGAATTTCATTTGAGAACCCAGCTATAATTTCAAACACAAAACTATTGAGTACATCACCCATATTAAAGAAAAATCAACCCAAAAATCATGTTATGGCTTTTCGCTAGTTGCCGACACAATGTAAACATACCTATATACAAGTATGTACACTAGGCTATAACTACTGGTCGAGCGGCGCACGCGCACGCTGCGGCCGACCGTCGCCTGCGCGGCGCAGCTTCATATATCTGGAGGAAACGGAAGATATAGCCCGACACCTGGGTTAGTGAGCCTACTCTACTACACTATAGATAAATTCTATGATCCTTTCAATTGCAATTTCCTTGATCTGGTAGTCAGTTATATTATAAAAATCATGGGTTTCTTAACACTTAAATAAAGGCCTGTTCAGTACTACGCGGAATTCGAACAGGTCTCTACTGTGAAGAAACTTATATCTAATAAATTTGTAAAAGAGGTGCTCTTTTAAACGAGGTATTGTAATCGCTACGAGTACCTTGGACGGAATTTAAGATCAAAAGTTAACTTAGAACTAGACGTCTAAATTTTCACAAATAAGGCAATTTACAGCTATAATAATTATAATAATGAGAATCCCTGTAACTTTACTTTTTAGTCATAAATTATACTACCGTTATCCATCTGCGTAGCCTTTTCCCAACTACATATATTGGGGTCGGCTTCCAGTCAAACCGGATTTAGCTGAATACCAGTATTTTACGTGGAGCGGCTGCTTACCAAACCTCCACAACCCATTAACTGTGTAACACGGTACTTCTTGACAAGACTGGAGTCAAAGATAGACCAGAATCAGAGTCAAATTATACTACCACCACCTTTTAAAAATACCTAAATTTACCCAACACTACCTACTTTCCCCAAAAATTACTCAAAAAAAATCCTTAGAATTTTTCTGTGGATTTTTTTATTCTAATACTAACGTACCGTCGATGCAGCTGCCTGGCCCCCTCGGGACAGAAGTTGCACTCAGTGTTGGTCTCCTTCTCGGCCGTGCTGGGGTGCAGGTACTCTTCCTCTAGGGCAATGTCTTCTTCCGGAATGTAGTCCTCGAATGAATCCTCTTCCACTATCTGTTAGAGTGAAGTTTTTTTTAGAAAGTCACAGAAACAAAACTCCTTGATATTTTTGGAACAGGAACAGTGATTGTCGTTAAGATAATATTACTACTAAAGGCTTTTGAAGTGCAAGTTTTACGACTTTTGGATATTGATATCTAGGTAGGCCAGTAGACAGGGAAAGACAGAATTATAATTTCACGATTTCAGTGGCTAGTCTCCTGGCAGATAGAAAAAAAAATGTTGCTATCTTCACAAAACCATGACTTTACAAAATAGTGTCGTAAAGATCATTTACTATTGTTCTAAACGCAAACATGTTTTAACGAATTAATAATGTGTGTAATTTCAGTTTGAAATGTGTAAGTACCTGATTCAGTGGCTCTCTCGACTCTTCGTCCTCCGATGCTGAATTGTCACCACAGTCGACGTTGCATTCCGCACCCGTCATACTTTCTGGTCCTGTAAATAATACACGGAGTTTTAAGTTTTAATGACTGTTCTTACTTGTTCCACTGTCCTAGTTATCCCTAATTTTGCCAAGGTTTCATGATATGTGTTTTTCAAAATGTTCTTTATGCCAATACTTCATGTGAATATTGGCTCATTGGCCCATCACTCTTCTATGTCATAAACTGGACATAATACCACATAATAATAAAACTAATATTGGTCAGACAGGGGACATACACCTTTTACAGTTGTAGGAAACCTCTTTTTTATTTCTATATGCTGTAATAGAACAAAGTACAATAAATTATATAATAAATAATAAATAAATAGTTCTGTACTAAGGTTGGATGTACTTTCATCGTGCATACAGGGACAACTGTCGGTTAGGGCCCCATTATAGTAGACATGTCTAGCGGGGCCTCTGCGAGTTGCTTTCGGCCCCTCGTACGCCTACCATAGGTCCGGGACCATAGGGCCCCAAAATTATCATTAACAAAGATACGATATAAAAACAAGTCCTCACCTCTATTCCTAGTCAACGTGGAAGTCTGCGACGATATAACGGTAGACTCATCAGAGCTCTCATCTCTCCTCATACACCTGAAGCTCAGCACGTTGTACCACTTCTGAGATACGGAGTCCGGCTCGAAGTCTGCCAGGCTCACTTGAGCGCAACCCTGCAGGGTACACATGTAGAGTTAGTTGGAGTTAGGGTCACAGGGAAAGGTAATAAGAGGTAAAGAAGGTCAGAAGGTAATCGCTCTCGCCTTGTGGGGTATTCACATGGCACTCAAGACTGTTAAGCCGAATACTCGAATTTGGCTAGTTGTCATCATTTTAATATTTTTGGAACTTGTCTTGTTGAATTTAAAACAGATTTTTTTTGCCAAATGTTATTTTTTGGCAGCAAATGATGTTCTTATCTAAAATTTCATGTTCTGCAATAAGATGTGACGTGTTTTTTATTTGGTTCATTGTCTGATGATGACAGAAAATTAGTGATGAATATTTTGAGCTGTGCTTTTTTTTCTTGTGTTTTCGTACAAGCGGTTGTTGATGATGCGGCTAGTAATCGGAAGTTTCTAATGGATTTACCCGTCAGTCATACATATTTTTTTCGAAGTAATAAAGTACCTACGTAGGTAACTAACAGTTACAAGGCGCCTGTAGATGATGACATGGCCAATTGAAACTTTTGTCGAAATAACAAAGCAGGCGATACTCACAAGGCACTCATTCCCAGCGGTGAGGTTGACCTGCAGCGTGGCGGCGCGCAGAGCCCGCGTGCCCGCCAGCGGCGCCTTGTGCGTGTGGCGCCACGCCAGCGCCGCGCCGCGCCACGCCGCGCCGCACGCGCCCCACGCCACGCCGCACCCGCCGCCCACCACTAGCGCGCAGCGTACGCCTCTGTGGAGGACAGGCTTATTAATATTATAATATATAATATAATATATCCTGGGACAACTCACACACGGTCATCCGATCCCAAACTAGGCAGAGCCTGTACTATGGCAACCAGACAACTGATAAACATACTTATATATTTCTAAAAGGAAAATATGGTGAAAGGCAATGGATTGCGACTTCTTAGGTTTAAAAGAGGTAGTAGTAGCAAAATAATGCGCGCGGATGGTGGCGCTGCTTCAAATTGCAGCCCTATTTAAATATATATCCTTATTTAAAATGATACTATACGTAACTGAAATTGCAATAAAAATAATTAACTAGCTAGGTATGATTAATGTACTAGATTATATTAATCAGCATACTTATTAACACGTTTAGTTCCAATTTCAACCGCGCGCAAACTTATCGAACGCGCTCTATCAGCAATGTGACATTTCGATAGAACTTTTTTTAAAAAAAAACGTTGCCCCTCTCTAGGGATTTCTCCTGTATCGTGGATGCGTTTACAAACATTCTAAGTCACATACACAAATAGCCAGACCCGGAACAACTATCTGTAGGCCATACAAATATTTGTTCCGTGCGGAAATCGAACCCGCGACACGCAGCGCAGCAGTCAATCACTCAACCATATTTTTTTTTTAATATTTGAGTATCACAATCGCCTTGCTAAGGCTTATAAAATGGCACTGGCTAGATGTTAAGGTCTTTATTAACAATTGATCCGCTTGCGGACAAGAGAATTTTTTTTTATTGTAATACAGCCAGAAGTACTGTGAAAAGATGCATAAAAGTGTTGTTAACTTTTTGCTTAACCCTCAGTCACTTTTCCAGTTAGTGTTTGTGTATCTTCCATTGCTGTAATTGTGCATTGAAGGGAAGTGAAAAACACGTCATACTAAGCCAACGTCATACAAAGCATAATCTTCAGCTAACTACACAACTTGCTATTTTTGTAAGAAATTTAGTGTAATAGAGAGAAACTATTTAAATTGCACAAAATGTTGTCGCAGGGAAAGGGGTGGTGCCAGGGTTGCGGAATTTGTTCAAAAGAGTCACCGCGGCCCTGGAAAACAAAGGGCTTTAGAAGGAACACGGATGGGTTTTAGTCAGTAAGAGTCTGACACGCCCTTCCGCTCCACCCAGAGCGGAAGAAGTCATTTGATTATTTCCCATCTTTAAAAAAAAAAAGGGCAAGGAGTGGAAATGGTCACGAAAACCACTGAAGGCGTTAGGAATAATGTGTAACTGAACATAATTCCTTAAAAATATGTCATAAGCGAAGTCATTAAATCCTTTAGTAGAACTTTTTATACAGAATTTTATGTGAAAACTAAACTTAACGCTGTATTCCCTTCATACTAAGCGGTTGGTCAATATAACCCGAGTTATAATAAACGGTTTTCGCTGTTTATTAAACGTGGATGGATGGACAGGGAGAGGGAGGTCAAATAAAAGATGGATGGATTGTATTAGGTGTGATATGAAAGAAAAGGAAGTTAGTGATAGCGTGACGGCTGACAGGACAGAATGGAAGAAAAAAACGTGTTACGCCGACCCCAAGTAACATGGGATGAGGGCAGGAAGATGATGATGGAAGGATAGATAATAAACATTAGAAATAGCTTTCTGTACCTATTTGGCAACTATTATTTACTTGTATTTTTTTTTTTTTGTATTTTGTGCATTTGTTTGATTTTCTTAGACCTAACAAGTTCTAAAAGTGTAGATGCCTTAATAATAAAGAAAATGGAATTTCAAGCTAAATCTTCAGAACAAATTCCTAATCACAACCTCTCTTTGCGCAGTCAAGAAGAAGAAAGTGGTGCTAATCTTTTGAACGCCAGAGCCTAAACGCATCGGCGTGCCCCCGACGCCAAGCTACAAATTCGACGTATGTTTTGTCACATATTTATGACGTTTGGCGTACAGGGCACGCGCTTGCTGGTCACGTATATGTGACACTGGCGTTTAAAAGGTAAATTAGTTTTAGATTATTCCTCCATTTTGCTGAATCAGTATAAAAATACCTACAGAAGGCGCCTAGATTACAGTCAATTGATAAAACGATCATTCAGATCGATGCACGATTGCGGACATCGATCGATCACTGACTAGGCACTTTTTAATCGACTGGTCGCCATCATTCGACCGCACCCTTATAAGAAGCTTAGGTTATCAACATCACACCATTCAAATTCTTGTGTAGAATGGTGTGATATTCTGTTAATGATTCAGATATATAAATGATATACTTATTAATGATGTCGAAATTATAGATAATAAGAAATAACTAACACTTGTAATACAATTTTAGGATGTAGGTAATAAACATCTATATTACTACTAGGAACAATTTGATTTATTGTTCCTGCTTTTATTTATTGTTTCATAAAAGACTTGCAACTAATATTCAAATTGAGTAATTTGAATATTAGTTCCTTCTACTAGAATGATCTCTTATAATTCTACTAATATTATAAATGTGTGTTTTTAAGTTTGTGCAACAATCAGGCAAAAACGGCTGAAGGGATTTAGATGAAATTTGACACACTTATGGTGCATATCCTGAAATAACTACTACTTTTTATCCCGGAAATACGTCTCCTGGAATAATATCTAGGAGACTAGTTAAGATATTTTAGTGATTTATGTTAATAATGATGTAGATACTAAAGAGAATGTAAAATACTTACACTTGGGTGCCAATATCAATGAACAACGCGTGCAGGTTGCGCGCGCGCAGGATTCCTATCTCCAACGCGCTTTCTTCTACACAGTAGCGCAATTTGATCTCAATTTGGGCACTGTTCACTGCAAAAAAAAAAAAATATTAGAATGACGTCAAATACTAAAACAAAAACTAAATTAATGAACAACTTTTTATCATAGATAGTGAAGAAAAGTGCAGTCATCGACAAAAATGTCTGGGACTTTTTGATGTTTTTAAAACATCTTTTGAAATTCTGTCAACACTGATCAATGAAAATTTAAAGTAGAACATAAGAGTAGGTACCTATTCTACCAAATATCAAACTGATAATTGCCACGAGGGCCTAATACCCAATTCTGTATTCAACGAGTAAATGTTGCCCAAATCCTCGAAAACAACCCCCAAGGGCACATCTACCTAAGAACAATACAAATTACCTGCCAAAAATCTTTGCATGATCTTCAAGCAAAACTGATCCTTATACTCCATTATCATACAACAGAAACTTCACCCTATTCCTATTGTTATAAAGTATAAAATGTCTTACCAGCGTTAGAAGGATCGTTGGCCGCCTGCGCCGCCTCGAACACACCAGAGTCGCCTGCCACTGATTCGTCGCTCACTGCCGCTGATACTGATCTAGTGTTTGTTCCTGTAAATATAACGAAACATTGTTACATGTAAATATTTTTCACCGGAAAATTGCAAACGCCGTAATATTGTAATATATCGCGTGAAATTGTAAACTATTTTTTTTAAATAAGACAAGGATATATTGGAAACTATGGAATTTGGATGGGATTTATTGTATATGTCACCGAAAAATTGCAGACAGCAGCCGTAGGATTGTAATAAAACTTGATTAGATGAATATTTATCGATATATTATTAAAAATTATGCAGGGGTTTTCGGGGGCGATAAATCGATCTAGCTAGGTTTCATTTTTAGAAAACGATTACCAAAACAAAAATCGGTCATCCAGGTACTTATTATTGTTTCAGCTACAAGAAGAGGAGAGTTAAGATAATTTCACACTTACCACTAGACGAGGGAGTTCTGGGCGAGGGTGGTGGAGGCGTCTCTGATATGGGCGATAACGGCTCGCTCGGCCGCCCGGGGCCTTGCAACTGTACTGGAACTATACAAACAAACATTATTGTTATATACACTCGTCGTGCTTACAGCTAAGGAGTGGAATTCCCTGCCGGAGTCTGAGTTTCCTGAGCTACAACCTGGGGGTCTTCAAGTCAAAAGTAAATAGGTTAATTCTAGGCAAGTCTGCTCCATCGTCGACCACTTTCCATCGACAGGATTACGGTCAAACGGGAGCTTATATTTTTTTTTATTTTTTATTATTATTTATTTATTTCAGACAACATAGTCCATACATTCACACACACAAACAACAACAAACAAAATACTTAAAAATGAAGTGGATTTCTAGTCTCTGTGGACGTGTCTTTCAACGTCAGTAATAGTGCAATAGTTAGTCAAATTACAGCGTGTGGAAACCGATGTCAAATATTCTAGTAGTGGATTACGCCCCACTCCCTATCACACAAGCCCGCAACACATTCCCAATCAATGCAACTCCTGAGAGCCAGAATCAACAGTGGCGACCACCAGAAAAAACGCCGAGTCAATGAAGCTCGACGCGTCCCGGAGAAACGATTTAACTGTCTTGGATCCCGCAACGAAATTAATCAGAAAAGTAAAGCGTAGGAGTAGGAAAAAAAGAGTCCCAGTAGTGGGAAAGGAAAGCAAAACCAATATCAATGACAAGTCTTAAAGTCATCAAAATAATAAAATTGTAATTTTTTGTTGATAGTGCTATTGATAAAAACTTGAATCACTACTTAATCAACATGCATTATTTTTTTATCTGTTTACAAAACTGAATCTCGAATCGATACCAGGCAGAAATAAAATAACACTTACTCGTAGCAAGTCCTGTTACTTCATTCAGTCCAGTGGCGACACCTATCCGCATTTCTGCTAACTTCTCTTCTAACTCTCTCTGTTGCCGTCTCTGCCTTTCCACCTAGAAAAGAAAAAAACATTGATAACTCTTTAGGTTTCCGAACCCAAAGGGTAAAAACGGGACCCTACTAAGACTCAACTATCCGTCTATCTGTCACTAGGCTGTATCTCATGCACCGTGATAGTTAGATGGTTGAAATTTTTACAAATTATGTATTTCTGTTGCCGCTATAACAACAAATAATAAAAATGAAATAAATTTTAAAATGAATCCCCATACAAGATACACGTTTTTTTCGGGTTATGTACGAAACCCTTCGTGTACAAGTCCAACTTGAACTTGGCCAGTTTTTTAAATGACGGTCTAGTTGTGGGAATTGCTTGAACAATCTTTGGCATCAGGTGGCAATTCTCGTAGTTTTAAGGAGCAGTCGCATCTTAGTCGCAAATAAAAATAGAAAATACAAATTTTTGACAATGACTGTCACTGAGATGGTATTGCGACATGAATTTTAATGTTTTTACAAGCTTTTATTTAACCTGCACTGTTCGTATGCAAGTTGTCCGTCAAAATTTGCAAACCATTTTGCGACCATTAGTTGGTATCTGATTGAGCTTAAATTTTGTATACACCTTTAGTTCTGGTGACGATACAATGTGCAATAAATACTCAATATTGTCGTAATTTAAATATGGCCACCGCTCCAAGATGGCGGATTCCATATTTTTTCACAATCCCCTCAATATGGG
Source organism: Mamestra brassicae (assembly GCA_905163435.1). Classification (NCBI taxonomy): domain Eukaryota; kingdom Metazoa; phylum Arthropoda; class Insecta; order Lepidoptera; family Noctuidae; genus Mamestra; species Mamestra brassicae. The sequence goes on along the minus strand of LR990989.1, from coordinate 10,763,013 downwards.
TATCAAACAAAAGGGCTTAAAGAGTGGAAAACAATTAAAAGCTTGTCTAAAAAAAATATGCGAAACTAGCCTCTGATCACGGCCACCATTTTTGGCTTTAAAATTAACTCTCAAACATGACTTTACTTCGAGCATATCTTACTACTCTACGCCTTCAATGGCGGAAACATAACAGTGACGAATTCTGCCGTACCAACCTTTCTTCTATTTATAAACATTTTTATTACAAGTGTAATGGTTATGTCATACAAGTATACTTTCTCATATAAACACACGACATTAGAATGACAACAAATAAATATTAATCTCGTCTATTTACCGTTCGTAAAGTGAAAGCTAGTGACAGGGCAGCCTGGGGCGTTTAGTGTGATTTAGCAAAAAACATTTGATAATTTTGTAATTTGGCTGTTGCATCTTTGAAGTTGGCCAAAATAAGTATTCGACACAAAAAACTAAAGATTGTCGGCTAAAGATTGTCATGTGATATAAATCTGTATAATACACTTTTCACCCTTATTCATTAAAGATATCGACTGATTATTATGATATTATACTCCTATCTAGACAATTTCAGAATCTGTTTATTCAGTAGGTAGGTATGAAAAAGAGCATTTTGAAATAGATTTTCCGCCCCTTATTCCGAAACTACGAAAACCTACAGGATTTATGACCATGTGGTATTTTCTGCGACAACTTGATTTGAACCATAAAATTTAAAATAATAAAAATAATTTTAAACTTGAAAGGAATTTCTATAAAGCACTTCATAGTGCGTCTTGTATTTCTGATAAAAGTAGAATCCTTCGCATAGCGAACATTCAAGTCATCACTGCATTGCGACGCCGACAGCCAACGTCACAGTCTTAGAAACGTCACACTCAATGCGCGTACGCCGTGTGTACACCTCAACACACATTGGTCACACTGCGGCAAAGTATTGATACAACAGTGACGAACACCGTCAAGTGTGTACAATCGTGTGTCAATTACAATCACACACGCTTTCATCTTTAAGGTTAAGAAAAGGTTGTTTACGTAAAACTTGGATAAATATTTTGGTTTGGGTATTTTTTGCTGGGTTGATGTACTCAATCTTCAAAAAAAAATTTTTTTTTTGAATTTCTATATCTGACTTCGGCAAGGTAGACAACCTTTCGGAGCATTGAAATGATAATACTTCTTCTATTCTTTTTCTTCGTATTAAAATTTAAATTGCATGCCACATCTCTTAATCCTCCCATGTCACTTTGTTATTCTTTTCTCCTTTATTTCATTGTTGCTATCTAATACGAAAAACGAATACGAAACATATTCTGTCCATTACGTGTACGCATGAAGAAAAACATCATCAGGGCGTAGTGCGACGCGCACCTTTCTAACATTTTTAACTTTTCTGTTTGGGTCCAGTCAGTTGAGTCATTAAAACAATCCACCTTTATAATTCTGCTGTCAACTTCCTCCATCTCACTGCTGATTTATTTGTGTCACTATTTTTGGTGTACAATAAAGTATATTTTATCTATCTTACATACTTCTTATAAATTTCTTACACAAGAGTAGAACAACATACCTGGTTATAAGACGGTGGCGGCGGCGGTGGACTGGCAGAAGAAAGGCTACTTCTTGGAGACAAGGAAGGCTGGGAAGGAGAACTGCTGGCCCCAGGAGTGGCGCTTTCCGCGTTGTAACTGGTGCCGCGGAGTAACCTGGTGAAGAGGATTAAGATTAGAACGATATACTGTCTTCATAAAGTGGCTGCTAGAGGCTGGAAGGAGTAGCCGAGGATCGAGCTAATTGGACTATGTTCAGCAATGGACTTTAAGATGATGATTCGATGAAATCTACGAAAATTAATTATCAATGTATAGAGTACAGCACGCGGGAGAACACATCAGAGTTTTAAAAATACATAAAGACGAATACAGAACTTCTTCTATTTTTGAAATCGGTTAACTAAAGTCTTTAGACAAGAGACGGCGATCTACAAAGCTATCGTTTTTTTTTTCTAAAATGCTATGTCCCATTATTCCAACATATCACTGGCTCTTTGAAATTGACGACATTCGACAACGTTCGAATAAGTCAAATACACGAATCTGCTAGTGCGCTTTCAAAGTATGACAAAAACAATAGCTAGCAAGTATGTCGAAACTTGTATCAGTTAACCTTACATAGGAAAAGCGAAGATATGCTTTGTAATGATTTGGTAATCCTTAGAGAAAGTAACATTGCACTACGCAATCCTTTTAAGGCTGCGCTAGCAAATATTTGGACTGAGAAAGTAGAATCGAATTCAAGAAAGTTTAAACCATTGTCCGAGTTCAAACTAAAATCATATTCCTACTTAATAAAGGTCCTAAATCGAGAAATTAGCATAGACTTATCGCATAAATTCACTTGATGTATCGCCAAACGTGTTGATAATAATTTACTTTGACGTTTGAATGGGGAAAAGTATTTTGCACTAACCTTTCAACTCTTCGATGCAAATCGACCATGTCAATGGGCTTGTCAGCCGAGAATGACGTCGCTATTTGCGGTCCACCGTAGATATCGGTAAAACTGATGCCCGAGCTTAGGGAGCCTTTACTACTGGCTGTAGAAAGGGACCCTAAGCTTGAACTGCTTGAGACAGACAGCGTACTCGCTGATAGCGTCTTCAATTGTCCTTCTAACGTCGTCATTGATGTTAACGCGTCTTTCAACTGTTGCAGTAACAGTTGCTTCTCTTCGTGTAACCTTAATCGGTCAGCAATGCACTTGTTTGACATTTCGAAGGCGTTTTTCAAGTCTTGTTCTAATCTCTTGCATTCTGTTTGGATTTCCGTCATCTCCTGTTTAGATCTTGTTCTTGGAGTTATACTCCTTAGTTCTCTAAGCAACTGTTCCTTCTCTTGGAAGAGTAAGAGTCTATCTTTATCGGATTCTGCTTGTCCAGGTTGGACCTTGTCCTCTAAATCAGCAAGTTGCTGTTGTATTTGTTGTATTCTCTTCCTTGCTTCGTCGTATTGTAAACGAACCCGCGCCATTTCTGCTAGTCTCGTGCCAATGGGAACTAAATCAGCACAGAGGTCTGTTTGGGAGGCAGTGCTTAGTTTCTCTTGTGGGAGGGATAAGGTTGACAGATCTGGTGATGCGTCCCCAAGTTGCAGTCTCGTCAAATCGTCTTTGAGTTTGGCTAACGACTGCATAAGATCTGCCCTTTCCTTCTCTCCGGAGGTGAGAGATTTCTGAATGTTTTTCAATTCAGTCATGATTGCTTGAGCTTCAGTAATATTGTAGCAGCCCTGTTGGGCACTGATCTTTTGCTCCACTCTGTAATACAAAAAAAAATAAAAATAAATAAACATCCTGGTAACGAACGATTTTAATTCACACCAAAATATTTGTAATCTTATTACAAACCTGTCCAAACTTTTGATGCCATGCAAAACAACTGCATCTTCTTTTACTTACCTGAAGTTGAAACATTTCTATGGTTCTCCTAATTTAATTTCGTCACCATACTCTCAGCCTTCCAAGGAACCCGTCACCTCCCTTCCCGTCTGTCTTCACCACCTAAAACCTAAAGCAATCGCACACAAGCATACTAACTCTGCAAGCGTATCAACTCCACGGCGTGCGCTGGCGACCTCAGCTCGGGCTTGCCTTAGCTCCTTGCGAAGTTGGGCCACCCGGCCGCGGGCTTGCGTGACCTCCGACCTCAGAAGCTCTGGGTCGTGCCGGGAAGTGGTTGACGTCGTTGTCATCGACGTCGTTGATGAACACACTGTGATGAAGAGAGTAGCTAAACGTTAGGACATTTGGCAGCTATATTTGCGGAGGAAAAGATTCAAGACCAAAAATAAAAAACAAAAAATTTAATATTATTATTCTAATACTTCTAATGAATCCAACTTGGGTCCTTTAAACCTAGTTGATATTGACTATTTTTAAGTGGCAGAAAAAAAATCTTGTAAGCGTTTTCTTTGTTAGTGTTTGTTGTCCCACTACTGAGCCCTCCCCTGTCTTCTAAGGCCAGTCTATCAGCGTATTCTAAGCGTAAAGAAAAGATAAACTAATTGCTGCAATCAAAGCAGAGAACAAACAAGATCTACAAATAAAATAATGCCGTCGGGTGGACTATAATAAAATAAAAAAATACGTTCAATAAACAGACACGGAGCATAAACATTAAGAAGCAAGTTTTTGCGATAAAATGTGGACACTATCTATGGAATCAGATAAAAATAAAGCCTACACATACACTTTGGCTTCATTGGAAAAAAAAACTTTATATTGAAACGCGTGTACACGCTTCGGGGGAATTGTATTTGACATAAATATTAGTATCGCTCTAAACAAAAATAAAAGTGATTTATCGATTTTGTTCTAAAGGTTCCGTACAAAACATTTCTCGCTAAGATAATAAATGTACTTAGTAAGCAAAGCATAATAGTCGTTGATTGCCTAACAATAAGGGACCCAGTACAGGTAGAATACTTCTATTTAAACTATTGTGCAAAGTTGTTTCGTTTTCCTCACAGCGTAACTCGCGACGGATCTCTAATAAAATAAGAGGAGTACAATCGGCAGAACGGGGCAAAAATGATTATTTTCAATTTATCCACATACCGTTCTTGAGCATATGCAAACGTATTAAGTACTTCTGTAATGTTTACAATTTACTATCTGGATCAGAATACGACGATGGTAAGCTATTTAAGCTCTACATTTTATTAATTTAAAGAGCTTCGGTCGATGTACTTGACGGTTAATTGGCTTAGGTTCTCGGAAAGTGTTTTCCATTAAACCGAATAACAAAGCCTCGTATTTTTTAAGTTTCACTGCCCTGAACTGTTACTAGAATTAGATCGAATACCTAAATTTTCCAAACATTCCCGTTAAAAAATCATCTTGATTTAATTATTGAGGAATGGTCACTTTCCATCAGGCGTGATCGAGGTAAAGAGTAACCTCGATCACGCCTGATGGAAAGTGATGGATGAGGTCTATGATGCGGCGAGGGTGCCTAGATCTTCCGTCTTGCTTTGAAGGTAGACTGGTTATATGTGAAATGTACAGTAGACGCTGGCAGAGAATTTCAACTAGACCTAAGAAAGCTCTTCAGCAGATATGATTGGTAAGTTTAACGCCATACTGGCCATCAAAACTAGACTTTATTTATAAATAAAGGGACCATCGTATATTAATTATGAACGTTTAGTATAAAGGTATGCTTACGACTAGTCCTAGAGGCTGCGAGCGTGGAGAGCGCATTGTTCAAGTGCTTGTACTCATCCTGGGCTAAACACAACCTCTGCTTCTTCACATCGTACATCTCCTTCTTCGCCTGTGGACAAAAAGAGACAGAACTAAACAAAACATTCCAAGATACAATTGAAGCGATGCAGTTTCTTTTATGGAATATAAGAGGACGTTAAAGTTCGGCACGCAGGTAGCTTTATAAGTCAAGAAAACTTTGAAATAATGTCTTTAGTTTTGCTGTCCAGTTTACTGAAGAGTATAAACTTATCCCAAAGGTATTACCATATTTTAATAACTGGATACATTATCGCATGATAATATAAGTAATAATGAGAACGATTACTTTCGGACTTGAAATTCATGTGGTACATACACAGTAAGTACATACAGTGTTTTTTACATAACCATCTGTGCTTTTGTTTTTTTTTTAAGGTTACGATCGAAGTGTGAATTAATAATTTTTAGACGAAGTATATTTGTATACCTAGGTAAGACAAAAGAAAAGTAGGTTTCTCAAAAAAAACGAGTTGTATTAGGAAAATAACTGAAAACCAATAAACTAAAACAACATCCTGGTTTAAACCTAACCCACAACAGTATCCTACTGCCCGAATACCAACGCTATATTGGCCAATCCATCAGTCAATCTATCAGATTTGAAACATAAATTAAGAAGACTTATCTACGCGGATCTTAAAGTGCCGTACAAATTAATATTGCAAATCAATTCAATTTGTTTGATTTGCATCAAGCAACCGAAAAGTGGTGGACTCAACCTCTGGCTATAGTCGGATCCCAATGTCATCGTGAAATTAGAAATAGAAGGTTCCACATACGTCCCACCGGCTAAAATCAATTTTGGCAGCTGTAATCATGTGCCTCTTTAACTTCATCAATAATTTCTCTAAGAGGAAAATACTGAGCTCATTTGATTAAAAAAGGGTACATAATTATGTTGATGACTTGGTCAGTGAAGTTTTTGTTGGTAACATAAAAATTGATTGAATTACGAGACAAAGCTGAATATAAAAACTTAATTATTTTGCTACTGGTGCTCAACGATGATCTACGTCATCTTTTCTAACTATAAAACGTTTGATCGACTGTGAAAAATTCTTCAACTTGCTCACAAGTGTAGAGATGTATACGGTTAAAAGTACCTACACCTTAAAAGTGTTACCTGCCAGTCATCTTTCGACAGCCCGATCAATATTTAACAGAATCGTAAAATATAGTGTAACCAGCTAAAATAAACTTAGTTAAGCTATCTGCGTGTTGGACAATACGCAAATCTAAAAACTTTTCGCATAGCAAAATCTTACTATTCAACTTAACATTTGTCAGAAAATATTTGTTTAAGACATGTACTAGAATACGTGCATCATAAAAAGAATAATGGAACGTAATAATGAACTGAGAATTCTTAAAGATAAAGTAAAAATCGCAAGTCCGTACGAAATTCATCAAATCACATACAAAATTAACGAGTCATTAGATCAAAATACCGAAACACGCATTTTTTGCTCGCAGCAGCGTTAAATACGGTATTATAAGTTGGGCAATGACTTTTTTAGTTTGGAATCCGTGTAAAAACACCTTCGAATCATCGTACGGTTATATCCTGTTCTGTAAAAAATCCCAATTAAATTACTATGAGCATTGTGTTCGAAGGAATGACGTCAAATGCTAGGCGTAGTGTGAGCATATTTTGAGTGGAAAAACAAGTGACATTTACGGTGAAAAGTCGCAGCGATCCATTGAGCCTGCATGCTTGCTGCAGCCGACTCCAGGTGTGCGGCGGACACTGCGGGAAGGTTCCATTCCTGCTGAGCACCTGCGTGGCCACATAACCTTGACCTTCGTAGTACGCCACTTCGGACACAGGCACTAAACGCACTTCCGCGGAACGTATCTGACGCACTGACAATATGTTTTCGTAAATAGCTTCGTCCTCTAGGTTCTGACCTTCAGGGCAGAGCCGGTAGCCGAACTCGCGGCTGATCTCGTCAAGGTTAGCGTACTCGGGGCGCTTGCGCATCTCGTCTATGTTCTGGTACTGGGGTTCGTTGCGCACTCGCAAGCCGGCGGGGCGGACGGACGAGGGGTCGACGCGGACGCCGTACTCGGGAGGCTGGCGGACCATGCGCGCAAGTTGGCGGCTGCCGAAACAGCCGCGGCACCAGGTGTGCGCGCGCCCGCGGACCGTCTGCGTTTCGGGCTCAGGGGGAGGCGGCTGGGACCACATAGTGAGCGCTCGCCGCAACGGACACATCTTAACCCCCAAAAGGGCGCGCGTCGACTGGCGCGGGCGCGCGGTGCTCGGATGGCGCGCAGTGGAATGCGCCCGCGCCGCCGAAAGAATGCAATCTCGGGCGCATTTCGGAGGTCGATCTCTCCGAAGGGCCGGGGTCCGCGGGCGCTCCCGCCTCCCGGGCCGCGGCCATCTGTCGTAATAAGTTCGTCGAAACGAAACGCGCGGCCCGCCGAGGTGTCGGCGCGCGGCGACGCACTAACGGACCATCTCTGACCTCATCCCTTCACGCGAAATCATTCACACAATTTTGCTGTTTCCATTTTGAATTAATTTTATTTTTATATTATTTTTCGTAGCCCAAGATTTGTCTTTGTCCAAAGGCAAAGGTAATTCGATCGATCAGGTGAATCGATCCAAAACAGGACCAAATCATTGAGATCCGATTTAAAAGAAAATAATAAAACGTTATAAAACAATTAAGAGAGTCATTTCTACTAAAGTCAAGAAGAAATAATAAAACATCCGCTAACTCCTACTTAATTTCCTATTTCTGCGTCATAAAACGTCAACACTTTATGTTCTCAGTAATAGCAATAAAGTGGCAATCCTAAACGTAACAGTTGTTTAATTATTCAGAATCAGCTTAGGCTCGTTAACTAGGCGGCGATAAACAATCGTAATCACAGCAATCCTCGGATGGCCGCGGCGTCAACAGCGCGGAAGAATGCAAAAAAAACGAGCAATTTCACATGTGACACTGGCTATGTAGCGGTCACGCGCTCACACTATTTAGCGCGAGATTTTCTCAGATTTTCCACGTAATCAATTTACATGGTTTAATGGCGGTATGCGAGGGAGGCGCGGAGGGGTCTCAGGGCGCATCTGCCGGCTGCAGGTAGACGCGCACATTTTTGTTCCGGAATTCCTTTACACGCATTTGCAATCCCGTCCCGACTCGGAGCCTTCGTATTGACCCGAAGTTCGGAAGTAAGAAAAAAAATTAAAAGCAAGTGAATTCACGTAAAGTGTTTTTCGACCGATGCAGCCTGCAGCTATTCTCACGCTGGTTTGATGGAATAAATAGCTCGCATTTTTTCTAGCTAACTAACCGCAAAATTCTAAAGCCACACATGTGCGCGCATGTTTGATTTTTCAACAGACACGCGAACACGTTGTTCTGCAATGTGATTTTATGTAAAACATGTGGATATCATACTATGAATTGAATACAATGCAAATATTTTAAAAATGTTCTTCCATAACTTCCAACACCTACATTCTTGTTATTCCCTTTTGTCTCGGGAGGTATTAAAATTCAATGTTGTGCAGTATAAACCGCAGTTAAATATAACGCTCCGTCAGCAAGAGCTACAAAATAGGCAATTTAATTTATAAAACTCGATGTTAACGAGATGATGGTCTACAGGCAGGTAATTTGGCACAGTGCCTACATTCCATCGTGCGGTATGTACGACTAATAGCACCATGTGTTTTTTGCTAACAAATACCGGTAAAATTTCAGGTAATGACGAAAATAACACGGTTAATGTATCTGAGATAACTAGTCTCAGCACTGAAGTCAAAATTCATAGGAATTCTGTTGGTGGACATGAAGATTCAAAAGCATAGAACAAAATTAGTTTGAGTCATCAAATTGTTGATGAAATAATGATAGAAAAGAATTAGATTCCTTAAACTCAATTTCTTATTGATGTACATTTGCGAATGAAATATGTATTTTAATAATACTGAAAAGTAGAACTCGTTTAGGAGAAAGCTTCGACTCCTTGAAATTGGTTGTGGCATATTATCAATCTATTAACTTATTTTCTACCAATCAAAAGCTCCCTGCGATTTATGATCTCGCCTTTTGATCTTCAACTTTTTGTTGTTTGACTGAAAATAAACTGAAAATACTGTTTCGTGTAGAATTTATGAACAAATATATTGTGCCTCATGTCTATGTCCCGGCTATGTAAGATTAAGCTCCATACAAAAGCTCCGTGCGAGGTCATTTTATTTCCCATGCTAAAGCCAGAATCTGGATAAAGGCTTTACTGGAATTGTTTTTAATAATTATTTTCTTATTGTTGGAATCTGTAAGTTTGCCGTGGGGGTTTCTAGTGAGAGCATCTGCCTCCCTTGGACCGGTTGCTTTTCGACTCACTCTGCCATACTTGCCTCTCTCTCTTTCTTACACAAGTTTACTTATAGAGCTGTCCTTATCACACCTGCAGCCTACGGAACTAATTTTACGTCTTTTTCGTCTCGTTGGCTATCTGCTGTAAACGACCGACACATTCGAGTTTTCTTTCTCTCTCAAAATGTTGCATTATTTAAATACCAATCAATTATTTACAATATTGTATTATCCTCTACAACACCAAAATAACAATTAAAATAGTACTTCCTAATTTTTAACATGGCTACATAATTATTTTAATTAAATCCATCTAAACCCAAACATAATTTTCGAATTAGTACGGATATTTTTTTCTTCATTAAACATTCAATCATTGTTCACGAAGCACATCTTACGACATTTTAAAGTTGAAGGTACAAAGTAGAAGGCTAGATAATGTCTGTTCATATCCAAAATTCAAGCTGGTCCGTGGTTCCAAGTTTTGTTTTTATTACGTTCGGATGGCGGCCAGAGCGGCCGGGGGCTTGGATGCGATTAAAATTCCTGAGATACCTCACGCCCGCCTTCCCTTGGGCGCTGCGATGACCATAGACCGGACAAGCCGTGTAACTTTCCTACGCTATTGTTGCTCGGTACTAACAAATTGCTGATTTTCTGATAAAAATATACCTTTTTATAAAACAAGGTAGGAAACCAGGTGTCTGTAGCCACGCTTCAGTGTAGTTTTTAATAAAGTAGGGAAAGAATAGTGTAGCGTTGTTTTTTACAAAACTTGTAAGAAATCAATATTGCAGCAGGTTGCTCTCGATGAAAAGGCTATTGTTATGGCAGATGTGGGGAAAAAGAAGAATAAAATAATAAAAAAGATAATAAATTTGACGTTGTCTTGTCTCAACATTATAAAGGCGAAACACGCCACGGGCCTCTCTAAGAGCAATCTCCTGCAAGAAGCAAGCCCACGGGCAGGCACTGGCATTACCATATTACAGAAATTATTACCATTACAACATAATATGAAGCTGTGGTGTGACGCGTCCGACACGACTACGAAAACTGATTGTTAATATTATTTAAGAGATGGCTGATAAAAAAGAATATCTAGAATGTTCTAGATAGGTATAGTTGGAACATTAAATGAAAAGATTACATAAATGGTGTCAAATGTAATGAATCTGACGTAAAACGGTACAAGTAATTAATTAAGCAATAAAATACATTTATTCACATTATAATAAATTTTCCTTCCTTATATTGTTTACCTATTCGAAAATTACGAAAATAGAATTACTTTTGCACTAAACCTAGAAATATAAATAAAGCAATTGAAAAAAATTGCAAAAAGAGACAAAAATATAACTTTATCAATTTATATTCTTTTAGTGCAAAAGAAAAACCGAAATGCATAGAAAAACTTAAAATGTCATTTGTGCCCCGCTTAGAATTCTTCTATAGAAGAAGAAATCTTAATAGGAGACACAAATATTTCTATTGCATGTTCTTAGAAGACTGTGACTACATAGCACACCGTCTGTGGAACCATGCCAGGATCGAACTCACGACCAACTAACGGCCGGTCGAGGCTTTTACAACGCCGCTATCTGCGCTATCAACTACTTGTTGAAAATGGCCAATACATTCAACACATTATTATTATTCAATTCCACCTATGAAAATAAATTGTTGAGCTATGAATATATTACTTTTTAATAAGGCATTCACCAAAGAACTGTACTAAAAACCTACATCAGCATAATAATATTTCAATCAATACAAAGTTTAATTTGATGGACCGATCAAGTGTCAAACACTTATTATTACGGCTTTTTAATTAGCAATTCCCTGTAAAAGTTATTAAGACGAAATGTAAAATGGACAACATTAAAATCACGAGGAAAAATAAAAATACAAAGCGGCCGTAAGAGCGTGGTACAAAAAGTCATGTTACTATCAATACAACAAAAAATCAAGGACATGCATTCACACGAGTTTAATCTCATCCATCATACATACAGACAGACATTCGGACAAAGAGAAGAATGTACCGAATATTCATATTAATAAACTCGAGTCGAATGCGGTCTAGCGTTATACACGATTATCCTTCCAGGGGGAAAAGAAAAAACGATGGTAAAAAAATAATATGACAGAAGGCGGTGGAGGGGGAGGCGAGGTGCGCGGGCGCACGAAACACGCGGTTTGACGTATTCGTTTTTTACGCTCATATTCTTATTATTGGGTCCAACCGCTCCCGGTGTTACGGGCGTGGAATGCGCCATAGATTCAACTCTCGCGCAGACGCGGCAACATTTTATTTCCAATGATTTTGTATGTTTTGATTTTGAGTCAGTATAGGTACATATTTGTACGATGGCTGACGCACTACGTGTTGATAAGTAATTAGAATCCATGGAAATTACCCGACGAGAGTAACATGATATGCGAATACAAGCATTTACTTAAATTGTAACTAAGCAGCGTAAGAACTTAAACGCAAATGTTATCTATCTGATAACATCTGAATAATTTCTGCATTCGTATACGACATCTATATTCTCTATATATGTCTATATCACGTCCTTGAAATCTGCAGCTACATTGAAACGGACGCGTATGGATACGAATATATTCAAGGAATAATTTCCTTGGAACCTATCAAAGTGTAGTTCAGTGCACTCTATTACAAAATTAATTTCATAGTAAACGCCTATTACCAATTCCATAAATATTTTTATAGTATACAACCTATCAGGTTGGAACGCCAGTCCGCTGGCAAAGTGGCTATTACTAGATAATTGCACGCACTAAACTTTATGAAATGACATTCATCACTGCCCTTACAAAGAATGCATGATATTTTAACAACTAAAGATCTTTATGATAATATTTTTGATATATGCACTTAGGTATATATAAATAATGAATATGTTTTCGATTTTTCACACCTTGGTTTTTGAACAGCATGAACTCAGAGAAAACTCAGTTCAATAAATCATTGATTGGTTTCTCAAGTTAAAAAAGGTGATGGGTATTTCCCCTGTAACAGTTTTAAAGAATTTTAAGTTGTAAAGGTACAAGGTAGCAAACGGTATAATAATAACACAAATCACCCAGCACTTATTCAATAAAGAAAAAAGTTAAAAGGGAAACACACCAAACAAAAATATACGGCCAGGATGCAGATCTACCTACGACCTTCATAACGTAAACATTTCTGGAATTTGTTGAAAAAACAACAAACGAGCGAACACCCTCGTGAGAAATGGTTGAAAAAAAAAAACAGAGATCCTTTGTCGTGGATGGGAATCGTGAGTTCCAGGAATTCGCGTGCCATCCATACAATAAATACGTTTGTTCATAGCACAGGCACCGCCGTTGTGTGGAAGAACGCACCAATGACTGCTGGCGACGTAGATGCAAGGAAAAAACCGCTGGAGTTTCAATTAGATGATGAACATTCCTAGGTTTGGTTTCGTTTCGCTTTGTCGGGTTTCCTTATCACTGTTTAAAAAACTTGGAAGAAGTTTTCTAAGAAATGGGCACTGCATTATCTTCAATCTTTTGCGAGCGTTCATAATTGTATTTGTACTCGAAAGATTGATCTCCTGGAACACCGTTTCCACGATCATCAATATTGCTTAACGAAAATAGAAAAGCAACAAAATTACAATTTACTTGGAACAGGCAAATTACACTATGGGTAACAAGCTCGTAAATCACGCGTGTGCCTTTAGTAGGCAAGCACGAAGACGAACAAATGCTGTGCCCCAAGGCAACGCGTTAAGCATCCCTTTATGAGGCCTTTGTTACTGCCCACTTGCGATGTTGATAGACCAAAGATCGATCCGGGTCGGTCATACATTGACTGAGAATAAATACGTGAAAGGAGGAAATGTTTCGGATTTGTCATTGTGGAGATAATCCCAACGAAACTACACACGCGCATTCAACTGAGACTAAAAAAATAATATCAGACAGCCAAAATAAAACCGATGTTCTCTAAGACTCCCAAAAATATTATCCTTAATACAATTTTAAAGCAAGGCAACCTTAATACAAACGCGCAAGCGTAGGAAGCAAAGACCTACAAAAGGCTGCAAGAGCCAGAATTAAGGACATTCTACATGGCATTATTTGTGTTACGTTTCAAGTTTATACTTATTCATACTGCTGTACTAAATACTGCCCACATGTGCATAGCTCGCGTAACGCAAACGCGGTTAAAATACACATCATTGCGAGTGCGTGAGTCTCCTAGGTAGGGTTAACAGACAAAGAACTCGGCCTCAAAGTTCAAGTCATGCAAAAAGTTGTCACGTCTTTGTGGTTCAAAATTAACAAAATGATTTCAAAATTACAAATGTATGCTTCGGATGTATGGAAGTCCTATGGCCAAATACCTGAAATCATCTCGTCTGCATACATGGTATTTTTAACGTTTAAGAATCGATACAAAGTGACTAAAATTTAAATATTTAGAAAGAATTTCTCTGGTAACCCTACTCCAAGGTCCAGCGCGGAGGTCGTCCTGCGCGCACGCGTCTCCCGCTTCGAAAACAATCTCGGGTTACGAGCAGCCAGCTCGTGTGGGCACGAAGTACCTACACCGGGACGACACGAACTCGCCCGATTAACCTCCAGATTGATATGCTCCGTGCAAAAAATATTTGTCCGAAAATGCGGAGGAGAAACGTTCGTGAAAATATTTTCTGAGACATGCTGTATTCATGACGTGCGACACGTAGAACACATCTGATCTATCAAGTGTTTGATTACTGATATTGCATTAGTATTCTGTAAACAACGTTGAAATTGTTTTAATAGTTGCGTCTAGCCGGTGGGAATGGAACCAACGAACCAAATGTTTTTAAAACATTCTTGTTCAAGACTGCATCATGATTAATGTTGCAGACCTGAGACTTCGACTTAACAAACGGGATCGACAACCAAGTGTAATAACTCCAGATTACTGGAAAAATAGGCATGCAAATTCGTAAAATGTGAAAATGTGTCCACGTTGGTTGGGAGCGTTGGTCACGGTGCGCGCACGCAAGTTTACGACGGGTGTAACATTAGCCAGGCGGTGAAACAATGGGCGCACGCGCTGAGGTCGCTCGCCGGGTCGAGGACGGGCCGGGACAGCCTTCCCCGTCCTTCAGCCCTGCCCGCTTTATTGTACGTGTTGCTACGGCCCTATAGCCATAAGCATTTAGGCTTAAGCTGGATTTATGCTTCAGCAGTTTTAAAGCCGGTTGACACAACTCTGTAAGAACCTCCTAAGTTGACCTGTAGGGTGTTGAAAGAAGATGCAAGGCGTCATGTTCCATATTCCTACACAAATTCATAAAAAAAACGGAAATTCTAGTACAAACGTCATAAAATCAAGCTTTAGCTACTTGAAAGACAAATTGTAATTCAAATAAGTACCATTGGAAATTATAAACCCATAAGGGAAATTATAAAGTCAAAATGAAATTGTGACTCAAAAGACAGTCACGTAACAGAATAATGTCCATAATTCAATTCGTGTTGAAACATTTTAGAGTGTTAGTTAAAAATGCGACGCCCGGAGACGCATGTCATCTGTTTATGATTGGGAGGACGCATTCCATCGTTGATGCACGACCGACATGTCTTATGGATGAATACAAATAAGATAGGACACGGATTTATTTTTCTTTTTTTTATCACTTTTATGTTGACTTCGGTAGAAGTGGAATAAGTGAATGTGTCATTTCTTCTGTTATGTCTGTCACGTTAATTTTGAATGGGTTTTAGAATTGAAACAATTTAGGAATTAAGAATCCCATAGAAATAATGTCACGTTTATAACATTCATTCCCTTCATGTTTGAGTACTTACGTCTATATTTGACTTATGGTAGTTACAGCTACAGCTTTAGCTACGTTCTAATAATTCAGTTATTTCAAATCTCCCGTTAAAGCAACCCACAAAAGTTTCATCTCAGCACTTGAGGGCTCTAAAATCCAAATGTCATATACCACAAGTCTCATAGTTTCAACTACTGGTACATTTACGTCACAGGAGGGCCCGGCTCTACATACCGCGTCAAACTTGTTTTATTTTTATGACAGAGATTTAAAAGGACAATGTGTTTCGACTACTGAGTTACGCTGAGATTAGATAATATTAAATGATCCTTTGTGTAAACTACATGCTCCTAAATTTTATTCTTTATGGCTATACCGTGTAAGTTGTTATCAATAAGTTATGATGTTGACTGTGTAATCTTATTAGGAATTTGGAGATTAAAACTTTAAAAGGTTGCACGGTGTTTGGAAATATGAGATGAATATTTTGATGAATATTTTATGTTTGTGACTATATACCTTGAGTAGCTTCTACCAACACAAAATTCAAAACTAAATTTACGCTCTAAATGAGGTTTAGTATCCATCCATTATTCTAAGAATACGAAGGCGCCAGTTCATCTCTACTAATCTATATTTAATAAGCAACGTAATTACACAATTTAAGAGATAGTAACATTACATAATTAATTACCATTTCACATTTTGTTCAATAAAGAACAGATAAAAAGTCTAACTTTCACTTTGCCATAATGGCAGATCATCAAAGGCCTCTGGTTAAAGAAATACGTAGCCTAGAAAAATTGGAGTATCACAGACACTACAAGAAACAATATCTACAATACTAATCATATTTTCAATGAGGGAAATCTTCATTTCTATTTATGTTATACCAACGAAATATCAAAATAATCGTATGGACCAGCGTGACCTTTAACGGCGTACGGCTTTGACAGATGGTGTCATTAACTGCACCGGCCTATGCGCACGGTAAAAAAGAAAAACATTTTAAAAGTTAGGAACCCGTCTATAATTATAATGAAGCATGAACATCGGGTCAAAAGAGTGTGGTAATGTCACTGGTTTAAAATAAAACGTATGGAATGTTTATCAAGAGAATTCTTCAGTTTACGACTGGGGATGGACTTGAATGTTAAGATAGGGGTAGTTTAAGTTTTTTTTTACATCTTTACAAGTTTTGTCATTTATGTCACAGAAGAATTACGACTTCAAAATATGTTTACCATAGAAATAAGAACGTCTTTGTTACAAAAAGTTACCAAACACCAAAATGAATGCAGACAATATTAGCATACAAGAAGCAGTAAAAATACAAAACACTGCGAGGAAATTCCGATCGACTCTTAAATCTTCGACGAGACGAACCAGATGCGCCAAACCTGTATAATATTAGCGCAACATTTCTGTTCATACCCCAACCTACAATTATTGGGAAAAGAACAACCCGTAATTTATATACAGTAGCCTACACGTACGTAATAATTATTTTTAAAATATTTAAAAAATACCGGCCAATGTAAATTGGACGGTAAGAATCCTCTTGAAATTGTATGCATTCATAGTATTGGCGGTAGAGAATTCAATGTCATTTAAGTTATTTTACTTTGTTCGTACATGTCGTCTTGTATTACTCATGCCGTAGTCCTTGAATGAGTATAAAAACACGCAATATTTAACACGTGTGTTCGTTAAGTAGAACAGGTAACAAAACATTTTCGTAGTCATAAGAATGTACTGAAATTCAAAGGGAATATCAAAGAAAGGGCACTCTGCACTTACATTGATTACTATAGAAACAAAGCTATTGATTTAATAAAGACAGTATGGAGACACCCTAAAACGGGGGTGGTTTTGGGATATTGATAATACAAGATACAATAGTTCTAGTACGAATATCAAGCAAAGAAAATCAGATGTAAAACCAACGCCTAATGTGGAAGCTTCGAATATTTCTTCATAAGCAGTAGTCACTATAATTACATATTAGAGATAATTTTAAACCTCAATCCAACTTACGTCAGCAGTCAATAAACGTAACATATCAACTATGTAGGAATTTTCCCATAAAACTCCGAAGTAGATCTCGCCCAAGATAATTTATAATTATACAGTATGTTACAAGAATTGTCGAGAGGAATGCGATATACTCGTGACCTCAACGACCCGGGTGCTGTCAACATTTTTATAGATTTATACAAGACGTTTTATGACAATCGGATTTAAATACCAAGCTTAAGTGCCAGTGGAATTTTAAAACGCCAAGCTAATACGGCCAATAGACGTTCAAGTATTTTGATCAAACAGGCTGGTTCAAATAGTTTTATAAAATTGGCACGATTTTTTTAGGAAAATTTGATCACAAATGGGTTGTCAAATGGCATGAAGAAATATGAATGCTGATCAAAATAAAGTTTCAGCATACATTTTACTGCACTCATTTTTAAACAAGGACTAACCAAAACCGCTTAATTAAACATCCAAAATTCTGGTTAATTTTGACATCGATCGCAAGCGTCCAGTCAGGTCGTAAAATAAAACATACGATTCCCATATTTCATTTATCTCGAATACATCGATCACATTACTCTTGTAAGCCATTACCACAACTTTGGGCTCGAAAATATTCATTCACGATTACAAGGTGAATTTTAAAACGCTACCGGGTGAAACATCGTGGACCAAGCGACTGTATCGAGAGGTACTTCTTAAAATTCCAACATTCTCATGATAACGATGGCTTTACTCGTTAATGTTATGGCCGTTGCATGTTTTATACGAGCCAACGATAAAATTGTGGATTTTAAACAAAAGCCTTTAATATTTGATTGCACAAGACACTTCAGTTTGCAGGAAAAAATATGGGACGAAAGTTAAAATAAGTTTAACAAGTTATAGTGCTGAAAATTACAATAATTGGGGAGGAAGAACCTTAAAAAACAGTTTTAAATGCTTGTCGACGTTGAAAAAGTTACGCCATGTGTTTTACTGCAGTGTTCAGCGACGTATTAAAACATATTTTCTGAAACTTATGCCCCAGATATTATGCCAAATAAGAACATAATTATAACAATCCATTAGGGATTCAAAAAGGACACGGAAAGAGATAAACGAAAAGGTAGCAATCGTACTGCCACTTCAGAGAGACAACAAACGTGAAATCTTAATTCGACATAATAAACTTTTGAACACTAAAACTTTATAATAAAAATACCAAAGAAAAATGTTACCGCTGTACGCTATCATAGTATAGTACTTTCGAACTTTTTTATTGTACAACTGATCCCCATTCTGAACATTCCAAGGGTATGACTGTATGATGCACGTGTTTTAATGGCTGCAAAGGATTGGAAATGGTATTTGAATATGAAGGGGGATTTGTTCGTTCGTCTTTTGTGAGGTTGTCAACACGATGTAGAAAGGCGATATGGTTGACAGTGAAGTAACAAGACTGGGAGCTTTGAAGATTGAAGCTCAGTCACATATTAATAAATCTGAAAGATCTTGCAACACTTATGATGAAGCAGTTGTACTTGATGTAAATGATGAAGTTAACTGAAGGTGACTATAATCCCAATTGAATACATTTAAAGAACATGAAACTTAAAATGAATTATATAAATCAGCGTTCCCCCCTAACGATTGATGAGGAATTCAGGTAAATTTTCATAGCAAAGATTATAATCAAATATTCAAATCTGCCTACACTGAAGCCAAGTTACGCTTGCATGGAGATTAAAATACATGTCATTGGATTCTTATGAAAAATGCGTAGACCCAGACGATTTATATCGACGGTATTTTAATGGATTTAATCAATTCCTCACAGTGCACTGGTGCGTTTACCATGAAAAATGGAAGAATCGCTTTGCATATTATCTAGATGTATCGTTTCCAACGGCTACAGAGAACGTCCATTTATTATGGGACGTATTGAAATAATGCTTTTAAACTTTCTATGTGATATCTGTGAATGATACATTGTACAATTTAGTAGCTATCGGATGACCTGTGCAATTTGTTAACTAAAATTTCTCCGACCATGGCCCGTGAAATTGGCGTAATCACCCACGTATCCTCGTAAATTTACAGCCCGAAGGCTCTATAGGGCGAGGCGGCGTGTAATACGAGCGGCAGATATATCATAATCAAGCCAGCATCTAGAATCAATATATTATCCGGGCGTAGCCAGTCGAACGGTAGCCCAACGTTGCATTACATTAACAAACGACCCGTTTCTAACTCAGCGGCCTTTTATTATAATATTATGCGATATTGTACATCTACTGTAATTACGTGTTGACCTGTTTTATGGTCAGCTAGTGTCTGGCCATCATTTTGCTTGTACTGTCGTTTATTTCTAGATTATTAATTTCAATGTTGGCTTATTTTAGTCTTTTACGGCCATAGTTATAACTACAAACTGGTTGACATGTCCACATGCTTCTTCAATCTCAAATGCTAATCCTTACCTGACTTATACGTATAAAGAAACGTTGGTCCATGGTAAGGAATAGCGACCAAGAAAGTTTATGCATGATGCTGAAACAGACATATGTGTACCACCGACCAACCTGTCAACCTGACAACTTTACGACAGCGCTCTTCTTTACGATTTCCGATGGACAAGACCAAGATCGGCTGTATCCAATTAGCAGGTACATCAATTTCTGTGTCATGGTTATTACTGCCAATTAGGGATGGGCGATACCTACGTCGCGGGACCGCATACAGATCGACTTTTTAGAGCAAATCGGGATATAGATCGGCTTCATACAAGTCCTATTTACGCTCAAGTTTCCTATCATTACCGACGGATATTAAAAACTAATTGTATTACATGCTATTTCTCATATGTTTTATTGAGGCGGTATTTATAACATAGGTTTAATCTATCTTTACTTAATATAATAAAGCTGAAGAGTTTGTTTGTTTGAACGGACTAATCTCTGGAACTATCAGATGAATTCGGAAAATTCTTTTTATATTAGACTAAAGGCTATGTCTAGGCTAGGAACAAAAAAAAACGGGATATGCGCGTACGAAGTCGCGGGCAAAAGCTAGTTTTCCAATATAAATAGGCACAACATGATTTTTACTTCTTTTTTTGTAATACACATTACTAGTTTGATGAGATATATTTTAATAGACGTCAACAATGAAAGTTTTATTTAATTGCCCACGCCTACCAACATTTTGATTTTTTTTTATATATAACGTTCATCGATACAACTAGCTTATCTAACAAGTCGTTACAAAGAATCAATTAAAGAGGCACAAGGAGAAAAATATTCAATTTATTACTAATTACTGTAATATCTGTTTTAAACGAGTGAATTCGAATGCTATGAAATTTTATTGAATGGTTAGATTCAATAAATCGCTGGTGCCGGATGCTCGGTTATATAAAAGTAACAGGATTTTCGTGGCTATAGTTTTAGATAATAAATTGTAAGTCTTGTCATTTGCGTTGTTTTGATCTAGTGTTATGACTTTTTCTGTCGTTGACAAAACTGTTGCTTCAACCTCCTAAGTATCATATTCTGTGTTTTGAGAATTGGCTGAACCTATCGCTGCCAACCACGAGTAGCTTTTAAGTTCTCAGCGCTCTACAGAGCCAAAGAATTCAATAGATTTCGAGAAAACTCGCCAACAACTAAGTCCCAAATCCCGTCTAAATGGCGTCATATATTTTACGCGAACCGTGCAAGCTTTCCACGCATGTGTTACTTTATTACCTAATACTGATTGCGTAAACATTTTATGAGGATTGACGTGGTCTAAAAATGGCTTATCGAGTGTCGTAATGTGCTACGATAATAGTAACGTTGAGGAGAAAATTTCTTTGTTCTTAGCCTTTTCAATTGACGTCGTTTTAGATTTACGTTTTTGAACTTATGATGACCATGAGTCATTGGGAGAAATTGTTGGTGATGCACAAAGATGTTGGACTTGCGACCTGAGATGCTATTGAATGGAACAATAGACGAAGTGGTATTGTGTAAGGAAGCCATAATATATTAATTATTACTCTGTATATTCTGTTCAAAGTATGAACTTGCAATGACAATGCTTGGTCCAAGAACAATAACATCTTACATCTTAAATTCTTAACTTTGTTCCATGATCTGCAAGAATTATAAGAGTAATAGATAATACAAAGGGCAATTTCAATAATTTTATCTTCATCGACGTCAGTTAACTCCTATAAAAAATTTCAGCCTATAAAACGAATTTATGTCACTGTAGAAAATAATACAATTGAATGAGATTAATGAATAGGATTACGACATGAGTAATAAGAATAACTAAAAACAATGATGCACCAACATTTAGTCATCAACACATCATACTCTTGTTTGTATTGTTTGACGTAGAATTGAACTGACGAACGTCAAACAAACAAACAAACATGTTTCTAACGCTACAATTAACTTCTTATAATTCGCTATAAACATGGTAGTATCAACACCTGTTGTTTGACTGGTACCTACAGTCCACCAAAAAGTACTTGAAATTATTCCTTAGAATTCATCTAATAATGCAGTTTCTAAAAGATTTACAGGATTTAAATGAAGTGATGTCAAATAAGGCGATTATTACAGCTACGAGTATGTCCTTCATACAAGGAAATGGGTGCTTCATCAAATGTATAAGTAAGTAGTTAGCATTTAACGCGTTGTACGTAGGTTTGGTACCATCCCACAAGAAATGTGACATTATCTAGCGTCCAATCATTTCATCATATTATTATAACCAGTACTTGAGAATAATGGGAAAATCCAAAATGAAACAGACAGCGTCAATATTTGAAGACATTGCTGTATTAATGTTTTCTATAGTGACAAGGAATACCCATTTGACTACTCATAAATAAAACTAAAACTGGATTAACTAGAATTTGTTGTATTTCCAATCATCGAAATTCCAGTGAATGTCTTACGACAGACGGGGATTTTCTACGGATTTCCCACTGTATTAGACCTGTTAAGCTGTTGATCAAGATTTGCTTAAATTTTTTATTATTAAGTGTTCAAACTTCAAAAGCCTTACAATTATCTTGGTTCTTGTCTTTAACCACCGGCATTACGTGTCTACAAAATACAGCCTCATTTGTTAGGATCTAATAATACCTTGTTTCATAAAAAGGCTACATAATTGCTGGTAGCGATGCTAATTTTCTTTTTAAACCTCTAAAATTGGCTCTGCTAGGAATAGACTCTGCAATTAGGACCAATGAAGTGAGTCCTATGTCCTACAACCGGTTGATCGCATGTTCGGACCGTTACAACATGGGACTCTGATTACCCCTCAGTAAATTAAGTATCCTATGTGTCATATTAATGTATTATGTTGTCTTGCTGCTTGTTTTCTGTACAGGATGGGCTAACTTTATCAAATGTTATGCTAGGTAAATGTTTGCCATTCGACGGGACTGAGTTACGAGTACAACAATATTTTCTTATGAGACATGGCATAACTTATAACCAGGAATATATCTTAAGGATGCAGAGAATTCCTCATCTCAACAGCATCATATCCAATAATAACCCCGGTCACGCATATAACTGCAGTGTAGACAAACTTGTTCACAAATATGTCCTGAACAAAATTTTAATTACATCAAAAAGCTAAAGTTCCATACATGGCTACCCGACACCTCGAACATTACTGTTTTTTCAATTAAAATATTTCAAGACCCAAAATCGAATACGGATTGGGATTCCTCGGTTGAAAGCAATACTTCTGATAAATTATCGACTGTGTCGTTTATCACCGGCAACATTGTACAGGTAATAAAAAACTGTCTGAGCAAAGATGTGTATCTGTTGCTGGTGCGTTCGAAATCTGAGGTAACACGAAAGTTCTGGTTTAAAACAAAGGGTTTTTGGCATTTACTTACACGCGACGGTTAAATTGTTTATGATAGTGATTGTAACGATGACAACTTAGTGGAATATAAAGAAAGTTGACTGGGTGGTTTATAATAATTGCCTGTTTTGCTGAACGTCATCGCATCGCACAGATATTCCATTAATCTTTGTTGGTTTCCAATATGGGTTACCTGATTTTAAACCAATATACCAGGTTATCCTTAAAATTCGTCCCACATTCTAATCTCAATTGTTTTCCATTTGTATGTTATCTAAACATGCTTAAAAATGAGGGTGAAATCATTTTTGGTATTGAGCTTTCGAACTGCAACACTATCCTCAGCCGAGTCTTTTTCACAAATCATATGTCCAACAAAGATTTTCCATTCCTACATAAGCCTGATAAAACAAAGTGCATGCCACTCCCATCCCCTCCCTGGCCCTCGTCCCTCATACTTTTTTCTTGCAGCGTAACCTGGTGGCTGCATCATAACTATTATTTATGGACGGTTTGTTTCGTTTTAAATTTAGTGTAATGATGAGGCTGCTGCCGTGCACACTTCAGTTTAATCGCTGGCCGTCTCGGTTATGCAGGTATGGAATTGGGACTTGTCTGACGTTTATGTTGGAGAGAATTTTCTAGAGGAAAGTGATTTTAATACAGTTTTGCTACATGAAACACTGCATGTGCATATGCATGCAACTATAATTTCAATAAAAAACAATGAGATAAGGATCGTGTTCAATATATTTACAAGATTAATCTTGAAATATATTCAATTTTCTCAGACCCTTTGCTCCAGAGACTCCAGCCCTGGTTTGTTTAAACAACATTGTAACTTTTCTTCATAGGATTTTACTCTATCTACATCGTCCTATAACGTTTACTGCTCTTTTTATGATTTCGTTTTTGAACAGCAGCATTGCCTGCGGTCAAGGCATAAAATATGTGGCCCTCGTCTTGATTCATTTCATTCGTCCTGGTCCAACATTTTTTAAATATAAATTCATAGATGGGTGAAGTAACACAGGGCAATAGACTTTTAGAATAAGCTCTCTCAGTATCACAGTTGTGACGATACATTTCATGTTCAAATGTACGAACGCTTTTAAGTATAATTTAATTGCTAATGCTATCATTGACTTCAAACACATACGCATGTCGACTTGTAATAGGAAAGCTATAAATAGAGAATTTATCAAGTTCATGTACAGCCACTCTGTCTCACTGGACAAAGATGAGTACCTATGGAATGTCAGTGTTTCCTGTTATTTTATATTTCTGTGGCTACGCAGTTAAATAGAATTGTGTTTGCATAACATTTATCTTTTCATGTTGTTGCTCATCTTTTGTATTGTGCTAATACTGTCAAGAAGCGTCCTTTTTGGGAATATGTATAAAGTGTAGGACGGACCATCTGGCTAAATATGACGCAGCTACACCAATTTCATGGAAATACCAATCTAGGCAGAGATGAGTACTTACAACTTTAAGAATGGATAAATATCATAAGTCCCAAATTCTGGTTTAGCTTCTCAGATCATTCTGACACAATTTAAAAAAAAAAATCGGTGGCCGAAAAATTAGGATACCGGTATTATTACTTTAGGGCCTTGCTTTCAAGATTAACCACGTATGTTGACATTTGTGAGTTTGTAATGATAATGACTGTAATCGGGCGTTTCCGAGAATGTGGACAGAGGTGCCTCATACAGGAAAGAGCCTTATACAGAATGCAAAGCGGACATCTTTTATGTAATGTATGTTTTTGGAAAAAAAAGTTGAGGCAGGTTCAAGAACTTGGCAAGTTTTGAATGTGAGTGGAACGTCTTGAAAACACAGGCTTCACGTGGTCTGATCAGTTTTTGTCTATGTTCAAAACTACGCATCACTCACAAAAATTTCATAGAAAAACAGGTTTTGGTACGCTGCCATCAACATCAGACTGTACCCAAACATGCCTTCGACTCCAAACCATATCATTATAGTTCATTAAACAAAGCTACCATAAACCTGTATTCCCAACATCCGAAACTTCAAAACAATCTTGTCTATGGTAAAAAAAAGATCTGGAAGCTGCCCCTCCCTCTCATCTGTGGTGCCTGGGGCTGCGTTTCACGACGACCTTGGTTCCAGGAACGATCCGGGTCAAAAATAATAACCGTTCGCGGCAACCATCAATTTACTACCATCAAAATCAAAATAATACAAATGATACTTATCCCTTTTTAGGGTTCTGTATAAAAACTGGTGAGGCGTCTTAGGGTCATGACCATGGTTTAAAATTGAGGTGAGTTTTAAAATTTTCTCGTCCAGTTTTTACTCATTATTGGTATAACAATGGTTCAGATGTTTGTAGCGCAGGAATACATTGAACATACCGATTTCGATATACGATTATAAACTGCATTCTAAAGCAAAACTCATAAGTTATAACTTTTCATCTTTCAAAACCTACACGAATCCTTTGTAAGACCCTCTTTCGAAAATTCGATTTTAAAATTGTGAGCTCCATAACCAGTTGTTACAGCGCATATAAAATGTACAGGGCGTGCTCAATTAAATATGTATTAGCGTATGTTACCGCTCAGCATTTGAATAAATGCAATGCTAAACAGAATTTGCAGTTGCCTGCTGACAATGAAGCCAGGAGAAGTCTCCGTTGAGTGGCAAAGTTTGTAAATATAGGGAACAAAGATCCGTGGAGTTGCATTTGAGAATGTAATTGTATTAATTAGACAAATCTTCACGCTGTGCTCGGCTCTAAATCTTTATTCAATTAGGCAATTAGAAGGGCTTTGAATACTAAGTTGCTTTGATGCCCACTCGTAATGTTGATTTCGCTGATAAAAAAGAAGTTTTGAAGGAAAAGAAATCCAGATTTCTAATATAAATGGATCAGATCAGATCAGTAAAAGAAACAGTTGCTTGTGATGACAGTCAAATATGTTAGTAAAGTCTATAGAACGGAATTCATATCATCCATCTACACATCATTCCACACCACGATTAAATTAAACAATGTTGTATTAACATACCCAAGGCATTCCATCTAAAAAAAATAACGGACAACAGTTAATGATACTGTTATAGGTTAAAAGAAAAATACATTACAAAAGACCACAATGACAAAGATAAAAAGTAAATATGGGCTCTATTGTTGGAGTAATACTAAACAAAGGTGACATCACGGTGGTACCGAAAGTGACGCTGGATGATCGAATTACTGAAGTGGAGATATGAAAACAATAGGCCTGTTACGGTTTACGCTGGAATGTTGTAATAGACAGGAATGCTTTACCTCCTAATATGGAAACATGTTTTAGTATTCACTTTGAGAAATCTTGATGAAGCTTTTTATGTGAAGCTTTATCAGAACTGGCTTTTAGAAATGCAGTTTCTTGCAATAAAAGTTTTAAGCAACCATAAATATAGGCTTTACTATAAGGATTGAAAGCTCCTTTGCATTAAGCAATCATTGTTGAACTGCTTATAAAGTTGTGAATACAAAAGCGTGATTAGTGAAACAAACACTCACAATAAGATAAGGATAAAAAACAATGAAGAAACATAGTCTGTGAATTGTTATAAGCACCTGCGATGCTTTTAACTTCAAGTATTAATAAGGTCCTTTGCAATCGGATAGCATATTGGCACACGACCAGTGGCGCATGCGTACATTTCGAGGAACACGCCAAATCTGGCTGAATCCTTCCTGGAAATATTTTTGACCACCTAATGTGGTGTGTTTCAAAGGGTTAGCTGGAACGTGATTATTATATTTGGAGGAAGGAAATAAAAAGATGGAAGATAGCGTTCATAAAAAGGCCAAGTAGTGGAACGATGAAAGATGGATAGCATGTTAATAATGATGTAAAATCATCAAAATTAAATACTAATAAAACAATCAGAACTCAACCTAGTATGTGGGACGACATTATATTATTCAAACATCCGGTAACTACACGTAGTAAGGCCTCAATATAATTCCAATTGAAATAATTTTATTGATTCATAACATGAAAAATTTACATAAATACCTGCATGTAATTTACCTGGATCATTAATTCCCAAAGAGTGGTAAATTTTTCCTTACCCACACGCAACCGCATTTCATGTTACAAAATTAGTGGCGTGAGTTGGTTCTAGGAAGCGACACGAGAAATTTTATGCTTCTACGAAGGACTGATGTCTGATAGACCAAATCTAATTCTGTAATTCACGATACGACGGAAATACCTGGAGTGGATGCAAAAATACTGGAGTGAATGCTGAACTCTTAGATGAAAGGTAAATCTGCATAAAATTGGTTGACATTTCTATAATTTCTCCCAAATTATGTACACAACAATTCTACCAGGTTTCGAATATATCACTCTATTTTTCTAACTCTTGCAATATACTTTGTCTTAAGCTTTCGCTTAAGCATTTCTCAGCAGGTACACTGTTAAGTAGATTTCATCACTTAGCTTTCATTAAGGCCTTTTACCGAGTGCAAAACACAATCGTCGATCAGGCTTATAACAAAGATAAATCCGTTACTTTATTTATCACCTATAACGAGAACAATCATCACAGACAGTTTCAAGGTTACGTAGGCGACGTTCCAATTAAAATTCTATACGAAAGCTTATTTGCTAATTAGTTAGCACGATTTTATTCATATTGCTAAACTCTTTGGGTAGTGCTAGTCACATCTTCCTTGCGCAAACGCGTCCATACTAGACTTGAGCATGTATACGATCGAGCAAAGTTTATTTTTCTGCTTGGAAAATTTTAGATTCACTTTATTCTTCAGGTGATAGAGGTTGTTTTTGCTTGCAGTGTTTGTTGTCTGCTGGTAAGATGTTTTGTTTTAATTGTGTGCACATGCTTGCACGTCCCCATAGTGGCGAGGCTTCTGTACTATTTTACCCGAGATAAGTCGGTGAATTTTATATGCAACTCGCATGTTGTCTGCCATGTTAGAATCGAATTACTTTGTTAATATAACGTTGGATGTAACATTAGAAATGAATGTATCATTGTGAAAATGGACTTGACAGATGTTTTAGAAATCGTGATCGAAGATGACATTTAGTTAGACAATAACACACAAAGACACACTTTGTATCTCAAAGATATGCTTAAATAAAATGACTAAATCAACAAACCTATACAAAAAATCCCACAGATACAACAAAACCCATTTCAAAAAGCTATAGTCCACTTGCACTATCGGTTCAAAGCTCCAAGACGATTTGCAGCTTGACTAGACGTCTCCTATCTACAGCTAAGTGACTTTGATGGCCTGTTCAGCTATCTGCTATGATAAAACTCTCGTAAAACGTACAATATGCACAACTTTACTGCTTATGTCTTTGTTATCTTAAAAGTATGAAATGGGGCATCAAGTGTCGATACCGATTTACGATGTGTCGATCGTTTATGAGGTCATAAAAGAGGCTCTCGGTTATTGGTGTAGCTTCATATTTTTACTTTCTTTTAATATTTTTAAATAAACATCTTTTAGTGCAGTAACAGTTATTTTTACTTTTTGTTGTACTTTGTTAATAGTATCATCCGCTCTTCCATTGTATACATTGTTTACATTGTATCTTATTGCTCGGATTCTTCTGGTGTCTCCAATACTTCTTGCAATGCGACTAACAAACGACAACTTAACCTTGATTTCTTCCAACAATTCCCAAAAAGAAAACTCATGTTTTATACCTAAATTAAAACAGACGCGAAAACCTGCGCACGCGTCTATTCGCGGAACAAATCGCTACGCAGAATTGGAGCGCCTATTGAAAGATTGACTCACGCATCGGAACGCAATATCCGATCAGTTCGATGTGTTTGCACGCAACGTGTATTACAATTTCGTGGTTAACGTATTACAAAGGTATTTGACCATTGCAGAAGATCTTTGGGCGGTCCAAACCATTAATCTCTATGGTCTTTATGAACTTTACTGTTTTCAATTTGACCTCAGACTAATGGTGTATTTTTTGTTTGTTCATGACCTTGATTCGCGTGGTGGAAGGCAATGGATGAAGCCTATGCCTTTATTTCAGATATCCATCAACATCGTTTTAAAAAAAAATACTATCCAATAAATATTAAACTCATTTTCTCCAACCAAAGTCCCTAAAGATTCTAAGCTTTACAGTTGATATCTTAATCTAAAGCAAACTCTGACCGAGACGGCCATATCATAAATCCTTGACCACTATGTCCTGAAGTGGCTCGCTTTTACAGCGTGTTTGAGTATCTGATTCATGCAGGTTGTTTAACCTTATAGCTTCAAGAGTTATGAGAAAAGATACCGTTGTGTGTTACAATTTCCTGGGCAGATATTTTCTGTGCCTACGAGAGTGTACAAGTCAAAATAGAAGTGACACTGAAACACAGCATATGCAAGTACAGGCCACAAAAAATGTAGGCTTGTTCTTGTTAAATCAGTTAAAATTGCATTGCATGTCTTTGTGAATCAACTTCTAAGTGAGACAACTCTACAAAATTGCTAAAGTATTTGTAAGTTTTCACTAATATTCTTCAAGTACAACAAACCTTAACCTCCACAATTACCCAATCTGCAAAGGCAATTCTACGTTAACACCGGTATGCTAACCTCATCCGGCCACAGCCCAACTTACGACATCTACTGTTTACATATTTTTGAGCACCAAAACACGTGGGGATTACATAAATGATGCTAGAATGCCATTTTCTTGGTATTATGACTAAGCAAACGTGTTATGCGAGCTTTATAGTGAGATAGAATATCTACAAACTATTTTACAACATAGTTTTATTGTTAGAAAACATTGAGTCATGTTATATGCTCAAATGTCATCGTTTCTAGGTAATATGTGGACTTTACAGAAATGAAAATGAAAGGTTATGAATCTAGACAAATGTGGTTGACTATGTTTAAGATGTTATATTCGTAGATAAAAATAAACAAAGCCCAAAGGAAATGACCCACAAATTCCATATCACTCATTCAATATCAACCCACCAGAGAAACTATTAACCGTACGACATTTTGACAGAAACCATCTAGCAGACATGAAAATAATGACAGAATACATTATAATCTCCCTACTTCGAAGAGATCCACATCAATTTGCGCTTGCGCAGGTCTAAGGTCTTGGGTTACGGTAATTGATCACTCTAATGTATCTTTTTGTTTACTTGCACCGGAGTTATCAATCAATTGACGTCAATTGGCAGAATGAAGGTTATCGCTGATGACTGCTGGGATTCTATCTAGCGTCTGTGACGTCTGTCGCATTCCTATTAGAAATTACTGTGCTGATTGGTAGGTATTTGAAATATATGTAGGTATGGATGGAACTGTTGGGTACCTCTGCTTTTGCGAATACATAGATAAAAAATTGGAGCGTTATATAAAATTTACTCTTTAACACATCCGAAAATATTTAGATAAATTGAATTTTCTAGCAGAAACAAAGCATTTAGCACCTTTTAATGTTATCTACTACGTGGTTGCAAATTCTGAAATGTCTCGGACATAACAGCCTCAATATTTTGACAGTTGAGAGCAAACTAATTGGAGCTAAATATCAAGGTTCCTTCGTTGAAATTGTCTTAATTTAAATATCATTTCCTTCATGCAGCAGTACTTGGTCTAAAGTATTGTTAGTTTGTTAAAATAAGGTAATTTGTATCCAAGTCATTTACAAAATTTAGACTTAATTGGAACAAATTCCTAAAGTTGAAGTAGTTGGCCTAAATAGATCTTAATAATTTATATAGCCTTCTGAATCTAGTTAATTTAATTCTAGACGCAAACACAAAACTGATAAGAAACTGTATATTATTTTTTTGAGACTATCACGATTCTGGTTCTAAATAAAAATCTCAAAAACCTAAAGCGAAGGTAAAATCACGTATGCTCTCGCTAAACGAATGCAGATTCGTCGTGATAACGGTATTCGGAGTGCGAATGTGGACGTGAGATGTTTGAAGTCCATAGCCTAGTATTCGTAGGTAACAGGAAACTATTCCAAATGGCCTCCTATATGGTTTTATCATTTTCTCTGATTTCACGCCAAACCTGAGAAAGTTAAAGCAAGAAATTCTTAACCTTAAATGCCAGATAGGAATCGAGATAATTTTATGTACTTAAGTCCGTACAATAATTTTGAAAATTAATACAGGTATATGCTAAAGAATTTTAAATGCAGTTGCAATGACACAGAAATTAAACTACAAAATATTAATTAACCCTGATTACGGCACGAAAAATATTTTGTCGTTATAAACAAAATTACAATCAGCAAGTAAGGAAGTATTTCTTAACCTTTGCTTGATACAATAAAAACGAGATAAATATTTTACAGGCCGGTACTTACAGGCAAACAATGTAAGTAAGCCCTTATATTATTGTTATTCATTTTAGTCTTGTAGCTTAGATCCACAAACGATTTTGACTTTCATATGCGTCAACTTAGCACTTATTTTTTTTCGTTGGATGATGGACAGGTATTCAGTACCACTTCAAGCGTTTGGTTTACAAAGCATTGAGTCGGGTCTGCTGTTGAATTTTGACACCATTAAACATTTGGACATGAATAACACCGTCATTCGTAAATGATTCATAAAATTGCATCCTACTCTCTAAAACACCGTTTCTTCTAGAAAAATCTATCTCCCTAAATTGACACCAATGACTAACATCTTATCCCATCTCTTTCTTTAATCCGAATGTTGAGAAATTAAAACTTAACTGCGTTCAACGTTCGCTTCCTGACTGAACTTTGATCCATCAAGCATCGTCTCATTGCGTGCTCAATTCGAAACAATACTGCAACCATTTATCTCTTATCTCTGTATCAGGGCACGATCGCATTCCATCGTTATCTGCTGGAGAAGCCACTAAACGAGTGTTTAATGTGCTTTTGAGCACATTAATTATAGATAGCCGAGTTTCATTTAGTTTTATCACATTTTCATTATTAGGTTAAACTTTGCTTGTCATTTTTGTTCCTCGTTTGACGAATATTTCTTCAGTTTCATAATTTCTTACTACTTCAACAGCATCAATAATTTCAAGTACTAAATCAATTTGCTGTTAATTCCCATCTATTTAATACTATTCACTCGTATAACAACTTTGTATATTTTAATATATGCATCCATGTATGTCTCTCGACAGAGATAAGACTTCAACCTTTGACAATGGCAATATACATTGTATGTATTGTTAACTATTAACTTGCATAATAGACAGTAGAGCGATATTATCACGTTTCCACTCTAGATAACAATTTCAAATGAATACGGTGCTTGAATAATTTCATATTCATCAGCCTCTCGTTACAGGAAACACTCTAAACTGAAGTACACTTGAATGAGTTTATTGAAAATTACCACGTTTTACATCAAGTGTCGAAAGAGTTAAACGGGATGAATGTTATTGAGCGTTTGGCAACAGCAGTAGGCAATGTTACGGTGAAAAGGGTCACGGTAATGCCAAATGACATTTGAGCATTTCTCAAAAAAAATGTACCATTGCATAAAAAATATGATAAAATGAACATATTGAAATTTATCTGATTTCTTTATTTTAAGCTATGGGTAAAGGTCTAAAGATTATAACTATGAGGTTTGTTTTCAGATATA
Source organism: Mamestra brassicae (assembly GCA_905163435.1). Lineage (NCBI taxonomy): Eukaryota > Metazoa > Arthropoda > Insecta > Lepidoptera > Noctuidae > Mamestra > Mamestra brassicae. Next base: position 10,730,012 of record LR990989.1, on the reverse strand, counting down.
TAAAACGTAAATAATAGCAAAATCTATTAAAACAAACCCAAGGTGCAGAAAATTTCTTATTTTGTTACCTTCACTAGATTACGTAAATTTAATGTTCAATTATTTTACTAGAAGTTTTATTTGATTAAATGGGATAATAAAACAAATACTAATTTGTTTTTAAAAAAATCAGTCTATATTAACAGAAAAATCTTAAAATATAGGCGGTAATGTTTCCTTTACGTTACTATTCGGCCACAACTCTTGAATAACTTTACATTATTGCGTCTATTTTATTTTGTATGTTTTTTTTATACATACATAATGCAAAAACGAACTATATGTTTTTGTTTTTATCACAAAAATATATTAATATCTTATACAATATTTAAAAAAGTGAAGAAATATGAGCCCGCTTTTATGGGACAGTAACAAAAAAATAATTCTGGTAACAAAATAGGATTTCTTAAGCTTAGCCTACACAGTAGTGCAGATAATTATTTTGACTTAATTATATTAATAACAAAACCTCTGTCAGGAGACATTTTCTACGATTCGTATTATTAAATCTAATAATTGGGAACGTTAAGAACGCGGCGTTTATGCGGCGCGGTTTATCAAACAAACTTACAAGTTCCAAATTATGGGAATGAAATAAACCGATTTTAATGAAACTTGGTACCCATACGGAATTCAACAAGGTCTAAATAGTTACTAGAAAACTATTTCAAATAAGAGTTTAGAGAGATAGAGAGATACAATTTTAAGTTTCCTAACAAACTTAAAACCACGTCTTACTGCTCGCTTAAAGTAGGTATTCAAGTTTCATTAAAATAGGTTTATTATAATTTATATATATTGAGATTTGTAAGTTTGTATGAATAACCGCGCCGCGTATACGTTTTTAGGCGACTAGAAAATTAAGTTTTAATAATTAAGGTTTAAAAATTTCAGGACTTAGGACTAAACATTGTTAGCGTGAATATTCCTCAGAATCAATCTCTACATAGTAACATCTTATAAATAATTTCTAGACGTTTTCCTATCTCTCTTATTTCGTAATACACAACGCTTTATCTAGTTAAAAAAAACACTAATTGAAACTTAAGTACCTACCTACAATGTAGGTACCCTGAAGTACGTACCTTAGCTTCATACGTTTAACAGTCTATAAAATAACAATATGGTTTATTTGGTAACAAAAATTAAATTGCAAACAATCACAGAAACAACAGCCTCAATTTTAACTTAATGAGTAGCTGCATAAACAACAAAATATAATTAATTACAATATTCACACTCATCGGTCGGATAATGGTCAAACATTGCAAAGTTGCATATTTGGCACCAAAAAAACTGACAATTCAATAACACTTTTATTTGTTCTGCATTCATAGTAGATACAAAATGCAGAGGATAATTAGACAAATTTGGAATAAACCCGCAGCCGTTACATTTTGGTGCCGCAATAAAATGTGTAGAAGACCACGGCCATAACAAACCAAGGCGTAAACACATTAGGAAATCATCTTTACGCAAAAAATCTGTTATATCTAAGAGTATCATTTTTCTGTTTCTTTATGATCCTTTGGTTAGTAAAAAATATCTGAAACAAAGTATTGTTTGCATAATCTTACTACATAATAATTAAAAATATCTTTGTTACTCAAAATTATATGTTAAAACAAGATGAACAAATAATAAAATCTTTAAAAGTTTGGCTACCACTACACTCTTTACAGAAGTAAAAATTGCATGCCATGCACTTTGAGACTTCATGCATCAATACGAACCGTTGATATAATTTTTATTCCCTTGCAACTTCCTACAGAAGTATGAGGCGTGCCATAAATTTTAATATTACCGGCATTTTCCTTGTCTAAAGATGATGAAGATGGCGTCGCCGATGTATCTACTGTGTTATTTATTATCAATTGATGCTACTGAGGATGTATCATATGTCAATATATTTTTATCAACAGTGTTAGAAGTTGTGGGCACATTCTCGATATCTGCTAGGCCAACTATATCGCGACTAGTAACCAAATCGGCAACAGATATGTCATTAGAAACATCATCAACGTCATTTAATGATAATAACACATGAGAAACATCGTCAACATCGTTTATTGATGATATTATATTGGAAACATCGCCAACCTCGTCCATTGACGATATCACATTGGATATATCATCCGTTGATGATTGCAAAATTTTAAATGTGTGTATTTTCGGATTGAAACAAAATCAATCATCCATACAAAAGCAACTAAGTATTCGATGTTTAATTTGATTATAATTTAAAGTAACAATTTGGTGAATTGATCGTGTACCCGGAATAGTTTTGAGTATCGGGGGTAATAACTTTGAAATTTCGTCAATATCTTCTGTTTTGGTGTAATAACATTTTACAGACCTCACACATTCTAAAATTATTTTATATACATCATCCGCGTTAGCTACATCTTTACCGTATGCTACTTGTCTATCTAAAGTTCTTTTAACCACCCCTCCAATTGCATCGGCAACGCCTTTTCCATGGCCACTCTCAAAGAATGACCAAGTAATTTTAAGTTGTTTAACAGTGGCAAAATGATTAATTAAAAAGAAGTTATTTTTTTGGCGATACTGCGAGCTTGGGCCATCTGAAAATATGTGAATAACTTTTAAGTTTGGTTTTAGAGATTGTGCTAATTCTATTAACGGTAAAAGATGTGCCCATATCGCACTTGGTTGATGGATATTTGAGGGTGAAACAGTACAAAAAGATTGCTTTTTGTCATTCATAAAAAGCACGCCAGTATGTAGGGAAACTTGATTTTTTGAAGCACCGAAGTGCATTGCTTGTACTTCTGAACTTAATTTACATTCGAAATTTTGGGAAAAGTCACAGTGAATGGCTGCTTCTCCGGGGTTTAGGTTAGCACAACATTTATTGTATTCTTTTATTTGGTGCCACATGTTATAAGAGTGAATTTTAAATAGTTTAAGATCATTGTCAAATATATCAATTAAATGCTTAATAGTATTCTTTTTTAAAGTTTTTGTCATCCGTTTGGTTTTAACTAAAATTTGGCTACCGTCTGCAACTGTTTTTTTTATAGGTATGGTCAGTCATCTCCCACTTCTGCCAACTAATTTCCTCTGTAGGAATAAATTCTTCCGTGTTATATTTCGGGGATTTAGTTTTACAGTTAATACACTTATTATACATACAGTCGTAAGAGTAAATGTCGCAAACAACTGATTTTAATAGATCGGTCATATTGATGTAGTTAAATACATTTGCTCTCTTTAAACCATAAAATTTAAAGTCAATGTTGCTATGTTTTTCACACAAACAAGTATCTCTATTTTTAACAGAGGGTGATAGAATAAAAAATGGTTTATATCTGCAAAACGAAGAAAATGACACCAGGTTGCCTTCTTGTTTAAATTTTTCATAAAGGCATTTCAATGAATTATTAAGATATCTGATTTGCTTTTTCGTCTTATGTAAAGTTCTGCACTCTCTTTTACCGGCAGTAGATCGGCTTATATCGTCTCTTAAAAAATTTAAGATAAAAATTTTCAATAGCATTCTTAGATCGCAGTATTTTGGCTGCCTTTTTTCGTTTTCTTATTTTTCCTTTTAAGCCAAGAGTTTTCTGAATGAATGATGAAGCTCTTTTTACTTTTACTGTATCATTGTTAGCGATAGACTTGAAAACATCTTTTTCTTTGTTGCTATGACATCTTTTATAAGCATTTTTCAGTGATAGCTCCAAGATTTCATTCCTAGCCGTTAACATAGTTATTTGTTTCTTCAAATCTTCTTCCGTCTTCATGTGTTTCTGATTTAATCGATAAATCTTTTTCCTTAAATTTTCTGTAAGCCGGTTTAAGTATTCTATTCGACTTTGAGCATTGTTCCATTGATTTTTATACATGTTTCTGGATTTTTTTAAACGTTTGATTACTTGCAATTTGTCTGGAATCAAATTAATTTCTAAATTTTCATTTTCCATCGTTGTATCAGTGTCTTTCTTCGTCTTCTGCTTTGTCTTCCTTTTCTGATCCCGCCACTTTTTTCTTTTTACCTTTTTTTCCTTTTCAGTCATATCCTTGACTTTTTTGTATACATACTTCGATTTTATTCTTTCTAGGTTCTTTTTCCTTTGTTCTTCCATCTTTTCAGGATTTTCTTTTAATCTTTCCCGATAACGCCTCATTTTTTCAGCCGGGGTTAGAGGCATATTTAAATCGGAGCTGTAAAATATTATAACCGTTCACCTTATCTTACATTTACCATGCGAACACACATAAAAAGCATTTTTTTTAAACATGATTAATTAGCAGCCACATTGTTACAGGCCAAACATTGTTTAAATAAATATAATTTGAAGCACCAGAAAAAACAATTTCATAGTCAAAATAGAAGCAGCCCACCACTTTATAAAATAGTAGCGACTCGTCCCAGCTTCGCAATGGTGCAATGTAGATCTAAACAAATGCGGTGTCAGTCTTTATACAGCGAAAAATTTAGGTTTCTATTAAGCAAAAAAAAAATGAAAACGGTATCTATCGGTTTTTGAATTTCGTTACAACCATTCAAAATAATATGTCCTCTTAATGAAGAAATGGATAAGTATGTAATGAGTACGAGCGAGTAGTAGTAGCCAGTATGAGAATTTAATGTCTAATGTTATTTTTAGTAGGTACCTAAAAACTTAATACAAACACGACAGAAAACAAAACCACAAATCTCCCATTCAATTTCGCATATTACCTACTAAAATTTATTCAATATAGGTAATATTATATTTAATTAAAACTTCGTCGTAATTATTATATTAAAATCACATAGTCAGTACTCTGCCTAACAATTTCCTATTTTGCTACCTTCTTTTCCATGTATATGTTACCACTCAAGAGTAACAAAAAAGGAGGTAACAAATCAAGTTAAATAAATTATTAAAATTGTAAACGCATACAACTAAAACTAGTACTAGTTTATGATTTGACTTACGAAATCAAGATTGAGAGCTTTAATGGTTTTACATGCGAAATAATAATAATATTAGAGCTTACCTGCGTTTGTTGGGTAACAAAGATTGGATCTTTTTCGGACCACTACGCTAAGGGACTACCTTCTGTTCGCGCACATGGAACGTAAAAGAAATATCAAAACGTAAACAAGATGGATGCCGATCTTGCCAATGTTGCCACTATCTTAAAACATGTTTTATACCAAATTGATTCTATAATTTTCATAAATATGGTCACAAAAGAGGAATTTCAAAGAGGAACTTTTTACGCGATAAAATAAAACCTTTTTTAATTAAATAAATTTGTTCTAAAACGACACAATATTTAATTTATAAATGGACTATGGTATAAAGTTCTAAATAAATACATTAGTTATTTCTATAATTTCCGCAAGTCCTGACAAATTACAATCGATTGTTTGGGAAGGTATGAAATTGGGACACTTCACTTTTCATACAACTAGATTAGACCGATTATTAAAGTATTTTTATACCAAATAATTTATTAAAATAATTCTAATTTGTAAATGTTTTGTACTTAGTTTATTTAACTTACTAAGTATATAATTTAACAGAAACTGGGGTTGGTCTATTTTATATATAGAAAAAAATATTTTAAATATGGGACAGAGATTTAGATAGAAAGTACATCTTTTTTGAGAAATGCTCATTTAAATCCATGAACTTGATGGTCGTTTACCGCTACAGAAAGTCTAAATGACACACAAAACGAGGCTAATTCTGTTTTCTATTCTCACCACTGTCAATATATTGTATTCATGTACAAATGCTCCCCCGCGAGTGGGTAGAACTTCATGGTACTCAACTGTGTCTCTCATACCAAATACAGTTTTCTCAAAGATTTTGGTAGTGCGACGAATCCTCTTGTTTCATTGTAATAAATAATTTCAATTTAATTAAACGCCTCTTTACGATTAATAGATATGTAGTCTGACCACACATTGATCGTACTAAGATTACATCGAAAGCAAAAAAGTCCCGCCAACTTCTCAGCCGTCTAGTGCAAACGTCACATTTTAATTAAGTTAAAAATTAAATCCAATGACATTGCTCCAGTGATACAAGCTAAAGCGTTTATCGATGGATGCCCGATAAGTAACAGCTGCCCTCGATAGACGATGAAGTCAAGTTAAAATTATCGACAATATTGCCTTCGTATCAGCACATTAAAATGAAACTGATCGATTGATGAACCAAGATAAACCATTAATCGATGCAAAGTAAGTGCTTTGAGACATGGACGGCAAATTGTCGCGGGAAATACACACGCCGGTAATGTTGAATTAATTTTTAGTATCTCAGGATATGATCAAGTTTAAATGATATATAGATAAGGCAAGGTACAAGAAATTCATAGGTTTTCATGTTGGTTTAATGATTTTAAGCCTGAAAATAGATGACAAACTATATTTTAGTTGTAAGGCAGTTTTACCCTGATACCTTGATTTAAATTAGTATTGTCTACAGTGTAATCGCTATTGCTATTTATATTCTTTGTTGAATGTCAAAAAGGAGGTATTAAATGTAAGTACTAACCTCGAGAGCCTCCTGAGCTGTGTGGAGGTACTCCCTCAGCATCGCTTCCTGAATGCTGAGCCATTCTAACCTCGGGTCTTCCAACTGCGTCACCTCTGTAACAATAATTTGTTTTTGTAATAGCTTTCTATATTAAGGTTGCAATTAAGAATTGTATTTGTCCTACAATTTTAAAATTACGTTGCTCTAAAGCATTTGAAATATTTGAAGATAGATCGACGCTTTCTGTGTCGCGTCATTCACCAGTTAAAAAGGTCATGGCTTACCGAATATTGTTTTTCTTGGGCTCACGCATAGCTCACTCTTAAAATCTCGACCTATTGACCAGAAATTACTCAAAGCAAATGGAATTTTAATAAATCCGTTTTCCCCGTGCTCAGTTACTTGAGACAAATAAGCAGTAACCGCAAGCCAATATGTGAACCAAATTAAAGCCCTCTTACTCATCGTCAAGCTATGCGATATAGCTGCCGATTACCAGCCGATTAATGACGAGACCGAGGTAGTGTTTGATAATGGTGGCATTCAATAAACACTGATAGCGATCGTTTTAACAGCCGATAGTGACATTTAGGACGAGGCTTGGCGTGATTGTAAATTCACGGTCGTTTATCTGAAAAACTGATTGCAAAGTAGACTGTTTTTGGTAGTCAATTCTGTGTTGATGATAACTTTGTTTTTTTTTTTCAGATTATTGTCATTTTGTTTTTATTGAAGTTTAGGATAAAAACAGAGATGAGACATCTCGCACGGTACTCGTTAATGCCAAGCTTTAGTCATGCAAACCATCTTAATAGATAAAACTACTCTTACAAGATGTATCAAATTAAATGACCTACACTAAGCAAATGATCCACATTTAGTCACAAAGCACATAGCGACAGGAACCAATCATAGAGTCAGCCATCATCGGGCTGCGGGCAGCTGCATTCCGCCATCATTCGCACACCGCGTGACATCCAAAGTACGCATGCGGCGATCTTTCAATTATTATTCTCAATTCTGAACCCGGCAAGGCCGGCACGATTCCACAGGCAGATTGTTACTCACTTTATATCAGATTAGAGAAACAATGCCCTCGAAATTGCTATATAATTTGGCTACTGTTCGCGATGAAGGTAAAGTGATAGTAGTTAATCAAATAGGTAACGATTATGCAACTTATGGTAAGTGATTATATCTGGAAGAATTAAAGTTAGTATTTGAAACCGCTGGCATGTTGCTAATATCGTAGTTTAGTGTAGTTTGACTAGACACAATACAGAAAGGCAAAAAAGACCTAGAAAACTATAAAGTTACAAACTTTTCGTTAGTTTTCCAAAGACATGAAATAAACTGTTGCCACTAATGGAATCCTATGTCTAGAGAGAAAAACACAGACCAAACGTGTCCTGAAAACATTACTCTAACACACATTTCAAGGTGTGAACAAACAAGTCAATGCACGTCGCACTTAATTATTCATAGAGCTCCTTTCGAAAACCGATAATAAACAATATCAAAGTTCAATCAAAACCGAAGGACCATAAACAAGAAATGCACGTGACTTTGATTCCATTGACGGTAAGAATTGACCACACACAGCCAAAATTATTGATATTCCACCTCACGAAGTTAACGCGTCTATAAACTATGTGACTGATGTGACACCTCTAAAAAAACATGCAAATGTAAGCGATGCCACCATTGTTGAATAATTAGTAAACAATAAATGAAAATTCTATCAAACACATCGTGGAATTCAATTAAAATTTTAAATAAAGTCCTGTCGTTTAAAATAGTAAGGAATACTTCATATTATTTGCAAAAAGATTGAATACCTACTGCTCAGCTTCAATTAACAAAGAAAGCGAACTCAAAGTATCAAATGAAATTCTCAACACAGCACGGTGTAAAATAAAAGCCGGTATGAAGCGTATAAATATTGCGGGCTTATGCAGAAAATAGGTATGGGGGAGATCGCATACCTTGATAGAGAACATGGATGCTGTAAACTAAATATGTAAAGTGGAGGAGGCATTAACAAAGTAACATATTATGCATATTTACATAGGTATGCAAACCACCAGGTTCAAAGACTTAAATACTAGAAAAATATTAAAATTAATTGCACCGCTCATTTTAAACGAGTTCCAACTTCATTATTGCTTGTCCTTTTCTATTGAGAACTGTGATACGATCGTTAATGAGTGTGTCAATGTTTTGTTGATCTTGTAAGATTATTTCATTGCCAATTTGTCTGTGAATCGGCATGTTAATATTTATTTTATCTTTGCTATAAGCTCCATGTGATAATCTTGGTCGGTCTCGGTTATGGATGTTGCTTAAATGTCAATTATTTCTCATTCGCTGTGCTCTTTCATTTTCAATCAATGCTTTACTTACTGTAAATTAAAATAACTTCATTATTTTGTTTTTATCTGCAAGATTTGAATTCTCTGTATTAACATAATGCCTTTAGCAGGATTATTTAGTTACTTTAACACGGTGTGCGTGTAGGAAATAAATTCGATGTTGAATTTAAATTTTCTCTAGCAAGTTCTAACATTCCAGTGAATTTATATTGACTCGCATGCAGTATCTAACAGCACCAGCGCAAAATATATATGGTTCTTGTGATATAAACTAGGATCCTTAAAGCTTTGTGTAGAAATTGAAAGGAGAAATGTTTAAGACACAGCTTATCCAAAACCTCTAGTTCCTAAGCATGTTGAAACTAAGAGAGACGTATTATTTGAATGAAAGCTATCAAGATCCCATCTGAATACTGGGAAACTTGAACTGGCCAGCGTGAACCTATTTATACATTAAATGCTACAACATTTAATGCGAAAAATGCATAACTCTAGAGGAGCTTCGATGTAGATTGCTTTTATTTTCATTATTACGCTAACGACTGGCCACGTTAGTGATGAATAATGTTATCCGCGAGGCATTCTTCAAGAAATGAGCTTTTAAATGATGGGCAAAACATTTGTAACGTCGTGCATTTTCATATCTAATTTGACCACATTATTTAGCCGCTTTACTTCGCCACTTCGAATGTAATTCGCTATTATGGCGACGAGCTTACTGTATGTACTACCAAGGAGATATAATTCTGTACGTGTTACTGTTCTATCTGGAATTTCTTTACGATCCACGAGTATTGTAAGAAAGTAGTTGTACGGTAAATTCCTTTGGGTATGTTGATCATGAAATATGATTTGAGAATTGAAGTTGAACAGATTACCCACATACAAATGATTTGAACACTTTCTTTATTATCCTTGCTATATTGTGTTGTGAAAGAAGATCAAAGAGCCTCAACACTTCATGTAATAATGATAGTGTTAAAATCACACAAACAGTAATCGAAACAACCACCATAACTAAAATTAAACATAAAACAGCAATACAAGAGAATCTTCAAATGAGTAACACAGTAATACCTAATAAAATACAATCAAATAAATACTTTTAATTATTAATTACATTGAAGAGAATTTATGCGATGGCGTCGAGACTATGGGTAAGCTATCAAGGGATCTACACGAGTAAAACACCATAGAACCAAACGAGTTGGGAGTCATTTGCATTTTGTATTGAATATTGCAAATGGACACTGTAGGGCTACTGTGCAAGAATTTATGAATATACAAAGCGTTTTTGAGTTATTTTTGTACAGGAGATGGGTCTTGTATGTTTATTTTTGCTTGGTCAAGTAAAAGCTTTGTGAAGGTACTAAATGTGATGATGAATTGATGACTGTACTTTTCATTATTGCAAATTTAGAGTATGCGTCATAGGAAAATATAAATGAAATTACACATTTATAAATTCTATTTAATTGCCTTGACTTATCTCTAAAGCTGTGGTATTTCGCTTGAACTGTTATTTTATTACGCATTGCTTTATTTTCACTGCATATAGAAATAGTTCGAGATGAATAAAACATACAATAACACAATATCGTTGTCATAGCAACCCTACACAACACGACAGAATGTAAATGTGACGCATAGCTGCGCAGACGCATGTAGCCAACAACTTATTAGAATAGCACCCTACTCCACAGTACACTAAATAAACATCCAATTTCCTCCTAACACGTTTAAATTAAATTAAAATATCTAAACTGAAATCAGTTTAAGTAATGTCTTCACAGAATATTGTTATTTAAATCGTGTATAATTTAAAAAGCGCGCAAGCCTGTTTGTCTTTTGAGATAGGATCTAATAAAATGAACAGTAATGAAATCTATTTAAATCCTTTAGCATTCCTTTATTATTTGTTTTGGATGCCTATGTATAAATTACCTGAAGACAAATATTCCAGTTCGTGTTACATTGCCTAGCAAATATGTTTAATGAGCTCGGAGAATTTATTTGCTTGAGTATACATATGTTTTGCACTCGACGACATAGATGGCAGCACGTATTTCGAAGATGGTGTACAAATGTTTCAGATTAATTTAGCATATTTTCACTGATGGAAATCAGGGAAAACCCAGATCTAAAAGCAAACATTTATCGTTGCAGGATTCAGTGCAATGTTTATTTGAAAAGTCAATATTGTTTCAAGATAAAGTTACTTTGTTTTATTTCAATCAACATGAAAATCAATTACCCTTACAGAAACGTTAGCCAGTCAGCGTTTAAATAAGTATAAAGGATTATTATCTGCACGTTGAGTTTAATTATGCATGTCAGATAATCACGACAGAAACATCTTTTATGAAATTCTTCTTTACAAAACTCAGTCGCGACGATGTGTCTCTAAAACATATTTGTAGACATTATTTACTTCAAAAATGGTAAGCCAGTCACTAGAATTCAGAGAATGTTATCAAGCTAATTTTTTAATCTTATCAGAATAAACATTGACTATGAGTTACGTCGCAAACTGTACTTAAACAATAATTGCTGCATATATACCTATTAATTCATAATAACACTGATTAATATCACATGACGTACTTACATCAACTACTTACGTAGTTACGTAGTAGTAGTATTGACGTCCATGGAAAATTGGATGACATAAAATTTCAGTTTTTCATGCGAATAAAACGGTCTTTCTCCTTCGACTCGTAAATTCTCAACGCTAGCAACTATTACTGTAGAAAATAGCAGCGAGCAGGCGTCTCCTCAGAAATTAACACCGAAAAAACATAAAAACTAACAAGCTACGATCAAAAGCTGATCCGATCAGCAAGAGTAGATGGGTGGTCTCGAAAAAAAGTAAGAAAATGGCGGAAAAGTTCTACGGTCTTCATAAATAATGCATAAGAATGCGTGAGCGTCGTCGTGCGAAAATGTACAGTGTGCGTTTGCGCACACCGTTATCGGGTGTTCGCGGGTCGTCACATATCGCGCGTTTTCCATCTTATAGCGCAGTCATTATTGCCTTTTTACCTTTTATAGCGTCGTGTAGATAGGTAACTAAATTGTCGTGTTGAAAGTTTTCGACACTCACCATAAACTTCGTTAGAAGTCATTTATAAACTGGATTTTAGTTGCTTCTTTAGGAATAATTTGCTGTTGTAAATGTGATAATCTTATTTGTTTGACATTGCCGAGCCTAGTTTTAGTATGTTCTCAGCTTTGCTTTAAAAGGCGGAACGAAATATGTGCGGTATCGTGGTGAGTAACGTCTGCAGAAATATTACTTTTGCCATAATTGTAGAACCTTGGCATCTTGTTTTCAGGCCATGACTTAGGCATTCTGAATTGAACGTTTATAAAATCTGCACAGTTACTGTGTGTTATGTTTTTCTGCTTAGGAACTATTTATTCATAATATTCTTACTGGGCATTACGCATTATAGAAATGTATTAAAAATTCAAAACAACACGTTTATTTTATCTGCATGTGAGATTACACGGTAGCAAAGCAATATCTATGCAACGACTAATCAATTCAATACGACTCACGAAGATGCATTTGCGTAAATAAACGATACGTAAGCATTCCATTCATAACACGACTTATTTAGTGCTCCGCCATAGAATAATCTAAGGATTCACATAAAAACATATTATATCCACGAGTCACGACTGCACGGACGTGCATCCCAACATACGCGCAACGCCATCTATTTTTCGTGGTGTGACGTTAAAACTCTTGCGCATTTCGATTTCAAATATCGAATTCAAGATGGTGGCCGCAACAGTCGCAACATTCTATAGGCTAGACATGAATCAACCTGTTCAATAATTCATAGGGAATAACTAAAGCACCGTGGTACTTCATAAGCCCCCCGCGTAGTACATTTTTCACCCGACATACTGAATAATCCGAGGGGATAATAAATAAGAGTTAGCCTGTTGTAACCGATACAAACAATTCATTGTGCTAAAATGAATTATTGCATTGTTAATACAGGCCCACTATTTCGCTACTCAGAATGCTAATCTTAATCTAGGTAAATTTCTCGGGCGAAAATTCGATAGACATGCTACCAATACAACTGGTTTTCAAGATATTGTTAACGTCTAAAAATACTTTCTTATTAGTATGCAATGAACCCCTCCAAATGACGAAACCTTATAACAATATACTAGATGGCTTTTTGTATATGTTTTGTTATTCTTAATGACGATTAATCTCAATATTCAAAACACACGCTACTCCAAAAATACTGAGAACAGATTAGGGATCTGTTCAGTTGGAAAAACTGCCAAATAAAGAACAGGTGTTACTCACGATTGACATGATTGATGTAATAACGTCCAATCTGTGGATCGTAAGCCTCCTCCCATCCAAGAGGCAGCTCATTGCCAATGCAGTCCGCGAATGTCTGTGGCTTAGTATATCTGGAACAATAAACGTTTTTTGTTGAGTCTAGGAAACGCTTGTGTACTGTGATCCTAGAATTGAGGCGAGTTGGAAATGTTCTTGTGAAATTAGAATATTGACGAGTGCTTTTTTGTAGTGCAGGAAATTGTTTTAAATCCGATGTGGTATTAGTTGGTTCCGCATCTTATTCTGACATTCAATTTGAGTAGTTTCCGAAAGGTTTCTTAAGATAGTATTTGATTGAACTGTAACAAAACATATCTTGAACGCTTAAGTTTTATAAAGAACAAGACTTAATTAGAAAACATAAACACGCTTCAGAAAAGTCGAGCAAATACAACACAAAAAAAAGCTTCCCATAGAAGGTCTGACATCAGCCCAGCGCTCTTCCCACGAACAGGGGCGAGCCTATTACTGCGCTTCTATAACTATCATTAAGGCAAAATAATAATAAGCTCCAGTTATTATTTCGAATCTTTCGACTGGATAATTTTACTGGCCATTCGGTAACGCGGACTGGTTGGAACGATTCCGTATTTACTCTGTGTGTAAACATGCAACTGGCCTCCTTTAAACCAACCAATTTTGTTCTAGACGTCTCACAAAAATTCGACACCGATATCTTGTCTTTAAGAGCTACCAGTTCGAAAATAGATTAATCACCAGACCGTTCAAATCGTTTAGCCTTCAATCAATTTAGAAGTTACGGGATCAAGAGGACGCGGTCAATATCATTGGATTTATACCAGTCGAAATAGAACCTCGTTAGTCAATCACATCGTTCAAAATAGAGACAATTAGGTTACGAATTGCTGTTTATAGGACGAAGAAATCGCCATTATTTTACATTAAAGATTTTCTGATTCAAAATGTAATGTTACGAGCGCGATGGAATTATAGATAAAACATAGTATCGAACAAAAAACAGGTGCAAGTTTCTACATTCAAGTTGTGCCTAGGCGTGCAGATAATACAGGCAGGTTGTGGCATGATAATAATTAATGATGGGCGATGCGGCTGCCCGGGAGCTGGCGCGCAGGGCGTGGTGCGCTGGCGCCGGCGACCTGCTCCACTGCTGCTACAATTTCGATCATGATTCACGTACAACCAGTTCACCAACAAAAAGCGGACACACTCGCATTTCCGATGGTGACGAAATCAACCGAACGCCGCGTCTCATACGCATCCCACTTAACGGTTTTCGTGACTTTTAATATGGCGTTTATACGGTAGTCGGTTATTAAATAAGATTCTTTGGTTAATTGGCCACGTTTATGTCCAGTTCGGTGTACGTGCAACTTTTGAAATCGACGTTTTCGATGTTCGCGTGATTCTGTTTTACCGTTTGCTGGTTGTTTTACAGTAAGCAATCAAGTAAAGGCTGTTTAATGAGTGCGTATAACTTCGTGTAAGATTATACTTACATGCAATTATAATAAACACTTTACAGCTCAATTCAATAACTATTTAAATAAATAGATACATGAATTCCTTCAACAAGCATAAACCACTCAAAAAATATTTATTAGAAAACTTGTGTTGTAAAATCGCTAAATGTTACATCATTTCTTTTCAGTATAACAATTTATTGAGACAAAGTCGACAGGGGTAAATCTTCAATGGGAATTCGTTACTCCTTCCGCACAGCTACCGAATGCGGCGTCCATTTCAAAACACGATCACTCTTATCGAGGTGAGGGGATAGAGGGCGCGTGCGTGTGCGCATCCAATGCATCGGTGTGGGAGCAAGAGGGAGATACAAGAGTAGTTAAAGTGAGCGAGACAAATAGAGAAACAATGTTGCTGCGTTATGGGAGAACGGCAAAACCAGTCCTGTCAGCGGGACGTCAAGACGAGTCGAGTTCTCGGAAACGGTGACCCGTGTCACGGAATCCCTAGCCGCACACACAGCCACACTTTCACACACACTCACCCGCACCCACGTAAACGAAACATTGGCTCTAATCAAATACCTCTGCGACAAAATTATTGGTGCTATAATACTAGATAAACATTTAATTGCTTCTGGTTCTGTGTCAGAAAATACGCCAAGACCTTTACACAGATTGTTGCAATAATTGGTTAGCAAATAACTCATTTTACAGCATAAGGTCGAATTCCTAAGATAGTATTGGAAAAAACTTATCAATGATAATGATTGTATTGTTACATTCAGTTTGTCGATAGAAATGGAAGTGTTAACGCAATCTTTGTAGATAAGAGATTACACTACATATCTTGAATGGAATTCCAAAAATGTCGGAAGCACTTGTCTAGAAAACATACAAAGCATACACCATTTTAAAAGCGTAGTTTTTAGAACAAAACACTGGTTTGAGTTTAGGCGATATTTTAAGATAACGCCATCTATCGAGTTGTGTTACAATTCGGCTACCTGTCTTGCGCGCTAAGTTCAAACAGTCATCAAGAACCGCTAATTTGATGAAAATGCATTAGTTGATTGAGACTATCGAGGGCCACTGTCTTTCATAGTATTTGAACCATTTGGGCTCTCATTGTAAGCACTCTGTTAATATATTCAGTTTTAGACAGTAAAAAATATGCATTAATCGCTAGAGTGAACTTCGTAACAATCACTCCACATTCTAACAAAATGCATTAAAATTGTAAATGTCTTGTTTTGGTTTTATTTTGATGAAACAACGTTAGGGTCTATTAAATTACAATTTTACATGAGTTAGTTTGTACAATATTGTTGTAAGGGAGCATGAAGCATAAACGACTGTACAAAATATTTTGAATAAGAAAAAACATTGTCCTCTTTTTTTTGCAAACACGTCCGTCTCACAATTATATAATTTGTTCTACTTTACCTCACTCTCCGTACAAGTTTTCACATATAATACAGTTCGCAACAGAATTGAGTTCACATACAGCTGTATCGCGTAATCGATGCGAATAAATCCGCGAGCTATGCCGTGCGATATGCCAGTGCATCACAGTCTCATTGGAAAATAGCGCGGGAGAAGGCCAATGTACCGCCGTTCAGTAGCCGCAAATAGAATCACGAAGGTTGCTGCCCGCTTTGGACTATTTAGTTACATGCCCCTGCAGATTTTAACACCATTGCAGGTGTAAAACCTCTACCAAGATCCCATATTCTTAAAATCCAGACGTTATTTTAAAGCCATATATCAGCTAAATCTCGTTAACGTC
This sequence comes from Mamestra brassicae, assembly GCA_905163435.1. Classification (NCBI taxonomy): domain Eukaryota; kingdom Metazoa; phylum Arthropoda; class Insecta; order Lepidoptera; family Noctuidae; genus Mamestra; species Mamestra brassicae. The sequence goes on along the minus strand of LR990989.1, from coordinate 10,713,492 downwards.
CGCCCAACACGCCAAAGAATCAAGAGGCTCACCGTAAATCTAAATGATTAGACTATTAGTCATGTGTTATCCAAGTATCATTTCGAAAGTCCAATGACCAAATCCTGGATTACGACAAACTTGGGGCACGTCTGGTGAGAGGCGGTGCCATGCTGTCTCACACATATCGACCGACCGACAGACGAACACGCACACCTACTAATGCTCTATAAATACCGCCAGGGAAATATTTTAATCCGGATGGCCCGTTTAATGCACATTCCTTGGGCTTCGGAACAATCTGGATTTTTTTACTCCTTTACTCCAAGAGGGCATTGCCCTACTTAGATTTTAGTCCGTAAGATAATCCGTCATATGAAACTGTGTCAGTAGACACGGCTAAGGATAATGTTAGGTGAATAACCTGTTCCTTACAAAGTTATAAGTAAATTCCGACGGCGTGATGTCACGTGTCCTATGTGCTTATTTAAATAAATCCTCATGTGCTGTTGAAATATACTCACGGACAGGAAGATTACAAACCTTCCGATGGCCAAAAAAGGAATCGTGTTAGGGGTCAACGTGATTTCCTCTCGCATTCCGTTCGGCTGACACATTCGTACAACGTTATAATCGAATTAAACACAACTTGCAATGGATCCGTCGAAGCATGCCGACCGGATGATCAAATGCGTGAATATAAAATTTGTATCTGAACCGAACCATGCATTAAAGTAACCACACATATAAACATTGTTGGCATCTTGCGTCACGACCAATCACCAAATTTATCCACCAAATTGCCTCGGCAATCGTTCGAAAGTGGTAATTATGTATTGATGGTAAACGCAGCAGGCTAATGTGACGCTATGACGTCACACGTTATTCGATCATTGACAAACGACATTCCAGAGCCTAGTGTGAACTGTGTTGTTGAAACGCCCGTCACGTCATTGCCACCAAGGTCTCATGCTCGTCTTGAGAGACTTGAGAATATACACACATTAAGTGCTCCGATCTGAATAATAAAGATCTCTTGACACTAAATGCCTTTGAAATCTCGAAATCATTCTTCTTATTTTAATGAATTATGAGCTTCGTTAGCAATATCTCAAGTAGTGTGAAGTTGGGAGCGGCTATTATGAGGTTATTTTCCATAACTTTGTATCTACTATTTGAAATAATTTGAAGTATAGTCAAAATAAACTCGCACATCGAACCGTAATTTATACAATTCAATGTTGCATGCTGTCTGTAGAAGTGACGGACGGACGGACAGCGGGTTGCATAAACACTGAATATATAGGGTTTCCGTTTGAATCACGCCGCATACCAGCCGCCTTCGTCACGCCGCCAGGCGGCGCGTGCGACACAATATCATGAGTATCACGACTCCGCTCACAAACATTCGATAATACGATACCTAGTCTAAATAATGTCTATACAGAATGACGAATTGTCGGCCGCCTCGCTTATAATATCGCCGAGACTCAGGAATTTCTAATTGATATTGCATTGTGGTCACTCCCATTCTAGTTTGACTGTTTGAGTAATAAGTACCTACAGTCTGATGTGAAGCGGATTAAACGCTATAAATCTCAGCACAACTCAGACACGACGTTGTAAAAATTGTCGTAGTAAATCAGCTAGTACTCTAATTCGCAGGAACAAAATTTTATGATCGTCGTAATTCATTGTTGTATTTTTGTTATTTTTAACGATGCATGCTAATTAATTAAGCGAATGTTATAAAAACTGCCCATTCATCGACTTGACTGACCGGTTCTAAGATATGCATACATACAACAGAAGGGTACGTCTAATATTGAGATAACACACACATTCACAAATTTTAACGATATCTGTGGCATTCAAATCTTCTCATTATGCAAATATGCAATAGTTACAGAATGTAGAAAAGCAATCACAAGCAGTTGCTCGTTGCAACTTCGAATACCGCCCTCGAAGTATGGCAGAAATGTTGCTAATGGCTTGTAACGATGTTTGCCGGCAACTTCACGACTGCACAAATGATACTTTCCCAGCGGTAGAAAGTCAAACATTAGGTAGGAATGGCACCAAAGCGGCTCCATTCACATATCGTTGTTATTAGAGCGGTGTCAAGACCGGAAAGTATGGATTAAACAGAGGCCAAACAAGCAGATATCAATGTGCGCGAACGCATCGCCAATGAATGGGAGGCTTCTGCGAATGTTTGTTGAGGAACAAAATTCCTCGTACCATTGTTTCGTGAATGATCGACCGCGTGGAATGGGGTCGGGGAAATATTTGCGATTTTTACTGCTCACACTGTTGCCAATTTCTTCGGTTAAGTACTACAATGCAGCAAGAAAATATATTCAGCACTGTAAATGCATGAAGGCGACTAGAAGCATCCATTGCAAATGGTAATACTTACAGCGGAAACGAAGCGTTGACAAACAGTAAAATAATTCACAATCTGCATGGCAGAGTATGGGAAAACACAGGTAAAGGATATAGGTACACTTATACAGCTTGATCATACAAACTAATTTAACTCAAATTTAGGAACAAAGAAGACAACTGCTACATTTATAAAATCAAATGTAGAAAAGCTACCGAAGGAATACACTGTAAACACAATCCAACGACGCAAACAGAACACTATCACCTAATCGCTATTAAATACAGGTGTTTTCGCATACCACACCGCTTACGATCATTTGAAAATGTTCAAACCCAAATGGCTTAGTATCGCTAAGGAACAAGGTACATATTGGAATGAGAAAATTGTTTATTATAGTCTGCTGTCGCATATTTCGCCCACGGCCAAATGGCGGGTCGTCAACAATTTATTCAAAATCAAGGATTTGTGCCAGTTTGCCTCACAGTGCCTCTATTTATGGACACCTAAAAATTAAACCATTCACGGTATTAACATTGGCAATAGGATATACGAAATGTACAGATATAAGCCATACAATTTGAGAGCAAATTGGAATTAATAAAACGAAAGAACACCTGCTCGAATTTGCATAAGTTTTAGATTATAATATATCAAAACCTTGATTTATATCTATCCCAATTATTGCAGAAGTTTTTTTTTTTAGAAAATTTTACAATCGCTTTAGTTTTGTACATTCATAATGTCAGGATTACTATAGTAATTAAACCCATAAATACCATCATCAACAAAAAACTGATGTTCACCTTATTAAGTGCCTCGTTAATTACTTTCCCATAAAAAAGAACTTTCTTTAATGAATACGCCCGTAAATAACGATATTAATTTTTATTAGACGTTTTTAAGTCGAATAGCGGTAAAGTATCGGTTTCGTTCCATCATCCGACAGATTGGAATCGAAAATTTTACCGTGGACATTAAATCGTCCCAAACGTTTATAGAGGAAATATTAAATGGGCAACATTCTTAAGCCAACGACGGCTGGGCGTCCTCCGATGGCTAATCAAACACTCTTATGCAAATCAAGCAAATAGTTATACAATTTTATGAGCGACGACTATCGTCAATTTATCACTCCCTATATGGGGGGACAAACACGCAGAAATTCCATCCGACCATTCCGAGGCCCGCTATGTCGACACACCATATTTTGCAAGTTTATCATTGCTTATGCTAACTTCATGAAGTTATGGGGCGGCCGATACAAATACACGTTAGACCATTTACAGAGTTCCGAATGGAAAAACTAAATAAAAAGGTGTAACGGTGTGAAGATACGAAAACTAAAGTACGAGTAGATGTGCACAACAATGAAAAAGTCGTTACAAGGAGGGAAACAACTGCTTTATGACGGCATATAGATAAGAGAGGAATGCCAATTTTGATTAGAAACGAGAGCAGAACAGCTTTTATCGCATATTCACATAGATAACTTTTAAACATGCGTGATTTTAGACACATTTTCATTATAATAACGATAACTTCTAAACGGATTTCGATTCGCTTCGAAACATGTGACACTACATTAGGTGTAGGAGTCAATGATTGCATATTACCATAATTATAAATAATCTTTACACTTCCTTTGGATGTCAGGTGTTAATAAATTAATTGGATTAAGAGACTTTACATTGGTTTAGAGCTACGAGATTCTAGACTTTTTAAACGAACATTCGTCTTATTAGTTGTTGGAATCAAAATAAATCTGCAGTGTAGCCGGTGTCGGCGGCGGCGGTGTCGACGCGCGTCTGGGTGTATAAAATCGCCAAGGACATATTTATCTGAGAGGAATGCGTAGAATAAACAATGTTGTACGCTATTTCGCGTCCGTTCGCCGCCACGCGCCGCACCCTGCGATACACACTCGAACAAATGTTTTGTAAATCTTCTTTGCAAAACATACATATACTTCTTGCACCTAATCAAATTGAATAGGTTTAAAAGTGAACAAATAAACCTATTTAAAACGCAGTCGATTAAAGTCAAGAAACGTTGTAAAATGCCCAGCCCCTTCGTCGTTACGCATGAGGGAGCTCGGAACTTGTGCAGTGCGTGGGAAGCACATACTTGGGTTACACAATCTTGTGAAGATACCTTCGTTAAACACGATTGATTTTATACATACAATATTTCTTTAGGAAAACAGTTTAGATGGAATTTGTAGAAGCCATGGGTATATTGAAGAAGATATTGTAGTAGCCAGTTTTCTTCTGTCTTGTATTACTATTGTCTCTTTAACAAAGTTGAGTGTATAAAGAACAATTACATTATAAAATCAGCCATCACGCTACCAGCTACTCGACCGCAGACATGCAGATCGCATTGAAACATTCCGACGCGAGCATCCTTGTACACATAGACAGCTAACGCAGATTTCACTCGTAAAATAGAATTATGCATTAACGATCAATTGAACGCAACACTCTGGTATGCTGCAGAACAATGTACTGGCTTAGTGAAACTGCATTGAACCGATACAATTAAAGTAATAAACACCGGCGAACACAGGTATAAGTTCCCATTCGCTTGTTAATCGACGCAATCATTGTCTTCACCGCTTCCTTGCTTAAAGACACAATGAGTAGTTTTTCCTCTGTTCACAATGCGTAGCTGTCGAACACTTCTATGTAGTTTAGTTTTTCATAACTATTTACGCCGCTCATCTAGTTACGTATCACACTTGCCTTTGAGATCTGCGAAAACCGCAAAATGCTCATTCGCACGCAACGTCTCGTTACAGAAGCATTTGAGAAGCCACTTATTACCGTAAATGTATAGTCTCAGCGCCCAACGACACCATAAAGATCTTTATCTTGTTAAAACAGCCATATATATCGAAATTCAAGGGCAAATATTTCGTTATAAACGGCGATCTCTCGTCGTCAAAATGAGACCATTACATCTGCACGTAAAAAGCTGGTCTACTAAACTGACAACATTCTTATGGTAGGTAAATAATTGCATTCTGCCAAAGGCAGTGACGGAGGGCACATTTTTCATAGTACAACATTTAGGTTCCGTTTAAGGTTAATAGCGTCGTATGCGCCCGAGACATGGCCGGGTTATTTTTAGCATTAATAAATTGGCTTAGTGGCTCGGTTTATTGTGTGCGCGTTTCGCACAAGTAGATGTCGACGTTAGAGTGATATCCGCGGTACCTCTGCTCCACACACCAAATTCTAGGTCAATTTTGACTGCCGTTGCTCTTTTACTATCCATTTGTTTCTTCCAAAACAATGTCTCTCAAATCTAAGTGGGCAATTTTGCTATAGCAGCTCTTTGACCCCAATTAACTCCAAATTTCCGGTAACAATCAGTCAAGTCTTGATTCTTGAGCTTTCCATTATTCACTTTTAGCCTGCAGTGGGTTATCATGCAAACCTGATAATATTTTGAAGTGCCAAGTTGGTTACCACGTCTCAAATATCATACTGTAAAGTCGACTGTATGGAATGCAGTTTGCCAAAAGGTTCAATAAAAATACCACTTTATGTTTCCTGTGTCAGCGGCGAATTTTATTGTGGTGTCAATGTACCGGGACTATATTCTCATGTGCCTTCTTGACTTGAATCAATTTAATCCACATTCGCATATTTATGCAATATTTGTTCAATACTTAAGTCGGTTATAAAATTGAATATTACCGAGATTGCCCTGTGCGACTATAAGTCTGAAATGAAACACAAATTTGCATAAATTTGTCCTGTTTCAATCATTAACTTGAGAAGTTTACTTTGAATGCCCATTTGCAACTCTGCATTGTAAGTTCATTTGCGATTAAACTGCATTTCATGTTATTAATCTGCAAAACATTTAACGGTGTTTTGTTTTTTATAATACAACTTTATGGTAAATCTGATTAGCCCGTTATACAACACCATTAGACACTGACAGTTAGCCTGTTAGGATGTCTCATTTTCTTAATGGTACAGACATCACTACCGCTAATTGTTACGCCGTTTAGCATCACCAAAGTGATAATTGACTGGTTTTAACAGTAACCATGCATTTTCAAGTGCAGGTGTACAGTTTTTAAGGTTAACTTTTAAAACAATGGTGCAGGTGTCGGTTTAACTATGGTAAATAGATACGGCTAGAGACATGATCGGTATTTAATAGGGATGTGTTGTGCAGCACCTGCAGCTTGCTGAGGTGGTGAAGGGGGGGTGTGGGGAGACGCGGGGCGGCGCGGAGGGGGAGTGCGCCGCTTTAGAAAGGCGCGACCATCGCCGCAGGCCCGGGCCGCATTCTACGGCCTGTCATTCACACCGCGCAACTTGCCTATGCATTGCATTCCATCTCCCACCGCGTTCTCCACGCATCGGCACCATACACACACGCGCACCTTACGAAACCACCGACCGCACCACCATCTAGACAACATGCCACATTCATTCTTAACACATAAACCCTTCATCGAATTATTTCTGCGCCAGTTCAGCCACTAACATTGCTGTGAACCAGTTCCGTGGCCCCATTAGTCGCGTACCGACTGCTCCGCTCACCAAATACGAACCCATACGAAAACAAGACCACAGTACACATTCCAAAGGATAACAAATGATAACCATAATTTGTGTTTAGCTCATTTGTTGTCACTAAATAGTGGAATGTCGTGTGAAATCGAGGTTGACGTGCATTCTTACCACTAGAGAGCAGCAGCGTCGCGGCGAACGAACAGTTTGTTTTTCACGATTTATTATATTTTAAAGTTGTATTTAACACTTGTAACTTCAACAGAACCAACTATATCACGTGCACTCCCGATATTTACGACCACAACACTCAAATTCAATCAGAAAACGTTAGAAATCGCATTGGAATGTAAAGTTTTGACATGGGGCTCTTACGGGTTAACACTTCTCTTTGGAAAACTTACCTGTCTCGCGGGTCGATCCACGTCGTTTTTCTACTGTTGTGATCGATGAAATACAGTTTTCCGTCAAAGTCCCTCGCGTAATCCCATCCGTCGGGCAAGGGTATCTCACCGTTTCGTCTCCTTGGCATATTTCACTGATTAAATCCATTCAAACGAGTAACGAAGCACACTCGCGAACTAGCTACACGGCCATGTTGAATACCTCATTACGAGGTGTGACGTCACGCGGGATCGGCCAATAGCGGCGAAGGGCCCCCACGATGGAATGCGGCGCGTACGCGAGCGCGAACACACGAAGCGGTTCCGTACGTCACTCGAGCGATAGGAACGATACACGCGACCGCACCACGCGACCCCGCGTCGCCGACTAAACCCCGCCGACTCGCAGCCACGTTATCACCGCACATGATAATATTCACTACCAGCACCTACTGTCTAAATGCATTCCTCGACCATCTAATGTTTACATTACATGGTCTACTAGTGCCGACTGACTGATGCTATGTACGGTGCGGAGACTGTGAAACGAACTGGCAATGTAAGCAAAAAGTAGGTAGGTACATACCCATTCAATCTATTTACGATTCCGCTGTATAAATATGTATAGACGGCCGTGTATACGTATAGATCGCATTCCACAGCGTATGTACGTATATATGTGCATACATACAAATTACTGATATGTACCTACATAAGTTAGTCGCTATAATAATATTGTTGCCATATTATATACAACTTACTGTGTTGTGTTATGTGACCTACTAATTTTGATCTATCATAAAACTTAGAAACAAGGTTACTACAGCATTCTTTTGACGGAAGTAATATTAGTTTAGCAGCAAAACTACAAGCTTGTTGTTGAAGACCTATTAACATGATCTAAAAAGTTAAATAATAAGAGTATTTTTATTCTACGTTTGTTTTACCTATGTGTTTTGTATGGTGTCGGACGTAAAAGAATAGCACCATCCAATCTCTTCTCGTGGGCGTCGTTGGAGGCGACTAAGAGACTCTCCAGAGAATGAGCACCAGCATTTTTTGTACATTGTAATAGCTACACCGCGATCGCCAAACATGGCGATTATGGCAACCCCCTCCTCTCCTTTGGGAGAGGCCTATGTCCAGCAGCGGACGTTTTTCGGCTGGTATGATGATGATGGATGATTGTTTATGAAAAAAAAAAAAAAAAACGACGAATTCAACGAATTGAGAACCTCCTCCTTGTATTGAAGTCGGTTAAAAAAGCCCCAATGAGTTAATCGGCCAAACAAAGACATTTAGGTATTTTTGATCTTATCATGGCTTACAGAAATATGTACTTGCTTTTGTTATTTTTTCACAAATACTACGTTCTTCTTTCACAATTAACTTATACGTGAATTTTTATTAGTTCAACCAATCGATTTTTAGCGATCGGATACGTACGATTGTAGTAACATAAAAGTGATCAATGTTGTGCTTTTAACGTTCGCTTCAATTAGTTTTAACCATAAAAGCATTAACAATAGCGATTGACTACCTTTTAATTCTTATTGTGATTATTTAATACAAGTTCAGGACTTAGGTTCAGGAATGACGTTCAAAAAGTGCTGGCACTCAGCCTAATTTGAATAAATGACTTTTGATTTTGATTTTGAATAGAATTAGATAAACAGGTGAATAATAAATAAACCATTTATTTTCAGATTACAAAGACCCATAGATAGACCTTAACCTAAACATACATATAGATAATAAGAATTGAGTTACGGCCGGTTTCAATAATTTTTATTATTTCCATCAATTAATTATTCGATTTTATTATTGGTATTAAAATTATTTGTTATTCTGTATTTTTTTTTGTTAATTTTAAATATGAGTTACTTTAATATTAAAAAATATCTATATATATTAAGAATATGACTCTCTGTACGTGTTGGTACTTACTGTAAGTGCAGAGTAATTAAAGCTATATAAATAATAAATAAATAACGTATCTACCTTTGCTGCATCTGACACGTCATGTTTGCCTTTCTAACATGACGTTTCAGCTACTGTTGGTAGTTAGTAAATAAAACTTCTTCATTATGGCACCGATACTAAGTAGGTTCGTAGTACCTAACCTATCTTATGCGATTTCAGTTGGTAAATCTAGGTTTATCTATTCAACCAAATTTTATATCGAGCCTATTCTGGAAAAATATCGTAAAAGACAAAATGCACTTTTTACAGGAAGGTTTCATTTCCAAATTAAAAAAAATATATATAGTTTTGAAATAAAGACCAGGTATTTCTTAAAATTTCTTTAAGCATTTTTGAATGAGCAGTTACATGAATAACAAATGATTTGCATTTTTTATTTTTTTATTGCGCACTTGTGTCCCACTGCTGGGCAGGCCTCCCGTTTCTCCTTCCAAATCTCTCTCTCTTGGGCGATCTCTGGCAAAGTCTGCCCCGCAAACATGATGATATCGTCACACCACCTTCGCCGCAGTCGACTTCGATGACGGCGTCCTTCCTCAGGCGACCAGTGAGTGACCCACCTTCGCCCACCTGACCGGGTGCATTCGTGCAACGTGGCCATCCCACTTCCACATGCTGTTTTTTTTAAAGATATCATTAATAACTATAAATTAAGAGAAGAAATATCCCTTTCCTGTAAAAATGCATATTATCGCTTACGATAATTTTCCTGAAAAGGTTCGATATTTGAGAACTACCTTACCTATTTGCTAGTTCTGATAAGTTATTACATTTTTTTAACACGAATGGTTTCCTCAATTAATCCACACAATATTACTGTTTTTTTTTGTTTCCTACCTGTAAATTCAGTCGAAATTATTGCCAAATAGAACATATTATTGTGTATGTATACTTATCGCAAAAAAAATCTGTGGTTTACTTTCCCATAGAATTTTAATTGAGTTGGCTAGTTAATTAGCCATATCATAACTAAATAACAGTGTGGTTGGATATTAATTAAAATTATCGGGTGCGCATCGTAAGTTATTAATTTAATTGCAATAGAGTAGGCAAATACTTATAAAATCTGGGTAGGAATTTTAATTTGCAATGTTGATAGTACCGATTTGATTGTAATGGCTAGTGATTAAATCTCATGGATTCGATATTATGTACTTCGAAGCAAATACAGGGTTACTTCGGAGAAAATGCGTAAGTACCTAAGTATAGCAAAATCATTCAAAATAAATAGACACGTAAATTTTGGTTTAACCATGTTTCGAACAAAAAAAAAATAGTAGGTAGGTACAGTAAGAATGGTCACTCTTTTCGATACTTTACAAAGAGATAAAAGTGATGCCAATGCGCACTGTCTCCGAATGACCTTGAATATTAAGAAACTACCAGAAGGCGTAACTAGAGTAGTACGTCTAGAACCGAAATCTGAAAAAAACAGTAAATTCACTAAAAATCTATTTCAACGAATTTACAGCGTTTTTTTCCTGCAACTCTGCAGGTTTAGGGATAAAAAACAGAAATTACATTTCCGCTGACTAATCTACCGCGAATCCATTCAGGAATAGCTACGATATTGTCCTTCCGTTCCGTAGGTGTGTTTCAATTATGAGTCACCCATAAGGAGGATAGATTACCAGTACCTACTCTAAATACCAATATTACGTATGCAGTGTTAAACCTCTTCTTCTCCTGGTATGATTCATCATTCTCCATTGGTATGAACGTATGGAGAACCTTGATGGAAAGTTCAATACCACTTAGACTTCTTATTAACCTATATAATTATGGTGTCGCTGCTGAGAAAAGTCTCCCTCATAACTGCCTTCCACTCTTCCCAATGTGTTGCCTTAAAAAAGCTGGCGTGACGTTCATGTCGGATTGGTCGGAACCAAAACGATATGAACGTCGCTCACGCCAACTTTTTTCTTAGGCTTTTCCACGGCGACTACTTCCAGACCACTTGGGAATAGGTAAATATCTTGTTCTCCTGCTGCTATGCTCACACTCTCCATTAATATGACCGCGAGGAGAGTCTGAGACAAAAAGATTTGCAGCAACAGTCATCAATTATCATCCCCCAGGCCGTAAAATGACTGGACCAAACACTATACAAGTTGGCACAGCATGTCATTTATTCCATCGTCATCAATTCAGTCATTTCTATCAAAACCGTCATTTGAACTTTCAGTGAATGCCCAGTTTTTTTTTTATGAACACTCTTCACACCCTTTTACTAACCTAACCAAATCAATACCGTTCGTTTTTAGGTCTTCCCCAACTTTTACCTTCATAAACAAATGTTTCTTCAAAAAATAATGCCTGTCGCCTTATGAGGTGATCAACTCGCGCTATTCCTATTCTTAAAGCACATATTCAGAGGAAGCTGTCGAAAATGGCAAGAAGACACCTGGCAAGGCGCGGTGATGATAAGTGGAGTAGGGCAGTGACCGAGTGGCGCCCGAGGACTGGAAGAAGAAGTGTTGGTCGGGCGGCGGCGAGATGGGCGGAAGACATTGTTGCCATCGCGGGTAGAACCTGGATGAGGCTGGCTCAGAAACGTGGGGATTGGCAAAAGAGAAGAGAGGCCTATGCTCAGCAGTGGGCGAAGTCGGGCTGTGAATGATGATGATGATGTCGAAAATATACTTACAAGTATTTCTTACCTAGCTTTAACACAATGCAGACAAACTTTAGGTACCCTGCCTCGATTCTAGATCGGCGAAAAGGGTGAATATCGATCTGTCCCAATGACGCGCGTAAATTATTCATAAGTATCACAAATCGACCTATTTTCCTTTATTTACTTCTAATCTACGTCAGACGTGACTTACATAATTAAAAATATAATGTAGGTAACTGTAAAACATAAACAAATTAAATAATTAATTATTACGAGCCCCATATTTAGGTTACAAGAATTGCAAAAAAAAAAAAAGCTACACTGGCGCATATTATGAAAGAGAAGGGAAGGCAGTCATTGCATGAAGAGTGATATGAAAGAATGGAGGAAGAAAACGCGTGGCGCCGACCCCAAATAACAAGAAGATGATGAGGCTAAACTTCCCCTTCACATTCTAAGCACCCCCTTTAAAAGTAACTCCTCAAATAATTCACTTGACAGTATTATTGATGATGACGATCCATGACGTATACTTACAAAAGCAATGGGTACCTACAGCTAGGTACTGCTCCCAAGGCTCAGCTGACACTTTTTTTTCTAAACCTAGTTAAAATAACTTTATTTTATTTATAATACCTACCTACGAAAGGTTACGTCGAGCTACGATACAGCAAAAGGCGAAGTCCTTTATAAATTAAAGGGCACAGTGTCGTATCGCCTTTCAGTATACCCTAAGGAGGGTAGTCTTTTTACGTTACTGCAGCGGTAATGGGTCCCGAATTCAGGCGCGATGCGATAAAGCGACAGCGATGCGACACTGCGACAGCGATACGACACTTCGACAGCGATGCTGAACTGCGTTTGCATCGTTGTAGCATTGTGCAAGTTTTCTGTGTACTAACACTCTATGGACAATTTTAGTCTGAAATAAATTATTATTAAGTATTATTATACTGTCACGTCGCTTCTGTCTGTGAGAGCTTTAAGAGGCAGAAAAGTAGGTACCTACCTAGATAAGTTGAATTTCCTTTGTCGCTCGAGTGTCGTTTTTCGTTTATTCTTTTTCTAAAATCGCGTTACCTACCACATTCAAAGATGGCCGCCGAGTTGCCGTACAAGTAAGCACCTATCTGAAATAACATTTTATATAATAGGTACGTAATCGTAATTTTCAATGCCCTGTGCATAGGAAGGTATCCTATGGCACAGCTTATTGACATTCGATTAGGTACCTACTTCAAAAAAAGATTTTGTTTTGTCAATAATTTTGGCAGTAGGTACTTACCTAAGTAGGTACTCATATTTATCTAGGTGCGGAAGAGCCCTTGTCCACGGTGAGGTTTTTTCTCGGATGACGGAATCAGGCGTTTTGATGGAAACGGATAACGGAGACGGATCACGTTTGTCCACTGCGTCCGGATCAGATCCGATCTCGAACGAAATATCACTCAAATGCGGTGTAACTAAGATATCGTGTGCACGTGCATTTAATATGGAATTTACGTTAGAACGCCGACAACTTCTTGCCATATTATTGTACGTACGAGGACGCACGAGACAAAAGAAGTTTTGGGTTCACCCTCTTCTGCAAGAGAGATACCTCGAAAGCATTTTATACACTTTAAGATAAGTTACGACGGCATGAAGATAAAATTTTCAATTATTTTCTCTATAGTGTTTTATATATTTGTATTAGGTACATGTACTTACTCCTGATTTAGACTCCGGTTTAGGGGTTCATCCGGTCAAGCAAAATCCCCGGAGCCCGACAAAAAAACGGATGATGGATCTCGGACGTCGGACGTCGAGAGGAAAAAAGTTTATTGAAATGTATAGGCCGCTTCTTCGGTCCGGTTTTTTCTCGGATGACGGATCCGGCGAAACGGACGCCGTGGACAAACGGCGTAAGTTAACTGTCACTAATTCACTACCTACCTAGGTATCTATCACGAAACTGAATTTACTCAGATTCCGTAAAAAAACCTGCTATAGAAAGTTATATTGATGTTTTAAATGATTATAATTAGCAGTTATTTTACAAGCTTTTTTCTCATAATTTACGCAAAATTAATTTGATCTTGTAACATCGCTGTAGTTTTGCTTCATAAGTTCATACGTATTTTTAAATTTCGCGGCCTAAATTGAAGGAACTAATTTGAACGGTGTAAGTATAATGGTAGGTAATTAATTATTCGTATAATTAATAATAAAATTACCAAACATCATAGCCGACTGAGATGAGACAAAAAAGTACCTAGTTATTGAGGTAGATAGGTATTAAATTCGGTCCCTAGGAGTTAGGTAGGTACTTACCCGCGGGAATTACTGCTTTGCTCACTGTGGCGTAAGTTCTGGCTATCTCATTACGACCACAATAGGTTTATACGAACATGCAAATAAAATCCCTTCACAATAACAAATGAAAATCAACGCCACTTAAGTAATTAGCAGTTGAAGCACTGAAAGCGTTGAAATACTTACTTAATTTTTGCAAAAAAAGAGCATGCAAGTATATTATCAGAGCAAACGTGCGAACTTAAAAACCACTAAGATTATTATCTTCTTGCAAGTTAACTAATTGTAATAACATGATTTTATAACAAAAAACTTTGTCGATGGCGTTTGTAAATTTGAAATTATTTTCTTTTCAATTTTCTTTCATCACATCAAATTAACACGCAATTGTTGTGTCTATTCAGCCTATCTTAACACTCACAAGATCGAAACATAGAATAACAATGAAGAAAAAAATAATAATTATCTGACTGTGTACAAATAACATTGTTTTTTAAATGAACTCACTTTTAGTGATTTCTAATGGAATAAAACAAAGAAGTATATTTTTATTCATAATGTTAATACAGATATACCTACAGAAATTACCTTTACTACTTTAACTTATTAACATAGAGCAAGGCAAAGAGTAATGTGGAGTTAATACCTTTAATCATAACTTTTAGGGTACGGAACGCGCCCATGCGCGAACTGTCAATGTCATGTGTTGTTGGCAGTTTTGTCAACACGTAATAAACTCGCAAGAATTCTATTTTCCTTGTAATAATCTCATTTTTAAAGTAAAACAGCTGGTACAATAATAATTACATTTTATAACAATGCCTACTAGTGACAGTGAGGACTTCGAAAGTGCTGATGAGGGCCATGGCAGCCCTGACAAGAAGGAAAGAAAGAAACGTTTGTCCTCTTCAAATTACAGCGACAATACATTAGAAACTGAACAAAAACCTTCGAATATTAAAACAAGTTCAAGCAGTGCTCAAAAAGTGGCGGAAAAAGTGGTATGTAAGATGAAAAAATATTAAATAGATGTGAGCTTTAAATATTCTGTCAAACATTCAACTTCGCCATTCGTAGTCCACTGCTGTCCATGTCTCATCTTCCAAGTTGCTTTCACAACGCCCAACATAAGCCAATATTGTGTAATACATACTACATAATTTATAACACATATATAACTCTCATACTTAATGCTTTTCCTATCTTATCAAAAATTAATGCTTCTTTATGATCATAAAATATGTAATATATTTTTCAATACCAAATTATTAGAATTATGTTAAAACAATGTCTTCCTAGATAGAACAAAAAGTAATTAAGGCAGCAGTGACCTTATGTCACACATTTGGTTTGCTACTTACTTTATTTAGAACATCTGCTCAAGTTTATGTTACTATAATTAACGCTAATAGATTCATGCATGTATTTAGAAATGATTCAACAAGTTATTTCATATGTTTAAGATATTCTAACATTTTTCAATGTTTTCTTCACACACAACCCATTACAAACTACCCAGCTATGTATGCTAGCACACAAGAGTACCTATTCACACTAAGCTAGCACGGCCAATAAAAGTCATTTCAACTCAATACAGCCTTGCTGCAGAGCAGAATCTCAATAAGAGCTGTTGTATGTATGTAACTCGGGCAGGTTTGCGCATCTCTACGACCAAGCGAGTGTTTTGTGTGTAGAATAACATCTGTCAAAATGTAAATATGTATTGTATATATCACGGGAAAATTGCAGAATCCGTAAAATTGAAATTCCTAAAAATAAAAAGTGATCCACGAGTGGCATCCACGGATGGGCGAAGAAGTGTGGGTCTTTTTGGCAGCAAAATGGGCAAATGACATTGTTAATATAGTGGATAGAGCTTGGATGAAGCTGGCACAGGAACGTTGGCACATGAAAGAGGCCTATTCCCAGCAGTGGGCAAAATCGGCTGTAGATAATGACAATGATACAATTATTGCCACAAATAACAGCTTATGTACTTAGGTAACAAAATATAACTGGTGTCATGCAGCTATACCAAACATGTCTGCCGACCTACTTTGGAGAAAACAGCCATGTGAATGTTGTCTTTTCACCCAGACCCAAGTAAAATTAATTGTTCCAGAAAGAAGCTGATGGTTGGGATGACTTTGACATAGAAGATGCTGAACCTATAGCACCGCAACCAGTTGCAAAGAATAACGCAACAGAGAAGACTAAAACAAAACCAGAGGATAAGCTTAGTGTTACGAAGAAGAGTCAAAAGTCCCATGATACTGGCTGGGACGAGTTTGATGATTGGGGAGCGGAAGATGTGTCTGCTGATGTTCAGAAGGTACTTTCAGAGCTTACAAAATACTGTCGCTTAGCAAACAACAAAACTCAAGTCTACGAATAAATTTACAGTACAGTATAAAACTGAATAATTGATTATAACCTAAAGCATGGCTGTGGTGCTGAATAGTATGAATCTTATCTAATTGTGCTGACCCATTTTGTTATTTTTAAAAGCAAACTATGTTCATTAGTACTAGTTGGCTGGCTTTTTGCTGAACTGGACCTATTTGGGGCAGTCGTGGGGCACACAATATAATTGTTTTAAAATTAAGTTTTCTTTTATTTGTACATATATCTGTATGTGCCAAATAAACTACTTTCCTTTCTTTTTTTATTTTGTCTTCTAACACATACTACTACTATATATTAACCAGTTCTCTTCTCAAAAAATTACAGACAGAACCACCAAAGCCACAACCCGTTCAACCAATAACCAGACAACCGGAACCTAACATCCAAGAAGTGACAGACCGATTGGCAGCAGCATCTGCTGGTGGTAGCAGTGGGTGGGGTTGGGGATGGAGCGTGGACTCTCTGCTGAGCTCGGCCACAGCTGGACTTAGTTCTGCTTCGGCTGGGATTAGTAATATCACCAGTCAGGTGTCACAGGTAAAGACATTCAATTATTGTAGAGTATTATATATAACGAGCTTGTGTCTAAGTAAAAATTGCCGCTCAGGTCGATCTTCGAGGTTAAGCAACGCTTGCCGAGGTTGGTCTGTGCATGATTGACCATCCATACATACAGAGACACCTCTGTGCCTCGGTAAGCAAGTAAAGCTGTTAGTCCCAGCAGTCATTTAAACATCTTTGACAGTCGTAATAGTCGATTACCCAACCAGAAGCCAGAAATCTGACACCAGCCTTAGGCACTTGTCTCAACGCCGACGATCAGCAAGAAGCGAGTAAAGTAAGGAACTAGATACGAGTTTGCGAGCAGCGAGAAGCAAGTGTGTTATTCCGATTGTTTTGTCGCTCGGCTATAAGCGAGTGCTCTTGTGCGACGGGCCATTACTCGCACCACTCGCTCCGGCCCGCACTATTGGTAGAAATGATCGCTGGTTGGTCTCTCGGCGTGTGTTCTGACCGCCAAGGGAGCATCGCTAAGCGAGTACCATATTATAAGAGAGTTCTTGCCGGCAGTGTGAACAGCCAGCTATCGACTATAAATATATGTGTCTCTTGTACTCACATGGGATCTTTATCTTTTGTCCGTTTTCTCAGCGGGAAAATAGTAGATATCTAATCGCTTCCTCGTCGGCGGCGGTGAGACAAGTGTCTTTTTCTTTCGATATCATTTTACCGAGGTACTAGGTTTTGGTAGCCAGATAAGCAGTCGCTCCATGTTAAACACTTGTACTCAGCAGCATCCGATTAGACTGGAAGCCGACCTGAATGTAGGAAAGGTCAGGTAGATTGATTAAAATATGTATGCGGAACAGAGAGTAAAGTCCCGCACACCTCGGTTGTTGTGTCTGGTCGGTAACTGCCCGATAGTTGTTGTTCGGACTGTTGTATATGTTCAAATCGCACGGAGAACTTTGCTTGCGCAATGCAGGATTTCTTTGGTAGTTCGTCGTTGACAGGATAGATGGCGTTTCGGTTCTTTTTGTTGCCGTACAAATTTCGCTTCTTAGTTTTCCGTTTTTTGTCGTTTTTGCTGCTACACCATAACTGTAAAAAGATTCCACAAGACCTAATTAAGGAGGCTACAAGAATAAGCGGGGCAGTCACTGGACTACTTCCGTACAAACCCGTTATCAATTTCAAACATAGTGCTGAATATCTAGAATGATAGATTGTTATAATTATCTACAAATAAAAAACTGTCAGTGTCAAAAAAAAAAAATATCTGCCAGTGTCAAACTTTGGATTGTTTTGAACTAATGTATTATTAGCTTTTTCATGTGGCTTTGCTGCCGAGGTCTATCCTACAGGAACCATGCTACGTAGGCTAGTTTTTTACCTCGAAAATTTTAACGCAATCTTAGCGACTGTGTTGAGTTTTTCAAGGGTCCACTTTATGTATCTACATAGCTTTACCCTTGAAAATCGGCCTACACTTGAATGATATACAGTGAAGAAACGAACCCCAAAAAACGCTTAAAAAGTTTCAAACAAATCACTTTTCAAACAGTCTGATGCAGTTGGTGGTGATCTATTTCAGTTCAATCACAGATTTGATGCTCTCAACTCATATACACTACTAACAAGTATTTTTCGAATTTGCAGGGCATATCAACAGTCCTAGAAACAGGTATAGGTGCTCCAGACCCAGAAGAACTAGCCAGGAGAACATCTAAAGACCAAGAACCCAGAGTCACCAGGCCTGACAATGTACCAACTGGTGATAAATTAAGAGTAGTTGCGAACGAGGAGGCTGGGGCCAACGCTGGAGCCACTGATGGGGCCAATGCTGGTGATGCCTTCCAATTTGGCAGTCTTTTCTCTGGTGTTACTAAGTTTGTTGAAACTACAGGTAAGGAAACCTTCTACTTCTTTTTGGTTGTTTATTTAATTTTGATGTATAGACGCAAGCACATCAAGCTACCCGAAACTGTCAAATTTTCCCAATCAACCTATTTAGGTTTACTAATTAATACTTTAGCGATAAAGTTGAAAATCTATTAAAGAAATTTGACAGATTGTTCTGCTGGCATCTGTACAGTACATAGGCGGACTTACTGCAACAAGGAATTCTTTACCAGTAAACCTTTGGGTTTAAAAGATTACACTGTGGTAGGTGTAGAAAAAATAAATAATATTTAAAATTTGAAATTGGCCCAATGGTTGAGCGATTGGCTGGTGCACTGCGTGTCGCGGGTTCAATTTTCGCACTTTGGCTGTTTGTGTATGTGAGTTTATATGTTTATAAACGCACCCATAATACAGAAGAAATTCTTAATATGGGGCAATATTAAAAACAAAAACTTTTATAAAACGGAGCACTTATCGCTGTTGTTATCTAATTCTGTTTACAACTGGGACCCTAACATGGCGTTTTAAACCCATCATGATTCCGCTGTAGGAGGGAGACGGCGCTGCACAAGACGCATAACACTATCCCTTTTACAGAACGGAATCATGATGGCATTAGAACTTCATAGTATAGGGTAGAACTGGGCCTATTGAGGCTGATTTTTTCTTAATGTGTAGTTCAGTTCTGTATGGTGTCGGACGTAAAAGAATAGCACCATTCCATCACTTCCCGTGGGTGTCGTAAGAGGCGACTAAGAGACTCACCAGAGACTGGGCAGCAGCATTCTCTGTGTACAGCTACCCTGCGATAGCCAACCCGCCTGCCAAGCGTGGTGATTATAGCAAACACCCCCCCCTTGGAGGAGGCCTATGTCCAGCAGTGGACGTCTTTCGGCTGATATGATGATGATGTGTAGTCCATTGATTCCTTTTCATACAGATTTAAGTCAACACAGCACACAATGCAACTTTGTTCCTATACATTTTGCTCCTAATGCAATTGAACTAATATTGCAGGCACAAAAGTAATACACGGCGGCCTAGACACTTTAGAAACCATAGGCAAGAAAACCATGGAAGTTCTCCAAGACGGCGACCCGGGGTTGGCCAAGAAGCGGGCCCTACTCGGCCTGGGGGCCGGAGACAAGCCAGTCCTGTCCCAAGTCCTGCGGGAAGCCAAGGCTAAGGCTGAGGAAGATGACAGGGTCAGGGAGGAAAAGAGGGAGGCTAAGGAGGTGCATTATGAGAATCTGTTTGATGATTTTGAAGGTACGTTTTTTTAATATAAATTGTTGAAGGAATTTGAGGTCTAGGTATATGAATACGTGAGATGTCAGCATAGAAGACGGGGCCCGCTAGGGCCAGAGCCTGCCAGGGTTGCGGAATTTGTTCGAAAGAGTCACCGCGGCCCTGGAACGCAAAGGGCTTTAGAAGGAACACTGATGGGTTTTAGTTAGGTAGCACTTACACTAAGACACGCCTTTTCGCTCCACCCAGAGCGGAAGAAGTCATTTGATAATAAAAGGTATATGAATACGTTTGATATCTTACTACCTGACGAATTCTCTTGTCATAAAAAGAAGTATTTAAAATCAATTTGATATGCAGCCTGTTTACTGCAACATTTGCTATGTAATATGAAATCTTAGTAGAGTCCTAGTAGATCTTTGAAATGGTCTTGTGACTAGACCAATCACTTTTCAAAATCAAAATTTGAAGATCTGATTTGTTAAAAATATTTGATTTAGTACGCTCATGTAGTTTGTGCTGAGTTTTGTGACGATATCCTTAAGCTTTAGTTATGGACGTCGTATATTTTTTACACTAGTGCGGACGTGGAGTCTCTCAGGCTGCTATATTCACATACATTCTTTTTTTAGAAACTGACTCCGAACCGCGTCTATATCTGATTATAGGTCTCTAATAAGAAAAAAAACGGGTATTCGTAATCAACTTTCTTTATTATAATTATAGAAATTTTGAAAAATTAACAATCATGGCACTTCATTAGACTTTTCAGAGTAATTTTTTGAACCCAGTAAAAGTAACTAAATCTAACACTAAAACAACAAAAAATCTTGTGTGAAACTAAGAACTTGAGAACCGCACGGAGCCTGTGAGACTCCACGTCCATACTTAAAGTTTAAAATAGCTAATAGATTGGTCTATAGTCTGTCTATTGATACTGTTATCTTTGGAAAGGAAATGTTCTTCTTTTTTAGAGTGTAGGTATTGTTGAATTGCAGACAATAGAAAATAATTTATCCACTCATCGGTACACGCAGTCCTTCACATTTATTTTTTCAATCATATTTCTTAAAAACTGTACCTACAAACTTCTGTGTTTATAAACTAATAAGAAA
Organism: Mamestra brassicae; assembly: GCA_905163435.1. Classification (NCBI taxonomy): domain Eukaryota; kingdom Metazoa; phylum Arthropoda; class Insecta; order Lepidoptera; family Noctuidae; genus Mamestra; species Mamestra brassicae. Next base: position 10,692,139 of record LR990989.1, on the reverse strand, counting down.
ATTTTGTACTATTTTCAGGCCTAGTACATTTAGAAGCGCTGGAGATGCTATCGAAGCAAGTGAGCATGCGTATAGAGGAGCGCATTAGAAGCGTCGACGCTGACAAGAGGCAAGATATCAAGGAGACATTGCAGCAAGTTGCTGGTGCGATTTCATTTCTAATAATTGTTTTTAACATTTACTGCTGCGCTTTATTCATCCCTTATTCACTCCCTGGGGTAGACTTCTTGCCAGGGTTGCGGAATTGTTTGAAAGAATTACCGAGGCCCTGGAACGAAAATGGCAATTTGGAGGAATACGGCCGGTGGCCTTTGTCTTTTTCCTATTCTGGCAAGTTGAACTTGAAAGTCTGTCCCTGATATATTCATTGCGTACCGTATCCAGTCGGATCACACCTCCCTTCCACTAAAGTAGACCATAAGTTAAACTTATAAGATTTATTTTTTTTAAAGTGGGCACGGTAGTTTGCTTGGAGCCTTGCCGGGCAGCCAAGGCTCCGGGCAATTATTCAAAAAATCCTAATGAAAACTACATAACATGTTTGTTATGACCGCAGTGGGGATCGAATCCGAAATTCTAATGTTAACGCTACCGCCTGTGTCACTAGACTAACCCGCCGACTACTCGAAAAACTCGGCAAATCTTATGAATATTAATATAATGTTACCTACTCTTTACTACATCTGAAAGTAACCTCATTGGTTTCTAAACGTTTATTGTTGTTGGTATACCACATAGTAAACTTTCACCTTTCATTTCACGCCCTATACCAAACACTCGTATAATCTTTAAATAAAACCCTATAAAGACATATATGTCTTTAGCTATAATGTTATACCTTCGACAGAACTATGTGAAATGCCAGAAGAAGATGAGGAAGATGAAGAATCTCCAAGCGAAGACCTGTCCAAATCTGACGCGTTCCTCGAGCGACTGCAGACTGCGACACAAGACTTAGGACTTAAGCTGCAGTTCCAGCCACTGGTCAAGTGAGTTATTCAAGAAAAAATTTTATTCAGGACTCGCACAAGACAAACAAAAAAACAAAATTGAGTGATTAGAAACTAACAATATCAAAAGACCAGAAAATTAACCCCACCCCCTCCCCCCCTGAAAATACAGACCTGTATTTTCCTGTATTTTCTGAGCCATAAAGGCTCCTGCCCCAGCATGCGCAGCGGTATTAAAAAAAACTCAGCGCTGGTATTCTCATAGGGCTTGCTGCAATGCCACAGACACACTTCACCTCCTGACTATAGGAACCACTTTTTTGTCAGATATAATTCATTCAGGATATGGGCTGAATACCCTGATTTTTTGGCTGAATACGACATTAGTAGCCTGAATATGAAATAATATTTTAACTGGTTTTTTTTGTTTTTTTAAATGGTTCTGTGGGTAGTACAAGAGGTTAAATAGTATTAATAAATAACAGTCCGATGATAGACGACTAAACAAAATTCTTCTAGGAATTTGTCAATCCTAAATGCCACAACGAAGTGATCAGCACAGGCATCAAAACTCTTTAAACTCCAACGAAACTGCCATATATTTTCAGACATATATTTTTATGTTAATAACGTTACCATCCCCTCATTCCAGGCAATACAAAGAAATCCTCGACTACATATCCTCCGTAGAGTCGGAAACTTCCGTCAAGTCTCTCTACAAACGCGGCGTGTCGACACTAGCACAGAGTACTGCGCTATCAGTAGAACAATACCACAAGGCGGCTGAGATGTTACTTGTCAAGTCGCGCCGATCTACCGCCGACGAAGCCGACGCACTCACACAGTAAGTATACTTGTAGTACAGTGAAGATCGTGTTAAAACATAAGGTTAAGCAACACTTGCCAAGGTTCGACCGTGGTTGGGTGGCCATTTTACCATACCGAGATTCCTCCGTGCCTCGGAAAGCACGTAAAACTGTTGGTCCCGGCTGTCACTTCTAAATATTTCACAGTCATTTCGGGTAGTTAGAAGCCAAAAAAATCTGCCCCAAACTTGCCAAAGGCTATTGAGTTACCCAGTTACTGGTTACAGTTACTGGGTTGTGAAGGTCAGGTAGGCAGTCGCTCCGTATAAAATACTGGTACTCAGCTGTATCCGGTTAGACTGGAAGATACCAACATAGTGGTGGGATATTGCCTGACGAATATTGTGTTGTGTTGTGTCGTTGCGTTTTTTCGCGCAGTCGATTGATTCACGCAGGCTTGAATAGATTCGTTTGATTGGTCGCTCCTCGCGCCATGACACACACCGTCACAGTCATGTTACTACAACTTAGAATGCGCGATGTAGGATTTGTGTGACGTCACGTCTGATTTGTGGTTCATATGTGACGGTATAGATGTCGCTACAGTCCCATTTGTCTGTTATTACCGGTACTACACTACTAACAAAAGAAAAACAGCAACGCTGCTTGTACACATCTATACTGTCAGAAGTAGAATACTGCCACTTCTCCGAGCAAACGATGTAGGGCCAACATTCGAACTTGCAGACATAATTTTCGTCAATATCGAAGCATGGTGTTCACAGTAAACGGTATTCTTAACAGTCTGACATATGGGGCATAAACGCAACGCCCGGACGATTTCCGGCAATATTCCAGGAATCCTCATGAAACAAGTCAACTTTCTCAAATGCAATGTTCTAGATACTCACTGAGATCTAAAGCTTATGCTATACAACCGTGAACTTATTGTCACTTCTCTCTTCCAGAATGACAGTGGTACTTACAAAACACATCAGCGAGCTCGCAACCCTGTTCACAGAGAAGCTGAACGCGCTACCTTCAGACAATAAGGAACAAGTCAACACATATATCACAAATATATTCTTAGAGGTACTTAAACTATTTTCATTGAGATATCTGATGCTGAAGAATGTTTGAGCTCTTTGCCTGTCGTCACGGATAGTCAGAAGTCCAAAAACTTTACGACCGATTTTACCAAGTGTTATATTACCCAGTATCTTGGTTGTGCAGGTCAGATAGCTAGTCCCTCCTTGTATAAATACTTGTATATATATAGCTGCATCCGATTATGATATTTATGATCCAATTATGATATTTATTATCTGTGATTTCTGAAAAAATAAGGCTAAGTAGTTTTTTTGGTCGGCTCTACCCGACGCGCGTTTTGGGCACTTTTTCATTTGTCGGCTATAGCCGACCGTGGCCGCGTGGCGGTCATAAGGTTATTGGGGTCTATGGTAGGCGCCAGATCACCTTGCATATACCCGAACAATAAATTATGAACCGTTTTTCATTACTAGAGAATGTAAAGGATCACGATAGAAGTCGATTCAGGACAGCTTTATGTCTTTATTTCTGTGTTCGAAAGTCAATGATGTATGTGGGTCAATGACCACTATTGGATATTTATCTGGCACCTACCATAGACCCCAATATAGTTGTGTGTTGGTATCAAAATTTACCATATCTATTCGGAAATATGGGGAGAGGGGAGGGGCTCCGACATTACTGAGCCTTTTTTTTTCAGAAATCACAGATTATAAATATGCAGTTATTTACATGTAGATTACAGGAAAACCAGTAACCCCTCTTTGGTGTTAAGAATAACATAATAAAAAAAATATTATTTGTTTGGGAACTCTTGGCGCGCGAGTCCGACTCGCACCTGATCGTTATTTTATTGATACTTACGCAACCTAGCTTAAGCATTTTGGTAAATAAATGATTGCTTACTTAGTGCCTTATGTTTTCAGGCTGGCAACAGTTCCACATACATCCAGAACGCGTTCCAATTGGCGCTGCCGATACTGCAGATAGGGGCTGTTTAGCTAATTAATATTTTTTAATAAATGTTACATTTGTGATATTGTATGTTAAAATGATGTTACTAATCTGTATGGTTCAAATTTTATTCGACGATGTTTGAAAGGGGTATTGTAACCAAATTGTTTGTTGTAAGAAGATATTTTATAAGATACAGACGCCAGCACATCAAGCTTCCCGAAACTGTCCAATTTTTCCCAATCAATCAAAGCTCGGAACCGGTTAAAAAAATACCGGTTTATTGCGGTTTTGCTCCGAACTTTTCTAAAGAGCTTGAACGTTTTAAGAACTTTATCTCAACCTAAATTAACCGGTTTATTTGAAGAGTGGCGCGGCGGCGTATCGGTAGACGCGTTGCAACTGAGAATACGCACGGCGCGGCGTTTCTTTGTCGTGCGTCAGTATTTACCAGTTTTTATTGCTCTAAACCGTTTAATCCGAAAAAACCTCTAAATACCGGTTTAGTCGAACGAAACCCGAATGAAAGGTTAGGTTTAGCGTCAAGTACATAGTAAGGGTTTGAAAATTTAACCGGTATCTAAGCCTTGCAATCAACCTTGAACCTTGAACCATCTATTATATAAATTTAGAAAACAGTGATATCAAAAACTAACTTCAAAAGAGCAAATTTTGCCATCCACAAGCAAAACACAGGGTATTTATTTGGATGGGAAATTATCAAATGGCTATTCCTGCTCTGGGCTAAACTCACGAGTGGCTCTTACTGACTAAAACCCACCCGTGTTCCTTGAAATGCCCCTTGCGTTCTAGTACCGCGATAACTCTTTAGAAAATTTCCTCTACCCTGGCAGAAATATAGGTACTGATGTGTATTTATTAAATAGCTAATAGCCATAAATTATATTTATTTTGTAAGTTGGTTGAAAATAACACTTTTACACGTCAATCTTTTTTGGCAATTTTAACTTGATGAGGCCATAACCAGCCCCCTAGCTGCTTAATACAAAATGCAATCGGTTGGTGTAAAAGCATATGCTTTCAATGGGGGCTACCGTTTTCGTACTCACCAGTTGGCGCCACTGGCGAGGTCCTTAAGCATAGCATTAAAGTTGCGCGCATGTGAACAAAGTTAGAAGGAAAAAAATTATAATTCCGTAATGTGCGATTAAATACGACATAGATCGTGCCGCAGTGTTACGTGGATTCATCATATGCGAAAAAAAAGAAGGATACATATTTCCGACAAAAAGAAAGTTCAATGCTGTGGTCGGTAGAACCGTAACTTAATCTGCCATAGTCAGCCTGCTTTATTAAAATATTCATAATAATCACAAAAAATGAGGAGATAAACTCTTGTCAAAAGACAACTGACAGTGAAATTTGACATTTAGAAGACCTCACGCTACGCTAGCGCCTCTAGCGGCAAAGTCAAACGCGATAGCCCTCATTTGACATGGTAACCCTATTCATTGCGTGTTTTACGATGTCGAGCAGAAGAATTTTTAAACATATAAAGCAATGGATCTGGAGTTCATATCGATTGTGAAGGAACATGCTATATTATAAGTTGTATGGTGCAAGTATATAACTAACAATTGGTTACAAAACCTGCTTGGATAATGTTTGAAATTATTGTAATTGTTCAAAACTTGGGTCTAAAAATAAAATCATGAAAGTTGTTCTTATTCAATAATTATAACTATCACTAAATATTAATATATCTCGAAGAAATGTGGGTGGGTTATCTCGAAAATCTAATCTTTATGTATCTGTTCACATGCCTAATATATTATGCATTTAATAGTCGAATGTTTTTATTGAAATATGCTGTTGTTTCATTTAAGCCAACACTACCGGTTTTGACATAAGCGAAACTTATCTCAAGACCGCTAAGAAAACTTTTACAGAATCCTATTACCTCGTTGATTCTGAGGTTCATGAAGAGTTTGATTCTAGGGAAGGAAAAGTTTTAGGTATTGGGTAGGCCCGGAGTCCGGATTTGTACTCAGTTTGTGCTAATAGGCTCGCCCCTATTAAGTGTGGTTCACATTAATGAGTTAGGATGTGTCGTGGCGCTGGATACACCAATCAACTAATATTTTCAAGCCGAAGTCACATCACGAGTTTTGTAGCCAATCAATTGCGTCAGATGTCGCCACGACACGACATAACACAATAATTTGAAATAGGGGTATACACCTCTGCTTTATCCTTTGGGGAACAAGCGTGAATGTTACGTTTATTTCTTTCAGAAAAAGGAAAAATCACCTAATTAAATGTTAGGATAAAAATACGTTTTCTCGCTGTCACCGGGTTATTGCAAACACCGTACGTTCATAATAAATCACGTGAAATTGTGAACACTTTCTTCTGAATAAGGCACTGAAATATTGTAAACTAATGAATTTGGATGAGATTACCTATTAGTGTAGTATTGTTTAAAATAATGTGTTGACAACTCACTCATATCTGGAGTTTATAATGGAATAAAGATTTATTACAATGACAATCTTACGGTGCTTGCAATAATCCGGTAACATCATTATTAAGTCATATCGATACCCATGACGTCTGCAAAATACCCCATATTAATTAAATTTGATTCATTTAATATAGTTAATTACCTACTTCTGATTTCCGTTAACGTTTAACCATATAATCATATGATTCAACCCGACAACCAAATATTCCACAACTAAACGAACTATATTATGTACAATAACAACTAAATACCTAAACAACAAGACTAATAATTTTGAGATTGTATGAAAAAAAGCGTATAAAAACAAAATAAATCATTGGGCATCAAAAATTTCATCCACATCACTGTCTATGGCAAAAGTGCCCATAACACTGGCAGCATTGCCAGTGCCGGATTAAGCCAGTGCGGGGCCTGCAGCAAATTTTGCTAAGGGGCCCCCAAAACTTGGCTTCATTAGGAATCATTATCCCATTAGATAAATTGAATACCAAGAGATGAATCTCTTGCTAAGAATAAAATGTATTCACCGTGAACATCTTTTCAGTCAGAGAGTCGTCAGATTTGGGCCTTCCATTTCTTCATCAAGTTTGCCTTTTTGAGTATGGACCGGACCCGGGGCTTATTTCCGCGAAGTATTAGCCATACCATTCATAAATAAACAAAATAAAAGACATACAGATTGGGAAATATGCGTCACATCTCTGCAAAAAGGCTATGGCTCAGTATGGTAGGACTAAAAACTCGTGTGTGAGACAGAGCCACATAATGGCGCTGATTTTCAGCGACATATTTTTGTAAAATCAAGCGCGAGTCCCCCCCAATGCGCGGGGCCCGTAGCATTTGCTACTCTTGCTATATGGCTAATCCGGCACTGAGCATTGCCTCGTTGAATGGCCACTACTTATTACAAACGTTAGAAACTGAATTCCAAAATTAAACACAGAAACAAGTGAAAAAAATCCAGCCAATAATAATAATATGATGGCGGATCATGGCGCGAATATCGGCCATTGTGCCGACACCTGTTGCGCCGGCGCATCTAACGGACGACGGACTAGTGTGGATGTGTCTTTGTGAGCTACAATGTAAAGGAAACTTTGTCAATTTTGTAGTAGATTGCTTTTTATGTCGTCCAAGGCAGCAGAACATTACATCTAACTGTATCTAAAGGGGAAAAAAATTGTGCATCGCCTACCTACCGCATGTTCTTGAATTTGTGATCCGAAAACTTGAATAAAAGCTGTGTTTGCACCTGTGGACACAGTAAACCTTGGTTATAACTTGTTAGTAGGTTATCAGATGTAGTTTCTAGAAGTCTTTTTTTCTAATTAAAAAAGAATTAAGTACCAATTTACTCATTTTTAAGCAACGTTCGCATTCGCGTCTGTCGCAATCTGTCATAAATATATGGAAATTTATGCTTATTTGCAGATTGCGTTCTGCAAAAAAGTCAGTTCCACTCTTTCCTCAACAAAAGCACGCGACACAGCAACCGGTGGATAGCACTCCGGAGCACATCCGTCTCACGGACATCACAAAGGATGCAAGGGTTTAGCGTTGCTCTTTTTTCGCGGTTTCGCAAAATTTTGACTGCCTCATTGGTCTGAGTAGTTTATAATGCACGGCCTAGCTAGTGGTCGGTTGCAACTGCTACTGAGCGTGAGTCCAGACTCTTAACTAATAACTAGCAGCCTGGAGAAAGAATTAGTACCTACCCGACTAATGACATAGGCTCGACCTATTACATGGTCAACTGACAAATATATTATGGGTGTCCTATACCTACATACCCACCCAATGCCTACAGAGGCATCGAGCAGAGATATCAGGCATCGAAATATAAAAAAACAGCTTTCTTTTATCTTTCGATGCCTGATGTCGCTTTGGATACTCAGACGTGATATTGTTAAATTTCAGTTCAGAAACTGTTTTTTTTTCCAACTTATTAATTTTAACACGTTTACTGCATCCAAGTCATGTCCACTATTCTCTCATCAAAAGCTTGCGGCACAATAACGTACTCCGGCCGTGCGAAGCAAAAGAAAAGAAAAAAAACGTACTCCGGAGCACATCTGTCTCACGGACGTCACAAAGGATGCAAGGGTTTAGCGTTGCTCTCTTTACGCCGTTTCGCCAAATATTGTATCCTTGACATGTGCATGATTGATGGGATAAATGTTGCTACGGTCGATCCATTGTTGATAGCAACTGTTCTGTGATTTGAAAGGTGTTTCTAGCAAATGCCATATTTCTAGTGACTAAATTATAACAGCCGCACTGGTCGATCTTCAAGGTCTGCCGAGGTCGGTCTATGAATGGGTTACCATCTTAACATACTGAGATTCCTCCGTGCCTCAGAAAGCGCGGCTGTGATTGTTAGATCTTTAACGATCGTTGCGGGCAGTGAGAAACCAGGACATCTGACACTAGTCTTGCCATGGGGTTGAGCTCCATGTGAAATACCTACTGGTGTTCGGGTTAGACTGGAAGCCGACCCCAAAACAGATAGGGAAAGCCTAGGCTGATTGTTTAATTCCTAGGTAAAGCTATATTGCTTGAAATACATACCTTATTTACATAATATGTATGTGTCGCAGCCAACTAAAAACTTATCCTTTTCATTGAACTGCGCCATTTATTCAGCGACATCATTAAACAATATTGAAACAAAGATGTCACTTAGGTAGGTCGCTGACATAATTATCGGCGCAGTTAAATTTAAAGGCTAGGCAACAAATTAAACGGCTGATTAAGCTATTTGGCTGCGACATGTGCAAAATTGCACAAGTTCGAATCCCGTAAGATACAATGAAGTTTTACCTCAAAATTTTTGAGCTTAAAATTTGTTTACCTATTTCAGTCATGGTTAGTTACTCAGACTAAAATAGGAACATTTGTTTTTTTTTAATTGGATTAGCAAATTCCTAGCAAACAACTAAAAAACGGATTAAAATAAAATAATGAAATCCTCTTTTGTAGTGAATAATTTACTGTCTGTTCTTCAAAAGGATGAGCACCAAAGAATTACTGAAATCATTTGAGACGAGTTTAAAGGTGGCATTTCACTTGGCGTAAATTTTGCAGTTTTTTGTTAAAAATTTTTATTCCATGATTTAGAGTTTAGTTTCGTCATGAGCCAAGTGATTTGCCAGCATAATATATTTTTATTATTCTGTCAGATCCCTAGTGTTCACAAAAAAAGGAAGTTATGGTCGCGTGTCTTGCACCATTTTGTCATTAATAATAATAAAAAAATGTAATCACGATGATTGGTCATTCTCTAGTTAATTATTTTGCTGAAAATAACTTTGCCGATGCGTTTTCATATTTACCTGTTCACACTTAAGGTCAACTTTCCCTTGTATCGATGTTTAAGCTTATAATTTCCCGGCTCAATGATTTTGTAATGATAGTTAGTGACACGTGTTTTATGAAATGTATTTTGGAAATTGATAAAATAGGGTACCTACCCTATGTTTATTTTTGCTGCTATCAGTGACACCTGTTATGTTAGGGATCGTCGTATGTTAGAAACAAGTTTAATTTACAAATCATTTTGATAATCAATGAGCTTAAGGTATTTTTACATAGTATGATAATCACATAATCAAACACAAACCCGGTTTCCAGGAAAAAAAAACGACCCGTCACAAATTAAACGTAGGTACCTCGTAAGGCAAGTGATGCATTTGGCTGTTGAAAACTCATTCAACCAATCACAGCTGCTAATTGTTTGCCAATTTATCACAATCATTTTCATTAGAGAAACTGGGCTTATTAAGTCTTTCAAATTCATTTCGTTCTTCATGTGCGTTGTCGAGCAGGCGATTTTTAAACGTGAAGCAATAGCCAGCCCAATTTCGAAATTGGTGGTTTTTTTGTCAGTGATAGGCCTTATTACGAGGAATATTTCTATGCTAGTCACAAGTCGCACTTTTGAGTTTTTTTGGAGAAAAAAAATAAAAACGAAAATATGAAAAAAAAAAAATTACTTGGTATCTAGAGGTGATTTTCTAAAAATAAAAATTAACAAACATGCGCCTAAAGATTCTTCATTAGACTGTATTTATTTGAAAACATTATCTTGGTTCATTAAATTTGCAGAAATATTTAACATTTTTTTAGGTTAAAGTTCACGTAAGTTTTATTATTTTATATTATAAAAAGTATATGAAATAGACATTTGGGTGTTCTAGTCTTGCATTTTAAATGCATTTTTTGATCAGTTTACATAATAAACAGCATAGGATTTTTTTTTGGGTCCGATCAAACACTGTGGAGCGGCATCAGTTATTTTTCTTATAGAAGAGGTGAAGATGTCTGGGTTAGCTAGACTCCTTCGAAAAGGACTGGTCCTGGCCAACTAAGAGAAGTGGAAAGAGAAGGAAGAGTGGAATTGGTAGGTCTTTGTCCAGTTTTCCCTGCAGTGGGACATTAGGCACAGCAGTGCGATGCTGCAAACAGGTGAAGTGAATATGAAATAAACTGCCAATTCATACAAAAAATATGGAATGGCAGTCACTTCATGCTCACTCTATCTAAGTTTTCACGGTGAGATGTTGACAAAATAGACGGGTTTGTAATAATTATCTTTAAAATTATTCGGACTAAGAAAGAGACCTACGTTATTGATGTGTGGCAAAAAGACTTTCACTGCATAAACTCTCCAGAACCACACACACAATAACATTATAACATAACAACTAACTACAGAAAGAAAACATCAACACAACTTCCGTACAGCGATAGCAAGTCACACATAATTTAAATACTATTTTTAGTACCGCCCGTGTGCCAGTGGGCCTATTGTTTCAATTTCGTGCCATATTTGGCAACATTGCCAGGCAGGAAGCTTCAGGTCGTGCATCGTGATTAGTTGGATCCGCTTCACTTGGAACCTGTCAATGTAGTGATAGCAGGATAGCACTGTCGTACAATGTCGGGCAGAAATATGTGCGCAGTTATAGGTAATAGATCTGCCAAGTTAGACCCGTAGCTGCAAAAGTTGTTGTTGCTTTCATTGTTAAAATGCCTGAAATACAAATTCGCTCCTCCGTTTTTCTTAGCTGATTACTTTCGTTACGAGTTCAAAGATAGTTGATTCCTTTCTCCGGACTTGAAGAGTTTCATTGCATTGCTTGTTTTGTTGTCGCCACTATTGATTCTGGTTTCCCAAAGTTGCAGTGGTTGGGAATAGTTTGGCGGGCTTAAACTAATAAAAACAATAATGTCCCAAACAAGAATCTGACAATTCTAAACAATCGTTTGCGTCGGTTTAATAAGGAACATTATTTGCAACCCACATTTCTATCCTTAAAGCATCATCATCATCACAAACAATAGTCCATTACGCACTTCACATACACATTTTGGCCAAAAACGTCGGTTAAATTCAAAACAGACAAATATCCCGCAGCCACTCAATAAGCAACACCTCAGCCAAAGGTGTTCACGAACATCTGTGAATAATCCGTTAAACTTTGAAGAGCCCGCATACTATGGCCTATCCCATAAATCATGGAATCTTTTCTATAAATACTTAGGTTTGGGAAGGAAGGAACTGTTGGCAAAGTACCTCTTATTATTTTATTGGTCTGTGGTAGTGGATAGGTTTTTTTGGCCAGATGTGTAGTGTAGAGTTGAATGAATCATTGGACTATGGCGTAGTGATTGATTTGCCGAAATACTGTGGGATACTATGGAAGGCACGTTTTCGGAAGTTACATCATAGTTATGTCAGCTGGCACTTTCTATTATTATAACATCCTTAGTATTTGGCTTGTTATGTGTAAATTAAGAAAAAATAAAACAATTTTTTTTATATAAAATTTATAATTGTTATCAAATAGCTGCGGCCCGCGGCTCTACCCGCGTTAATGCCAAAATTATTCCAAGGGAACATATTCCATCAAAAGTATCCTATGTGTCATTCCAGACTATAATCTACCTCTGTGCCAAATATCATCAAGATCCGTTCAGCCGTTCTGACGTGATTGATTAACAAACATACATCCATACATACAAACTTTCGCGTTTAAAATTAGTAGGATAGGATTATAATATTAGTAGGAAGAATGAAGGAGATGACATGACGAAAATTGAGTTGTTTGAATATTGATAGCTATAAGAGGAGTGGAAGACCAAAGAATGAACGACGATGGATCAACTGTGTGAAAGATGATATCTTTGGAAATGGGGTGACTACTGAGAGCAAAAAGTAAACCATGTTACACTGACCCTCAATAAATTCAAATAAAGGCTGATGATGAATCTGCCTCCACATTACTATTTTGCAAATTGATTCTGACGGACTCAGGTCCGTCAGGATCAATTTGCAACACCTATCAAGGTAATAATACAGCATGGTATTTTTTGTAGGCAACATTGGGTCTTCAGAGACAGCTGTTTTACTTTTTATCTGCAAAGAAAAAATGCATTCCTGGGAGCATGGTATCCGGGGCTTGGGGTCATCTCTAATAAACTGTCGAGCCATATTCTCAGTGCATCTGATCCGAAATAAAACTGTAGGTAAAAATAAAATAAAATAAAATAAAATGAAAAAGCATTTCTGTCAAAGTTGTCACACAAAGAAGGTAAAGTCAATACTTTACATTCTTTGTAGGAGAACTTTGACAGAAATGCTTTTTCAGTTATTGTGTAGCTATCCTCAATAGGTAAGCAACACGATAACTGACAGATGCATGCAGTGTTGCCAGAAGCATGATCTGTAGTCGTCATCTGTAATGTTCGGGAATTCTCGTTCTTCAAATAGTTCAAATTCAAGTCACTATCATAATACTCAGCGACAGGTAATTTCAAAAAATCATCAAACTAAGTAATTAGAGGTATTTTTGACATATTGCCAACACTCCTACATACTACGGGAATTGCCCCGTCCGGCCAAATCTTGCTTTTAACAAAAGTACCACACAGATTATCATTGTCACCTACATGGTTCTAATGTGGTCTGACTATTACATGTGGACTTTAAAAAAGATTTTGACCTCCGAGTTTGTTTCGTTGTTTCTTTCTGAGTATCTTGTCCTGTTCCTTAGTTTGACGTGTAAAAGTGTTATTTTTAGCAGTGTTGATTTTGGCCACTAATACCTACTTCAAATCTAGGTTCTCCACTATATTTTCACAGTAAATATAATAAAATATTCGCTATCAATATTCATAAATATAATAAGCTCATTGACAGTCTAATAACTTAATTACCTGGACCGGTTGTAAAGGAAACCGAGGCTAGACATCTGTCGACCATCCTATTATAGAACAGGATAGTGCAGGATATGGGTAACTATATGGGGCAAGTTATAATTGTTGAGCCTTTGTGTGCCGATTATTTTAATGAGCTAAAAATAAGTAGTGCGATTAGCTGGACGTGGTTCTAGTTTGTGTGTATTGTTGGGCCCAGGTTCGATTATCTGAAGAGATGTGTTCATTTGGTAAAATTACACAAGGAAACAGCGATCGCCATAGAAAATTAAACAGGTAAAAAACACTACAAAGTATAAATAACTTTAATTTCGGAAGTCGGTGTTTTTGATTGTTCTTCGCATTTTAACACTGACCTCCGAAATTAAAGTTATTTTATACTTTGTAGTGGTTTATTTTTATTTGGAAGTCGGTTGTATTTTTTTGTAAAAAGTTTTTTATTTTACTCTTTTTAGTGGTACACACCCACACCTAACAACACTACTAGAAAGTCACAGAAAAGCAAAACACGCAGTTTCGTTTACTTTCATGACATGTTTTCTATTTCCTCCAGCTATTTTGATTTAAAAACTACTAAACCGATTGTGATAAAATTTCTATGGGACCAATCGGAACGTATATTCTTTCGCATTAAAGAATCATTTTTCAAATCGGTTTATAAATTACAGAGTTATGATGTAAGAAACATAAAAAAAAATCAATCGAACAACTCCTTTTTTGAAGTCGGTTATTAAAACGGAACCGGCTTATTAAAAAAATATATATATTTATGTTACTAAATTCTTCCTATCACGTCGCTATAACTCCTATCACATCACTGTCTGAATGCGATAAAAACTACCGAACGGATATTTTTCATACGGTTTTCATCAATGGGTTTAGCTGTGTAGGTATAATTCAATTTGAGATGTAAACTAAATATGTATGACGATGGTTGTTGAAGATCGGAAAAAACAGGCTGACTCGCATTCAATGTTCTCAGCCAATTTTATCCAGCTAGTTCCAATTAATTTATTGCTTTATTACATTTATTTCAATGGCTACCACGTTGCAACAATCTAAACCGCACTAGAGTCAATGACATTTTATCTTTTTATCCTTAAGGAAGTTTCCCCCTTTCTACATAATTATCCTTATTACATATGTATATAATATCTAATACCTTTAAACGAGCAATTTTTGTGTATATGTGAATGTATAATCTGAATCTCGGAAACGGCTCCAACGATTTTCATGAAATTTAGTATGCAGAGGGTTTTGGGCGCGATAAATCGATCTAGCTTGGTCTCGCTTCATTTTTAGAAAAAGCTTCATTTGATGATTTCCCATCCTTAAAAAAAATAAAAATAAAAATGACTTGTCGCTTACTAGTAGAGCTGGTAGTGAAATATCTCGTAATCAGACTTCCAGAGATCATCTACCTCTTTATGCAATATAAATGTAACTTACAATTAGAACAGCTCAACCACTAAAAAACAGCTAAAAAACATCTCTAATTGCAACATCCCGGTACCTGATGATTCCATTAACTCGTACCAATAAAGTTCCCTTTAAATTGCGAAAACAGAGACAATGGTGTGCAAAAAACCCCATTAAATTCAGCATTAAAGTGCACACCATAGCGCGGAGGAGCGTGAGACAATACGCCACCACTTCCGATTCTGACAATGTTTGCAGGTAAAACTTTGTGTACTGTGGGGTGCAGAAGTGTTGGTGAATGTGGGCTTGAAATTATTAATAGTTCTATTAGATGTCTGTTTCATCAGTTTTATTTAATAATGGATTACGGTACTTATTAATAATGTCCGTAATTATTAATAATTTTCATATCGAGACTCTTCCGTGCCTCGGAAAGCACGTTAAGCCGTTGGTCCCGGCTGTTATTTGTGGATCATTGGCAGTCGTTATTGATAGTCAGAAGCCAGAAAATCTGACATCAGTCTTACCAAGGAGTACATTGTTACCCAGGTAATGGGTTGTGGAGGTCTGGGAGGCAGCCGCTCCACGTAAAATACTGGTATTCAGCTGAATCCGATTTGACTGGAAGCCGACCCCAATATAATTGCAAAAAGGCTAGGCAGATGATGAATTATTAATATTTTTTTAATTAATCCCATTTACCGTAACAGATATACCTACACCCGTTTCACTACTGTAGATGGAGTTCGCTCACCCAGAAATTACCTATTCACTCTTGATTTAAATACTCCTAGATTACAGTTGTCGGGAATCGGACGCCGACATAGAAGTTACAGTCGATAAAAACCAGAGCAGGAAGCAACATATTTCGAAAGAAAGGAATCAAAAGGTCAAGTATCAGATTGGTTGCGACAGACTGAGAACCGGCTATTATGGTTAAACTTGGGAGATAGGTACCTGGACTCCAGCAGTTACTGAGGCAAAGTTCATAAACATGTACGGGACCATCGTACACAAATCAAGTCTCGAATCTATGTATCTCCAAGTCACTAAAAAATCAACAACAAAAAACGTTTCGCAGAAGGTGTCTAACGCTTCATCACACGACTGTATCGGAAGTTGCAGCGGTGTAAGTACTCATTGTGTCCGTTTCCGCCATCCGCTACGCCCCCTCTCGCAAGATGAATGAACTAGAAAAAAATACGCAATAATACCCTCCAACGTTACAGATAAATGCAATACGAACGAATGAACGTTCTTTTGCATTTTTTTTCTGACAGGAGTCCGTGGCAGTGGTAACCTATTTCTGTAAATCGTTGAATAGATGTTATAATTTTACGATGTTATTGTTGTCTTTTCAAGGTTGTAGAGTAAGCAAAATGTGGTGGTAATAGGCAATAACACTTTAGTTTAATTGCTTATCTACTGTTTAGATTTTCGTTGAAGATTTATGAATGAAAGGACAGGTGCTTCTTGCGGTTTGTATTTACAAGTTGACAAACTGTTATCTTGGAGTTCAATGATCTTTGTTTGGTGTAACACCAAAACTAAATACCATGCTAGGTAGAGAATAGATAATGGTATGGTATGGTAAAAGGGCAATTTCTTGAGTAGGTACCGATGTGATCATTGATCAAGTGTCAATAGATGGACTTATAATACACTTCTCATCAAAAAAATCGAAACACCTCGCAGTTTATGATTTGATAAGGATTATCAGAAAAATGTGTATATTTAGGAATAAATGTAAAATGTCATTTAATAGTGAGTAGTATGAGGTTTTTAAATCCTAATGTTAATGTTCTAAATTTAAATTAAGTCTTCATAGGTTTCGTATTTTGTATAATGAGTAATTTTTACCCTGTATGGAATATGAAGGAAATGGGTAAAACAACACGCGTAAATGAAAAAAAATGTAAGAAACGTTTATTTAATAACTTGTATTCCCTCCGCGAGCTCTTATTACTGCTTCCATACGGTTCTTCATCGATCGGATGAGAGTCACGATCACATGTTGTGGTATATTATCCCATTCCTCTTGGATTGCATTTTTCAGCTGGCTAAGTGTTTCTGGGGCTGGATCTCTTGCTCGAATTCGTCTCTTTAATTCATCCCATAGATGTTCAATGGGATTCATGTCCGGGCTTCTTGCTGGCCATACCATAATGGAGATACCGACTTCGGTAAGATAATCTCGTACGACGCCCGCGGTGTGAGCTCTAGCATTGTCGTGCATGAATATGAAGTCGTTGCCAATAAAATGTGCATAGGGCATCACATGAGGTTCAAGACACTGTTCGATGTACCGATGAGAGTTTAGTGCAGGCAGCCGTGGCCCAGATACAAAGGCAAGTTCTGTCTTACCGTCGGCGCTGATTCCTCCCCAAACCGTCCACGAACCGCCACCATAGCTGACCTTTTCTTCAATGCAGCATTGTGCAAAGCGTTCTCCATCTCTTCTGTAGACCTTGTTCCTTCCGTCGTTACCATACAGCATAATTTTACACTCATCAGAAAACAGTACTTTGCTCCACTGAAGGTATGACCAAGTTAGGTGCTCGCGTGCAAAGTTAAGGCGCGCTCTTCGATGGTCTGCAGTTAATTTCGGCCCATTCGCTGGCTTATGCGGTGCCAATCCGCGTTCCTTCAACCTTCTTCTTATTGTAGAGTCACTTACAGCTACTCTTCGTACAACGCGAAGCTGCTGCTGCAGTTGAAAAGCGTTAAGGCGTCGATTTCGTAAAGAGGTTGTTACAATAAATCGATCATCTCGCTCAGAAGTGACCCGATTCCTGCCAGATCCTGAACGGCGCGTGAACGAACCAGTCTCCCGATAGCGTTTGTAGACTCTATGAACAGATGATAAGCTTAGATGCAATCTTGCAGCCACAACACGCTGACTAAGTCCAGAATCCAGCAATGCCACCACTTGGGCGGCTTCTGCGGGCGAAGTATCCATATGTTTTAGAAAAAAAAGTTTTTTCAGACGTCCCAAAGTCACAGTAAATGAAATAAGAAACAAAAAGTTTAAAGACAAGCGCTAATTTTAGTTTTTAAACGAGAAACGTACTCCAACCCTAAATACACATTTGTCTCAAAACAGTGATTAATTTCATTTATAGGATAAACAAATGAAATTCTAATTTCGAATTTTGATTTTTTTCTTCTTACTGTAATGACCAAACTGCCAGCTACACAATAATGTTTTTTTTTTCATGGAATTAATTCTTTTTTGTAAAAAATTAGGACAAAAACAATAAAAACGAAAGTGTTTCGATTTTTTTGATGAGAAGTGTATTTGAATCTATCATCATCATCATATCAGCCGAAAGACGTCCACTGCTGGACATAGGCCTTCTCCTTTGCCATAATCGCCACGCTTGGCAGGCGGGTTGGCGATCGCATTGTAGCTGTTGCAGTAAGCAGAAAGTGCTGCTGCCCATTCTCTGGTGAGTCCCTCAGTCGCCTCTTACGACACCCACGGGAAGTGATGGGATGGTGCTATTCTTTTACGTCCGACATTATACAGAACAGTTTGAATCTATAGACTCGATAAATTAACTTTTAAGGTGCTTACAGTCTTTTATGCGAAGCTCTTCGCTATCATTAACACTATTTTATTTAGCCATACTCCGAATTTGAATACCTTGGCATGTTTGCCCTATATGGGGATATTTTTCAATGAGCCGCCATTTTTTTTTTCAAGGATCAATCACGATGCGAAAAACACTCCAAAAAAAAAGAAAAAGTACAGTTGTTCCCTACATCTCGCCAAGCTATGCGAGCAAAAATGTGGTGACAATTTTATTATTTTCTTCATATTTAAAGAAAATGGCTCGACATTGAAAAAAAAAACCCTGTTTGTACGAGCCAATAACGTACCTAATAAAAATCAAACTAGCCATTTCACCACAACAATGACCACTTACAGGTAACTCTGCCCACCCCCCAACACATGCCACTCACACGCACGTGTCACAACTTCAAAATTAATAAACAATAACTTTCAACCCACTAATTTGTATCGGAAATCGTTACACAGCGAAAATTAATAATTGACAACTGGAAACCGTTGATTTGATTCTACTACCGTGAAATTAGGGGCTAGTAGGTCGGTCAATCTGTTCGGTATGACATTATATTAATATTACTAATGGTAGAGAGTAATGACAATGTTTCCGGTTGTTTGTTTATTGTTCTCGTGACGTATGGCACGCGATTGGTTTTATAAATTGATTGTTTTGTTATTTATAGACACAAAAATGAGTATTGCCGTGACTCTTGTAGGCAACTAGGTACCAAGGCCTGAAGTCTCGACATAGTTACCAACCACCTTTTTTTTTTTAAGTACTTATGGGAAATCATCAAATGACTTCTTCCGCGTGGTGGTGGGTGGGGGTGGAGCGGAAGGGCCTGTCAGAGTGTCTTACTGACTAAAACCCATCCGTGTTCCTTCTGCCCTTTGCGTTCCAGGGCCGCGGTGACTCTTTCGAACAAATTCCGCAACCCTGGCAGAGTTACCGAATACCTACCAACCGAATTCGCTTGTTAAGTCCTACCGATTTGAAAATACCGATATTTGGTATTCTCTTAATTTTTTTGAATTTTGTAAGTAAGTACTGAACTTTTGCGAACCTAGCGCCAAATTTTGACAGCTAAGCGTAACGATATTATTCGGTAGGCGGGATAACAGTATTTGGTAGAAATTACTGAAATCAATGTCGAGACTTCAGGCCCAGGAGATCCTGTATCACATGAGGAACATAGTCATTTTTACATTTCTGAGAGTAGCTCATTTGACGTCGGCCTCGCTTGTCTGAATAATCTTCTCGGTAGATACTTCTTGGTTTAGGCAGAGGTATAGAAACTTGCAAAATGTGGCTGCACTTCACCAGTAACTCCTCTACCCAGTTACCTACCGATACCCTGTTATCCTTCGGCAAACCTATTGCCATGTACGCACATATACAGAAACCAGGTTTCTACTAAGAAATTTTAGATGGAACTACCCAATAACACAAATAAACTCAGGACAACACTCCCAGCAGTAGCGCTTGCGAACATTAGACCCCCGATATCTGAATTAAAAATGTAAAGTTATATATCCTACAGTATACGTCATATTCTACTTTGACCTGAAATCCTGTCAAACTTTGGTATTACAATACCTTAGTTAGTAACTCCAAATACTCAGATCAGAAACCGACCCTATGCTGTAACAAAGGAAGGAATAACTTGAGTATTTAACTGTCAGCGGAAAAACAATCAGTAATAATTGCCTCGCGACAATATAAGGCCCGTGATATACTGCTGCGGATCAACATTACAGTAAACTGTCTCCCGCTGGTGAGTTTACAGCCTACATTGGCCATAAACTGCAGGGGTATAGCACGAGCCATAATACTTAGTTTTAGATAAAATATGGCCAACTGTCCATGTTCCAGACAATCCTGTTTGAAATTTGTAATCATGAGACTTTGACAAGAAAGCACTTGGGATCTAGGAACTTAACGAACAGATACATGAGGTGGTTGGGGAGTTTGATCCGCCACTTCTTCCCACCTCAAATGCTAGGAAGTGGTGACAGGTGGGTGTTTTTGGGGACTGTTTTTTTGTTTTCACGTTCGGATAATGCTGATTCTCAGCCTAATCTGAAGAATAAAGAATTTTTATTTCATTATTTTCCTACAAGGAAAGTCTAGAAAGGAGGTAGTAATGTAGGTGGTGTGGTGGAAACGCAAACACTACCAATATAAAAGGAAAATGTTGTAAAGAAAGTTTTGAGTATGAATGTAGATGTAATAGAGTACGGGAAGACCAAAAATAACGATGAAGAGAGAAGAATACCAGCCGGAAGACGTCCATTGCTGCACTTAAACCTCTCCCAAGGGGCAGGGTTTGCCATAATAACCACGCTTGGCAGGCGAATTGGTGATCGCAGTGTAGCTGTTGCAATGCACAGAAGCACAGATAACGCTGGTGCCCATTCTCTGGTGAGACCCTTAGTCGCCTCTTACGACACCCAAGGAAAGTGATGGGAGAAGAACGGAAGAACAATATGTTCTCAACCCGAAGGAACGGCCGTTTAAAATGCTTTAATTTTGGACAGCCCTTTATTGTCCGACCTTGGCAGACGTTCGGCAAAAGCTTCATCGGCCATCTCCCCATTTAGCCAGATGTGCTGCCCAATTCCACCTGAGGCAATATGCCTTCAATCAAACATATTTACTAAGGTCCTTAAAATATTAGCTTTGGAGATATTCATGTAGCAGTCACCAGAAAATTGCAAACGCCGAAAGATTGTAAAATATCGTAAGCAATTTTTTCTTAATGAAACACGGATATATTGGAAACATTTTTTTCATGATATAACGAGATATTATAATCAAATAAAGATTTATTACAATCTTACGGAGTCTGCAATTTTCCGGTGACATCGCTAAACCAACTTTAGGTATAGGTACAGAATTTATTTATTTTTTCTCGGATCAACATAATCAGGCAATTTGTATCCAAATTACGCTAAGGTCGTATGGTGACATCATCTTTCGATTTATTCAGAGTGATAAAAGATGTTTAGGTCCTTACATAGATATTACTTGGCACAATGAGATATATATTTCGTTAATTCCAGGATACCTACCTTATTGTGTGATTCTGTTAACATCGCACCGTTAAAACTTAGGTGAAGTGAACATAAAGTGAGCTGTTAATCCATACAAACAAGATGTAATGACAGCTCACTTCACCTTAGTTTACACGGCGAGAGGTGTACAGCCGGTCGATTCTGTAAACATGTCGAAGTGAAGGCTTGGGTGAGTGGGTCATCCTATATTGTATAGCAGATACAGAAAACCCTGTATTAGTTATATCATTTTTACTCGTAAATTTTACGATTTAAACTAAATAACCTAGACTAGAGTCAAGAGCAAACCCATATTAAATAAAAAAAAAAAAAAAAAAAAAATGAGGCCGGTGTTTCCATGGTTGCAATATTTGTCAATATGTGAGTACTATGTCCCTAACTAGCAAATTTATTAAATTTAACTCTGCTGGTATTACTTTGTACCCATTACTAGCATAGTAGCGTTATTTTGGGTGCATCGTTCTTACATATTATACCTAATAAATTGATTAATGTAAACAAAATAATGTAAAACTTTTTTTTGAAAAGAGTAACTAAGTATGGAGTTTCTTGTCAGTTCTTCTCCATAAGAATCTACTTTTGCGAATGGACAACTAGAGTCACTATAATATTTTATTTTTAAGCTGCAACATTGACGTTTAAAAGTGCTTTTACTTGGTCTAATTGAAATTACTAAATTGACTTTGAGTTGAATTGACTTGACTTACATCATACTCGAAAGAAAAGTAAAATCTTTTCCCTGTGCCACATGACTCTCTCATAACCTCGTCAATCCTCCGCCTTCCAATACACACGCAACGGTAATAAAACTTCAGTAGACAATTGATTGACTCATAAAATTCAAACAATTGACTTTAACACCCGCCTCAGTGACGTCACCATTGTCTAAGATAATTAGAGGTCGGCTGATTGGTACCCTAGTATTATTACACCTACCGGCTCAGTTGTACTGGAGAATTCTGTTTGACCGTTTAGTTCAATGTGCTATGGTTTGATCGTGGGTTACGGGTTTGTAATTGATGTCAGGGGCGTAGTCGGGAAGGTTAACTTTTAAAATGCTGACATTCTTAATCAAACGAATGATTCAATCGATATTTCCCAACATAATATGTAGGTAGATCAATCACGATGAAAAATAGAATCACATCAGATAGTAGGACTCACAGGACCAGCTTTTCTTTTGAAACAAAATAACCATGAATCATTAAGGTGGATTTCTGATAAAAATCGGGATTAGTGACAAAAATATATAAACCTGAATCTGTTTTTACTAAAGTAAGTAGAACACTAAAAGGGAAAACTAGACAGAAATCTAAAATGGACCCAATATACAACCCTGAGAAACCCCTAATGGATTTTCAAAGTGCCTCTTCACACACACACATTTTGACTTCACTCTTTTAGCTATACCTTGGCATACAGAAGTGTCAGTGACAAGATAAATACAACAAAAAAACATACCTACCTGTAGGTACTCAGTCTGTGTTGTCAGCGGTAGAAACCTGTTCCGCGGCGTAAGACTAGAAGCCGATAATGTTTTACGAGTTGTTTTGTACAAAAATTGATACATTTATCTACGAAAACATTAGTGTTAAAGATTTCTCACAGTATTTAGATATTATTATAGACCAAACATAGACACAGGGAAATGTTTAGTTAAGTTACTATCTAAACTATAGTATATTTAAGTTTCATTATCTGTCTCTTTACAGACTGCTACGTTTCTCATCTTACTCTTCTGTCGCAGACCTGCTGTAAAATGCTGTTTCTTTTGCAATATGCAGGACCTTTGTGCTCTTCTCTGTGTATATATTTTTCTCGCATAAGCTTGTCTGTTAATGAAAGTCCAATAATAACTATTTATGTATTTGTGGAGAAGATCCGGCTGTAACTTTTTCAGACTTCATAGTTAGCAAGAAAAAGAATTTATTTCCATCTCCGTTGCCCATGGACTTACTACCATCTAAAAAAGAATTGAGTAGCAAAATGAAAACATAGATGAGAATGTTTACTTAAGAAAATGGCATCCTACAAGAAACATATCAATAGCTAACACAATATAACTTATTTCCCATCGAGAACGACAGCTATGACAAATACTATCAATTTATAAAGGCATGTTACCTCTCTATTAGCAATATCAAGTCTGTATTTGTACAAAAATGTTCGTTAAAGCGTTTGTTGTTGACTGAAGCCTTATTTAGTAGCTGAGTCATAATAAAGTTCGTTAGTATTTTAAGGTAGGCGGGAAAACAGTCGGTCTTGATTTGGCGGGAGAATTGCAAGGCCAAAATAAAGTTCGGTTAAACTATTATCCGAAAGCAAGCTTCTTCATTTAAACCATGTTTTTTATAAACTTTTAATTAGAACACCTAGAAATCATACATGTTTATTTTCATAACCATCATGCAAAATTTCTCCATTTCCCCGCCTTTTAAATGTCTGCTTCTGCACGTGTTCATTGGCTTATTCATTTATTGAGTTGCGTGTATATCTTTTAGAATTCTCTCATTTATCCCTTCATTTAATAATGATAATACGAGTAGCTTAGAAAACATTTTTCTTAACTCTTCTACCGTCATTGTGACCGGTTGCGGTCATCAAGCCTCATTGAATCAGCCGTTTTCTGGTGGTTAGTACTGTCCACTTTAACTTACAGGAGGTGTAGTAATTGAGACTAGAGCCAAAATACCGAGCTTAGAAACTAAGTCATTAATTTTAGCAGATTTGAATATAATAGTAACTACTGCTGCTACTCAAGCCATACGTACTTCCCCATTCGTCGCAGCGGCTTGCACAAGGCGTTATTATATACCTTCCCCATACATTAAAGGTACCTTTCCAGGCACCCATGACGGTTTAAAATCACTACTTGTATTACCACAAGCGTGCTATTTGGAGTTTTTATGTCCTACAACATATTCTGTCTCATACAATGGGTGATAAATGAAATTGCTAGCTTCGGTAAGCTCCTCTGATGTTGCTCAAGCCTTGGCGAAAAATTCAGTCTAAGTTATTGCTTCATGGTTCATATTTAAGGATTTTATATTAAGTACTGCCTCGTTGAGCTAGTGGTTGCAAGCGTTGATGTTTTGGGTTCGATTCGTGGCAAAGTGTTTATAAGGTTTTTCTCAGTAGTGGAGATATAGAATTTCTAAGTAGCAGCTTTTTTTTAAGGATGGGAATATCATCAAATGACTTCTTCCGCTCTGAAGTGGCGTGTCAGACTCTGAGTGACTAAAACCCATCCGTGTTCCTTCTAAAGCCCTTTGTGTTCCAGGGCCGCGGTGACTCTTTCGAAGAAATTCCACAAGTAGCAGCTTGGAGTCTGGATTTGACGGTTGATGAGGCCTCATCGCCTATTACATGGGAGTGAAACTTAACTGGTGAATTGAGGTTGAAAGATAGGGTACACCTCGGCCTTACCCTTTAGTTAATACACACATGTTTTATGTGTACCTACATATGTATTATAAACCTTCAGTCCTTCATTCTATATTTAGAACCTAAAAATAAGTTGTGTTTTTGATAGTAATTGTTACGATTTGGCCTTGTGGGCTGTTGTGAGTCCGTAACTACTTATATTGTAGCAAGGCCAAGTCCGCATGTACTTAGTGTCCTATCATTATTAAATTTCGTGACGTTGGTGAGTGATTTGTCTTATTTATCGATTTATTTGGAGCCTAAATTGTAGAGAATATCAAAGTCAACAAATCAAGCCACTATTGAACAAAGAGCTTGACTTTCTCCACACAAAACTCTATTGTTGTTTAAAAAAACACCTTAGATCTGTATTCAGATTGGGCTATATTAAAACAAAGTAAGTAACTCATCAAAAAAATAAAATCATACTAATTATTATTCATTACTATTCAGTATTTTACCTTGAAATTACTACAGAAATAGATTAAATACGATTTTCAAATGTCAAACATAATTATGTAAAAATGCGGAAATCGTAAAAAATTTAAAGATTAGTAGTATCCAATATCCTTCTGATCAAACAAGTGAAAACAATGTTTGCATTGGATTTGAGAAAAAAACTGAAGAATTTAAAAACATATTTAGGTACATACCTACATTATGTAGGTAAGCATCTAATTAATGCAGTCGTATCGTTTTTGTATCGTCAACATTGCAACATGCGCCAAAACCCATTAATTTTATTGACATTTTATCAAACTCCAGTGCAATAAAATATCCAATTAACGTCCATAGCATTTGACACGAAATGCTAACATAAAAATGCACATAACAAGAATCGATCGATATTACCTGTGCATTTTAGTATAACCCGTCGGTCGGCCAGAACCAACCATACTAAAGCGTCTAAAATTTATAAAAAAGTGGCCTTGAATTTGAACTAAGACCTGTTGAATACTTAACCCATTACACCAGAGCAAAATTATCAAAAAATAGAATTGGTTCTAATGTCCACTTTATCTCACCAAGACCGAGATAAGGACGTCACGCACTACTATAAATAAATCGCGCGGGAAACTTCGCACCTATTCTCAAAACGACCATATTTCAATGTCGAATTCTAATATTTGTACTAAAGGCTATTCTTTTCTTCCCCTTTAAGAGTCCACCTGTATCCCCCTATACAAAAAGCGTCCTTGCTTCCATTGTTAAGGTTTGCGCGCCAAGTGAGTGCCAAAATCGGCGCACGCGGCGATGCGCGGGAAAACACCGAGCGTCAGTCGTAGTCGGGCTCGGTAGTAGCGCGCGCGCATACGCTGGCCACGCCGCGCTTATAGGTTAGAATTGGCGCGTCCCTGCCAGGTGCGATCCTCGCCCGCTCTAACTCACCGGCTCACATATCCTCCCTCTCGCACGCTACCTGCGGACAGCTGTTTTCTCTCGGGAGATTAGTCAGATGTTTCTTGCTAACCAGTCAGTGCTCACCTGACGCGCGATACGGTTATGGCGGCCGGAGGACGTACACCCAAGCAGAGAAGGTTCGACATGTCAGTGGGAATGGCGCTGAGGACGTCTAATACTCCGAGGAGGAGGCGCGGGAGCTGCAAGTGCTTGTTTGGCGCGCCGGACCGGGACGAGACGAGACGGCTAATGGCTGAGCAGTATGCCAGAGAGAGGAAACGGTTCATCAGACGCTTCAATTTCGATATTGAGACAGAATACACGTACAAATCCGCAAAAATGGATTCTCCAGTAAAATTTTGCGAAGAGGATAAGGAGAACGCGGAGAGTCCTGTGAGGATGGCGACGGAAGCGCTGGCGTGTGTTGGGAACACGACTGACTTGAGGGTCTTGGGGTCTCCGTCAAGGAGGAGTGCTGGTAGTTCTACGAGCTCGCCCCGTACGCCCCGCACCCCTAGAACACCCCGGGCCGCACGCACCCCGCGAACCCCACGCACCCCCGCGTCCAGAAGACAGCTGCAAATGACAGGTCAGTAAACACTATTGTTTTAAAAAACTACTGTAAACTTACATTGTCCTCCAGAGGCAACAATTGAGGCAATTTTTCACTTCGTTATTTATAATCCCGTGTCAATCTTCTCCGACTCATTTCGTATTCAGTCATCGTCTTGCATAATGCACCAGCCAAGGGATTGATCACTGCATTTTTATTTTATGAGGCCATGTTTGCACGGGGAATCATAATTGTGAAATATGGGCCAGGTTTGTGTTATCGTAGAAATTGTTCAAATAATTTTAATCAATATTGATAGCTTTTGATTATTTTACCGGCTTCTGCACTACGCTTGTGGCAATATTAATAAATTCCTTAGTTATTCTGTTTGTCTTCGTTACATTTTAATGTAGTCCTGGCTTTGCGCCAGAATACATTTTCGAACCACAGACTAAGTGTATTTTGTATTTGTGAATATGCTCCAATATTTTAAACTCCTGGTTTATCATTTTCTTTGTTTCTTACTAAATTATTGTTTAGTGAAAGTAATTTATCACCATAAAATGTAGTGTGTTCACTTTCGCGAAGATACTTGCCCAAACTTGAATGTCACATTTAATGTTCTGTCAGTTTGACCTTTAAACTGCATTCTATACCGGTATCATTATTCAGTTGCCCTCATTACAGATGACAAACATGTCCATATATGTACATTCCGTAGGGAATAACTATTTCAGGAATTGCTTCTTAATGTATATCTCATTATTACATAACTGCATCAAAATATAATTTGATATTTAAACCCAACACGGATACTGTATAAGAGTTCCAATGGGGTCAATGCCCTCTGTTGGTCTGGTGATGCTACTGCTCCATCTACTCAAACAAATAACTAAGTATAGAACTATTTATGAAATATTACAGCAGATACTTATAATACTGAACATGATAAACACTAAATGAAAGAAGAATGAAATAAGGGAACTAAAGACTTGGATTTTTTTAAAGAATTTTCGTACCTCGCCTTGGTTGAAACAGATTACCTTTTGCTCAGAACACGTCATTGGGCACGTGACTCTCAAATCTACCTAAACACTTATCTTTAGTACTAACTGAGGTTTTTATTTACATATTCCTCCATTACTCATCCATCAAACCAATAAAACTTAGTTATACAATAAAAAAAGTTGAAAACCCGAAATAAGGAAGCTTGTATTGCAAATGTTAAAGCAGTAGCTGTGACTGCTATAGAAAAAAGAATACCAATAGTTTTTATTAATGAGGGTCAAATTTTGGTAAAAAAAAGTGGTATCTGTGGTAGTCCAGTTAATTTCATAGACGAAGCTTCTTCTTCTTCTTCTTCGTATCGCTGGCACGACAGTTGTTTAAATTTGGTTTGCCCAAAACATTGTCACTTCCACGGCATCGTTGTTGGCAGCACATAGGTCACTATCGATGAAGAAATTATTTTGAGATAGTACCAACATTAACACTATCGAAAAAACTTTTAAACCTATTAAACCACAACCAGATAAAGTTGAACCTTTAAAACTATATGAAGAAGAAACACCCGTAGTTACTAAACCAACGAACTTAAACAAAACAAAGACGATCAAACTCAAAAGCTGTTATAGTTTGTCTATCATCTGCTGATGAAGAATGACGTAATAGTGAAGGTAATTAATAATTACGTTCAAATTGCCATCCCATAATAAGAGAAAACTAGTTAGATATGAGTAAGTGAACAAAAAAGGACAATATTACATGATTATGTTATGACTCAGAGTTATAACCGGCTTCTTAACTGCGGTAGTGGGTGTACGATCTGCAATTTCAAAAGGTTTATTGAGGATTATGATGTGTTTTAGATTATTTAATATCCATAAATGGAAATACTGTTAATATAACAGCTTCGCATAAACATCATTCAGGATTATTATTATCTTCAACTCTCAAAATATCAACTCCAAAAGCGCACAAAATCCAATCAATTATTTGGTTTGATTTTTTGTCGATTACAGCTTGTGTTGACTCAGCTTCTGGTTTCTCATTAAAACATCCACTTTCATCCAAAGTGGTTTTACATTTCCGCTTCCGTCCATTTTAATTTCTTGTTAGCAATAAAATTTTGTAAGATAAACAAACGTATCCTCTTCAATCATTTATGCTTTACAAATTGAAGGTTATGCAAAAAGATGGTCCAGTCAACTTATGAATAGTCATAGGATTCACTTCTAGTCCAAAATGTTTTGAGGCTAAAAATAATATCCTCCTAGCACTTGAAATTAAAATAAGAACATAGTGCAAAGCTCCAAAGTTACTTTAAAAAATCGTCACGGCTGGCTTCTTCCGGGGTATTTCAAGGGACTATTAGAAGCAATCACGACACGCCTTCCGGTCCAAGCTTTTAAATTAGAAAGTCTTATTTTTCATTGAATTTGATTTTAACTTTTAGAGACTGCTACTTTACTTCTTTACTTCTTATTACGGTTAATGATGATGATAAATCGAAAGAAATATTTTATAGTTTCAGTCAGTTGTAAGCTAAGCTTTTCGAATTCCCATAAGTAAGGAAGTTCCCCAAGAAATAGGGAATCGGAATTACAGTAATTTAGCATATGCCACATACATAAACACCCTGTCTAAGATCCATGATTAATTGATTGTCTAAACACAACACTCTTTAGACAGTGACTAAACATATATAGTAAAACCAACTTGACAGCACTCGCAAGCTTGAACTTTGCGCCTTTTGACAGCTTCTATATGAGTGCCTCTTTTATCACTGACCTTTTGTATATCAACCCACCGCTGGGCAAAGTCCCACCTTAATTTCCACCTCCACATCTTCTTTTATGAGATCATTCTTTCGCCAATGCTGTTAATTTCAAAGTTACTCAACCACTTTTTCACTCATGGGTCTATGAACTACTATGTTGATCAAGAACATAATCTCTCTTATACAATGATCAAAGATTCGAGTCATGGCATTCGATCAGCCCATGGTGTCCGAGGTCACTGACCCGTTACGTCATCTAAGGCCCAACATTTTTTGTTTCACCCGTGGTACCATCCGACCAAATTGTTTTTGTAACAATAAAACTTTTGTTGCACTAATTTAGACTTTATTGTAAGTTAATAAGGAGGCTAAGCGAGCTTTTTGGCCGTATTTATGTTTGTTGCCGATTATAACTTAAGTAAATGAAATATTGAAAATTAAGGATCATTGCATGTCATGATTTTGAATCGTGTCCATACATCTGTCCATAGCCCCGAGTACTGCAGCTTCAAAATATTTAATACTATGTAACGTTTCAACATAACATGCGTTATATGTAATTAGGTAATGAGAACTTATCACCAAACCAACTCTTGCGCAGAAATAGTGAAAACAGACGGGAACAGAATATTCACAAACCTACGTGGGAACTAAACATAGACACCATACCAAAATGTCAATTACTTTGCTAAAGAAAAGATAATTTATGGAACATGAATTACTTTTAAACACAAACCATCTACACAAAGCAGAGCCTATTAAAAAAAGGTTTGGAGGAGTGCCCGACAATTTGAACATAGTACTTTCTTACACAACATAAAAGTCAACGACCCGTAGGCTATCCTATGAGTTCCCAAAGATAATTGAACTTTTTTGTGGGTGCTTCATCTTAAGTTTCAAGTGGCAAGCTGCTTAAATAAACACGTGCGTTGTTTCATTCTGGTTCATCGATCATTTGAGGCCATCTCTCCCAGCAGCAAACTAAATTTTGTGATCGAGCGAAATGTTTCTAGTTTCATGTGCATTGGTGTAGAAGGTTTGTTCTTTAAATTTTAATTCATTACTATTGACAGAATTATTGAATTTAGCTGGCTAGCTTAATTTTCCGTTTTATCCTTTCAACCTTAACGTGGCATATATGTTTTTAATTCATTTGTCATCGTGGGCATTTTTATTTGTTTGATATCATCAACCAAAATAGTGTCTAGTTTGCCCACACGATACTCGTATCATCAACCAAAACGATGTCTAGTTTGCCCACACACTTTGACCTATTTGGATATCTAATTATTTCATATACGTACATACGTGAACTGCAGCATACGCAAAACCGGCTACAACATGCATACATGCCCTGCATGTATAAAATTATACTACCTCTATATCTAGCCATTTCAGGCGACAATAGACGCTTCGTCTAGACTACAGTCATGCTAATGTCTAGGTTCCTAGACAGGCATATTTATCACTTGCTTAGATCAAAAACTATTCGACATTGAAGTTTTTATTAACCATTTCAATGAAGCTAGACGGCAATAAAGTGATCGTAAAAGTGCCAATGTTTGTTGAACGAATTGTAATGGGACTTATAAAACAAAAGAGATTCTACTGCAAGATTTAGTACAGTAAAACTACGATTATAGTTAAGTATCATTATTCCATACTATTGCTTTAATTAACGAAGACGATCAATTTTCAGTAAGCCAAGTTTATGCGAGAGAAACAACAATCCGCAAAAGAAATT
The DNA here is from genome assembly GCA_905163435.1 of Mamestra brassicae. NCBI lineage: Eukaryota > Metazoa > Arthropoda > Insecta > Lepidoptera > Noctuidae > Mamestra > Mamestra brassicae. The sequence continues at coordinate 10,660,711 of LR990989.1, read as the reverse complement.
CAAGAGAATCCAATGCAAGAGAAATTTCTACGCATCTTACAAAATCGTCTTGTCTGTCCCTTAAAAAACTTAAACAACAAATAAACATAAAAAGCAAAGCTGTACACATAACAAACACAAGATAGATACTAAAATGACTGATGAGCTAACCTAAATACTGAACAGATAAAACGCAATAAGCCAAGTTTTATAGAAAAAAGTAAATATTTACTATTGATAAATTCCATAGTAGGTTAAACCACTAAACAGGGAGGTACAAAAGGGACACAAAATACATTCGATCATTCACAGCATGATAAAGATGCTCAAGCAAGTATTAAATCATACATATATTTAAAACCCCGAAAAGTACCATTGAGATTGAAGCTGCTACAAAATATGATGCTAATAATGCATCCATCCTAAAATAAATCCTCCAAAAGTTACAAACAAGGTTAATATTTCTGAATCACTGGCAAAATATATTATAATCACAATTCATATTGGCAATCCATTTTTTATTTATCTTGTTGCCTGTATCTATTTGTTTCATATACTCAATTGCTTCCCTTCAGTTTTCTTTACTTTGCCATTCCTAAGTTCTAGTGAGCCTTCTGCAAAACCTCTTAGTGCTTATCCTGTACAGGTATGGCCAAAGCAAATAAACATGTGACGTACTCTGGGTGTGTCTGCTTTTTGACCTCAATCGCTTGCTAGTTGCCAATTGCAAGCAGATATGGCTAATGTCACACCACCTTGTTTGACTTTAGCTTTCTTGTAAATGAAGTAAAAAAATCTCATTGGAGTTATTTTTTTTGTTTGTGCTATTAGGATTAACACGCCTTATTTCCTTGCTTTTAAAGCTTCTTTTTTCATTTAATGATCGTCTCTACTAGCTACGAACACATTCCAGACTACAAAAATATTTTTGTAATCTAAATTTCCCGTTTCGTTGTGTAACGGTATATGTCAGCGGTTTCTCATGCGTGTAGTTATTTCACCCGAGCCTACTAGGAATGCAGTGAAAGCATTATCACAATTAAATTCGCTCTGGAATACTTATGATTCAAAATTATAGAGAGCACTGGATATCGCTATGACTCAAGTTTGAGCAAAGAGCTAGCCCTATCGCTTTGATTTGTTCCAAATCTTTTACAGTTGTCGTCTTTATTACCTTTTAAAGCACTTTCATTACCGTGTTTCTATGGTTTGAAGTCGTTAAAAACTACATTAAACACTTATCTTATTTCGCAATTATTTACCAGAAGTCACCTGTTCGAACAAGTCCAAACCTTTGCTCTGACTCATGAAGCAAAAAAGGAAACTTTCATTAGATCATCGGTTTTGTCATCGATAATAATGTGTGAGGAATTTCTATACTTTAACGATGGTCGTTTAGTTTAACGATACTGAGTTAATCGAGAACTTCGATACATAGAACAGGTAACGCAATTAAGAAATAAGAGAACGCAGGTTGATATTTGTCGATGTTCTGTAATTAAACTCAATAAGTCATTCGATCTTGTAAATCGTTATTATTTTTATAAGGCCATCGATTATTCCATTAACTTGACCGTGCGAACATTGAAGTCGCAACAGAGTCTCAGATATATGGTTAGTTTAAAACCAATTTCGGGGAGGAACTTCCTTATTCCTTTCCTTCCAAAAATGTAACTCTGAAATGAAATCCATACAATTTAACTAACAAGAACACGACTGTACTATTTTCCTTATAAAATCAGAAGGAAACGACACCGATACTATCAATTCACGAAACACAAAAACTGCCTGAGAAATATGACATGTGATCTTGGTAACAATAGAACAATATCAGGAAGTGCATGTCGACTTTTGATACAAATGATAGGCTATAAATATTTTGGACGACTTCGAACATGGTACCTACCTTTAAAGGTTATGAAATTTCTAAGACTGCACCTGTCGTCATGATATATGATTTTGGTTTTGTTAGAAAAAAAATACTTCAAACTGGGGTGAGACCAGCATCTGATGATACAAAAATGATGTTTTTGTAGAACCATAAGACAAAGCTACAAAGCAAATGTTTGAAGACTTTCGAAATATCTTTAGAGAGGACTCTCTTGAAATCCCATGAGACCATGATTCCAGTTTATAAACAGATACAAATTGTTAAAGTCCCAAATGCCAGTCACTCCCCAACGAATCTAAATTCAGCCATATTACTGGATAGCTTTAACTTGTACTACATCAAACACTTTCAAATCCAACTTAATTCCAATAACTGTCGAGCCAATCAGCTATCCGCATCCTTTCCCGCCTTCACATTCAACCAATAGCACCCATTCCTGCCTTCTATGGCCGTTAAATTTCAAAAAGTTTCTCATAGTAATAAGAATGAAGCATTAATTCTGTGGTTACTTCAACCAGAACCGAAGCATACCATGACGGTTTCCCTACGCAGCCAACCGTGCCCTATGGGAGCACTTGACTGTACTATTATTCTTTAGGGACTATTATTATCCAAAGTGTCTGGTGCTCTGGAATTGGATACACCCGCATTTTTTTGAATTTAACGAATGTTGGATGTCAATGGTCTGAACTGTCGATAGAATTATCTTCAAAATAAGTCACCACGAAAACGATTGGCCCTTCGTTTTCATAATATACCCTGAGATAGAGCTTTGGTTTTTTGGATCTAGTACAGAAGATGAAGGATAGCTTTAAATTCTGCCATTTATATCTTTCTTCTTTCAAAGCGTTTAATTGGCTCTTCGTTATAGTTCCTGTTATTCATCTGAAAGGTTTTTAAAGCCATCAGAAGTTCCAAAATGAGATGAACTGGGTTCTTCGATATTATCAAATGGACTCTTAAAATTTAAAATTATGTTAGTTTTTCTGTCCTCCCCTTTTTTTTTTTTTTTTTTGATCTCGGGGGGAAATCCTCATGGAAATCCTCCACCCTGGGGCGGGTGGAGGGGTCTGTCAGACTCTTACTGACTAAAACCACCCCGGTGTTCCATCTGCCACCTACGCCGGGGATCGCGGGAACGTATGCGACATCCGCAATCCCCGGCTGTCCTCCCCTCCCCCAACCCCCAATCCAATCAATGTTCGACTGTTCGGTGAACGCTAGGAGATAAAAGCTGAACCATACTGATTATTATGGATTGTCATAAAATTCAGTTCTATATTTTGTTAGTATATTGGAGCGATTTGCAGTTACATAGATTGAATCACCAATATATCAAAGAAATCTAAAATGTATACAGTAGTCAATAAAAATCATATTAAAACCTTGTTGTCTAGACCTCCTTGTAATTACGCGACAGAGCTTCCCAAACGACATGGTACCTTACTTCAGGCTAATCAAAGTTCAAAATTGGCTAAGAAATTATGTCCGATATTGATATTGAAGTTTGAAACGTAGCAGTATAGCTATTACTTATACATTGCATAATTATAATGGACAGACAGGTCACGTGACGTTTTAGAAGTGCAATGAACCGGTTCATCTAGTATTGTGTCATCGTAAGCTAGATGCTAATCAAAATGGCAGGTTAGGTTAGGCACACACTATGCATATTTTATACCTGTATGTTCCTGATAGGTAGTAAATCTAGTACGTTTTAGGACTCAGGATATTAATGGAACAAAACATGTTTCCCAAAGCTTTTTGACAAAGAATCTTGTAAAATTAAAACCAGGTTCATGATGACGTTTGTAGCAGCTTAAAATTTATAAAAATATATTTTTATCGATTTCATAAATTACGATTCAAGCGGTGCGTAATTATTGCGGACCCTTACCGTATTGGAGTCTTGGCTTCTGTTTCATAAATTTAGTCATCAATATTAAAAAAAATAAACATGAAAACCTGCAAACGGTATAAAAGCTATCATAGAATGTCGCTGTTTTAGTCACAAATATTGTGCGTTTGTTAGTTCCAATGTAATCAAATTTCGTCTTTCAAAGTAACATTGTTCAACAATAAAAACCGAGTTCCATACCATTCATGAAAAAACCTAATGGGGCATTTCATCATGTGGCCGAGGTTAGTTTAGGTAAGGTTTGAGGGAACTAAGGGGCAACTCGACTCGGATAGGTTAGGTACGAATGGGATTACGGGAGCTAAGGTGAACAAGCGAAGCGAGCAAACTTGGCTCCCGTCATACCATTCACGTTAGGTTGCTTTAAATCCTGCAAAGAGAAATAGGAGACCAGCGCAGCCGACCACTTCACAAAATGGACATATTCTACGATATAGCCATGATAAATACACGCACTGTGAAAATTTCATCTACTTTTTACGGGCTGGGGAGTTTGTTGCGCCACTTCTTCTTCCCAGCTAAAACACTAGGAAGTGGTGACGGGCGGGCGTTTTGGGGGACTGTATTTATGTAGAACTTTGACGTTCAAAAAGTGCTGGCACTCAGCCTAATTTAAATAAATGACTTTTGATTTTGATTTAACCCTTTGCGTACAGAACCATAACAATCAATATGTGCATACATCATTTAAGATTCACCATATTAAATCCCGTTACCTCATTCAGACCTTATAATCAAGTAGGCATGACTCCTGATTTTCTGAATAAATCAGACGTCACGTTAACTGACTCTTTTGCATACGATTATCCTAAATGGGACATAGCGTGACAGTCTTTTACTGCTTTTTAAATAACGCGTGCGACACGACAGAACAATTTAAAGGGTCCGTTCGCATAACGTGCGCCGAACTTAGGAATAATTTTAGAGGAATGCTGACGGTTGCATGATGTTTTTTTTTTCTGTATATTTGATTGAAAGAGGTTAAAGTTATTTAGGACCCCGGATATGATTGGTATTCCTCCGTCCTCTTGGTTTAGAAGATATTTCTCATAAATAATCGTAACTAATCCTTGGCTCATTTTACAATATCTGCTTGAAAGTGTTTCTTGTTGTTAAGACGATGTTAAAATTAAATTTTAGTTGTTGAATATTTTTAAGTTCCGACATCTTAGGGTTCCGTACCCAAAGAATAAAATGCTGGGTAAAGGCTGTATCTCATGAATCGTGATAGTTAGACAGTGGAAATTTTCACAGATGATGTATTTCTATTGCCGCTATAACAAAAAATACTAAAAAACAGAATAAAATAAATATTTAAGGGGGCTGCCATACAACAAACATAATTTTTTTGCTCGTTTTTATAGATACGGAACCCTTCGTGCGCGAGTCTGACTCGCACTTGACCGTTTTTTCTTTGGATCCTTAAAGTATAATTGTAAATGCGAAAGTGCGTTTGTTCGTTTGTTACGCGTTTGTAAGAAAAAAAGTCGTAATTTTAAAATATTTAACATGAATAACTTGAAAGTTAATTTTGAACACCGTTTTAACAACAAGAAACTTGTTTGCAGATATTGTTAGTAAAATGAGCGAAGGCAGGTACTATCAGTTTTTAATCTTTTGCATACCTATCGATAATGTAGGCAGAATGGTTATTATTATGGTACCGATTATAGTCTAGTACAATGTTTCCCAAACTGTGGGGTGCGAGCGAATATTGGATGGGCCCTGAAAAGCCGATAATGGCACAGCAGTAATGATAATCACAGATACATAAAACATCACTGCCATCTAAATAAGTCTTTTTTAATTTAAAATAAATTTTAAGGAGTAAGTACTTGCAAGCAAATTATATTTGTGACAATCTAAGAAGTAGGATTTGACAGCAGGATACGACATTGCTTTACTGGTAAGAGAAAGAGACATGAAATAAATCTCTTTCGCACCTACTGGTAAAGCGATCATCTATCCCTCTCTATTCAGCTGTCAAATCCGACTTCTTAGATTGTCACGAATATTGTTGTAACATTTTTTTTTCTAACTTGTTCTTCGTGACAACTATGTGGTGTGTTCCGAATTTGGTAGTGTTTGTTCTGTGGGCCACGATATAGACAGCTTTGGGAATCACTGGTCTAGTAATTGGTCGCGACGTGAGTTTCATTTTCAATACTTAAATTAATGAGGTTGATGATATAAATACAATACAGTTTCCCCATGTACCACTATTGTACATTAAGTTTAAATAAATAAATAAGTAGGTTGAGGAGAAAAATTATCTTTATTTGGACAGCGGTATCCTAACTAATATTATAAATGTTAAAGTGACTGTTTGTTTGTTACGCTTTCACAGCTAAATCACCGAACCGATTTTGAAGAATTTTGGTAGAGAGATAGAAAAGATCCTGGAGACGATTTCAGGCTACTTTTATTGCGAAAATCTATACTATCGAGCGTAGTCGCGGGCAAAAGCTAAATGTACTATAAACGCTTTTAAAAGTTCTCACCACTTATTCCCATCCGAATAAGTACATTGACAAAATATCTAAAGGGCGTATCGCTGTGACCTCTTGCTCACGTAACACTGGCTGGTGAAAGGTATTGTCGGGGTTCGATGCCCGCTCGTGGCCTGATAACTGTCGGCTTCCTTGTTTGACTTTATCCGATAACATACAATGACTCGGCATTCGCTGAGAAAACACCCTCCATACATACATACATAATGGTCATACAAAATGTATGGGTAGCATTTATTTGTGGTACATTTGAATAAACGGAGCAAAAGTTTGGGTACGTAACCTTTTCAAATCGGGAAGAAGAATGGATGAATTATTATTGAATGTTCTTTTATTGGGCTAAGTTAGTAATTGTACGTGTGGGCTCACTTTTGTACGGCGTTTGATCAGTCCTTTTAAAGTGAGTGTCTTCGTATTGTTTAACTAAAGTTGTCCGCTGTCCGTAACTTCGTTCTTTAGACATCAAATCTCGTAAGCCCACTCCCGAAGCAAGGCACGGCTCCAGACATTCCTCATTCGTCGTGCTCACGGTCACACCAACTTGTTTAACTGATTTTCCACGCTTGGTTCCGTATATAGATCATATTTAAGACTAGCTTTTGCCCGCGACTTCGTACGTGCATATCCCGTTTTTTTTTCGTTCCCGTAGGACTGTCCTGCCTTCCTCATGAATGTAGCTATCATATACAAAAATAACTTTCGAAATCCGACTGGTAGTTCCAGAGTTTAGAGCGATCAAACAAACTCTTCTTTCCTTAAATTATTACGAAGTCTCTCAAAAGAAGGTAGTACTGCCAGTGAGCACATAGGCTAGACAAAAGGAAATAACATACAGATGACAAACTACTATTTGTTTTCTTCAATTTCATTTGCCATACAATTATTATCTATTTCCCGTACGAAAGGACTGCTGACAGGACATCAAGTTTGCGGATATATTCGTGGTACCGCACATTCTATTAATTTTAGCTTCACCTTATTTCACCTTATAAGGTAGGTACTCTATCATCTTCAGGACCAGTGGCTGAGTCGCTCGCTTCAGACACAGGTGGTTCGATTCCCATTTTACCGTCAATTAAAAGAATAGTAAGTTTAATAAAAATCTGTTATTATGGGCCTCAGAACAATAGAACACTGATGTTCTATTGTCTTGCGGTAGTGATTTATCTTATATTTTAGCACTTTTTACCCCCTTTTAGACGGTAGGAGTGAAGCCTGATTGCGTTGCTAAAGGTTTATAATTAAATCTGATTTGACCCCGATCTTTTTTGTTTTAAAAGTTTTAATTGGCAAGCTCCTTTTTAGGTATGGCAATTACACTTACCTATAAAAATAACTAATTTAGTGTCAGCTCATAAAGTAGAGATCAGATTGAAAAGTTCTACACGATTTAAAAACCTGAGGTAAGTAAGTATAAACTTTTGAATTAAGTTTTAGATGAGACCAAATATGCAAATATCATTGTCGAAAATGAAGTTATGTTAAACTAAAATGTAAGATTTTTAGTTAGCCATGATTCTCAAGAAAGGACCGACGAACTAATGCGACTATAAATTAGTTCGATTTCATACCCAATTATTTAATGTGGCCGCTTTTAATTATTACTTAGCTAAGCTTCGTCAAACCGGATTAAGTTTAATGACACTCGTAGCAAATGTCTCGTTTCCTGCTTCAAGATACAGTTAGTTTTATTTTAATCCAGACTGTTTTTTACTTGTTTTAATACAAAATATTTTATGGAAAAATATCATTTTCTTGGGAGTGTGACGAACAAGATTTGGTTTGTTAAACTCTAAGGCCACGTTTCCACTTCCAACCAGCTCGCACGTTGCATTACATTGCGGGATACCAAAGTTTAATGTTATCAATCGCTCGATCGTGACCCGCGATGTTTTCAAAATTGCATGCGAGTTGCTTGCAGGTGGAAACGCGTAGGTTGATATGTGCCTAATCACGGCTGAACAACTAATCGGATTTTCATGGATATTTGGCATACAAACAGATCGAGGCTTGTACTTTATTATGTTGGTATTTGTCCTCATGCGATTATTTTGGACTTGGAGTCGGCGAAGGCGTATTTCAAAAGAACAGCTTAGAAATTGCATGCCAACAACATCAATATTTCCAATTAAGTATTTAAGCTATATACACAAAAACAAGCATATGTATGTTTAATTCAATGTTACACACTTGCCAGCCACTGTCGTCGATGAATGCCCTGAAAACCCAAAAACAATTTCAACTTTTAATCACATAACCTCATTTTAAACATGTTTCAACCAGTCTACATTACGTTTCAGGAAAGTTTCAACATTGTTGATAAATGAATCATTTTACGAAGAAATCGATGTATTATTTCGTATTTTGTTTACTAACATTCGGAGCGGAGTATCTTAAGGTAACGGGAACTAAGGTGAACAGCCGAGCTATGTGGATGTATATGTATTTGTATAATTGTATATGTATACATATGTATGGTAAATTTTGCGATGCTCAAAACTCAAAACTAGTTTTAGGTGTAGAAAAAAAAGATCAAGATCTTTCTCTGGGAGGTTTTTGAAGTAGGATGTGCTTTTAGAGTTTGGAAATGGTTTTATAGCTTTTGTTCAACTTAAAACGTGCTTAAACCTAACTTGAGCTTAGGTAGTTAGTATATTCTGGTTATATTATTTTTTGTATGCCTACCAAATATTGTAAAACATTTATTTCTAACTTAAGGACTTGAATTTGAGAACTAGTCAAAAGTTTGACTAGTAGGTAATGAAAAACTTTGATAACTTTTTCTCACATTCGCATCGTAGTCACAAACAGTCAAAAACTCCCTAAATTTTGATAACTTTTTGAAATTGATTATCACTTAGATGCTTAGATAATATAGCAACTTGAATTTAGACGCTTTTAAGCACGGGAATTGGCTCTTACACTTAACTAGAAGGTGATGCAATCCAACTTCGAATTGTCAAATGCCAGCCGTCGAAAGCTCAAGTTAGACCCGCGTTAAGCACTAATATGGCGGCTGTAAGTTAATAAAACTTACGCTGGCAAGTACGTCAAGTTACTACTGCGCTTGAGTAGCTAAATGACCTACTTTTGTGCAAGTTGTGCGGAACTGTTCGCAATAACACTGAGCTAGGTACCTAGTTATTGCTTTTTCTTGAAAGAAAAGGTCGAGTGGAAAGCTTTTCTAAGCTTAGGTCGGGAAAATTGTTAGTTGCAGTTTTTTTTATTTCTCGTTTTATTTTTATTCTGTTCACTTAACTAAGGTTAAAAGGCATTATATGATGGTAATGATTGTGCCCAATTTTAATGGCATTGAAATATCACTATAAAATTAGTCTGACACATTAGATGCCAAAAATTTGCCACAATAAAAGCTATCAATAAAATATAATGTACGGTGTGTTGAGATACTTAGTTCTTCTCCTTAGAGATCTGCGTTTTGGAACTTATAATTTAGTACCGAGACCAACATACAAATCAAAAGTTTTTTTTTTTCAGTTTATGTACCTAGTCTGTCCATAGAAGGTTTTTACTTAACATTTTAACAAAGCTAACCATATTACTTTCTTCTCTGCCGATGTAATAAAGGGCTAATCGTAAAGAGTCAAATAATATCATGCTTAACGTTCACATAACGAATTGTCCCAAATTAAAAATCAAATAACATTTCGGATCAGTGATCGGGCACGTTTCGCCGAAAGTAAGGCTATGTTCACATGAATTGATCAGTAGCGGATTAAGTAGCTACTGTAGAAAGAAGATGGCTAACTGGGCAGCCGTGTGCGACAGACAGCTGCTTACACCAACTGATTCTGTTTTTCGATATGTTTTAATTTCATTTGCTTTTTTATTACTGACTTGAAGCGATCATCATCATCTTCCTGTCCTTATCCCATGTTACTTGGGGTCGGCGCAACACGTTTTTTTCTTCCATTCTGTCCTGTCAGCCGTCACGCTATCACCAACTCCCTTTTCTTTCATATCACTCCTAACACAATCCATCCATCTTTTCTTTGGCCTCCCTCTATCCATCCACATTTATATTCACATGACCATACCAAGATAAGCGGTTCCCTTTCAACTTTTCCGTCACTGGCGCCACTTTTAAACCTCTAATGTACTCATTCCTCACTTTATCCATTCTCGATACTCCACACATCCATCTCAACATTGTCATCTCCGCTACATGCAATCTTTTCTCATCCGTCTTTTTCTCAGCCCAACATTCTGATCCATCACCACAGGTTTTATCACGGACTTATAGATTTTGCCCTTTAACTTCAGGGGCATCCGTGGGTCGCACGTTGTTCCACTGACTTGTAGCGATATTGTGTAATATTTGCTTGTTCGTGTTGTCTGTTTCTAAGGAATATCCACTTCATATGCACACGAAACTGGCGACCATTTTGGGAAATTTATACAAACAACTAAATAGCCACCCTTTTTAGAAAATAGTAGACTATGAAAAGTAGAAGATAAAAGGGCAGTATCCTTCTTCCTAACTTTGGAGAATTCTCCTCTTTGGCATCAACCAAAGCCACAACGATTAGAAAAAATAGAAATTTTCAAGAACAGTCTATTAGATAAGTGGGAGAAATCAAACAGTAATAGAATCGCTCATATCGAGACTCCTAACACTATGCCCATACCCTTACACACAGCCATACTTCAAATTTTAAAACACAGTGGTAGTCTTCCAGGAAACGTTTGGCAACACTTGCATGCGCTTGCGCAAGTTTATGACTAACGTTAAGACTTTCTTATCTGATTCTTACTGTCGTACACAAGATTTAAATAGAATGCATCCTTGTTTAATTTAGAGTTATTTAACACATTAATCATGGTTTTAGATTAGAATTACGTTTTCGGGTTCGGTATTTCATTTACTGATAGAATGCTCATCGCGGGTAGAACCTGGTTAAGGCTGGTACGGAAACATAGGGATTGTCACTAGAAATGAGAAGCTTATGCTCAGCAGTGGGCGAGATTTGGCTTTGGATAATAATGTTGATGATAGAAAGCTACACTGTTGCCGAGTGTCTTAGACTACTTTTATGACTGAGAATTGCACGGTCATCATCATCATCTGCCTAGCCTTTTCCCAACTAAATTGAGGTCGGCTTCCAGTCAAACCGGATTCAGCTGAATACTAGTATTTTACGTGGAGCGGCTGCCTACCAGACTTCCACAACCCATAACTGGATAACACGGTAGTTCTTGGTAAGACTGGAGTCAGACTTACTGGCTTCTGACAATCCGTAACGACTGCCAAAGATCTACAAATGACGCTTAACGTGCTTTCCGAGGCACAGAGGAAACTCGGTGTGTTAAGATGGTCACCCATCCACAAACCAACCTTGGCAAGCGTTGCTTAACCTTGATCTACTAGTACGGCTGTTATTATTTTAGCCACGAGTTGGAAAGAAAGTAAGAAATGCACGATACTAGTTGGAAAAAGCCGGCAAAATATATAATGCCGAAAGCTAGCTTTATTTAATGTGTATTTTATTACTGACTTTAATTATCTTCATCATCCTCTCCTTATAGTATTCTTTCACTTAACACAGCGCTGAAGTAAAAATGTTCCCCTGAACTGCAAGGTCTACTTTAGCCCAATCGTAAGATGGTAGACACTTGGCAGCAAAATGGCGTGATTTACTTAAACTTAAACGTTTCCATCTACTACTTACAAAAATCATCTTTGTTTAGTCACAAGCTAAGTTTACTGAGTCGGTGTTATTCTAAAACTTTAGCCCCTAGACGACTAGAATCTGTTTGCTTTTTTTTGCTTTAAATGTGTGTTTGCTCGTAAAGTGACACGTCTGTCTTGCTTAAGCGCAATGACTTTAACTTGGCTTTTAAGTAAAGTAAAAAAAGCGCAGAGTAAATTGCATTTTACTTACTTTTGTCAAGTACTAAAACTAGTCTGACTTATAATGAGTCAACATTTAATGTTTAGATGGATTTTTCTTACCGAATGTTGTGTTTTCGCATAGAACCTGGCCTGGTAAGAATGAATATGTTGGTTCTAGGCAAGCGTGCTCCATCCTCGACCTCATCATCATTTACCTAATAGAGGGATAATTCTTAAAATGTAGGGAAAATGAGGTTTTTTAACAGATTGCGAATGAGATGTGAATTCGATCGTTGCTAGAATTAACCCTCAGGTGAGACAATAAAACGCGTGCTTAAAAAAATATACATTATTACTAAAATGATGACCCTTTTGTTTACAACGCCGACATGTTTGCCTCTAAAAAGACTAATTAGGGTAAAGACACGATTACCAGAAGAAAATACGTTTTTTTTTAAATTTAGAACAAGAACGCAACAGCATAAAATAATTATAGCTAGACTGAAAGCAGAGCCATATTTGGAAAGGCTAGATTGACGATTGATTTTTCTATTTAATAATCCTATCTATCTTACACTTTTTTCTTTGTAATACATTGAAGTAACTAAACAATATTGACAGTACTAATTATCGTTGGCGCCCTGCCTATCCCACAAGCAGTCCCGTGATAAATGTGATAATACAACAAATAAACACACACAAAATCTGGAAGTTATCAGTTACGCGCAGGAAACAGGAAACCATACCAATTACCTGCAGGCTTTTAATTAGTGAAGAATTTTTTTTTACAACTTTATTATTGACTTTTTGCTGAGCAACTTTGAGATTACCGCTCTGTTTGAAGTTTTAGGGCTTTATTGGTGCTGACAGTTAAAAAAAAATAAAGTTTGAATTTTCTCGTAAAAGAGAAATTAAACCTTTTTTTTTAAATTATTGTGTGGAAACTTTCTGCCGGGATGAAAAGTTACCTACGTCCTAATCGAAAGAGGAAATACGAAAATTTATTAAAATTGGCTCAGCAGTTATCCATGAAAACGTAGCACACAGAGTTCTTGCGCATTTTCAATATTAGCAAAGATGCCAAAAAATCACCCTCAGATTCATAAAAAAATGTATGTAGAATGGCACTTTACCTTCATAATTCACCTTTCCCACGAAAGCAAGCATAAATCACCGAGAAACCTGCATGAAAAAAACATTCTACGTAGAATATGATTCAATCTAAAAGCTAACTATGAATAGAGATATACTTATTCACTTACTTTTAAAGAATTCTATGAAAAACCCATTAAAATGTAATACAAAACCCACTGCTTGAAATGAAGTACCATCTTTTAAACACTCTTTTATGGGACAAATCGCGCTTACCAGAGATGTTACATACATTAAAATGTATAGAAATCCTTCCTTTTATGTAAATCGTGCGACGGCACCATAAAAATAACACATAAACAATAACACTGGTATATCACGGTCGCCATTGTTGAACGAATGTATGCGTAAAACATGAAGCGAACGGTAAAATAACCTGTTAGTGGACGGTAACTTGAGGAAAACAGTCGTCTTTTAATACAAATTTTATGTTTCAGAAAAAAAATAGTTTAATGTTACATACACATTTTTTTTTTAATTTTAGGAAACAATCACCAATATCACATATAATTTATTCCAAAAAAAATATCCAGCCCATAATTCAATCCCCGCAAAAATATCGACAAAAAAAAACAAAATAATTGACTGGACGATAATTGGAGTAGCCACCCTACAAACAAAGTTGGGTCCGCGTAACCCAGGTAGCTGTCCTCTTGGGCTCAATAAATACGTCCGTAGTACTTTTTTTTACTTGTTTTTTTTCATCTCGGTGTCAGGCGAAGCAGTGGGACCAAACCTGTTTTTATTTGCGAATAGTGCGGTCTCTCTCTCGCTTCTAAGATCCTTTTTTTGTGTTTTTTTACGAGTGGCCAGTTCACACTTCTTCAATTAAAGACTGGAGCGATAGTAATTATATGGAGAGCCAATTTGGATATGAGGGAGCTTCTGTTATCTGATTTATTTCGCTACCAAGTGGTATTTATATATTATGTAGCTATTTGCTGGTTTATTTTGGGAAGAATATCAAAATTCCCTCGCACAGACTGCCATTTTCCAAAAGAATTCTTAGTCTTCAGTTTATAATTTTTTATGCATGTCAATTCGATAACAAAAATACTTTTTTCTTTTTTAATAAATTCTAACATAAAAATTGGAAATGTATGGGATTGACATGCGCAACATTTTAAACTTTTGAGTGTCGTCATCGTTGATATTTTTTAGGCGTTTTCACCTAAAAATATCATATAGTTTATTCCTTTGCGGTTCTACACACTAGTTTTGTCCCTTGTTATATCCCCACAAAACTTCTAAGACTAGAAGCTTGCTTGCTTTAATTTAAATAAATTTCGACAAAGAATAAAAAAAGTAAATACCATCAAACAAATCATACGACTTCAAGCCTCCTTTAATAATATTACCACTAACAATACTACTAAAAGCTCATCTTTCTCAAAACACGCAATTCTTTACAACAAAACGCCGACTGTAACAAAACAATATGCGTAATACAAGAAGAAATGCGAATATCACAAATGAGCGTTCTGATTGTTCCGAGCCAAGGCTTTGAATATCGCTTGAAATCGACACCATCGGTGCCCTGTGATATTGTAACCTGCTTCTGCGCATTTTTTATGAAAACCTGGGTATTGTCACGACATTTTTTGTGGTTCATATATACGTACTTATGTGTTACTTAGGTAGTAAATATTGGTAGTTGATGGCAATGGTTGGAAGACCCTTTAAGGTTTGCATTCGCATCTTAGAATATCTCCGTAAAATTTGTTGAAATGCGAACGTTACTTAAAAAAAATATTTTGTTTTTATTTATTTTATTTTATTGAAACGTGATTGTTCTCAAATCTGACAACTCCGTATGGGGATTAACTTGCGACTTCTTAGAAGCCTATGTGCAATAGTGGAGGCGTACCCCCGTGTTCCGAATTAATAATTTGAAGTAGAGTATTTACAAAGCTCTTCTTTCACCTGATAAACTGTCATTTGATATCATACCTTCTTAACTTCAAATAACCAACTGTGAAACCGACTTTTAAACTCCATTTTCCCAAATATCGAATTCCTGAAAAAAAAAGAAGTGTCATGAAACTAATTTAATTTTTTCTTCTTTTACAGATTATTGGACATTAAGAAAACACGCAGATGGCGCGTCCAGCGACAAAGAAAATTAGCTAAAAATCTAATTTAGTTAAATAAGTTTTAAACTAAGCTTAGTCGACTAAAAGTTCAACCCTATGTAAAAAGCATGCGTTTTCATAAATTATTTAAATAAAAACATTTTTTATATTTATAAATAACAAAAATAAATGAGCAATCGTCTTAGTTGTCCCGTGCTCCTATAAATTGCTAAATATGTAACTTTTGTAGGACATGTGACTTTTTCAAAATTAAACAATAAATAAAAAAATAATTGTAATGGTTTGGAAGTGTCAAATACTTTTGGATAATTAGAGGCTAAAATTATTTGGAAAATTATTATTAAAAAAATTAAATAATATAATTATTATTTTAAGTTTATTTGTAGGTACGGGTTCCAAGGGAAACCTTAGCTAAAATAACCAAGAAATGTAGTTGTTTTGTAAATAAATCGATTTCTTATAACATTTTTACTTACTTTGTTATTTCACAGGACTAATGTTAACTTCTATTATTGCATTTTTTCAGTTTTCAATTTATTGTAAATCGTCACAGGAAATGATGAAAACTGTAAACTGATGAATTTTATCTTTTGTTGAGCAAAAGATTATTCGTCATTTCTTTTTTTATATGTATGTAATTGCAACAAAAATATACATTTCGATAGAAATACTTGTAGGCATCGTTGTGAACTAATAATACAATCGTCATTTATTTTAAAAACCTTTGTTGTCAGCAATAAATGATGAAAGCATTTATTTTTAATCTTCTATTTCAATATTGTACAAAATAGAAATAAGGCTCCATTCATACTGTAAATAATAACGCCAAGAGCAAATCGATATGAAAATCATCCATCAAAGCTTTGAGAGATCGAATATCTTATCGACTTTGACAAAGTATGAATTGACCCTTACTTTTTAATAAAGGCCCAGTTTCAGAAACGAAAATTATCGCAAAATTATTGTGAGAAACTGTGAAATGCAAGATACTACTGTGATTGGTTGAATCCATTTTCGTCAGCCAATACAACCACTTGACTTGCATTTCATTTGTGAAGTGACGATAATTTCGTTCTAGAAACCGGGGGTAATTGTAATAATAATGTCAATCAGTCAACTCTTTGACTGAATCAAGATCTCATTTTAAAATTTCTTGACTGACAGTTTTCATAATGTTTACACTTTTTGTCATACTTAAGAGTCTATTTCAACACTTTCCGTTACTGACACCTTTTGGTCGATTAAAACTTTATGACGTCTGTGAAGTTCGTTTATCGCTTCGCAGTACCTACATTATTTGCTACTGCGCAGCGACTCGCGTAGTGTTCCGAGCAATTAGGTTTTATTCTATCTATACATCCCTAATTTGTTTGAGGGGACCTATGTTTAGCAGTTAACTGCGATCTGGGATACGGTGATCTAATGATTGGTCCTCTGTAACTTTATCAGAAAGTGATGAAACACACCCTTAAGTTAATTAAGTAGTAGATACCAATTCGTTACTATTACCTAAATGTTAATGTAAATCAGAGTTAGAAACGAAGGGCCGGTTTCTGGTTTGAGAATTTGAAATTAAAAAACGCGCCAAGCCCTACTTTAATGGCAAAATTAGACAGGTTTTCAGCCCAAAATAGAGTTTGACAAATACTCAAATTCTCAATTCAGGAATCGGGGGTATAAACCAGCTGTTAACGAACACCATTTTTGACAGGCAATGCCAAAATTTTCAAACAATAAATTTTCAGTCGGTAAATTGGCCCTACCAACATAATCAGAAATAATACAATAAAACCTAGCTTACAAAAGTATATTAAAGGTCCCTCAGTGGTTTTAAAATAAACTAAAAATATTAAGCTAAGTGTATTTTCATGTAGAATCTAGTCTATGATCTCTGCAATAATATTGTCTATGGCCTCTCAGCGGTCCTTGCTTCCTAATAATCTGTCCTTTAGTCTTAGTATGTAATATATTTAGTTTAGTAAAGTTTTTTATTTAGTGACTAGTGACAAAGTTAGTATTTTGTGTGTCCAAATAAATAAACGAAATGGAATTTTATATCAAGTTTTTTCTTTTGAATAAAACCTTAGCTAGCCTTTTCATAAAAGTCTTGTTGCTACCAAATAAGAACTAGCCTTTTTGGAATATAGGTATACAAGATTGTTTTAAACTTGTTTATAAGTATTAATAAAACAATTTGATTTTCGATACATGGCTACTAGATTTATTCGTAAATTGTACAACTATTTACTGTATATACACTTAAATAAAATGAAAAAAGTAACTAAAACTAGTCTAAAATATGGCGTCGAAAAATTCGTCCGCATCGCTCGGCCACTGCTTAGTATTAACCAAATTAAAATACTAACGTGAATGAATCCATTTTGAAATAAATTTAAGCACGACGGCTGTGTGTGTGAGTCCGATTCCCGGGGCTGGCAGTACTATTGAGTTTTCAAATCAATGTAATTCTATGCAATAGTCCGAAGTCCGGATATTGCACTATTAAGCTGGTTACTGACCAGTGTTACGGGCCATAATGTAACATTCGCAGCGAGCATGTTATGTTACGTCGTGTCCTAAAATCAGTATGAAACAAAACACACACGCATCATGTTCGTGCTAGTTCCCACGTACTGACTGCACGAATGCTCGCTTTGTAACATGTTATGGTAACACCATTTTGATAAGGATCATCAAAATCGGCCTACGTTTGGTCTCGAGAGAGTCACAAAGGAATAAACTTACACATCTATACTAATATTATAAATCTGAAGACTTTGTTTGTATGTGAACGCGCTAATATCTGGAGCTACCAGTCGGATTTGGAAAATTCTTTTTGTATATGATAGCCGCATTTATGAGGAAGGCTAAGCTAGACTAGGCGGGAATGATATAAACGGGATATGCGCGTACAAAGCCGCGGGCAAAAGCTAGTAGATACAAAGGAGGGTAATGTCTATAAAGCCTATAAAGGCTGATAAACACATTACCCTCCATTGCTTCGGCAGTCTGGTAAAAAGGTAGCCTTTCAGTGTAAAAAGCTCGATCTTGTGCACTCTGCCTATCACTTCCGGGGTAACAGTCATAAAAAAAAGAATGTCATAATGTAGGTATCCAGCGATGGACATATTCAGTTAACGCCTGGCATAAGTAGAAGAGAAATGATAGTAGTGGACACAGTACCTATGTCGTGGTTCAAACCCCAGACAAACACTTTAATTTGTACAATAGATTTAATTATGCCAGACAATGGTCTCATTGTCACGTAGATAATTTTTCTGTAGAACAGATTAATAATTATTTCTATGAAAACGCTTTGTCGCGATGTCGCTTTGCCTCTTACTCCCGCTGCTTTATAAACTGTGAAACTGAAATGTTCAAAGAATTTAATTCAGAGACCTGTGATATTCACCATCTCATTGGGAAAACGCAGAGTTCCAACAGTGGGATGGGATGTTACGAATGTCGTTTTATCGGAACCGAAGTCGGTGTCGGACTTTTCATATTTGGTTTGTCGGATTTCGAAGCGGTGTCGGAGGTGGTGGCAGAAGAGAGATGTGGTAATGGCGGCGAAAGAGCAATCGACCGATCGATCGAAACCGGCCGGTCGATTCTGTAAACATGCAACAACACAGCTTGGGTGAAGTGATCACGAGGTGAGTATTTAATCCATATAATCAAGATGGAATGAAATCTCACTTCTTGTTCACGTGACATCTTGATTATTTGAATTGACAGCTCACCTCGTGATCACTTCACCCAAGCCTTCTCTCAGAAGTTTTGATTATTGAAGTCGGAGCCGAAGCTCCGTGACATCCCTAATGGGAATACAAACGCGCTGCTTAGAACAACGATGTAGACACATGCGGTCTCACGGAGCTAAACTCCAATAATTACACATTTATATTATGTGCTGCAATGAATATATGCAGGATTCCCTGTCAGACGTGACAATTTACGGAGGGAACCAGGTGACCTAGTAGTCACACGCTGGCATTTAGCCAACAGATTAACTATGAACTAGGCATCTAAATTAGTTTGACAAGCAGACTTTGGTTTCTCAGGCTCTCAAGGCTAAAGTGCACATTTACAGTATGCGCAAGGACAGATGGGCCAGGATCGTCACGCGGAAGATACCTGAAGACGGACGTTGTAACCAAGGCAGGCCTAAAACAAATAGCTATTTGGAGTCATTCCCGACGGACTAGCCGGAGAAGGCAGGAGATAAAGTTAGCTAGGAAAATTCGAAGGAGTCCATTGCCCAGAAGTGGTAGAAGAGGTGTTTGACCTTTAGTGAGAAAAATACAGACTAGTACCAAGGTAATAAATTATCATCCCAGCATTGTAGCTACAGCCAGATAGAGCGAAATCAATCTTCATTTCTTGTACCAACAATTTCTGAGCGTGCAAAAAATACGTGTTCTCCCAATGAAACTGACAGCCGCGTAGACAGATAATAACATGTTTCGGATCGATACCAGATACCAGATGACGCATGGTCTCAGAACAGGTAGCTAGTTCAAGTCTAGAGATCTAGCTATACACTTTAATCACAGTGTTTCTTAACTCAAGGAGTAAATATGTACTGAGAATCTCGACATAATTGAATGGTTGTGCTTCCTGTCTGTAGGAAATGGTGTATTATTAAATTTTGGACTGGATACATGAAGTTCAGGTAAGACAGATAAGGACGAGAAATTAAAGTCCATACATTTATTTAAATTAAACCTTTTCAGCCAGAAAGATGAAGCTTGTTCCAAAGCGTAGAGCTATAAGGAGAAGAAGTTCAGGAAACTTCATGGACAACTCGTCTCACTCAACATGAACAAATCTTAAATATTAAGATTCACAGGTGAAAATTAAGTTAAGGAACTTTCGTTATACCATGTATAGAAGACCCTGTATCAAGTCATTATTTTCATAGGGGAACCTTATTTGATTCTGGTTAAAAAATCTGGACAGAATACTCCAGAGGCATGTTTTTGAATGCATTCGATATTCTTTACTACTTATTATAAAACAAAGTCCCCGCCATGTCTGTCTCTCTGTTCGCAATAAACTCAAAAACTACTGAAAGGATTTTCATACGGTATTCGAAAATGGATGGGGTTATTCATGAGGAAGGTTTAGGTGTATAATTCGTCCCGAAGTACCTACGGGAACGGGAAAAATGGGTCATACGCGTACGAAGTCGCGAGCAAAAGCTAGTTCACCATAATTATTTTCAAACTTAAAAGAAGAAACCTATAAGTCTGCATACAGCTTCTAACTTTGACGAAATCGTTTACCAGAGTTTTTTTCACACCCAAAATTTATTCCCGTTCATTAATTTTGTAGCGTGCAAAAATCCCATTCACACATTCATTTTGCACCCGATCTTACAATCTACAATCTGAACTTAAATCGAATTAAACCTGATTTAAAAAATAAGTGTCTAAACCTTTGCCCTGAAATTCTTCACTCATTCGACTTCCTACAAGCCATGGGTTCCAAGATTTGAGTTGTCTCCCACGCAAGCAGCGGAATATGCGATGCGTTCGGAAAAGGGTTCCGCATCTTTACTGCTAATATGGAAACTCATCTTTATTCATGTTGAATTATGATTGCTTTTCCCCGCACACGATGTAGGTACTTATGTGAAATATAACTGTACAAGTACCTATACTGTTTATTTAAGTATTTCAGTATTTTTGTAGGTACCTGTTTGGGATTATCCGGATCTATTTATATAATGCGTCAGTTAGATTAGCCAAAATATAGGAAAAGTACTTTTCCTTTGTCGCGTAAACAAAAATGAAGATGATACCGTGCGCTCCAATTTCGCGTGATATCTAAGTAAAATTGTCTATTTAGAAGTGACGTAGCATGCTCCCATTCCAGAACTATGATGCGTTTTATAATGTAAATTTTTAATAGTCAAAAATATTTTATATAATAGCTTTATAAAAGCAAAAATACATGAATAATATTTTTTGTTTATTATCTAAACAGACACATTTTTTTTGTCTAGAAGTCATCTGAGCTATTCTTCATATTAATTAGTCATAATTTTCGTTACAGAAAGCTGCTATATGATAACTTGACAAGTCAATACAATGCAAAAAGCAAACCAATCATTCTTCACAATAACAATATTATTCAATTTAACCATCTCATTTCTTGAAAAATAAAACGCAATTCGTCATTCGTCGAACCACAACTCACATTCCTACCTTTCTCCCCTCCAACATACACGTTACTCATTCAAGAAACATGACAAAAATGACTGATGTGTTACAGGGAACCCTAAAAAAAGTAAATTAAAAAACGTTGCACTGGGGGTGCGCGTGAGTCACACTCTCAGATTGACGGGAATGCTCTGCGGCTGACTCATGGACTCGAATCAGGCTACTCTGTTGCTAGCTGACTAAGTGTTTCGTAATATTGGTCATTTTGTAGTAAGTTTGAACCTGGATGAACTTATGTTGTAAGAATTTTCTGAGAAGTTATTCGAAAGCCATACAAATACGATTTTGTTTCATTTTGACAAAATGAAATTTGACAAATTGAATATTTTTCTTACAACAGTGTACAACAGCTGTAAAACCTGTGTAAAACGGAACCTCAAATAATTTGCTCAAAATAATTTTAAGCAAATTTGTAGGGATCCGTACCCGAAGGGTCCATACGGAGCCCTATTGCTGTCACTCACGTGTCCGTCTGTCCGTCGTCTGTCACATAGGTTTTACAGCCGTTTGGCTAAATTTTAAGACTTTAGCTCTAAACGTTTGGTTAGAGCTAAGGTCTTAAAATTTTCACAGTAAAAGCATCTTGTTGATCCAAAGTCATTAAAAATGTCAAAAAATATTTTTAAATGTCTTAGGGGGGCTCGCATACAGGGAAAAGACTCGCGCGAAAAAAAACGCGACTTCATACGCGCATATCCCGTTTTTTCTCGTTCCTGTATTTTTCCCGTTCCCGTGTATGTACTATGGCTATCATATACAAAAATAATTTTCCAAATCTGACTGGTAGTTCCAGAGATAAGCAAGTTCAAACAAACAAACTAAAAAACTCATCAGCTTCATTATATTAGTATAAGATTTGGTAGGGAACCCTAAATGTGCGAAGTTCGACACGCACTTGGCCGGTTTTTCAATAGTCGGATAACTTTTACCTAATGAATTAATATACCGCCACCATTTAAATTCCTTATTTAATAGTTATCTGACGACTGAAAGATTGGCCCTTACAAGATACTTATTCTTGTTTTTTTTAATACCTACTCAGCAACAACACGCCTGTCTTCTTCAAACCAAAGGCACATCACATCTTAAAGAAATGTACACCTTGGGTAGGTATGTGCTTTTATGATTTGTAACCTATTTGTTTGTACCTACATACAACGCATAACAGAATGGGATAGTCGATTTTTTTTCGCGATTTCAGTGTTGGTCCCATAGTTAAAGTTGTTCATAATGATGAGTACAATGACCCCTTTTCAGGGATTGCGTTTATTCTGTTACACGTTGTATATTATTGTAAACGCACCTACGATACAGGAGAAATTTTGAGTGCGTTGACCCACGTTTAAAAAAAAGTTATCGAGCTAACTATTACAACGTTAAAAAGATGAACTAATGCCGATGATGTAAAAATAGGTTGACTATGTTTTTTATCAATGGTTCCTGGAACGCAGGCGCAGGTGGTGCGATAACTATATTCGTTTATAGTTTTACAGGAATTGGGAACATCATTATTATTTTGGAATTTATCCTTTGGGAATAGGATATTGTGTGTCAGCTTATCTGGAACTTATGAACGGTTTCTGGAATTAATCAATTTCCGATTACTTTGCTGGATGAGTCTGTAATTTTTTTATTTTGCCTAAATTCTTAACTTATATTTCGATTTCTTTTTTTAATATTATATTTCGATGTTTGGGGTTAAAGACTGGTTAGAACAATTTTTAACTTATAATTTGTTCTCACCCACAAACTTAGGTAGGAAAATCTAAATTACCAACTAATATCGACATCCTTTTAAATAAAAATCATTGTTTACAGTTAAAATACCATTATTTTGGTACAGATAAATGCTATTGAAGTTCTAATAACCGGCGAGAGCGCTAAGCGCCTCCTTAAAATATGAAGGCAACCAAGACAAACGTCTTTGGCGACCAAGAAAGCGTTAGGCGTCGTCATTTCTTTGACCGCGTGTATGTATCTGCGTTTCGAATAGGTAAGAATATCCAAAAAATCGTGGTTGCTTTGATTCATAATATTTTAAGCTTTCGTAGCGAGCTATACATGTCTATGTCACGTCATTATTACAATAGCCGAAGATCGTAATGCATCTTGTTTTCTTCGGTGAGGTATAAACTCGCTATTTCTATTGTGAACGAATCAACATCGAAATTCTATTCATAACAATATTTATATCCGTGTAATATCGAGAAAATATATTATATCGAGTTGAATAAAATATATAAACATACGTAGTAACAGCTTTTAAGACTTAATTTGACTAAGGCTGATATCACACTGGTGATTTGCGAGCGAGTTCAAAGCAAGGCGAATACGCAACGAGCTCGCAACGAGTTCGCAACAAACGCGCGCCGAATACGCCACGAAGACGCGCGCAGCGAGTTGCTGCGAACTCGCTGTGAAGTCGCTGGCTGCGCACTTGCCTCGCTTTAGACTCGCTTGCAAATTTAAAAAACTTTTTATTCATGGCATACGCCTTACTGAAGTGTGTTAGCAATAAAGACACTTTTCTTAACGTTCACATAAAACTATAAGGCGTCTTAAGCACCTGAGGAACTTTGAAACACTCATGCCAAAACCAAACGATGTTCGGAATCTTGAAAAACTGGGTCAAATGACTTTTGACACATTTAAGCATTATTTTACAATATACCTTCATCAAAGCTAATTTGCGTCCTTTATAATGTCAATGTAACGCACGCCAAACCGAAAGATGATATCTAATATAAGTTATTGTGTTGTCACCCTTAAAAACTGGGGTTGATTAGACAGTGTCTCTAAAAATAGGTCAATCAGGACACCTTTATACTGGTAACAATGTTCCTTTATTAACAATAATGAGTATCAACAAAGGGTATTGTGCACAAGCCATACAATCTCGTAGGGAACACTGACATACAACAACATATGTAACAGGTTTTTTATTAAGGGATTTTGGACCTTTCTTCATTCTTGACATGCAAATGAAAAGGTGAATAGGTCACAAAGGTGATAACAAACACGGTTTAGTTTTACTTAGTATATGCAGATGATGTGCGTTTGGGTTGCAAGCTTGCTGCCAAATTACAATGCAGCTGAAGATATTTGTAATTGCTTCGAAATTGGCGCTCAGGTTTCAGTCGAAGTGCAATAATTATTATCAGGAACGACAGTGTCTATGCAGTTGAAATGCGTCTAATCCCTATTCAAAACCGTTTGCAGCTAGCTTGTTGTTCAAATATACTAGATACTATCTTCAAAGGCCCAAATTATTTTGTGAAAGTAAATTATATTTAATGTTTAAGCATGTTAGCAGCATCCCTCGACGTGGCGACCCTTGGGAGAGGCCATGTCTGGCAGAAGACATCTTTGGCTGAAGTGGTGGATTCTGGAATGACGACCGCGTCCTGGAAAACGCAGTGTAGGAAGGCGTTCCAAAAGGTAGACCAATAACCTGGTGATGCCTCGTGATTCCGTTGGATGTCAGAAGCAAAGAACCGTTCGATGTGGATATGCTTGGAGCTAAGCAAAGCAAAGAACCGTTCGATGTGGATATGCTTGGCCTATGACCAGTAAAGGCTGTCATTCGGCTGTAATAATGGTGGCGTTAACATCCATTTTAATTTAACTTTGGAGATCAACAAATGATGACAATCTCACTTTTCATTTCTTGTATTCAGCCCCGTCAGGTTAGTCTGGATGGTGTCCCCAAAATAGAATGGTAAAATCAACTTTACCATTATTTTTTGGGGCCACCATCCCTTTGTCTACAAAATGATGTTTCGTACAAAGGAAAATACATCATTAAATCTGCATTGTCGTCAACAAGTTCATTTTATGCTATTGTCTTCTTTTCTTTACTAAAGCTTGGCTCGTGCTGAAAGCCCTTTTATTTAAACATGCATCTTCAATAGTCAAATTAGCACCCGTTTTATTAACATGTCAATACAAAATGGCGAAGTGCTTTCTTTAAGGCGCAAACAAAAGAGTTGTAATATCTGACAGATGTAGGACTACCATCTTTTGGTTGAAAATGTTAGGAAAGAGTGATTTTGTAGGGCTATTTCTAGGGCAGTGTTTTTTATGATATTCGATACATGACTGCCTACTTTGGTAGCTACATTATGTGCATAGACAAGTAGGTATTAATATATGTGTAAACTTTGAAACCAAAAATTGATTATTCGATTTGTATCGAAGAGATTCTTCGAAGAACCGATATAGACAAGAGAATTGTCAAACATAAGTGGCAGTTTGGAGGCCAGATTTTTCACAGAACAGATGGCCAATAGGTACGAAAGGTTCTGGAGTGTCGTTTCGTACTAGAAGATGCAGCATTGGAAGGCTATCCCCAAGGCAGCCTGTGGAGGTCCCCTGCATCACGCACAAGATCGCTAAAAGTGGCGACGTTTGGTAGAGGCCTATGTCGAGCTATGGACGACTTCCTGCTAAAGTGATGATGATGATGTATCAAGGGCCTAGATACCATGCGACAAACAAAGATGATAAATATCCAAATAATTACCAACTAATTGATGAATGTATTATTAAACCATCTACTTGCATATGTTACCCACTTCCATTCGTTTAACTATAGCAGCCTTATTTATATCTAGCTTATGCCCGCGATTTCGCTGGAGTGAAAGAAGTATATAACCACAATAATCAAATATAGCCTATGTCACTCAGGAATGATGTAGCTTTCTACTGGTGAAAGAATTCTCAAAATCGGTTCAGCAGTTCCAGAGATTACTTTCTACTAACAAACATACAAACTCTTAATAATATTATAAATACATTATCCACACGCAGAGACGTCACTGACGCCATATTTTTGTACAACGTCATAAGGAATCGAATTGACTGCTCTAAATTTTTAAGTAGCATGGAAGCTATTAATTCCATGCTCCATCTAGATACCCGAGAAATATTATTACACCTCTACGAAGGACTGTTCTTGGCACAAACTCACCTATACCTAGATTGTGTAAAATATTCAATGGCTGCAGTGATTTAGTGGATGGACCAGGACAGTATTAATAAAATTATTAAAGTGATTGTAAATAATTCTCTCGCAGAAACCTGAGTCATTACTGTTCCTAAAAATGTCAAATTTAATTTAATTGAATTCAATCATTTATTATTCCACAATAGATTAATTATTTTCCAATTAATTTAATCAATTCACTGACTCAAATTTTATATTTATTTATTTAATCTTATATTTCGTAATTTAAATATAATGATTTTAATTGATGTATTTTTTTTTCCTTTTAATAATAAATTTATGAAATTGCATTTTCAAGTTATAATTATGTTATTTTTATTATTATTCGTATGTTATAACTAACCTTATATTAAGATCAAACTAACATAAATCATTGTTAACATATTTGAAATAATTAATTTTGTAAATAAAGCCGTTTACTGTACATGCGGTGTTGGCCTTTAAGTGATTGTTACACTTGTAAATGTATTTTTGCCAATTGTAATGTATTCTTTTATGTGTAAACAATTGTTGGCTAACCTAATAAATAAATAAATTATAAGTGTAAATATAAATTGTTAGAGGTATCGAAGTTTCGTTCTTTACTGGGAAACTCATTATTTTATCGGCTATCAATATGGAAGCATCTCATCAGAATTAATTACTAGTAATTTTCTTATGACCGTTAAAACCGTTAAATTGGCTATCAAATACCTACCTAGAGATAATAAAGAGAGCTTCATAAAATTTAAACTAATCATGTGGGTTAGAAATTGAGCATATTTACGATTTCATAAAACTACTTAGGTACCTACGTAGTTGTAACGAAAGGAGAAATCTGGCAATATCTAGCACATTATTTTTAAATGCTTTTTTCTAGAGGGTAAGAAAGACTCTAAAACTCCGAATATGTATATGTAAAGTATTTTTTTAGCAAAAATTAAACCAATAAAAAAACACTTATTAGCCTGCTGTCGCCTAGACTATCGCTTCATGAAATATGTTTGGGAATGATCACCTGACATTTCGGTGGCGCTTAACAATCTTATTTTTTTTTACTTTTTGGCCAACTAAAGGAGAGTAATGTTTTTGACAATCTCTATCACTGTAAAAAGTCAATTTGTCTAGGGTACCAGATCCCTTCGAAGGAAGATCTTACATTTAGAAAAAAAACTCAGAATAACCCTAAATTAATATAGAGACAATCCCGCGAAATTCCAACATCTGGCGCTCCTAATATGAAAATGTTGAATTAGAAATGCGTGGATGAGTGATGGCGCATGCGCGCGGCACAGGCCCTGATTGGCTATTGTGTACGCAGCTTGGTTGCATCTGCATTTCGCTCTATTGAAGTCTCAAAACGTATTTGTTATTGTAATAAAGATTTATGTTTTATTTATTTTGATATGTTTTTAATGGATGCGCTGTTTGTTGGTTTATTTGAGGGTATTTGTCTTGATGCCATATCGTTTAGATACAAGTCAAGGGCGGCAAGTCAGTTTGTTTATACCTATGTTTCAGCGAACTTTCAGTGACGATACAGTTTTAGGGAAAAATAATAAGTTTTGTGGGTTAAGTCAAAATTAATTTAGGAGGCCTTTGTTTATTTTTGTGTTTATTTAGTTTCGTGACGTAGGATTAGGTACAGACTTCTGAGGCAGTTGGTGGAATTTTCACGAAAATAGGTGTGTGACCAACCTAAATTATCATTAAGTTTTCTTTTAATGAGATACTCATCACATATAAAATCTACATACATTCCTTTATAGTTTTAATACTACTACGAAAGAGAAGATCAATCAGTACTTCAAGAAAAAAGAAATATTACACCGCAAAAAAAAAATTAACACACACGCAATCCAAATTTCAAATGTGCCATCTGCTAAGTGCCCCTATTCGGCAACAGATGTCGCCACTTGTCGGATCATCGACCTTTGTTTCGGCTTGTCACCACGGGAGGGCTCTCCACGACGCATTTAGAAATAGGAGTAAGCAGAAATATAGTAATGAAACCCCTGGTGAGATAAGCGCTGACATATTTTATATTATAACGCTTTAGTTTTCAAGAAGGTGTGCTGTTTAAGTGGCATTATGTTGTGAAGAGGCGGATTTTGTATGATCACGCATTTTTTGGGGATTTTTAATTGCGCTTGGTGTCGCCTACTTTGCAGATGACATGGGGCCTGTATTGTTAACAATCAAAGCATTGCCACTCAGGAGGGTACTTTCAAGAGGAGTTAAGTAAGTACAGAACACCTTTATATGAAATGCACGAAGTCATACACTGTCCTAGCCAATGTAAAGATAAAAATAATACATATAAACTGCAAGCAAAGAAATTATTAAGGAAGGCATTACGTTAAATTGATATTAAGACTCCGTTCTGGGCACTATCCATCGGCAAAGTTTGCATTTCTTGTGAAAAAGGCTGATTCTCCTAATTGCACAGTTTGCAATCAAATCGAGGACTTGCAACATTTGCTGATGGAGTGTGCTCGAAACGGAGTAGAACGCGAGTTATTCGTGAAGGGTTTTAAAATAAATAAATTTGATGTAGGCATAATCCAATCCATCTTATCTGTACCATCTGCGGAGATTATTAAAAAGTTGTATCATTAAATTAGGGTCCTCCACAAATAACTCTAATTCATTAACTATTAAGTAATATTATAAACTAATACTGTTTAAGTAAGCCAATTAATGTTAAAGGTACGATGGGGCTGGCATATCTTTGATAAAAGCCCCTAAAAAAAAAGAGGTAGGAATGCTTATTACTCACAACCTCAGGTCCATTTGAGAACTAACGCTAGGTTCTAATTGTTTGCCCTTTTTGTCCTGCTAGACAATTTCGTTTTTTTTTTTTTTTACCTAATTCTACGTGCTCAAGTTGCGGATAACAACAGCCAGGATGAAGTGGAAGATCGTCACTCCCTGGACGCCTGATGGAGGATGTCGCCGTCGTGGTCGACAGCGGCAAAGGTTACGTGGCGATCGACGATCTGATCACATTTGCAGGTCAAACTTGGCCAGAGATCGCACAGGATAGAAACGTTTGGAAGGAGAAAGAGAGACTCTTGCCCAGTCATCATCATCAACATAAAAAAAACAGAAAGACGTCCACTGCTGGACATAGGCCTCCCCCAAAGGCCACGCTTGGCAGGCGGGTTGGCGATCGCAATGTAGCTGTCACCGGAAAATGGCAAACGCCGTAATATTAACATAACACAAGGATATATTGGAAACTATTGAATTTGGGTGGAATTTATTGTATACAAAACGATTTTTTCATAATATATCGAGAAATTATAATATAATCAAGATTGATTACAATCTTATGGAGTCTGCACTTTTCCGGTAACATAGCTGTTGCAATGTACAGAGAATGCTGCTGCCCATTCTCTGGCATGCCCAATAGTGGGACACAAATTAGGCTATTAAAATAAGATGTGGTACGCATAAGTTTGTTCTAAATAAAATTTTGTTTATCTGTTTTATTCGTCAAGTTTTGAACTTTAGACAGCTTTGCAAATTCAGATAAACAAAAGCGTTCGTTATAAAACAGCTGATATCTATCTAGTTATCAACCGGTGGTAAACCTGGCGGTAAAGACAAGGAAACCAATATCCTCCCCTTGTTGAAGTACAATCGTTGCATAAATTTAACGCTTCAAGACTAAGGGGGTAAGCAGAGACAGACGGGTAGTTGCGGCTTGCGGTGAAATAGTTTTATTTAACTTACATCGGGAGTTTGCGTTTTAGCAGTTTAATAGAATTTCAACTGAGGCTGAATATGGTTAACTTTTTGGCCACTTACGAAAGTAGGTTTTTTTAAATAAAATTATCAAATGTTTCCTTCCGCTCTGGGCGTAAGGGAGTGTCAGACTCTGACCAAAACCAATCCGTGTTCCTCCTAACGCCCTTTGCGTTCCAGGGCCGCGGTGAATCTTTCGAACAAATTCCGCAACAAGAAAGTAGGATACAGCACTGATGGCTCGATCTATCAATAAATCAGCTTAGCCTTTTCGTAACCTTGGTGGATGCAGCAGCTGGGTACCAGAATTTTACATAGAGCAACTTCCTATCGGAGCCCTACATCCTAACTGGGCGTAACTGGGCAACTGGGCTAATCGTAACGACTGTCAGATTATCTAAATGACAGCCGGGACCAACTGCTTAACGTTCTTTCCGAGGCACGGAGGAATCTCGGTATGTCAAGATGGTGAACCATTCACAGACTAACCTCGGCAAGCGTTGCTTAATCTTGAAGATTGACTCTTTAGCAAAAACATCGGCATCGTTGAATGAATCACGTAATTACACTTCACTTACAAACCCTTAAAAACCTTTATTAATATTGCCATGTCATTATAACGAACCCTGTAATTGCAGCTATGTCTGTTTAAGACAATTCGTGCGATGGGCGGTCGATTCGACCCTCGCATCAAGTTTTACACCTGGTGGAGCCTTTACTGGTAGAGAATACACCTGGTAATGAAAAAGCAAGAAATATGATTAACAGCGGCTTCTCCTATGTGAAATTGGAAGATAATTCAAGAGAACATACGTACTGCCGGCACTGCCCGTGAGCTAAATTTTATCCAAATTTGTTAAGCCGTTAAGACATTTCGCAGTTATGATATTAAATATGAAGCATGGATTTAAGTATTATTTTATTATATAAAAAACGAACCCTCAAAAGAACTCTAAAGATAATTTTAATACCTGGGATGGATATTGTTGCAAACAAGTGAAAAAAAAATAATAATATCTTGGGACAACTCACACAAATAAAATAAAGGTTTTCACACTATTCTAGTTTAAAAACACTGTGACAATAAGGAAAAAAATACACATTTTAAAAATGTTCCACTATCCTTCCTAAAACGGATATTCTCTGATAAATAACAAAATCAAGTCAAACATTATAACAAAAGATCGCACAGAAACTCTTGATTCCAAAACAAACTTTCAATAAATCACCAATAACTACCATCTACAGCCAATCAAAGCCATTTCTCAAAAAAAAAGTAGCACAAAAAAACACCCAATAATATATAATTATTTCCAAGGTCTATAACGAACCTTGTAATTGTGTTTATCAGTAGGTGTATCTAAGACAATGGTCTACCGGGCCACTTCTGCACCTGGCGTGACCCTTACTCCCTCGCAAGCATCTGGGCATAGGGCATTGAAGGGTTAGAAAGGGCACTAACAAAAGGGTTGATTATATAAAGGTAAAATCGTTTTTTGATAGATGAATCGCCCGTTCTGATACTTTACAAAATGGATTCATTCATCTTTCTGCCCCTATTACATTTTATTTGGTTTCCATTTTTTGTTATTTACCTCATAAAGTACGGTGCTCATTTCGAATGGTTGACACTTACAATAATAATTTCATAGACATTGATATTTTGATGTGCTCTAAATCTAAGTTTAAATGTAGGTACATATGTACTCTAAATTTTATCTTTGCAGTCTAATTGTCAACAAGATTATGATACTAATAATTGCCTCGTTTTATAATATTGTATTGTATTTAGCTATAACATTATTTTTGATATATAAGACTTATATAATGTATATACTGGAAGTGTATAGATGTAGTAGTCATTTATGAGTCTTTTTACTTTATTTTATTCCATTTTATTAGAATTTATTTTAATGTATAATTTAATTGAATTTTTGGTTGTTTTATTATTTTTTTATTAAATGTATCTTGAATTTTTAACAAACGTAATAATAATTTGATTGTATTATATATTGGTTTATCCAGCGGCATTTACTGCCGGTAATCTTTTATGTTTAATATGTGGGATAATGCAGTACGCTGCAATATTGTAAACGATCGTTTGACGATACTTTTAGTGAATATGTATGTATATTGTAGCTGTTTATTGTCCCATTCAATAAAAATATAAAAAAAAAGGAAAACTAGATACGTAACAGTAAGGCGTATTCTAAGCATTTCAGAAGAGTACCTCACCCATACGGTTCTTATGATAGGTTAAAAAAACTCTTTCCGGTATAGTTTACGGCTAAATTAGATATTTACGGCTATATTATTAGAAACTAGACCGGAAAAAGTTTTTTTTGCATTTCTCGATATTTTTCCGTCACCTAAATCAGCTACTAAATATACCTAGAATAGAAAGTAATTTTTTTCATCATTATTATTAAGTCGTGCAATTTAAAACATTTTTTTAAGCTCCATGGATTCTTAACTCTACGTAAAGGTCACGTCTTCATTACGGTCGCGCCATCAAGGCGGCGGCGGAGGGTTAAAAATTAACTTTTTGTTCAATTTCCCCTACACCTGGAGTGTGGCTTACCCCGCAAGATGTAAGGCACAATGTTGCATCGTTAAGTGTTATTTATAGCCCTAATAACGTCCTTTTTAAAAGGGGTTTTTCTTTTAAAACGGTTCAGTGCAAAAAAGTCGAATAGAAGCGGTAAAACGATAACTTAAAGGATTTAAAGTGAATGACTCAAAAACTCCATATTATAATGATGAAGCCGATAAGCCAAAATAGCTCAGTAACCAAAAGCACAGGTTCCATTCAACAGACTTCCAAAAGTCAGCTACATCGATTTTCAAAATAGTCCCAAAACATGTAGAAGTGCATTTGCCACCAAAGCGGCATATGTTCAGTCCCTTACATTTTGGACACACAGGAGTCACAGTGGACATGTCTTGATCGTCATTTCCACTGCAACCTGTACTTTGATTAGCGACAAAATCTTCACCCTTAGCTTCAATATTGTAGAAAGCGTTTACTCCTTAAACATAGCATCTTATTTAAATACTCAACTCAGGTTGGCGACTGTTTAACTGGATTTGACTATGGCGGCTTAAAAAAAATTAAAGCCTTCAACCAGGACTACAAAAACCTTAAAAACGAATTAACTACACGCTACGGGCACCTTTCATGGCCCTCGGCTGAGGGCATCGCTGGGGAGGGGCAGCTAATGATGAACTGGAGCGAACTACAAACACAGCAATAAAACTCAATTCGATCTTATAGCAGTCCGATGTCACTTTCCGAGCCAGCCCGCGTCGCTGAGCCAGTAGTTTTAAATCCCCTTATTAATAATGATATGACCCAGCCTGTCCCTTGCTGTCCTCCCGAAATGACGCCGCTAAGCCGAGGTCTGTATCCCGCAGGGGATGCCCTAGCGAGCGGTCATTTATGATAATTAGCTAGTTTGTAAGCCCTGGCTGGGGGCCTTAAATTCATTTGAGGCCACCACAGGATAGTCCGGTTAAGCAGTAACCAGCCTTAGTGTGCTGAATTGCGAGTGGTCCCCGTCCAAAAAAAAAAGCTTTCTGCCTCGCCTTCTATTAAAAAGATGCAATAAAGAAATACATTCCAAAGTTCAAATCCCAACCGTCAATGTACTCAATAAAACTGACTTTACCAAGAGACTGCTATCAGCAAGACAATCATATTACACCCCAATTTGTACCCCCTGACCCCAACCACCAGAGCCTGTCATTATAATTGTGCGTATCTCAATTAAATAATTATTTTAGAGCCGTTAATTATTGTTACTTGGTCTTCTTCAGATCTAAAAATAGTTTGGACTAAATTTAGATTATTAGGGGTTGCTTTCTGAAAGGTTATTTTTAATTCTATGCTGGCTAAATGGAGAGCTAACGACAAATTGGGCAGGATTTAGGCCTCCTTCAAGCGTCGCCATATCGACCAGTCTTGCATCTCGCATCCAGCGGACTCCTGCAATCCTAACGTTCTACCTTGTGGGAAACCTTCCAAAGGTACGCGGTTGCCACTCCAGAACCCCATCCATCATCTCCACCCCATCGACTATCCGTTCTACGAGTAATGTATGCTGCCCACTGTCAGTTAAGTTTGGCATTTCTGAGAATAGATAACCTAGAGGCAATCAATGAATTGTGATACTAATAAACAGAAAAGTTGTGAATGGAAAATACCGAAGGTGGACGAAACAAGTTACAGTCAACAAAGCTATTTGGTATACAGGCAAAAATATTAATTTTTCCACTGCACTGCCAATTTTTATTTCTAATGTGCGCTTTATAACTTTTTAAGCTTATGACATACTAACGAGTGTGGTGTACAATAATTTTCTACTCAGCTCACTCATAACATTGTTTAAAAGTAGTTGCAAGTAAGCTGCCTGCATACCAAACAGCTATATTGAGTGTACCTGCCTATTAAATAATATAAAAGATGAGTTAAATAAGTGATCTGAGGTATATTTTTCTCCCTTCAGTAATAGCTACTTACTTAAAAGGAGAAAAATTATCTTAATGGACTAACTTAAGGGATTTAATCATAGCCTATTCCAAAAAATTTACTGCCTCATCCCCGAACCCGAAAACATGACCACAAACTGCCCTCTGCCCTCTTATCATCGATCACCAACCATATGCATTAGAAATGTAAATGATCTACATACCATCTGCCGCGCCACCTGGCAGCATACAACTGAATTAATTATGAAAGGCACGCGCGCAAGCGCATCCTATGTTTAAATTAGCCATTTATTGGTGACATTAGGTGGTTTTAATAAAATGATGGAGAGCTACATTATGTTATTATTGGTGTCAAATTCGATTTGAAGGATGATTGCGTGTAAGGGCCTTAGTTTAATGTCCAAAGCAATTATGAAAAAGGAATGTATATTGAGTTGTATTAAGGGAGGACAACGACAGTCGTGTCAAGATTTTCCCCATCACAAGGACATTATGGTAATACAAAAATCGTCGAAGTAAATTCTTGAACAGTACGACAATCTGTGCTCCTTATTTCAGTTTTCGCCATTAAGATCCGCCAGAGAGACGCAACGCGACTCTGCGACAAAGCTGCGATAATCATTTTTCATAGGAAGTTTTCTTAGGAGACTCCTAGAACAATACTCAATTCTTTATTGCATTCCATATGTATTACATAGATGGCATAACAAAGTAAAAGATGAAAATGGACCCTGTCGGGCACAGCAAAATAAGGAGAGAGGAGGAGAGGGCTAAGTGCCAATTCAAGGAATTCAATATTATTTTGAATTATTAGATATGTTTCATAGGGTGTGTTATTATGTATACCTATCTATATATAAATGAAAGGTACCTGTTTATGGCTAGTCCTGAACAGATTTAGTAAATTACATACACCTACATTGCCCTAATTCGTAACACCTCTTATTTTTCTTTTCCTTCGAGTATTTTCACACCAACCTGAAAAAATTTAGTTACCAATTTTACAAATCAGTTTTCTAACTAAGCTACAAGTAACCCAGCAACCGCATTATAAACCGCAGGTGTCAATCCGTTCCATTTTTATCCCGTTTCACTTGACAACTCGTGACCACGATTCCTTGGTGTTTCCTCCATATTTTTCCAATCCCGTCATCCTTGAAAGGGCTCATAGAAAGTAAGTGGAGCGCTGAAAGTGAAACTGTTCATAATTTTTGTACTTAGATAGTGAAGTTTAAAAGTGAATCTGGATTGAATGACTTTGCAGGAATCGTTCGATCTGTCGACTCGCACAATCGTATACCGTCGGGTGTAAAGGGGTTGACCTAGGTCATTGAGTGAAGGACTCGATCGTTTTTTTCTATTACAAAGCTTTCTTGTTATGTTTTCGAATGTATTTTTTTTGAGTGGCGTCTCGCAGTTCAACCTATGAGGTTGTCGACTGCTAAACCGGACTTGCCTATGGTGGCCTTATAAAATATTAAAACCTCCAGCCAAGGCTTATTTTACTTAAAAACTAAGCAACTACAGGCTAAGGGCACCCCCGGTGGGGTACGGGCAGCTAGGGACGGGCTGGATCGAACTAGGATTATTACTTATTTGGGGACGAATTTAAAACAGTCTCAGCGGCGCGAGCTGGGCGCAAGGGTCGGGGACCAATGAAATTGCATTAAAAGATTTATCAGAGTAATGCATTTGTAACCAGGCACACAGGATATGTACACACCAATGAAATAGGGCTATACATATCATATCCCACAATTTTATTATTAGCTCATAAGAGGAAACTATTTCAGAGCACTGTTATTTTATCCAGTTACAAGCTCTGTGATAAAAGAAGATGCTGTTGTCGAGAAACTGCGTTCCTTCCTACATTTTGTCTGGTCGTTGATCCCACACAAAATATCGCTGAGATGAGACCGTTTATACAAACTATAGTTTACGAGATAGAAAATTCAGATAACTAGGAAAGTCGTATGAACATTAGAAAGGCTTGCTCGGACGGTTTCAGTTTGTTTGAAGAATTCTTTAATAACTATACTTAATAACATGAAAGTGGAAGAAACATGCGATTTGAAGTGACAGAAGTAATTGGTAGAAAATATGTAAGTTTTAGTATTGTTCGTGAGTTTATAACTAACGAAATGTCAGCTTAAGGCATAAGAGAAAAAACAATTAAGGATTATTGAGTCACCAAAAATAGGTACAACTCAACTGCTCTAAACAAAACACAACAGGTTGATGTTTTTTTTGCTGCTGTTATAGTTTAGGGCTGGTAATAATAGTCCTCCTGACCAATTTCGGACATGGCCGAAATTTATTAATACCTAATCTCAACGGAGACTATGGTCGACACCAGATAAACCATATACATTAATTTATATATCTACTTACTTAATTCTGAAAAATGATGACATAAACTTTTCTTTTAATTTTGGGATAACACTCAACATGTCATTGTGTATCTTTACGACATATACCTCATCTTCCAGTAAAGGTACATACTTCCCAAAAAAATTTAGATAGGTAGGAAAATTTTCCATCTTTTCTTCGTAACTACCTATACCTAGTGATTTAACTGAATTACTTTTAAACGAATTATGTTTTCCAACTATAATTGGCACCCCTTCGCTTTCTCTAAAAGCCCTTTTTTTTTTGTCGGGGACCACTCGCAGTTCAGCACGCTAGGGCTGGTTACTGCTTAACCGGACTATCCTGTGGTGGCCTCAAATGAATTTAAGGGCCCCAGCCAGGGCTTACAAACTAAATTAAAACTACATGACCGCTCGCTAGGGCATCCCCTGTGGGATACGGACCTCGGCTAGCGGCGTCATTATGGGAGGAACAGCAAGGGACAGGCTGGGTCATAACATTATTTGGGGAGTTTAAAACTACTGGCTCAGCGACACGGGCTGGCTCAGTAATCAAAGGTCGGGGAGGGTTTAAAAGCCTTTAATGACAGTAATATAAATAACTGACTTCTTAATTAGCATGACATTGCCATACACGATGCTCACTCGATGTGACGGCAAAACAGTACGGTCTTAGAACATTACGGTCGTTTGTATCTGACCCTCTTTTTAAGGAGTGTGTCATTATTATTACAGTAATACTGAGATCAAGGTAATATTTTAATTACGATAGTCCGTTGATTGAGTTTCTGGTTAAAATTAAGTGATTGGGCAGTGGGTAATTGGTTTCCAAGGTAAGAGCTAAACTTTCAGGAATACTTTCAAGAGTATGTAGAACTATATTTAAAAAATCCTGAAGAGTTTTAGCCTTTGTTTTTTTTTTAGGTTGGGAACTCGTCAAATGACTTCTTCCGCTCTGGGTGGACCGGAAGGGCGTGTCAGACTCTTACTGACTAAAACCCATCCGTGTTCCTTCTAAAGCCCTTTGCGTTCCAGGGCCGCGGTGACTCTTTCGAACAAATTCCGCAACCCTGGCAGGGAAAGAGGGACTTAGCCTTGAAAGAAGTTTTTAGCAATATTTTCAGTCGAATAGCTTCAGACTAGAGACTTAACCTTGATATTTACTTACCTAGATACTAGAATATCATTCAGTTCATTTCATTTTTTAAGGTTATGCCTCCATCGATCAACAATCGATGATTTTGCCAAATATCATTCAAAGCTTTACAAATCAAGTGAATTATGTATTTTTTTTGATGATGTTTTAATTTAACATTAAAACATTATACATCATAAATAAAATTCCGCGTAATTTCAGATTTGAGTAGGTACACTTTGAAAGTAATGCTATGTTACAAAAAAAGTCATTTCTAAATAATACATATATTTTTTAAACATTTTTATTTTCTCTTCCACAAAGGTGCCTCACAACTAAATTATATAAAAAGATAGAAATATTGCTTTGTGGGAGACTGGTATCTGCACTAGGAAATCCTGTCACCCAGATTACCAGATCCCCCGCAAACAACGTTCGTTTTACAAAAAATAAGACCTTTGGGAGAAACAAAAACAATGAAGCAGTAAGGTAAAAACTAAATAAATATAAAAGGGAGAAAATTTAAAATTCGTAAAAATTAAATTGTTTAAGATGTGGAGGTCGTTATGGTGTGGTGTGGAGGTCGTAATGGTGTGGTGTGGAGGTCGTTGTGGTGTGGTGTGGAGGTCATTTCTAAATATGCGCTCTTCAACGTATATTTTAATAAATATGTTTTTTTTCAATCCCTTTCATAAATGAGATAAGAAACATAAATAAATACAGCTGAATTGAGAACCACCTCCTTTTTAGAAGTCGGTTAAAAATTCAAACCTATCATCCAACTGTATAAGAACCGAATGGAAAGCGGCCAGATAGGATGACCATACTGCCTTGGAAGCTGGGTAGGACTTTGGTGTGGGATGCAACATGAGTCGACGCCCTTGCGCCATCTCATCTTCTTAGTACCTTTCGTTGTCACTAGTACCATTAACAGTTCCACGATGGAAATACCACGGCGGGTTGTGCTGGGGCGGCTGCTACGGTTCCAGAAAATCTCAAACGGCGCAAATACAACAACCTTATTGGGAATTATGTATTTGAACCGTTTGGGGTTGTAACACTAGAGCCATGGGGTCCAAGTGCTCATTGAGATTTTCGTGAAATCAGCAAACGGTTAGTCGACTCTTCACGTGACCAGAAGGCTGGCCTTTTCTTTGGCCTAAGAATCAGAATTGCCATTCAACGTGGCAATTTGGCCAGTGTTCTGGGCACTTTTCCCGTTGACAGCGATAAGGACGAATTTCCTTCCCCTCCCCTTTTTATTCCGCTTGTATATTTTCTACTAGCTTGTATATAGTATATATATAAGTTTTTATGTATTTGTAAATATTGCCTGAAAGTTACACAATAAATTTACAGCCAAAAATAAATATTCAAATCATTTAAATAATTTTAATAAATATCAACTAAATAATTTTATAGAAGTCGGTTAAAAATTCAAACCTATCAAAATATTCAAACATCCATCAACTAAATAAATTGACATAGCAGTATTAGCATAGGCTATGCAAGTAAATGCGACGAGTAAATTACTGCGCGCGCATCTGCATACAATGGCCGCCATTTATTAGATCAGCTGTGCGATACTGTACCTCCGCGTTTGTTTACTACTCTTTTAAAGAATATATCATTTGTGTGCGGATTATAAAACACCTTTATTATGATTTTTAGCAAAAATACAGTTAGGAACGTGTTATCTGTTAACCAGTTACTGTGTTGTAGAGTAACGTAAAATACTGGTATTCAGCTGAATCCGGTTTGACTGGAAGCCGACCCCAATATAGTTGGGAAAAAGCTAGGCAGATGGATAGCTAGGAATCTTCGATATTGTCTAAAATTTAGCCAGTATTTGTCTCAATCATAATCATTTTAACCCGGAAACAAACATTTTTTTCTGCCGCCCTTGCTGGTTCATTCGTTATCTCATTTTCACACCTCTTCCTTCTAAGGGGATGTCCTTAGATTAGCCAGCCTTAAGGTCGCTGCATACGTAACGTACTTTTTCTCGTGGCGGGCGAAACGGGACGATTTTTTGACATCGGTGCACTTGAAAATAGAGTAACAAAATATACACGTGACTAGAAAACGGACAGGACGGGGCGGGACATTACGTGAAAGATCATCTTTGACGACGATGTTTGCCCCGTTCTGCAAGCCACGTGCCCCGCTCTGTCCGAAATCCCGTCGCGTATGCACAGTGCAGCTCAAAAAAAATGCAATCTAAATGATCCAATCCAACACTAGGACGTATATTGTTAATCACATGTACCTACGTAAGTTTTTAGACCATGTTCACGTTATGTAAGATGCACGTCACGTCCCCGTCCCGTCCAAGGTATTGTCTTGTTACGCACCTATGCAGCGACCTTTGGGTAAAGCCCAGACTTAGGTATTTTTTCTACTACGACGTGACTTGAGTTACTATTCGTATCTACTAACAATAAAGCAGTTATTTAATAAATAATATTCTATAACAATACTGAAAATGGCAAATTACAGACAATATCGTACGTGACAGGGACATAGAAGTCCGATTCGACAATATGCCCGCAGAAAACATCTTTGTAACGGTTTTACCAGAACATAACATATAGAAAAAACAATGAAAAACTCCGTTTCTCGCTCCGTGTCGTATCAATACGATCCTCCCATATTATCGCGTGTGTTTCAGCATAAATAAAGATGTCATTATGTTTATGACACCTCAGCGGGGCGCCAGTATAGGTGCGTAGTGGCACGCGCCGCGCGTTCGGTTAAGGGGATGGTTGCATGGCAAACTTAGAAATTAGTTGATTGATTGAGACTGTGTGCCTACTCTTAAACAGATAATGAGTAATTTTATATCTTTTTTTAGTTTTAAGTTATTTTAGAGTCCTATTGTCACTTGATTCTAATAAATATATTTTTAAATGAGTAGACTGTCGTATAACCGTTAATAAATAACTTTATACATATAGGTCACTGGAAAATTGCAAACGCCGTAAGATTGTAAATTGTAAACATTGTTTTCTTAATAAGACTCTTTTCTATTGGAAACTATTTGGATGGAATTTATTGCATACAAAACGATTTTTTTATAATATTTCGAGAAATCCAGCGTTATATATAATAATTATATTGTTTCAACCCTGGTTTGAAAACTGTAATGTTTCGACGTATAGTAACGTTATAGTACCGTTAACGTAAGTGAATTTTAAATATATAAAACTACAACCTCATAGTATTTTGGTTTAATTGTTTGCGGCATACACAATTTGTATCACACAAAAATATGAATATAGTATCCAATTCAAATAAATATTATGTGCGAAACGAGTATTATAGTTACATTTTACGTTACATTACTATTCGTCAAAAATATTCGTTCTAAGCCCTCAGGTCTAGAAGGAAAAAGAAGAAATCTACCTACATATCTGTAGAAAGTAAAAAACTTCGCCAAAGCAAATACAACATCACATTACGTAAGACTAACAACTTCAGCTAACATGCAGTCAACGCACATCCACTTAACACTTGGACACGAAGCGTGCGCGTACGCAGATCGTATCGACATGAGGGCACATCTGTCGCCGCCCTCCTTTTGTTTATGTTAATTACATTATCTCTAAGGAATTACGTTAATTTGTAATGTGGTTGGAATTTTGATGTTTTAGGCACATCAAGTTACCCGAAACTGTCAAATTTTCTTAATGAAACTAGAACCTTATGCTTTAGCGATAAAGTTGAAAATCTATTAAAGAAATTTGACAGATTGTTGTAGCTTGATGTGCTACAACTGTACTATAGACTGAAACTTTTTTGTCTGGCCTGTTGGTCGAGTGGTTAGTGACCCTGACTGCTAAACCGGAGGTCGTAGGTTCGATTCCCACTCAGGACAAATCTTTGTGTGATGAGCATGATCATTTGTTCTGTGTCTGGGTGTAATTTGTCTATAATATGTATGTATTTAGAAATATTTAAGTATGTTTATCAGTCGTCTGGTTGCCATAGCACAGGCTCTGCCTAGTTTGGGATCAGATGACCGTGTGTGAGTTGTCCCAAGATATTATTATAATTATTAAAAATGTTGGTCTCATCTGATGCTATCTTTCTAGGATCTAAGTTTTATATCAAAACAGTAAATTGGAATAGGTAGGTAAGTGATAGACCTAGATAATTCTGATAATACAACAACAACCACAACCACACCAACAACCTAACTATAATGGATGTGCTTATTCAAGTGTGCCAAAAAAACATTATTTTAGGTAAAAAAAAATCACTCACCGTTCAGTACGTCTAACCAAAGGGCTGTGTTAATATTTGTCCACCTATTTTATTGGGACCTTATATGTATATGATGAGATGTTATATCACAGACAACTTAACTAAGTAGGTCCTTAGATTAATAGAAAATTACCTTGAGAAGAAATAATAAAGTTGAAGTAGCCTGTAACCATGTTCAGGATCCCATCTATCTCTTCCAAATTTCATCAAAATCTGTTCGGCAATTTAGGCGCCAAAGCTTAACAAACAAACAAAGGCACTTTCGCATTGTTACATACCCGAAGGGTATGGTTAACCAACGAAACCCTTTTACTAAGCCTCCACTGTCCGTCCGTCCGTCCGTCTGTCTGTCAGCGAGTTGCATCTCAAGAACTGTAATAGATATAGACAGTTGAAATTTTCACAGATTGTGTTGTGTATTTGTATTGCCGCTATAACAACAAATAATAATTGGGCTCCCATACAAAAAACGTTTTTTAAGGTTTATGGTACGGAACCCTGCGTGTGAGAGTCCGACTCGCACTTGGCCGGTTTTTAATAAATATTGTAATCAGGACCTTGAACTTGAGGAAACTTTGAACGATTTCGAATTACGCCCTTAATTGCTTCATCGAAGTTATAATCAGTTAAGTACTTTCTATTAAAAGAAAGAAAGAATAATATTTATTTAGCACTTACCTGAAACACACACTTACCGAGTGGCGGTTCATTTGAATCACTGTAATATAGTTATATTACATTGCTCAGTAATATTTCTTACTATTCTCTCACACACATTCCTTACACTAGTAAATGGTTTGTAACGTTAGTTCTTTTTAACAAAACGATTTAACATCATTTTAAATCCATCAAAATTTCATCAAACCAGCGAAGGGCCAACCAACGGTACCTAGACTAAATTAAAAGAAAGCCACAAAAACTAAAATGTAACAAATTCGTCACATTAACTATTTCGTCACGCGTTTTACTTGAGTTATTGCATTCGTTTTACTTTAGTTGTAATTATTTCCTCATGTTTCTGGCAACACTGACGGGTGGTATGGCAACACTTTATGTGGATGCAGTACATTAGGCTGATTGGTAACATTACTGTAAGTCACGATTTCGTAAACGACGTTAAAT
Source organism: Mamestra brassicae (assembly GCA_905163435.1). NCBI lineage: Eukaryota > Metazoa > Arthropoda > Insecta > Lepidoptera > Noctuidae > Mamestra > Mamestra brassicae. The sequence goes on along the minus strand of LR990989.1, from coordinate 10,616,973 downwards.
ATTGAGATAGTGTTGTGCCTTGCATTTTCTGTATGTTGAACAACTATTAGAACTTTTTTTCAAATAAAAAAATGCCGAATTCTGCTATCGTAGATTTCCCTCCTATTTCTGCTTATTTGCGTTGTCATGATAAAAATATTACGATTATTATGGTGGTACAAATGATACATTGGTGTATATGAAAGCGCATAAAGACCTTGCGAAACAAAATTGACCTCCAGCAACAGTTATTTTCCTGAGCTAAATTTTTAATTCATTTCAAAGTGCCCAACATTCAAGCAACAACCTATTTTGTTATTTTGCTAATGCTTACGTAAAAAACGATTTAATTTTGAAACTGTTGTCAATTACTTTTGAGAACCTAAAACAAAACAAGCTTTTTTCCACATTGTAACATCACTAGCCTTTTCTTTCACTTCCAAATCAACGCAATTAATAACAATAACGCAAACGCACCGTGACAAACAAATAACGCAACACAGCACACGCTTTTTGAACACAGTCGCTTAAACTCATAATAATAAACTACAATGCGTCTGTCGATTACGATTAATCGTTTCGTTAAAAAGTAATTACTCACCTTTTTACTTTTAATGATTTTTCCATGATAAAAAATTGTTTTAAAAGATTTCTATCTGCCCCGTATGGTTGAATTATGATAAATTAACTGCTAAAAAAACTTCAAGATATTTTTATCGATTTTCCTCAATTTATGTTTCGAAAGTGTATTACTTAACATATCTTGAAGCTGGTGGAAGCCCAGACTATTCTCCTGAATCGTACATGAACACGCGGCATTTCTAACGTCACTATGAACTACAAAATAGACCTGACATCACACAAATCTTATCGCGCTTTAATAGTTCTAAGCGCGATTTGAAAATAATATAGGTACTCACAACAGCCCAGCATCAGCCATCGGACAGCTGCCATTAGACACAACACCCGTGTGGTCGGAGGATCCTCCTTTTTGAATAGAAGTGGCTTGCGGGGCCACAATCTTGCTACTATACTTCTACACATGTAACTCGATCATTGGATATTCATCCAACTGCTTCCAGCCATCCTGGAAAAATCATCGTTCCACCTAGCCCAAGAGCGTCCTAAACTACATTTACTGTTATGTTCTGGTGACCAAGAAAAATCACAGTTCTACGACAAATAATACCGCCATTTTCAGCCACATAATAAGAGAATTTTGATATAAAATCAGAGTATCCTTAATGATCACTTGATCACCCCTCTAATTCGGCGCTAAATACAGCAAGACGTGCTACAACAAAGCCCCCATACTTGATGACAATGTGCCCGTATAGATGGCGCTACTATAGCGGAGATTTTTATTCATTTAGGTTTAATTGTGATAAAAAGCGGGCGCATACGGGGTAGTAGGGTTGTGCTCTTTTTGTAATAGACATTATTGTCAATTTATCAATGTTATATTGTCGAGATTTTATCTGGGGAAGTCGCACGTTTATCTTACATCGTTTAGGACTTTTTTGTTTCGTATATTATGGCTAATGTAGGATGGAAATATGGATCTACTAGTAAATTTTGATGCAAGTGGGTAAACTTTGTCTTAGCAGCCGTGGTGGCATTGACGACCGAGCTGAAGGCGAGGATTACGGAACCGAAACACTGCAATGGCAAATGTTCTCGTGTATCGAACGATGATTTGCAATTTGAAAAAGTAAAAACGATTTCAAAAACATATTAGACTAGAACAGATTATTATGAGAAATGGCTCGCGGATTTTTTCATGTAGGTAGTAGTGCTGTAGATCGGTTTTTAAACTCACACTCATATTTAATAACCTTTGTTATGTGACAGTATCATAAACTATTATTCTCATGTTAGTTATTTCTAAAATAATTTGCGTGCGGACGCCTACACGACTTGCAATTGTAACCGCACTTTTTGCCGGCAGATTTATTAAGTGTGACTAATGGCCAAGGTGCTAAAACTGACATAACTTGTATATATTTTTTTCCAGATTGCAGCTTATTTTTTAAAGTCAGACGGTGATTTGGTTGATCAAAACTAACTCTTACTAACTACAACCCACCTGTGTTCCTTTGAGATCCAGGGCCGTGGTTACTCTTTCGAACAATTCCAAAACCCTGGCAGCGGTTGAACAAACCTAGACTCAAGCAAGATAGACTGAAGAGTTACCTGACCTCAACGTGAAACCAAAAAGCTGCTAGGCTGATGATGACTAACCCAGACAAAGGGACAAAAACAGCTACAGCAAGAGTAAATTACCTATGTATCTGCGACTACTCCAATAAGTAGATCAACTAAATTGATTCAATTGAACTAAATGGGTTACTGGGCCAATATGCGAAGGGCTGCCAGCTAACTGGACACTTGAGCGTTTAGTAGGGACTCCTTGTTTTATAGACCTACCTATGATACCTAATGTACCTACTGTTTTTATCAGTTTGAATCTGTTAACTGGGAATGGAAAAGGCTAATTTGAAATATTGATTAAAGGTACACGGGTGCGACGAGGCAATGCGACTTCTCGTTTGCATATAAATATGTAGATCATTTTAGGAGTACCTAATTTCCATGGTAGGTAACGCGTTGTCGAATTGTCGTGTCGCACCTGTCTATGGGAGTCTCCAGTTTTTACACGAGCACAAGACGAGTAACCAGACAAAGCGCAGAAACTTGGACTTGCCAATAGAACTTATAAAAATAATCTGTCATCTCACTTCGTATTAATTTACCTATTTGGTCAGCATCGATATTAAGATATCGATGCTGACCAAAAAGGTAAATTCAATATTTACGGAACTTGAGAATAAATAATATCTTATTATATAAATATGGTTTCAGTTAAAACATTTACAGAAAATGATCAAAAGATTTTTCAGGATTTTTGCATGTATTTTATTTTTTAATAAAATAAAATACTTGCAAGTTCAATGCGTAAATCACATGTTTAATAATTATAAATTAAAGATAATATAAGCTCGAAAATTTAAAGATTCAACTACTCGTCAATAGATGGCGCTTCGAAGCAGTCTTGCAACGTAAACAATGGTTTGTTTATCTTATTTTCGCAAATTCTATAAGTGATGACGACCGCGTTTATTTTTAATATTATCGCGAATTCGCGACCTTCATGTAGGTCAGTTACCGATAACATTGCGATAACTGTACCATATTTTTAACACTGCATTTTCAGATTGCAGTGGGCAGGGGCACATTGCTCGCAGAACTGATAGTCGGTGGGGGCAAAAATGTTATGGAGTGGCGACCGCGTACCGGAAGACGCAGCGATGGAAGTCCTCCCACAAGATGAACCGGTGACCTGGCCGCGTGAAGGCCGCGGAAATCTGCTGGATGAAGACGTACAGGACCGGTCGATGTGGCGACTCCTGTATTCCCGACACTAGGAAGTGGTGACGGGCGGGCGTTTTGGGGGATTGTCTTTATGTAGAACTTTGACGTTCAAAAAGTGCTGGCACTCAGCCTAATTTGAATAAATGACTTTTGATTTTGATGTTTGGGGGAGGCCTATGTCCAGCAATGGACGTCTTTCGGCTGTAATGATGATGATTTGCAGATTTTTGCAGAGGAATTAGGAACACGTCGTGAGGATTTTGTGGATGAATAGAACACATGTCCACTCGGAAAGGGGTCGCAGTGGTTGAGCGATTGACTGCTGCTCTGCATGTCGCGGGTTCAATCCCCGCACGGAACAAATATTTGTATGACCTACAGATAGTTGTTCCGGGTCTGGCTGTTTGTGTATATGTGAGTTTTATGTTTGTGAACGCACCCACGATACAGGAGAAATTCCTAGTGTGGGGCAACATTTTTATAAAAAAAGAAAAGAAAAGAAAAAAGTATTTTTTGTATGAAACTCCCTACTGCAACGCACACTAATCAGAATCATAACGTAATCGCCTCGCCTCGGGGCAATACGGCGATAAAGGCGATACGGTGACGATCCCTGTCCGAGTTGATATGTGTGCTATGACCTTTACTGCTACGATAGTGTGATATGGCTAGAAACACGTGTATTTTTTATCCGTAAAGCTCTTAAAAAAGTATACATACAGACGAACTAATCGTTTACTAAAGTAAAACAAGTGACCCAATGTAGCACTCGTCGAACTAGCTTTCTTATGTTACCAAAGATGAGAACAAAGATCGGTAAAATACCTATGTAAACACCAGCTGCCGCCCGTGGCTACGCCCGCGTGAATGTCGAAAATTATTCCAAGGGAACATACTCCCGGGATAAAAAGTTTATTCTATTCCAGACTATAATCTACCTCTGTGCCAAATTTCATCACGATCCGTTCATCCGTTCTGAAGTGACTTAGTAACAAACATCCCTCCATCCATGCATAGGTACATCCAGATTTTCGCATTATAATACTAGTGCGGAAATATAGATTTGAAGGAGCACAGTTGTTGGTATGTTTATGAAGATTTTGAATTCATTCAAGAACCAATTAGCCCAACATTGAATACGAATTAATTAATTTACGAATAACAAATAACGGAAGGCATTGCACAAATGAAAGATTGAATAAGTTTGTGACGAACTCGATGTATAATATTAAGCATAAGGTAAACATTGTTCTCATGTAAGAATAAAATATTTCTAAGCCACAAAAGGAGGTTTAGAGACATTGAGATTGTGACAAACAGAGATATTGATGGAAGAAGAAAACGTGCTACCCCAAATTAATTGGGATAATTGACGCTGATGGTTTACAGATCGCTGTTATTTTACCCGACCACATACAGAAAAGTCCAATCATCATCATCATCATCATATCAGCCGATAGACGTCCACTGCTGGACATAGCCCTGCCCAAAAGGGGGGTCGCCTTAATCGCCACGCTTGGCAGGCGGGTTGGCCATCGCAGTTTAGCTGTTGCAATGCACAGAGAATGCTGTTGCCCATTCTGTGGTGAGTCCATTACTAAAGTACAACCTTACAGCCAATTTGGCAATTTTTTAATTCTATTGATTCTAGAAAGTGAAAGAGGTGACTAATAAGTCGACGAAGAATATATTCGAATGAGGGCAAAAGAAGGATACCTGCAAAAAGCAGGTCTGTGTTGCAATCCTAACCTTACAATGATCTATACCCATAACAAAACAAATGACCAGAAAAACCATATTTTTTTCACCCAGTCCCGTTTCCATCGGCACTTACATAAATCATTTAGAATACCATACGTTTACTTTTCGCCATTTTTTATATCGTTTCCAAATGTAAAAACTATGGTCACATGCCATGGTCTCGTGTTTCCAACATCTGGGTTATGTTTTATGCGGCTGCTGGTGCTGTTTTTTGTTTTGTGGCATTTTCATGGTTTTAATCGATATGCGGTTACCTTAACTAAGATGCGTGGAAGGGAACACACTTTTTGAGTAGGTAAGTCATTTTGGTTTGTGCACATTTCCTAAGGTTATGTGCAGACTAGTTCTTAGGTACTTGATCAAAATTGTTACTATCTAGTAGTACCTAGATAAGAACCTACCCCTTTATGGTACCTACTACCTTGGACTAACTTAACTAAACTTAACACATCCTACACACACACACATTTTTTGTCACCTCACCACACAGTAAACGTTTTTCATTTTGTGTTTTCTTTACATAGATTATATCCGTTTTCTTTTACACCATTTGCTTATTGTTGTAACGTCCCGATTTATTATTCTATGGCTTTGTCTTGTTTGTTACGGAGAATCACTGACTCCGAAGACACAGGCACATACACCTAGTTAAGGAGTCAGGGAATTAAAATTATTGTGACCTAGTTAAATAAGCCTTAGTTTTTGGTTCTAGTAATGTGAAGGCTTTTGGTGAAATAAAGAATTAAGGAATTAATTCTACTTTGTACTTGTGTGTTTATATATTTTTGTAAATGAACCCTTATTTTCATCATCTGCCTAGCCTTTACCGAACTATATTGGGGTTGGCTTGCTGTCTAACCGGATTCAGCTGAATACCAATGACATACCTACGGTTTAGGCTAATAAAAATAAATATACAACCCTAATCTCTTCAAAATTAGAGTGAACAGGCTTCTTCTTGATAAGCTCGCTCCATCGTCGACTTTGTCTCTGTCATCTATGACCTAGACTAGAGTCAAGAGCAAACCCATATGAAATAAAAAAATAAATATGTACTAGCGGGATAAAAGGGGTGGTGGGGAAAAACTCATTTAGAATCGAAAACTTCGTCCGAATCGTTTTTTTTAATGGTGCTTTCTGGATGTAGGTTCAGATTCGAAAATTAGATTAGAATTTTGAGAAATAGAAGGTTGGATACTTGGACCGTCCATTTCTCAAATCGATTACGCTGTGCAGTGTGCGTTGTTTGTTGTGTGTCAATCAGTCACGCACTGGAAGTGTTCTGGTTTTGCATGCATAGATAAATAGAATGTTACTGCACAAACTCATTTCATATTAGATCTGGTGCCCTACTATGACGTGCTAATGCCATCCAATTCGGATGATGTAAAAGGGATAGTACTATTCGCTATGTTTAGCTCCGTCTCTCTCTCTAAGAGCGGAATCATGACCGTTTTAAGAGTTCATAGTAGGGCCCCTGGCTTTTCTACGATAAGGATGTTTGCCTGGTTTAAAAAAATAAGATTCTATTTAGTCCGTAAGTTAGATTATCGAAAAATATTAGATACCTACGTATTTATTTATTTGATCAAATCAACTAAAAATTACGAAGATAAAACGCATCAAAGATAAATAAGGAGTCCGCTTGTAACGTCACTTTCCAGTAACGGTTTCCAGTAAGGTATGGAACCCTAAAAGGGAAGAAGTGTAAAGGGTAAAAACGGGACCCTATTAGGCTATTACTAAGACTCCACTGTCCGTCTGTCTGTCACCAGCCTGTATCTCATGAATCGTGATAACTAGATACTTAGTTGAAATTATTACAGATGATGTATTTCTGTTTTCGCTATTACAACAAACAATACATATCTATGAAATAAAATTGAGAGTAAAAGAGGGCCCCCATAATCAAAAATGGCTTCATGTTTTTCACTGACTGACTTTGACAATTCAAATTTACCTGTAAATGGATTATTGGAAATAAATGCTTTGACTTTTACTTTGACTTTCCTTGGCAAGACCGGTGTCTGATTTTATGGCTTCCGTATTTTACAAAAAAAATATTTTATGTGATTATTTTTTAACTTTATTTAAGTCAAATTACAAAATCATCATATCATCAAAAGCTACAATCCAGCTACAATCGATAAATACATGATGAAAATGGTACCTGCTCTAAACTGTGTCGAAATAATTCGCTTTTGATTTTTAATATGTAGAAATAATTCCCATATTTAAGTTTACATTTTGGGTTACTGATGGTACAGCTAACTAAGTAATTAAAGTAATCGACAATACTCAAGTTTGATCCAAAGAAAGAACCTTACAAAATGTAATACTTTCACCTGTTGCCTATCAGTTTTATTAACCTTTTAACCGCCACGGTCGGCTATAGCCGACAAATGAAAAACGGCGAATCGCAATTGCCTCGGTGTGTTCCCGACGCCAAACCACAAATTCGCCGTTTTTTTTTTGTCGGCTATAGCCGACCGTGACGGTCAAAAGGTTAAATAGGTCCCTGATGTTCTAAATTTTTACCGAACCTTATCCGAAATTGTTGGAACAGGCACTTTATACCGAAGTATCGATACCTGCTTAGGTTCTACCCGTATATCGATACGTTTCCGTATTCAAAAGTCCAAGTTTACGTCTACAAATCGATTGGCTACGGTTTTAGGTTATTGCGGTCCTAATAGATGTGGATGCGTGTCGCCGATACGTCTGCCCGGATTTAGGGATGTTCCTAATATTGATGTTGGATTGTACGGACTTTGTGTGCGTTCTAATATGTTGTTAAAGTGTTGTAACCGTGACTGTGTGTTTGCTATGGGTAATTTAAGGAATTTTTGGTAATTAAGGAACACGAAGGACAAGGGACGGGCAAGCTCATTCATGTTAGTTTCGGTAACAATTTTGTTTAGCTATTTACTTACTCTTCCATTTGATTTGAAATCGTTTATTTCGCTTTTCTGGAAAGTTATCACTGTACTAATTATTATGAACCAACCTTTACTATGACCATTTCTTACCTAAATCACAAAAAAAACATCAAACATATGTTTTCATAATAAAAGTTGTATCATACCTGTAGGTATTATATATTGATATGGGTTTTAAAAGAAATATAAATTTTATTTTTATTTTTAATATTTTTTAAATGATTAGTGTTTTTATGACACTTTATAATCTTATTGTATTTAATAAGATTATAAAGTGTAAACTAATTAAATTATGTAAAGATATACAATAGAATACCGAATGAATTAAAAACATTAAATACAAGATTGTTCAAAATTAAATTAAACAAATGGCTATCTGCTAATAGTTTTTACAGTGTTAAGGAGCTCCTGGAACATAAAATCGCATCATGAATTATTGTTTCGTAATGCATGTAAAATTTACACGCTTATATCTATTGATCAAAACATGTTTGTTCACATTATTAACATTACCATCTTTATACCATGTTTTTGTCAGATAAATGATATTCTATTCTATTTTAATAAATTAATATTGACCGTAAAACGCACGCGTTAACTTCGGATCAAAAAATCCGCCAAGACAATTTTATGGCCACTAACAAGTAATTATAAAATATAAGTGAAGTAGGTAACCTAGCTGTCAACGGTCAACTAGTTTCATTCTTGGTTAGTTTATTTCGGAAATAAAGTAAGAAAATAGAGAACCACAAACAGGCCGCCCCTTGATTAAAATTCGCCGTTCCCTATCAAAAAACAATTCTACAATTGTTTCAACGAGCCGCGGCCATTTTGAAAAGTAGGATGTGCAATAAAATGAAATTTTATGCCTTTTTTATTGGTTATGTGCACCCCACAAGAATGCAATTGTTATTAGAACAATTGATATCTCTGGATAAATTGATAACGGACCCCTATTGTTGACTTATTTTTATTAAATTAAATGAGAGTTTTTGAAATAACGGTTGAAAAATTAGGTTAAACTTTTAACAATAAGGTTTTACTTTTACCCGACTACGGCAAAGCCAAAAGGAAGGGTTATAATTTTAGCTGTGTGTGTATGTATATATGTTTGTATGTTCCACCGTAACGCCTAAACTTCTGCAGAATGAGGGATCGATAGATTCGTATAAACGTTCCGGGTGACATAGGCTATTTACATTTTCACTAAATTTGAAATGTTCGTGCTTTTTGGATCACTTTTATTTGTCTGTAGTCAGGTTACAGTTTTTTAAACTGTATTTTGGTTGGTTGTATTTAGTTTGAGAAATATTTTTTGTGCAATTGATCGGTTCGCGTTTGACTTCATTTTATTTGAGAATAGTGAAATACACATTTGTTTAGAATACACTTCAGATCATGGTGGTGGTTGAAATTGACAGGAAGTGTAGTGTTACTTGCGTGAACAGTGTTACTTTGAAGCTGTATAACTTTTTTTTTTCTTAGCTGACATATTAATTGTATGGACTTTAAAAGAGAATTTGACCTCTGAGTTGAGTTGAGCCTCATCTAGTTTAAAATAATGACGTGTTACACAGTTACTTGTAACCTACATATTTGCAATATAAATATCATTTAATATTTACCTAGCTCAAACAACAAAATGGTTGGCGATCCTTCGGGCTATGTCGGATATTAACATTCCTGATTCGATCACGCAAGGAAAGATAGAGGTATGCGGCTACGGCTGGAGGCTCCAGTGAGTCAGAGTGGTGCTGCTGGCTCGGATGCTGGGTCGGAGCTGTGCAACGTAGTGACGTGACTGCTTGGGGTCGACCAGGAGAGGTTCTTCATGGCTCTTCATGTTACTAGCCGAAGGTGCAGTGTGCTTGCCGTGGTCGCTGATGAGGTTGAGGATAATGAGAGGCTGAGGAAGCTGACAGGAATGCGCGTCAGCTGCATGCTGGTGGTCAGGATACCCGTAGAAGCCGTGGGTGGCTGGCTGTATGACAGGCTGTTCGAGAGCTTGAGGTCAGGATGAGAAGTGACGATGATGACGTCACGCTGAAGTAATTGCACGAAGGCTGCGCTGACGTTCAATTTCGAGGGTCACCAGTATAGAGTTATGCAGAACAGAGAGTAAATTCCTGCACACCTACATTGAAAAGGGAGGATTCAGGATAGCAGGATTTCGTTAGTAGTTGACAGGATAGATAGCGTTGCGGTTTTTTTTGTTGCCGTTGGAAGGCCTCCCGCAAGGTGGACCAATGACCTGGTGAGGGTCGCGGGTAGCCGATGGATGCGAGACGCACAAGAACGGTGGTTGAAGCGACACTTGGGGAAGGCCTATGTCCAGCAGTGGACGTCTTTCGGCTGATATGATGATGATGATGATGATGAACTCGGTACAACAAATCGGTACAACGGTATAGATGTCTCAACAAAAAACTAGCTTTCGAATTTAAAAGATTTAAATATTAAAATAAGAACAGTCAATTTCCGACCCTTGCTTAATAAACTGTCTCCTAATACCAGGTGACTTATGAAACCTCACAAGAGCATCCTACCCCGCACCGTTTGCGAGGGTATCCGGTTCGATTCCTGGCGGAAGCACGAAGTGTCGGCCGTTGTTCATAAAAACGTATCTTCACGCTTGCTTTCGTTTAGGGGGGAAACAGTGTTGTCGCTACCGGTATTTGTCCGTTACGGAGTTATGTTTAACGTTAGGTAAGTACGGAGATGATATTGTCATGCACATTACACATCATGCATCAGTAAAAGCTCTAGCAAGGTTGGGATTCATTTGCCTATGTTGTCAACTATTAATAGTGGTACAACTGTTGAAACTTGAACTTTAACTTAGTAAATTTAATATTCTAGGGGCCCCTAGTGCCAGAACTAACGACGGTAATTCCAAGTCGTTCGTGGATTCATCATTTGGTGACCTTCCTCGAGGAAGAGTTTTGGCCGAAAGGTGTGCTGTATCGACGTTTCCGCGGCCGGCTACGCGAAAACAGCGGCTCGCAGCGTATCATGACGCCCGTCTCTTCGTGTGTAGTAGTTATTAAGTTTGTTGTATAATATGTATTCGTTTATAGTTATTGTTTTTATACTTATATATGTATTGTATTTAATGGGCCTTTATTACTGAAATAAAGGATAAATAAATAAATTTATAACATAAGATTTGAAGGAGCTTACCATCAGGCGATCAAGGAACATCAAGGAGCTCGAAGCTAAATAATAACTGCCGCTCAGATCGATCTTCCAGGTTAAGCAACGCTTGCCAAGGTCGGTCTGTGGATGGGTGACCTTCTTAACATACTAAGACTCCTTCGTGCCTGCCTGCATATCATTTGTAGATTTGGCAGCCGTTACGGGTACACAGAAGCCAGAAAATCTGAAATCAGTCTTGCCAAGATGCACCGTGTTACCCAGTTATCGTGTTGTGGAAGTCAGGAAGGCAGTCGCTCCATGTACAATGCTAGTACCCAGCTACTTAAGCTCGAAGCCGACCCTCAGCATAGTTGGGAAAAGGCAAGGCAGCTCGATTTATGGTCGGCACCAGACAAACGTCCAATAACGGGCATTGACCCCCATACATATATTTTTTTACATAGTTAATACCGAAAACAGAAATTATGACATAAAATTGTCCTGAATCGACATCTATCGTGATCCTTTATTTTTCTAGTGAAAAAAAGCGATTCATAATTTATTGTCCGGATACCTACGCAGACAAATTAAGAAAAGGGCAATGCACTTTATTGAAAACTAGTGGCCCACCCCGGCTTTGCCCAGATGTATTTTTTTTTTTCAAATTTTTTTCGTAGTTGGGTACCTCGCTTTGACAATAACAAACACATAAAAAAAATTAAATCGTTCAAGTCGTTCTCAAGTTATGCGCGCACATACATTTCGGCGATTCATTTTCTATAAAATATCTATATCTATACTTCTATACTAATATTATAAAGAGGAAAGATTTGTATTTTTGTATGTAACGAATAAACTTAAAAAATACTGGACTGATTTGAAAAAATCTTTCAGCAATGGATAGCTACACTATCAGCGAGTAACATAGGCTATATTTTATCCCCGTACTTCCAAGGGAACGGGAACTACGCGGAAGAAATTATTTATATAGAAGATAGATTTATCTGGCGCCCACCATAGTTACAAACATATCGTCACAGTTTTACTTTCGACCCACAGAAGTGAGACAAAGGGTCGATTCCTCTGCTCACTCGAGCAAGACAGTAGGATTTCCTACTCATTCAAATGCATGACTCTCAGTTTTATGCAAATATGAATCGTTTTACTTTCATTTCCGACCAAGGAAGTTAAATGTTAAAATAAATAACCTGCTTATTTGTAGGGTGATTATTTGATTAATATTGCGTTCGTTCTCACTTTTTTTTTTTTGTATATAAAATTTTATACTGGTAAGTAATAGTGTATTGTTATATCATACATAATATCTACATCACTAGTAATGCTGAAAATGAGTAAGCAAAATATGTGGAACGATTTTAACTTAAGAGCATTATGTACCATATTTTACGCAAAAATAAATATTCTATTCTATTCTATTCTATCAGTGATGTAGTAGGTACTGTGTATTTCCTTCTCTCTGTTTTTTTAAGGTTGTGAAATCATAAAATGACTTCTTCCGCTTTGGGCGACGCGGAAGTGTCAGACTCTTACTGACTAAAACCCATCCGTGATCCTTCCTATGCTCTTCGCGTTCCAGGGCCGCGGTGACTCTTTTGAACAAATTTAGCAACTTTATCTATCCTAGGGTTGTCTTTGAAGTACCTACCACTTATAACGAAAAGACCGTCCATTGTCTCAACCTAAGTAATGTTTTCTTCATCAATTTTTTTATTTTATTTATAATTATGGCATACCTACATAATAAAGAGTACTACTCTATTCATCCATATCCATCGCACTACTGAACATTATTTCCTATAAAAAAAATAACAATTAGGTATGATCACCACCATGTTGCCATTTAAAAAAAAAAGCGAGCGAAAAATTTAAAAAATATGTCGTAAACCTTCTTTAATTGTAAGCCAAAGAGCCATTAGATTTACCTCGATGAAAATCATACTTTACAATTTCAGACTTAATATTTTAATATTTTTAATTTTTTTTAAATTTAACAAATTTAAATTTTATTTTGTTTTACCATGATTCCAACAAAAAAATTCAAAGTAAATTAATCATCTAAGACACTTTTCGATAGTGAACAATGAGACGAGTGATTCTAATTCTTCAAAAATAATAATAAAAAAATATACCTACTATTATTTTTCGTGAAATACTACGAATAATAACCAATAATAGAATAAACGCAACACAACTTTTACTATGAGACCAAGCCCTGAATCGCAAAAAAAAATCAGCTGTGCTTTGTCGAGTCCCATAGTAAAAGTTGTTCATGAGTACAATAACCCCTTTTCAGGAATTGCGTTTATTCTGTTACACGTTGCATATTGTATTAACGATTCTGAGTGCATGGAAGCGCAAAAATGCGCAGTCTCCAACCCTGTATATATGTCACCGGTAAATTGCAGACTCCGTAAGATTCTAATAAGTCTGTATTTGATCATAAATTCTCGATTTATTATAAATCATATCCAAATTCAATAGTTTCCAATATAACCGTAGCTTCTTATTAAGAAAAAATAGTTTACAATTTCACGCGATGTTTTACAATCTTACGGCATTTGCAGTTTTCCGGTGACATATTTGTATACATAAATTTATTGCTCATCGTTAGTCTCGCTAAAACTGAAAACGGCTTGACTTTTTTTTTAATGTTTTGTTCGCTCTAATATAGTGTTTTAGGAAAAAAAGAATTTGACAATCTAATCAAGGTGGTACGAAGTTCACGGGTCATATTATTATAGATTTTAGATACAAATTCCATGTTCACAGTCAACAGCTCAGTGATTGACTATCGCGTGCAGCCCTCACTCCTTAGTTTTCCCACGAGCCCTTTGCCCAGGATATTAAGTCGACCATCCACTGCTATGTAAGATATCCACGGAGAGGTGGCGATATTCGCTGCCCGATTTGTATGAAGCAATGGATCTGAAATTCATTTAGATTGTGAAAGAATTTGTGATTTTGTGTGTTACACAGATAGGCGTGCAGATCCCACCTACATTCTATGCTGTCCTAATACTATCTAAATCTATCTTATCCTATACTATTCCTAACAATTTTATTATTTGTATTTACATATTTTTAAGCATTCACGCCTCAAAGGCTGAAAGAATTTGGACGAACTACACGCGGCTTAGAACATAAGGTACTATATTCATCCATTTTTTTTTTGATCTCGTGGGGAAATCCTCATAGATGTCCTCCGCCCACCCCAGGGCGGAGGGGTCTGTCACACTCTTACTGACTAAAACCACCCCGGTTTTCCATCTCCCACCTACGCCAGGGATCGCAGGAACGGATGCGACTTCCGTAATCCCCGGCTGACTATATTCATCCTTGCGCTAAGTTTCGTTGGAACAATTTTCGACTTACATGCGAGCGAAGTCGGTGGCTGAAACTGACTTTCATATGCAGCGACGCCAAGTAGACAAGCGTAGCTTCGCCTTGGATTGCTTTGGAGCAACACCTTAACAGTCCTTTTTTACAATCCTCCTCCTTGGTAATAGTAAGTTTCCCATCGTATCTAGACATGCGTCTAGTTTTTATATCCCATGTATGATTGTTGTTATGAGCTTTCGTTTTTGCTTGTTCATTGTTTAAAACTTTTGTTGTTAATGAGGTAAATGTCTGCAACTTGTAACGTGATGGGTATAAATCTTTGATTACTGCCACGATAACAACTGTCATTAACATGGTGTTGCTTGTTTTATCTTCAACCTACAATAGAATGTTAACAATAGAAGAGATCTGGCTATTATAAATTATTTTGTAGGGCTTGTTACAACATAGGTAAGTACACACACACTACACATGTGCAAACTTCCAGAAATCCAGATTCAGGACAACTACTCGCAGCATAGAAGTCGGGGCCCGCTTGGGCCAGAGCCTGCCAGGGTTGCGGAATTTGTTCGAAAGAGTCACCGCGGCCCTGGAACGCAAAGGGCTTTAGAAGGAACACGGATGGGTTTTAGTCAGTAAGAGTCTGACACGCCCTTCCGCTCCACCCAGGGCGGAAGAGGTCATTTATTTATAGAGGACAACTACTCGAAAGTATATCTACTTACATTATTTGTTAATTATTTACAGGAATCCACTCTCTAATTAGTTCTGATTGGTTTCCAAGCAGCCTCTCTGTGGTTTAAAATATGGGTGCCGTGTTCAAATATGACCTTTTAGTTTTGTCTATCTCTGGGATGGTAACATGGGCAAAGCATCAGCGATGTCTCGTGTTTTGCTAGAAAAGAGAAAAAAAGATCCTTTCACATATTCTCACATAGTCTCGCTTTTGACCACTATCTCGCCTGATGGTAAGCGATGATACATGTGATCGACGATGGAACAAGCTTGCGTAGAAGTTACCACTTCAAACAGGACTTGAAGAACCCCTTTGAAGTTGTAGCTATCAGGAAACACAGACTCCGGCAGGGAATTCCACTCTTTTGATGCACGCACAATGAATTACCAAAAAAAATATTTTACGCCCATGGTATGAAGACGCAAATTACAGCATTACCTATGCAGACCTCTTTTTTGGTGGCATCGTAAAGATAAAAAGAAAAATTCACGATACCATGTCAACAGGATGCTAGGGTGCATACATTATGCGTGCGCGAGACGTGACGTCTCGCTTCACATACAGGAAGATGTCCCGATTTTGTATGCATATAATATGGGCGTACGAAATGTTTCACAAAATGTTACACTGGTGTTTGGTACCATAGACCAACGAAACGCTTAGACAGCCACTGCTAGAGCGGAATATGCAAGATTTTTTTTTAATTTAAAAATTAAATACTATAAATATACTAAGAATTGCACCAAGGAGTTTCACATCACTAGAATAAATAAGCTGAGTGATAGAACCTCCTTGGAAGCGCTTTTGCTCAATACGTTTGTCTCACTTTATTACTAATAAATCTTTAAAATGTAAAAAAAAAATGTATTGATCCTTTAAGTTCAATATAGGTACGATTCTTTCGGCAATCGTCTTCGCCTCGAGAGACCGAAAAGTTTGTAAATATATGTATATAGGTACTTAGTATAGTAGCAGTCCCCCCACACGATGACGCTTGGCCCGACTCGTGACTCGTGACTATTCGTCTACTCGTTTGTAAAAACCAACTTACCGCACTAGTATCATAAACAACTATTAAAAGTCGCGTCGCCTTCTGACGCAGTTGATTGGCTCAAAAACTCTTGTGATATGACGTAGGCCTGAACGGATTCGTTTGATTGGTGCATCCTGCCACGACAAAACATCATCATCATCATCATTTCTGCCGGAAGGAGTCTCGAAATCAACCTGTGTGTCTCACTCTCGCATCCGCGGGTTTCAGGGTTCCTCACCGCTTAAGCTAATGCGACTGTCGAAATTGAAAAAAATCCAGATTTAAGGGATTTATCAAGTGGCATCATTTGGCAGTCCCATATATTTATGACGTTTTCACAATCGCCTTCATGACATGCCAGACCAGAAGACCAGAAGATCAGAGGCTTTAGATTGTGACATCATCGGTCCACCTTGTGGGAGGCGACACGACACAACACGACACGGTAAAGTAAATCTAGCTTCTCTTGCCGACGCTGCATTCCATGCTCTATGTTTGATACAATCTTTATGGTTGTTTTCCTTTGTATGGTTAGCAGATTTTTTATGTAAATAAGAGCAAGGGAATTAAGTTACGCATGAATTTTATGGTAAGTGTGTACGCCCTACGTTTGGCCTAGAAAGAAAGTTGAATGGACATTTGTAAGGGAATAACTTAACTCACTACTAAATGTCGTGAAAACAATATTTCTGTGAAGTTCTTCCAATATGCCTGGTTAACTGGTTGCTGTTGCAAAATTAAGTGTTCTGGCTTGAAGACTGGTGCAAATCTGTGGACATGGGATATATCAGGAATCGATAGATATGTGTTTAATTGATAGATGATCAGGAAACAAACTCTGGCAGGGAATTCCACTCCGTACAATGAAATTATTCACAAAGCGTTTTGTGTGTAAGGGTGTGATGTCCACCAGGTACCGGTTTTTTTCTATCTGTTAATTGTCTGTAAGCAAATTTCCATACAAACACACGTCGCGTCGCATCGTTGTCGCATTTTCCAGTCGCACCTGTGTAACTTGTTGCGTGCCATTAACTCGTGTAGTAAAGTATACTAAGCGTGCAATCCTTTCGCCACTTAGCTAGTGCCTGCACAGGCTACAAATGTATATTTCTTACCTACATACCTCTTTTGTTGACCGCACACGGTACCGTTAGCAACAGGTGTAACAAAATCAGTTCCTTGTCAGTGATACGCCTTGGGTTGCGGTTGCAACGGTCCTATCTTAGAATGGAGTTGGTTGGAGATACATTATACTTTTCAATGTTCACCGTATCAATTTGAAGTGCGATTCTGTGAACACCTCACCGTGTAAGCTGAAGTTAAGTGAACATGAAGCTGTCAATCCATACAAACAAGATGAAACGACAGTTCACTTAATGCTCACTCCTTCAAAGTTTACATGGTGAGATGCTGACACAATAGACCAGCCTAAACTTTTCGCAACTATGTTGAAGTCAGCTTTTTGTTTTTAAGGATGGGAAATCATCAAATGACTTCCTCCGCTATGGGTGTAGCGAAAGGCGTGTCAGACTCTTACTGACTAAAACCCATTCGTGTTCCTTCTAAAGCCCTTTGCGTTCCAGGGCCGCGGTGACTCTTTGGAACAAATTCCGCAACCCTGGCAGATGTTGAAGTCAGTTACCAGTCTAACACGATACAGCTGAATCTTCTTATTCAAAAGAATGAATAGTTTTGAGACGGGCGAAAGTAAACTCTGTGATGATGATGATGATGATGATAGAGATGTGGGGCGCAGAAGCTGGAAAAAGACGTAACTCTGCGCTATGCAGCCTCCAAAGAAACTGGATCAGGGATGGTGGGTGATGATGTAATGACGTTAAATGCCCTTATACTTTTTTAGAACGTCGGTAGATATTAAATTTCAAGAACTTTTTGTAGTCGCGAGGTTTTGAGTAAGAATGGATGGCTATAAGAGAAAGGAAAGACCAAAAGGGATGCTGGGTGGACTGTGTAAAAGATATGTCTTGAAAGCATCTACTTTGTGGACGAAAAATAGAAGTATGGATGAAGAAGATGTGTTACAAGAGCAGAGAATAGCGCAGAGCTGTGTTGAGTTGTTATTGTGTGTTGTGTGTTGCCCTGGAACGCTAAGAACATTTGGAGGAACACGGGTGGGTCTTAGTCAGTAAGAGTCTGATAGTCGCTTTTGCTCTGCCCAGCGCTCAAAGCGGGAGGAGTCATAATAATATGTAAATTGACAAAAAAAAAAACTATCTACGTGTACGTTGCCACCCCCAAATAAATTGGGATACAGGCAAGAGAATGATAAAGAGACATTGAATTTGAACATTTTATCCCAGTAACTTGTGAATTGTCATCTACATTCCGTTTTAAGTTGAATGCTAAATATCTCGTTGAAAATTGCGTAGGTAGGTAGTCCGACCTACATTACAAATTCCATAGATTATAGGACAAATAGAATACATTACAGAACGAATAATTGATCGGCGAATTAATTGAAAATTGTAAAACAACCGATAGGGCCCTGTTTTGCTGAGGTTTGAAAGTGCTTGCCATCAATTCTGGTATTTTTAAGAAAAAAATCACCTCTATTTTCCCGACATTTTGAAAATGTTTTGAACATTGATTATCGCTCAGATTGTATTGTGCTTTTAATAAACGTTTGTTGAATTTAAGCAGTTGTTGTTGTTGCTGCAAAAACAACCTCGTAAAAATGGGAATCATAGATATCAGGCTACTTCTGGGTAAGCTCGATCCATCGTCGCCTTTGTCTCTGTCATCTATGACCTAGAAGAACAAACCCATATTAAATTTAAAAAAACAATACAATGATATCAACAATTCATCATATCAAGCGGGTCCTGATGCTCAGTACGGTGCGGTGCCACGCCGCACGCTCACCGGTCCAAGACGAGGGGGGGGGTGTCTGCGCCGCAGCCGTTTCCGAACCCGCGACACGCGTTGCGACGCCGCGAACTACATGTGAACGCTCATGCGGCAAAATGGTTGCGGCGCACCGCACCGTTTGGCCTATCCCTACACAACCCCCTTTGCCAGGAATGCTGTTACATTTATTAGTTTCTGACTGCCTATGTGGCTGTAAGGACTGCCAAAGATGCCAAAGAAAGTGACATCCGAGCCCAACAGCTTAACGACAATCAATCAAATTCGCAATTCAACAGCATTCATGCGTGTTTTACGTTGTCGAGGATACGAATGTCATACATATGAAGCAATGAGCAGGAATTTCATACGGCTAGGCTGTGAAAGTAATTAGTGTGTGAATATCAAACCTCAATTGTAGCAGTGTGCCAAATTCCGTGGTACAGGGTGTTCATAAAGCTGCACTTTTGACTGGCCTGTTGGTCGAGTAGTTAGTGACCCTGACTGCTAAACCGGAGGTCGTGGGTTCGATTCCCATCCAGGACAAATCGTTGTGTGATGAGCATGATCATTTGTTCTGTGTCTGGGTGTAATTTGTCTATAATATGTATGTATTTAGAAATATATAAGTATGTTTATCAGTTGTCTGGTTGCCATAGCACAGGCTCTGCCTAGTTTGGGATCGGATGACCGTGTGTGAGTTGTCCCAAGATATTATATTATTATCTCATAAACTTATCAGAATTCACTACACTACCCTGATTCAATTGAGAATAAAATAATTATAATAGTAATAAATAATCGCCTTTATCTGCATTTATCAAAACCAGATTTGCTCAAAGAGATTGGGCTCATTAGGAACTATGCCATTCTAAAATACCTAACAATTTATTCAATAAATTCCTCAATAAGAACTCACTATAATTCTATTCCAGTATTTTCGAATCTTTGATCGAAGGCAGCCAATGTGGGTGATACAATTTGATCGTAAGTTATGTTCTATCGATACTGATACTACGTTTTCCGTATTTGATAGATAACCAGCAAAGCATTTTACTGTCTGTTTTAATCAATGCATTTTGTAAAGGCCTTTTTGTGTCGAGATCAAACGTGGCCTCTTAAAGCTCTGCCAGGTTTACGGAATTGTTCGAAAGAGATACCGCGGCCCTGAAATGCAAAGGGCATTAGGAGGAACACGAATGGCTTTTAGTCAGTAAGAGTCTGAAACTGCCCCTCCGCTCAGCTCAGAGCGGGAGCAGCCATTTGATGATTTCCCATCTAAAAAAAAACTTCTTAAAGCTGTATATAGATCTATAGAGCTGTATATGTGTATGTATGTAGGCTCAGTCTGAGTTGACTATATGCAGCCTCCTAGTTGTATAACCTTAGATCATTGGATCTACTCATCATTACTGATTGACTGGCCTGTTGGTCGAGTGGTTAGTGACCCTGACCGCTAAACCGGGAGGTCGTGGGTTCGATTCCTACCCAGGACAAATCTTTGTGTTATGAGCATGATCATTTTTTCTGTGTCTGTGTGTAATTTATCTACAATATGAAGATGTGTTTAGAAACATATAAGTATGTTTATCAGTTGTCTGGTTGCCATAGCACAGGCTCTGCCTAGTTTGGGATCGGATGACCGTGTGTGAGTTGTCCCAAGATATTATTTTTACTGATCATAATTAAATTTAAGTCGAATAATATGTGTATTAAACCTATACAGACGATTTCATATTTTAAATACTAATCTAACTAAATACACGCCACGTTGTATGGCAATGCTTATCCTCTGTCCGAGGTAAATGCCAGCCCTTGGGTCACGCGAAGTGTCAACTAAGCGTCAAGCAAGTTCTTTATACAACGCATGAGCACTCGGACCCCATGGTTCAAGAGTTTCAACCCCAAACTCGAAAATATAATTGCCAACTAGGTTATTATATTTTCGCCGCTTGAGGTTCTCTGCAGCCGCGGCGGCAGCACTAGCACAGCACGACGAGCTAGAAAGAAGGGATGGCGCAAGAGTATCAACACAAGTAGCGTCCCACACTAAAGGCCCACTAAACTTCCATGGGAATAAAGACATACCGTCCGGTCGCTTGCCATCGTCGCGTGCCAGGCCATTGCCTCATCATTATGAACAACTTTTAGTATGAGAACAGTTCCCTGAAATCGCAAGTCCTTTGTTCCCTAATGATTTAGGTTTTAAGGAATCATGTTTTAGCATAATCATGCTATCATCAGTGCACAAAATATAATGTTTCGGTTTAAAAAAGCTTGTCAGTTTCAAAACTTTGAAGCAATTATTGAAGGTTTCACAAAATAAAACAACACTATAAATATAGGTACCAGAAATTGATTTAATTACATAATACGATCGATTACAATAATTTAATAAATACGTCGAAAATATAAATATGTTTCCGTACATAATTTAGAAAAGATATTATTTATTTAATTAAAGGTACGTCTAAAATAAGTACATACGTTTCTAGGTGTTTCTAGTAGTCACTATGTGAGGCTATATAGCTAGACATTCCTACGTGGACTTTGGAATATAGCTGTTTGATAAGTTTACACGTAAGGGTGGGTACAGACTGGTGCAAGGTGCCATGCAATATGTCGTGTAATGCAACTGCATCGATATTTGAATTACCATCAAAGAGTAGACTTATAATCTCTTGTGGCTTTTGTTTTTCACTTTGTTTTTTGTAGGTATTTACTAATAGGTATTTTTCATTTTCGTTTTTCAAATGTTTTTTTTTTTTAGTTAATAAATCTTTATGCACTAGTAAAACATTACAAAGACGGACTTCATGTCTTAGACATTGTCGATTTTTCCGTTTTAGTCTTACCAACCGCTGATTTTGTTGCGTCCATGCATTACAAAACAGATTACATAACATATTTCACAGTCAAGTACCCACCATAAAACAATTAGAATTAAATAATAATGTCAGCTTACTATTAAAATGTTTCCATTTTACTTTTAAATATTTCAATAAATGCCAATTATCACTATAGTACCGATACCGACTATGTTTTCACATGGTATCGGTAGCGATACTCTAGTGAATATGGACCCTAAAATATTTTTTTCGTCAATTTAGTAATAAGATGTTGTATTTATTTTAACTCATGTTAACAAAGAAAGTGGAAAACTAAATAAATAATATGTTACAAAAGTTACGATTTCAGTCAATCTTTTATCGCTTTTACAATAAAAAAAGTCGTTAGTATTTTGTTAGTATTAGAGATATTTTTTATGTTAATCTAATTTCATGGTATATAAGTTTTTTTTTCACTACACAGTTATTTTTAGTACAGCAAAATATGGAAAGTTATTTATTCCAAATTAATAATAGAATCCATTTCATTCGTTTTAAAACCAGTTATATTAAGCCATTTTTTTTTCAGATCTACACGCGATAGGTACACGAGGGTATGTATTTTGTACTTAAAATTTTTCCATGGATTTTTGTAATAACAGAAATGTTAGTGTTTCCTTTGTACTAATAATAACTTATTACGATTATTTAGTATGAATGAGATGAAAACATTGATTAATTGTATTGAAAGATAAAGAAATAATACTTTGTTTGAATACGAAACTTCATATTCGAGGCGTTCAAAATCGTGCTTAAACTGGTATTTTGTAGTTATGTGAAAGGACGTTACGAAACTGTCACTTTGATCCACTCAGCTGTCACTTTTGAAGTAGCTAGCTGTCACTTTTGAAGTAGCTAGCTGTCACTTTTGAACCAGCCAGCTGTCACTTTTGAACCAGTCAGAATTGTACCGACTACGCGGCATTCAAAATTTTTGGCATTATCAACTGCTGAGGTTCGTCAAATTATCCAGTTTTCAAAGTATTAGATCTCTTTCCATGCATATGTCCATTAGCTTCTGAGATCAAAGTAGAAATTACAGAGAGTATTAATTTCAGAATTTTAGTTTACATTTTTACTACGCTTTTTACTCTACTAGTACACTACGAGTTAGTTTACGCTACGGCTGAACGAACATATTTCAAATACGATATCAAAAAAGAGATCGGGATATTAAAAATCGAGATTATATTCTATCACATCAAACAGTTTTTTTACAGGCCCATGTTTCGCCAAAATTCAGTCAAAAGAGAGTTTTCTGTCGAAATACATTCGCGCAACTACTAAATAAGTATCACTTTTTGGATATAAAAGTACGCTTATATAATTTAAAATCATCGGTGATCACAATCGTCCATTACAAAAAAAAGTTTTTAAACACTAAAAAGAATACATTAGTCTTTTCAACGGTATAAAGACTCCCGCAGACATTTGCGACAGCGCTTTTAAATCATCTTTTAATCATCGTTCGTATGCTCTACGCATCTGTAATAACCAGTGATCGGATAATCGGGCGCTAAATACCTAAATTTCACTTTTATTCCCACGAAAGTATACGGACATGCTTTTCAGAATCCCGGATCCCGGAATCTTTTGAAATTTCTGAGATTACTAAAAATGGCCGCATACAAAATATATTTAGAAATCGTTGTGAACTTTCATTGTATTTTTTTATAGGTATTCTATTTGTTTTGAATAAAATAAAGATGCTAAATCAAAATAACCGCTGCTTTAATTTCATTAAGTTTGTTATAGTTGTATTTACAAAATTGTTCAATCCCGGGAACCCGGGATTACTTATTTATTCAGAAAAGAATGTCCATATTAATCTTTCACGGGAAGAAGTTTAGGTATATAAGCGCCCGTTTATTCGATCACTGGTGATAACGCGTTATCTCATTGTTGCGTCGCAACGCAACTGCCTGCAGGAGCCTTAGCGCCGTCGAATCAACTGAATGAGAAGAATATCTTAAATTACGTTAAATTTTATCTCCAAGAATTGCTGAAAACGTGGACATGATCGTTACATTATGAGATGTTAGTAGTGGACATTAGAAAATTTCAATATTTACAAATAAAATTAATAAAATATAAATAAATCTTAAACAGTATTTAACAGATAGGTGAGCCGATATAATACAAAAAATAAAGTATTTAAAGTACGTACTAGTATAGTACTAGAAATAAAATCTAAAACTTAAAATATAGCCTAATCGTGGCACGTTGTATAAGCGTATAATTGGTACGTGTAAAAAGCGAAATTTTGGGTTTCAGCACAAGTTAAAGTGAGTTACTTCAAAACGAGATAGTATACATTTGGAAAGACAGAAACTATTTTATCGAAGTCGAAGTTAGATTTGAAGTTGCCAGCTATTTCATGAAATAACTGGTCACACCATGAAATGCCCATATTTTACGATAAGGTGACGACATAATATGCGAGACGAAACCCAAAATGTTCGTGCTTTATAATTTCGTACCTTTAAACCTAGTTGCACATCGCCGCGGCAAGATTAAAATATTTATCTCGATTTGTCTAAGGACAGAGTGACATTCTACTAGCAATAACAATAGGGTATTTTACTGAAAAAAATAGTCCGTCAGATAGATTAAAAAAAAATTGGACACGTATTTTTTCTTTTTTCACGTAAACAAAAAATTAAGACGATATAGTGCGTTGAAAACACGCGTGACGTCACGTCACTGGTAAAAATTGTACCATCATAGTCATGATAAACACACGTAAAATACCCCATTGTCAAAAAGGTCACTACCGAAACTCCATTTGACCAATCTCTAAAATTTCAACGTCTGTTATCGCTGATAGAATATCACTCGTCTTTAACCTCAAGACAGTTCTATAAATCAGACTAGTTTTTGTAAAAAGCAATCTACTGTGATAATTCACTATCGAAACAAGAGCCAAAAGAATAATCCCAAATAAGAAATGGATATAAATGTCCACTTTCTGCAACCCTTTTACTACGGGTCTTCAGTGTAACATATAAACAACGCTATGGATGATGATTCTGATGATGGCCCTTAATTAATCTAACACAATTTGCAGCTAGGATCATTGGAGGTGGAGGAACAAGGTGTCAAGTCACTCTATTGCAAAGTGAGGATCCCCTGATGAAACGGGTCTTGTGTCTACCAGCCAATGGATGTTTTTGGGATCCATCTATACAGGTCGCTTGATCAGATCAGATTATAAACAGTGCACCAGAAGAATGTGGTGGAATGTGGAAGGATGTGGTATTTTCTTTTCTAGTTGAACCTGGTAAATGTTTTATCTATGTCATGATCGCGTGAGCGACCTTCCTTCATGGGCGTGCAGTAGACTACAATAAGGGTAGGCCAGCCCATACATAATGCCCAAAAAAGAACTCACCACATTATTCAGGGTTGAAATCATGATACTGACGATGCGATTTTTTTTATGGGCTTTATGTATGGGCTGGCCTACCCTTACTGTAGCCTACTGCACGCGCATGCCTTTCTTGTCGTCTGGCCATGTACATCGAGACAGACCAAAGTAAGCCTGCTGAGCTGTGTGTGAGAACACCAGAATGTGAGGCGGCAGTGAGGTATGGCGGAATATCATGAAGCGAACCACATCGACCCCTGGAGAAGTAGTTACGTGATGAGCTCGACCGCTTTTTCTATTATAATTGATAAGCTTGACCACAATCTCACCTGATGGAAAGCGATGACGTGGTCGATGATGAAGCACGCTTGTCTAGAAGTAACCTATTCACTCTTGACTGAAAGACCCCTAGGGTGGAGAAATCAGGAAACTCACACTCAGCCAGTCTCACGGCAAAGAAGAAGATACATGGAGCCCAAATAAAATGTTGTCAACTGGGTGTCGTCCTCTGGGTGGTTTACTACTTCTAAAGTAGTGAAATAGGATGACACTACACAGGAATCCAATCATTTATGCCTTCAAATGTAACAATATTTTAAAACTATGCGTACAACGTTATTTTTAGTATAGGTACTCCAAACTTGGGAGTAGTCTCTTCGTAATCGGTAACAAGATCGATGTTTTTAACCTGTTTTTTTAATTAATGTTTAAACTATGTTAAAAATAACATTGTATATAATTCGCTCGCTTTCTAATAAACGCACATCAAACGAATACCAAAGATTTTTTTGGATCCATCCGCTTCTATTTTCCTGGCCACTGCAACTCTTGAAAGCCAGAAACAGCATCTCAACATTTTTTGGCGCCCGCTTTAAAGTATGGCCTTTGAAAGCTGTAATGGTTGGAATGCGGCAATGGTAGGGACGACCAAAAAGTCAGAAAAAGTGCATGTTACAAATTAGTAAGGGAGCAACAGTTTTAAAATAGTGTTTAGTATCCGTACAAGTAACAAGCTACTCCATGATCAACCTCTTCTTGACGTGACTTTTAGGATTTTCCGAAGTTTCGTCATCTATTGGCATGTTCCTCTTTTTCGAAGTTTTATCATCGCCTGACATCTCCATCTTTTTCGAAGTTTTATCATCGCCTGACATCTCCATCTTTTCCGAAGTTTTATCATCTCTTGGCATGTCTATCTTTTTCAAAGGTGCGCGGTCGGCAGCAGCAGCAGCAGCAGTTGAATGCGTCGGAGTCATTTCGGCAGCAGCAACAGTTCTTGAACGCCGCGGAGTCATTTCATTGGAATTTATCTTGTCTATGACCTCCATGGAGACCCATCCAACTCCTCTTTCTGGCCTCGACCATAAGTATCTTCCAAGATACGCAATTTCGTTTGTAAAGTCGAAGTTATATTTGTCTGAATACGACTGTACTACTTCATTTGTTAAGTTTATAAAGTTTTCCAAATCTGCTTCAAAGTTGTCTCCACCAAAGTTAAGGCGCCTGACTACTCTGCTGCGCGGGGGGAGTGTTCTTTCGGCTGACATTGTTCTTTGGTTTATTGAGGTAATCTGTGAAAAAGAAAAAAAAATGGTCAGTGAAAACTTAACAGTAGAAGATTTTTTATCGTTTGCTAGTTTATCTCCCAGATTACGTCAACCTAGTAGAGCAAGTTAATGTATAAACAATATTGGAATCGTTAGTTTGCATTGCAGTATAGTACATTGTTCACCGAGAGGAGAAAGTGACCGATTACCGTCGAGGGTGTCGTTTGAAGCCCGAGCCGTAGGCGAGGGCTTTAAAACACCCAAGATCGGGAATCGCAGTTTCTCTCGAGTGATACATAGTGCTTTATACTACACCTAGAAGGAAAATAAAAAACGAAATCTTTACTAATTGAAATTTATATTGAAATTGTTGCAGTTAAAACTGAATCCTCAAACAACACACAAATTGGAAATGGCGCCAATGGCGTCTGCAATTTTCACATGTTCTTTTTTCAAATTGTTTATCCTGCCGCCGCAGGGTCGCACTGCCAGCCCGACACCATCCAACACACAGCTAGTGGCCAGTGTCATTTTGCGAACTTGGAGATAAAAACTCACTGTAAAAACTTTTTGGCTTTTGATATTTAGGTTACCGGCGCATAGTCTTACCCAAAATTAAAAAACAAAAACCACGTAAGAAATGGATTTTCATACACTTTTCTCTCCCGCTCAGATGCGTTTTCTCCCCGCATATTTGTTCGATATGCAATGACGTACTTTCTACCGTAAATTTGATAAAGTATCAAGGTACTTTCCAAGCAGGTGTAGTATAAAAGTATTTTGAAATCGACCGCAGTAACATTGCGCGGTGCATTCTAATTTGTTTGGCATACATTCTCGAAATTTTCTGGTGCTAACAGCAAATTCTTTAAATAGTTCACCGGCAATTTGTAAACGGATACGTCTTTACTTTGAACGAAGTTTTAGTGTCCATCTTTGAAACGAATATTATGAAGATTTTTTTCGTTTATGTGTTTGTAAAAGGTACCTAAATTTTTGGAAGTATTGATCCGACACAAAAATAGAAAGTGTGCCGAGTGTAAATTTATCCCGAAAAATTCACAGTTCTCGGAGAACAGGCAATGGGAGTGAAAACGCGGGATTCAGCGGGAAACGCGGAAAATGTCTTCACATACACATACCTACATATACAAGATACTTATATATATTTGAAGACATTATTATCGGAGTTCAAAATTAACGCAGATTTGAGTAATATCGGTAACATTTCTGTGAAAGTTTTTTTTTTAAACAGAACTATCAAATAAAGTCACAAATTCTTACAATTGAAGGAGATTGAAGAGTCTATACCTACTCATGGATCAAATAAGGTTAATGAGTAGAATCATCTATCATTACAAATCTAACGTCATAGTGAGATCACCAATCTACTTGTGTATTGTGAAAACATTTGAAATCGTTATGCATCTTTGTGTGATGCTCCATTATTTACTGGACCATGGACAAACGTTCATCAATATTACCCAGCCCATAGACATTATTCTTATACAACATTTAAAAAAATAATGTCTATGGACTGGGTAATATTGATCTTTAGCTTTCATGCTTTATTACGGTGAAATTTCTTGCTGTTTTTTTATATGAACGATGAATTGGAAGTACCAAAGTTTGACTTTTCATTGCTGTTGTTGTTTTTTTTTTTGTAACCTTCGAATTTCTTGCCGGTTCTTCTCCATAGGAAACGAACAATTGCAACCGTGCTTTTAACTATCAGTCAGCTGTGATTTCTGAGGCAAATTCTAGGCCTACATGAACGCCTAGAATTTTGATGCCTCGGTCATGAGGATGACAATGTAAACATAAATCATAGCATTTTAATGATTATAATCCTTAATATTTACAAAAAATATTCAAGTTCAAGTCTGCTGTTGCTCTTATTATACTTCCATCATAAAAATAAACACTATATCTTATGACTGCCCCGAACCTAAAATGCAGTAACAGCTATAACACGAAAATTTTAAACTCTAAAGAAGAGCCTCTAACGTCAAAAAATTTCGTGATTTTGCAATTAATGCACTTTAGGTTCGGGAGGGCTGTGTACTCCAAATCGATATAAGCTCAACCATAAAAAGTACTCCAAGACAGCTACTAAAAATCAGAACCCGTTACAAATTACTCGTTCGTGGAAAGCATTAAGTGGCAAACAGACAGACAAACAAACAAACATTGCATAAGGTGCTAAACGTGCGGTCGGTAAAGCTGTGTGTTGTGCTTCCTACAAGTAATTCGCGGGTACCGGTAACGGTGCCACCTAATTAGAGAGTGCGCGCGAGTTGGTATGCGCTCGAGTGTAAGGGCTGGCAAATACGTTAAAGGGTCCCAAACCACTAACTCCAAAACTACGGGCTGTTTCTGAGAAATTCCGTTTGAAAAAGCCCAATACCATTTTTTTCCCGACTTGGAAATGAACTCCAGGCCCCGAGATCCCTTCAATATTCCCGAGATACTAGCACAGCTCTGCCCCGCTCCTCTTCTCTCTGCTCCAGTGGACAGTCAGCCTAAAGGTCCTATAAATTTTATGACTGTTAACTATTTGTCATTCACCTTTTTTTTCTGCTAATTCTATATAATTTAGTGTCCGTTCTCGAGACAGCCCTGACTGACAGTAGCCAGTTGTTTTGGCTGCGTAAGCGTCGAGTCGCTAAAGCGTCGTGTTAACGAACGCTTAATTAGTGAATAGATGTACCTATATTATCATACTAACACCGCGTCAAGTAAATGCAGTATTTACTATTTGTTTTGAAAAAGCACTAACTTTATGGAGAGAGCCCCATTTTGAGTCTGTTCACGAACTTGGACATAAAGTCGAGTTTTCGAAATAAATTAAACATAAACCAAAAGGATATCCTACATTCACAATTCAATCAAATCCGAGGGATTAGCGATGATGTTATTGGCGATGGAGCATGCTTGCCTCTCTCTCCTTGCTCTCTTAACCTAAAAATTGCTTGAAATTGTAATCAGGAAGCCTGATAGCTATAACCAAGAATTTTACAAACATAAAATTAACTAGTGGACGTCATGCGGTTTCACCAGCGTAGTTCCCGTTCCCGTGGGAGTATGGGATAAAATATAGCCTATGTTACTCGCTAATAATGTAGCTATCCATTTCTGAAAGAATTTTTCAAATCGGTCCAGTATTTTTTAAGTATATTCGTTACATACAAAAAAAAATGTTTCCTCTTTATGTATACATATATAAGCTTTAACCTATTCACTCTTGTCTAAAAGACCCCAGGTTGTAGCTAACAGAAAACACAGACGCAAGGAATTCCACTTCTTAGCTGTAACCACAACGAAAGTACTTCCCTTCCAGCACACTAACTCTATTCGTGCAGTATATTAACAACCTTAACACACATTCTTCAACAGCTCGTTGAAGCCACTTTCACATTCACACAATCGATTCGCAACGACAATGGCCACGGTCGATGTTTACAAAACAAAATATCTCACTTAACACATCGATTGGTTTACAGAGCGGTCGGCCGATGACGGACAATAGCCGGGAATATAAACATTGGCCAAAACCCGACGGTAACGAGCAAGGCGAGAACGGACGATATGTGCTCAGCGAAATACTTCGTGGCTTCCTCTGCGAATGATCTTCAACAGCTTCTGAGGCGGGTCATGTTGAAAGATAGCCAGTTAAAGTGGGCAGAAACTTTGGGAGCACTGCCCCCTTGGAGTAGGTGGGTGGTAAAGATGAATAAGCAAATGTAAAATGAGGGAGGAATCATGACTATCCTGTGAACAATTTACAACCTATGAATCGAGGTGAAAATACTGCATTCCGGCTACATTCCCCTTGAAAGCGACGAAAAATAACAAGTACAAATTCCTACTAGTGAAAATCAAACACAAATAGGCTAGATTTTGGCTGAAATGGTACGAAATGTTCATATTCTACCATTTCTTAGTCGATCTCAACAAAGTACGGAAAAGGTTAGGCGGAATAATAAGTACGGAATTCCCAGTCTTTCAGCAAAAATAAAGTCGATCCCCTGTTTCCCACAAGATGGCGTTAGATTCTACTATATATGCATACATTGCACCAATGAATCCGGAATGTCACTCTCAGATGACTAACCCACATATCAACGGAGGTCGTGCCAATTCCCCCTATGTGTGGGGGACCCGGGAATGGTCATTTTCCGGCGGATCCTTGGGGGAATGCGACAGAGGAAATACCGAAATCCTGGGTCAATGCAATGCGGGAGAAGTCGGTTAAAAAAAGGAAGTAATCATCAAATCAAATCTGTTAAACTGATCCGCATTGGTTGTTTTATGGACCAACTGTGGCTTAAAACCGCGGGAGATGGATTTATGCAATTGGAGTTTACCGATTTACAAAAAAATTCGTGGACAGACGCATAGCTACACAAGATAGATTTTGTATATTTGAAAGGTGCAATAAAGATATCCTTAGAGTATTCCAAACTCCAAAGCCGAAGTTGGTTAACGGGGCTTAGCTAGAGTTGTGAACGAACTTTCTTTTGAAATGTTTTTTTTTTTGCAATCTTAATAGACGAAATAAGCGATTGACGCGTTCGGTCGTTTCTCTTTCAACACGGTTTGGTTGTCGCCACTCTTGATTCCGGTTTCCAGGGGTTGCAGTGTTAGGCAATTGTGAAAACTTCTCAGGTCTTGGACGAAACTATGATACATGGGTAGCCCATATCGAATACGACACAGGATACTAATAAGTAATCTGTGTCCTATTCCTGGCAATATTTTCCCTTGGGATAATTCCAGGCTTTCACGCGAGCGAAGCCACTGGGTACGAATACATGTCATTTTCCAACTGCAATTTCTTAATTGCGACGAAACCGATAGTTGAATCATCAAGTGTCAACTACCCCAATCAACGATCCATCTAAACATCGCAAATTGGCGGTAATTACCAGACAAAAATACCCAATAAAACTGCATCTTTTCCCAAAATAAACCACACAATTCGTCTAGTTTCATAGCTAGTTAGCAACAATACCGTTTGGCCTACATTTCCGTCTATATTTAGCGGTACTGAGTGACAGATGCGCGTGAGATACAATTGTATGCGTACGCGCATCTCAAGAGATCGAGCGGTCAAGACTGATTTATTACATTTGCATGCTGTTAGGAGGTGAATTGTGTTGTGATGTTTGTAAGTCGGTTTTAGTAGAGCATTTACTGTGGTTTTTCCTTTGCACAATTTTTTTCTGGTTATATCTTCAATTGTTTTCAAGTCTCTCCCAGGACTCAGAATTCGGATTCAACGGTTTCTCATTTGGGTACCGGACATTTTAAATTTCATTTTATTTGTATTAAAAGCAACACTATGAAAATTTCAATTGTCTACCTACTACTACGCTGACCTGACCGCCAGACGGACAGAAGACTAATTAATAGGGTTCCGACGATAACCATTCTAGTCATCATCTGCCTAGCCTTTTCCCAATTATATTGGGGTCGGCTTCCAGTCAAACCGGATTCAGCTGAATACCAGTATTTTACGTTGAGCGGCTGCCTACCAGACCTCCACAACCCATTAACTGGGTAACACACTGGTGTCAGATTATCTGGCTTCTGACTATCCGCAACGACTGCCAAATATCTACAAATGACAGCCGGGACCAACGGCTTAACGTGCTTTCCGAGGCACGGAGGAGTCTCGGTATGTTAAGATGGTCACCCATCCACAGACCAACCTCGGCAAGCGTTGCTTAACCTTAAAGATCGACCCATGCGGCTGTTATTATTTAGCCGCGAGCTCCATTTAGCCACGAGCTCCTAGCCATTAACTAACCATTCTAGTATATAACCTAAAAAAATAGTACCTAAAAACATACCACAGCAAATCTCTACAAGCCCGTCCTCAAACCCCACGATCAGAACGCACCTTTACGTTACAAAGTAGGTTACAGATAATCTAACAGTGTGTGTCACGCTGCTCATCTGTCACAATCCGCGCCTCTTTGTCTGTGGTTGCACACACAATATATGAATATTCCGACTGTTTAAGTAGTAGCTTGTTAGGTAATTTTCTTCTGTAGAACCTGGTAGATGATTTCAGTTTCAGACTACATTTAAAGTCCTCGAATACCTCGTAGAACTCTTGGCTAGATAATAATAACAGTGGTATGGGTCGGTCTTCTAGGTTAAGCAACGCTTGACGAGGCCGGTCCGTGGATGGGTAACCATCTTAACATACTGAGATTCCTCCATGCCTCCTTCCTACCATCCTACTAATATAATAAATATTAAAGTTTGTGTATTTGTAAGTTTGTATGTTTGTGCAACAATCAGGCAAAAACGGCTGAAGGGATTTGGATGAAATTTGGCACGCATATAGTGCATATTTATGTACTACATTTTATAAAAAATATTGAAGCTAGTATAACATAAAAATCGGGATCTAGGTTTTGATTGGGTTATTAATAATTTTGGGTGTAAGACAGATAGCGCTTAACGGATGGGTGTAATCGTGTTGATTGGCTAGTGGCGAATCTGCCTAGCCTTTTTCCAACTATGTTGGGGTCGACTTCCAGTCTAACCCAATAACTGGGTAGCATGATATCACTTGGCAAGACGTATGTCAGATTTTTTAGCTTCTGACAAACTCGTAACGACTGACAAAGATCTACAAATGACAGCCGGGACCTACAGCTTAACGTGATTTCTGAGGCACGAAGGAATCTTCTCTTCGACGCACGAGTCACCTTGATTGACTATCTACAAGTTTAATTTTTTACAGAGAACAGACATAATGACCAATTGTTAAATCTGTAGCTATACACGGTGCCAGTCGTCTTACAACGACGGCAGTCCACTTCCTCTATCTAGTGACAACTACACATAAATTATAAGAAAATGATATTTATAAGCATAAGAATTATTAAAAAAATATTATTCATTATCATGACGCATGACGTAGTTTGAAACATCCTGTAGCGAGCGCAGTCCGAGCCTTGTGTTCCAAGGACGGCGCGGAATGGAACGGCGACATTGTTTTGATACGTAAACATTATTAACAGGGCGTTTAATCATTCGAATGCATTATTTCTTTTATTGTACCTATTAATATGTATCTTTTTTTTTTAATAATCACGCCTAGAGGTACCTAGTTTATGTCGGGTACATTAAGTGGTCCGCCTTTGTAAAACGATTAAAATGGTACTGTATACTTTACTTCTTCTGACTATTATGTAGAATAAGGTCACCGCCACAGATAGCGCCATAGCACACATAGTCTACAAACGTCGTCAGTCTGTCTGTCCGTACAATCCTATTGTTAGATATTACATCGCGTGTATTTGAACAGGCTGGTGATTCATTCCACTTGCGCTTTTCATTTGTGTTGTTTACACCTTTTTTATTTGACAACTGTGTTTATGGAGCTAGAAAGTTGTTTAGACAAAGTTTAGGTCATTGTGGTTGTTGGTATCTATCGTCTTAACTAATTCATCTTGCCTAGTTGTATTATAAATTATAACATCTTTGTGGTTCTGTTTGACAGCCTACCATAAAATGAACACAAATAAAATAAGAAAAAAAAAGTAATCTATAAAACAAAACATATATGTACCTATATTATAAAAAGGTGAAATCCAGTATGTTTGGATGCTTTGCAGCAACGGCTGAAAAGATAAGGATAAACCTTGGGACAATGATAAACCATGAACTGGAGGATAGAGGATAAGCTTTTAAACCCGGTGGAAGGTACGTTTCAATGTCACGTACCCGCGGGTACGTGAATTTAGTGAAAAAAGATAGCAAACCAATATTTAAATTAACTTCTGATTCGATAAGGAATAAGACATGTAAGCCAAGAATTTGATGTATGATTATGAGAATAATTCGTATGTTAACAAATATTAAATTATTTTCAGAATCATACTAAAATAAACAAAACCTTATTGTTAACAGAGTCAGCAAAGATAACCATTTCAATATACTATCCAACAAAAGAAATTAAAGTATTTATTTCTAGTAGTATTTACTTGAATAACACTTCTTTTATAGCAATTTAAAGAGATAAGTGATCAAAAAATAAAACTCTGCTTCCACAAACAATTAAATAAAGTAAAAGTTGCCTTTATTTTATACTACCTACTTCCAGCGGCTGCACGTGCGTGAAAGTCGAAAATTATCACAAAGGAACATACTCCCGGGATTAAAATTAAGGTATTTCTGTACCGAATTTCATGCAAAACCGTAGCCGTTCCGCCGTGATTGAGTAAAAAAACATTCATCCAAACATTCGCATTTTAATTTTTAAAAACTTAGTAAGAATTAAGATAGTAGGTATGGAGTAAGTCACTCCAAAATAAAGAGTATAATTATGGGCGTGAAATTTGCAAGATAGCTGTCCTTTTTACCTGACTTCAAGAAGGATAATGTTATACAAGATGGACGACTAAGGTTGACTGGTCGAGAATGCCTACGGGCCGTAGGCATTCTCGACCAGTCAACCGGTTAAAAAAATACCGGTTTATTGCGGTTTTGCTACGAACTTTTCTAAAGAACGTGAACGTTATAAGAACTTCATCTTAACCAAAATTAACCGGTTTTTTCGACGAGCGGCGGGCGTGTCGGTATACGCTTTGTAACTTGTGAGAATGCGCCGCGTTTCTTTGTCGTGCGTCAAAATTAACCGGTTTTTATTGCTCTAAACCGTTTTATCCGAAAAAACCTATATGTAAAGACTCCTCCAAGTACCGGTTTTAAAAAACCGGTTTATACGAACAAAACCCGAATGAAAAGGTTTAGCGTCAAGTAATAGAAACGGTTTCAAAATTTAACCGATATCCGAGGCTTGCCTACGGTATTCCGTCCACTTTTGTATATTTGTATGCATAAAGTGTTAAATTAATAAACGGACCAATTTTCGACATTGCACCTTGATAAGATTTATCGTGTTCATTTGATTCACCCTCTGTTACATTTGAAGATTTAATTTGAGCATTAAGTAATAAAAGTAAAGTCAAATTATCTTGGGTGTAGTAGCTGCAAATAACATGTTAGTTGTAATAATTAAAATAATCGCCTTTCGGTTTCTTCAATAATAAGATCTTAAACGAAATTTTTGTGTGACTTCTTTCAGAGAAAAGGTGCGATGTTCTTAAAATAGTAACTTAAAACCATCATCGTCCTCTTGCCTAGAGTTGCTGGGTCTTAAAACTGGAAAACCGAAAAGCCCAGCTAATTTTGCCGGACTTTTAGATAAAATTTATTAAAAGGCCAAAAACCTTACCCTATTCAGAATTGTGTCTTTGAAAAATTATTTAGTAGCATTATTGTAAGTCCAGACTTTCTCATCAAAATAAAACCGTTTAGTAAAAAAAAAAACAAAATTGGAGAGATAAATCACAGGACAGGCCGGACACGGTCTGAATTTGGCCGGACACGAATCCTAAAAGCCTGACTCCGGCTTAATCCGGACGCCAGGCAAATCATGTCCTTTTCCTAATTTATTTGGGACGTGAGCGACATTTTTTTTACTACATTGCTCGCGTCTGACCACTATCTAATGGGAAGCGATGATGAGATCGAAAATGGAGCACGCTTGCCTAAAAGTAACCTATCCACTCTTACCCCCAGGATGTAGCTTCTGAGACTCCGGCAGAAAATTCCACTAATCAGCTGTACGCACAAATAAAACATTCCATGTATTCTTCTTCCATACTTCTCTATAAGTCTTCTCCACAGAACTCTCTCCCTTATTAACTATATCATCTTCCCCTCAATCTATTCTACGTTTCTTTAGTCTTCCCCTCCTCTAATAGTTATCCACAGTCATAATCATACCTTACCTAACGACATTTTGCACATATTGACCATGATATCAAGAATGATAGTGGATTTCCACTACTAGGAAATTTAAAAAACCGTTTGAATTATGCTATAACAAAGGGTTGTTATCTATTAATACCCCTATGTTTGCCATTTTTTAACGTTTAAAAGCGGTTAACTATCTCTGATAAAATATCTGTCCATATGTGTATAAAAATCAACAAACTCCACCTAACTACTAGATATGTTTTTGCTTTTTATTAGTGCTGGGGGCAATATCATTGTTTATTTTAATATGTAGAAACACAGCAAATGTGCTACCACGCACCCGTCTAATTTATATCCTATCGATGAAAAGCAATATGCTATTTTATACCTATACCCACAGAGCACCGATACCCGACAGCGACCAGAGACCATTACTAATAATTCTCGTGCCCACGCAATGAGATAGATAGATATGCATTTATTTGGTACAAGAGGGTTAATTCTAATAATTTTTAAGCAACGCTTGCACTCGCATCTCAGTCGCAATCTGTCAAAAATTTAGAGAAATTGACGGAAAAAAAAAACACAAAAAGCTCCGTTACTTATCATAAGAACAAAATAAAGAAATAAAAACTAGAAAATCCGTGCTCCAAAAAAATAACACATTAACGGCCGGTCTTAATAACGTATCTACCTTTAATAAACTGTCTAATTAGTTAGCAACAGTAGCTGAAACGTCATGTTTGAAAGCAGTTATAGGCTTGAAGTAGGAGTTTAAATTGCTGCCTGCTTAATGGAGAAGAAGTTCGTATCGATACTAAGATCCCAGGATACTGGATATTAAGATACGAGGGTTCCAGAACTAGGACATGCGGAATTCCTCCATAATTTTGTTACTGTTCTTATTGACATTATCAGGTCGGGTGAGCCCTTTGACAGTTTGCAAACATGACGTTTCAGCTATTGTTGGTAGCTAATGTGACAGTTGGATAAAGGTCGGCCGTAAGAAGATAGAAGTTTACACGTACTCGTACATGCAGTCTATGGCACAAGTACCGAACTACCCACTTATAACAGGTTTAGAACAGACAATGCTAGCTGATCACAAGTTTCGCCCCGTGACAAATTCTGACTATAATATAAGCACCGCCAAAATTGTCACGGGCCCTCTATTTCTATGAGTAAACGGTGACATCCACTGATTTTCTTTCAATAAGCTTTGATTTCGTCGCTAGCCATGGCCGCCATGCCGTCTTCGTGCTCTATGGTCATATCAGCCTTATCATTATCATCGTTATAATCCCCTATTGTGACACTTTTTACACCTTTATGTGGCAACACTATTGACATGTCAAGTGACGATTATAAATGATACCATTTTTTATGCTTTTATAGATATAATCGTTAAGTTCCCACATAGTAGATATGCGAGTAATATCCCATAATTATGCGATTGTATTAAATTTTGTAGTTTTGTTTGTCAAATCTTCTAGCAGTTACGTTTTTAGATAACAAATAAAAGAAATAATGTGGTGCTTAATATTATTTTACCAATGTATTTAAATAAACTGGAACCCTTGGTTCCCTCAGTTTCAAAATAACAAGGTAGTTATATCTTGTTATTTTTTAAAGTGAAAATTTCTTTAGGCGCGTTGAACACTTTTTGCGTGAACAAAAATCATGGAATTTGCGTCATCGTCACCGAACGTTTTCCATGAGCTATATGTATATTGTGTATATATGTGTACTTTTTGGGTGAACAAAATCATGGAACTTGCATCATCGTCATCGAACGCTTTGGGTGAACAAAAATCATGGAACTCGCGTCATCGTCACCGAACGCCTTAGCATTCGCTTAGTTTTTTTTTAGTGTCGCATGAAGACCTCAGTAAATATTGGTAATTAAGTGACTTTTATCTAAACAATAAACTTATTATGACATAAGTTAATTGTTTAAATAAGAACTCAATTTGTATTATAAAGTCTCCTAACTTATTTTAAAAAATACAGTCTAATACTCGTTAATATCTCATATCACTAGATCATTAAACAACTTTGCACGCATGCAAATATCCATTAACATGCAACATTCGTTAAATCACGAACATTTATAAGAACTAATAAATTCTCCGGCCTTTTCTTTTCATTCCTTTGCTTATAAACAAACGCACCCCGAACGGAAACCAGCTCGCTATCCATCTCCAGAATAAGTGCGTTACATCCATATTCATGAAGGGCTTCACAAAGGTCCCTATCGAAGATCTTCACGAGTTCCACTCCCTGCGTCTGCGCACCCGAAAGGATTTAATGACCACGGACTGATTTTTATGTTGGTTACTACAAATAGTTTAGTTTGAACCCATTGTTAGGAGTTGGAGTGAGAAATTGATCGTGTAGATCTGATTGTGGAAGTTTAATAAGGTTAAGATAAAGGGGGGTGGCGATAAGAAGGGAAGCAGAATTAGAAAATGGTTATTAACAGTCAGTTAATAAGCCTTAAGAATCATAAGCAGAGAATACCTTAATTGTTAAGACAACCCAAAACGACGAGTTCAGTAACATCCAAAGAATTAAAAAAAAACATTAAAGGTAAAATCATTAAAGATAAAAGTAATCATAAAACAAGACATTTAAAAAATAAAGATCTGCGTTGCTTGCTACCGCCGACAAATCCAATGATGAAGTTGAAAGCAAGACAGACAATCCAACTATCGCTGTCCAAATCCAGACAAACAATCAGACAATCTAGTTTCAGCAAGAAATTCGAAAGCAAGAGTACTAAAGACCCTTCACCCACAACGAGTAACCCACATCAAGGCTGATCTAATCTTCACACGATCGTCTAGACATCATAATTATACCGTAGCCGCTTATAAATCATGGATGATCATGTATGGTAAAGTTATTAGATGGTTTTCTGTAAAGGACAAGACGTTATCGGTTACTATGTCACAGTCTGGGGTGCTTGGGGGAGTGGACAGGGCTGGCATGGTGAAGTTTATGGTTATTTGGATAGTGGTGTATGACTTGGAGAGATGGGTTGTAGATGGTTCAAAGATGAACACTGGACGGGTGATGATGCTAATAACTATAAGCAAGTTACGTTTGACTTTAAGTGTTTTACTATCTGTAACAGTAAATATTTTATTTGTTCTTTGCTTGTGACCAAGACCTTCGCCAATTTAACGAAAATATGTTTACAACTCTTTGATTCTTCGTATTTTTTTGTTATCTATTGCTTTCTGTTTGTGTAACATTTTCTGTTTATCTTCATTTAGTTCTTGCTCATATTTTTAGTATCTTCGACATCTTTTATTTCATCAACCACAACATTATTATCTCTTAAACCAACATCTACTTGATCTAGCTTAACATTGGCATCTAAAATCATCTTTCATATCCCTGCCAACCCTAATCAAGTCTACCGTGTGAGGACATAAAACTGTAACGTCTTATAGCACCACCTCGTTCTGTTTAACGTACTTTTACTATTGAAACCCGCAGACGAAAGTTATGGCGCTGTTCGCTACATTGCCGTCAGTAACATCACGGTATTCGACTCATTATTTACTGCCGAGAGATGGATGTGGGATTTAGTGAAGAAATGTTTATCGGAAAAGTGAATTTCACGGAAGGAGGTTCATTCGAAAGAATCTAATAAAGTGTCGTAGAATTATTGAACAAACCAGACAAGGAAGTTTAAATGTGAGATGAAGCTGGTGTGAGCTGTGTTAATAAGAGTTCACAATAAGTCGCACTATTTGGAGTTAATGAGCCTTTTCTAGCCCTGCGACATACCTGACAAATTACAAAGGCTTGACAGCAAATCTTAACCAGTTGTTGATGAAGAGGAAAGCTTGGGTCACAGCTAAAATGGGATATTTGAAAATCTATTCTTCACTACGGAAGTCACACAAGTTGAAAGTCTAAGGAACCTAAAACCAAATACAACGTAACCAATAAACTTGACCATCAATCAAAACATACAGAACAAAACCCAGTTAACCAGAGCACTTGCAATTCACAGAAACAACGTGTTCCTGAAACCCATAGTTTACAAACTGTCACACATCAAGGGATCGCGCGGAAGCGTTCTAAATTTAAAACGTGGGGTGCGCAACAGTCGTAATTGTGTTGCGCACGCGCCGCACGGATGTAAAATGGCGGCTCAACGAACCGCTTCCGTTTACGAACGCTGACAAGTGCATCCGAAATTGATACTTTGACAATTTGACCGACTATTTTTTTTTCTGGATCATGTTCCAGCAGTTGGCACCTTGGGAACGAAAAAGTTACTTAAGTTTTATTATTGTTTATTATGTAACAGTTCCCCAAAGTGGAGGTACCTGTACCTGAGGCTCTTAAACAAAATTTTATTTTATCACTAGTTGCCGCCCGCGGCTCCGCCCGTGTGACTTTTACTCCCGGGATAAAAACTATTCTATGTCCTTTCCCGGGACTCAAACAATCTCTATACCAAATTTCATCTAAATCGATACAGCCGTTTGCGCGTGAAGAAGTAACAAACATACACACACACTCACAAACTTTCGCCATTATAATATTAGTGTGATGATTTTCGAAAAGTTAAAAGTGTAGGTGATTTACGAATTGACATGCGCTATCAAAATGACACGTGATTTTCAGTAGAATTTAAAAAAATACACTGTCGCTCTGTCGCACTAGCGCTCCTGGTGAGGGCCTCAAGAGTTTGCTGGATTCGAGGAGCACTAAACCAGTAGATAAGATATGCTCATTAATGAGAGAGACATGTCCAACAATGGATGTCCTTAAAAAGATGATGAAGTGAAATATACAATGTTAAATACATTGGTACTTTTAAAAGTACAATGTTAAATACATTGTACTTTTAAAAGTACAATGTTAAAAACATTGGTAATTTTAAAGGTACAATGTTAAATACATTGTACTTTTGGGATAAAATTAAGACTACAGTTTCAAACAGTTTGCTATTTAATAACGTGGATGTGTCATTCAGCGAAAACAAAGCTAAAGAAATATGTGAAAACGGATTAGTTAATAATTTTACCATTTCTCAAAATTACTTTAACCTACATTACTTACAATGATAATAATGGTGACTTAGAAACAATCAACTTTGATTTATTATTACGCCTACATTAAAAACACCATAAAATCATTGGAACGGAAAAGAGAATTCGTTTTGATACAAATTACAGATAATCTAATACCATTGTTTTCCTAATTACAGCATTGTTTGAAGCCATTGCAACAGAATGGTTAATTTAACTGTGGCCAGTATATTTTGATCCCTAAGGGTCTGCTTGCCCATAATGTTTTGGGATCCCGATATATCCAATCGTTTACTGAAACACATAGGTAAGTATATGCCTATTCCATTGAAAAAAAATTATAAGGTGTTTGTATTTGAATAAATATAAATACTAGAAATACTTTGTATTGTACACCACACAAAAGTACAAATAGAAAAGTGTAACAATGAGTAACTGATATAAAACCTAGTATTAAAAGGAGGGAAGTAGAAATATAAAGTTCCTTGTATCTGAATTCTCGCACTATAATATATAAGTACATACAATCCTAATCTCTTCAAAATTAGAGTGAACAGGCTTCCTCCGGGTAAGCTCGCTCAATCGTCGACTTTGTCTCTGTCATATATGACCTAGACTAGAGTCAAGAGCAAACTCATCTAAAATAAAAATAAAAAAAGTTGATGAAGTATACGTATATTCTTTTATATAGTTATATCTTTCACTTATATATTCTTAAATTCATTCATTGACAGGAAACTATGTCCATCGTAAGTAAACCGTAAGATCAACAATTTTAAAGAACAGCTCTTTTATAATGCGGATGAACAATAAGGAGGAATTTTATAAACAATTTTTCCCAAAAGGTTTTATTTAATAGGGATAAAAGTTTGGAAGCCATTTTGCCGATGGGATGTACCGTCAAGCGAACGTTTTATTTGCTAGGAATCTAGAAGACCCATATTCAGTATCTAAAAATTTAGCTCGCGTGTCAAAATGTCGAGTATCCAGATACACTGGGCACACCCAACGAAATATTTGTAGGGCTGGCCCTCACAATCGGTCGAATAGATCTTTCTTGGCTATTGAGATAAAGATAAGAATTATATCAATCGGTGGATCAGATACTTCAAGTTTTGGGTCAATGACCTACAAAAATATCGTGGATCGTCTTGCAACATTTGATCGGGGATAACCGTGTCAGTTTGGATATCATTGAGAGTAACTATTGAAGCAAATCAAAGCTGAAAACTGATAGTAATCAGTTTGCGAAAATCTCAGTTTTCAATCATTTTAGACCGAAATAGTGGCTTTGGCTGAATGTGTGTTTAGAGACCAGAGGAGTAAATCTCGTATTTTTAAAGAGAATTAAGAAAGCCTTCTTAATTTCTATCTATTAAGTAGAGACCAATTGATTTTTAACTTGTGTTTCTAACAATTTAAATGTGGTAGTGACTCATAGTAGTGCCTGACCAAGGATTTTGGCAAGATATTCATGTAAGTAGCTTCAATTTATTCCTTGTTATTAATCTCACAAACTGATTCAATCACGTTGCCTTACATTTGATTTAAACAAGGTAATGATTCAAATTAAAGTGATATCTCACAGCAACATCTATAACCTAATATTATTTAACTATTTATTTAACAACAATTCATGTGTAAAGCATACGTAAAAATCAGCACTTTAAGAAAAGTTTTACATAACTTGGGCACCTGGTATCTAAATTGGGTGGGCCCAAACTTACCGTAATGCGT
The DNA here is from genome assembly GCA_905163435.1 of Mamestra brassicae. Taxonomy (NCBI): domain Eukaryota; kingdom Metazoa; phylum Arthropoda; class Insecta; order Lepidoptera; family Noctuidae; genus Mamestra; species Mamestra brassicae. Next base: position 10,573,414 of record LR990989.1, on the reverse strand, counting down.
ACGCTTAGTCTACTCTATCATATACCTATATAATATCCATTTTGCTACAAAGAAAATGAGTGTCTAGGAGCTCTGGGATGAGATCCTTAAAAATATCAATATGCATTACATATCACTCAGAAACCCGAAATAAACCTAATACGATGACCATCGGAGAGTTCTAAAACCGCTTTAAGAGAACTGTGCATGAATTTTTTTGTTTGGAAAAAAAATACAAAGGAACTGTTTAAAATTAGTATAAAACGGGCAAACAAAGATCAAAAGCAGTGCTCGGCAGGGGAATATTGTAAATAGCTTGTTTTGAACCGTGAGCAACTGTGCACACCCGGTGCATATCGTAAAATGCACTTTACTTACAGATTTTACTCGGTTTTACTGCAGCGCTTCTGTTCCGAAATAGTCTCGTTTAAATTTTTTTAAAAACAGAAGAGTGAAGGATGGGCTTGGTTTTTTAAACTAAAACTTTACAGTAAATGTTTCATGTTATTTGTGCATTTCATTTGAGTTTTCTAACTAAAATTTATCAAAGAATAATCGAGGCATGATTAGCTTTTAACTTTATAAGTCTTTTGGTTTGTTCAAATTCGAGTGTATTATAAACTTTCTTTAGAAGGTACTTACATTTATAAATAGTTTATATTTACGTAAGTATAAATACAAACTATTTTAAATACAAATTATTATAAAATATCATAAAACAGGTTTGTTTTTTATACAAACATTTATTCGAAACGCGAATTGCAACAATCTTACACAACAAATGCCAGAAACTAAGGTATTGATCTCTTTCTAGAGCGGAATGATTAAGCCAATTAAACTTCTCTTCAGTAATAAGTCGCGAGTGAGTTCAACGTCATTAATCATCATCTAAGTTTTGCATAAGACTGTGCTGCTAATTGTGGAGACAGGCTTAATTGGCAGGACAAGATGTCCACTTCATTTGTGGTTGCTGATTTGTTGACACAGTGATTTGGTAGAGAAAGATATAATTGTTATTTCAAATAGGGAATACTTCCATTGTGCGCACAGCTAAGGAGAGGCAAACCTTCCAGGAGGCTGCGTTTCCTGATAGCTACAACCTGAGGGTCTTTTACGGCCCGTATCAATAACGTATCTACCTTTAACCAACTGTCAAATTAGCTACCAACAGTAGCTGTAACGTCATGTTACAAAGGCAAAAATGACGTTTCAGCAACTGTTGGTAGCTATTTTGACAGTTGGTTAAAGGTAGATACATTATTTAAACGGTCCTTGACCAGTTTGAGTTTTTTTTGACGTTATATGCAATTGAAAAGTTTATTTTTAATTTCGGTGTCTGGAATTATAATAATTTAAATATATTCGTTTGAACCAGTATTTCCAGTGTTTTCATGTATTGTTTGTATCGATGTCTCCACATTGTATACTCGTACTCAAGAACATCTAATTAATGGCCCTACTATATCAGCCCGGACAGTTGCACTTAATGCCACAGCAAACGAAAACAATACATTTCTCCGCAAACCATCTTAACTGGACTTAATCAATATTTATTAACACCAAGCTCAATTCATCAGAGAATCAATCGAAAACGCTGAAAACTGTTCAAACCGTTTCTAATAACGGCTTAACTGTTAAATTGATGTTCAATTCCCTGCCATTACTTAATCGAGGAGCCGTGAATTAGTGAGCGAAGCCCGCATGTCTGTCAGTCTGTCCCAACATCCCTCTAGAACAAATTGTCTCTAATATGTTATTAATTTACATACGAATACTACTGGTCGGTTGTTTCGTCATGCCACTTGGAAGAATCGTGGAAAAGTATTTTTGCCCGCATCTTTTTGGGTGTAATTTTTTGGGGCATTTTTAACCAGTGTTGAAATTATGGTGTGGACAACTGTTATGTATGATACATATCCTTCTCTATGGCTTACGTATCCTGTAAATACCGTGAATTATCCGAAATAAAAAAGACACTCCGCGGTAGTGTACTTATCAGTAAAACGATCGCCGTAATCGTATCAGAACTTCTAGATATTATTGCCTACCATTAACAAAAAGTAAATAATTTTACCTCTTTATTATATTAGTTTAAATGTAACATTCATCCTTAAAACCCAAAATAAAGCTAATTAAATAGCAGTAACAAAACATTTGACAGAAAAACAAAATGGCCAACGGGTAATGGGTAATGGCCTCCAGGGTTGCGGAATCTGTTCGAAAGAGTCACCGCGGCCCTGGAACGCAAAGGGCTTTAGAAGGAACACGTATGGGTTTTAGTCAGTAAGAGTCTGACACGCCCTTCCGCTCCGCCCAGAGCGAAAGAAGTCATTTGATGATTTCCCATCCTTAAAAAAAAAAAATATTATTTACACCAATTCTTGTTTGTGCCAGCAACATGTGCGTTAGACGGAAACATAAATGGCCAGCACACCGTGCAGTTTTTGCGCCAAAGCGCAAGCAAGATTGAGCGTGTAGCCGAACCTTATGAGGATTTAAACCTTTGCAAGACTATCTGTCAAATTTTCGGGCTTCTGGCTCCCATTAAAAACTGTCAAAGATCCACAAACTTTCCTACGGTTGCAGGACAAAATGGACGAAAAAAAAAACGGGTTGCACTTCGGGAGTGCCGGCAGAAGAGAAAACTTGAACATTAACGTTGTGCATTTTTGATATTTTGGAATTACGCTATGGTACACAAACATGACAATTTATATTACATTAAAAATTTAACACTTCAGAACTTTCCCTCCGTCTTATAAATTTTCAATCAGGTCACGTGTCCTGACGCGAGTTTAACATTTTTTACCCATCCCAAAAAGTGCACAACGCCGCTAAAGATTTTCACTGCAAAAACGGCTAAATTCATTTCTATATTCTTTCTTCTCTCCATTCTGCATTTTTCTCCGTTACTTGGGGTCAAGTAATAAACAATAAGGGCAGGAAGATGATGAATCTTGAACGATCCTATCGATATAAACCTAAGGACTAAAAATAGACAAGAACAGTTCCCACCGCAGCCCCAAGGGTGGCAGGATACGTAACAAGAAACCAGCCATCTTCGTGAGAAAACCCATAAAAACTATGATGAACGATTACTGACAAATCATCTGGACTGTAAATCATTTTAATGTGCTGTACTGCATCTGTTTAGATAAATCTCTATTGTAATAGGCTGCCACCATTAACCACAATTTTTTTTATAGATTTCCGTGACTGATTTTGAAGAAGGGACGAAATGATTTTTTTAAGCTAAATATGTTCCTGGAGGCATTTAAGTGCACGAAAAATGTTTTGCAAGAAAGCAAGGGAAAGAAAAAATAAACAATGTCAAGGAAGACGCGAGAACAAGCATAGATACTGGATTAATTACATTATTTTTATTAACTTTTTTCTTTTTGCAAGCATTTTATAACTTGCTTCGTTTGTAATGTGTCCGGTCACAAATTCAAATCCAATTTTCAAACATTTCCCGGCATCGGAATAAGCTTAAACTTGGCAAACTTACTTGGAAGACAGTACAACAACGTAGAACTCTGGACCTAGTCTGATATTGATTTGACTGGCCTGTTGGTCGAGTGGTTAGTGACCCTGACTGCTTAACCGGAGGTCGTGGGTTCGATTCCCACCCAGGACAAATCTTTGTGTGATGAGCATGATCATTTGTTCTGTGTCTGGATGTAATTTGTGTATAATATGTATGTACTTAAAAATATATAAGTATGTTTATCAGTTGTCTGGTTGCTATAGTACAGGCTCTGCCTAGTTTGGGATCGGATGACCGTGTGTGAGTTGTCCCAGGATATATTATATTATTATATTGTAGCAGGAAGAAACCAGAACGCGTTTTTGTAAAAAACCGCAGTATTTGAGGGCCTAGCACGAACGTTTTTGACCTAAAGTAACGTAACGTAAAATTTTAATTGTAGCTATAATACCTACTCGTTTCGCACATTTATATTAGTACCTACCTGGATGACCGAGCTTTGCTTGGTTTTATTTGGTAAACGTTTTCTAAACAGGAAACCTAGCTAGATCGATTTATCGCCCCCGAAACTCCCTGCAAACAAATTTCATGAAAATCGTGAGATTTGAATTGGATACTAATATTCACAGTCAAAACATTCGTGCTAGGCCCCTGAATAGTCTTTTTCTTTGAAACGAATGACCCTTCATTCAATGAGTGTGCTAACCTGCTAGTATGAAATCGCCAATTTCAATTTGCACCTGTTTACCATGAAATATCCTGTTTATCCAACCACAGAATCAACTTTAGGATTGAGTCACAGTTTCCATACACACAATATCAACAGGAAACAAGTGATTCTATATTAAGACGAATGCAATGTTTATTTATATCCGTCTGGATAGGAAACTGTAACAGTATGAGTGATGATGAGTACACACGTTGTTCAGTCACACAGTATATTGGAAAATTGCAAACGCCGCCGTAAGTTTGTAAAATATCGCGTGAGATTGTAAACAATTTTTTCTTAATAAAACATGGATTTATTGGAAACAATTGAATTTAGATGGGATTTACTGTATACAAAACGATTTTTCATTATAAATCGAGAAATTATAATCTAACAAGCTGTGCCCGTGGCTTCGCTCCCGTCAACAGTTACCTACCCTACCCTACATACCTACCCTACCTATTTTTTTTTGTTTTTAAACCTTCCCTTTAATCTGGCGAACAAAACAAAAAAGAATTAGCCAAATCGGTCAAGCCGTTCTCAAGTTAGAGCGTGACCAGGAGAAATAGGGGTTCATTTTATATAAGTCACCGAAAAATTACAAACGCAGTAAGATTGTAAAATATCGCGTGAAATTGTAAACTATTTTTCTTAAGGATATATTGGAAACTATTGATTTTCTATGGGATTTACTGTATACAAAACGATTTTTTCATTATTTATCGAGAAATTATAATCTATTATGGATTTATTACAATCTTAGGGAGTTAGCTATTTACATTTACTGGTGACATATTATACAATCAATCTACGTAGCCTTTTTCCAACCCTGTAACTTCATTTGCATGATGGTAAGATTTATGTTATTTTTTTTAAAGTGAAAACTTCTTTAGCGGCGTTGTGCACTTTATGGCGTGGATAAAAAATGTTGAACTCGCGTCAGGCCACGTGACCTGATCGAAAATTCGTAAGACGGAGGGAAAGTTCTGAAGTGTTAAATTTTTAATGTAATATTAATTGTCATGTTTGTTTACGATAGCGCAATAAATGAATATTGTATTTTAGCACATAAATGATACTACATTTATACTGATAATTAAAGTAATTCGTGCGAAATTATTCCCTAACCATTCCAAAATATCAAAAATGCACAACGTTAATGTTCAAGTTTTCACTTCTGATGGGACTTTAGCTCGTTCGGGAATCTCGCTATGTTAAGTTGAACACCCATCCACGATCCGACCTCGGCAAGCGTTGCTTAACCTTGAAGACCATGTGACAGTTATTATTTAACCATGACCTTCCTATACCATGAATAGTTTAAATATATTGATCTGGAGTTGACTAACAAATCTTTTGCTGTCAAAAATTAATCGAAAACCCCTAAACTATTCGACCCATATTGGGATCCAGTTTTGCAATGAAAGAAATGAAGATTACTATAACGAAAACTACTAACACCCTAAGGTGTTTTCCTGAAAAAGGATGGAGGATCTTTTTCCTAAATAATGTTCGTCCGGCTTTAAGAAATACACGCTTATTTCCCTGATAGATATTCCAGTTTTTTTTCCAAAATATTAGTTAATACTAGCTGACCCACGCAACTTCGTCTGCAATAAGCATCCCAAAACTAAAACATTTTTACAATTCTATTTATTTTTCTAATAAATAGTCAAGAATGACTGATCTAGTGGTAAATGATCAAATATTATAGAAAGTACTAATATTTATTATACTATTAAAAAATAGGGGTTGGTGATAGAAGGGTGTAAATTAAGGGTTGTATGTATTTTTAATGCCACAACATAAAAAAATAAAAATGGTCATAAAAAAAAATGTTAGGGGTTTTTTTTTATGGATGGGAAATCATCAAATGACTTCTTCCGCTCTGGGTGGAGCGGAAGGGCGTGTCAGACTCTTACTGACTAAAACCCATCCGTGTTCCTTCTAAAGCCCTTTGTGTTCCAGGGCCGCGGTGACTCTTTCGAACAAATTCCGCAACCCTGGCAGGCTCTGGCCCTAGCGGACCCTGTCTTCTGTGCTGACATCTCTTTGAGGCGCGCGTGAAACACAACGCGCCATCGACCCGGGCCTGGTGGTGATCGGACCTACTGAATATGCATTTAAATTTCATAAAAATTGGTCAAGCCGTTTCGGAGGAGTATGGTTATATATAAAATTCTCGTGTCACAATGTTGCTTAACATTGTGACACGAGAATTTTATATATAAGAAGATGTAGTATTATATAAAAACTAGTATCTTTAATTAAATACCCTGAAGTGAACTTTACCTTTCTAAAAACAAATAAACTAGTGAGGTACTCTCTCTGCCATAAGGAAACGAACCCACTAGCTTGCATACCGAAAGACTAAAAACCCTATCATTTCGATTTGAATTCACTCAGACAAAAAGTGCAGAATGTGTGAGCGCGTCATACCTGTAGCGTGGTGCATCGACCCACCACTGAGGACCACTGAGGGCCACTGAGTGCCATTGACTAAGGTATTACATAGGTAATGGCTTAATAAGATGCTTAGGTGCACTGGACTTGGATGGCTAGAGTTTGTCATTTTGATGGATGTTTAAATGAATTTTGATCGTATCTATTATTCTTCGTTTTTTTCAGATTAATGTGGAATAAAAAAAAAGGGTTTTTCTCCAACATTGAACATGGAAATTAATAGATGGGCTGAATTGACGAATCGACAGAGACCATGACTCCCAGAATTTAATTGAAGAAAGCCAAAATTGGTTGCTTTGAGAATTTATACTAGATTTTATTACTTTACCCAAATACCTACATAATGGCAAGAAATTTTAAATAAACGTAGGTATTAAATAATTTCAATTCATATACCAACTATTATAATAATGATGTATGCACAGGATTAAGACAACATTGACGTCAATTATTATTTGTCGACCACTCAAAGTTAATTTAAAACCCAAACTATTGATAAACCAACGTATTCACTTACATCTAAATCGAAATCAGCATACAATTTGATGTCCGTCAATTCCGCGTGATTGAATAGCCACCGAGCATTCAAGTCTCACATACGTTGATCAAATTGTTACGCTCTAGTGGGCACAGTCCTTCACACAGGAGTGAATTGCTTTTTATAAAGACTAGTTTGTTTTCGCATCCAGTTGTTACATTATATGTGGGATAGGGATGTGCCCTGTATCAGGTTTATTGCCGAGATTGTTTTTGCAAGATTTTTCTAGAAATTAAAACTGTTTGTTGAAATCGCATCGCCTTAGTCAGCTCTTGAAAAGCTAGCCATTTACACTACTCCTATTTAAATAGTACTAAAATAGTAGTACTGTGGTGATCATTTAGTTCCCTTCATAATGGTTGAGCTGAATGGTGCTGATGCACGCGTCATGTTCATGATCGGGCGCCGTCAGTGGAGACTAGTCATTCCTTAGTTGCCACTGGCTCATTTTATTTTATACTGAAAATTGTTTTTTCATTCTTTACATTGTTCTCACATAAAGAAGCAACAAAGTTCATGTAACCAGGGATTTTTGTAAACATAAAATGGTTTAAAAGAGTGCCCGTGGAGTTTCTTGTACGTTCTTCTCCATACAGATCTACGCTTTGGATCGTGCAAATAGCTTCATGTTTTTGACGGACTGACTTTGACAATTAAAAAGTACCTGATAATGGTTTATTTGAAATAAATGCTTAGACTATGACTACTCCTACTTAAATAGATGTTTGTTTCTAAGAGGTAATCACTGAAAGACTTGATCAGATTTCAAACGGTCCTAATTTGATAGAAAGCTACACACTACACCATTATTTCGCTACTTTAGATCCGGAAAAATGCTCGATACGTGTGCGATAGGGCAACGGGGGGCTACTCTCTAAACCCGAAGCCCGTAGTTTCGGGCGTATTCTACTTCGTATCACCTACGGACTTACGATTAGTTCCGAACCCGAACTACGAATGAATGACAACACGATTTCACAGTTACTGTCAAATCGTGTTGTCATTCATTCTTAGTGGTTAGATGATACGGAGTAGATAGAATACGCCCGCAACTAAGCACCAGACTACAGACTTCGGGCTTAAGGAGTAGCCCCCAAGCGCGAAGCATTTTGCGTTTGCACGAGCTAAAGTTTTTAAACAAATTACCTAATAGACAACATAATTAGACTTGGTATTTAATTCTTAGGTATATCTTGATATATTACGTAATCATTATTAATTACAAGTTGTCTAGTAGAAATGTTAAGTGCTAAATGTTTCACCACAAAAATAGATACGAGTGTTACTTACACATTTTAGGTACAAACTGCAACAGAATTTGGACACATAAAAATAGTTTATTCTTAGCAATGACACTGGTGCATTAGTTGTTTATTTCTTAGTAAACTTAGGTCATATCGGTCAATTCCTATTTTGTCCACTTTAACTGAACAAGAAATATAGATATTTACTGTTAAATTAAGGATTGGTTCTAGACGGCAATGAAATACAATTGTGTTTTAAAATGTTTCAAACAACAAGTGCAGTGTCAAGTTTCATTCGACGGTTTGAATTAAATATAAACTTGACGAAATATTCATCACGTCGTCACTAAAAAAACTCTTCTCGAATATTAAATTGGTTCTTATAAAATCGTTTGACCTGACTGACTATCAACTTATAGCCAAACTACGGAGTCAAGAAAGCCGTTTTTTATAATGTAAGCATCCGCTAAGAAAGGATTATTGAAAATATCAACTTTAAGGGAGCGAAATGGGAGTGACTTTGTATCGCAGTAACACCGAAATCTACGCGGACGAAGTCGCGGGCACCAACTAGTTACTTAACCTTTTGACCGCCACGAACGGCGAATCGCAATTGCACCGGTGTGCCCCCGACGCCAAACCACAAATTCGCCGTTTTTTTTTATCGGCTCTAGCCGACGGTGGCTTGTTGCACTTTGTCATTTAATTTTGTTGGCTATAGCCGACCGTGGTGGTGAAAAGGTTAAACAGGTTGTTTTTTTAAAGTGTTCGTGGATGGCCAAATCCGAAACTATGAGGAATAACGACAAACACTAAAAAGAGGTCTCGAGCTCAATTTTGATGATAACTAAAACTGCATTATTGGATTTTGTAAAAATCGATATTCTTGGCCGGGAATCGAACCGGTTGATTTTCGAAAATAAATAACACTCTGTATAGGTTTAAATCGAGACTAGTAGCAAATCTGTAAGTATTCAATCGAAATCCAAGGCTGGGGGCATTGAACAAATAAAGTTGGTCCTACTAAAAATCTCTCGCTCCTCTAATAAAGTAACGCTCCAAGAAATTATAGGTAAAATTATATCATCACAGCCAACACTAAATCTATTCCCCACAATATTTCCCACATTACAGGGCGTAATCCCAGTACATAACATCACTAATCATAGAGAATGTCACCGCGGAAGTGAGGTCTGGCTGTCGGTTGCGACCACATGCTCGTTGGCGCATGGTCTATGACACTATGGTTGACAACTGCAGATACGCTGCGCCTGCGCAGGGTTATTGGCATGAGCGTGTGAAACGACTGGCTATTGGCTAATAACTCGTCTGGGATCATATTGATGGATGTTTGTGAGAACTTCCTTTTGATTGATTTGTTCTAGGATTTTGATGAATTTAAGAATAGTGTCACTTTAAAGTATTTATTGATGGCCATTTTTTCATGTCTTTTTTTTGTTATTCTTACAAAATTAAGTTTTTATGTAAAATGGCAGTTTACGATGGAATTTCCGCTAGTCAAATGAGGCGTAACTTAAATGTTACAATCATGTATATAATATGTATGAGGTTTTTTATCAAAATTTTGGAACTGAAACACAATTCTTCAACAAATAGGTACGTCTTGTTCTGAATCGCTCTTACAAAATCGGAGGAACGAATCGTTTAGAAACAAGACTCTGATACTAAATCTAAAATCTGTAATTTCAACGATACAGGACCTACCTCAAATTGGACATTATTGGACAACAAATACCTACTTCCACAGACGAAACCCTCGATAAGAAACAGTAATAAACAACACAAGGCCACAAAACCCCTATCAACAATTTCCCATCATCTCCCCACCATAATCAAAGCTATCAACAGTTAAAAACCCATAAAAACGCGTCAGTAATTAAAGTATCTCATGGTAGTGACATTAATACAGATCTGTGACCATAACCTACACCCACGTCACGCGGGTTAATGTCGTGGACATGGTTGTCGGCGTATATCATGGTGTTAGGGTTTGCATATACTGTTGATTGGGTGACTTCAGAGACATCAGTGGTGAAGACGCTTTTTTTTTAACGATGGGAAATCATCAAATGACTTCTTCCGCTCTAGGTGGAGCGGAAGGGCGTGTCAGACTCTTACTGACTAAAACCCATCCGTGTTCCTTCGAAAGCCCTTTGCGTTCCAGGGCCGCGGTGACTGTTTCGAACAAATTCCGCAACCCTGGAGAGGTGAAGATGCTGGAGATTTTAAATAGGGCCATTTTTCAAATACAGACGTAAAATATCTGATGGTTGTGGCTAATCAGATCTGTGACCATAACCTACACCCACGTCACGCGGGTCAATGTCGTAGACATGGTTGTCGGGCGTATATCACGGCGTTATGGTATTAGGGTTCGTCTATACTGTTGGCTTTTAAATGAAAAAGTGGCCCTTTAAAGATGCTGGACGATTTTTACTAGGGCCACTTTTCTAACATTTTGTTACCATAACCTAAACCTACGTCACGCGGGTCAATGTCGTAGACATGGTTGTCGTACATTCATAGACCAAGTACCAATGGACCAAATAGAAATAAACCAAGGCTTGATGCGAGTATATTCTGCCCCACTATAATCAATTAGCGGGGCAGAGTAAACACTAAAAATGTGGCACGTCTTCTTTGCCACACTAGTGGGGCAATGAAGACTAATTCTTTGTTAGGTACTGCTGTAGCTATCTAAAAACTCTCAATTACAAAATATTCACTCCAACAAAATAATCGTTATAGCCTTATAAATGGTAATTTTTACAGTGAACAACACTTTTCGTTTAGGTTCTTTTTCTGGGATTTAAAAAGCTCGTGGTTAAAGAAAAGGCAGAGATAGAGAGAACTTAGCTATGTTATATGTCTAGGAGTGGCATTCGAATAACTGCTAAATACATATAATCAGAAAGAGTTTATATTATATATAAACATCTTTAAAATTGGCTAAGTTTGACCAAACTTGATAAATGAAGTAAGTAGTAGATCGTTCTTCATTACACTTCATGAAACAGGTCTGAATGTTTACTTATAACAAGTTATTTGTGCTATAGAACCGGATTAAACCCAAAACAAGCATGCCACGGAAATACTATGAGCCAGAGGCGAAAAACCCTCCGCCTAACCTCAATTCATATTTTTAGGTAAAAATATCTAAAGGGTTGCAGTAATTTGACTGTACAAAGGCAGCATAATCATTTCATTGATGACCTGTATGAAAAATTCGATGAAATAATAAACTCTTAATTCATCTAAAACCGCCTAGAGAACCCCGCATTGTGCACAGCGCCTTACTATAATCGTAGAACCAACGACTCGCGACGCGCGTTCACATTGACTCTAATGGAATCTCAGCTACGCACTGCGTTTGTCGAGCTTTCGTAATGAGCCACTTTAGAGCTCCTCAACATAGGAAGCAGTTTACCATAAACGATGTTATTTTAAAGGAAGTTGAGTTCAGACCGTTTTATTTAGATATAATAGTAGTCTTTAACTTCTAGAGACGGCTTTAACGTCGGGCAGTTTAAATCTGTTGCTGGGCTTATTAGTTTGCATTTTTAACAACTGCTGTCCCTTCCCAGTGAAAAATCAAAATCAAAAGTCATTTATTCAAATTAGGCTGAGTGCCAGCACTTTTTGAACGTCTAAGTTCTACATAAAGACAGTCCCCCAGAACGCCCGCCCGTCACTTATTCCTGAGGTTATACCTGGGAAGAAGAAGTGGCGCAACAAACCCCCCAGCAACACATCTGTCTGTTAAGTTTGAAAAACTTGAATTTATACAGTAATATGCAAACAGAGTCTTTAGTTCTTGAGTTTAGACATTTACTTACAGGTTAAAAGGCTTTGTTTTTCGGAGGCTTCCGAACTTTTAACATTTAAACATGCTTGTGACGATCACTTTTCCATCTCAGACTCACTTGTCAATAGAGGCATATGTATGAAGAACAGGGTGTAAAGTCTCGCAATCTTCATTGGAAAGGGAGGATCCTCTGACCAGACAGGTGTTGCGTCTCGTGGGCAACTGGCCAATAGTTGTTGTCGGGCTGTTGTATGTTCAAATCGCGCGGATAACTTTGATTGCACGATGTAGGATTCGTGTGATGTCAGCTCTTTTTTACGCTTTCACGCTTAAACAGCTGAACTGATTTGGATGAAATTTAGTACAGAAATAGATATAGACCTTGGAGAAGGACATATCTAGGCTACCTTTTGTCGCGAGAAAAGGGCTTGAAGGGGTTGAAATAGGGAATGAAAGTTTGTATGGGAGTCCATCATTATTGAAGATAAAACCATGAACCTATTAAAGGAATTCATAAAAATAAATAAACAATAATATGTTCAAGTGTTTTTGGAAGAAAATTATTTACTTAAAAATAAAAATGGCTACCCAAAATAACTATTCCACGCGGACGAAATCGCGGGCTAAAGCTAATCTACTATATTACTACAACTCACTACATAGTAATAAATACTACTAAGTCGTCTTCTACAACGTACTAGGAGCAATCTATGTCAATGCCTAGTTTATTAATACGTGAGTCCTAGGCAATGAAGACCAGTCATTCTGCGCGCAATATTAGTATTTCATCATACTGTGTGTGGTCCGCTGTGTGTGGTATTTTAGTAACTATCGAAACTGATAGGATAAAGAGGTAACATTGTTTGTTTGTTTGTAATAATTCTGTGAAAGTACTGACTGATCCGATTATCCAAATTCTTTGAATAGAAAGCTGCACTATCGCTAAGTACCGACTACCTTACGAGATGTACACGGAAGCAAAGCCGCGGGGGTAAAACCAGGTTTAATTTGGAAAGGTAGAATTTGGCTTGCTTGTACGTACCATAAGCAAGCCAAATTCTACCTTTCCAACTGCGACTGTGTAGTTTACCATCAGAAAGAAAGAAAAAAAGTTTATTTGCGACAAGCACGACGCATACCAAAAAAATAAAATAAACGAAATCACAAAAGTTATGCAAGTTGGGAAGATATGCTTCACATTCGCGCAAAACGGCCATCGCTCAGCATAATGCTGGGACTCGTGTGCGAGATAGAGCTACAGCGCTGGTTATCAGCGACAACCGGCGTTGACAGAATGACGTCGATCGGGGCAGCAATTAAAACGAAATAAATAAACGAAAAATAAATATAATATGGCTGAAAATATAATAACATCAGTGACAGAAATATTCTGATCAGTTTGGTACTTCCAGAAGTCTCTGGAAGAGTTAATGAGTCCATTACCAACAATTTTAACTATATTTATTAGTTCAGGTTGATTTTCGGCAGTTAACTGATCAAATGGTATGTAACATGAGCCGGCAGGACGCTCCCTTCCGCAATCGGATGTGTTCGTCACGGCTGATCGAACTGATCATTCTGAAACGTAGCCACTCCTGCGTGACAGACTGACTGACAATACGTGCGTTTTTTTGTTGTCATGCTCATCGATTGTAGGGTTAGCAGTACAATTGCGATGACTTCTATATAAATCACTTCGGGCGATGATGGTACGATCGAAATGAAAATCGCAGTTTTATCAAAGTTTCAAAGGCTTGTCCGAGAGCAAATTCATATGACAGAACATTTTATTTATATAAATTTTATGTACAGTAGTGGTCCCTTGTTGAACTTAACGCAACAAGGCATTTTCTACCAGTCAACCTTATGCCTTATGCCATTCATAGATTCAATTATTTAAATCAAAACTGGAGTTTTGAAATCTTTGCCTCCAAAACTAAGCTAAACCAGAGTAGCCTAAACCTTCCTAACTTCCTCCACTCCAATAGACCGGCCTCCATGACTAGTTACGATACATGCCAATAAATTTCGCGCTTAAACTGTCAATTTAAGACTTAAATGTTAGAGAAAGTCTCGTTTAAAATAGGTTAAGAAGACACATCAACACATTTATTGTAAAAACCATTTCAATTTCTGTTGAACTCTTCAATCAAATTAATGTCCTCAAAACCCCTCTTTAAAATCACGTCTGTCCTCACATTAATGCTCTGTAAAATTATAATTCCCCTAACCACCATGATGCCAGCTTCGTGTCACGGGTGGGTGGAATGAGACAATACGACGGGATGTGACAGGAGCCGTACCGGTTTGTCATCAACCCCATTGTCTGGCAACTAACGGATTAATTACAATTATACATTGTTTTACGTTTTTATAAAGTTAGTTTTTTAAGATTTCGTGACGGTTTCGAAGGAAACAGTTTTTTGTAAATCAAAGTTGGTTTTAAAAAAAACGATTCGTGTTTTGTGAGTGGCTGTCACACAAAATGTGATATGAACTAATGTCAGTTTCTTCATGACGAAATAGAATTAGAATAGAATAGAAGGTTAGGGTCTTATTGAAGGTTCTAAATACCTAATATAAAGCCCACGATCCAAAACTTTTCCCCAAGTTACTTGGTGTCGGCGCAACTGTTTTATTTTTCCATTCCATTCTGACAACCATCACGCTATCACTGTCTCCCATTCTTTCATATCATTCCTCACACAATTCATACACCATTTCTGTAGCCTTTTCCCTGACCACCCATCCACGTAATAAGAATTATTGTATTCTTAACTCTTTTAGTCAAATGCGTTTCATCCCATCCTCATCACTTAGGTACTAGTACAACAAGGCTTTCTCGCCTTGTTGTCCGCCTCTGAGTTGCGATTCCGCTGAAAACATCTCACCGTGTAAACTTAGGTGAAGTGAACATGAAGTGAGCTATCAATCCATACAAATAAGATGGAATGACAGCTATCTTCATGCTTACAAAATGTTAATAGAATAAACCGTCTGAACATTAATCAAACTATATAAAGTTCTTCCGTTACTGGTGACTGAGTGACTGACAGACAACACACAGCCGAAACTACTACAGCCGGTCGATTCTATAAACATGTCGAAGTGGAGGCTTGGGTCAAGTGATCACTAGGTAAGCTGTCAATCCATTTTATCAATAGGTCACGTGATCCCGAAGTGAGCTAGAGATACCATCTTGATTAAATGGATTGATAGCTCACCACGTGCAGTCGTGATCACTTCACCCAAGTCTTCACCAAGTCGACCGGCTGGTCGCAGAAAGCTGAAGTTTGGCATGTAGCTTCCGTAGCTGTCCGTAGGAGAGCACTAAGAGAGGATTTCCCGAAATTCCTACAGGAACGGGAGAAAACGGGATACACGCGTACGTTGTCACGGGCAAAAGCTAGTTATAAATAAATTACTTGCCCAAACCTGTACAAACGTTTCCATATCAACTTTTCAACCATAGCATAGTAAACACCGTAGAAAAAGCCACTTACGTGAAACATTAAGTTTTCTTACATCCGGTCCTATCTTGTTTTCACTCTTTTTACTTTGAATTTTATAAACCGACGTCTGTCAGGTCAATTAAGTGTACTCCAAGCACTAAGTACAAGTAATTACTGACGTGCCTCATCTAATCGACGCGATTTAATAACATCCTCCAACTTAACTATTAAATTATGTCGCACACCTAAATCAAAAGGGAAAATCTCAATAATTGAGATTTTTGAGTTATGCACACGATCGTTTTCTTTATCTCAATACCTATCGAACATTAAAAACGGTTTATAAATATCTCCACTACTCGACGCTAGATGGCTAAATTAACCAACGTGGTCTCAACTCAAAATAATAAAACAAATATACATACGTTATTAACAGAATACGGAATTAGGTAGTTATTTATGTACTTGCATCGAAATTTTGATATTAATATGGATCTTCCCTGGATTTCTAATAGACAATATTACAAAAAAAATAATAATAAAAACCTCATAGATAGATATGACAAATATAATGAACATACAATTTTTACTAGTATTTAATTCACAATACAAATTGTTATGGAATTAGCAAATTCGTCGCTTTTTTTATAAATACGAAAATAATTTTGCTCCTAGCCTAGATAATAACTTTTTTTATTTAATAAATCACGGGATTTATATGCTCTTTCGCTGTATGAAATTAGTGTAAGTACATAAAAAATAACTCTACCTTATTCCGACCTCTGGTTATTAACCAATAGTGAAATACCTACAAAATCTATTTTTCAGCCTCAAAACATCAAAGAAACAGTAATAAATTTTACGCCGTTTCTGAAAAAAAGTGTTTCTTAAGTTAAAACCCGTTTAGATCTAGGTGTGCGATGTTATAACTTGCTCTAACTTGTACTTGAGCGAGATAATGAGGTCTTGCGGCCTAGTCATTATATGATTATTGTGTCATACAATGTAGGTTTATACCTAGTAACACATAGAGATGGGAATTATGATAGTAAAAGTTAGGACTTGGCTTGGTGTTATTTTTTCTCGGAATTCTTAAAGAAAATGAGGTTGAATCATGTGAAGTAAATTTGGAAAACGGAAACCAGGAAAAAAGTATCTCAAATAAGTGTGTAAATTTAGCGAAGTGAAAATAGAAGAAGAAGTGAAGGAATGTCAGGTGAATGCAACAGATATTAAATGTATGAATGAAAAAAAAAAACATTTTTTATTTTTGTATTAACATAGCTTATAAGTGTGTATGATACTAGCATAATATGGTTTAAGGTCTGAATTAAAGTTTTTTTTTTAAATACATACCCTCGATTTTTTAATAAAGATTTTGTATTTTTTTTCTTTGGCCCGTAAATACGTCAAACGTTACAAAGTATTAACTGGTACCTTCTTAATTCCAAATTCTTATTTCAGAAACCGGACCATAGTCAGCAGACACTTTAGCAGGTCGTCCATGATTACAAGAAATGTAAAATGTCAAAACATTCAGCAGTTGACTGCGTCTACTTTGCGTCTTTAAATCGATAAATCCGCTCCATGTTTGAATTCGCGACAGCCAAACACAAACATTCTTCACAAATGTTTTCTGACCAACCCAAAAATGTCAATCACCCAGTCACATTGTCATACATTAAGAGGAAATCAAACCACCGTGACCCGATACATCCTCAATGGGTGTCAGTCCGTCGGTAGCGAATTCGATTCCTGTGCGACGCTCGAATAGCCTCAGACAATAGGCTATAGCTACAATGACAGTCTACACAATGGATGATGGCCGATGGGGCAATGGCTGTTAATGGCGTGATTCCATGTATTGTCTTGTTTTATGGGGTTCGGTTCTGATGGTAAATTAAAGGGTTTTCATTGGTCATTGAGTGGACTTTTAAGTTGATTGGTGTTTTGGGTAAGACAAGAAAAGGCTGACGTTCTGAAAAATTAATTTGATAAAGTGAGACAATGAAAGTGAAACTAATGTAAGCCAACTGGAAGTGATAGAAAGTGATTAATTGTAGAAAACTGAAAATTAAGGAAAATTAAATTATTAATTATTTCTTTAACGTTTTCGATTTCATCCGGAGACGCAAAAAACACAGGTATATAAAGATCTACCCACACAGAAGATAGACGAAAATAGCTTTAATTTTTTTTTCTACGACAATAGACTTCTAGCCTTCTAGCTATAAGAACCTTAAGAGATCAAGCAAAATACCAACACAAAAAAAAACATTAAACTAAAACAATTTTCGAAATCCTTCGGAAGTCTACAAGCGCACCAGCGAAATCCAATATCCTCCAACAAATGATCTCAATATCTAACGATACACTGATGTTCCAATAAAAAGGCAGTTGCGTGCGAATCCTTTCATTTTTACTATATCCGAGCCAGATTGCGATCCACCACATTACGTTACACAACGAGCGAGTAGATGCGCTAGCGCAAGTGCAATCTCCCGGCTAGGGTTGCTACAATCTGCCAAGGGTGCGGAATTGTTCGAAAAAAATACCGCGGACCTGGAGCGCAAAGGGCATTTGGGGAAACACGGGTGGGTTTTCACGGGTTGGCCGCTCTGGAAGAGTAATTTAAGCTCGCATTTGTACATGAACTCTTCTTCACTGTAAATATATAAGTTACTATGGTGTACAATAAAGAATTAAAGGATGATATCCCATCCAATCATGAAAAAGTTTTGCTACCACCAAGAATTGAAGAAGCCCCAAAACCTAATGCACAGCTAAGAACAAGATACCTTCTCAATTTTGGGACTGTAGAATGGAATTGAGAATCTCTTAATATATGTTATGATGATGGTAAATAAAGCAAGAGATTTAACGACACAGTAATTTAACTACATATTCACAAAATTAATCTCTTACAGGCCTATGAGAGATTTATTTGTAAGTATTTAGATCAGTCAATGGTCCTTTTTAGCTTGATATTAATGATTTTGACTGTCATGTTCTACCAGATGCCAAAGAGCTAACAAGACTGCCTATAAGCGTTACAAAAATCATTGAGCTTTTGTTCAAAGACACGACTAGTTTCAAAACGTATCTTCCTACATGATATACCACAAGCCAACAACCCTATCGGTAACGGAAATTACCTCACAAGTCACAATCTACCATATATAATCCATCTCACATGCATTCCTGAAGCAGGCAGCGACAAAGAAATCGTTTCTAAGTAACGCATAACGCGTTGCGCACGCGTCTTATAGTCAATTTGAGGTGACGATTACATTCGGTTATGATCGGGCATCATCGGAGATCATCGGGCAATAAAGGGCACGTGAGCGAGGCACGCAATTGTCAAGTATTTCGATCATGTGTAGGTAGTTTTGAATTATTGCAATGGCTGCGATTAAAATTGTGTGGGTTGAAATGACACTTATGACTTCACAGCAGATAAAATATGTAGTTGATTTGATTAATTGTGTTAATAATATTATAGATGCATAAGGTTAGGAGCATAAAGTTTCCATTCAGTTAGATAATAGCATGCATGCTGTATTCTGATTCGAAAACGTAGCAGTGTAATTTAGTTAGGTCGTGCATGTTGACCACTTTCCATGAAAAGTGATCAAACACTGAATTGATTCAGATAAAATTAGGCACAAATTAAAGAAGCAGAAGTGACTAGCGTTTAGAATATACCCCGCAATGCCGCATGAACAACAAAATCGTTGTGGTTTTATGTAAATTAACAGAAATATGACAATGATTGTTGAAGCTGTCGGAAAAGATCATGTCTATTGGTAGACTTTATGTGCTCTGCTTTCCGTGCAAAGCCGTAACGGCTAAAACGACTTTTCATTCAGAAAAGTTTCAACACAAAGAGAAGATACAGCTTGTTTAACATGACTTCTTCAAGTGGTAAGGTGACGAAACTGATGGCCTGCCTAATGATGATGACTCAGCTTCCGACCACACACATTAGGCTTTACACAAGCTTTATCTTTCTCGTCATTACTGGGGTAGGCAGTGTGACGAGCGGCATTTGTTGGGCTGTGTTTATATGCACAGTACTGAAACACTGAGCAACTTTATATGATTTGATTTAGTGATAATTAAGATCTTTAATGAGGCTATTAAACTTTATCTAAGGTCCAAATTACCCAATTGATCTAAAATAATAATTCATCTGAAATAGTAATACCAATTCTGTAATACCAAAAAGATTTAAAGAGGTTGCCATTATTTTAAGCAATTTAACTCTCTTCATTGTATGAGTTATCAATAAAGAATAGGTAAGTATTCTACAAATCTATCAATACGATGGATACGCATATCCTAGCCGTCAATATCAATGTACAAACTGCGAGGATAAAGAATACTTGTTCGAATGGTCACTTTATCAAAAGCTATCCACAATCAAACAATCAAGACCCGTTTACAGAAATACTGCTATCTTACAGAAAACTTTCGTTACTAATGATTCTAGTCCGAATAAACGTCAAACAATGTCGATAAAAAATACAGTTGTAATAAATTATAGTTTTATTTAAAGACATTTCACAAAAACATACACGGTCGAATTCATTTTTGCAACAATTTTTCCCTTGCGCTGTGAACACAGCACTGCAAGTAATCAGTGCACCGATAAACGTGTGGTTAAGTGCAATAATTGTGTATGACGGCGTCAGAGTTCAAGGTTTTCACTTGTCATAGAAATGTGCATTGTTCGTGTAAGTATGCAGTCATTCCTTTAGGAAACACATTTTTATGCGCAGTGGGAATGATTAGCGATGGGATCGATGTACGGAAATATTCAGAGGGTTGGCATGACGGATTCTTTTGTAGACTGATGTCAATGATTCTTATGATCGACTAGCTTGTTCTCGTGACCTATCCCACTACCACGTGTATTCTTCCGGGGTAAAATAGCCTATGATACACAGCATTAATGTTGCTTTTCTCACTGAGAGAACGTTCGAATTAAATCATATCAGTACTTGTGGCAATTTCATTAAGATTTATTTCTAAGACAGTAAAATTTGGTCTCAGTATTATTAACTTTGAAAGAAACAGTTTGCAGTTTTAGCTGTAAGCTTTTATATAGTCTATTGTTGATTTATTCCAGTGCAGTGGTTATAGACTTTCAAATATTATGTCACAGTTTTCAAATTCACATTGTTTCCTTGCGACAAGTATCTCGACTTTATCTATCAGTAGATGTTGATGCTTATGTTGATGCGAAGAAAATATGACACGCACGTTGGAGATCATTCAAACAACATTAAACCCGACAAAATTCGAGACACATGACTATATATAGAACTCTGGACCATCATGCATATTAGTTTAAAGTATCACCATCAGCTACAACAACAGGAAAACCAGCACTATAAGGTTCTCAAGGGAATTTTCCTCATAATCATTATCAACAACAGGTTTCCACAACAGGATACTAACGGGAACTAATATCCTATGCGCAAGAGATAATGCGATATTTAATTGAACTTATAATAGCCGTGAATTGTATACAGGGTGCATTTTTGAAGAGCAACGAAAAATACTCACAATATCCCGATGGCGGGCCCGATTTTAATGATAGGTAAAATAGCATGATTGGATTTGTGTTTAAATAATAATCAGATAAACTTAAGATTACGTTATAAAATTAAAAATATTATGTCAGGCCGAATTGG
The DNA here is from genome assembly GCA_905163435.1 of Mamestra brassicae. NCBI lineage: Eukaryota > Metazoa > Arthropoda > Insecta > Lepidoptera > Noctuidae > Mamestra > Mamestra brassicae. The sequence continues at coordinate 10,552,017 of LR990989.1, read as the reverse complement.
GTCCGTATTAGCGATACTATCCGATCGATTCGATCAATTTCTGGCGACAAATATTGACTTTGAAGAAATCCAATCATGGAGTTTTATTTTTCATCAAAAGCTCAAGACTTCTTCAATTATTTCGCTGTGCCTTTTAGTTTCTGATTTGGCCACCCAATGTACTTGAAATATTCGTTCCGTATATGTATGCATAAAAGGTACTTTCATTCCTTTAATTGTATATTTATAAACGTAAAAAATATTGATTTATTGAGTAGGTAAACATCTCAAAATATGCAGATAGACAATGCTATACAATTAGGTAGTATTGAGATTTACGTTCGCAAATTGGTCAATCAAAGCCATTGTCTTGGGTTAAACTAAAGACATGACAATCGAAAAACATTTTCCCTTCAGGCAGAAATAATCAAAAATATTCCGATTATGGACCATTACACACTATACAGACTTCCATACCAACTTCCAAAGTTGTAGAGAATTTTGTCTGCAGAAAAATGTCGGTGTGGTGTAGTGTCGCCATGGAGCACAAAAACTCTGTTATCTTCGCCGACAAGACTGTATCGTGTGGATTATATTAAGAATAAGACAATTCAGATTCAAATTAAGTACGAAACTCTAGGTCCGCACCGAAGGGTGAAAATATGCAATAAACATAATGAATGTCGTAATTAAAACGACAATAACAAAGTGGCTTTCTATGAACCCCAAGTCCCCATAGCAACAGCGGATCGTGTCCACGTGGATGTGTGTCTGTAAGTCAATAAAAGTTTACGACTGTTTTATGCGCTTGCACATTCGATGCGCTGCCGCGTTTGCCCTGAATGACAGTGCTGCTATGTTTGTGTCGCCTTGACCTATTTCTGATCGTCGTTGAATAACAGTTTCGATTTATCCTCAAACAACAATGAAGAAGAATCGATCAGTTAAGAATGCAAACAGTTCAGATTTATCTTCAACGGACTATGAAACAGAAATGGTCAATAATGAATCTCCTGCTGTAAATGGCAATCATTTATTACACTGAAATAACACAAAAGGAATGAGACCTACTCCGCGGGTGGAACGAGCCTACTTATGATGAGGATGGCGATAAAACAATAATTACAAATTTAAGACTCCTTGATAAGGCTTGATAAGCTATCGTATTCTTAAATCTACAATTTTCACTTTAAGTAGAAAAAAGAAACACATTTTTACTCGCAGTTATAAGTAAGAAATAAAATAGTTATCAGTCAGTTAAAGACTTTTTCCCAAAAAGTTCATCTATTAACGGCCGGTCTCAATAACGTACCTTTGACCAACTGTCGAATTAGCTATCGACAGTAGCTGAAACGGCATGATTGCCTTTGAAACGCGGCGTTTCAGCTACTGTTGGTAACTAATTTGACAGTTGGTTAAAGGTAGATATGATATTGAAACCAGCCGTTAGTCACCAACCTAGCCTTTCTCATTCTCCAGTCCTAAAAATTCATTTTTCTCAAAATCCAACCCAAATTCATACATTAAATTCATATTCCCAAACAACATATTGAATCAAAGTATTCAAACAATCTCCCCTCGACGGTAACCCCACACCGAACTCACGCTAAAATCAATATAAGCGCACGCGCACCGTTGAAAGATCGATATTGTCTTTCGTTCGCCCCTTGCACATCTGTTAGGTCGATAATCCTGGTCCCCTCATTATTCTCCCTAACATATCCACCAAATTATATCCAATGCTTGTTCAGTTCGACTATTTCAAAATTTACATGTGCGAAAGCAGTAATGGATTGAAAAATGTTGGTCTTCACGACAGGGAAGTTTAGTTTCATGCCGTCTATTTTTATTATTAAAGTATAGGGCGAGGGTGGTGAGCTGAAGGGAGATTGTTTTGTCTTTCCACCCCTTAGTAGTTCACAGCTTGAATCGCAGGAGAATCTACTTTGTTGGTAGCGATTACTCAGTGTTGATAACTTGTCAGTAGTATTTTTGGGTAGATATCGATTTGGTAAATAGAATGGTATTATTCGTATTTATTTTAGCTTTAAGTTATTATCTAGCTTTTGATTCCGAGCCAAATGGTTGCAATGTTTATTTTTGGCAATATTTACTTGTATATTACCAAATTATTTTTCTGTTAAGAAAATAAATATATTCCGTAAGCATTTTAGAACTCCTTTACGTCCGTATAAATTGTTTGATTTTTACATGTTGAGGTTGAGAGTTTCCTATGAGATGGTCTAAGCATGGAACACTCGTAAAGATATGTCTATTACCATAATTCCCATATAAAACAACTTCAAAGCAGCTATGAACAAACAAAAGGACTTTTTTCTTTGATATCCTCTCCATAAGTACCTACAATGTTTATGTTTAACTTTCAATTTCGTCACGACTTCCTGTGCTTTAGGAGAAACATCATGTTTATCAATGTTTATCTCATAATGACTGAACGTGACAAACATATGAAGATACTATGTTTATTAAAGTTTGGTTCTTTGAATTGTAATATTTGTTTAAAGTACTGAAATAGCGGCTGCTTTGTTGTAAGCATCTGACTGCTTGAATACAATTTTTTATTATTATTTATTGATAGGCACACGTTTGACCACTATCTCACCTGATGGTAAGCGATGATGTGGTCGACGATGGAACACGCTTGCCTAGAAGTTACCTATTCACTCATGCCATGACTTAAAGACCCCCAAGTTCTAGCTACAAGGAAACACAGACTGACTACACAAATTAAATCTTGATTTGTATAGGTAGATGGCGAATGTAAGAGTGTTTATAATTGATCAATACTGGACTGAGTTCCCTCACAAAGATCTTGTCAATTAGAGCTTTATTTCGTAGCTAGTCAATACTTGTAAACTAATATTTTAAATGCGAAAGTTTGAATTGATTTTTGTTACTCAATCACGTCAGAACGGCTGAACGGATCTTGATGAAATTTGGCTCAGATGTAGATTATGGTCTGGAATAATACATAATATACTTTTTATTCCGAGAGTATGTTCCCTTCCGATAATTTTCGATATCCACGCGGGCGAAGCCGCGGGCGGCAGCTAGCTTAGTGTTGCCAGTGACGTGAAGCTAATATCTATTACCGCTGTATTTTTATAAGAACTGTAAGTCTGAGTAATCACTGCAGTGGTTATCGGGTTCGCTCCCAATGCCAGAAGCAATAAAATTTGACCAAAAAAGACAACCATACAACCTTGACTTACCCCTTGTTTCCTAACCCCGTAATCGAGAAAAAATCGGGTAGAACCGCAGACTAACGTTAAAAAATTTAATATAATAAACGGGGCAAGATAAGTTTCTGGAGCGTAACGCCTCAATAATAGGTAAGGGAACGTTCGCTCCTTCACTTACACTTTTAAATTGTTTTATTTCATATACAAACACTGGGTTATTTTCACTTGATTCTGATCTGCCTGATTGCGGCATTCTTTCTGAGATTGTGGTGTTAATTACTGTATTCTACAACCTTTAATAGTGGAGTAATTATGATTTTGTTACCTGATTATGGACCCTTTGGTTTTTAGCTTGTTTTGATTCTGGTGGGTTGAGTTACGATATTTGTTCAGTGTACTTTATTTGCTTTGGTAAATTTCTGTACAGCAAAGAAAATGAAAAGAGCGGTTTCTTAAAAGGTGAAAGGGTGATTATTTTTCTATGACCAGCCAAAAACATACAATGTTATTCGAACTAATACCTACTATAACGACGTAAAATTTTATTGGTTGTTTGTTTGAAGGAATCTCTGGAAGTACCGAAAATTAATTCACTGATGGGAAGGTACACTATGACTGAGTGCCGTAGGCTGCACTTTTTACCCCTGAGAATAGTTTCTGTGGGGCAAAGTCACGAGAAGAACCTATTCCTTTGTCCACCTATATCTAAGTCGAATTAATAAACGTAGATCCCTTTCTCCTAAATCACTTGAAAATCAAAATCTAGTAAAATTAGTTTATCACAATTCGAAAAGTATAGATAAAGATTTACCCCGTTTAGGTGTCCACTGTTCACGAACATAAAACCATTTTTTTTGCTAAATTTTCCTCCCGCATTGGACATCGAACACAAAACCTCGTAATAGGGTATTTGACTAAAAAAATCTAACAAATCCGTCAGATAGATTTCCACAAAATATTGGACACGTATTTTATTCTTTTGTCACGTAAACGAAGAATGAAGACGATACAGTGCGTTGAAAAGTTGTGTGACGTCACTTACCAGTACACTTTTTACTGGAAAGTGACGTTACAAGCCCTAACTCCTTATCTTTGATGCATTTTATCTTCGTATTTTATTAATGGTTTAATAAAATTAAAAATACGTGTTCAATTTTTTTCGATAATCATCTAACTGACGGACTAAATAGAATCCATATTTTTTTAACCCAGGCCACATCCCTATTATTTGTATAATACCAGAGTTACCAAGTCCAAAGTAATGAATACAGTAGAAACAGATTTATCACATTAAAATGAATGGAATATCAGTTTCCTAGCCAACCAAGGCAATTCGATCTATCTAGGTCTACGTTGGTACCTATCAGGTTGTTGGCAGCCTTCATTTGAGTAGCAAATCAGCTTGTTTAGATATTTCATGTGACTACGTAGTTTACATCTAATAACTTTAAACAAGCAATTCTAGTATATTATATATGTATACTAGCTGACCCACGTAACTTCGTTTGCGTCACATTTTTCATGAATGCTCGGCTCCTATTGGCCGTAGCGTGATGTTAAATAGCCTAAAGCCTCCATCAATAAAAAGGCTTCCCAACACTAAAATATTAATATTTCAACTTATTTAAAGTCAAGAATAACTGATCGAGTGGTAAATAATCAATTATTATCGACCGCCGAGAGCAGAAAATAATTAAAGTACTAATATCGCTATTAAAAAATAGGGGTTGGTGCTAGAAGGGTGAATGTAGGGTTGTATGTATTTTTGAATGCCACACTATTAATTTTTTTTTGTTTTTAATTGGCAACCCTTATCACTTAGGGGTATGAAAAATAGATAGTAGCCGATTGTCAGACCTACTGAAAATGCTTATAAAATTTCATAAAAAATGGTCAAGCAGTTTCGGAGGAGTATGGTAACTAACATTGTGACACGAGAATTTTATATATAAGAAGATATTAATAAATCTGAATCTCGGAAACGGCTCCAATGATTTTCATGGAATTTAGTATGCAGGGGTTTCGGGGGCGATAAATCGATCTAATTAGGTTTCATTTTTAGAAAACGTTTACCAAAAAAAGGTACTACTTCTTAATGAGTCAACTTATAAGCAGATTCAAAGTAGGTTTCAAAAGGGTATAAGTACTAGAATTGATAAAATTAACACTTCCTTAAAGTACGGTCTACTTCTATCTTTCGATTTTGATGAAGAATCGAAGAAATATTAATATTAGAGTTGTTTGAAAAAACGGAACCAAAACGCGCGTGTCTGTCTGTCCGTCTGTCACAGCCAATTTGTTCCGAATCTACTAGACCGATTTAGTTGAAATTTGGGACATAAATATGAAGTCCATGACCCAAACACGTAACGTAAATAATACAAAAGTATTTCAAGCTGTGGTGTGTGCCTGTGTGACGTATCCAATGAAAGGAATTATTGTAAGGGTCTCAAATATCTGCCAGGGTTGCGGAATTTGTTCGAGAGAGTCACCGCGGCCCTGGAACGCAAAGGGCTTTAGAAGGAAAACGGAAGGGTTTTAGTCAGTAAGAGTTTGACACGCCCTTCCGCTCCACCCAGAGCGGAAGAAGTCATTTGATGATTTACCATACTTTAAAAAAAAAAGTCTCAAATATTTTTATTTCATAATTTATTACGGTACATTCTAATTCACAGCCGAAACTACTGGGACTAGGAACATTAAATTTTGCAGAAGGCTTCCTTTTATGATAGAGGTGAGCACTAAAAGGGATTATTGGATATACAACCTTTAATGGGGTTAAAAGGGCGAAAATATTGTATACTAAAGCTGCGCGGACAGAGTGCTTGTTTATAAAATTAACAGTTTAGAATGTATTGAAGCAAAATTGTAATAAAACTATTCCGCCTCCCGCTTATCTCAAAAAAGACAGCCTAAATTTTTTATGAAAACAAAATCAAATCTGAATTACACCTGTTTTTATAAATACTTAATTAAAATCCACACACACACATATCCACTAGAAATAAAAATAAAAAGTCCTAACTAAATTAACCCTAAAATATGGCGTCAAAAAATTCATCCGCATCGCTGTCGACTGGAAGTGTACCCAAAAGACTGGCGGCATTGCCACGTTGAATGGCAATGCTTATTCTTTGACCAAGGTAAAAGCCAGCCCTTGGGTCACGCGAAGTGTCAACTAAGCGTCTTGAGAGATCTTTAAACAAGTTATGTGCCCTCGGACCCCAAGACAGTTTCAACCCCAAACGGCTCAAAAATAGAACTACCGGCAAGTTTATTATTGATTATTTTATTATTATTACAAATCTGAATTGATTACAACCATCGAGTGTTGCCTACACCGATGATGCATACCGATATTTCAACACTCAAACCATTATTTATTTACCATTGTTTCACTGCCAATGGTTCGTCATAAGTTTGTCAACCTTCTTGAGTGGTCTCCACCCTTTTCTACGAAGTGGCAAGAGCTACAGTGCCGATTGATATAAATATCGAACCTTACCGTGTTGAGAGCACTCATATATGTATACTGACAGATTATAGAGTTAGCCAGGAAATGACGTCAGACTTGGTCTGCATCAGGGTTTGTTTTGAAGGAACAGAAGTGTGTTCAGGGGCTTAGTGAGATTTTTTTAACTCGAGTACGTTACTGACTCGTACTTGACCGGTTTCTTTCATAATAAACTGATTTCGATGACACGATTTGAACCCTGACTAGCCAAGATTGAACATAGGTGTCAGGAATTCTTCAAAATAGTGTCATGGAGTCCACCAGTTTTTTTGGGAAAATACGAAATCCAAGAGAACAAATTCCCAGGGTTGCGGATTTGTTCAAAAGAGCCACCGCTGCCCTTGAACGCAGAAGGATCACGGAAAAAAAGAGAAATAGTCGCGAGAAAAGGCTTAGTTGACATTCTATAATATAATTATGTAAGCATTGCCTAACTCCATAAGCATAATAGATAGTGGCAGACAAACCGACAACTTGTAGATTGATAGTCAATATTATGCATTCTTTGTGGGCGGGTTAATGGAATGCTGTCTACGGCGTTTGCATCTCATTCGGCTAAACACAACCACCTCGGGAATATGAAAATGTTGGACATTCTAGTAGAAATTGATTGACTTGATTGTTGTTTCAATGATATTGTTAAAGCCTAGACATTTGCAGCCTTGTTTATGAAAAAATCTAAACGTTTTGGGAACACATTCATTGTGCGTACAGCTAAGGAGTGGAATTCTCTGCCAGAGTCTGTGTTTCCTGATAGCTACAACCTGGGAGTCTTCAAGTCAGAGTGAATAGGTTACTTCTAGGCAAGCGTGCTCCATCTTCGACCACATCATCGCTTACCATCAGGTGATATAGTGGTCCATAGTATTTTTTTATGTTAAGTTGAAATACCATACCAGGCGACATCAAAAAAACTGTTTGGCTTACTAACCAGGGTGACGAGGTTACCCAGTCAGTTAAGTTGCATTGGGTGAACTTATTTTTTGCATAAGATAGGCACGTATATGTACATATTATATTTAAAAAAGAAAATTTTATCGTCACAGAACTGACGTGCATATTTTATAATTTGTATGTCAGATCTGTGACGATAAAATTTTCTTTTGAAAAAATTGAAATTCTATAATGGTAGATTTTTCGAAAGTAATAGGACAATACTTTCAGAAACAACTCACACAACAACTAACAGTTTTAGCTCTTAGAAATATTAGTTTAAATTATGCAGGTGTTATTTCGACAGACACTGCACTTAGTAGCTGTGCTACGAATTCCACAGATATTTTGTATCGCGTAACTTATGCTAACGACTCCAAACTACCTACATATTGTCACGGGTTCCATACACATGCTAATTCTGTAATCTATGGAAAGAAGCCGTCGTAATTTTGTGAAAGGTGTGCCTATTCTTGCAGAAATGTATAGCTTTCCGGAATTCTTGTAAACGGAGTCTCCTATAGTATCCGTGGTTTACCCTGTTCCTAATTTTCTATAGGCAAAAGATACCGTTAAATTTTATTTTAAATGCTTTAATAATGCCCCTTAATAATATATGTACGACTGCCCCAGAAGGAGGGTTAAATAATAAGACTTTAGCTACCACCTTTTTTACGTTGTGGAACTCAAAATTTATGGTATTTAATTTTTATTTTTATTTTCAAGTATATGTTCGTCGTTTATTTTGGCACACTACAGTGAATTGCTAGATTAATTTCATTAGAATCGTTTTGGTCACCATGAGTGGCATAAGCTGTAGAGTTTTCGTTGTCTTTGCAGTCAGGTTTTGATATATTTTGCTGCAAATACTTCTATGTCCTTAAAACCTCACTCTTCTGCCATCAAAAGTTCAGACACCTTTGAGAGCAACCTACTATCAGCGACCATTCTTATCTCCGAGCGTTCACACGTTCCGCTAGCTCATAATAAATCAAAAGCTCAAAAGCTCTTTCATAACGTATTTCTACAACGCACATACCAAACACTTACAGGTACCTATTTGACTCCGGAAGAGGATGTCTTCATGTCACTAATGTAAACAAAAACCTTAGATGGCGTTGTTATCGGCGCTTGCGCCGGTAATCGGCCGTTCCCCTTAGTTTAGGGTCTCTTCAGACAGACGCGACGCGAAACGCGACAAAGTGGCATAACTAAACAGCGCACTTAATTAACTATTTCTATCATTGTAATTTTTGATTTGTTAGAGATCCAAAAAATGAATAAATTGGTAAGACAACCAAGTTTCTTGTCTACAAAATGTTTATGTACATCATACACTGGCAATATGTTTTGTCTCTGCTGTGGGGGGCTGTCTCCAATATCCAAGACTAGGCTTGTGACTTGCTTAGCTTGATGTAATTGTTGTATGAAACTTGAAATCACAAATATTTTGTTATAAAGAAACCTTATTTTACCGAATCTAACCCGACCACATTTTGGTGCCCCGTAGAACAATCTATAAAAAACTGGTTGTCGCACTGTCGCGTCGTGCCTGTCTATGAGAATCTTTACGGCAGATAAGAGATGAGCACGCGACTCATCTTGGACGCTTTTGTTATCGGTTTGTTTATATTATGTAAGTGCTAACACGCTGACAAACCCGCATGAGGTCATAAGAAATGGGGGAAGGTGTACTATCGTTCATTTGTATTGCCTCGTGTGCTAGGGGACTTATCAACAATAAGCGTGCTTGTTGAGATAACCCTTAGAAAGTTTTTTTGTTAGTTTTGCCCTTGACTTCCTTGGGTAGATCTCCAAGTTCCTAGCTGTCATTTGTTTCATATTTAATAGTCGGTAGCGTTTCCTTTTTAACTTTTCCGTCACTGGCTCCACTTTCAAACTTCCACTAATGTACTAGTTTCTCACTTTATCTACTCTTGTATCCACTCATCCAACCATACACCACCATCTCAACATTCTCATCTCCGCTACAAGATATTTTTTCATCCATGTTTTATATAGCCCTACATTCCGATTAGGGTTTCTGTTTTCTCGACCTTTTTTATTTCTCGAGGCACGAGAATTATCCACCAACATTTTGTCGCAACAAAAGCCCTAATTGCGATCCATACAGTACGACAGGTCTTATCACAGACTTGGTCATTGTTCCCTTTTACTTGAGAGGCATCCGTGGGTCACAAGTTATATAATTTACCTGTCGCCATTTCACCCAACCTCAGTTGATCCAGTGAGTTACGTCCCCAAACGTTTTGTGAGCCGAAACCATTATGGTAGGGTAAAGGCTAGGCAGTTTATGATCGAGCTGAAATACTTTTTGCCATAACTATCAAATCTATATAATATCTATATATACTATAGATACTCGTATAATAAAGCTGAAAAGTTTGTTTGTTTGAACGCTTCTTGTATATGATAGCCACATTCATGAGGAATGCTATAGGCTATTACGAGAACAGGAAATTCTTACGGGAACGGGAAAAAGAGGATATGCGCGTACGAAGTCGTAGGCAAAAGCTAGTACTTCATCTAATAAAGCTGAAGAGTTTGTTTGAACGCGCTAATCTTTGGAACTACCAGTCGGATTTGGAAAATTATTTTTGTAAATGATAGCCACATTCATGAGGAATGCTAAAAGCTATACGGGAACGAAAAAAAACGGGATATGCGCGTACAAAGTCGCGGGAAAAAGCTAGTCATAAGCTTCAAGATTATATCATACCATGTACTTAATCGATGGTTTCCCATACTTTTATAGCCCAAAAGGCGATAAACTCGTCCGCTATGAGAACTTGTTCGATCTAACGGTTGTTACAAACATTCCTTTTGGGTTTCTTTCTTTTTTAATTTCATAGTGAAAGCGACGTGTACGTATGTGCGTCTTGAATGACGATGACTTCAAGCCCGTTTATTTGAATATGTTTTAGTTGAGTTTATGATCACATTTCGCCTCTTTGCTTCAATAACGTGATAAGTCCAACGATATGTTTTTTTTTTGAAGTGAAAACTTCTTTAGCGGCATTGTGCACTTTTTGGCATGGGTAAAAATTGTTTAACTCGCGTCAGGACACGTGACCTGATCGAAAATTCGTAAGACGGAGGAAAAGTTCTGAAGTGTTAAATTTTTAATGTAAGTAATATAAATTGTCATGTTTGTGTACGTAGCGCAATAAATGAATATTGTATTTTGACCACATAAATGATAGTACTTTTATAGTGATAATTAAAACAATTCGTGCGAATTATTATTCCCTAACCATTCCAAAATATCAATAATGCACAACGTTATTGTTCAAGTTTTAACTTCTGCCGGGACTCACGGAGTGCAACTCGTTGTTTTTTTATTTAATAATTGAAACCGCCGTGACCGATTTAAGTTTTCCAAAAAGCGTCAAAAAAATATTAATTGTCGGACTAATCACGTTATTGAAGCAAAACCGCCGCGACCGATTATATTTTTTCAAATAACGTCCAAAAAAAGCAAATGTATTGTCGGATTTATCACGTTATTGAAGCAAAGAAGTGATTTACTGAATTTTGGAAGGATTTTCTTGTGTCACTACTTCTTCCTAGCCACTAGCACTTCCTAAATTTTTTGGAGGAAGCAAAACGTGCAAAATTTTGGGCAAAAAAATACAACGATACAACCATACAGAATGTACCTAATTAACGTGTTATCTTTACATTAAACAATGGAAATTAAAAACTCCCGTATGTATCTATAAAAGATATTATATATAAAAGAATCCCTATTTCCCTTGGTCACGGCATCACGCGTTAACGGCTGGACCAATTTCGCTAATTCTTTTTTTGTTGTGTTTGTTATTGTCAGGAGAAGGTTCTTATGAAAGAAAATAAAAAAAAATACCGGGCAAAGCCGGGGCGGGCCACTAGTATTTTAATAAATATAGGCCATTACATACGAAAATTTGGAATGTTAAATATCAGGGCCATGTGCATCAAAACTTACCTACACTAAATTATGCAGGAATTCGTTCAAAGGCTGAATGTGAATGTTACCTTAGCTTTGCGCTTCAGAAAGACGAGCGGCGTGAGATAATCTAAAGTGTACCAACAATGTGTTGATACTTTTAGAGCAAGATCCTAGAGCCCCCGGACATTACTTATTTTCTCAGTACCAAAATATTTAGGATAGAGTAGTGTTAGTACCTATGTACTTTAAAAATATGCATACCTACCACCTTGGGTTGACGGCCAATTTCAAGGAATCAGGTGATAAAAAAATATTACTTACTTTTTATGCAGTCTGAGTGATGATTTTAATTGATGTATTTCAGAATATTGTACAAAACGGTTAAAAAAATTAGGGCCCATGCTAGCAGGTATGAGTAATTTTGCCAGGGTTGCGGAATTTGTTTGAAAGAGTCACCGCGGCGCAAAGGGCTTTAGAAGGAACACGGATGGGTTTTAGTCAGTAAGAGTCCGACACGCCCTTTCGCCCCACCCAGAGTGGAAGACGTAATGTGAAATAATAAATAAATACAAATACACTACACACATACTTCTCTATCCCACACATTTTTTTACTGAGAAAAAAAGTTATACCTGGAGGCTCTGAGATTTTGCGACTATCTGTGGCCCATGGGCCAAGGCTGTCTACATTTTTGCGAAAATTCAACGAATGGGCTTCCCTCATACAAAGAGGGGAGGCTTCTATCCCAGCAGTCCAAACATTACCTTATAGTTTTTTTTATTATTGTACTTATTACTAATCCGTTTGTAAGTGTGTTTTAATAGAGCTTTCAAATTTTATCACTCGAAGCGCTAATCCAAGCAGAGGTAGAAAATGCCTGTGGTCAAAAATTTAAAGAAAATCGTGTTTAGCGTTGTGCTTAACACAAAGCACAACACAAAGGCGCTGATCAGTCTCTGCAGTGCGATTCTATAAACCCTTCACCGTGTAAGCTTAGATGAAGTTAACATGAATTTAGCTGTCAATCCATAAAACCAGATGGAATGACAGTCCAAACCATGCTCACTCCACCTAAGTTTACATGGTGAGGGGTTGACGGAACGGACCGGCTGGTTACGGCGGACCCTACAGCGCATGTCTGGTGCCCTTGGCCGATCGATGCTCTGCCCTCACCACTCTCTACTGTACATGACATACCTACAAGTTACCTAGGTACGCCTCATAAAGAATTATCCTATAAGTACCTATAGGTTTCAAGCATTTTCCGGATTTACTCCTGAAGTACAACATTCTGGCATGGTCCTATAATGTTTTTTACCTGTAAAGTCCTTCCACCCGAATAATTTCAAAAAGGCATGGAAAAAGTAAATATTTTGGCATCACCGGTCACCAAAATGTACCATGAAGCTCATCACAGATTGCTATGGTTTAAATAGTAGGAAAATGAATAAAAACTTACCGGATTAAACGTTGCCAACCGTTGAAACACTGGAACAATTAAAATCACTTAAACACTTTTATGCAACCATAAAAAGAGGAAACGCAGCTTGCAACTACGAGAGCTGTTCAATATGACATTAATACATCAAACACGAAAGAAACAAACAAAATAAATCCATAAACTACCAAAGTCGCCCTTGTTAAACTCTATCTCGCTCTAGCTAATATAATCTACATATGGTAGAAAGAGAAGAAAGAAATTTGACAGCAGATAGGGCTAAATTTCATTTTGTCGGGTAATGTTTTGACGCATGCGCGCGAAAACGTACGCGCCGTCGCGCAGGTCGATATTATCACGTTTGTATGAAACGCATGGTCACTCACAGATTTTTGCAGACGAACACAATACAAATCAGAATACAAGATTTACCTAGCTAATATTTTAGTGAAAGTTATCTTTGAGAGTTTAAGTTTAACAGCTTTTTAAAATTAAGTTTTGAGAGAGCAATCGTCAAGAATGGAAAGAATACAATTCGCGATCTTCTTCTATCTTCACAATGTGTGCAACCGTAAGTTTTTCAAAATTTTGTTTACTTAACAATCATGAATACAAGAATTTCCCTTAGTAGAAGTCTTTTAAGTCGAGTATTTTAAATATAAAATACAAAATTCAGTATTTTAACTATTTTTGTTTAAAATGCTAAATACTAATTATAAAATACTGTCAGGTGTTAGGTTAGGCTAGCCTTTTTGCTTACGAAAGCTATCGAGCGCTGTTTTCTGCAGAACGCACCCTTTAATAAAATAGCGAAATGTATTTATGTTCAAATGTATTTTGAAGTCATAAGTATTTGAAATACTAACTACAAAATACCTCAACGACTCAGCGTCATGTATTTCAAATACCAATTACAAATTACATTTTGAAGAAGTAATTGAAATACAAATACCAAATACGATTTGAATTTCAATTACGTATTTAATTACAAGCGATTCAAATACTGCCCAACCCTGCAAACATGTTTACTTATCAATCAAAGAAATCAGAAATAGTTAAAAACCTTATTTATAGGGTATTCCAGAAATGCGTGGTCATATTTTTAAGCGTGGTGTTCTGTATCTGCTGTACAGTAAAAAAAAACACTATCAAAATAAAAAAAATATTGACTCTTTTCAAAAAACCCAATTACAAGCAGTCTGATGCAGTTAGTGGTATCGGATCTGTAATTGAAATAAAATAAACGCTGCCAACTGCATCAGATTTCTTGAAAAGTGTTTTTTTTTTCAAGTTTTCACTGGTTTTTTGAAAAAAGGGAGTTTTTTTTTTACTGTATAGCAGATACAGAACACCAGCCTTTAATGTGACCACGTGATTCTGGAACACCCTGTATATTAAAACCCCACAATAATTAATAATAATAATAATTTAAATTCGGTCAATAAAACAAAAAACAGGCCGTTCACCGACCCTTTTGTTTTTTTTTTTCAGAATGTTTAGAATGTTTACCATTGACCAATTCATGTTTTTTTTTTCAATTTTCAGGACTGCACCGAACTCAGAACAAACTATTCAAGCGAATTAAGACAAAGTGGGGCGAGAGTCCCCCTGACACATCTCCTAAGTAAAGAAAAGATATGAAACTAGCTCAACCTATCAGTGAAATAGCTCAACTCTTAATGTAATTATCTATTAGGGACAAATATTGTAAGTACCTAAGAGCAGCTTTGTCTATGACAGCCTCTTTCATAAAAAACTGAACGCGATAACAATTTAATTTGAACGCACCCGTAACAAAATGTTGATCAATTTGATTATACTGTCTAACCACCATTTGCAATTTGCAATTTGAAGTTTTCTTAAAGTAGAAGTTGATCAAAGATAAAGCTGTCCTTGTATAACACTTGTCCATTTTGTATCTTTAGACTCTACCTCTAAGTTATGCCAAACAAAATATGTTAAAATAAATCCCGAAAAATGTAGACCACACTAAATCTGTATATTATGATTTATGATGTCATGGTGATTGTCATTTTACTCTGCGTTGTTAAAATCAATAAGGAGGTAATTTTAAATTAAATATTTCCAGAAAATCCGACACTAGTCTTGTCAATGAGTGTCGTGATACCACGTTACTGGGTTTAGGAAGTCTGATAGGCAGTCGATCTAATTAAAGTAATGGTACTCAGCTGCATTCAGCTAGACTGGCAGCCGACCCCACGACACTGTTGGGACAAGGCTAAGTATGCCTACCTAGCCTTGTCCCAACAGTGTCGTGAGGTCGGCTGCCAGTTTTCCATCTTTGGAGACAACGTAACACCTACGTCACGCGAAGGATTGAATCAAAATAAGACGAATTGTATGCCTAACTGTTCTAAGACCAAAGATGTCGGTCGCATCAAATGTTTGACATCTAAGTTATGTGTTCAGAACCTGCTATCTTTTGCCAGCGGTTTAACCCGTGTAAAAGCCAGAAATTACCCCAACACAACAGTCTCTGGAGTACAGACTGCCGGGATAAAAATAATTCTATGTCCTATTCCTGGTTTGTTATATGCCAAATTTGATTAAAATCCGGTCACGGATTAGGTCGTTTAAATATTAGCAAGATATCCGAAAGCAGTAGTTTACAGCAACTTATTTTTTTTTATTTGAGATGAGTTTGCTCTTGACTCTAGTCTGCCTAAATTATAAATCAGTGTTCAGGCTTACTTAAAGAACAGAATACTTCTGTTGGGTATCCAATCAAAAAGTTTTCATAACTACTGTATTAGTTTACGATAGGGCAAACATTATAATAAAATTATAAACGCAAAAGTTAATGACATTTTATCAGCATTTTGTTTGACAACCATTTGGTCGGTGTCCACTGTTTAAGTTTATTGTTTACTGACACTGATTATAACGCAGTTGCGTACAATCATTTGTATTTGTTATTAATTGATTATGTCGTATTGGTGGAACATTAATAACCCAATGAATTTGTTATATTATATCATTACATGGCTTCTCAAGCATTGTCATCAACGTATATTTTGCAATCAACGCGAAGTGGCAATTATGATTTGTATTAAATTGCGTGAAATTTGTATGCCAATGTACCTAAGTCTGTTTGGTATGATATACGAACGGTATCTGTGTTTAAAAATGTCATGAAACTGATCTGGATCATATAATACGAGTTTTCTGGATCCGAAAGTGTGGTTAACCGCAGTAGATTACTAGAGATGAAGAGAGACTTAGCATAAACGCGTGATTCATATATTTTTCATTCGCTCCTTGTTCTCGATGCACCGGGATTAGGTTTCTTTTAGAAGTAATTAAAACAATAATAAAATTGGAAGTGCCAAAATTGTAATTTCTTTGTTTTGTATTTTTTAAGCTTCTAAACCTGATTGGTAAAATAGATATAAGACATCTAAGCTGTGGATCTCTTGGGCCCCTGAGGTCCGACTCATGGTAGTACTGAAAACTGTGACTTCATTTTTTGTTTACGTGAACAAGAAAAAACACGTGTCCAATATTTTTTGTAAATCTATCTGAAATAGGGTACTTTATAAGTACCCTATTGACGCGGCCCGCTTCGGCCAGTACCTGCCAGGGTTTCGGAATTGTTCGAAAGAGTTACCGCGGCCTTGGAACGCAAAGGGCATTTGGAGGAACACGGGTGGGTTTTAGTCAGTAAGAGTCTGACACTCCCTTCCGCTCCACCCAGAGCGGAAGGAGTCATTTGTTGATTTCCCATCCATAATAAAAGATTGTAGCAACAAGATTACCCTCGAAAGATGATGAACCATAATACGGTAACAGTACAGTTACAGCCACAGGAATATTATTAATTTTACATGTATAAAGGAATATTGCTTAGTGGTTAAAAAATGACGTAGATTTTTTAAGGAAAAGAGAAGATTTACAGACAAAAATGTTAGAAGATGACATGTGCGCCGAATAATTTATTAATTGTCCTTTTTTCAAACCAGAATGATGATGAAGCTCCTTATTTAAGAATTCCGTCCTAAAACTGATATCCCTTTATATTCATAAATGAACTTAACTTAAAACCTAACATCACCTTTATGCAATATTAATAATTATGTACTGATACTGTAGGAACCGATATATAAATTAACACTTAAAAACAACAGACAGGAAGAAACCACAATAAACGTCCTCAAACCAGGAAAATACTCATCCATCACATTAATTAGGTACATTGATAGGCTATAATTAGTACTAAAGTCTAAACAGGAGCTGTGGCGTCACCCAGTTAGTCTAAATCACTGCGCGCGCGCCTGGCCATGCACTTGCAACGACCTTGTTGCGCATACACCGATAAGGCACGCTCGGCCTTCAGCTCCGCAAAGCTATTCGCAGATTTCCCTTGGCCTGTGCTGTGTTTGTGTTTGGTTGAAGGATTTCTGACTAAACGCTGATGTATGTGAATCTGAGATAAACTGCATACATACAGTTAAGCCCTAAATACACACATGCCTGTAACTTGCACAAAAGTGTAAGTACCTTGCTGGCTATTGTGCCATACCCAGCTGATTGGTGGATCTCACTATGGCGTGCAAGCTACAAGCATATTTTTATGAAAGATACAGGCAAGCGCAAAAAACCCTTTAGTAAAAAATTGCAGGCAATAGGTACATAGAACCACACTAAGCTTGTACTTCCCAAAAATAACTCTTGTATAACACAATCATGTAGGCAATCGTTCCATCAATAGTAGCCTTAAAGTGAGGAGTAACACAAAAAATAAGAGATCTGTGGTTGATGATGAAAATGGGACGGAAACCGAAACGTCATCGCAGGCAAGGCACCGCAAATGATGATTTAAAAGCTCTGTATAACAAATTGCGGCCTAATGAAAGCCATATTCGCGTTACTGTCAGTCAGTTTTTACCCCTTACTCGGGTGAGATGCCTCTCTGACTTCAAGTAACTTATGCCATTACAGCATAATAACAAAAATCAGCCATCATGTTCCATCTCCTAGGACACACACAAACCTCCCTTCTGTAATAAGGCGACAAGGTTAACACTGCGTTACCTGCCCTACAAGCACCACAGAAAACAAAACTATCAAATTACCAAAAGAAGCTGTAACCAACTTAATGACACGATCCTTTCCCTATCTATGACCACAAAATAAGCCACAGACATACAAAAACTTACCTTTTTACCTGACGAAAACGAAAGTGTCTGCGGGAGTTGGTCTAAAAACTTCACAAAGGAATTTAAATCCACTTAAAAGTCACTTAGTACGATTAGAGTCGTGTTCGACAACTGTTTTATCAGTAACGTACTGGTTTTGAGGTTAAAAACTTAAAATGTACAAATTGGTTTTGAAGAAGCAGCTAATGGGGAATGGTTTTGGTGACATAGAGTAGATTAAACCGAAATTGACCATGAACTGGGAAGAGTTTTAGTATAAAAACTTCTAATAGTATAATCTGTTAGCAAACCTTTAAATTCGACGGATGTCGAAGTAAATCCGTGATGATTAACTTTAAAAAATATAAGTTGGCTGTTGAAGTGGTGCAGTCACTTGAGCGAGGATCTTGAGGAAGTAGTTTTTTCATTCCTTGATTGATAATTCCATTCCTCGTGATGATATCATCAAGAATGACAAAGACAATGGCACATCAAACAAAGTTAGAAACAAGTTGAAACATGTCAACTGTGGAATCAACTGTTTACTCGCTTCAATACCAATTTACCGTCCTGAAGGGTTAGGTTAAGCCTCTGAAGTATTAATTAATGTCATCACGTAAATGCAACATTGTGCCAGGTTGCGACATGTTTATACCTGCAGCTATAATAGAAAAATAGTGGTAGATTAAGTATGATTATTACAATTTCAACGTAAGTTATATGCTTACGAAGGTGGATGGGAAGGACCTGTCGAAGTGCCGAATCTTAGGAAAGACCTTTGATCAGCACAAGACCGTCTTTGGACGGAAATTATAGATACGGGGGAAAAAGTGAAAGGAGTCCGTAACCCCGAAGGCTAATAAGATAATTAGGCAAAAAATAAAAGATGACAGAAGTGAAGCCTGTACCCTGTTTATAAAAAAAAATAACCTAAATCAAAATGATCAGTTTAAATACTGATTAGCGTATAATTTAAACTAATGATATATATCATTAGTCTAGAGACGTCGCAAACTCAGACAGACGTCGTCAACATCGGTGAAACAGAAAACATAAGAAGATACTTGGCGTAATATGAAGACCAAGTGCAGACACGCTAAGTTTCAACCTAACTCTAGCGCGACTTCCAAGTGGCGTCTTAGAAAAAGAGGCCCACGAAGAGAGAGGCGCTGAAGATGTATGTCATTCAAACTCACGAGCGTTTAAATATGACCTAAAATGTAAATACTGCAATTGCATGCAAATAGGTAGTCTTTCTTCTGATGTATTGATAAGATTAGTAATGCATCGATTTTTATCTGTTTATATTGCTTTTCTTTGGCATTCGAGTGTTCATTAAATTCAAGGTCTTCTGGCTTGCATTATCATAATTATTTGAATGCACCTGATATGCACTTCATTTAAATTGTGACACAACTTTAATTTTTGTATTTCTAGGTCAGGGATTTTTTCTTTGTTTGATTAGAACAAGTGCAATAGCAGAGTTTATTTGGTTGGAAATTAATTCGGTATTATGCTGAAAGAATTCTCTACTAGTAGAAGATTAGCATTAGATACTGCAATACATCCAAACTAAAGTAGCTCATGCCATCAGTCATCATCATCTGCCTTACTTCTCTCGCTTTGTTAGGGTTAGCTTCCAGTCTTACCCATTGCAGCTGAATTTTCAAATTCTTCAACTCAGTTACTAAGTAAAACAAAACTCATAAATAAGATTGGTTACCAGACTTCCGCGATTCTGACTACCCAAAATGACTGCGACAGATCTTCGAATGACAACCGGGAACAACGACTACCGGTACATCAGTACTATGAATTTTATTTTCGCCCGTCTCAATTCAAGTCGCTAAAGCAGTTTCGCTGTGCTTATACCAACAAATTATCCATCTCAAATACCATCGAAAGCATCACAGGCCCAATTCAACCCATCAAAACATCACCCTACAAAGGATACGAACAATAAAAATCACTACAACAAACTATTCTACTAATGAAAAAGTTGGACAAGTAGCGTTCAAACAGGTCCAATGAACTCGCATCAAGTACCAAGAGTATCATCACCTACACATCTGTCTCAAAACTTGTTTGTTTTGCTGCGCGTACGCACCTCGCTCTAGGAGGACGATGAACTGACACTTGGGTTTCCGGGAATGATCTTTAAATTAGGATTTTTAATTGTTTTAGGGCTAGAGGATGTGTGGTTGGATTGTGAAGAGGAATGAGAGAGTCAGTGCGTTATTTCGTGGTGGATTAATGTAGTGGTGATTTTCGAGCTTAGGTGTTCGTAGTCCAGCTCAAAATATATCGTAGTAAAGTCCAAGTTAAGATTAAAGTATGCTAAGAACACTAAACAGGATTATTTTCCAATGGTCAGTAATTTTTTTTCAGGTAGGTTTAAATATCAATCAAAGACACGATTTATGCAAAATAGTAGCCAGATATTGTCATTGCAGCTGAGGCGGAATAGATACCCAAACCGAAGACAAGGCCGTTATAGAGCCGAGAGATAAACGAATTATTTCAACAATTCGAAAAATGAATCAAAATATTTGTGAGAAATGGATTTAAACTATGCAAAGCTGTTCTCCTTTTCGGACCAGTAGCGTATATAATTCACTAATATGAAGTTACAACAAGATAAAACCAGTACGTGCATGACTTTTCTCTAAGACAAGCCACAAGAAAACCGCTAAGGGGAAATTATACTAAATGCTTGCTAGCTAACTGCTGAGTGTACCAGCTGGTCCGCAAGCCAATATTCTAGGAACCAGAGGTCCCGTTGCCGATGAAGCGGTACCGACTTGTTGGGTTACCGTTCGAAGCCAGCTCAATGTATCTAAGTACTTGTACTATATTGGCCTCATTTGTAACACTGCAAGGAAAAAGTGTGGGCTCACGGCCGGTCTCAATAACGTATCTACCTTTAATCAACTGTCAAATACGAGTAAGCTACCTACAGTAGCTGAAACGTCATGTTCGAAAGGCAAACATGACTTTTCAGCGACTGTTGGTAGCTAATTTGGCAGTTGGTTAAAGGTATATACGTTATTGAAACCGGCCGTTAAACAGAGAAGGGATCAGGATTCAACACCAAACTGAAACTTAAAACTACAGTAAAGTTCAGTAAAACTACAGTAAAGTTCAGTAAAACTACAGTAAAGTTCAGTAAAACTACGGTAAAGTTCAGTAAAACTACAGTAAAGTTCAGTAAAACTACAGTAAAGTTCAGTAAAAGTTCAGTAAAACTACAGTAAAGTTCAGTAAAAGTTCAGTAAAACTACAGTAAAGTTCAGTAAAACTACAGTAAAGTTCAGTAAAACTACAGTAAAGTTCAGTAAAACTACAGTAAAGTTCAGTAAAACTACAGTAAAGTTCAGTAAAACTACAGTAAAGAGATCTAAGTATTGCATAGTCATAGCCCCCGAAAAGCGCTAGCACCAAATGACGTCGCGCCAAGGGGGCAACATATCCTGAGGTGCTGGAGGAGTGGAGAGGTATACCACGGCTATCAGAAAAATCCCGGAAGAATGGTCAAGATCCCCACCAGCATCTTACTGGATTATACATCCTTCTCCCGAGCGCGTTTGCTAATTATTTTTCTTATTATTTATTATTAAACTCGGATATCCAAGAGATACAAAGCATAATAACATCATCATCTTCCTAGCCTTTTCCCAATTATATTGGGGTCGGCTTCCAGTCAAACCGGATTCAGCTGAATACCAGTATTTTACGTGGAGCGACTGCCTACCAGACCTCCACAACCCATTAACTGGGTAACACGGTACTCCTTTGCAAGACTGGTGTCAGATTATCTGGCTTCTGACTATCCGTAACGACAGCCAAAGATCTACAAATGACAGCTGGGACCAACGGCTTAACGTGCTTTGAGAGGCACGGATAATAACATTTCGAATAAATAAAGATAATTTCACTTACATGCAACATGCATTCTGATAAATGCAATTTGCGGAAAACAGTGCAATAAATATGAATA
The DNA here is from genome assembly GCA_905163435.1 of Mamestra brassicae. NCBI lineage: Eukaryota > Metazoa > Arthropoda > Insecta > Lepidoptera > Noctuidae > Mamestra > Mamestra brassicae. The sequence goes on along the minus strand of LR990989.1, from coordinate 10,529,845 downwards.
CACAGTTTTGGGGCAATCTAATCTAATCGGTGTTTGACCTACCACAAAGTTACAGGATATAATTATGTATTTTGAAGCAAAACATGTGACTGATTATATGTTATTGCATCAAACGCTTGTAATCATTGGAAGGGTGGACAGAAGTGCAACAGTAAATGGCCTCACCTTGAATCAGTTTTAGGTTTTTTCTCCAGTGAAATGGACGACTTTCACTAGAAAATAAATACGTAAAAAAACTTGAGAGAAAAGTTTAAGGATACACTTTTGTGAGTGACACTCCTATGGAAGTGGACGTGTTCTACAAAGTGCTAAGATACAGTTTAAAGGAAAATTAATATCAGAGGGGCCATTCTCGAGAATGATGAATGTTGCTGAAGATAGAATGATGCTCAAAGTTTCTTTTTTGTGTTTTCATTTTTCTGTTGACACTGTTTCATTAATGGCTCCAATATTTGTAAATATGTGAGTACCGTTTACCTAAATTTCTTTAGAAAATTAATAAGTTTACCTCTGCTGGTAATACTTTGTTCCTATAAGTAGCATACTCTGGGTGCATCGTCCTCACATAATATTAAATTAATTTTGCATACTAAATTTTGTTAATCATTATTTGAAAAGAGTAACTATGGAGTTTCTTGTCCGTTCTTCTCCATAAGAATCTACCTTTCCGAATGGACAGTAGAGTCACTTTATTAATGTAATATTATTATTTTACTGAACTGTAATTTATGACGACGTTCAAAAAAGCCTGTATTTCAGTAACGCGCAATTATTAAAGTTTTAAAAAATAATTGACAGACATGAAATAAAACCTGAGCTGATAACAACAACTTTATATTTTCAGGATTTGATAACAAATAATAATAAAGGATACTAAGCTTATTATCTAGAAATGATAAAATTATTGATAACATCCGACGGCCTAGAAAAAAACAGTAATTACATTGCAATATGCAAAAATAGCCAAATTTATCTACATCTGCAATATTGGCCTTATCTTAAAGAGTTGGCTGCAGCTAATATGTTCAATGATTAAAGGAAAATATTAAGTACAGAAGAAGATTATGAAACTTCCAAAAGGCTATGTTCTAATCCCCTTATTCATAAAAACTTATAAAACATTACGTAGTTAAAATACTGTATAAGAGATTCCAAATTCAAATGCTCCATAGAAAATTATGAATAAAGAATCTGATTATCATTTTAGCTATGGAATGATTATGACGTTTTTATGAATAAGGCTGTAATACAAATCGTAAAATCAAACCTCGCTGCATAGTAGCAAATTAATGTGACCGCGGGAGTGAGAGGTGGGGTACTGCAGTGAAAAGCGAACTCCACAGACGTCATTGAGTTTGCATCGTCTTTTGCCTTTTCAACTCTAGGTACGTATTAAGACTTGGGATTCCGTTTTTCTTTTACTAACTACGTCTTAACCCCATTCTTTCCACAATCCGAAGAATTATTAAAATTGCTGCATTATTCGTCTGCTGAAACAAATAATTAACTTAGGTTCTCAAACATAAGTTATTTATTTGTTTCTATTTTTCACATAAATACTATAATGAATGTCGCTCAGTTGTCAAAATGGAAAGGTTACGCAATAACCCCGCTGGTTTTCGGGGCGAAATGTGACGACTCTTTTAGTATTTCCTGGGAAGTCCCGTGTTATGTTTGTGTTAAGTCAGAAACAAAAGAATTTCGGATTCGATACTTGAAATATTTTTGATATAAGTAAGAAGAATAATTATGTCCTTGCTTGAATACTGCTTGATGTCAGAGTAGGTAACCCAGTGGCCTAACTTTTCAGAAGAACATTGACCAACACCAGGCCTGCATTCCCCCAAGGGTACCTAAGCAAGAGATCTTAGTCGTGTATTACAAACAGGCTGAATTTTTCAAGTGGGTCTGTAAGGCCAAATCCGAAACTATGAGGAATAGTGAAAAATACTCAGAAGAGTCTCGAACCTGGTTTTTTTATCTGTCCATTGAAGATTTTTGAGTGAATATTTATTATTCCTAGCGAGTAATTGAACACCAGTCTTGTCAAAATATCGTGTTACCTAGTTTCTAGGTGGTGGTGGTGAAATAGGCAGTCTTTCTATGTAAAATTCTGGTATTCAGCTGCATCCGGCTAGAATGGAAGCCGACCCCAACATAGTTGGCAAAAGAAAGGCTGGGCTTGGTTGATACAGTGCCAGGGTTGCGGAATTGTTCGTAAGAGTTACCACGGCCCTGGAAACCAAGGGCATTTTGAGGGAACATGGATGGGTTATAGTCAGTAAGAGTCTGACATTGCTCCGCCTAGAGCAAAAGAAGTCAGGAATAAATAGAAATCATTTAATTGCCAATAATGTAGGTATACAGATATGATGATTATTTTTTACAATATAATTGAAGTTTTTATTAAATACATAATGTACAAGTATTTACTATACCTATATACACTTAAATAAAAAAAAATATAAAAAACTAACTAAAAATAGTCTAAAATATGGCGTCAAAAAATTCGCTGGCCACTGGTAAAGTAGCCAAAAGGCTCGCAGCATTGCCACGTTGTATGGCATTGCTTATCCTTTGTCCAAGGTAAAACCTCCTTGGGTCACGCGAAGTGTCAACTCATGGTTATTTTGATGATAATCCCGATACATTTTGCCTTACGGCATGCAATATTATTTAATATAAAACAGACAAACATAAAAAGAAAAAATTAATTAAGCAACATAATATCATTATTATAAATACTCATATTATTCAAGAATTAGGCAAAATGCCTATAATTTAAATTTAAAAATCAGTTACTGAATTCCCATCCTCAAAAAAACAAGGTTCGGTTGATAGCGATATCCTCCAGGGTTGCGGAATTTGTTCGAAAGAGTCACCGCGGCCCTGGAACGCAAAGGTCTTTAGAAGGAACACGGATGGGTTTTAGTCAGTAAGAGTCTGACACGCCCTTCCGCTCCACCCAGAGCGGAAGAAGTCATTTGATGATTTCCCATCCTTAAAAACAAAAAACGAATTATCCTGGTTTCAACCCAATTCATCGCAATTGCGCAATAGATGAGTGGTCAAAAATTATTTGGATTACTTAAATATGCTGGCTACGAGCCAATCATCGGTTCTTATCATGATAAGGATAGGTATGTGACATCATCAATAATGTCGACTTCTGTACGAAAAATTTACATGAATCTGCGACGCACTCTTAATTAGATAAGTACTTACTTATCTTTTTGTCCTGAATTAACTATTCCTATTAATGTAGGTAGATTTTTAAATTGGCAAAGCTAAGGCCTCCTATGGTCTAAGTATGAACCAAGTCGGTTCACAAGAAATGTCTCCCATGGAACACCCTAAAACTATCAAAGAGGTATTCATGTTTTAGGTTATGGGTGAAAATTGGTTATGGCCTAAAAAATTCAACCCCCAACAGCTAGAAAATAATAAGTGCTGATTAATTTTATAAAATGTATAAAGAAATTATTGTGCAACATCACGTCAAAAAGGACGAAACGAAATTCTCTTTGTTCATTTTTCTTTTCAATCACTTCATAAATTCTTGATACGAATTGCATATAAAATTGCTCAACGCAATATCGCGTGACGTCATTATTGCATTGTTCTAGTAACTTCGATTTTATGACAATACTTAAACTGCACACAAATAACTGCATACAAAATGGTGGACTTGGTGCAAAAAACCTTGATAAGAAACTGATTTATCTTGTCACATAATAATTGTCAATTTTATAGAAAATTCGATTAATTTTCAGAGAGTCAAAAGTGTTGCTAGTAAATTAAAATTTAATGGATTTCAAATCATTGAGGCCAGAATAAGGTCAATCATGACGTCACTAACTTGGCACGAATATTTCAAGCTTTTCAGCTATTTCGTACTAAAAAACATCCTTAACTTGTCTTTATCATATAGTCATAAAGACATTCAAATTCATGGATAACACTCAAAACAAACCGAAATCAATACCAAAATGACGTAAACACTACGTCAATATTTTCGCGCCAAAAAACGTTTAACACTAACAAAACGCATTAAAAATGCATTTACCACTTACCTGATCAGTAAATCCAATCCTGAATTCCTCTTAAAGGATCTTCCTGAACTGGGTTTTAAATAAACTGAATAAGAAATTAAACTATTGATTTTACGAGTAGGATTACGTGCGTTCCTCAAAAAGGGTAGGAAATCAGTGCGCGAGCGCCATCAAGTGCGCGCTGCGTTCGCGCCAATACTGACGCGATGTGCCTACGACCAGCTGATTACAAACAAACACTGTCACTATCAAAATGCACCTTATGAAGTTAAATTTACAGTCCATTTTAGACTAACATGTTCATGTTGTTAGAATTTTCACTTCGTTTTCGTTGCATTAAAATTGAAATTTCAAATAACATCGCTCTTTGGACATGCTTGCATCGAGTAATGGAATTATTCAATGCATTACATAGTACGGTAACTAGGTGAGGATTAGATGGTCGACTTAGCTTCTATATTTTATTATTACTTTCCTATGTTAAGGCACGCGTGTCGGCTAACGAATTGAGTGGGATTGGATACATTCTTGGACTGCTTGCTATATTGATTTCTTATTGGAATCTAATAATATGTAAATGAAAACAAAGAGCGTCTCTTATCTAGCTGCTAGTTAAGCCTTGTTTTTCTAAGTTATCATCAGAGTCGGTAGATGGCAGAGTATTGAACACTGCACCGAAATTTGCATCATGAAAATCGTGAGATTTAACTTACATCCATTTACCTACCTCGCAAGCCAAGTGTCATCGGCGAGCGTTGGGTGGCTCGCTGTCCGATCACCACGAGGCCCGGGTCGATGTTGATGTGTGTTTCACTCGCGCCTCAAAGAGATGTCAGCATAGAGGACGGGGCCCACTAGGGCCAGAGCCTGCCAGGGTTGCGGAATTTGTTCGAAAGAGTCACCGCGGCCCTGGAACGCAAAGGGCTTTAGAAGGAACACGGATGGGTTTTAGTCAGTAAGAGTCTGACACGCCCTTCCGCTCCACCCAGAGCGGAAGAAGTTATTTGAAAATAAGTGTCATCATTTAACTGTACTAAGAACAATAAGATGTTATTCAGTTTATTCGTTCGCCACACTCTGCCCGAAGGCAAAATAGTAGGTAAGGAATTTCGAAACAGAAACATAATTAAAAGTGTTATTAGACCACGTTATCTATCACTATCACACAAAATCTGACTCCAATCTTGCCAAGAAGTAAGTACCGTGTTACCCAGTTAACGGGTTGTGAAAGTCTGGTAGGCAGCCGCTTCACGTAAAATACTGGTATTCAGCTGAATCCGGTTTGACTGGAAGCCGACCCCAATATAGTTAGGAAAAGACTAGGCAGATCACGAGGTTGGTATCAGGGTATACTGATACGATTATAAAAATTCTGTCACTGAAAGAAAGTTAACTAACCCTACCGCAGAGTATCACAGGCTACTTTTGACCTGCCAGGGTTGCGGAATTGTTCGAAAGAGTTACTGCGGCCCTGGAACGCAAAGGGCATTTGGAGAACACGGGTGAGTTTTAGTTAGTAAGAGTCTGACACTCCCTTCCGCTCCGCCCAGAGCAAAGAAGTCATTTAAGGCTTTCCTATCCGAAAAAAATGGCTACTTTTGATCCCAGAAAATGCAAGGTTCCTGTAGAATAGCCGCCGGAAAAAGTGATATAAACAGCTGTTGATGTCGTCTCAGTAAAAAACTGTGATGAACCCAGCATGAGAACACAATCCTGTCTAGATCCGATTCCGGGATAAAAAATCCGCTTGTCATTATCGGTCCTTTCGATTTCATTCCGACGCAGCTGAAGTGAGCAACACAAAGGAACTTTTATTACCTTTATTTGTAACTGTTACGTTACACTTTTAATCATTTAAGCTGCCCACTGCCCAATCTAACATTGATGCTATCAAATCTTTAGGTTTGGATAATAATACTAGCTTTTGCCCGCGACTTCGTATGCGCATATCCCGTTTTTCCCGTTCCCGTATAGCCATATAGCCTTCCTCATGAATGTGGCTATCATATATTGTACTTACAAAAAGAAGTTTCCAAATCCGACTGGTAGTTCCAGAGATTAGCGCGTTCAAACAAAAAAACTCTTCCGCTTTACTACATATTTTAAAGTAGATATATTAAAGTAGTACATTGGAGAGTAAATGATAGTTGAAGTTATTTTCCCATACCTATTATGTTTGTTACCGCAAAACTGGCCTTCCTTGAACTAGTTTTTCTACTAACTAGCATGTCGCACCCTTTAAGTAAAAAAGGTAAATAATAAGCTTATCCTAAAATAGAAAACAATTTTAGGGGTAGAATATTTGTTCCGGTAACAGGTTTTTATTTAGCGATGCATCTTGAAAACGAAATGTTCACAGAACACCCTACAACTATGAACTAAATTACAAATAACGCGAATATTCGGTGAACTATTCGGTATTCGGCTTATTCGATCAGTTTTCAAATATTTTGGAATCAGCCGAATACTGCATGGGTAAGCACTGAAACAAAACAGTATATCTCGTGTTATTTTATTTATTGAACTCACAAATTCTTGCTCCAATACCTATGGTTTTTTTTATTGTGATGAATTATTTCAAGAACGTTTCCCACACAGGCGATTTTTTATTAATTGTGCCATTCAATTTTTTAACCTGTCGCGAACAGCGATATATTTTTAATAAAAATACTAGGACTCAGTTCCTAGAACGAAAAATAATGTTACATATTATTAAACGCGCGTTGGCTACAATGATTGGTTGAATTATTTTTCAATGATCAACAACATTCTTTTATTTTTTTTGCTTATTCATTTGCAGGAACCGAGGATAAATATTGGTAAAACACAATGTAAAGCAATATTTAAAAAAAACATGCGTATCTTGACACAAGAAGTAACATGCCACAGCCGAGGATTCGGCAGCCGAATATTCGGTCAAGACTTTCCAAATATTCGTCATTCGGCCAAATTACTATTGGTTGATCTCTAGAACAGCTCATAACTATTACTAACCAAGTGTGGCAGCAATGCAACGACCTCAAGTATCAAGTGTCGGCTAGTTACAACGGCTATCTATTCACTAGCTCTGACCCGTGCCTGCGCTTGCATGAATGAGGGTCTGTTGTACCATGTGAACTTAGACCTAGATGAGCCAGTGGACAAAGGGGGTTTGTGCTTAGGAAATGGCTCTCTATGGCTAAATGGATTCCCGTTGGATAACTGTATTCTATTAAAGGATTTTGCTTGATACCAGTAGCTTATTTAGACTTTAGAATCCTGCTAGTAATTCATAATAACTTACTTCTGAAACCAAGAAAATTTTGCTATGTTATTTGGCTATGTCACCGGAAAATGGCAAACTCCGTAACATTATTAAATAACTTAAGAGGACTTTTTTAAGCATCAAAATTTGATAGTCTATAATATCTCCGTGTCGGTTCGAGAAATTGTGCACTGACATAAACTGGCGACCAATCAGTGCACAAGTCTACATTTATCCGTTTTCGTGTATTCCAAATATTTTGTTGATAATTTATCGAGAGTTTACAATCTCTCAAGTTATTTTATAATCTTACGGAGTTTGCCATTTTCCGGTGACTATAATGAGTTAATTTCCTAAAGAAAAACATGCGAGAACCTGATCACAGTGTTCTTGTTTTAAGCCTAAACTTTACTATCACGCTTTTATTGCTCAAAGGTCTAATGCGGGCTCAAATTCACCAACATTTTGCCAGGAATGTCTCATATACGTCTTTAAGTCATAACAAGTAGCTATCACCATCACCCAAAGGTCCAAAGGGCACTTAATTCACCAACATTTTATTTACTTTATTTTCATTAATCGTCTCAATTAATGCGTAAGTATCACCATCAAGGAGCCCACCATGACGATCCCGTCTATAGTAGGCGCCAGATAAATGTGGAATAAAGTATATTGACCTTTCCCTAATAACTGCTCATAGGTACCTGAACAATTAAATATGAATCGTTTTTCATTATTAGACAATGTTAAGGATCACGAGAGATGATGATTCGGGACAGTTTTGTGTCATTAATTCCGTTTTTCAAATTAACAATGTCAATAAATGTAGGTGGGTCAATGACCGATATTCCACGATTATCTGGCGCCTACTATAGACGGTATCAGTGCCACACGGTAACCAGACATAGGTACCTACCTTGCGCAGGAGTCGGCCAGGACGACACATTCCCAGATCATTGTTGTTACGCGCTTGCCGTGACGAGGGGACTTATCGCCTCCCTCTATATAAAAACGTTTTAAATGCTAATTTTCTTTGTTTTTCTATGTGCTAATGTGTTTTGTTTTGTTTGTTGCTAACCTGATTTCTTATGTAGTGTTCGGGAGTTTTTGTTAACGATTTTCTTGTTAATTTTACGTACTTGACTGATCGATTCTTTTCTACCTGAGGTTAAATGAATATGAAGCAGCATTGATTTTGGACGTACATGGTGAAAAAGATAAATATATTGATCAAGTTGATACGTTCAAAATAACATTTTTACACATCAATCTTTTTTAGGTCTGTTTAAACTGGATGGAGTTGGCATTTCCTAGCTGTACATGTAGATGTAACGCCGAAACAAACTCAGACTCAGAGTTCAGTCTTTTTTAAAGTCTGTTGTAAACATGTAATGGTCAAATCATACGAAACCACCTATGGTTCTTATATGACCTGCTACACAACTGCACTTTGGAGGACTTACTGAATGCCACCGATGCTGCAATTAAGAATGGAGTTAAGCATCGACCTTAAGCAAGAAGACCGACTTTAAACGAAAGTGAAACTCTCCTATTCTGTTTGCAATTAAGCTTTTTACTGGAAAAAGTATTTACGCAGAGCAGTGAGTACTTCGCTACATAACACGAATGCTATCAGACAATCTTGATAACGTTTAATGAGTTTTCTACTGTTGCGTGAGCCCGGGAGCTTTTGCTACTTTTATTTTGTTATGTTTTGCTTGTTTCAGTAGAATCGCTACATTGTTTGACAGATTACATTTCTATTCTATCAACACACACCTACCTACAGTAGATTGGAGGCTTTCGCGTTCTCTTATGTCAATTTGTATAGAAAAAAAAGGTTCTCCATTATTGTCACCAGATGGCGCTTATCCTGTTTCAATACGAATTGACGTTTACATAATTTTAAGGCAATCGGGACGAACTAACACTGAGGCCACTGATTAATTTCGCAGCGGGATCCAAAACTGTTGAATTATTGCTCCGGGACTCCTCGAGCTTCATTGTCTCGGCGCTTTTCTGGTGTTCGCCACTGTTGATTCTGGCCTTCAGGAGTTGAAGAGGTTATGAATATAAATAGAAATGAGTTATGAATAAATGTGGAGAGGAAGAGGGAGGCCAAAGAAATGATGGATGGATTATGTTAGGGAAACAAAAGGGAGTTAGTGATATCATGACGACAGGACATAATTGAAGAAAAAAACGGGTTGCGCCGACCCCAAGTAAAGTGGGATAAGGGCAGGAAGATGATGATGAGGAGTTGACGAGATTGTGAATAATGCGGCGGGCTTATCCAGTTCTTTATTTCTAAAAAGGGTCTTCAAAGGGCACTGGTAGTGTTAGTAACTTGAAATTATGAGTACCTATGGATTTGTTGACCAGACAGATATTTCAATGTTGCTATATAGGGAGTCTGTTGTGCCAGTTCTTCCCATCTAAAACACTAGGAAGTGGTGACTGTTGGGCGTCTTAGGGGACGGTCTTTATGTAAAATTGACATTCAAAAAGTGCTGGTTTTTAGCCAACTTTGAATAAATGACTTTTGGCGACGGTACGAAGTTTCACAAGTTGGCAATTAAATTTGAACCAGCACATCGGGAGAGAACGCGAAAATAAAATGTATTTTTTATTCTCCAAAAAGGACTAACATGTTTCTATAACAATAAAATGTAAGTACTGCAGTGATTCACAAATTCTTGCGAAGTACTTCATGAGAGAAATGCATGCGATAAGAGTTCGTTGACCCCTCAGGTCGGTTCAGTGGTCTCCATTATCGCCTCACAGCTTGTTCAAGGGTCGAATTCAATACAATTTATTGACATAATGTAAACCACAATACGATCTTTTTTTAGGAATGTTGTTCAATATAAGTAGGGCTGCCATCACCAAAATTGCCGACTCGGATAAAATCTTAAAAACCCCGGACATTTGGGTGAAATTGCATATTCACCCCGGAAATCCCCGAAAAAAAAACCGTTGTTTTAAATTAAAAAAACAACGGGTTGCAGTCCGGGAGTGTCGGCAGAAATGAAACATTGAACATTACAATGCATTTTTGATATTTTGGAATTGTTAGAAAATCATTTCGCACGAATTGCTTTAATTATCAGTATAAAAGTGCTATCATTTATGTGGTAAAATACAATATTCATTTATTGCGCTATCGTACACAAATATGACAACTTATATTATCTACTTACATCAAAAATTTAACACTTCAGAACTTTCCCTCTGTCTTACGAATTTTCGATCAGGTGTCCTGACGCGAGTTTAACTTTTTTACCCATCCCAAAAAGTTCACAACGCCGCTGAAGAAGTTTTCACTTCAAAAACAATCAAATAAATAATCTGTTACAGTTTATTTGCAATGTAAACTACAGCTTCGGCTATTTTGCAATCCCGGAGTTAGCTTACAAGCGGCTTACGATTACTAATGATTTTTTACTAAGTTTAGTATTCATTTGTTGCTATCTTTTTAATTTTCAATTAATCGAGTTTCCCTTGACACAAAAAGTGTCCAGGTTTTACCAGGACAACTTTTGTAAACCCCGCCCGGACGCTCCCCGGATGCCCTACAAACTAGGACAAATCCGGTGAAACCCGGACGGATGGCAACCCTAAATATAAGGAATGCACTCTTTCTTGTTCAGCTTGCGAAATAACTCTTTAAAACATTCCAGGAAATGTAAGATCAATTCTTTATTGTTTCAGGTTTGGGATCGAATTCGAGGTGTTCAGATACCTAAGGTCTTTCAATCCCTTCGCACGCCCCTCCGCTCCAACCATAGCGGAAGAAGTCATTTTATGATTTCCCATCCTTAAAAAAAAAAGTCCTTCAATCATGAAACTGAGTTTTCATTACAGTTCCGAACGTATGTATGAAAAAAACCGTTTTTCAAACTGTACCGTATATGTGACATATTAAATGAAAGGGCTTATTGTCTTTTTATCATAATGATACAATCAATAGTCCTTACTTTATTAAATACCTAGATGAAAATTTACAATTGCTGTGCCCGAACCACCTGTATAACATTATGGATTGCAATGAACATTTAAGCCACTAGTTATAAATTTTATAACATCAATTCATATTCATTACACACACAATCACTAACAGACAAACACGACAATCTAAAACATTTTTATTTTTAATTGCTTGTTTTCTTTTAGTTTTAAGAATAGTTATTTACAATGCTGTTAAAGTAAACAACCAAATTGAAAGAAATCAACACGTAGCATACTATTACAATATAGTACACTTATGTAGGGAGGCAACTGTTTCTCCTTAATACAGGTTGCTCAGCAATCTAGCAAGGAGAACAGTAGCTCACCCAATAATTTGTAACATCTATGCACATTTTTTGAAATATCGTGTTTACTACAAATACCATTTTTAGCAATAAAGATATTATTATTATATTATAAATAAAAAATAACTATTTCTATTTACAAAAAATAAATTTCAACTGAAATATTTTTAAAAGATTTACAACTTACGAAAAAAGGTTATTTAAGCCCAAGAATAAATCACCCTTCTTTAAGGAATCTAAAAAAAAAACGCTTATCACTCGAGTCAATTAAGACAACTGAAATTACTCAAACACTTAAATCATTTTTATTGGATCCACCCTAACGCCTATGAGGGCCTAATGAGACCACCATGACGGGACGTCAAAACTTTATGATTATGGGAATAATATGCTTAAAACGTGCCATGGACCATTACCATATCTTGTTATTTTAGATGGCTTCAATTCAATGAATTGTGCAGGTGTTTATTACTAGATTTTCTTCTCTCAAAATAAAATACTATCTATTATTATAGTATATTTTCCTGAAATAATCTATATGATCAGTCATTCAGATAAACAAAAATATTGGACACGTATTTATTCGTTTGTCACATAAGCGAAAAATTAAGACTATTGAAATTTCGCGTGACGTCAAACGCCGGTGCACTTTTATCACCAAGTGACGTCACCAGCCCTTCTGAACTTTGATGCGCCTTAGAGCGATTACGCATTGCATCCGATCCGAATTCGTGAACATACGGATATAAAAACTCGGACCCTATTCGGATATTGCTTACGCACTAATCCGATCTCTGGTCCAAATCCAAGCTATTCAGGAGCCATCTTTGAATATGTCTGATTTGAATCCGAGGTAATCCGAAAGCGTTCATACAAACAGTACTACTTCGGTCCGTCAATATTTCTTCCGAATTGGAGACTCATGGATGACGGAAAGAAATCGGATGACGGAAGTCGGATCTAGTGCGCAAACTACCATTGTAACGAGTTTTAAATCTCGTCACATGCGATTTGGTTTTTAGGCGATTTCTGTACAACCCACGGTTATAGTTAATCTACGTTTGTGGTTGTAGTCGATTTCCGAACGACACTTTGTTCCGGTTTGTGATCTGTGGTAGCTGCTGCGCCTGACACTTTACTTTATTCAAAGATGACAGAAACCTAATTTTCACTGTCGTCGATATTTTCAAAAATCCGTAGTAATCTCGGATAATTACAGCCTAATAATGGCAAATCGATAAATATTACAACAAAGGACGATGAAGTGAGAAGGATTGCCCTCAATTTTCGATGTTCTGTCTCTGTACGGTGATTATCGCACGCTATATTGTTATTGCGTTAGCGCAAATGCATTGATTTTTATTTGAAAGGGAAAAAAACGGTAGCCTAATTATTCGGCGTTTTTTTTTTTCCTTATTCCTTTATTTCTAAATTTGGATTTTGTTGCTGAAAATACTTTTTCTTTGGACCATTTTGGCAACGGGGACTCCTTCATAACTCATCGCTTCCAGTTGGTTTAAGTTAAACTTATTTTAAAAGCCAGCAATCTGGTAGGAATTTTCCATTATTTTTATTAATACCTACATAATTAGACAAAGATGCAATGATATCACACTTAACATCACCATTAACCTAGAAATGTTACAATCTAAATAAGGTTTATTTAGTAAATGGTGTATTACTGTGGAGCTACGGGCCATTAAATAGAGAAAGGACAAAATAATAGTTGTTTTTTTTATTCTCATTTAGCCTCCCACCGGCAGATTAAAGGTCTGACTCTTCCGCTCAACTTTTCCGGTAATCTTTATTTTTTTTTATACTGTGTGCTACCTCCACGGCCGGCGCCCGAATATTTTCTATCAATTTACTTTTTTTTTATTAGGAGGACACACAACCTGCATATTTTACTTTTTGGTGTGACATACACACATTTCATCACACTCACTCTCACCATTCCCATATTTTTTAATATTACACCATACAAACACAAAATACCGTAGATCAACTTATGGAATGTTAGGGTTAAAGATTATAAAAACTAGCCTGTGTTATTCCAGCATATGTATTACATGTGTGTAAAATTTCATCCAAATCCTAGTATAAATTCAAATAGCTGAACAATTGAAATAAGCTTAATTTCCTCCCCTTAATGATTTATAGTCAATAGAACAATTAACTATAAACATAATTTAATGAAAATCATTCAAAGCTATTATTGCTGCATATGCAAGGCCGACTGGATAACGTTTGGCACGTGTTAAATATTGTTTATATATTATAATGCACGCGTTACTCACTTCCTGTATATAAGCATTTGCCAAGCTAGTCATTTATTATTTGTTATTGTTATAAATATGTGTACTGGTCTGGTCATCTTGCGTGACTTTTTTCAAATTCGTAGAGATATACAGCCAGTTTCATGGAGGAGGAGGAGCTCGTGGCAAAATAATAACAGCCGCACGGGTCGATCTTTAAGGCTAAGCAACGCTTGCCGAGGTTGGTCTGTGGATGGGTGACCATCTTAACATACCGAGACTCCTCTGTGCCTCGGAAAGCACGTTAAGCCGTTGGTCCCGGCTGTCATTTGTAGATCTTTGGCAGTCGTTACGGAAAGTCAGAAGCCAGATAATTGACACCAGTCTTGCCAAGGAGTACCGTGTTACCCAGTTAATGGGTTGTGGAGGTCTGGTAGGCAGCCGCTCCACGTAAAATACTGGTATTCAGCTGCATCCGGTTTGACTGGAAGCTGACCCCAATATAATTGGGAAAAGCCTAGCCTTTTCCCAATTATATGATACAGCCAGTTTCATGTATAGTTCCTTCTTATTCCCGGTGTCATAGACTAATAGGCTTCATACAAATTAATCTCTAGAACCAGAACTATTAGTTTACCCAAAGGCGCACAGCAAAGGAGTGGAACTCTCTGCCTGCGTCTGTGTTTCCGAACGCATACAACCCTTATCTCCTCAAAATTAGAGTGAACAGGCTTCTTCTGGGTAAGCTCGCTCCATCGTCGACTTTGTCTCTGTCATCTATGACTAGAGTCAAGAGCAAACCCATCTCAAACAAAAAAGAAAAAGGCAATGAAACTTTTTGCATGTAAAAGACTATTATTTATTTATGTATATTGTCTTCCCGTTTTCCTTCATTCCCACACGATACGTCCAAGTCCAAACCCGTCTAATCCTTCCATGTACCACGCCTCACCAACAAAAACATTTTGATAATATATTACATCTCAAAAGTCTCTCACGAACGCTCTCTATGATTCAAAACACGTTTGTAGCTGGGTCAGATGTTTCAAAAAAGAGGGCCGACCCTCCGGCCAATGCCCCTACGATCCTCTTTTATTTTTGGAGTTCGGAGTACAGCCCTTAGAGTCCTTTTGAAATGGAGTAAAAAAGGATAATGTGAGGTCTAATGTATCTACGTAAGGATTGTTGAGGATGTCGGTAAGCGGAGCGTGACGAGAGAGGTTTGCCTTGCTGGTTTTGTATTTTCTGTTTGTCGGTGGAGTGAAAATGATTGTTAAAATTCCGACATTTCAGAGCCTTTAACAACAACCACAACAACCACAATAACTGGTTATAAAACACAATGACAGTATTATGTAGATGTTAGCGCTAAGTTTCTCATTTTTAATTAACTGTTATTTAAATTCTTATGGGATTGTATTTTTTTAAACCTAAACGTTGCAGCAAGACTGGTGTCAAATTTCCCAGCTTCTGACAACCTGTAACGACTGACACAGATCTACAAATAACAGTCGTGCTGCGAGGCACGGAGGAGTCTCGACATGTAATGGATGGTCACCCATCCACGGACCGACCTCGGCAACCGCTGCTTAACCTAAAAGATCAAGCCGTGCGTCCTTTATTATTTCGCCACATGTTGTTAAGTAGATAAAATGATGAAACAAATACTTCGTAACTCAATATCCTAATAGCGCAGGTGCACACAACCAGTGTAAAGGTCGCAGGTTCAAAGCTTAATTATCGTTGAATTATGTGTTAGGCAGCCTAACGTGAGCTGAGGTGAAGGGGTTATCTTGAATGCTGGTTAGTTGTTATTGGGATATCCAACTTTGTTCCTGAGTTAATATACAGCGGATTATAAAGATGATGGCCGGAATAGTGCAAAATTGAAAATAAGTACATACTTGGAAGCTAATTTATTTGCTCAAACAGTTATACTATCATCGGGACACGATTTCCTTGCAGCCTGTTTTCCCCGAAGGCATAGGCAGTTCGCGTGCAGTTTGGTATAGTAAGGGTAGGCCAGCCCATACATAATTCGCATTGTCAGTACCGTGATTTCAACCCTGAGTATTGTGGTGAGTTTTTTTTTTGGGCATTATGTATGTGCTGGCCTGCCCTTACTGTAGCCTACTGCACGCCCATGGCAGAGGCGTACTTTGACACCCCGCCCCGGCTTCGCACGGGTGCCAATTTTATATTCACAGACAGTTATAGAAGGCGCGATTAACTCGCTCCTTCTATAACTGAAAAATCCGTGTATCGTATCAAAGTCCGTTGCGTGCTTTAGAACCAGTAGGTACGTAAGCTTATAGTCTTCTGAGAACGTGCAATTGGAGCGGGTTACTAGTGGTAATCGGAGAAATGGGCAGATGCAGACCCAGACTGTGACTTTGTTTTATACTAGCTAGATATATTTAATTTACCCCATTAACCGACTTCAAAAAAAGGAGGAGGTTCTCCATTCTGTTGTATTTTTTTTTCTTATTTATCTTTTGTTTGTTACCTCTAACTATAACTTCTAACTCCGTCATTTATGAACCGATTTGAAAAATTGTTTCATGTGAAAGGATACCCGTTCCGATTAGTCCCATTGAAATTTCATCAAAATCGGTTCAGTAGTTTGGATTTTAAATCAAAATAGCTGGAGGAAATAGTAAATATATCATCCAAGTAAACGAAATTGCGTTGTGCGTTATGCTTTCTTGTGACTTTCCAGTGATGTTTTTAGGTGTGGGGTAGGTACCACTAAAAAGTGAAAAATAGAATTCTTTAATTCTTTATTGTACACCATAACAGCTTATATTAATTCACAGTGATTTAAATAGTTCATGTACAAAGGCGAGCTTAACTCAAAAATGAGTTTTCTAGCAGCAAACCTTTGAGTGATAGAGAGAGATCACAATAGAGGGTAGGATCCAGTGCACACAAAAAAAATAGAAAACTATTTAACAAAAAAAAACCGACTTTAAAATAAAAATAAAACTCTACAAAGTATAAAATAACTTTAATTTTCGAAGTCGGTGTTAAAATATGAAGAAACAACCAAAAACACTGACTCCGAACCGAGGTCGGTTAAATTTTTTTGTAAAAAAGTTTTATCTTAAACCTTTGCATTTATGATATATACATCGCTCATTTGGAGCGACAGTGACACAAGTGCAAATTTGTAAATTTTACACTACGCCAGTTTTAAGATTTCTCCTTTCTTCCGGAATCCGCGCGCCAAAATGGAATATTTCAACAACGACTTTTCACTCTCTAGCGGACGTTTTTTGAAGTTACAAATGTGACATTTTTACTACTAACGTAGATTATCAGGCAGATAATTTTGGTGTAATTAGGTCAGTTTCGCATTTTTTTTTAGTTGTGTCATTGGCGCTCCAAATGAGCGACATGTTCATAGCACATGGTACGTACATATATGTAGCATCGCAACGATCCATCTGCGTTCAAGGCTGGGTCTAAAGTTTTAGTCTTTTAGAAACCTCTGGCATCCTTTGAATGATAAAATAACATTACATACAATCATAAGTATCTTATATACCGGTACAATGTACTTACAAAACGTTTTGGAAATACTTAAATTGTGCGTACAGCTCCAAATACCCTGCCAAAGAGTGTTTCCTGTTAGCTACAACCTGGGGATCTTTAAGCCACGAGTGAATGGGTTACTTCTAAGCAAGCGTGCTCCATCGTCGACCTCATCATCGCTTCTCATGCAAATCAAACGTGCCTATCATTTTTTTTTTCAGCATATACTGTCCCACTGATGGGCAAAAGCCTCCCCGATATATTTTATGATCAGTAATAATATAAAAAAGAGTAAGTACCCTGACACATTAAGATTGTCAAACAACAGATAATCTAATCCAATGCTGCACAGTGGACGATTCGCGGCAAGAAAATCCACATCGTAAAGTCAACAGAGTTTCCTCTTCACAACAGTGTATCATAGCCCTTACAACTGACAACTGAGACAAAAGGCCATATTTCCAAATACTCCCATTCATGTCTAACCGTACAAATTTTAAAAAGCTCTGTTTAAATCTCAGTGAGACAATGTTTAATGTAATATTCATGCCCGCATCCGTCAGGCGTCCTTGACCGTCTAACGAGGCCTAAATACCGTCTATTGGCCCCTTTACATACTTGAGGAAGGGAACTTATTAAGAAGAAAAGGATGTTGTCTGAGGACTTATTAACATACTAGCTGTGGACCGTTTCACTTGGGTGGGATGAATATTCATCATTCGGGTGGTGGCGTTGTCCAAAACACAGTAAATATTGTTCCAAGCTCCGTGTACTCTGTCTTGTCCCACTCGGCAAAGGCTTCCACTTCTCCGTTTCTTCTTGCTATTTCTTAAGAAAGACCTTCGTCCTTACACCATAAAGCTACTAGATCGCTCTGCGAACAGGGACATTGAAGTAGCTTCATGAATTTATATGGGATATTAAGTATTGCATCTAATAATTTCATAGTATTGCTTACAGAACACATTTTTGTTTCTGAAATTTGTTATTGTTAATTGTTGTAAACAACTTAAATTCTTTTGATATTTTTTTTTGTAAACAATATTTTCCTACTAACAATATTGTACTATCTGTGTTGTTAACTTTTGTTGTTACAGCATATCTTTTTGTTCTTACAAAACCAACATAATTTATGGTAAAACAGTTTTGTTATTGTTTATTTTCACCTCTAGACCATTGTCTAACATGTTCTAACATGTAATCTTCATTTGCTTGCTGCGCCTTTTATACCTACGCTGGAAAAGAACTCAATATCAACAACTGTAACAATCATAATAGTTGCGACTTAAAGCATCGGAATGACTCATTCTAGAATCTTCTCTATGTTCTACAGTTAAATCAAAATCTTGAAGAAAAAAATCCATCTGGCTACTCCAGTTGACATTCCCAAGTCTTTTTTAGGGTTCCGTACCCAAAGGGTTAAATGGGACAAATTACTAAGACTCCGCTGTCCGCCCGTCTGCCATCAGGCTGTATCACATGAACCGTGGATAGTTAGACAGTTGAAATTTTCACAGATTATGTATTTCTGCCGTTTTTATAGATGGTAGAATGGTACGGAACCCTTCGTGCGCGAGTCCGACTCGCACTTGGTAGGTTTTTATTTAATGTCATCTGAGATGCTCCTATGATTGCCGAAGAAGCCAGCTACAAACCCAGCTCATTGTTTTAGGAATTTAGGACTCCAATCCTGTGCTACTGATACTGACAATTAGCTGACCGTCTGGCAGATTTCCTCTAAGCCTAACTTTAACCTAATCTATTATGCCTCAGGTGCCTTTCGAGCAATATTTGATCTTTGCGTTTGAAGCGCAAAAAAGTGTTTAAAATATTCAAACTTCGTCTATTTGGACTATCTACAACAGCAGATAGATAATTCATTAAAAACCTAGTTGTATGTCATCATGTTTCATTAGAGTTTCTAAGGACCTTGCTATATGTTTGCTTCAATACAAAGTTGCACAACGACAGCTTCATTAGAGTAGTTACAACAGGAAACCATCACTAATTAAAACAATTGTGATCTTTAAACCCGACACATTGTGGCAACTCTTTATGACAATGATAGTGCATCGCCATTCAAGTAAGATAGCAACAACAATAGGAAGGATATGCGCACAGCAAAGGAGTGGAACTCTCTGCCTGCGTCTGTGTTTCCGAACGATACAACCCTAATACTTATATTCAAAATTAGAGTGAACAGGCTTCTTCTGGGTAGGCTCGCTCCATCGTCGACTTTGTCTCTGTCATCTATGACCTAGACTAGAGTCAAGAGCAAACCCATATTAAATAATAAAGAACTAATGATTTTTAATTAAGTGCGGTAAGTACTAAATAGTATATCACTTATTTAATTTATTTATTTTATGCCTGTTCTACACCACTGCAGGGAAAAAGTCTCCCATTCTTCTTTCCATTCCTCAAGTCGCAAGTGTGGACCAATCCTATCGATAGGTGGCAAGCTCGTCCCGCCTATTTACGACGTCTGGGTCTGCTGCGATATCACCGGACATTTTCAGATCATTTCTTACAATCACACTCTATTAATATTATAAAGGCGAAAGTTTGTGAGCGTGTGTGTATGTTTGTTACTTCTTTAGGCGCAGACGGCTGGACCGATTTAGATGAAATTTGGTATAGAGATTGTTTGAGTCCCGGGAAAGGACATAGGATTCCCTTGGGATAATTTTCGACAATCACGTGGGCGGAGCCGCGGGCGGCAACTAGTAAAGAATAAATGGAAGTGAGCAAATTATGATACTAGTGATCGTGGTAGACCGTGGTTACCGATGACTGTATGATTAACGTAGAAAGAGCGTGTGATTTTAAAAAAGTCACATTGTTCCAGCCGATTTCAAACCCGCATCCGTGTCTATCAGGCCTAATAACGTCCTGTCCATCTCGACAATCCTTGAATGGATTAAAAAGATCAATAGGCAAGGATTAAGAATAAAAATACTAAAACCTGACCATCACAGCTTCCTTGCAGCTGCAAGTTAACAAAACAAACGCAATTTAAGACTTCTTTGAATCTCCCTCCTCGGTAATGAGTCCATATTGTTTATAGTGGGTCACTGACCCCTATCCCCACGTGTGGACACACGTGTTAACTTCTTTGTCCGAATCTTTGTCCGATCTACTCCTTTCTTAAGTTTCTAAGCTCGAAATTTTGTGAGGAGGGCTTCTAAATCGGGGGACTAGAGAATGGAGAGGAGTCGCTATGTACGATACAATTTTCTTTTTCTTTGAAGGTTTTTTTAAAGAAACATTTATTTGAGTTTAGTTCTGCTTGTTACGAAACTGGTTTCTGAAACTGAACATTGGCAATCGAAACGTGTGGTCAAAATCCCGAAAATCTGGCAATCAGTAGATATTGCCAAGAAATAATGTGTATCACAGAAACTGGGTGGTAGTGACCAGATAGGCAGTCGCTTCATGTAAAACCTCATCATGGTACTCAGCTCATCCGGCTAGACTGGAAGCCGACCAACATACTTGTGAAAATGCAGGCAACTTAATTATTATGAAACTAAAACTTCTACGTTATGAAATTATGTATGGCAGCGTTGGAAGGCCTCCCACATGGTGGACCGATTATCTGGTGAAGGTAGCAGGAATCCGCTGGATGAAAAAGGTACAGGACCTGCAGATGTGGTGCAACGTTAGAAAGGCTTAATCCTAGCAGTGAACGTCTTTCAGCTGAAACGATGATGATGTGGCAGCATAAAAATGCCTTTTTTTTTTTTTGATCTCGGGGGGAAATCCTCATGGAAATCCTCCACCCTGGGGCGGGTGGAGGGGTCTGTCAGACTCTTACTGACTAAAACCACCCCGGTGTTCCATCTCTCACCTACGCCGGGGATCGCGGGAACGTATGCGACTTCCGCAATCCCCGGCAGCATAAAATGCCTACGTTAAGCCATCAACCAATCATGTGACGTGTATGAATAGATATTAGATCATCCTCTCAAACATCCATTGAACCCTGCCAGATAAGATAAACACAATAATGTCCTCCACTCCAAACAGCCAACTTGCACGGTGATATTTATTTTATGAACAATATCTTATCTCGAATTTTCCGATTTCAGGAGTCGTGAAAAAAGATGGGTTAATTTGTACAGTGGTTCAATGTATGTGTGTGTCCTATTATAGGATATAATTTGTCTGAAATAAACCCTCTTAAGTAGACACGTAACAAATATTTCCAAAAAAATAATAAGAGAAAGCGTCTCCACTCCTCTCCTTACCTCGCGTGACCCTCCGTAAATGAACAGTGCACTTGTTTACGTTCAATACCGAACAATGCGACCCCGCCATTCGTTCCGAACGACAGAAACATTCATTCGGTCTCATTGATCATTTTGTCCGGAGATTGAACGCGTTTGAGCTTCGGACTACCGGATTAGACAAAGGGTAAGCTATTATTGTCGTGTTTGAAAAGATGTGTAACAACAGTTTTTGTCGGTGTTGAGATTTATTTGGTTATGTAAAGGGGGGATGGGAAGTCAGGCAGGTTAAACTTTCTTAAAGATTGGAACAGGCTGAAATAAGAGACACAGGAAAGGGACTGTAACTTGTTTATTTCATCCTATTTTGAAGAAATTGTTAGCCTTAAGGAATAGGTTGGCAGTTGTCTTGACAAGAATGATACGAGTATGATACTAATATATGCCACCCTCCGTAAGATTGTACCCAACAAATCTTTATTAGATTACAATAGTTGATTTGAAAAAATAGTTTTGTATACAGTATACCTATTCAAATTCAATAGTTTCCAATATATTTATTTATTTATTTTGAAAACAAACAACTATACATTTTATCTTAACCTAAGTAATTATATAAACTTAAAATATATCAATGTACTTTCAACTGCGTTTTCACGTATTACAAAATGATGTACACGTAGGTACAGAGACTCATAATTATTGTGTTGGATGGTTTGTTAAATATTATATAAACTAATATTACAATTTCTTGCTTATTGCTTACGGCTAATACTAAATTAGATTTATCAACAAAATAATACATCAACTCGTAACAGCTGAACCTAATTGTTAGTTGAAATCTCATTAATTTATATGCGTGTCTTATTAAGAAAAAAATGTTTCCAAATTCACGCGATATTTTACAATCTTACGGCATTTGCAATTTTCCGGTGACATATACGTAGGATAATAAAAACTACAATATAGACTAAGGCATAGTTAACAAACAAGAAGTTAAGTTACAGCCCACTGCAAATCTGCAGACTTAACACGAGTACCTAAGTATTAAACAGTAGTAACCACTAAATGCTACGGCTTTGATGGTACCTACTTGTGGCTAGTTTTTGTCTTGCTAATGATGATTGTACATTAATTAACAGTCGAGATTTTCCATTATTTTCCACCTTAAATAGTTTAATGATGGGAATTCTTCTCGGTGCTGAAACCTAGTGCTATTTTAACCACTTCAAGGACTTTTATAAATAAAAATTACTTTATCTGCCTCGCCTTTCTCTTCAACTACATGGGGTTCGGCTTCCAGATGAATACCAGGAAGTACCTATTCAGTGTTTTTAAAACCCACAGATCGTATTTAACAATAATTAAAAATATATTTTCTACTTAATATATTTTTTTCATAGTACCTTCTAACCCGCTACGCCAATCGGCTTCATGTATTTTTAAGTTATAATATTGTATTTTCTTTGTAAGTAATTGTGTAAATCTTTTAAGAAAATAAATGTCTTAAACCGTTTGTATTCAGGCAGAGTCCACAATTGTTAGTTACATAAAAGATTTTGCAAACTTAATAAAAGGACATATTATAAAAAGGTTGGTGTTCATAAATTGATATAGTCATGAAACCTTTCGCTCGAGTTCAGGCTACATTGCTACGCTATCCGACCAGAATCCGAACGAAAGTCCTCATGACTGCCGAGTTCAGCAATACCTTGAAGGATACCTACTGTTAATGCTGCCCGCACTCTGCTCAGTAGGGAGGCAATTCGCTTGCGCATTACAGCATGGAAGCCATCAACCCAAACCTCCAAAAACATACTAAAAAAAAAAAAAATGTTTATTGCATCAGCTTACATATCATTTATACTAGAAGCGCTACACTACTTTAAAAGCCGCTGATAAGAAGTAGTACTTATTCTCTCAGATGTTTATTATATCATTGCGCAAAGGAAGAAAAAAGGTCTCCTCAAAACGGAAATCACAGTTACAACAACGTACAATATGATTTCATACGAAAATTACTAAATAAAGTCCAATTTGACTGTCACAGACCCGTCAGTGTGCGCATTCAAATGACTGTGATACGATAATTTCGTATAATGATGACTGTCTGATGACGACTCATCAACTTATCATATTATATCATAATGCTATAATTATACTCGACTTTATTTAGGCCTTTGTTAAGTTTCCGTTGCACATTGCACATGACATTTGAAAAGCAAGAATACTTTTTGGTTTATTTTTTTTTTTTTTTTAAGTTGGGCTTTATGTATTTGGGCTAGCAACCCGCCCCAGTTTCGCACGTGTAGCAATATTTCCGAGATCTTTAACAATCATTGTCATATTTCAGCTAATTTGATGAAATGTACACCTTAACTTTATTCATGAATCACTCCGTCCATTGATTAAAACCGTACCTATTAGACGCGGCGGAGACATTTGTTCTGTAATATGTAGGTAGTGATAATCAGCAATAAAGATTGCCAAAAATCGTTGTCGCTGATTGAATGTCACTTTCCATCTGCCCTCTCGATTCGTTTACCTTGTCAGGCTGTGTTGGTGGTCCATACAAAATTTTCCAAGTAAAAAAAAGTATCTTAAAAAAAAGTTATTATAAGTAATTATATGTAGGTATACTGATACTATAAGGATGACTGTAAGGATGGGGTTCGGAAATAATGCTATATTTTTACACATAGTTTTTTTTTAGATACATTTTATTACTATAGGACGTGGGGTCATAATGAGCCTTCTTATTTCACCGTTCAAGGCCGGATTCTCACCTAACGTATAACTTAGGCGAAATACCTTAATGTACCTATCTTTTGAATTTCATCTGTCAATCTTCAGTGGTTTAAGAAGTACCTACGTACTTCGCATGTCCGTCAGTCTGTTGCGATGAGGTAATTCCTCAAGATATGCTGATAAAATCGATATCAGCTACTTTCTTTTAACTGTGTATTTGCATATCTTATCAAATTTGAGAAATAAGTAGTTTCCCTTTCTTTAGATTATTCTGTTTCATATTGAAGATACTGAAAGATAGGTGATTAAATAAAGTGCCTAAACAATGTTCCCTTAGTAACAGTTTACTAAGATGCCGTTTACAATCCAACATAGAGTATTTTCTTAATGTCCTCGGCAATCATCGCAATTCCGAATACAAACGAATGCTAATTTCCATGTCCATCAATTATTAGATTTATCGTGTAATTCAGGACTAAGTACTTTATTGTTGTTTTGATCAAATTATTATACATAATAAATCTAATAATAAATGATAGATTTGATCAAATTATTATCACACTAATATTATAAAGGCGAAAGTTTGGGAGTGTGTGTGTATGTTTGTTACTTCTTCACGCGCAAACGGCTGGACCAATTTAGATGAAATTTGGTATAGAGATTGTTTGAGTCCCGGGAAAGGACATAGGATAGGACATTTTTATCCCGGGAGTATGTTCCCTCGGGATAGTTTTCGACAATCACGTGGCGGAGCCGCGTGCGGCAACTAGTACACAATAAATCTAATAATAAATTATAGACATGGAAATTAACATTTGTTTGTAATCGGAAATGCGATGATTGCCGAGGACATTAACTGTTTTGATCTCTGTCTGTTTGTCAATTTTGGTATAGAAATAGATTGGATCTTGGAAAAAGACCGATACTTTTGTCCCGAAAGTACAGGCCTATGTTTCTTGGGCATTATTTCCGCCTCCCACACGGGCGAAGCCGCACACAGAAGTTAGTGTGTTAATAATAGTCAAACAATTGTGGTTTATTCAATTTTAGTGACCGAATAGTTAATTAATATTTCATATGTAGGGCATGTGATTATATTAGACCACATGATTGGAAAACTTCCAGGAAGTTTGTCGTACAATGCTCTATTTTTCTATGCCAACCAAGTTTATATTATAGTTTTATATAATAATAATAATAGCTTTATTAATTCTTACACAAAATTTACACATCTTTATATGATTGGTCGTGTAAGTATTTTACTCAATCTAGTTTGTTAGAATCACTTTTTATTTGTTTTATATATGTATTGTGGTGAGACCGCTCTCTTGGTGAAAGCATCCTCCATTTCCTATCATTTTGCTCTATTATATATCATAGCTTTCATTATACTTATATTATAGCACGGTAGCAGTGCCACTAGCAACATTCTATAAATAATTAGGTATGAATATTCGTCGTCCTGGATATTCAATTTGTATGCTTTGGAGCTCGTGGCTTAGTAATAAAAAAAACAGCTACATTGATCAATCTTCAAGGTTAAGCAACACTCGCCGCGGTCAATCTGTGGATGGGTGACCATCATTACGTACCGAGACTCCTCAGTGCCTCGAAAAGCACGTAAAGCCGTTGGTCTCGGGTGTCATTTGAAAATCTTTAAAAGTCGTTACGGTAGCCAGAAGACATCAAATCAGACACCAGTTTTGCCAAGCGGTATCGTGTTACCCAGTTACTGTGTTATGGAGGCATAGGCATACCTAGGCAGTCGCTCCATGTAAAATACTGGTATCAGCTGCATCCATATAGTCTGGAAGCCTACCCCATCATGGTTGGGAAAAGGCTAGGAGATAGATTGCTATTTAAGAAACAGCATCTGTTCAGGAATAGTAGATAACATAGAGAAGAGACCGCCAACCACCAAAATCAATTACGCTACAAAAGAGACCGACACATCGTCCTACATCACCCACAAACCATAGATCTGAAACATTTTTTAAAAAGCTCCACGTATAAAAAGAATAAAACAAAACCAGAACATTAAACGCATCCTTTCACACAATAACTCCATTTCTTCAAAACGACGCTAAAAGTCAAAACCGCCATGTTTCAACTGCCTACTTTAAAACTTCACCATACATCGTGAGTTTTATTAAAAGTCTTATTGTTATGACGAAAGGAAGCGTTCGTTGAACAGCACTGGTGAGGCAGTAACATTATGGCAACGAGGTACGTTTATGGCAAAGTATAGGAAAGAACAGAAGTTTTATTCCGGCTGGGTCAAATATATTCCCAGAAGAATTAGTCTTAATTTGTTAAATACTGCTTTTTAGTGACAGCAGCTCGCATCTTGCTGAGCGGTCTTGAAGTCAAGAGTGGATAGTTTATTTCTAGGCAAGCGTGCTCCATCATCGACCACATCTTCGCTTTCCATCATGAGATTGGGGTCCAACGCGAGCCTACCAAAATAAAAAAAAATAAAAAACAAAAAATAAGCAGTACCTTCCACTATTCTTTGGTATTTCTTTCTCACTTATCTTCTCTTACCTGTATCCAAAAAATGCTGAATGATATATATAGATACGATAACGTACCTCAATACCATACAGTCCAAGATCCCAGAGCCCCAGAACTTACTATGTTCTGAGTAACAAAATGTGTGTGATAGAGTAGTTATATTAGTATGTAGTTTGAACGTACGCATACCTACTAGCTTGGACCGGAGAAGCAACGTGAATTAACAACGACACACGACAAAGAAACCGTAGATTTTACGGCTAAAATCCGTGTGTGAACAGCAGGCCTTATGGTCACCAACAAATTAGACGCAATCAATCCTACGACAGTAACATACTCTAAGCAAAGATGCAAGTAACGGCTTTGTTCTTTTTTTGGATGTGTAATCATCAAATGCTCCCGCTCTGGGCGTAGCGGAAGGGAGTGTCAGACTCTTACTGACTAAAACCCACTCGTGTCCCTTCAAATGCTAATTGCGTTCCAGGGCCGCGGTTCTCTTCCGAACAACTGCGCAACGTAAGGAACAGCTAGACTATCTAGAAACTTCTCATACTTGATCTTCTGTCCATAATCCAATTGTGCTACACGCAGGGTGTGTGGCGAGGGGTCCTGTAATAGGCCTCATCCTCCCGCAATCACGGCGCAGGCGACTGTGACGACTGAACTGATTTGTTGGGCCCGTTCCACACTGGAGCGGGGCCCGTGGCCTTGGCGGTGGCAATGAGTAATGACGGAATTATGGTCATCGAGTTATTGTTCTGTATTGGGTTAAGTGATAAATGTGAATAATGATTAGGTTTAAGAACCTGTAATTGGGTGGGGATTTATGATGATAGAGGCCAAGAGCCTTGCTTATCTAGAAGTAAAAGACTTCAGAAATAAAACATTCAAACCTTCTAACTTCCTGTGCTCACCAATCCGATTGGATCGGCTTCTCTCAACGCTGCTAGAATTGCTAGATTTAAGTATTTTCTTCTTGTCTTGACGAGCTCTGATAACTTAACTCGAACTGTCCAATCTGTCTCCACCGGTGCCCGATTCATATCACATTGCGGAAGAGACAGCGGAGACAAGGTGGACGGATGACACGGTGAAGGCTGTGAGAATCCGCTGGATGTCAGAAGCATAGGACCGGTTGATGTGGCGACACTTGGGGGAGGCGTATGTCCAGCAGTGCTGTTATTCGGCTAAAATGATGTTGTGAAACTGGCTTAACTATAAGAGGCTTACATTGCGATTATCAGGCCATGTTCAGGCACCTTTAAGGCGCTTAAAAATAACTCTAGACTTCGCAAATGAATCTAACATCCATCGCTACTGCAAATTCCTCGCCCCGTGCTCACCGACACAGCATATGCTCCTGCGCACGTCCAAGATTGGCACCTGTCAACCTCGCCACGCTCACCGGCCACGATCCACATTATTGCCTCGTTGTACATTAGTACATGACCTAACTATGTAATCACATAATCATTAGTTTGCCTATGTGCTCGGTGCATAGACCTTTGCAAATTAGTAGGCTTAGATTCCATAAGGAGTTGCAGTAAGTAGAGCATTTATGCTGGTAAAAGAGGCTAGCAGCAATGACGTATAATATGACTTGACTGGCCTATTGGTCGAGTGGTTAGTGACCCTGACTGCTATACCGGAGGTCGTGGGTTCGATTCCCACCCAGGACAAATCTTTGTGTGATGAGCATGATCATTTGTTCTGTGTCTGGGTGTAATTTGTCTATCATATGTATGTATTTAGAAATATATAAGTATGTTTATCAGTTGTCATAGTACAGGCTCTGCCTAGTTTGGGATCGGATGATCGAACCCACGAGCTCCGATTTAGCAGTCAGGGTCACTAACCACTCGACCAACAGGCCAGTCAATAACTAAAAAATAACTACATACAAATAAACCTTACATTATTGTAATATATTTTTATTATATTTTAATTTCTCAATATATTATGAAAAAATCGTTTTGTCTCAGTAAATCCCGTACGAATTCAAAAAAAGTAGATATTTTACAATCTTACGGCGTTTAGATTTTCCGGTGACATATAAACGCGTAATAAATAATGATTATCTAAAAGCGCATGTAAAAGCATCAAATTCATTGAAGAATCAGTCTTGAAGAATCAATATTATGTGGCCCTTATCTCTCTCTGGTCACGTGAAGAGTTGACTAGGTATTTGCTGATGTCCCGCAAAACTGGATGAGCACTCGGAAACAGTTGGCTGGCACTTGGCTAGCCTAAGTGAGAACTTTCCAATTAATAAATGATATTTATTTTGTAAGTAGGTAACATAACACTTTTACACGTCAATCTTTTTTGGTCATTTTTAAACTAAATGAGGCCGGTGTTTCCTAGCTGACTACCCTGAAACAAACTCAGAGGTCAAAGTCTCTTTTAAAGTCCATACAATCCGTACTGGTAAAATCATATGAGAGCCATGTAGGTTAATGTTTGAAGTGGTCTTTTGAAGAAAGTAGGTACCATACATATTTGAGTGGGCCTGTCCAGACAGTGCAAGCATTTGTTAGTTATCGTGTAGCTCAAACTTAGAATTTTAAGGAGCTCAACGATTTCACGAATAATACGAAAGTAAGGTTATACCCATTTGGGTAGGCCGCATAAAGAACTCTAACCGCCAGACTAACATGTAATGAACCCCTTTTGCGATCTACATGGTCCTCACATTCACAATGCGTTATATGAGGACCATGCAATCCAAATCAGTGTCTGAAATGGTCTTTGAATAATTAACTCCATAATATCATCAAGTATCTAATAATCTCCTATGAAATACCTAACACCAAAAAACAGTTTGGAGCACTTTTCCCATTAGCAGCGATGCGGACGAATTTTTCGATACTCAATGAGTTGTTTCCCTCCCCTTTTCTACCCTACTCGTGCATATTTCCTGTTTCTCAGCTTATCCTTGTTTATAAGTTTATGTCTATATGTCACCGGAAAATTGCAGACTCCGTAAGATTGTAATTAATCTTTTTTAGATTATAATTTATCGATACATTTTGAAAAAATCGTTTTATATACAATAAATCCCATCCAAATTCAGTAGTTTCCAATATGAACGCGATATTTTTCAATCTTACGGCGTTTGCCATTTTCCGGTGACATATATAATGGAATTAAATTGTTTGTTCTTATCTGTACTGTACCTATATATTTCTAGCTATTTTCTGAGAGATCATTGGTTACTAGGTAGATGATGTAATGAAATGAATTGCGACTTTGAAAAGATCTAACTTGACCTTCCCAAGTGCCAAAAAATGTTTCCCTTATTTACCTGACTTACATAACAATTCTAGTTTAATACCTACCTTTACACAATGTCCACACACAACTATCTTATATCGGAACGAAACATCTCATTTATCTGTAAGGAAATGACCATATAGTTTCGAGACCACGAAATCTGAACGAATGCGGCCACATTATGCTAGGGTTGCACCGCACTTGTGCGGGACTAACGCATTTTTTAGTATTCAATGTGATCCTGAACCCTTTCCGCTCAAATCGATCTAGCGTGAACACATCTCTAGTCCTTGAGTACAGTCGGGGACAGAAGTAATAACCCTCCTTTTGCTTCGCCGTAGTCAGGTAAAAAGGAATTTAAATAATATTTTTTGTTTTGTTCAATCTCGAGATTTTATTTACATAAAATTTCGAGTAAATGTTTAAAGATGGCGCATGTTAGTTATTGTATTGTTAGAAAAAAAGTATTTCATTATTTTTTAAGATAATTGCAATAAAATACATTCTAACTAAATCAGGCAGGTCTGCTAGAAGAAACTTCTTTAGAAATAAGCAGCACAAAGTTGCTGTACAGTAGCAGAATTAATATAATCATTATTAGTACAAAGGTAGTAATAATTATTATATTAATGATGCTACTGTTTCTCTGTGTGTACATAAATGATAGAATAAATAAATACATTACATAATTTATTTATATATATTTTTTTAATGGGTTTAACCTAATAGCTCATTATGGAATAGATAGATATTTATCAATCTCCTAAAGCTGCTTAAAATGGGTTACTTAACACAACATTTTGCTGGTCCCATTTTTGACTCAATTTGTGCAAAGCATTTATTTTTCATACCAAGAAATTGGCCAAGGCCGTTCTGATAACGCTACATTTTATACTCGTTCTCAAAACTTCTAAAATCCGTCCTTGACTACATAAACCGTTAGATAGATATGTGGGTACGGTACAACCAAAATGCGTTACACAACAGTACTTACATTAACAAACATTGTAGCAATAAAAATTAATAAATGCAATTAACAGAGATACCGACACTATCATAATAACCGGAAACAAAGATTGAAATTGAAACACATTTCCTTAGTAATTAGGTCGTTTGAGTTCACCAACATTGTTGATAATAAACAATCATGCTTAGTTTTCTTACGACCAATGACATAACTTTCGTAAGATTTCGAAATTACGTGATAGAGGCAATAATGTTGATATGACATGAACGTTTGGTATGCGGCAAAGTATTCTTTTATTATGAATGTTTTACATAATGAGTGATCGTTGCTCAATTTTCGTTGATTATAAATTGGAGCAAATGATACAAGACGGATGGTAATGTTGTAATCAACGACCGTCAGATAAACTTACATAATTGTGCAAGCAGAATTTCGTCCTACCAGGTTTTTGGAGTTGTTTGAAAGAGTTACCGCGGCCTTGGAACATGAGTGGGTTTTAGTCATTAACAGTCTGACTTTATCTCTTACTCCGCACAAAGGGAGAAGTCATTTGATAATTTCCCATAAAAAACAGTATTTGTATTGGTTTTATTAGCTGACCACAGCTAATTAAACCAATACTAATACTGTTTTTTTTTCAGATTCACGATTTAGGCAACAAAAAATATTATATTACAGCAAAAATAAAATCTTCCAAAACACTTTTGTTCGCGTATACCCTGCGACCAAGTCACGAGGTAATTACACGGTGATTTGGCGTGGCCGCACGTCACTGATACAAGCCCCGAAAGGATCCGACAGGACGAATTGATTGTCCGAAGGCCTACCCCCTCACTACTTGCACCACGAAACAATAAACAATCGTTTTTTTTTTGTTTGTGGTTATACGAAGTAATCAACTCAGGGTAAGTGGACCACTTTTTGCCTTGACTGCCCTTCCAAATCTTGGATTTTTGCCGGTTCACTAGACACGGTGGTTGTGAGTTAAAAAATGAAAATAAAATTTTGAATTCTGGAGGGTTATTTTTATTTTACTACATACATCTGAAGCCGTTGTTGCTGCCAAGGTAAATTTCAACAGCAAAATAATCTGTTAGCATCGTAAATAGCCAGGCCTCATCTTCCAACTTCATTAAGATCAAATCAGTCAAATCAATCTGCCTAGCCTTTTTCCAACTAAGTTGGCGCCGACTTCTAGTATTACCAAATGCACCTGAATACTAGTATTTTACACTAGGTTTTGCCCGCGACTTCGTACGCGCATATCCCGTTTATTTTCCGTATAGCCTATAGCATTCCTCATGAATGTGGCTATCATATTCAAAAAGAATTTTCAAAATCGGTTCAGTAGGTCATGAGATTACCCCCTACAACCTCACAAACTTCACCTACCTTTATAATATTAGTATAGAAGGAGCGACTGCCTATCTGACCAAACATCCCAGTAACTCGGTAATACGATACCGCTTGGCAAAACTTGTGTCAGAATTTCTGCCTTCTGACTACTCGTAACGACTGTCAAAGATGTTCAAACGACAGCCGAGACCAACGGCTTAACATCATGACTCGATGTGTGTTCTATTCTCTCTCTTCACAATAATTATCCAGATTGTCCGGCCAAGTGTGTTTTAGACTTTCTGGCTTCTAATTACCCCTAAAGACTGCCAAAGATCTTCAATGACAGCAGGGAGCAACGGCTTAGTAGCCTCAATCAATGGCTCCCATGATCCCATCTCATATTCTCTCACTTCACATAATTATAATTATCAAGAATGTCCGGTCAAGTATTTTGTGTTTATTATGCATGCAAACAATATTGACAGAGTCGTTTGTAAACCAATCACGTTCTCTTAGAAGAATGCCATGAACATGATTGACAACTGACAATATTGATGCGAACGTGAAACAATTGAACTGAAGGTTAAAAAAAGGACATGCATTCCATAGAATTAGAATAACTTATAATCGTCCTATGATACGTATTTGATCATAAGCATTCTTATTAAATGATATTTATTCAGCAAATGGGTTAAATATAACTTTTTTACACTTCAATATCTTTATTCGAAAGAAACATCGAAACAAACCTGAGAGGTGAAAGTCTCTTTTAAGGTTAATTATCTTAAAAACTTCTGAATAGTAGGTAGTCTACCTACACCTAGATTTTAGGTTTTAAGGTTTAGTTTTTAGCTAACAACACTCTGCATTCTAAACGTCAACACTTCAAAATTCGAACGGTGTTTTAAAATAAATCAGCGATGATTTATTTTAAAACAAACGAGTTCCTTTTCTTTCGAATTATGTGCACGTTGAGTAGGTACCTAATCGAATTATAGATAGTTTTTAGAACAGTAAGTACTTTTGTGAACCGCAGTGAAGGTTGGAAAGGTGCCTCTCAATTTCAGTTATTTCAGTGACTAAGTATTTTGCGGTGTGCGAAAACCTAAAAGTAATCAAATTCTA
Source organism: Mamestra brassicae (assembly GCA_905163435.1). Taxonomy (NCBI): domain Eukaryota; kingdom Metazoa; phylum Arthropoda; class Insecta; order Lepidoptera; family Noctuidae; genus Mamestra; species Mamestra brassicae. Next base: position 10,496,253 of record LR990989.1, on the reverse strand, counting down.
TCTAGTATTATAAAAAAAAACATACGGGGCAGTCTTTGGGGACTACCGATAGAAGTGAAAACTAAGTAACTGGTGAATTGTATTGTCGAGCTATTAGATTATTATTTTTGAATTTGGAAAGCGTTCGGTGACGAATGTGACGATGACGCGAGTTCCATGATTGTTGTTCACCCAAAAAGTGCTCAACGCGCCTAAAGAAGATTTCAATTCAAAAGGTAAAAAAAATATTTTTTATATTTATAAGTTGTTAAAGGGTAATATCTCTGGCAATACTGCAACTACCCATTGCGAAACTTCTTTTACTGATAGGCACTAAACACTGTCGCCGAGCATGTAATTTTGCCTCAAAAAATGCGCAATTTCTGTGGGATACGCTACGAGAACGAAGCCGCTGGAAAAAAAAAACTACAAAATCCAAAATCGGAAATGCGTAAAATCTGTGGCTTTAAGTCGCCAGGTGGCGTTGTATTTTTTGTGGTGCCACCCCAAATGTGGTTCATGTGGTTGACATCAATCAACCGTGAGGTTCAGGGACTTTCAGTAATCATGTGACACCCCAAACGTATGAGGTTACCGATGGAGAGGAAGGATGTTTGATTTTGTGCAATATGGCTTCGATTTGGGTAAAGCTGTGGCGTAGCTTGTTAAAATTGTGAGGAAGAGTTGGCAGCAACAACAAAATCCTTTACGAAAGAGATTTTTGATAGTAACCGCAATTATTTAAAATTATTTATTGTTGTGTCTCAGAAAGCGGTTTAGAAAATGACATAAAAAATATGTTTTGGTGAACTTTGTATTTGCAGCCGAGGCGGAATTGACTGCTTTGACTTTTTTAACACGCTTTTTTTAATTAACATACTTTTGAAGATACCATACTTTATCCATTTTTAGGATTTCGTAACCGAAGGGTAACCAGCGGAACCCTATTACTAAGCCTCCGCTGTCCGTCCGTCCATTAGTCCGTCTGTCAGGCGGGCTGTATCTCAAAAACCGTAATAGGTAAACAGTTGAAATTTTCAGTGTGTATTTCTATTGCCGCTATAACAACAAATAGGTAATCAAAATTACAAGGGGCTTACAAGAATACTATCACAAAAGTTAGTTAGAAATGGTTTGCGGATTTAACTGTGCTTCTTTCACCATGTCATTTTGTTAATTTAATTTTAAAGATGGATGTTAGCGGCCGTTATATTCCGCACAAGTACGGAAATCGAAAAAGAATCGCACTGAGCGTGAAATACATTGCATTGTCACCCTAAATGCGGTGCCAGGAGTCAGTTTTCATCATAATGAATTCTGATTTGAGGACCCATAATCGGTCAAACGAACAAAAAACCGTTGTCAAAACAAGAACAATTTTGAACAATATCATTCTATTAAACACATCCTCACACGATTAAAATGAGTATCAATTAACGCTTTCGAATATCCTCGGATCTTATCCGTATCGATCGACACGCATTCTCGATTTCAAAGCGTCGATTAAAAATCTCTGATGCTCTTCAAGTGTTTCATAAAGTTAACACCTGATTTGAAATCGATGCTATTGCATTCGATACATCTGGACGATCGGTGTTCTTTATTTGAATTCAATGGAGAATATTTTAATATTGGTAGATCAAATATAATTATTAGGTACTTACTTATTCAAATTGGCTGACAAAAGATGTTTGATCAGCCTATATCTTGGGGTGCCCAGTCAGTAACTGGGCACCCCTGGGTTGTGGCGGTCAGATAGGCAGTCGCTCCATGTAAAATACTGGTACTCAGCTGCACCGGTTCGATCAGAAACCAACTACAACAAAATAAAGATTGATTAGGTTTGTCTGGAAGGTGTCCAAATCCCTTCCCACTAATTCTTTCGACCACAGTTTCGAAACGTCGCGCGTCGAAACGAACCTATGACATTTTTACAGAGTATTTTTTTCCAGCGTTAGTCTCGACTCGAGCCATCCGATGTAGGTTAATAAAACTATGACAAATCCTATTTATATCCAATAGCTACCTATTGTATGATTTAATTGCTTGATCATCGTAGCATGAAGATGACCTTGTGGCTGAAAAGTGAAACTGAATTACCAAACAATATTTATACGAAACAATTTCTATTGTTAGCAATAACCCCAAAATGTAATTCAAATTCCTTATTGATAAATTTTAGTTTTTTTTTTTCTAAAAATGTCACTTCGTCAGTCTGTTTAATACTAAAGAGTTCGGTATTGCCAGTAACGTCACCTTATTTTACCCCTAAATCAAAATAAATTGTTTTAATTCTTAAATGGAATGGAGGGAAATTTCTCAGGTCCGGAAGTCGAACAATTCCAATTAATTTTTCAAAATTCAAATTTTACGGATATTGCGTCCAAAATTCAAACATAGAATTCTGTGTCATTGTTTTCTACGAATATTATTTTCATTAAGTAATAATATTACTGACATTAAAAAACATGGGTAATGCCTGTATTCCAGAAGGATAAGCAGAAGTGTACTTCTAGTAGGTACTAGGTACCTACACAGATTAAACAGAACCATTTATTTATTTTACAAAACAAAAAACCTGTAATTGCACAATAAACAAACACGAAACAACGGATATACTTGCACAACACAGCTTCCTCATTGAGTGTCGGCCATATGGCAAGCCTCACTTTTTACTTAGGGCGTGTGACAGAGGAACCTTGACAGCCAGGAGCTTCCCTACCTTATGGTGTCTTATCTGTCCCTCACAAGAATCCCCAAGTGTTACAGCCACGTGCAACAAATGTATATTTAAATGATTTTAATGGAGTTTTTTCTTAGCAAACCCACATTTCTTTTGACTTATATTTTTATGTACCGTGCTTGTTTCATGTAAGTGCTAAATAAATATTATTTCTTTCTTTCTTTTTCTTTATACAACCTGACACCGACCTGCGAAATGCAAAAAACATATGAAAAATTGAATTTCGTGGGCTACCCTGGCGCTTTCACCTTAAAAGAAAAAAACTTAAACGAGTGCAGGTTTGGCTTCACAATAGATTTTCCAGAAATTATAGTAAGTAGAGTGATGTAACCGGTTGATGCATCAGAGGAGTCTAGATAAACTAAATATCTACATAATAACTATTATGTGTAGGTCCAGCAATGGACTGCAACTGTAGGCTGATGATGATGAGTTAAGGTTCCCGCAGACAGGATTGACGCGACAATGTGAAAACGCGTTCGTATTCGTACAAATTGTTGTTTAAAAAAGGAGTGCTCACATCTCAAGAGCCTTATTTAGTTAACTAACTGCCCATCTAAAGGGATCTTTATTCAAATAAATCAGAAATATGTACCACCACGCTCGCTGGCTGAGGCCCACTATATGTTAAAATAATATATGATAGGAATCTAGCTACCCTCACGATATCCTCACCATATTACTTAAATAAACCATTAATTAACCATATTAACCATTTATACCATATTAACCATTTATTAACCATATTACTTAAATAAAACATTCAACGTCAATTTAATGCCATTGACGATAAATGAGACACAACCGAGCAACGCTGCGTGCGCAACCGTACTATAACCGCAAAGCGATCGTACAAATCAGAGCACAACGTATACTGGCTTCCTATACCTTTATCTTCAGTTACCTACAGTTGTATTATACGTACCTACCTACATTCCATTAGTAGGTCAGAATACACTCGCATGAAGTCTTGATCTATTTTGTGCCCCACCAGGGCTGGCACTATCGACCCCACTAGCTGCCACACTCGATTAATTTAAGTCATTCGAATAATCCCCTAAAAAGAAACAAAACCCTCGACAAATGTCAATAACTACCATTTTCAAGTTAATTAAATGGAGTTGGAGTAAATTATTTAGAATAAAGGGGTCAGGCATCCTCCTATGCCTTAGATTTTTTTACTGAAAGGGTCGTCAAAGTCTTCCCTGTAAGTTTTAAAACAGCCATAAAATTACGTCTGGCAGTCTAAAATTTAAATTTCGTCTTACTAAGGCCCTTTATTCAATTTAGGCTGTTACTACACCAATCGAGGCATCGATCAACATCGATCAAGCTTTGGCTGATTGACAGATACTGGGTGATAAACAATATATCGACCGCCGATCGATGCCATCGATCGACGTTGATCGATCGAAGAAAGAAGTATAAACTATCGATCGAAGTCGTTACATCGAACGATGACATCGATTGACGATCGATCGATAGGTGTAGTAGAAACTATCGATCGACGTAGACCATTCTACCATCGATCGATGGCATCGACCGACATCGATCGAATGGTGTGGTAACACCCTAACCACTCAGGATATTAGAAACCGTACATAATGATATTGTTAGTATTAAGATTACTTTATCTTGTCTTTCAACATCAAGACTAACCTATTAAAGTTTTATGATGTTTCTGTATATAATTTGTTTTGTTCCTTAATTAACATTATCTAAACAGAAAAATAAGAAACAATTACTAAACCCATTTAAAAATGTGTGCCTTAGTTGAACCAAAAAACCGTTTTTTAATAACGTCATCTCGAATCATTAATTACATAATTTTATAAACATATATGGTCATCACTTTCGTCAACGGTGCTAATCTTACCTTGGTCACAGTCACAGTATGTATACTATACTGTGCCTTGGATGCTAAAAAACCTACTAGTTTTCAATTAATAAACAAACAAACGTTGGCATTTACTGTAAAGGATGGTTATACAATATCTTGCAAGTAATTCAGATACGATTCGCGCGTTTCGACAATCAGATGCGTGTGTGCAGTTAATAGACACAATCTTAAACTACAGTGTTCGCAAACAAGATTTTAGGTACCTACCTAGATATTTATTTCTGTCTCGATCTACCGGGAACGTGGATTTATAAAAACTGAATCCTGGAAAGGGGAACAAAAACTAGTTAATTTTATTTGATAGTAAAGCTATACCTACTCCAGTATAAATAAGTAAGTACCTACCAACTTTTTTTCTAAAGGCTGTTCTCTAAATTCGCCACGGCGAACAAAAAATAATAATAACAATACTATAAATTACTAAAGTACAATATTGCAGTTGTAGAAACAAACAAACATAAACACACTTCCTGAAAATGGCCGCCATTTTGCACTGCGCTAGCGCAGATGGCGGTATTCTGAAGGTTAAGGTTACAAATGTTAGCATTCGCGCCTTTTATTTACCTTCGTTCGTATCCATGCCATATTTATACTGTGTCCATGCGCTGTAATGGCAGCACGATTCAAAATGTAGGTACTTATACTCGTTTTAAATTATTTACTAGCTTCTGGCAGCGATTCCTTCAGCCGTTCTGGCGTGATTTAGTGGCAAACATCCATCCAAAATTCTGCATTAATAAGTAATAGTAGATAAGATTTTGTTCGGGACAACAAACAGCTACACATTTTTTTTTCCAAATATCATATGTGCAGGCCACGGCGTTATCAACATTTTAGATAGGTAGGTACGTACAGCACAATTGTTTTTATATTTATTCCAATAAGGTTGCTGATAAATAAATCATCCTACTTCAAACTTTGTTTTCTGCTCAAATTATAAAAATCCCCAGGCTCCATAATATATTTTGTAGGTTAAAAAAAAAACTTAAACTTAATTTATAATTATGAAAACCTTATACTATTTAATTCTAATAATACTAGCGTAAACTTTATCATACGTATGTGTAAATACTCGAGGGCAGATCGAAGTATGAAGGTCCTAAAAAAAATCAAAGAAATCTCTCAGTAAGCAGTAAAAAGAAAGAAAATACATTTTACTTACAATAAACTTCAAATCTAATAAGATTACGGTAAGATAGTCAATAATTAAATAAGACATGCCCATAATAACGGTTCCAAAAGATTTTAACTGCTCCCTTGTATTCTATTTTTAAATGCACCTGCAGGGAAAGTAGACATTTTGTGTTTATTAGAAAAACATTTACAGAACATCTGTTTCGAACGGAAACACTTTTTGTGTTCACCGCAAACGAACGACACTGATTTCCGTTATAAATAGGTCAATAAGTCACTAACGCTTCTCGGGATACTGTTTTTGTACAAATAAAAAAAAACAATAACGGAACTCGATTTTTAATAAATAAGTAACCGCTTTGCAAACTTAAAGAAATCGCAAATACTTGAAGTTATTTTTTTTATTACGTAGACCTTTTTTATTTTAAACTTATTATAATAATTTGAATTTGTTTAATACCATAATGCTATTTTAAATACATAGGTACCCACGCAATTAAAAACAAGAATGCAGGAAAGTTTGTTTAATTTTTTATAAAATGTGTTTATTATAAAATCAAATCAAAACTAAGTAAGTATGTATACACATAATTATAATAAAAGTAATATCTTGAAAATGCAGTGGGACCTTTCGAACCCTAGTATTAAATCAAAATCAATTTACCAACTCAAATTTAATGTAAGCAAAATTATATAAAAAGTGCATAAATATATGAAAACAGAACCTAAATATATTAAAAAATACATGTCTCAAAAATGCTGGGAATCCTTTGCAACCGTATTATCGTATCAAAACAAAGTCACTTATATACGTAAACAAACAACTGAATCGAAGAAAATCTGTCGCTCTTTTAATTGTTCGCATGAAACAGACGGAAGCTAAACGCGGCAAACACAATTTTCCGTAACAAACTCACGCGCACCGGAAAGTGCTTCATTTATTTCCCGCCATCCGGCGTCTCGACCAACCGAAATTTGGCGCCTAAAATCCTCCAAGCCAATGAGACAAATGGCCGCCATTTTCAACCAATCAGCGTCGAGCCCGCGCTCTCGCCATCGCGTCATTGTCATATCTCGAAAATTAGTACGGCGGCAGTGCAGTGAATGAATCCCGTCCGCAAATCGAAGATTTTTCCGTGAAACAATAAATAAATACTCATAGGTAAGTACTTTATCTGAATTTTGGTTCACACGTGTGAATTTTTCAAAATTATTCGTTATGTCACTTAGTTTTTAACGATACGTCAAAATATTTCGCAATTTATTGCCATTATTTAGTTGTGAAACCGAATATTACTAATCATTAACATTTCAACTCATTGTTATTACGTTACATAAATAATCTTTATTTTAATTTAAGGATTTTTTAAACTAATATATTAGTAACCTTGTCTTAGTATAAATTTCTAGATAAATCGTACCAACAGTCCAACACAAAAATCTAGTCAGTCGTGTTTCGGCAAAATGGCGGCGATGCTCTGTGCTATTAATACATTTTCTGTCCTTTTTATGATGGGCCACACTAATGCGCGTGCGACGGAGACGGCTATACTTTTGATAAGCAGTATGAATTTATGCTGCACACGTAGGTAACTAGACACGTCTTCGTTCTTCGTAAACAAGTCAGTTTGCAGTGTTGCCACAATAAGGTTTTTGTACCCATAATTCAGGGAGTTATATTCAAGTTTGCAATTATCACATTATTTGATGAAGTCATTAAACTCATTTCCACTGTAGGGAAAGAGATAAGAAACAAGAATAATACCAAAACTAATTAACTAAGAATTTAATTTTAGGAATCTTACTTCGATCGAACTTCAAAATTATAAACTAATAATATTGGTAGGTCTGACTTGATTAAGGACAGAGTTAAGTATCTTTAAATTTAATAGGTAGTTTCTAAAAACAAAGCTAAGTATAAGTATTTTTTTCTACACAGTTTATAAGTTTAAACTTTCCCTTTAAATAATGGTATTATTTCTATTATGTAAGTACTAAATAAAGAAACAAGTAATAAAATGATAATTTTTCATTAAATGGAAACTTAATTAAACGAATAACGCAATAATAAATTATTAATCTTTACTTCCACACTCTAATATAATAAAGCTGAAGAATTTGTTTGTTTGTTTGAACTCACTAATCTCTGGAACTACCAGGGGGATTTGGAAAATAGGGATGCTGCCTGGCTTAATTCTATGAAGTCCGTCAGTTAGATTATCGAAAAATATTGGATATATATTTTATTATTATATCAAATCATTAAAAAATTACGAAGATAAAACGCATCAAAGATAAGAAGTGGGGGTTGGTAAGGTCACTTTCCAGCTAAAAGTTTACTAGAAAGTGACGTCACACTAGTTTTCAATGCACTGTATCGTCTTAATTTTTTGTTTATGCGACAGTAGAAAAAATACGTGTGCAATATTTTTGGAAATCTATTGGACGGACTTTTAATAAAATACCCTATTCTTTTTGTATATTATGCCACATTCATGAGGAACGCTATAGGCTATACGGGAACTGGAAAAAACGGGATATGCGCATACGAAGTCGCGGGCAAAAGCTAGTAAAAAATCATACTAAACCAATAAAGTTAAATGGTAATTTATAAAATAAAATAAATAATAAACCACGTTTTCCTTGTTTGAAAGCCAACACAAAATCACCCTTCATTCAAAACAAAGAAGTTGTCGCGGGCACAATTTATTTTTTCATTATGGGTAAATGAAGTAGGGAGACGCGCACGCACGGCATAATCACATCACTTGACCGAACGCGACGCCAACGCCACGCGGCGGTGAAAAGTTGAACTAAAACGTGTCGCTTGCGCTGTGGTTCGCTTGCTCGCCGTAACCACACGCCACGCCGCCGCGCCGTCGCGTCGCCTCCTCTTGCCGCCGCGCGCGCCCTCAGTCGGCGTACGACGTACGTACTTTTACCGTGCGGACGTATTAAGTCACGTGTCCCGTCGCGTCATCCCCGACTTGTTTACACACAGTCAACTAACAATACGAATTCTTATTGGTGCGTGATGAACCAAACATTTATACGCTTGTTAAATCAATACAATTCTATCGCGTGCTGTTACTGAATACTGACCTTGTTTGCGCTAGGTGGAAACGGCGCGGATGCTATCTGTGAAGTGCGCTGTGTTTCGCTGTTCGGACTCTGTTGAAGAGATGTCGACGTTGAGTGTGAGGGCTCCAGGCCTGCAAGCCACCACTATGCTGGACACGAGGTCGCTGCGCGTACGAGGCGTCACAACCCTCGAAGGCGTCAGAAGAAACTTATTCGGTTGCACCGACCGAGAAGAAAACAGAAGATTTGTAGAAAGAGAGTTGGCTCGCCAATTGGAATTGGATAGCCAGAGATGGGGTTTCGACTTTGCCAATGAGAAGCCACTGCCTACTTCGCAGCGATTCGCCTGGCAACTTGTTCCCGCGTCTACGATTCCCGCGGCTCTAAGAAGGTCACCGATCACGATCACAACTCCTGCAGCGAGCACACCGAAACAGGAGGCTAAAGTTTCCAGTCCCGAGAACAGCAAGACACAGAAAAGAATAACAGGTAAGTTTAGTACAATAATAAGATGTAGGCTTACGTGTTTTTGACATTTGACTGACAAGGTTAGGTTATAAAGTTGCGTTCAATTTCACGTTGCGTTAATCAGCGTAAACAATGCGTAATATTTATGCTAAAAATGTCAACATTGAGTGTTTTTATCTATGAAACGCGAGTGGTTGAACGGGCCTCCTCATTCAAGACTAGTCACGCGCACATTCATAGACTACTCGAATTACAAATGCATAGTAAACTCTGGATTGACAACATACCTATTTACGTTCTTATTTAAAAAATAAACGCCATTTTTTTCTTTATCAAAAATTCTGAACTACTTCTTAAACTGTGCACTTCATCGTTTGTTAGTAAAGTAATTACACAGTAAACACGATATTATCAGTGCAACTGCAATTGGATGCGGGTCGGGGAGAATATTCGTGTACCTAAAGTTTTATCTGGTGACGCAGAGATAACAAACCTAGGTCACTTTGATTTGACACTTGTTATTTTATTTTTAGGCAGCACGTTCGCTTGTTTCCATGTGCAGTTAAAAATGTTTGTTATGTTGCAGGCATTTGTGTTGTTTGCGGCTTTTGCAAAAAAACACTAGATAGTAGTAGTTTTACTCATCGGTTTTTTTTATGATAACCGTAGCTACTAAACATGAAGTTATTAGCTGTATAGTGCATACCTACCAAGTTAAGTTATAAAAGACTTCTTTAGAGCGAAAATCTACATTTACGTTGGCATCGAAAATAGGTTGGTAGGGTTGGTACATATAAATTAGCTTCATAAACTGTACTCCAGTGTATGTCAGTATATGTAAATGACTAGCACTTCGCCCGCGATTTCGTCCGCATGGATTAAGTAGGTAGGTACTCCACAAACTCCAACGCCCGCTATACCCCCTTCAGTTTTGGAAAATTAAGCAAAACGATTTTCATTAATTACCCAGCTGCTGACTCTGTGTTCTCTGGATCAGTGCAACTATCCACCCCGTTCACCTCGTCAGGGGTTATTTTACAAAAATTGTTGGATCTTAGTACTTAACCTAACCGTATGATTAAATAAAAAAGACTTAAAGTGAATAATTATGTAGGTACCTCATAATTTTGCACCTACTAATTTGGTACGTAAATCAGAAAAAAAAATGGATAAGGATTAATATGTTGTTAAAACTCCTTCGCAAATAATGATTTAATTTCGATCAAATTTGATTAGCATAAAAAAGGTTATGGTGAGTGAATTTTTAAAGCGGAACAATTCCATCATACATGATACTTGCGTAACTTAAACCGTTTACGCAGCGCACGCAATGGAAGCTCTCAAAAAGGAATGATTTTTCCCGTTTTTGCAACATTTTTCATGTATGCTCCGCTCCTATTGGTCGTAGCGTGATGTTATATAGCCTTCCTCGATAAATGGACTATTCAACAAAAATATTTTTTCAATACCAACCAGCAGTTTCTGAGATTAACGCGTTCAAACAAACAAACTCTTCAGCCTTATAATATTAGTATAGATTGTATTTATCTGTCCAATAATATCATCCTACTTTTGATCATTTTAAGTAGTTTTTTTCATAATCATATTGCATTAAAACCTTGTCCGTATTTAAGTAATAGGCATTAGTTATACAATACATCTGTACCTGCCTTTATATTTACAGTCAGTTTTTTTTTTTAAACTTAGACTGTAGCAGACAATCCAAATAAGAACGTACTATTATTAACTATGTAGGTAGGTACTCACAATAATAGATAGGTATCATTATATTAAATGTTTTATTAAGGCGTAGGACAACATTGTTAGGAAACATGCAGCCACTTAATATTCAAACAATTCATTGCCATTCACGTTTCCAATAAGACTAATAGGACAATTGAATTGTACATCGTTTTAAAGAAAAAATACGAATACTGTTTAAAAATAAACATTGACGAGGTGGACTGTATTTTCTTGAATTAAACTTCGGAACTTCTTTATCTTGTTTATTTTCCCAGGGCTGGCTTGCTGCTGACGGTTGAGTGACGAATGACGGAATGAACCGAGCGCGGCAAGCCACCCGCTTTTTATCTTATTTCCTACTTACACAGGTAGTGAGCGTGGGCGCTTAGGCCTCGGCCAATCAGAGCGCGGGTGGTGGCGCGGAGTTCGAGTCGTTTTAGCGCTGACCAATCAGAGGCGAGCGCATCTGTCTATTGTTTAGACAGGTTCAGACCTGCTCGAAGCGTGTTACGACCGAATTCTGTGCCACCTTACAATCTTCCTTTATTAAACATAAATTAAAACAATCCCTACACTATTGCTTATACATAAAATCCCTGCTATGAACAGTCTTTATTTATTTAAATCTAAACCTTATCCATTAGGTATATAATTTCCCTTAACATCAAGCCTTAGTATCTAACTTATCTATTTATTTATATCCTATTTATTTCGACGTCCGTAATATCCTCCCCCCGGCGCAGGGCTACCGTAGCCTAATCTTCTACGTGAAGGACGGCGAGCTTCGTAACTGGACGTCGTAGGACGCCCGCTGTAGTTCTGACGTCGGCTGACCGCACCTTTCCATCCGGACCATTGTAGACAGCCTCCACGACGCCTCGAGGCCACGTTCCTCTCGGGAGTGAGGAGTCGACGATGACGACTAAGCTGCCGACTTGAAGGGGTCGTCGTTGGTCGTCTGACGCCCCCCGGGGCACCAGCGTAGGCAGGTACTCGTCTACCCAGCGCCGCCAGAAATGGTCGGCGAGCGCCTGGGCAGCTCTCCATTGTTTGCGGCTGGCCTCCTCACAAGGCCCGGTACGGGGAAGGCCCGAGGAGGTACCTATTAAGAAATGGTTAGGCGTGAGGGCCTCCGGATCCTTGGGATCGACAGAGACATGGGTTAGAGGTCGAGAGTTTATGGAGTGCTCGGCCTCTGTCAGCAGCGTCAGTAGTGTTTCTTCTTTTAGCGCTTTTTGGTGCAGCGTCGCTCCCAGCGCCGCCTTAACGGAGCGCACCAGTCGTTCCCAGGCTCCCCCCATATGCGGCGCTCCTGGTGGGATGAACTTCCATTTCATGCGCTGCTCCAGTCCGAATGGAATGAAATCTTTCGTCCACTCTTTGTACGCCGCTCGTAGTTCGGCGTCTGCCCCTCTAAAGTTGGTACCATTGTCTGAGTACATGACTCTGGGCCAACCTCGTCGAGCTGCCATTCTTCGTATGGCCATTAGCGCCGAGTCGGTAGATAAGCTCGACACTAATTCCAGATGCACTGCTCTCGTAGTCAGACAGGTGAACAGGGCTCCCCATCGTTTTTCGTGTCTTCTTCCGATGACTACCGTTATCGGTCCAAAATAATCGGTGCCGCAGTGGGTGAAGGGCCGCGGCGTCTCCATGATTCTTTCCATTGGCAAGTTTCCCGTAACTGGTTTCACTGGCGTAGCTTTTCTTATTCGACAGAGCTGGCATCGCTGTGCTATGGCTCGCACTGTCGGGCGTAGGTTGACGACCCAATACCGCTGTCTTAAGTCATTGATTACACGCTCGTTATTAGCGTGCCCAGCTTTGCGATGTGCATGTTCTACCAATAGCCGTGTGAACGGATGTTTGCCGTGTAAGATCACCGGGGTTTTCTTCGTTTCCTTGACTGCCGCATGTCCGATTCTCCCTCTGACCTTGAGAATATGATCCTCTAGGTAAGGGTCCAGTTTATACAGACTGCTGGACTTGGGTACCGGCTTTCCTTTTCGAAGTAACTGTATTTCATCGGCATAGTTTTCCAGTTGTGCTTGTTCCAGCCATAATTTCTCGGCCCTTTCGATCAAGTCGACGGTCATTTGGCTGGACCTATCGTAACACTTTGCCTTGAAAAGGAATGGCATGGCTGTAGCTCGTAATAATTTTTCGAAAGAAGAGAATCTATTTATGTCTGGCAGGTGAGAAGGTCGTTCTCGTTCTCTTTTTTCTTCGACTATCACGTACGTTGACTCGTCTCCGGTAGTGTCTTCTTTGGATTTCTCCTTTGGCCAGAACTCTTCGTCATTGTACAGGAACGCGGGACCGGTGAACCATCTGTCTTCGGGTTTCATTCGTGTGGTGTAGTTAGGGCGTGTAGCGTCATCTGCCACGTTGTGATCGGTGGGTACCCATCTCCACTGGCTGGCGTCAGTTAGCTCCGCGATTTCACCCAGGCGGTGGGCCACAAACGGTGTGTACTTCACGGCGTCTTTTTCGATCCATCGTAGGACGGTTTGTGAGTCTGTCCAATAGATCACGCTTCTGGGCTTGTCTCGGTGCTCCTTTATTATAGTCTCCGCCAGTCGTGCGCCGATCACTGCTGCCTGTAGTTCTAGTCGTGGGATAGTAACTAGCTTCAGGGGGGCCACTCTTGCTTTTGCTGCGACCAGCCTCACGTCTACTTTTCCGTCTTTCTTCTGGATTCTCCAGTAGGCTGCAGCTGCGTATGCTTGTTCGCTAGCGTCGCAGAAAATATGCAGGTCCATGAGGTCGTCTGGGCCCTTATCGTAGCACCTTGGGATGCGAAGCTTCGTTACTTCGTCCAGACTTTGTATCCATTCCTCAAAGTGCTGCGCGTCTTGTTCTGGGATTGCCTCGTCCCATCCGATGCCGTGTCTCCACAAGTTCTGGAGCACGATCTTGCCGGTGACTGTGAAGTGGCTGATGAGTCCTAGAGGATCGTAGACTGCCATCACTGCACCAAGGGCTTCTCGTTTAGTCGGCGCTCTGTTTCGAGTTTTCACTTCGGGTGACAGCCGACTCAATCCAGTGTTAAAGCCTAGCTCGTCTGAGCCTGTTTGCCAAAGTAGGCCTAGTGTTTTGTCCGTATTTTGTTCTCGTTGTCCGAATCTTACTTCTGTGTCGTGTGCCAGCTTCTCCGGTGTAATACTTTTCAACACGTTGAGTTTATTTGAGCACCAACCTCTCAAATTGAAGTGGGCGTTCTGATGAACTCTAATGACTTCACGCGCTGTCTTAATTGCTTCTTCCTCGGTTGCCACGCTGTCTACGTAATCATCCATATAGTGGCTCGTTGTTATAGCTTGCACGGCGTTAGGGTATTCTTGCGCGTACAGTCTTGCGTTGGCGTCTCGTACTGAGTGCGCGATGAAAGGTGAACACGAGGCTCCGAAGATCATCGAGGTCATTTTATATTTCTTCGGTGGCTTAGTACGTTCCTCACCTCGCCAGAGAAACATCTGCGCAGCCTGGTCTTGGTCTCTTATCTTCACTTGGAGAAACATTTCCTGTATGTCTGCCGTGACGGCTACTGGACGCTCTCTGAATCGAAACAATATTCCTGGCAGCGATTTCAAGAGGTCAGGTCCTTCTAGTAGATAGTCGTTTAGGCACACTCCACTGTATCGATGTGCGGCGTCAAACACTAGACGTATCTTGCCCGGTTTATTCGGGTTTACAACCGGGAAGTGCGGCAGGTACCACACTTTCTTACTTCCTTCTTCCGTTCCGTTGCACTCCTGGGCGTATCCTTTATCGAGTAGGTTTTTGACCAGAGTGCTATACTGTGCTGCAAAGTTTGGTGATGAATCCATCTTCTTCTCTAATATCTTTAATCTTCGCAGGGCACAGCTGTAGTTGTCGGGCATCGAAGCGTCTTCATCACGCCATGGTAACCCGACTTCGAAGTGATCACCGACTTTTCTCAGTGTTCCCTGAACCACGTTCATTGCCTTCTGATCTTCGGGTTTGATCTTCTTGGCCAAAGAAACTCCTAGGGCATCAATCCTGAAGTGTGACTTTACTAACTCTTCTATACGACGTACGTCATCTGTCTGTCTCGCTGCAGACACATCGTATAGATGTAGCACGACTTGTCCCTCTTGTTCCTTCAGCGTGGTGCGTGGCGCAGTCCCGTGGATCACCCATCCTAACTGAGTGTAGGATGCTGCAGGTTCATTTTTCTTGCCCATGCGTAACTCTCGCGTGACTATTAGGTGCCAGTTGTCCGCACCTATCAGTACCATCGGTGTAGCTTCTCTGTAGAATGCGTCGCTTTGTATGTCTTGGAGGTGAGGAAAGTTTTCGAGTTTTAACCTGTCCATCGTCTGACCATGAAGTCGCAGGTTTTTCATTGTTCGTGCGCGTAGTTCTTGGAATTCACCGCTCTGGCCACGTATCTGTAACTTGACTTCCTGGCTTTGTTCTTCTTGTTGTTGTGAAGTCACGCTCTGGATACGTAAAGTAGAGACCGGTCCGCTTATGTGCAAACGACGTACTAGTTCTTCGTCGACGAGCGATATTGTTGAGCCTTCGTCAAGTAGGGCGAACGTCGATATTTGCCCGCCGGGCCCTTTTAATAACACGGGACACATTTTCAGCAATACGCGTTGCGACACATTATTTGACGCGGAGACGGTCATTACCGCTTCCTGCGAGTGTGGGTTCTCGGTATCGGTTGACTTATCTGGCTTATCACTTGGCGGTGCCTCTCTCTCCTCTCGATCTTTGTGCAGCAGCGCGTGGTGTGGGCGGCTGCAGGTTCCTCTGCCGCATCGCTTCGCTCGGCAATGTTCGCGTCGATGGCGTCTTGTCACGCACTTGAAACACACTTTGGCAGTACGTGCCCAATCCCATCTTTCATCAACGCTCATCTTCAGGAACATTGCACATTTCGGTACCTCGTGATCACTGCCACAACACAAACACTCTTGTTTTCTTTCTTCCTCCTTTCCCGATGTCGCGTAAACTACTTCCCGACCCGACTTCTTCTTGGCGTTAAATTGTGGCGCGCTTCTCATTTCCTTCTTCTGGACGGGTGCGGGCGTCGCGCTAGTGAAGGCGTATTTCATAGCTCGGTCAGCCTCCCGCATCAGGAATCTGGACAACAATATCACTTCCGGTTCACGCGACGATTCCGCAGTTTCAGAAGCGTAATCGCACCATCTTGACTTTATGTGCGGGCTCAGTTTCTCTACAACTTCGCGAACTAGCATCGGGTTCCATATATACCCACGATTGTCCATCTTGGAAAGCACGCACACTATGTTTTGAAGTTTCACTGCGAACGAATTTAATTCACTGGCCGCACCCGTGAGTCGAGGTAACTTCTTCAAATCTTCCATCACTCGATTCATGAGTATCTCCGGTCTCCCGTAATACTGTTCTAGTGTCTTCATGATCACTTGCGGGTCAGACGCGGAGTATAGGAGCGCGGACACAGCTTCTCTTGCTTCACCCTTAATGCAATTGCGTAGTCTTGCCAAATTTTCTGTTGTCGTGAATTTGCACAAATTCGACGAGTCGTCGTACGCCGCCTTAAATGGCAACCATTCAGTAGCCGCTCCCGTGAACGTGGGCAGCTCAGTCACTTGTCGCGGCGGCGGGCGTACGTGAATCATTTTTTCCAACGCGTCGGCCAACTGTTCTATTCCTCTTCCAACTCGGCGTTCTCCTCTGGTAGGCGAACGCGAGGTCGACCGTTGCCTTTTCTGGTCATTCCTGGCAGGTGCGGCGGCTTCGATACGTGCGGCGGGTTCGACGTAAGTGGCAGGTTCGAGGGCGGCGTGCATGGCGGCGGGATGCGGAAACTGCGCTTCTCTCTGCGGTTGATCCGCGACTGGAGGGCGACTTCGGTCAACACTTTGAAGCCACTCGTCCACCCTGTCTTCACTCATGTGCACGGAGCCTTCTTCACGAGCCTCTGCCTCTGCCTCAATCGTCGACACTTCATATTCGAGTCGCTTGTTGACGAGTGCTTTTTCGAGTTCTAATTGCTCGTTCCTTATCGCAGCGATTCTCTTCTGTGCCTCGTATTCTGCCTTCTTCACTCTTGCCACGTCACTACTGTACGATCTTCTGGACCTTATCGTACTTACTGTATCCCTCACAGAAACATCGTGCGCAGCTGTCATAGTTCTCACTGATTCCTGGGTTCGAAACACGGCGCGCGTCAACGGGTAACGCGATGTGGATGGTGTGGCGAGCGATTCACCATAGTCGTACGCGGTCGCGGTCGCGGTGGCTCTACTTCCCGTCGGGACGCGAGGAGCCGGCGCGGCGAGGGCGCCATCGGACGTCGTCGGCGCAACTCTCCCCGCCGCGGGCGTGGCGGGGTGTGCGATCGCGAGCGCGGGGGCGGCGGGATCGGTCCCAGCCGCGGGCGCACCATGCGGTGGGCGCGGGAGCGCGGACGCGATGGTCGACGGCGACCTAGGCGGCTCTTCGAATGCGAGATGGCGGCGACTATCGTAGCCCGATTCGGATTCACTTTCCTTGGCCGAAATGCTTCTAGTCTTCATTGTAGATGTTCGTTTCGACCGGCGGTTTTCTATCTTCTATCTGCTATCCGGCTCGAAGGACCAAATGACGAGGTGGACTGTATTTTCTTGAATTAAACTTCGGAACTTCTTTATCTTGTTTATTTTCCCAGGGCTGGCTTGCTGCTGACGGTTGAGTGACGAATGACGGAATGAACCGAGCGCGGCAAGCCACCCGCTTTTTATCTTATTTCCTACTTACACAGGTAGTGAGCGTGGGCGCTTAGGCCTCGGCCAATCAGAGCGCGGGTGGTGGCGCGGAGTTCGAGTCGTTTTAGCGCTGACCAATCAGAGGCGAGCGCATCTGTCTATTGTTTAGACAGGTTCAGACCTGCTCGAAGCGTGTTACGACCGAATTCTGTGCCACCTTACAATCTTCCTTTATTAAACATAAATTAAAACAATCCCTACACTATTGCTTATACATAAAATCCCTGCTATGAACAGTCTTTATTTATTTAAATCTAAACCTTATCCATTAGGTATATAATTTCCCTTAACATCAAGCCTTAGTATCTAACTTATCTATTTATTTATATCCTATTTATTTCGACGTCCGTAATAAACATATAACTTTGTACAGTAGTTACAAAAAAAACACATTTTATTGGAAATAACAGTAACGTGTCCTAAAATGTATTTAAAACATATAAAAAAACACCTTTGCCAATTTTATCGGCAAAAGTAAACTTGTAAAGTTGCAGTTGCCATGTCTTTACAACTGAAGTTTTAATAATGTCTAGTTTATATTAAGCCATATTGAGAACTGCTGAATAATAATGCAACTCCGTATGGCATCGTGTTCGTTTTGTAACTGAATATGGATCACAATTTGCAATAAGACACTAATTGAGCGCTCATAACACCTGGAACAAAATACGCGTATCGTTTTACTCAAATAAAAAAGTCCACTTTAATACCACCTACTTAGTGCTTCGCTATTAAGCGTTATAATTTTATTGATAACACTCTCATGATGTCAGAATAACGACCTTTGCCTGGAGATATTATAAATGTAGATATGTTTTAGATCCTTACGTCTTTTCTAAAGGTTATGTCAGTTACTACGCCGAAATTTTACGACTTCTAAGCGGGAGACGAATAAAACGTGTAACCCACTAGCGATACAATAAAGCTAAAATTAACATTAACGCCTTTGCTCAATCTTAATACGATATCTCAGAAACCCTTTTGTGCTGGCACCCTTATAATTGGACATCAAAAGAATTCTAAAGAGACGTGCAAAAACTTATCCGCCGAAGGTGCGAAAAACATCATAAAGGGTCCATCTAAGCTTTCATTAAATAATTTGTAGCCTCGTAATTAAAAATTAAGACGCCTTAGTTGATTTCTAATGGACGTTTTATTATTAATTGAAGGGGATGTTTGACAAAAAACTGTTTGAGTGCTTATTAAGTTTTTTCATCTGCCACTCGAGACCACGGTTTGGTTTCGTGTAACAAATGAAAAGAAAAAAAAACTAAAGTTCTAACGGCACTTGAAAATTATCGGGCTAGCACGAATACTGACCTAGATTCATTTGTTTTGATACAGTGCTCAGTGGTAATACGTAGTATGGCGAGCCTCCCACACTTGTCCTATTTTAGATTACACATGTGTGCTTGCAAATTGTAAACAATAGTTTGATGCTACGATCAAAAATACAGTTTTATCTTGAAGTTTTTTAGAGAGAAAAAAATGTGCGTATCTTAGTAGCTATTTATTTATCGATAACTTTTAAATATAAACAATTTTAAACGACCAACAAATCCTATAAAAGCTCTGATAGATATTTTTAATAAAACAGACATTTTGCTCTGACCGCATCAACGTAATCTCATTTAATTCTGTGGCATTGTACAAAACATTATTATTATGAGGCAAATCGCTTCTGATGTCATGTCAATATTTACAGTAACTCATTACCTAGTGTCGCGTCATTCGGTGACAATAATAGATTGTAACCTTCAGTGAAAGTCCTCAAAATAGGTCATCCAAATACCTAAATAATGTAGTTTGTTGACATCACATATGTTCACTCGGAATTTTCGAATGTTCGTATTCGTTCTGCAGATGCACCAAAATACACTAATGCATTACCGATGTTTTCTTTAAGTGACCACTCGTAGCTACTTACATAATAAAATTATCAATTTAGGTCATATAAATTACATATTTACATTTTGTATAGATAATGCTAAGTACTTTTAATACAACGCTGCTAATTTTATTATCATAACACAAAATTATTCCACTTTTATGCTAGAAACAACAATCGAAAATGTTGCCGTGAAAGTAGGAATTCGTTGAATTACAAACTTGCCTATTTTCTTTCACCATTTATGAAGGGAAAGTTTCCTGAACTGACGTTTAAGATTTTCTCGTTCATACCGAACGAGCGTAGCGACAGGCAATACACATAATCTAAAGCTTTACGTTTGTAAGTATTGTAAACGGTATCCTTGTCGCACCCACACGCGGTGACGCGCCTGCGCAGCGCGTCACCTCACTATCCATCCACGCATGCGCACACACGCTCACTCACTCACTGATTGCAAAATGGCGGCCTTTATATTCGATCGAAATGAACATCTTATTTTGTCATCACTTAATTTAAATACTGCTTCAGCCTGTGAAATTCTCAAGTGCCAATTTATTTTTTACTGTCTTATTAATATGGCAGTGTTCAACAATAAAGTTATTCTGTGTAAATATTTTTTCATAATCCGCGGGAATTACAAAATAAGACGTCGAGGTGGCCGAAATAAAAATAAATCCTTTCGCTTGGTTCAATCCAATCGTGAGGCAAAGGGTATTTTAGGCCCATCATATTGCTAAACTCTTATTTTGTATGCGTATAATATTGTGCCTGTGACCCATTCATTGTTTGATTCGAATCTAATGCTGTTTTTTCTTAGACAACAATACAAACTTAAACCTCAACACAAAAGAACCTGAATAGGCAATCGCTTGTATTTTTTGTTCGTCTAGTAGCCGTACAGCTTAACAATGTACCTGTTAACTCGGTAATCGGTAGCTCACTCAAACTGCGTTATATAAAAACTCTTATTCTAATCCTAATATAATGGCCGCAAAAAATATTTAATATTCGTCTACAAATTGAAAAGCTGTGAAAAGACATTTTTAATAACCGTCTTCAAAAAAGGAGGTAGTTTTAACCTTTGACCTCAAAAAAGTAGTTGGCATATTTTATTTGTTCTCTTTTTTTAGTTATTTAAATAAATTACAGTTTTTAAGCTTTTTAAACGACTACAAAAAAGAGGAGATCATTTTAGACTCCTATGCCTATTCTATTTTACGTAAAAAAAATGTGTCAACTATATTCCTTACCTAAAATGTCTTAAATCTCATCGTATTATCCCGGTTTCCCGAGTCGTATATTTGACAAGTTACGCAAATATTCATGACCCGATTTGTAGTACACTATTAGATTGCACCAGATGTGCATCTAAGAGCGTTCTAAGAGTTCTCTAACGATCAAACTTTATGAATTTTTATTGTCTGAAACTGACCAACCGTACATACTTCGTAGGGGGCCTAGGGGACCCGGTCACCCAATTTCTTACTTCCCTTTCATAATTACAACCTGGTTGTGTCGTTGAACTCTGATATGTTTTGGCTTATGGGAAAGTAAGTGGACGTAGCTGCAGGGATCCCATAATAATTGTATGCTTCACCATGCAATGTTAGAAATAGTTGCAACTGTATAGGGTTTCTTCAAATGCTGCATCCGGTCAAGACGTTCTTTTCATAGAAGAGTTATATTATTTCCGTTATTTCTTAACCCTTTTACAATTGTACTATTAGAAATCGTCGAAATAATTTGTATTATTTAACTTAAAAAAATATTTATTTCTGTTTTACTGCAACATTCGTTTCTGAGTTTGGATTTTGTTTTTTTTTTTAATTAACTAAACGCTTTTCATGCTTGCGCAGGCAATGCGCTATAAATCGCTTACATCCGAATGAAAACAAACCAATGATGTACGGTTCATTTCTCGGTACCAAAGAGTCTTTAATAAACTGCACTGGAAATTTAATTAATGAGTTTTAACAAATCGCAGTGTCACCCCTGCAAACGGCACAGAATAAATCTGCATTGTGTTGTGATTGTCATAATGGCGGTGCAATAACGTCGGCGCGTGCGCAGCGCACCGCCCTTTGTGCCGCACCCTCGCGGACACTGACTCTGTAACGGTTATATTGATTTTTTAACTGACACTTTCCCCTGTTGTTTGATGTTATTAGTATTAATTCGTACTAATAATAATTTGATGTAGGAACTTTATTTGATTCGTAGTGTTTGTTCGTCTATTCCGGAACACAGGGTAATATTTTTCGGTTGGAACACATAATCGATTAAACGAATAAATGCGTTGTGAAACTATCAAATAACCTGCTATCTAAATTGTCCTACTTCAAAAAACTAAATTTCGGTACTAAAAGCGATTGCGAAAAACCATACCATGCGGGTGATAAAAAAAGTTGTCAACACACGTGTTCGAATTTCAAAATTTCAACAGATAGGGGGAATAACGGTCGCGGATAGTTCACGGCATCTGCGCGCTACCCCCGCGTTTGCACCCCCTGCGCCAGCGCATATCCCCCGTCAAATGACCGGAGGCATCATCTGGTCCTGGTGAAACAGATCGTTATGGGATAGCGTTACTGCATGCAATTTTGTTTTTGTAAATTGAGTAGCGTTGTTACCAATTAACATATGTTAGGGAGATCGTTATTACATCTATTGGGAGCAGTCGTTTAATTGAGGACATGCAGTATTCGATCACGCGATAAAACGCTGTTCTCTGGTGTGGCATGATAACTGCAGATTAAATACCGCTCAAAATGGCGTTTCATTAATCCAATTTGAGAAAATTGTACAACGAAGGCTGACCACTTCATGTCTTTACAACGTGGCAACTTGGCAAGACAGTTAATCACCTCTGGCCTGCAATTAAATAAACTTGTACACTTGACCATACGAGTGGGTCGCGCCCATTCCTTGCACTTGTTAATGCAGAATTGTAATTGGTCAAGTCAGCGACACGAGACTAATGCGCAGGAGTACGTTATAGTTCTCACGTTGCGCGTGCGCACCGACCCTAAGGAAACGCCATGTAAGATATGGTTCAATGCGCGTAACGACTATTCTGCACACGAGATAAAAAACGACTTTTCACAGGTTTTTTTCTGGTGGTGTCAGTCATCCAGAAAACCAAGAACCAACGGTCACGACCTCTGATTTTTCTGCTCTGACCACCCTGGCTTAACTGGCATTGCAATCTCGTAGTATTAAATTATAATACGCACTTATCACCATCAATTAAATCTACTCAGTTGTATTTGTTTGGCCTCATTGAAGCAACATGTCTGGCTCTCTATTTCATAAGTCGTTCCTGTGCGCACATGGCTAATGAAGCATATAAAGAATTTGGATCAAGGACAGAAAACACTATGATCGCAAGCATTGCGACATCTACCTAGTTGTGTAGTTTTATATTTACTGTTAAAATCTTAATTAGTTTCAAAGCTATTTTTGGTAGTATGAATAGTTTTTTTTGTCAGCCACAATTTGGCTTGGTTCCGTTATGAAGGCAGTTTTACGCCTACTAGCTATTAAATTCATTGTCTGGACTGAACACAGCGATTTGGTACTTTGGTAGTTTTTTTTTTGTGGTTGGTTTGTTTGTAGCATGTACATCTTAATCGTTCTCTTTAAACAAAAAATCTAATTAAACGCTGTCTTTATATTCTCTTTTTATTATAAAATATTCTGCTCACGTCTATTTATTCTCTAGAGATTATAAAGCGACATAAAATTTTCAAACGTCTAGTCAAGTGACTGTGAAAGGTCTTCAAGCGAAAAAAAGTACAGTTAAACGAAATAACTTCTCGGCATACTTTCTAATTGCAGTGAGGCACGATAGCATCACAATTCGCCAGCTAACCGCCATTTTTTTGTTACAGTCGAAAACGTAAAATTTTTACACATGGCAACACTTGTGTTGTCGACTCATCTCATTATGATAAGATTTATTGCATTTGCAAAAAATACGCGCGTGTTAGGATTGGATTTTTTAAAAGACACCACTTATTATCTGTAAAATATTAGTTTAATATTTTATGTTTAAGTCAAAATTCGCTTCACAATTGAACTGACGGGAAGGAAAATAATAATTTACAACATCTGTTTAGGTATTCCTGCATTTAATTCCAGTGATGTCCATTTTGTTCAAACCGCATATAATTGTTGCGATTATTTTCCGTAAATCAGGGGTTCCATTTAAACTGACGTATCCTCAATTTATTTCCTTTTAACGTCAATGTTTATAAATAGGGTATTGCATACAATTTATCCGTATAATATGCGCACTTTACCATGGACTTAAAAAATGATTATAAAAAGCTGACTGGTAATTTTCTAGTAACTTGTCACAATATCCTACAGAAATATTTTACTGCAACAAAACGATGTCATTCCTTTGCACTTTGACGAAAAATCGTCTTCTCACGTTAGTCATTACCACCCCTTGGCAATTACGCGATTAAAAAATGACTGCCACATAAAAACAGCTGATAAATCTGCCTTGTTCCGCTCGACGGGCTCCGAGGATTCCACCATGGGAATCTCGCTTGACCGTAAAATGGAAGAGTCATTCCTGTTCCTTAGAAGTGAAAGTGGCATTAGACTTTTCCTCTCTATAAATTATGAGAAGATTGGCGTGAACGAATTTTTTTAAGTAGGGTTTGCACTGTTTCACTAGCATTTAAGGGGAGGCAAATTGAATCAAGTGCCCTTAAGATAAAAAAGGATGGATTACTATGTATGGTCTAGGATTATAGAGGTGTAAGAAGACCTAAGATAATATGATGGATGGATTGTGTGAAAGAGGATTTGGCTGGAAAGGAGGTGACTATTGAAATGCCGGCTAATAGAGATGTAAGGTTGAAAAAACACTCAATTTTTTTTTTAAATTGTCCATATCTTTTTATCGTGTTGACTCAGGACCTTGATTTTTATACACCTAATAGGGACTATAGACCTCAGTATCTGGTATAAACGTGCTAGGTCCACCCGTTCCTGAGAAAATCACACGGTGGTGACACACGGACAGACAGACGGACAAGAGACTTTTTTTATATTTTAAGGTACTGAACCCTAAAAACACCCAGTCTTAAACTCAAACATTTAATATGACCAGTCTTGATGAATTAGACGCAGACAGTAGTTTTATGCGAGTGCATGGCGCTGAATGTATAAACCCTAGGTTTTGTTCAACGTGTGAAACCACTGTCTCTAAGTTAGTATTCTTAGTATTATCGCAACAACCTGCTAGTATGCAATGGGTTATGCAATGCGACTGTGCTTTTCTATTGTGATGCAACGATTTACTTCTTAGATAGGGTTTTGTTTGAAGTTAAAATTGCTTTAGAACCGCTGTTTCTTCGAAGAAGCTTATGTGATTGATGAGCAGTCATTCGCGCTTCTTAGATTTATTCGCGCTTCTATTGGAGCCTAGACAAAGTGTAATTCTATCAGCGATAATGATTTTCGAAAAGTAATATATTTATGGGATTGATATGCTCATTATCAAAAGTCGTCCACTGCTGAAGTTCTGAACACAAGCCTCCCTAAAGCGTTGCCAAAACGACCGGTCCTGTGCGCATCTTGGGAATTCCCGCGTATTTCACCAGGTC
Source organism: Mamestra brassicae (assembly GCA_905163435.1). Lineage (NCBI taxonomy): Eukaryota > Metazoa > Arthropoda > Insecta > Lepidoptera > Noctuidae > Mamestra > Mamestra brassicae. The sequence goes on along the minus strand of LR990989.1, from coordinate 10,470,929 downwards.
ATCGGACCTTCTGGGCCTGCCAGCGCTGCCAAAATGTTACATTGTCAATCTCAAACAATTTTACAAAATCGCCACTTTGTCCATAGACAATTAAATACTTAGATATAGTCAATTAAGCTGTAGTGAAATCAAACCAGATAAAGGGCCCTCGAAGCTCTTACGGTCAGTCAACCTTGGTTCCCATGGGCCTTTTAGTCACTATCGGAAAGGGCACCCATACCAGGGTAGATAATTGATACTATCGATATATCACCCTTGTTAAACGTTTTCCCATACAGTTATGGGAAAACAAATCGATGGCCCCCGTTACGCTAACTGGCAGTTACGATTGACCAGAAGTCCGTGACTTATTTAAAATATCCATCATAACTTATTATAACGTTCTCAGTGTTATTTCTAAATTGTTAAACAATGACTAAGATGGAAACAATCGTCCTTTCTCTAATTAAACATCGAGTTGTGAATTTCTAGACTTTTAAATTCAACATTTTATTAGTGTGTGAATCGCGTTGTATTCTTTCGCGTGCAGCCATTTTCTTTTTTCATTGTTCTGTAAACGATTTATTTTCCTTTCGATTGTCAAGGTGAACTTTAATAATAACTTCAATGGTACTGACATTCTTTTTTAATTAAATTATCCCTATCTAGTCTTTATTAATTAATTTCAAGCAATGCATGTGAACAAAACCCTCACAGATGTACAGGAATACATATCCGTTAAAACAAATGCAGGGGGATTTTTTTCATCACACGAGTTTCTATTTTGCACCGGATCAATAAATAATTACGCCTTTTAACCCCGTGTGAATATGACCTTAGCGTGTAGGACGAACTTTTTTTTTCTGGAATTACTAGTTAAAGGGCCTAATGATTATACAGCCCAGTTTTAACCTATCTGCATTATGCATCGATCAATCATGGTCTAAAGTTGAAATTATATCAATTCCGTAAAAAAAAAGTGTAACAAATTGCAATTTTACTATCGAACAAATTCCTCAATTGATTTCATTATTTTCAATTTGGTGCCGCGTTTTATTATTGTTTTAAATGGAACGCGTCAATTTCAATTTAGGAATGTTCGATTTTTTTTCTGTCTGACAGCTGTCTCGGGAGAATAATGCAATGCGATTAAAAATACTCGTGACTTGTTTTTTTGAAAAGTCGCGAACACGAACATATTCGTATTTCGACTTTTTGAACGTGAACTCTTTTGTGTTTTATTTTATTTAAAGTTAAAAGTCTTCTTTTGTTTTGGTCTTTCTAAAAGGCGTTGTTTTGTGTCCGAATTTAAATAAAAACAGTAATGTTCCGGAGTGTGCGCCCGCGCAGATAACAGCTGCAGGGTTACCACTGCATATTTTGATTAAACGTAACGGCTTTTGTTGCGTCCAAGCCCATATGTTACGGTTCAATAGTAAACTAATTAAGAAAACGTTACAGACACATAAAATTAAGATATGAATTGTAAAACGGTTTTCCATAACTAAGTCGTTAGCATAGCGCAACCACAACTAAGCATTTCCTACTATTGACTGTACTGTACAAATACTCGTAGTCGGTTAAGTAACACGTTGTGTCAACTTAAGGACACTTGCGGCTACATGCAACTTACGGAAGTGTAGTACCAACCGTTCCGTGGGAAAGCAACTAGCCAAGGACGAAAACATGAGTGGAACACATTAAGGGATGTCATAATGACGTCGCCTGAATTATTCTCCCATAAACAAGTGTCGCTTCCTTTTGTTTTTAGGGTGTTCTTTTTAATGTGAGATGAGTGTCACTTTCTTTTGTTTTTGCTTAGTTCTTTTTGTAAAAATCTTTATGAATGGCTGTTGTAGTAAACAGTGAGATGACTGATGACGCCATATTTGAAATTACGGAGAGTAAGAAAAAAATGCTTATGAGATAGGGGGATAGTATCCGAGAGTTATTTAAAAATAAACATACCCAAAGAAGTTCATAAGTAGGTAATTTTTAAATTACTTTTTCTTCAATTGTCAAAACTATACTTTTTCGTCTGCGTGGATTCTTAAAAACCGAAGCCAACTACTCTAGGTAGCGATTTTAATCTCCGTGCTCCACATTCCTGGTTACAAATTCCCGTTCCAAATGATGAAATTAGTATGTTATCAAGCATCAAATCAGGAAACATTATACAGGCACAAGTGGGCAGATAAGCTATGTGGCCTTGGACCAATTCGATAACATTCACACTACGGCTAGACGCGCCGGCATCATAACTATGTTTATGTGGGAAACTATGGGAACTTTGCCTTGAAATTATGGAATGTGAACGTAGATTATCGGATAAGGTCCTATTTTATTGTAACAATTACTTTAAGCCCTACTTGTATATATCTTAAAAGAAATAGACCATAGTTCACTATTAAACTACAAACGAAAAACACCTATGTAAACAGAAAACAAAAATAAACTATGGTACTTATTCAAAAAGATATACTGCAACTGACACTAAAAATACCCTACATACAGTTCTTGGCAAAAATAGACCATAGCATTTCACCTATGAACCTTGTTCAGATCACAATCAAAACAAATTCAAAATCGGAACACCGATCTTCGATGTCGTCCAGGTGGTACAAATCATTATGCAAATCAATATGGCCGATTGTCAAAGACGGGAATCACGCCTTGATGACAATGACCCGAGGGAAATAAATCAACGGACATCAACACCATTTATTTTCACCTTTTCTAAAGGGCACTCGAAACGTGGTTGGATTAGACAGCTCCATTCGTCTTACATTTTAATGTTTTCTGAAGGGGCAGTATTGTTGTTAGGTGTGATCTTTTTAATAATGAAGATTTGAAGTATTGGGGTTAAATTGACACGTAATAAATTCCAACGGAATAACTGGCGGAGATATTTAAATTAAAAATGCATGCTTACGTTCAAAATAAACGTCTATCTAAACAAACATTAGTCATCAAGGTTGTCGACCTTATAAACGAGTCAGTTGACAATTTCTCCAGCGTATTTGTCTAATACTAAACTAATAAGCAAATGAGATGCACTGCCATCTTTAAACCCAACCCACACGACTAATTCCGAACAAACTAAACAAACTGCTCTTCAATATCGACAAGCCCTTCAAAATGTTTGCCCATTCCTATTTGTATAAGAACTTAAGGAGACGTGTCCATGAATAGGAAACGATTTCACAAAGCGTAGGAGGGTAAATCTTTTAATATTTGTCCCAAAGTCGGGCCAAAAACGAACTTAGGGTCATAACCCCTCTGTTGACACCAAAAGCAAAGAAACACGTGTGAACTTTCAACTCCATTCCATTCGATTCCATTAATTCTATTCACGATTCAAAACTTAATTCTTTTCAACAATTCGAGTGTCACAAATGTCCCTTAAGAAGGACATCCATCTGATTCCCCTGGAATGATGGATGGGCCATGAAAAGAATCTATGTTAATTTTAAATTGAAATGTTAATTCGTCATAATTATTTCTTCGAGAGTACATCTGAATAAATAGTAATGGTTTTCGAGTGTTCACACCTTTTTAAGAACATTTTTTGAGATCGATGTAGAAATTTCTTTCTTAAATTCGTTAACCAATCATTTCGAAATAAAATGTTAACAAAACGACATTGCTTACTGCGCAATAACAAACGGGTCACACAAACAAAAATATTTTATTAATTCATTATAAGAGGGAAACAGTTAATTTTCTAAAACACGGAAAATAAAACGATAATATTATCCGTGTGATATGTATAGTTATGTAAAAATATACGTATACATACACACGTATATAAAGTTAAAGTAAACACGGCCTTGATACTTCTGACAATAGGTCACATAACTAACTCTTTGAGCTGTCCATCTGTCCGTGACACAATTTTTTAATAATACCCCGACATTTGATTGATAAAGACTACTTCTTAAGACGTTCCAAATACGAAAGAATCCATTTATAAAATCTTCATCTCAGAAGCCAGCCACGAAAATGATAATACTGTATTGTTGAAAATAAAAAACATATTTCACGCCATTGTCATTTACCATAGACAAGAATATTACTGATATAGAGTTACAATTTGAATTTTAGATTTGTTTGTATTTTCACTGCGAGGTCGAATTGAATAGAATAATGCAGCTAATTGTGTGTGAACCGTACTTTGTAATAAAAATGAATATTTATGATAATTAGGCGATATGATTGGACTGCATAAAGGAAATATGAGTGACGTACAATGAGGCTGTAGCCGTGCGTTGACCGTTGGGTCCTGATGACAGCTTAAAATCAAGCTGAAAAATTCTATTGTTATTGATTATTTGATAGTAAATTACGCTTTTAAATATTCAATCACGATTTTATGAGTAATGCGGATTTCGAAATACATATGTACATTAATCCAAAACAACTGGCAGGATAATATTAATGTATGATATAGATTTGATTATCCTGTCTGTTCTCCGAAGTTGACAGTAAAAATTGTAATTAATCACATTGCCTGATTACGCCAAGAGTTTGAATTGATTGATTATAATTGCAAATATCTGCTTAACATAATCGCAAGTAAGATTAGCGATTATTAAGCCTCGTTTGGATTCATCACGACATTCATTGTTTAACCTACTGTGAAACACCAAAAGAAACAATTCGCAGTCGCATTATTAATTTAAAAAAAAATGCGATCAGGAAACCTACCTCAAATAATTCGACAAAACTATTTGGTCACAAATACAAATAAAAGAAGTTCTTTGACACTATTCCAATTACAACTTAAAAAAAACAGGGTCTTTACACACTATGCGACAAAAAGTCGCAGTAAGTACAAATAAGTACTTACAAACTAGATTACGCGCAAGCAAGGTGCCGTTAGGGGCCATAAAGGGTTCTCGGTTCGACCTTACAACATTAATAACGGTGCTACCATTGACCATGACAAACGAAGCAGCGATTGTAGCACTAGTGGTTCTAAACGCTCTTTTCAAGCCTTATTATCGCACTACAAGCGAAATAATGGTTCAGAAATCTTCAAGTTGACGTTTCTTGGTTCGGCCTTTAGAAGATTTGAAGGGAATATGTATGTCGTTTATTTATTACTTTTTCGATAAAATCCATCGGTTTTTACAGTATCGGTCATAAATAAATCTTTCATGCTCTGAAAAGCTGCCGAAAGTCAATAACTGTAAGCATTACCAAACTCGTTTCCATAATCTTATAACCGAACCGAAGTGAAATAAAAAGTCAAACATAAACAAATAAGCATCATATCTAAATAAACAATGTCGTATCAGACATTGTAGGTATAATTGATTTGCATACAATACATCAAACATTACCTAGCAAAAAGGCAAATAAAAATTCATCAAAATAGAGCTGGCTACTGGAAACTAAATTGGGGGCATTGACAGCCATTTGTAATTAAACATACGTTTTTTTTGTTAAACAATGCAAATAATAAAGGCTGCGTTAGATTCGCGAATACCAACTTTCCGCATCCCGGTGTCTGAAGCGGCGCCGGCGCATTGAGGTCGTTGACCCGACGCCACGGTGTTATTGAACGTACCATAACAACACGCACACATACACATCGGAGTACGTACGGAAACATTTCGGTGTGTTGAATAGATATTAAGTGACTACTGAACTTAGCTAAGACAAAGCCTCGGTTTCACTAGGGGATTCCAATTTTAAAATTGCAAAAAAATAATTGAGTCTCCTTCTTCAATTTATTTTTAAGTGTAGCCAACCTAATAAAAACATCACAAATTAAGAAAAAAATTAGCCACCGTAATAAAATTAAAACGTAACTTTCTCTGATAACGCTCAAAGCTTACATATAAAATAACTGGAGAGATTCCAACTCCACTGAGTAATCACGGCATTCATAATTCGTACATTCATTTCCGTCTGATGAATAAACAATAGAGAGAAAGTTAACAAACAAAGCATTGATAGGGATAATAGACCAACATCACGACTAAAATAAATTATGTCTGTAAACAGTTCAGTTATGAAACTCGAGTAGGTACTACCAACATGACGACATTTCCACGGATTGCGTAAACACGCATAGTGTGTCCACTGCCTAAAGCTCACGACCGCGGTAGCTCAAAATTAACGGTACTATGACAGCAACTCCTTTCGCGCAGCCTCATTCTAAATTCAAATAGTGCTGCGCGTACGCAACTGTCAACAAACAAAAGTGTTTTGATCAACAATTTGTTACGATTTTATTCGTTGCTTGTCCAATTTTCTGGTTGTGTCGTTTTAAATAAATTACAAAATTTAAGATGCACACAAAAAGACGTTTTTTGCGGCAGAATTTGGTAAACAAACACTTTATTGACGTACTAAATTATCTTTCATTTATTTCTTGTCATCAGCCATTACTTATGAATTCTTATAAAAAGGCATAAAAACGGCGCTCCAAAATTAAATAATTCATAGACAAAAATATAGAAGTTTGTTATGAAAATATGCGCAAGGCTAAGCGCAACTCAACAAGACCGGAACCTCGGAAAACAATTTGGAACGCTAGTTACACCCTAAAACTGTAGGCGTCGAGTTGAACGAACTAAGTTTTTCACAGTAGACGCGTATTGCAACAGTTCACAATAATTAACATTTAATTTGGCTTGTTCGTAATTACTCTAGTATCTAATATGCGGTATTTTCAATTTATTCTGCTGGGAACATACCACTCATATACACGTGGTATTTGTCGAGTTCTGATAACGATATCAAATAGTGCTACTTTTTAATATTGTTGCAATGAAGTGTTTAATATTTAGTCAATATTAATATTGAGTATAACGGTCGGTTTTCATGCAAACCCACCCTCCCACAAATATACGTGCCATAAAAAACGTAAATTAATGCTGTTTAGATTTTAATATAAATATTTAGTATTTCATGCATAGTTTAAAATAGTTTTTTTGTCGTCTTGCTGCACCTATGATTTTAATAAGAATGATTGCAGTATATTTAATTGACTTGTTTTAAGTCAATTTGCAGTATTTATTTTTAGCACTTCCTAAATACATAGAGACCTGTCAGTTTCTTGAACTTATCTACGAGTACGTAACGCTAAATCATCCTAAACTTTATGGAAATGTGTACAATAGAAGAGTTTACAAACAAACAGAGTTCGTCGCACTCAAGCGTAGTAAGTGTGAAAGAGATAGAAATAAAACGAAGCTTTTGAGGACGCGGCCAGAAAAGGTTATTCAACCTCACCGTAAATTCGCCGTGAAAAAATACGGCACTGCAATTTTCTAAGATAATTTCGCGCAAAATTGACGTAAGCCAAAATATACCCAGTGGTCACTGCGTTACGATAGTGGAGAAAAAATGTTTTATTTTTTTTGTTAAGACTAAAATAACACACATCTATTTAAAAATATAACGAAACGTGGTGTTAAGAGAATTTATTAGTGTTACAGCGCTAATAAATTCTCTTAACACCACAAGTAAAAAAAAATGTTTTGTATTTTTTATTGTCACTGAGAATTTTTAAGCTTTATTTTGGCTCGCGTCAATGAGTAAGTATTGAACCCGTTACGGCGGCGTGCCAACATATTGATTATCCAAGAAAAAACTGCGATAATTAACGCGAAAACATTACGTATTTACGTTCTACTATCAGTGTGATTACTGCTATACCTAGTCTATTGTTTATACACTAAACTATCACGAATAAGTAATTGTTTAAGTCACCTAGTTTAATAATAGTATGACTAACAATATACCGTTCGCTTGTTAATAAATTCCGTTCCTAGGATTCAACGAGCAATTTATTATCACTTATGCGTCCACCAAGTTAATTTAGCGCTGTATTAAGATCTCTGTTTTTCAGTAAGTAACTGTCGGCACGCTAAGTGAACAAAATAGTAATAAAATTAAACGACAAGATATTATTATTAACAAAGAATTTCCATTAACAGAAACTGCACGTAAAATTAGTTTTATTATTTTTGAGTAGCACCTGGTAACATTAGTAGAAGCCATAAAATACGGAAGTTTTAGATGAGCAATAATATGACAGGTGGCACGAGTGCACGACTCGTGGGTTGCTATGTCCAATTCCGTGACTATTTGGAATTCAAACTAATTACCGCACACTGGTACAATTAACAATCCAAGACAAAAAGTTAAAAGAATGTCTGAAAATTTCCACTAATAAAATAATTAACGAATTTCATTTCGTGCACTGAAATAATTACACAAATGTTAATATTACTAACAATTTCATGCTGCCTTCCTGAAAATAATTGCGTAACGTCTAATAAACGTGTATTTTTATTTCTAGCGTGTTACTAATCTCGCGTTAGAAAAATTACATAATTTTACGTCCATTAGATTTTCACCGTTACGATAGATTGCTTTTACTGTTTTATAACATACCATTTTATATGTAATGCACATGCAAGATATTACACCAATAACATAACACAAAATAAAGTCAAATTACGACAAATCCAGTTTTTGCTGAGCTATATTTAACCCAACAGAAAATCGAAAAATATCCTTAAACCTTATTTAAAACCTAGTCATTAAACACTCGACGTTTGATAGATGAGACACGATAAAAACCAGAGTCAAGATTACGTTTTTTCTTAATCTTAAGCTCCGTCCTGACATTGTCTTAACATCCTTTTTGCTGTAATAAACAACCCGTGCCGAAATTGTAAAAACGTCACTGTAAATTATTACGGCGTCCACACTAGTCGGCTAGCGATGCATCATAAAATCTCTTTTGTTTTGCCCTACAAATTGACCAAGTGCAATGTAATAAAATGGTATTGACTTGCACTGAGAATTGCATCCCCTAGAACGTTTTTTCTGCCTATTTAAAGCGATTAAAGTCGCTTGTTCTGTGTTATATTTACTCACTGTAATTTGCTATTTATTTGTTTTTCGATTAAAGGCCTCAGAAACTTACCGTCTCGAATCTGCATTGTGCAAGCACCTCGACCGCTCATAAATCTAAGTCGGAAACTAATTATTTAGTCGGCAACAAATTACATTTGCCTATAAAACAGTAGAAATGAATGGTCCAAGTCTGAGAAACATTACGCCATTTAACTATTCTGTCCACAACGCGCGCCCACACGAACTGGATTAGAAATCAGGCTAGTCTTGATAGCGTCCAGTCCGTCCTACAACCACTAGACTATTATTTTAATAAGCAGTCATTCTGTCCTAAGGATAATTGCTCAAAAGCCAAGGTTTAAAATAAAAGCATGGAAAATAATTGCCTCTACGGTCACAGTTTATGGTATGGTCACAATTTATAAGTTTTTAATAAATGGTATTTTTGTTTTTAGGTAAGCATCTCGGATTTATGGTAATGATCCTATTCCAGATTGGTATGTATTAGAGATTATGAGATAGATGCTATTAAAATAGTTATGGCGGGAGACATCGCGGGAGGGCCAAAAACCTGAGCTTGTCTTAATAAAGGACGAAATGGGAGGTCGAGGGAAACCTCAAATTAGATCATTTGGAACTATTACGACAAAAAATGTTTCGCTGCATTCCAACTATCTCCATAAAGAAAATCAAAGCCACGTAGATCATAATATTCTAATTCTATGCCCAACCCCTCTATAATTTCTTCAAATCGGTCTAAAACCACTACAATTTCTATTGAACGTAGATCCCAATGTAATTTGATCAATTTGAATAAATGACGGGGAATAGAATAATCATGGCTATCACTATAATTTCATTTCAGGACGTAGAAAACTTACTTATTTGCGTGGAAAGTTAATACGGACATCAATTTTATGGAGCTATACAATATTTATTCTTGTGATTCATACTATGAAGTCTTAAAACGATCATGATTCCGCTCTAAGAGGGAGACGGAGCGATACATAGCGAATATCACTATCCCGTTTACATCATCAAGAATGGCATTAGCACGTCATAGTAGGGCTGCTGTGGACTATTTAAAATACGGTTGAAAAGCAAACGAACTAAAATTCATCAGACAAGACGTATCCTGAGAAATTCTCCTTCGGTCAAGCGGCATAGCCCAATAGGCGTCAAAAATGGATCATTTAGAGCATTTTGTTATTTGTTGATCAACATCTTTTTTTTACTGAACAGCTACTGAGTATTGCTCAGTTTGCATAACCAATTTAACGTGTAACCTATGTTTAATATCCACATTATGACAGCCTCTTTTTCTACGGGTACACCTACTTAGAAAGCTTTTGTTTCTTTCGGCTGTCTAAACAAAAGAGTGTGTGAAAGGAATACTCGTGAAGAGGTTGTTTGAAAAGCATAATTTTTGGGTCGTGTGTTCCTAATGTGATTCGATTAGTTTCGGGCCTCTAAGATGGCAACACATACCCCAAAAAAGTTTGTACGATTTTTTTAGACCCTTCAGCTTTCTAAGTGCCAATCTGTACGCCGATGGTGACACTCAAAATATTTTTTTTTCCCACAACCCGGTTCTATGTCTGTTCAAAGTAGCCTGATAAATAAGTTCAAGGGCTATCGCATTCCCAGACAAGTGGGTTACCATAACTATGGAGGGCATTTATGATTATTTTTTGTTCCACTAACCTCATTTAAAAAACCCATGACATGATAAGAATTTCTCCTTGTGGTACAACTATTATGTAATCTTTTAGACATTATGCCCAGGAGCAGGAAAAAATGTTCTAATGAATCCAAATGATGCTGCCTTGAGGCGATTCTGTTCTTTGAAACAAAACGAGGGAATTCAAGTTTAAAAATATTTGGTCCAGAATCCGACCTTCCTCAAGACTGTGTCTTCCATAAAACAGCTTTTTATAAAAACTTGCGCAAGATTCAATTATGAACAAGTGAAAGCAAATGGACCAATTTCTGTACGGCGAATGTTTTTATTAAGTGTTTGTTCATTTGCTTTGTTTTTATGGCTGCAGTAATGTATTTTAAATTGAATGATTCAGGAATAATATCGAATAGCACAGTCATTACATGCAGACGGAGTTTTATGGCGCTGAGTCTTGCGATATCATTGTCTATTACGGCATGTCGTTTGGAGTCATTGTACACAATCTAATAGACGTTCCATTATTTAATTTGCCATGATTAAAAATCTATTACCTCATGGAACGCTGCGCGCACGAATGCACTGATGGATTAATTTCCATTGCGTTCTCTTTTGAGCGAAGAGCATCGATCAATGGTGCAATAAAGTAATGGAACCGGTTCTATTCCGTTAGTCTTTTCCTTTTCGTTAATTCGTCCACAGGCAATTAACGATCAAAAGTCAACTGCTCTTACTCTGTCTTACTTCTACGAACCGCAATTACGAGTGTCTTTATCGAGGTGTCTTATTAGATGGGGAGCGATCACGCCAACGCAACGTGTTCTAAGAAACCTTACAAAAGACGTATTAACCAAAGTGTCAGTTTCTTTCCACTCCAGGGAAGAAAAGAGATGAACCGTATCCCTGTCCCGCTCGCTTACTATTCGAGGGCGCTCGTAAAACGATTTTGGGTTCGACAAAAAATTGTTTTGGTTTTTTCACCACGGGCTGAGTGGGATACAAAAAACTACGCTCGTCTTGTTGGAGATTTTGTACTATGTCATAAATAAACTACTACGCGGCTTGTAGTTTTTGTTGGGGCTCGGGATTTAAATATTGTTTGGCCCGCGCCAACGGTCAACGTAGCCACGCTTCACGGCCCCAGGATACCAATATCGCTGCGCGTGCGACGCCGGAAAAATTGCGTACAATTTTTTTCTTATCTGAAATACAGTACCCGTAACTAGGTCAAACTTAATCTAATGTTTCGCAAGCGGCTTTAGAAGTAAAACATTGTTAAACAATAAAAGGCAAGTAAATCTGGCCCAATACAGCTGCCGTATTAAAAAATTATCTTTTAATTGGCCAGAAATTGTGCTGCGTCTATCTGGGGGAAGCTGTATGGCCACTAGATGCAATCTCGTCGGAGATGTGAGGTCAACGACCGGGGTGAGCGAGCGGGATGGCACCACATGCGCGAGTGGAACAGATAGGATGCGCGTACGCACAGAAAAGGAATGAAAATTATTGTATTACTGTTTGTTATCCTTTTTTTATGTGTGGGTGTGTGCGTCTAATCCTGAATCTTGATGCGTTTTGTTATTGTTTAGTTTAGTATACGCTACATACTTTGAAGTGATGCACATGGAATATCAAAACGAGTTTTGTTTTTCTTTGACATGTTGTATCCATAACAAGTATGCTATACATACCTGTGCGTCTAAACTTCGTCATTCAACCAAAATTCTAAACGAATTTTATGTCGTCGTTTTTGCCTCGCGTCTTTACAAACGCCACACAATGCATTCAGGCGTTCCTAAAAAGGATTAGGCATCACTCGAGGATTAAACTCGCTCTTTTATTCTGATTCCCAACGTCGCGACACGTTCGTCATTGTGAGTCTTAAAAAATGGACCAGCCTTTTATTCGTCAAAAACTATAAAAGAAAATTAATGACTTCAAAAAATTCAACGCTATTTTTATTCGCCAAAAATAACAAGAGGCAGAATATATTAATTCATTGGTATCATAAATTAAAAAGTTGCAACTGTCATTGTTATCCGTCACCTGTCACTCGCAAACGTCACTTTTCCCGCCAAACGCGATCGGCGCGTAATTCCCATGCAATAGTCGAGAGCAGAGCTGACTTACTCTCGCTCAGCTCGATAATTTCTAATGATTATGCATCAACGGTACCTGCGCACTGCAGTCCACGAGCTCGCGCAACGGACAATGTGCATTCAGCCATTCAAATTTAAATAAAAAAACAGCTCACAATCGCATAAAATGCACTGTTTATTGCTTAAAATACACAAATAATGCCTTTCTCATCCTTTGAGGGTCAAACGTTGCTTTGTCGCTAAGTTGTCCCGTTTGAATAGGAATAGGTTACCGCCGAACAAAGGTGGTGACATCTCTAAGACGAGAGAATAGGGCGCCTCTAGTCCGGCAAAGGTTATGCAAATGAGATTTAATTGAGTTTATAATAGGCAGAATGATGGATTGCTTTGGGCTAGATTAGGGTTGGGAATAAGGCGCGAAAATTACAATGACTAAGCTTTTTCTGTAACATGTTTTTTTGATCAACAGAAAAGGTTAATCTGAAAATAATTGGCTCCAACCAAAATGATTATAGAGAAGCTTCTATCATGCAATTCGAACACCCTAGCTAATACCTGAATGGCACAAATAATAATCAAAACAACACTTCTGCTTGATTGTTTATCAAAACAAAAAAACATGATCAAACCAACAAACGCGTAAAATTTTACAACCACTCTAATAAGTTGACAAACTGAGAACAATGATACACTATCCCGCATCAGAGAGCAAATGAACCAAAATCGAAATATTCTCTATGCCTTGCGGTAGGTCAAAATTATGAGTATACAGGATATAGTAAACAACACGTGTTTTTTTAACGATGTACCGACAAAGATGTGTTTTATAATGCAGACATCTTTTGTCTAACAAACTGTAGAGCCATGTGGGAAATGACATTTGAAAGAACACAACGCCTTAAGTCTTATTAGAATCATAAGATACTGTATGTTATGAAAATACTTTGTTATACCTCCTTTATTAGCATAGATAAAAAAAAAAACTGGTCAGTATAGAGTTTCCAAGATAATTAAAAAATAATGTTATGTATCTGCGATTAGATAGAATGCCTACATTCAAAAAAAGTCTCATGTTATCAATAAGGTAAACAAACAATAGATTTTATACTTCATTTTCGGGGATAACTTGAATCCGTGATCTGAAATTAGCGGGTTAAAGACCAATACAAACTTATTCCAACCAAACTCGCCGGAATTCACAACAAAATAACTTCACAATCAATTACTACAAACATTTGTAGATAATTTGTGAGACCAACACATGCAGACAGACAGTCTACTACCTTACGCATTATTTACTACGCTATCAACTGATAATACACTATCAACTTGCGCAACAGTCGCCCGTAATTGGGGCAAGGGGTCAAAGACCAGCCCTTTGTGAGCACCCTCGAACAATATACAAAGACCATGTCTTGTGTTGTAATTCGACTTGAAAGGTTACAAAAGAACCTCTGCCCTAATCTTCGGGTATAGAATTAGCGAACGCTTTGTTCAGATCGCCGATTTGAAATTTGGAGTGTCGTTTAAATTTTTCCCATTTATGTTTGGAATGGTCCTAAGGGACTCCAAGATGCATTGTTGAGGAAAAAATTCGACGTGCAAAGGAATCTATCCGAAAATATTGCGGAACATCACTTTGAACTTTAAAAAAAAAAATGGAACACGTAACGGTTTTCAGAAAACGCACACTTCGTTTAAAATGTAAACAGAGATAAACGATTTGACAACATCAATATTGGTACAGATGCACCCAATCTAATAGGCTTTCGTTCACTTTTGTAACTGTATGTAAATATGCATCGGTTATCTACTCACGGAACGTTTGAGTTGCACAAAGTAACGTTGTTGTGTTGTGTAAACTCGGTTTAAGGAGCAGGGCTGAGCACTCGCTTATCAACTGATTAATATGCAATTTTTGTGGAACTGGGCCGGTGCTTGAGTTACGAGTGGCGTAGATAAATAAGAAACGGCTGTTCTACATTTGAAGAAGTAGGTAAATACTATTAATGTGAAATACGACGTGAAAAAAACTTTCTATTTAAATGTCATTAGTTGAAGAATTATAGCAAACTATTATAATTTCGCTGATTTCCTCAGGAACCGTGCATTTTTTCGGGGTTAAAATAAGCATATTATGGCAATCATTAGCGATATCAGAGATTACCTCCTACAAATAAAATATTTGAGTACTTGAGAAGCCTTACCAACTCCGTAGCAAAGTAAACACAGTTTCAAACTTTTCATAGTATCAATTTCTAAACATATTTCAACAAAAAAACGTGAGAACCGTCACAAAACATAATTCTGAATGGCAGCCCTGATTTACACGGATCATGTCATGTGCGTACGCGCCGGTAAGCATGCGAACATTTATGCTAATAGCGGTTTGTTTGTTTCTTTGTCTAGACTAGAGAAAACCGTGCGTTTCCCTCAGGGGAAATGGTAGGGACAGTTTCAGTGAGCATTTGTAAAATATTCCCATATAAATAAAGCGTCGGTTTTGCGAAGTATTTTTAGGTGTTTCGCATGTTTTTTGCACATGTTTGGAGTTCACAGAGTATATTGTTCATTACATTCGTCATTAGTGTTTTTAAAATCCTTAATGAGTTTAAGATGGATAAATGTGGTATTGTGTGAATAAAAATCCGAGTTTAATTTTCACACAATTTGAAAAAAAAAACATGGTCCGACTCCCCCAAAAATTTAACGAACGGTTATCGTAAGTAACCGGCAATTTGAATAAATAAAACACTGTCATCGAGAGTAAATTCGTTTCCCATACACATTTGTATTCGTTTGCCTATTCTAATTAAACGTACCTCCCCCCATTTTGGGGTTGAGAGATTTTTCGGTGATTTTGTTTCGTGTAAACCACTACGAGTTCCGCACCGGTGACTCGATTCTGTCTTTGTTTGATTATGTATGTATTGTTTTATTTTGCTGGAGCGTATCAAAATGGAACTGCCATATTGTTCAGAGTGCAACAACATAGGTACCAGATTTCGAAATTAGATCTTAGTAATTTCCTACTGATGTTCGTCGGTCGAGAAAATAATTTCGAAAAATAATTATTAAGTCCGAAATTTTCTAATTACAGTCTTGCATTATTATGTTACATGTTGTATAATAATCCCATGAATTATTCAACAGCTATGTGCTCACTTCACATGTTCATAAAGCTATCCAAAAGCGATAACATGATTAATATTGTTCTACACGCAGTAGCGATAAGCACAGCCTTGGATTCCACGCATTGTAATAGTTATTGCATTATATTATTGTTGCTAAGTGACTTTGTTTTGCTGGCTCGATAACTAGAAAATTACTGAACATTTTATTGCAGAAAAACATTTTATTTTAGCTAAACGAAAGTTATTCTAATCTCTCGTTAAACTAACCCTCTGATTAAATTGACCCCTTTTGTCTCAACAAAGGGTCGAAAAATCGTTACAAAACGTATCTTATGTAAATTTAGAAAAACAATAGAACGTTAGAAACCCCTTAATTATCTTAAATTGTTGACATCTAGCGAGGCGTTAATGATTTTTTTCGTCTTTATTCGGTTTACATTGTTTTGATTGTTACAAGTGCAACTCGTTGTTTATATGAATGCACGTTAATGTATGCAAATCTAAACGAAACACCCGTTATGTTGAAACTGCATGTGGTTACTTGTGGGAACGCTATTGGGTTGCTAAATGATTTAAAGAATGGACGGGAATAATACATGAGGGTTTATAAATTGAGATATAAAGAATTGTAAAACAAAGGAAATGCATGATTTTATCGGTCAGAAATAGTTGTAATCTAATTATAGATAAACGAAATCAAAAGTCACTGTAATTTGAATATTAATCGCTTTGGAACATAATATTAAAATCGCTATCAAGATCTTATACACAAATAAAATTGTAAACAAACAACAAAACACTAACAAAAAAACTTTTTTCTACATAAGCAAAGAAAATTAAAAACCCTCTAACATCCCTCAAACTACAGATAGTAAAAATCACCACACCACAGAGCATATATAATTTATTAAAAATCCAGTTTTATCGGTGCAGTACGATACGAATCCACAAAAATTTGCATAGATGTTTGTCGATAAACTGGTAAGTTTGGTTCACATGCACTGCCCATTGCCCATTCCCACGGAGAATATGCATTATATTTTTAATATCAGCACGTCAATTCAATCGGGTACTTGCATTTAATAAGGGAAAACAAAAATTTAAAACCGGCCGATATATAAAAAGGTTGAATATGGCCTCCACCGTCTATATTGTTTGTGGTTATTTTTAGTCTGGTAATTATTTGCGTCAATATTTTGGGCTGATTTCACCATATCCGACTTTAAGCGCATGTTAACTTAACTGGCCGAAAATTTCAAGCAAAATTTGTTTCGATTTTTTTTTTCCTGGATTGTCCTGTGTCTTTACTTCCTTAGTCCTTTAGCAGTAGCTCATGCTCATTAGCTTTTCCGGTCTCACAAATCATAATATTTTGGTATGAGTCTCATTATGATGCATTGCATAGCATATTGTGTCAATCGCCTGCACCGTTACGGATTACTGTGCAACCCACGTTCTTATTGCTTATTGGCCTACTGCTAACTGTTCGTGACTAAGTAGCCACGTTTTGCTCAATTTATACACAACAAAAACCAACTCATTGTATGCTTTAACATTGCTTAGTATTAAGGATAATTTGTCATCATTTTATGTGCTTTTTAATGTCTAATACCTATAAAATTGAACCGGCTTTGCCTGCATTTTGCATTTCCTTTCCCAAGCCCGCCACTGACCCATATTCAAAGATTTCTTAGGTCATAATTATTACGTTTGATCCGTCAATGCTTGACCAATCGTTTTTACGACGTGACCCGGACGGCCATTATTAAATACCTTTATAGCCGATGTCAAGCCACCCTTCTTCAATGTTTTACTTTCACACGTTTTCAAAACTTAGAATTTGACGATCTTAAACGACCGGTCAGCTCGTAAACGCTCGTTAAGAAAAAAAATATATTTACGCACCCAAGCTTCGTATAATAATGTCGTAAAAATAATATTTATGTAAAAAATAAATTTCGTGGTAAAGCTTTTATTTTCTTCCATTTTTAATTTTTATCGACGACTTTAAAATAATTTACGAGCCCCATTCTCCACTTACGCTCTCATGTATAGTCTTTATAACCCAAAGGTTGACTGGTAGAGAATGCCTTGATGCATTAAGTCCGCCTATGTACCACTATTGTACATAAAGTTTAAATAAATAAATAAATAAATAAATAATATAATAGTATCGTTAAAAGCGTAACAAATCGTTCGCATTAATGACTCACGGTAATTAGTACTTCGTGACGTTTAAAAATCTCGTGTTTGATTAGATTAGTCACTTTTTTGGATTCACTTTAGTGGAATACAACAACGGGTCGGCTTGGGTGGTCCGTTGCGCCCCGACACACGATTGTATCAACTCTCATTATTTTTTTTGTTACGTCCCGCCTGTGACGTGGCCAAATACTAATAGAAACATTAAACCTCAACCTGCGCCCACACATTAGCCGCTCACAATCGAACGATAGCTAATCAAGTAACATTTAAAAAGCCGTATCGAGCGACCGCTCAACGGATAAATACGACTTTCCATTCTAGTTAGAAACTCTAGCAGTTCAAGGAAACTAGTAATTCGAGTGCGTAACGCGAGACCGCAACCCAATAGGTCGAGTGAGAGCCACAGAAGCTAATCCAGGCCAGATGTGCGCCGGCCTCGCCCGCCAGCCTGCCAGCCTGCCCCGGACTTCTAAGCCACTACACCGATTATGACTGCCCAAATAGTCCCTCATCTGCCAAATGACGCTCCCAATTACCAAACAGGCACTTCGAAAAGAAGTCTTTGTTCCCGAAATATCCACAGAAGCCAAAAATATTCATTCCTACTCACCAAACCTTTGTTTTATTAATTAGCCGACAAATTACCTTTTGTTTATTGTGTCCGGCCGAACGACCGTAACGTTTACACGATAAACTTTCTGAATCACGACGAAAATGTTAATTACATTAATTTACTTAACAATACAGCTATTACAGTTAGCAGAAACATCTAAATAGTACGTTTAAAAAACGGGATTACACCGGTCCCCGAATATGCACGATTTAACACAAACGCGAATTCGTTATACATGTATGCTTATCTTGAGAAAATACGCTGTTAACCTGTTGTGTGCATCTTATTATGGCACCGGCTATTGTCCATTATACTCCACATATTCATGGGTAAACACACACCAGTCTTTGTGTCCATTGTTGTAGTAATACTTAGCAGCATCACCCCTCGTAATCTCATCCTTTCTATTGCATTGTCCCACACAATGTGAGATACCGAGGTTGGTCCAGAGGTCACACATCTTAGTGCGACCTTAGGTCATAGCTGACAATGCGAGGCATCGTGTTTACCTTTGTCCGACCGATGTTTAGGTTGCTCGTGGAATCGTCTTCTCGTTTCGGATTGTTGTCCACAATAGGACTCATCTCGGGACAATGAGATCGGACAATGCCGTCATTGTTCTTTTACGATACTTAGCTACCGTTTTAGGCCGTTACGTGTCTTTATTGGTGGTATTATCGATCTCATTGTGTTGCCGATTTATAGAGCGGCTCCTGTTATGTGAATATTTGAATATTAACGTTCATGGGAACCGATTTGGAGATAATAAGAATAACTGTCACGCTTCTGGAATCCACAACTGTCTGTCAAACTACTCTAAAGGTTCTCTACATTTCAGAATAATAAATCCCGTATTTTATTCAGAGCTTTTGTCTTACGGTGCGTGTTTCGGTAGCTGCGCCTGCGCGCGCACCCGGGAGGACGGCGCAGTATGATTTACGTTTATGTTCGCATAAAATCTGAGATGCGGTCTGTGCATCCATTCCAGTGGCTACTGCAAAAATAGTCTCGAACGTCCAAACCTTTATTTGTGTTACTTTGAAATATTGTTCAAACATATCTTTGTTTTGAAATGCTTTCTTTACAATGTCGGAGAGAAACGCTTAACATCAAAAAAGATTAAACGCTTTTTGCTCTGCCCTTTTAAAAATTACACTTAAGGTGGTTTGGGACCGCGAACTTTTTGACGTAACAGTAAATGCATTTCAAGCTCTCAAAACGGTGCCATGCAAAGATAATCCAGAGATAATCGGAAAGCGTATACCAGTAGCAATGTTCTGTAAATGAGCGGTATCTGTCGATAGCTCGAGCGCTCGATAACGGCGCCTTTGATCCCCGACGTGCGCCCGCGCATCCTTTGAACTTGCCGCCCCCGCGGGGCGCGCTTTATTAAACATTCATTAGGACCCATCGTTTAGCTCATACCTGCACAGTAGTCGGGATGGAGTTACATCTTTGGAATCGACAAATAAATAAAATAAAATCAAGTTTCCAGTTCCCAGTGACGCAGTAAAGATTTGTTGATTATAATCCCCTTTATTTAAGTTTTGAGGGACGATTCGTATTGCATTTAAAAAAATCTTGAATAGGACCTGCAGTCTTTCAGTTGGGGTGGGTCGGTCATTGACTTAAATGATTATTTTCCAATCTTTTATGCTTTTTCTATCTTTTTTAAAATCTCCAATAAAATAATGTGATAAACTTAGTTTATTCAGTTGCACATTGCACTAAAGATAATCAATTTTCTTTGATAATAAAATGATGCAACTTTTACTTGTTTACATTTTGATTGCACTTTTTATCGTCTTGTGAGCATTACAAAAATAATATTGTTACACCGATAATGATAAACTGATTCAAAAAAAGAACTAAAACGATGAAGTCGTTAGAAGTTTCTTGCTTGATAACTTCTCAGATTTACTCGCCTCAAAGGAATTTCAAGCACATCCTCCTAACTTCCTAAGTTCCCAGATGTACTCTAAGTAGCCTAAGTGCATTCCTTCCCATCCCATCAATCATAAAACTCACTATAATCCCATCCCATATCTCAATAATCAATACCAACGATAGAAAAAAAAATCTGGACATAATGACACATAGTGAGGCAATATCTTCAGTAACTCGCGGCTCCCTGCAATTTACTCGTCCGTCCCGACACCTGGGCACTGGGCACAGGCTGGGCACGCCTGGGCATAAGTCATTGCACCCGGGTTATCCACCCGCTCCCGATAGAATATGTTGCAAAAACTGTAATGGCCGCCAAGAGAAACGTCAATGAATAGCTTTTTATTTTGTTCTTTTTTTAAATCACGGGATTGCCAGTGCAATAAAATTATTGAGAAAGTGGTCGTGTTGTGTTTATAAACATATTAGCAATCTTACTTTTTAATTTTTAATGTATCTAATACGAAAGAAAATCTTGTTTACAAGAAGCTGTATGAAACGCGACTTTTTATGGATTTGTTCGCCGTATAAACGTATATGGAACGTTGACAGGCCGTAATTTGAAGTGGTTGTTAATTATAGAACGTATCATAAATAATTATGGCTTAGCTACCGGAATGCCTCATCGGTAGCAAACTGCCAACACTAACTATTACTTAACGAACTATAGGTTGTCGTATTCCGTGTTTCTATTTCGAATTATTTAAATTTATATTGAGTTGAATTTGCGTTAATTTTTTGGTTTAAAATCTCGAACAATGCCTGAATTAGAGGGCATTGCCACTTTTGCACAATGCATCAAACTGGGGGTCGTATGAATAAATTCAAAATGGCGGAGCGATGACCTTCAGCCGTGCACCGCAATGCCGCAAGTGTTGGCAATTTTTGTCATGATTTATCTCATCATTTTACGGTTCGAGAGCACTGCGAATTCTCGTCTAAAGTAATTGTATACCCAGTGTGGTCGTTAGGATTTTTAATGATCATGTTTTTTGTTGCAAACGTTGATAGGTAATAAATGCGCTTGACCCTAATGACAAATGCAATTCACACGACTAACTATCAACTTATACCTACATCTATGTTGTCCTAAGATATCTTAAAGGTTAAACAATAATAATCCGACATAGCCCCTAAATAAATAATCAAATAAATTTGTCAAATTCACTGGGAACTGAAAACGCGGCACACTATCAAACAAGTTTGACAAACAACCCGTCAAAACTGCGTCAACAGTCGTGTTTGAGGGCGGTCCGTCATTCCCTATTCATACGGAATTGTTTAACAAATAAATAAACGGACGTACAAAGAATTTTTTATTGTCTGTTAATTTTAATCAAGGAATCTTTGTTGTTTTTTGTATAAAAAGTCCACAAAAGGTGTGAAAGCTCTGCCTTGAATTTATGATGTAATAGAGCCTGTGTTTGTTAGAAACGATTAAAGGAAATGCACAATCTCAGTAAGTACAAACCATTGCATTACCGCCAGTAATTCCAGGTATCTTTTCTTCAAATATATACTTGGCTGTATAAATAATACATGTGTAAAACCCATGTTTATGGTAGAACTGACGCAACACGTGCAATTTTCCCTGTGAATAGATCTGGCTGTGCCATTATCTCTGGCGGATTGGTCACGCAACAATGGCATTTTGCTAGCTCTCTTACTTTCACGATCACGCGTAGCGCGCCCACTGGCGTTTTCTAATGTTACTCGGACATGTCGTGTTTCAATGGTGTTTTAGACTGGTTCCGTAGCTTAGAATACTTTCACGAGTTGATTTTGGTTGAAAAGACTAACGACCGGTTTCAATAACGTATCTACTTTTAAGCATCTGTCAAATTAGCTACCAACAGTAGCTGAAACGTCAGTTTGAAAGGCAAAAATGACATTTCAGCTACCGTTAGTAGCTAATTTGACAGTAGGTCAAATGTAGATACGTTATTAAGACCGGCCGTAAGGCAATATTAATATTGATCAGTCGAACTATGGATATTCATCATCGTCACTGGCTGTTGATCCATCCATTCTCTGCCCCCCTAGCCGATACTAGTCTCAACTAGTCATTTCGATATAAGCAACAGATTTTATCGTATCTTGCATAAAATACTGGGAAAACTCCTCTGAAATGTTAACATAAATCAGTACCTAGTTGCGATTTTGTTTGTAAACAAAACGATCACTCTATTAACATATCAAACAACTTTAAGAGTCATTCACTCGGCATCAGACTATCAATCTAACGTTATCACCTATCATTCCCTCCATCAATCATTACCTAACTCATACATTTATACGACAAACCGCTATTTTCTATGTAAACGCGATGCCATGTTGTCATTTCACTGCTAAGTTTCACACGACAACCAATTAAGGAATACATTGCTTTTAAAATAACAGGAATATGAACTTTAAGTCTACGCAATAGAAGTTAAGAAATAAATGAGCTAGAGAGTGCTAAAACACTTCTGTTAACATAATATTTAAGCTTGCATAGATATTTTCAAAACAGAATGCACGCAAGCAAGTTATTTGCCAAACAGCAGTTTGAAAGGATATATTTATTTATTTATTTAAACTTTATGTACAATAGAGGTATATGGGCGGACTTAATGCATCAAGGCATTTTCTACCAGTCAACCTTTGGGTTATAAAGACTATACTGTGTGTGTGTGTGTGTGTGTTATTTATCTGTGTTTGTGCCATGTTTAATTTGCTAGATTACTTCAATTGCTTTTGATCCTATGAAATTGGTCGGCAATTACCTGCGAGCCAAGTCCGAAATGGTCCGATTGTTTTACAAATTATTCATTTTCACATGCAAACATACAAAAAATCTTCCAATTCCATTTGTTATCTGACCATGTATTTACGACATCCTGTTTCGTTAGATCGAATCTGAATAATTGCAACGTGAAGAGAAGTCCAGACTAGTCCGCCTAAAGATTACTAGACAATTTAAGCTGCAACCATGATTGGTGTTTTAATATGTTGTTGGATCGGAATGATACCATTTTATGCGTCCGTTGCAGTTCCTTTTTATATTGCGAAGTAACGAAATACCAATTTTGATTTTTCATTTGAAACACAAACTTGCACCTATAGTTGTTATTTTTAACCGACTTCAAAGAAAGGAAGAGGTTCTCTATTCGTCGGAACCTTTTTTTATTTTATTTTTTTATTTCAGAAGTCGGTGTCAAAAAACAAAAAACATCGACTGCCGAAATTAAAGTTATTTTATACTTTGTATTTGGAAGTCGGTTGTATTTTTTTATAAAGTTTTTTTGGTACCTGGTTTGATATCCAAAGATGTTCAAGTGGTAGTTTCTTGAAACTTACAGTATTTTACGAAGACTTGTGAAGACAGCGCTAAAATACAATTTTTTCTTGATAAACCATTATAGTACTTAACCCATTAATATACCTAAGATTTAACCGTATTTTCATCCATCATTTAAAAAAAGTAGGGTAACGAATTAACCTGAAACGGTATGAGTATGACTCATACGACTGAGTAACCGACAGAGTTGTTTCCTGTTTAAACATGGCGACATCGCATTGCTAATATACGTGCCTGACATTTTTGATGACCATTTTTGATTGCTTAATATCCCCCCATTTTGCTATTAGCACTCTAATAACCTAAGATAGGAATAGGTAGACTATATTTACCTAATATTCGTGGAAGTAAGTAACATAGAGTTGATAATACGTCCTATAAAATCCCGGAATCATAAATGGAATCGTGACAATTAAAACCCGGGATTATAAAAACAGGAACTGGACTTTGAGTATAGTTACAAATTATTTATTAAAATATAAAACAAAGCTATTTAATTTAACAGTTTTAGTAGGTACGGAACTCTAAAAACATAATAAGATTCTTCAATATAATAATTTTATTCAAAGCGCAATAAGTAATTTCCAATTTCTTAAATCCCAGAATACAATCATCATGTTAATGATTCCGGGATTTTAAAGGAGGTATTATCAACTCTATGTTCCTTACTTCCACGAACGTTAAATATAGCCTAGGTACCTATTCCGATCTCAGCTAATAACTCTAGCCTTAATTTCATGTAAAATATCTGTAGACAAGTTTCTAAATATCCACTAAAGTAAGATTAAACATTCAGTCAGATAAATGTTAATGACATTAATATAATCCCCCATTAAAGTGTTGAATATATTCTCGTATAATTAAACTATTAATAAGACGTTTAAAATGCTATCATGAATGCAATATTAATTCACACATTACGCACTTAGGTCTTAGTATTTAATTCAGAAGGTACTTCATTAGTCTGTAACTGTTTTATAATCAGGTTTCTAAATAATTTAATACGCGATACGTAGCCGTGCTGAATTATTTTTCTTATTTCCATTATTATCTCATACTAAGATCTTATCTCTTTACAAGGAAAACGGTTTAAAAGTAAAGATATAAACTATTAATTCACGATAGAATTTTCAATTTTAATACTCCAGTTTAATACTCCAGTCTCGGTCTATAATAATGAACCTTCCCAAATATAAACTGTAGCTAATTTCTAAACTCCACTTAAGCCGATAAGGAGAGCTAAAAAAAGCCAACAAAACACAATAATGAAGTATATATCAGATAATATAGAACAAGTGTTAAGAGGGCTACACAATGCTACCTGGTAGTGGAAGTGTCACTTATTTGTTTAGGAGCCTACTCAAAACCAGTAGCGACCAAACGTATACAAATATACAGATATATACTGACTGAGGGTTTTTGTTGCCTTTTTATGCTACGTCCAGTTGTAATAGAACTTCGCCTAGGGCTGTGCGTGGATTTATTTCTAATCTTCCAATATCGATATGAACAAAAAAATATTTGTTTTCGTTTCCATCTTTTCTTATTTGTTTTTGGATTTTTGGGACTCGTAAATCTTTTTTTTTTTTTTTTGTAGCTATAACTTGAATGTTAAATACTTACAGGTTTTTATATAGGTAGACGAGGGAAACTTCTGTAGACTTTAGAAAACAACAAAAAATACTTTCGAAAGTCAAAAATATAACAACCTTTATTTAACATCTCTCATTTGTATGATTATAAAAACGCGCCGTATGCGCAACGAGGCACGCCATTTTGACATCGAATCGCCTTTCACTTGGCCTAGATATTTGGGAACTGGTTCGTAATCACAATGCAAACTCGCCGGCGCCCAACAAACGACTCGCCATTGCTGTAACAATGTATTTCCTGCGCAGCTGTGAAAAATCTAACGAAATGATTCCAGTTTTTGAGTTAAAAACCCCTATATTAGTTTTTGTTTGAAAATTCTATATTTAATGGTCAAGAAATCAGAGACAACAAACAGGTTCTGATAATTATTAATGCAGCATAGAAAATTAACCATAAATTACACTTTTGAGAATTAAAACCGAACCATTTTTCAAACAACTTCAGTTTATCACTACAAAAGTAAATAACAATATTTACTAACATAATAAAACAAGAGAGTTAATACCAACCCTAAGGTGTAAATGAATAAAATAAGATGGCGGGAGCGTGCCCGGCAACCTGTTCTGCGGGACGCGCGCCCACGCCTGACAAATCGGCGCGCGCAGCACACACGATTACAACACGAACATGTCCGATCAAGTCCGGACTTGTTCCTCGACTCCCAAGCTCCCAATACAATACTACGTCGCCAAGAGGAAAATCGAGCATTTGATTTCTGGGAAATTAAACCGACAGTTTCGATTCATCGGGAATTTCGAAATTCCGATTTGAACCTCAACAAAAAACTACAACATTGTTGGCGAAGCCTTCGGTTCCTTTTGAATTTCCACGAGGAAACAAAATTATACACCGTTCCAAATTTTTCGGCGCGTAATATTATTTATGCGAAACGTCTGCAACAAAAACTGCAATCAATTAACTTTTCGCTGAATTACTCAAATGTTATTTCAGCAAGTTTTATGTGTCGTGGAGATGCGTAGGCACCGTCTATCGTTGCGTCTGGATCTCTGGATCACGTAGTATTACACTCACTGTAATGTTTACTTCACAAAAAGACAAGAGCAACTTTGAACAGGCCACGCGAGCCAAGTCCCTATAATTATGAGGACGCGGACAAAAGGAGGTTCGTTCTCGAATCCCTTTCTTCGACTGTAATAATGACTGAAACGTTTTCTTGATGCCAGGATCGTGACCGGCCCCCTTGCGTCATTCCCACGAACATGTTAAATTTGGACAGCATTTGTGAAGCAGGGATACACTCCTTTGTGGCACGCTCTCCAACAATACACGTAATAACGCAATTTGCATCTCGCCAGATGGTTTTTTTTTTGGACATTTCTGTAATGATGGTGTACAATGAGTGAATAAGTTTACATATTGTGTGTATCACTAAGCAAGCCCAAGCCACGGTCCTCAATTACTTATTCCCGTTGCGTGACTTATTTCCTGCACTCCTGCGTATGCGGCAGGATCAAAGGGCGGTGACAACCCCCGACGTGCCCCCTCCGTCGTGGTAAAAAGCTAATTTGACGCATCTCAGGAAGGATCACATTTTTTCTCACTTTTCAATTCTGTCCTTTTGTTTTTTATTCCCATGCGATCACTGATTCTGATGGTGTTAGCCGACGGATGCAGACCCGGGCGCCGTGGCCTTCGATGCACGTGGATTGCATTACAGACTTACAGTACCTACAGCGCTGTTGCTAGCCAGAGCAAACTTGGCACACTTACAATATGAGAAGATCTCCTTAGCAACGACAATATCGATTTCAGTAACTTATACAAGATTTAAAACATTCAAATTGCAAACGCTACCTTTAACAGCTTTCAAAATATGCAAATTGCTAGTTCTAACACACTGAATACTTAATGCCAATCAGTGTTGCCAGTTACTTGGAATTGCGTCAAATTAGTATTGTATACAGGTTTCGTGTTATGATCCGTATTTGCGCGGTAAACACGTGAATTATAGCCGCATCAAAAGAGGTAGAGTTCGTGCGCCCGCGCCGATATTTAGGTCGCCGAAAATAACCTCAGCACTCGGCCGCCAGTTAAAACTACAGCTCAAATGCTCTTTAGCCGTGTTGTATTTGATTATAAAACCAGTCATCACGAAGTATTTCTTTTCGGTCAGCTAACGATAATTAGAATCACGCGCAACGCATTATCAAAAACAATGGCGCCTTATCATTTCAAGGTTAAACATAACTTCATGGATTACGTTGACTAACACATTATTTTAATGAATTATCAAACTCAACTCGGCCCACAGTTAGCTAATATACTTACTATACTATACGATAAAAGATTGATAAAGTTCACGATAACCGTGTGTGAGTTGTTTGTGCCGAGCCTGTGCGCGCGCGCACGCCCCCAAGGCCATTTTGTTTACGCATACACCCGTATGTTTACGCGTGCCCAATAATATACGGCCGACACACATAGGCCACACTAGTAAACACACTAATACTATACAAATCACTTCGCGAATTAGTCAGGTTATATCAAGATGAAAATGGCGCGAAACGCTCCATTGAGCGTTTGGCGGGAAACAGTTGCGTAACCACGTGAAAGTATTTTCTTGTGCTTGCATCGAGAGTAGCTCGTTTTCATTATTTTAACTTGTCTATTATTAAAATAGTCTAATTTATAGTAACCTATATTTGGAAGGTCTATTGTTAGATTTTATTTATTAAGCACGTACGCGTTATCAGTCTTTTATACTGTAATAAAAATGGTTAAGGTTTTATGTAACAAACAACTTCTAACGTTGACTCCGATAAGCAATTATACGGTACGCATATTTTTTAGGTTATGTTGTTATGATGAACATAACCTATAAATCCACGTGTTGCTGAATTTGGCGGGAACCTCCGGGCAGGCACCAGTTGACCTTGGCTGACGTTACTGACATAATTCCCGCCTGCACACCTCGCTTCGTTTTTTACCATGATTCAGACAATTTTATTATTACTACAAGAGACTTTTACGTCGAACATTTTAATAGCGTCGTCTTTACTTGTTGCTAAGCTATCTACGTCTCACCTTGACATTTCACCTTGATTTTTATTTTAAAATGCTGCATAAGAATTGACTTTACATAAAATTATCGAACACGTTACATTACAAACCTAATTTCTTTGCTTCCTTGCGATAATAAATACGATTTTTACGCAGTTAACTTTTCAATAGCGTTTAAAGTCAGCGTCTCAGCGATAACGCCAGTGTATTTTTCTGTCTATATTTTGCCTCGAAGTTTGCATTGATAACCTATGACATTTTTGCTAATTACGATTTTTAAGGTCTCTGAGTACCAGTTTCAATCCTCTAGAACGTATTCAAATTATAACAGATAAAATGTAAAGATGGTGCTAAGGTCATTTTCGTGTAAATAATTTTAAACGACCAAATACTAAAGCACATCTAGACAAGAACGATGTAGAGTTTAAACCAGAACATGTGAATCGGGAACTCAATATTCATAGGATTCTAAAAACAATGAATCATGCTGAAGGCAAGGATGATATTATGATGGCCAAACCCGAGTGAGACATACACAATGTGTCACATTTGAAACAGTGATCAGAAAAAAGACCAAGAAATTGTAACTTTAAACAAAATTGCAGCACAACATAACAAGTATAAACGCGGTCCAATGGAGCAAGTTTTGTGCGACCTTGGTGCCAACGGTTACAACACCATTTTTTGTCCGTTCCGATAATTTAGATGATCATAGTGTACGATTGTTCCCGACTACTGTTTGCTCCCGTTTGTCTCGGAA
The DNA here is from genome assembly GCA_905163435.1 of Mamestra brassicae. NCBI lineage: Eukaryota > Metazoa > Arthropoda > Insecta > Lepidoptera > Noctuidae > Mamestra > Mamestra brassicae. The sequence goes on along the minus strand of LR990989.1, from coordinate 10,441,623 downwards.
TCCAATTGTCATTTTGAGTTTTTTCTCCAGCATCAAGTTTGCTACATTATCTGATTATATATCTCTTTTGATTCTACGAATCATGTTCGGTTTGCTTGACGTTATCTTAACCGACATATTGAGTTAAAGGATTTGTTGTTGAATCATTTTATTCACCTATTGTTTTCTCTCTTGTTTTGTGCTTCTACGGCGAGACTGTTTTATGTTAACGATGCTAAACTATTTCATGTTCGCTCCCCGAACTAGCATTTTGTTATTAAAATGCAACGGATACTTACCTATCTTCAAATAATATCTTCAGATTCTACAGTATTTGCATCATAGAGCCTATCTCCTTCATCATCTTTACGCTCCAAATCCCTAACATTTTGTTCACGAGCAATAATTTTGTATCCAACGAGTTATAGGTGTGATTATAAAAAACTCTTCGGGCTCCACGGCAACCTTCGCACCAGTAACTCACAAGGCAACTATCATAACGCAGATTAAACAGTAGTAAAAAGATCGTAAAATTTTATAGTTATTAAGGCCATATTTTTTCAAAATTAGAAATGGTTACAAAGGACGTCGCCGCCCAAGGATTTGTTTAGAAAAAAGGATTCCGTCACTTTAAGTACTCTAAAACTACTTTTTTACAATCCGATCCTTATGGATGAAGTCGTAAAATGGTGAGGTCCCGTAGGACGCAGGCCCTGCATCCGGGGCTCCGGGCTTCTTAACGAACCTTCAGTTTGAGAGTCGTAAAATTTTTCCCAATTCACAATGGTGCTGGCCACGCCCTTCGTAATAATGTTTTACGACTGATTTTATGCATCGTAGCGACTGCGTGCAGTGCGTACGTCACCCTTCTCAGAGAAATGTTAACAAGAGTCGTAAACCGCTTTCACCTTGCGTTTTATCACGACGTCGTCGTCGCCGCTGCAAGTCAATAACCGACGTATGAACACAACAGAAACGAAATTAATTTGAATTGAATTTTATTGCCGAATTCGAGACCGTCTGGAACGATTTTATTCTCAGCAACGAATGCTGATTCCATTGTTATACAATTGTACTGTGGTTTGAGAGAGAATTAATTCCTTAACGCCACTTGAAACGCTATATATGAAACAAAGCCTAATTTCCATATCTCTGTCCTTCCAGATTTCCTGAAGCCGCGCAAGCGGTTATCGACGAGTGGCAAGAAATCCCCCGCGCACGCGCACAAGCACGAGTGCGGGCACGGTGCGCACATCCGCCCGCCGAAAGTAGCGCGACTTGCGCCCGCGCACCTCAAGCGCACCAGCTAGGCCCTGCCCACAATAGTGACAACACAAAATTGAACACACCGCTTCGGCAGCTACAAACAGATTCAATGGGACAGGATCCCCGCAGACATGAGGATCTAGCCCTTACAAATGGGACTCCCAAAGATCTCCAAGTGTTTATCTGGTACCAAGGACTTGACTGACCAATATACGCCTACCGAACCGTATTCTAAACTGTTCAATTTTGCCACACTAGTTGTCATTTTGTGCATATTTTTGTTTTATTAATTTATTGTAATACCGTTTCCAAATTACTAATAATGTTAAGTAATGAGTAAGTTAGGTTAAGGAATATCTTTAGTTCAACAATTAATATATCATACAATATGTCACTGAACATCACAGCCCCCAAGTTTTGCTCAATGCTTACGCAATACGCAGATTCTATAATGCTCCGTTTTCATCACATGTGTCAGTATTTTACCTCAATGTAGACCTTAGTTTTTCGCTTTTAGTTCCCTCCCATGAAATTAGGAAGACCGTTTTACAAACAAAGCTTTCTGCATCCTATAATTTACACAATTTCCTTATTTTGCATAAAGCAAATACAGGAAACGTGTTGATAATGTATAGTACATTAAATTGCTATAATAATGGTCTTCAGGAAAGTGAAATCTAACACAGTTGTGACGATACCTCCCTCACTACAACAGACATGCACAAAACTTGAACAAACCGTGACAATTTGAAATAAGTTATGATTATATTATATGAATTATGATCTCTTTGAATTAAGTTATTTTTAGATATAGCTTCGGTTTAATTATAAGAATATGTATTTACACTTTACGTCGAAATGCTAAGGTTACGCAGTCACAATAAAATGTCTCGGGAATGCTAGGACGCAGCGGTGGAAATCAAATTTTCATCGCATAGCGTCGTAGTATTCTTGACGCATTGTTCATCCCGAGATCACTTTCTAATCTTCCATCGCCCATCGCGCGGAATTTGCGAAAGTCATCACAAACAGACGTTATAGTATAAAACAACACAAATACTCAAAAATAAAAGACATTGTTACCTTCACTGGAACAGTTTTTGCAATTTTAAAGTTAAGTAGTTCAATACAGTTGAGTTTGAGTATTTGTGTTCCAGTAATATCTACTCCTTTTTCTAGGATATTTGTTTTGTTGTTGTATTTTAATGGTTTATAATATAATTATATTGAAGATTGTTTTTTTTTTCGAAAGATTGGTATTCTAAATTTTGTTCACAGTTAGCAGTCAATTGGATTTATTTAATCGTGGCCCTTTGTGAAAGTACAAATTTTCTCATCAGGTTTAGGTTGAGGGCTCACGGTCGCATCAAAAAGACATACCATTGTATCATTATCATTACTCATCCTATGTTTAATTGTCTAACATTTATGATAAGTTTCGGATATACCATACATCGTGTATGTTTATTTTTTCTATACAACGACAGTTGTAGAGCATTTTTAAAGCTAACCAAAGCCCGGTGTACATTAGCGAGACGATTCACGTAATGAAATTAAGTAAATGAACTTTTATGACTTGACAGAGAAATAATGAATAATGTTTATTATTGTTGTAAAGGTATATTGTGACTACAGATGTAGTTTATTGCCTGTTTAAAATTGACGTTCGTAATTTATTATTTTTTGTGTTTGTTTGTGGTCTCTAGAACCGATGAACCTTTTAAAGCCCTATTTTGATAAATCATTTTACTGTCCTCCTCAATACAGCATCTAATCCAAACAAAAAAAATGTTTTAGTAAAAATATCACACATACATACAAATTCTTTTTGATGATCCACCAAAATTTCGCTTTTAACGCCTGCATTAGTAGATTCGTCAAAGACTCCTCAGTTTGTGAGACCACATCAGATATGGTATAATTATGTTGTTCGATTCGGACGAGATTGTCGGCCATGCTGGGCCACGCCTGTCTGCAATATATAGAAGTTAAGTGTCCTCTTCATGTTTGACGAACAAGCGGAAAAGTCCAAAAAAAAAATGGGCTCCTTTCGCTTTTAATTTCTTAATAAGAAGGCTTGTTTTCCAATTTATTATGCTGCGTCAATAAATATATATATACTTATTGGCATTGCCAGCTTTACTTTGCACAGCAATTCTATTATTATACAATATAACAACATAATAAAGAAGTTCGCGCCAATTACTTCTTTACAAAAGCATTCGGAGGACACTTGCATAATAATTTTAATATTTTTTTCTCTTTAACACCTGTGATGTATTAAATATGATCTCGAAACATAATTTTACTACCTTCATATTTAATTATTTTAATAGAGTTATAGTTCCGGTGTCAGACGTGGAAGAAACAGTTTTGTATCCCTGGAGAGTTCGGATTGAGAGATAATTTAATACATCAGTTGAATAACATAGTGACATAATGTTATGTATGGGTTGGAGGAGAGATGGTTCATGTAAAAACGTGCTACGTTCTTGCTGCACTGTAAATAGAGTGCACTTTAGTATGTATTTATTAACGGCGGAACGTATTCGTAGGTTTAAAGGAAAATATAGGGATACTACAAATATTTAACGTAATATATTACTACGATTAATTATTTTATTGGAAAGTTGAGAGGCAAATTATTAATTATGTGCCAAATATTCCACTGTGTATAGTGTTGTTTGGTTTGTGAAGGACGGTTATGTGGTGCTCGGTAAATAAGTTTATGTTAACGTGCAATTTGTCATAATTTTGGGATCTGACACCTGAAGGACCTGCAACTTTGAGTAGCATCAAGCGAACTTATTTATCCCTTGATGCTATTCAAAGTATAATAAATCTTTCAGATAAGTCCCAATACAAAAGCAATATTCTACTCGCAGATTGTTAATGCGAATATAAATTTATTTATCGTTCTCAATGACACATTGTTGATCACAACACAATGCAAACATTGAAACAAATGTAAATATCAAACGGAAAAACATTGATAATTTTTATACTATGTGAACTCTTAGACATTGTGTATTGTAAATTTAGTTGAAAAAAAAGCTTATTTCGCTCGATATCTTGTGTTTTTTCTTTAATTTACCTTTTCCTGGTATAGCGATGAAAATGATTGAATCTAACTTTGATAATCACGGAGTGATGAGCCAGAATAAGAATGCATCTTAGAAAACAGTCTTATATGCTGTAAATATGATACCTACTAAAAGGAAATTCAAAAAGGACTATCCAGTGATCGCCTGAGAGTGTATTGTATACACTCTTAATCCGAAAAATGAAAGGACGAAAGGGACCTACCGGTCTTTAATGTCTAAGTTTCGCCGTGTAAACTCAGGCCGAGTGAGATGAAGTGAACTGTCAATTTCCATCTTGATTGTATGAATTGACAGCTGTCTTCATTTCAGTGAACATGAAGTATTCACGGTGAGATGTTTATAGAAATTTTTGTAATTATTAATCAAAATTATAATGAATAAATTAATGTGTATGTTAGGTTCCTATTATCAGTCACCTTTCGCGTTAAAAATAAACATAACTCGATAAAAGTAACTTCAATATATAAATCGTGTAGGTAACGGGAACAGAATCGCTGAAGAGTTAACATAGGAGAGGAGAATATAACAAGCCGCTGAAATAAAACAACACGTTTGATGCTCGTATGAAAATGTTTATTGATATCACAATCAAGTCTACGACACTACCCAATTAATTACCCATCATATTCGTGTACACGGCGAGTATGGCTGATTTACACAAAGTTACACGTTACACATTAGTACATTCAAACGCCGATACAATGTCGACGTCGCTACCATAAAATGTTATAAATCTATTATACAATTTCGTAATACCCAATGAAACAGTGATTAAACCTGAATTAAATGCAAAAAGGTCGTTTTGGCGTGCTTTAAAAACTTTAACGACTATGTTCTAGTGTACCACGACCGTTGATACTAAAGTGTTCACAATATTTTGAGTGACGAGAAAAGAAAAGATCTACCGATAGAAAATTACTCGCTAGTCAGTACAACACTATTTTGATTTGTGACAAATACATATAGATAAGGGAGATTCTCACAAAAGTAGAATTACAATTTAATTTGAAGCGATAATTAAATATGGTAAAGTTAAAGTTCACATCGATTTACATTGAATTTAATAAAGTGCTTCAAAATGACATTTATGCAAAATAATTATTGTCTCAATATTTACGAATTTTTGGAGTTATGCAACGTTTCCATAGACACGAAATACAATGGTTGGTTACTTTTGAATAATACCTGCAAGGCGCGAGCCATGCGAGTGCGACGCGTTCTGAGACTTTGTAGTACGATAACTATTCATTAATATATACAATTACAATAATAGAGTATTACACTTAGGCACATCAATTGTTATAAAATACAATTTTTTGTTAATTCGAAAACGTGATCCTGTCGTCGATATTTAGCTAAACTACCACAAACTAGTACACATAGGTAATGTGATTATAAATTACGTCGGCATTAGATTATCATAAGAAAAAAACGTACGTACAAGGATATTATAATAATTAAAAATTGAAATGATTGAGAATACGAGTAAACTACGACAACATTCATTTAATTTTTGAAATATTAATTTTTAAACAATAAATGCAACATCTTCCGCTCGTAGAACGCTAACGATACAAGGAAAGAGTTTAAAGCCTTCGCGACGGTCGGGGGCTTAGTGATAAATTTGTACTTTATTTGTCCCCCCGCCACGGGATTAATCAGTAGCGTTATTTATTATATAAGGTACCTATATTTGTGTTTTAGGATATATTAAAGTTACGTTTCTAATTTGGTCGTAATGCTACGTTACTGAAACACTATTCTAGCATAAAATAGTTTTTAGGTCGTAACAATAAGACGCTCTAACGCGCAACATCGACACACTCAAATATGTATTTGCTGGACATACATTAAACATTTAATCGTAATGAAATGTAGTATAAGAAGACAGTAAATCTTGAATAAATTTGGACATCGAAACAATATAACTTTATATCTAGAAAATGGCGCTCATCTAAGTTACCAACTTGTGTCTGCTCGACGACAACGGATTCTGACGTGGGGTGTCTATCCGTCTTGCTAAATTCTTATACATTTATAAGTGAAACTTAGCTCCTATTCAATATTATAAAGAATCATGGCGACGTGGTGACTTGAATAAAATAATCATAGTTTACCCTAATATGAACAGGCTAGTCTTAAGAAAGTATGTATTATTTACGTAAGTGTTGTTGACCAGTCATAAATTAACAAGAAAGCATGGTGCGTGAGCCCCTGTAAAGTCGTCCACGACTGCAGAATATGAACGTTTAAAAGCTACATAGAATTGCGTTACAATCAGGTACATTTAGCCGAGGTAATTTCTATAATTATTTGTTCGCTTCAGTAAAGGACTTAAAATCTTTTTTGGTCAGCCTTCGTTGTCATCGAGTCAATCACAGATTAAATGCAGACATATACCTTACCTACGCAGACACTACACCCATAGCTTGTATAAATCTTTGATAAAGTTTTTCTAAGTTAAAAGCTGTCTCTACCGCTAAACATCCCTGATATTCTTTTGTGGGCAGTGGCCTGCGCTCGCGCATGTCCTCTAATGAAGACAGACACCACGCGCCACGCAGCCCACTACCATTTAATACTACTACAGCCCTAATCACTCTATAAGCTCTAGATAAATATAAAATATTTTAGACATCTATAATATAGTCGGTTTGTTGTCGAAATATGCGATTATAGTTAACGAAATACATCGAAGAACAGTCCAGCTGCCATAATGTACTCGCGAAGGTACTGTTATCATTGGACGGCAAAACATTTTGGTGAACGGTGCACTACCTGACCAACTACTGTTTCGGAAGCTGATCATAATAATATATTGTACAATTGACTTAACACGATATACACGACACACCTAAGCATAAGATAAGTTAGTCTCCGAACGTTCGGATCTTCTGAAGGAGTTCTGATACTAAGCGACATGACACTGGACTGCATCATCTAGAACGTTACTCACTACAGACAAAATCACATTCATTTTTAATAGACAGTGTAAAAATAATGTTTATAAACATTGGCCTATGAGTTAGTCATTAGAATTCATTGTACTCCATCTAGTTGAAAAGCTTATTGTTATTATCACACATATAGTTTACCTATTAGGTAGATATAGAATGAATATACAAAAGTTAATACTATAGAGTAGCGCCCTACCCAGCAGCGTAACTATATCTATTAACAACGAACTTGTGACGTCAGACTTGTAAAATTAGAGTTTATAATCTTATGTTATGCCAAATACAAATAGCGACTTGATCCCTTTCCACTCTATGAGGATTGCGGCGGCGCGCGCGCAGGCGCCGCCGCTCGTCGCCAAACGAGCTAGCTTGAATATCAATACTCTTAAAAAACGCGGTGCTCAACATCGAAACATTAAAATCGTAATAACAGTATGACTCCATCCAAGTTACGTACGTAGCATTGTGCAGTACTACCATCGGATACAAGTTGCGGATTAAGCACGAATAACGATTTATTATAATCTAAATGGTTAACAGTCAGTCGATTTGGAAAATCTATTATTTATACAATTAGATTTATGTGTAAAAGTTTTTAACGAATAATTTGAAAAATTAATAGTATTATGTAGATTATGAACAAGAAATTTTGTAAAATACACTCTAGAATCGTGTTTTATTAAATTTTTTTTAAGTTTGTTAATTTGAATTCAAATCATTCTTTAAAAATTTTATGCTGGCCTTTTTTAGACCTTACAAGGAATATATATTAAAATGTACCTAATATTAATAAGGAATACATTTTTCAAAGACAATGCTGAATCTTTTTATAATAAATAAAAAAAATTTAGAAAAGTGCTAGCTGTAGAAAATGGGTACCAGGATCACTTCATATAAAAAGAGTATTCTACGCTTTTAACTTGTAATGTACTCGTCACTTTATAAAACATGCGACAAAATGCTACTAATGTGTCCACAGGCGACACCCACGCCTCCAATATAATATTAAAATGGATTTCTAATGCACATCAAATATACGTAATTATTTATAAGATATGCTATGGAAAAAGACTTCGTAGTGTGAAATACATTCACATCTGTTGACGCAAATTGTGCTAAAACATGTACCACGCTACACTCTAAAGGCCTATTTAATCGTACACACGTAGATACTATGGTCACTAATAAGGGGCCAAACAAAAATGTCTACTAATTGGCAAATGATAAGAATGATTATTGTCTGACACTGGGTTATTGTCGAGACAGCAGCTCTGGCGTCGTTCGCCACGCTATTGACTATAGAGCGCGCCACCGTCGCCGCACGAACACGGCCTTACTTCTACGCGACGATAATAATGTATAGCAATGCTTGCTTCCTCTACTATATTATGATTACAATTATGTTATACATTACAAAGTGCCGAGGCGTGAGACAACGACGGCGCGCGAGTATACTACTTGCAATGCACGAAGACAGGCCCACAGATACGCCAAAAAACCAAAGGAAAATAAAGGTACGGGAAAAAATAAAAATAAAATAAAAAAGGGATATTTGGATGTTTATTTACAATTTTTCATCTAATAATAAACTATTTGATTATTATTGAAGAGAAACTTAAGCAACATCAGTGCTATATCCCCTGATCACCCACATATCGAATTTAAAACATGTTAATAGTATCAACTTGTTTACACAAGCCCCTATAAGCTAAATTAAAACATTAAAATACCCATTATTGTAGAGTTAGTTATCAGCTGGTACCGACAGGTACGTAGTTACAAGTTACATGAATTAAACCAAACGTAGCCTACCGTAACAGTTTCACCGATACAGTTCTCTGAACGTAACATAATCACAGTGGAATATAATATGTCCGAACTTATAACGAAACAACATAAGGTATCGACGTGGTAGCCGGTGCAGTATGACCATCTTCTAAGGAGTATTTTGTACATTTAATTGTTACCATACAGAACAATAAATTATTGTCGACACTCGAATTAGCTAATCGCGACTTTTTTCGTATAATTCCTCTATAAATATAATCGGTATCGTGTTTTGGTGAAACCATAAACAACTAAACTAAATATACATATACACGGGGCATTTCATACAGCTGCTTCGCAAAATGCAATTTTATACACACAAAAGAATTTACTTATTGCAACAACCCAACATTTACAGTTTTTCGAACTAATATTATAATGAGTAATAATCACAGAATCACGTCGACAAACAGTCTGTCATCTTGTGTATTAGATGTGGCGACTGATCGACGGAGTCACTGAAGTGGCGTCCATCGAGAGCCGCCGCATATAAATTGAATGCGATATACTGGGCCGAATGCGCCGCGACAACATGCCCCATATACACACTAAAACATAATAAGGCAATTTCAAACGATACCGTAAGCAGACGTATAATGAACTAGGACAAAATTATTATAGAAAATGTGTTAACATTCCATTATGTTAATACTCTTAAAAGTAAACCCCAAAACTCCAATAAAAGCTTAGAAATAATAATAAATCACTAAAACAATAGATTGAGACGAGCTAACGCCGTGCTACATCGATACGTAGGGGTATAGTTATAATATGTGCACGTTTCAACAGAGATCATTGACTAAAGCCTCGCGGGAGGGCAATCTCGCTTCTACTGCGCGGGCGCAGCCACTGGGCGGGCCTTTGGACGAATACGACACAAGTCAGTATCGTATTTTTTTAATAACAAGAAATACCATAAAAACAGCCGAGTACTGTAGTAATTAATATTTCATAATCATAGTTCAAACCAAAATGCTGAATTTTTGCAAAAAAAAATCATGATACTAAAATTGAAATGAATAATACACTGATATATATTAAATTGATTAGGTACAGATATAATTAGAACTGATTTTCGAATTGATGAACTGATCGTATACTTTCATATCACACATATGCATACCTACAAACATGATACATTATGTACTGCAGATATAAAAAAACAGTTTGTAGTCAAAGGCCCGGTCAGTCGCAAGCCCGCGTTACATCGGGCGTCGTAATGATTAGGTTTTCAGGTACAGAATGCCCCATACAAAGGACATGAAAAAGACACAATTTCCTCGTCTATTGTGAAAACATTCTGTCAGACATTATTTTTTTTTATAATTTTTACACTTTCACGAATGATTCGATTTGAGAAGTACACAGAGGATTGGAAGGTAACAGTTTTGCGTTACTGGGTATCAAAACACAGATTCGACAATTTAGAAAATTGTGAATCTTTTATATTGACGTATTCATTACGACGCCCGAAATCAACTAAGCAGTTGAGAATAAAACAAAATAAAGTAATAAACATACATATAGTTATAACTACAACCGTTAGAAATAAAAAAAACTAAAGATAATAATTATTGTCGGGCAGCAAAATTAATGTACTGAGTTTATGATAATAACTAATAACGTTACATAGTCTTGTTGTCATATAAAACATTTTTAATATGAATTTAAAATAATGCAATGGTTTATAGAATCTTGCGATTAAATGGTGGATATTTATAAATTAAACACTTAATACTAAATGATTATAAACCAAATATTATTATATTCAATCAAAAAACTTACTTAGTATACGCTACGGGAAGCATACGACACAGCGATATAATTCGGAATTATATAATCGTTAGAGGTTAAAGTCCCGAATGGGACGATTTCGTAATAATTAATAGGATATAGACACAAAAGCACACCCGTCGATATTTGCCGTTGCATGACACCAAAAGCTCTATAAAAACACGCTACATGAAAGTTATATTTAATAAGATCATATAATTAGCCATTTCTAAAGAGAATTCGTCGTTTGTCCAAAGAAGCATAACATCAAACATCTAATAAAGATTGCCGTAATAAATTTACTGCTATATATTAAAAGTGATGCATCTTATAATACGATTTAAGGAATTATTAAGCAACCGATGCGTAGTGGCGTATTCCGTAGCGTATGCTAAGTAGAGAGCCGCGCGCGGTACGCCGCCCGCGTTAGAACCGGCATCTATCGATCTATTCTTTATATGACTACGAAAGTTGTACGATATGACTTATTTATTTAATACTTATGTACAACACGGACGGCGCACCGCGCGGTGCACGCGTGGCCGTGGGGTACTCGGGCCTGTCACACCGGACGATAACATGTTACATTTGCTCAAAACTCTGCAAAACTGAAATACCCAGTCGTATATCGACGCGTATCAAGTCAGCAAATAATATTAGCTCTAGTGTCACGAAACACTTATCAAAATAATAAACTAAAAATCAATTGCAGTCGTAAAAATAATTGCATAACATTTTTTTTTTTTTCATCTTCTATAAAGGACATTATTATATTTTTTTAAACAATTTCGTTCTATCTAAAGTGATTACACATGCATTATTACAATCTTAGTTAATCATTAGTGTGTACTAAATGTTTATAAAATATCTTAGATAGTTTTTTTTTTATTTCGTTTAATATACTCGAATCTACATCTAAACAAGTAGTCCATCACCGCGCGCTACACATTTAATTATCTCTACGTAATATAAAACCCTTTAATTTTGAATATACGATAGTAAACACAGCAATAAATGTTTGTGGTGTTACAGTTGTTTGATATGGAACGTAACAAAGTTATGAACGAACCTCAATATATCTAAAGCGTTTACTCACTACATACAAGTAAAATCAAACATTATAATTGACAAAAAATATGACGTAACGTGCGGAGCGAGCGTTTCCGCTCAGACAAACGCATAGTGGTACAATATACTCGCTATATCAATAAATCCCCCATTAAAATGATTTGGTACAAACACTAAACTATGATAAAATATTAGTAAATGCAACCTACTCGCTTTATCAGCAAAATATAACGCGAAATTTACAATCCATATAATACATGTGAATAAACCGAGTCTACAGACGTGGCCGTACAGACATCAAACGATACAAATTAATGCACTAACCTATTATACATACATAAGCGTTACACGACGCCATTATGTAATAAATTACACATATCTAAACAAATAATGATTAAACACTCTATACTCAATTAAGTATAACTCGAATAGAGCGACTACTGAAGTTGTAGCTCGCTGAAAAATATAAAAACCATCTTTATAATGATAATAATAAGAAATAATAATCACAATTTGTACAAGAAAGTTATCGTTTCAACTATCGTATAGCGTTGAACGTTTTTTAAGGAACATGTTAGGTTCACACTAGTCATGGATTTATTTAAAAATTGCAGTGTGATAGTCGAGTGTAGTTCCTGTGCAGCTCACGCGTGCTTGCGGGCGGCAGGGCTGCCCAACCGCGCGGCCAGCTCGCCCGCAGGCACCCGGAGCGACGTACACATACACATGCAGGAATGGACTAAGCACCGCCGAAGCCGCCACGAGAAAGCGACTGTGCTGCCTCTTTCTAGTTCACACTATTCCGGCCGTATTTGACAGCCGCATAGACAACGCTCAGTCCATTCCTCAGTCTATGGATAAACTTAATGTCTTTTATTAGCGGCCAGTGGCGCGCTCACTGAACCGTTAGAAGGTTATGTGACCGGCACGTTCAGTCGGTGTACCACAGGTGCTGCTGGTGGTGCTGTGGTACCAGGTAAGTGGGCGAGTAGGGCTGCAGGTAGCCCGGGAGCCGCGCCCCGCTGGCGTGGTGCGCGGGCGGAGGGCCTCCCACACCCGTTACGCCACTGACGCCGCCGCTGGAAATCATAAACGTGTGTTACAAAATGTCTATAAAACGTGTTGTTTGAGGAAGGAAGGAGGTCGTGGCTAAATTATTAACAGCCTCATAGGTCGATCCTCAAGCGGAGCGGAGTTGCTGACTGTGCGGAGCTAGGCCGAATTCACACGAAGAATAATTTGATTTGTTTGCTCCGCTTTCCGATTGTACATCAATTAACAAACTCGTTCGAAAATCCCTGTCCATAAAGTAGAGCGGAAACTTTACAACACAATTTCATTGGAATTGATTAATATTGGTTCAGCACCTCTCCGCTCACAGTCAGCTAAAAGCAGACGAATTTGTTGAAAAAAGGAATGATGTATAAACTCACGTATGGTAGTGATAGGTGGGCACATAAAGCGGTGGCGGTAAGTAGCCCGGCGACACTCCGCCCCCGGGCGACAGCACACCGCCACTACCGGTCCTGAAACAACACACAGAATATATAAGATAATGTCATCTATGACATCAAAATTAGTTCTAACATATAACATCGAAATAACTATCAGTTTGTTCGTTCTTGTTGCCTCCTGCTTCAAGCGACATTTATTTATTTAAACTTCATGCATCACGAAAGGCAAAAGTTCAGCCATTCTACAACAGACAACCATGGTAATATGGAAGGTGGTTTCCAGAAATATGGATACACGGATATTAGCATATTCAACTATATATTTGAAATAAATATTCGAGAAATTCATACAATTTTGATACAAAAAAACTACATTGTCTACGTTGTCATTTTGAACAGGATACTGAACTCATTCATCTCAACTCATCGTGGCATTGAGCGTGTTAATACAGTTCGTCCTTTCAAAATACGGCACTTATGTCAAGATACCTCAATTTTATTGGTAACAACGGATTCTAATAATCTCTAATTATAAATAGTTCAAGTGTAGAATAGTTTACGATTCTAGACGAGAAATATTTTTCATCAGTTTCAATATTTCATTATGATTGTGAAAACATCTAACGATCGCGGACGCACATTATGTATGTATCTACAAATTGACACTAGTTGGCGCTACTGTCAAAGTAGAACAGTCAAAATAACGTTTTGTCTATTTTCGCACATTCTCAAGTTTTTGGTACAAATAACGATGCATTTTATCATCATCCTGTCATTCGCTTCGAGATACCTTAACAACCTTTTGTTGTTTTTCTTGTGGTATTTAGATAGATACGCATATTTTTAAAACCCTAACAATACATTTCATATCACAATAACTTAGATTCGCACAGTATTGTAGTTCAGACAGGTCCCACACCTACAATAGCGCCACCTAGCGGGAGAAATAGCAAGAATGCATGCCAAATAAATAAAAAAAACTGAATCAAGATGTTTTCGACAGTATAATCTTACAATGCATGGTTCCTGTAATCCGCCATGTTCGTCCTGTCTCCGTTCATGGGTCTATTGGCAATCAATTGTTCCATCATAATTGTTTGAATGCCATCCAGGGACGAATTGTGTGCAACTTCGGGCGGTCTGTATAAACGTGGAATGATATAGTTGTTGCATTTTGAACCTTATGTGGTTGGCATAAGAAAATTGATGCTACAACTACGTTCAGCATTAGATATTACTGAATAGGAAAACTAATAAAATTTTCAAACTTTTTTTTTATCACAGTTAATAGTACTTTTGGTACAGAAAGAATCATAATTATATTATAAATATGATCAAAAGCTGCCCGATGAGAAATTTTGTTATTTATTAATCTTTACATCTTTAATTTCAGGATTTAAATCTATTGCGTTTTGAGTGTTGTTATACATAAATACGCAGAACAGTACAACGAAAAACTGAAAGCCTGGTACAGAACTGTATGAATTAAGACATTTTTAATTAAGCTATTTTTTGTCACTAAACATCATTCCTTTAACACCGGTCTATGTGTTATTATTCGTCTATATTAACTTAAAAGTATGTTAGTTTTCCTAATCAATAAAATAACGAAATTGCGGTATTGAAAATTACCTTAATTATTGAAGTTACTGGAGGTAACAACAGTACTTAATTGGTTATTGATTAACATTTAAAAGTCCAAACTCAAGGTTTGCAAACGTGCTTTGGAGCGCAAATACTTGGTAGTACAAACACTGCGCTCCAAAACACAGATCGTTGACGTGGCTCAGAAGGCTGTCCAGCTTGAATGGGACCGAGCTGGACACGTGTGCCGCATGCCCGTCGAGCGGTGGGACCGTTCAACACTAAATTGGTCATCGCGAGGCGGGCCGCGGGAGACCACGAAGGAGATGCCGGGACGACTTGGATGTCTTCCTTAGGTATTGGCACAGGACCGGGAACGGTGGAAGGAATGGAGAGATGCCTTTGCTCAGCAGTGGGACAATTCAGGTTAGATATAATACTGTTGTCGGAAGCCAAAAAGCGGTATTTCAAAATTTACGAAAATTTCGTTGTTTTGCATTGGAATGCTTCATAATTTTCGCATCAGGCGGGCTAGTCGAAACACGCGTAATTTTATTGCAACATTTAAATAAAGCACTATCCTTACACTTACTTTTATTTTTAATACGAAGGAACTTTGTTTGTAACGTTTGTATGATCTTAATTAAATGTATCATAAATAATCATATCCGTGGGCCTGTAGGAGTACTTGAAAGGTATTTTTTATCAAAACTCACTTCGATTGAGTTACCGCTTTTAGGCTCCTCAAGGGCAGAATAATAATAACAAATGAATGTACGACGTGACAATTGTGGATTAGTATACTAACTTGTAGTGCGGATGCGGATGGTGATGCCAGGCGTGCGGCGCGGCGTGCTTGTGCGCGGCGGGCGGGCCGCTCACGCTCACGCTCACGCCACCCACGCCCGCCACGCCACCCACGCCCGCCACGCCGCCCACGCCCGCCACGCCGCCCACGCCGCCTGCGTTCGTCAGGTACTCGCGACAACCTCCGCTCTGTAAACGATCATGTTATGTTACTATTGTGTTCTAAATATTTGTAGATTTGTTTTTCTAAAGGAGCAATGCCAAACAAACAGCGTTTTGGTCATAGCCATGACCATAACCTGGGTGTCACGCATCACCAAACAGAAAGAAAGAAAAATAAAAGGGTGGATCGATAATTTCATATTGTTATAGACTATTCAAAAGCATAATAGTACATGATTACAATGAGCCCTTTTCAGGTTTCGCGTTAAGTTACAACTTCTATAATTTACAGAAACGTTGCCGATGTTCGTTGGTACGCTTAAAACTTGAATAGCTTAATCAGATTGACGTGTTTTTATTCATAGCATTCGCCATGCAAAATTATAGCCAGGTAGATGACTAGTCTCTATATTCAGAAGTTATCTCCGACTAATTGTTCTATATTAGTTGTGGTCCAGCATGTCAGATTAAAGTGGTATAAGTACTCACACTATCCCTCTTATTATGTTGCGCCGGAACGTACTGATTGCATTGATAGTCGTTCGTCTGGCGTACCGTCGACCCGCTCTGCAATACAAATTATACACACGTTAGGAAAATAGTTTAATGCATAGGACATGCAATGTTAGTACTTTGGTTCATCGCAATCAATTGAAATTAATGATTTTGTAGTTAATGAGTTGAGAGAGGCTTGTTGCGAAGGTTGTACAGTGGATGGGTCCAATGGAGGTTTCCTGTAATAACTAGCACCAGGTGATAACACTGAGGCGTCAGCTCTAAGCACCTGTCAAAACGCTAATGTTTTTTTACCTTTGCTAAATTGACATCAGCGTCATATTTACGTCAGTCACTTTTTAGGAGACGCCAACTGTAGGCGTAAATTTTCCTGGAAAGCCTTGTTGTCAGTTGTTATTCGTAAGCCTTTGTCAGTTTTTACGGGTAGTTAGAAGCCCGATAGTCAACAAACTGTGACTAATTGAATTAATAACATAGCTGGTGCAGTGCAGGCTTAGTTCTTGTTTAGCCGATGCAGAATAGGGAATATGCATGAAAAAAATATTTATTATCTAAACAGTTTATCTAGAAATATATAAAAATATAATAACAACAGTGAAAATAGAATCGAAATTGATCGAAAAACAAACGAGATAAAACTATTTTAAACAAATATATCTGTCCCTCTCGCGAAAACGCTGTTTTGTATGGCAGTTGTATAGGCGACATAGTATTTGTCGTCACATTTGGTATCGGACTTCTCTTTCTAATTGACAACTTTGAAGCTTAATAACTTTATCGCTGATGAAGGTATTTTAAAAATTCTTTCATAATTGTTTACTAGAGATAATAAGTATTTTATTTTGCAAATAAAAAAATTGCATGCATTTTCCCTATTTTCTAACACAGTTTTCCACAAATTAAAGATTTTTTAACCAACACCTGCAATATGGGACTTGACAAAAATATTACTGAAACTTAGCGGCTGTAGCTGTTTTTAATTTTAGACTTGACATAACAAACGAAATGTGTAGATGGCTTTTCCCAAATGCTTTGAAAAAGATGAATATCATGATGCATGATGTTGTTAGAAATCTTAACACTTACGAGAAAACTTTAAAATAAATCTCTTTTAGTAGTAACACAATACTAACAGGCGGCAGATGCGCGTGCGCATGTTCATGTTCCCTCTTAGCCTGCGCCTCTTGCTGCGCGAGCGCCAGTAGTCGCTTCTTCTGGCTCTGGGGCGTGGCCACCGCAGTGACGGTGGAGTTCCGGGTTGTTTGGTTGCTCGGTGCCTGGGGTACCGCTTGTTGGGGAGCGGACTGCTGCTGTTGTTGTTGCTGTTGTTGTTGTTGTTGTTGCTGCTGATGCTGCTGCTGCTGCTGTTGTTGTTGTTGTTGTTGGTGTTGTTGCTGCTGTTGCTGCTGTTGCTTAAAAATTAGACATTGCAAGGTTAAAGCGGTTTTTGAACAGGACCATGCAAAGCGGCGCTACTGCGACGTCCTACTTATTATTAAGAGCATTTATGCCATACTTCATTTCAAGCAAACTTATTTTTCAAAATGAATAAACCGATTTAAATTAAAATTCCTATGTATAAGCGGGATACGTTCTGAAAAGTTATCAGCAGAGATCGGAATAGGTAGACTATATTTACCTAATGTTCGTGGAAGTAAGTAAAATAGAGTTGATACCTCCTGTAAAATCCCGGAATCATAAATAGAATCATAACAATTAAAACCCAGGATTATAAAACATGAACTGGACTTTGAATATAGTTACAAATTATTGATTTGAAGAATCAAAAGAAGAAAGAGATGTGCGAAAACAAAGCTATTTAATTTAACAGTTAGTAGGTACGGAACTCTAAAAACATAATAAGATTCTTCAATATTACAATTTTGTTCAAATGTATTCAAAGCATAATAAGTCATTTGCAATTTCTTAAATACCGGGATTCAATCATCATGTTTATGATTCCGGGATTTTAGAGGAGGTATTATCAACTCTATGTTACTTACTTCCACGAACATTAGGTAAATATAGTCTACCTATTCCGATCTCTGGTTATCAGCGAACATTTTCAATAATGAATGAATCGTCGACTTTGTCTCTGTCATCTATGACCTAGACTAGTCAAGAGCAAACCCACATCAAATTAAAAAAAAAACAAAATGTTGCTACTATTGGGTTACATTATTGTAATTTTCGTAGGATCTCTATTTTTTTCGAAAATAAAATATAGCTCATGTTATAAGTTATTAATGTAGCTTTCTAATTGCGAAAGGACGTTTAAAATCGGTTAAATATTTTTTGAACCAAATCGTAACCAACTAACACACAAAACTTTCCTCTGTATCATATTAGTTTAGATTGAGGTTTCTATTTTTGGTGTACAATAAAGTATATTCTTTCTACCTATCTATTTCCCAGTATGGGGGAACAATCCTTTGAAACGAGCTTTCTCTTTGCAATATTTGCGGGTTAATTTTATAGGGATCGTGCAGGAACTTATAGGTGGCAGAGAAGTGTTTAACGTTTAAGCTTCGTTTTTGCAACGCTAGATGGCACAGTCTACGCCATGCACGTAAACTGTGCGGACAGGAATATCGGTGGCATTACGAAGCGTAAGTATCATTTTTTTATGGTAAAAGTTTCGAATTCGCAACACTAGATGGCCTAAGCCTTGCATGTTTCCTATTGTAAAAAATAGGTATTCTCACAGTAGTTACCTGGTGGTGGTGATGGCAGTTCTGGTGTGGCTCGTGCTTGACGTGCTTGTCGTCCTTGGGCGAGCGCGCGCTGCAGATGACGCCGCCGCTGCTGGAGCCGCCGGCGCCGCCCGCAGACACGCACTCGCCACTGCCGCCTGCCAGGCGAGGGAAGGCTCACTTTATATTATGTACATAAAAGGTGTCCAGGGGAGGAATATCAATATAGCTTGAGTTCGCTAAGACAGAGGTGTGGCTAAACCGTCATCAATGTTTACTTATTTTGATGTTAAAATAGTGGTCAGATAGATAACTTTCATGGCAGCTGTCTAAATCTAATTTTAATATTTTTGTAATCAGATCCGAGCAAGTCAGCGTTGGTAAGGATTTGTTGACGGTCTCTGGATCTTATCGTTTCGATAAAAGCTACCTGGTTCGTATGTAAATGCATTGTGTTTGTAGTTATTTTAAAGGTATTGGACGAAAAAAGAATCATTATAACAACATATTATACAACAAAGTCCCTCCGCTGTGTAGGTCTGTACGCGATAAACTACAAACCTACCGATTATTGATGAAGATGTCGCAAATAACCATGCCTACTGGGAGCATATGATATGCTGTCGCTACAGATAGATAAGTTACCTTGATTGTTATGCGGCTGAGTGGCGTGCTGCGGATGTGGGTGCTGCGGGTGCTGCGCGTGCTGCGGGTGCTGCGCATGCTGCGGCTGCTGCGGGTGGCGGGCACGGCGCGGCTGGTCGGCGTCGTCGTCGGAGTCGGAGATGGTGATGACGGACACGGCGGGCGACGGCGTGTCGCGGATGGTGATGGTGTGCGCGCTGTGGGGCAGAGCCGACTGTGAGCCCACGTTGATGACGCTGTTGGTTAGTAGGGTGTTAGCTTGTTACAGGAAGGTTATAGACTCTCTTTATTCAGACACGTATATTGGAGTTAGTGATAGCGTGACGGCTACAGGACAGAATGGAAGAAAAAAACCTGTTGCGCCGACCACAAGTCATATGGGATAAGGGCAGGAAGATGATGATATTCAAACACATATATCGTTACGGATTGTTAGAAGCTACAAACTCGGACACCAATTTTGCCAAGAATTACCGTATTACCGAGTTGTGGAGTTCAGATAAGCAGTCGCTCCACGTAAAATACTGGTATTCAACTGAATCCGATTTGACTAGTACCCGACCCCAATAAATATAGTTGGGAAAAGGTTAAAAGGCAGATGATTAAGACACATTTCTTTTAATTCTGTTGTCGAGGTTGTAGTGCCCTGTACTGTTATTTGTGTGTCAGCGAGAGCTTTATTAAGTACAGAGTTAAAAAATAGTATAGTTAAGACATACAAAGAACTAATAAATTAACACAATTTAATAAACGCGGTTATGACTATGTGAAAATTCTAAGTGCATTTGAATAAAGAGCGCACTTTTCAAATTCTAGGTAAGTTCTACATGAAAAATTAACGAGCCACTTTGACAGCTTTTCTATAAAAACTTGTTCTAACTAATAACCATATTTATTCTTCAAACGATTTATTATCTGACGATTGAAGAATACTTGAAGCAAAAAGAGTTATTTCACTAAAAAAACATGATAATTTGGTGAACTAACGTGTGATCGTGATGATGGTGTCGATGCCGGGAGGGCGGCGTGCCTTCCTTGACGCGCTTCTTCACCGGCGACAGCTGCGTGGGCTCCTTCTTACCGCCGCTACTTGCCATACTGTGTACCAGATAAATACAATACTTATTGGACGACGAAAACGTAACCATAACTAAAATATGACTTAGTTTCCAAATCTATCTACGTATATAAAAATGAACCCCTATTTTTCCTGGTCACGCTATAACTTGAGAACGACTTGACCGATTTGGCTAATTCTTTTTTTGTTTTGTTCGCCAGATTACAGGGAAGATTTAAAAACAAAAAAATAGGTAGGTTGGGTAAGGGAGGTAGATCCTGCCAGGGTTGCGGAATTTGTTCGAAAGAGTCACCGCGGCCCTGGAACGCAAAGGGCTTTAGAAGGAACACGGATGGGTTTTAGTCAGTAAGAGTCTGACACGCCCTTCCGCTCCACCCAGAGCGGAGGAAGTCATAAGGGAGGTAGATAGGTACGTAGGTAGGGTAGGGTAGGGTAGGGTACGTAGGTAGATAGATAGGGTAGACGGATAGGGTAGGTAGATAGGGTAGGGAAGGTAGAGTAGGGTAGGGTCTACTATTGTCAAAGATAAAAACAATATTTGTTTTAGCTGTGAATTTTGCAGCTCGTTTGGTATTTCGGGCTGTGGGCGTCGAGCCAATGTATTTTTTACCAAGATACAAATGTTTTTTAACAAAATAAGTACTTAATAAAAATTCTTTGGTTAGCATTTATGGTCGTAACAACAAGACCTCTTAGGCGAACTGATCTAGGTCCAAGTAATTTATTCCTAAGAGTTTTCTTTGATAATAGCATCCTCATTTAATGTGTGGGAGCGAATCCTCTCTAAGATTGTGAGGAACAAGGGGCATCTACAATTCTACATGAAATGTATTTGAAACATAGGTATAGACGGACATCTACTTTTGTGTACAAATAAAAGGCAGCTGTATCGATCCGTTTAATGGTGTAGTGGCAGGTTTCATAATGATTGTGTGTGTTCGTCTTTTATAAGACACTGCAAAGAATTGAATCCTGAATAAGATTGTGAGAAACAACGGTCACAGGACATCTACGTCTATTTGTGAGATAGTGAGGGACAGTGGTCACAGGACATCTATGTCTATTTGTGAGATAGTGAGGGACAGTGGTCATAGGACATCTACGTCTATTTGTGAGGGACAGTGGTCATAGGACATCTACGTCTATTTGTGAGATAGTGAGGGACAGTGGTCATAGGACATCTACGTCTATTTGTGAGATAGTGAGGGACAGTGGTCATAGGACATCTACGTCTATTTGTGAGGGACAGTGGTCATAGGACATCTACGTCTATTTGTGAGATAGTGAGGGACAGTGGTCATAGGACATCTACGTCTATTTGTGAGGGACAGTGGTCATAGGACATCTACGTCTATTTGTGAGATAGTGAGGGACAGTGGTCATAGGACATCTACGTCTATTTGTGAGATAGTGAGGGACAGTGGTCATAGGACATCTACGTCTATTTGTGAGATAGTGAGGGACAGTGGTCATAGGACATCTACGTCTATTTGTGAGGGACAGTGGTCATAGGACATCTACGTCTATTTGTGAGATAGTGAGGGACAGTGGTCATAGGACATCTACGTCTATTTGTGAGATAGTGAGGGACAGTGGTCATAGGACATCTACGTCTATTTGTGAGATAGTGAGGGACAGTGGTCATAGGACATCTACGTCTATTTGTGAGATAGTGAGGGACAGTGGTCATAGGACATCTACGTCTATTTGTGAGATAGTGAGGGACAGTGGTCATAGGACATCTACGTCTATTTGTGAGATAGTGAGGGACAGTGGTCATAGGACATCTATGTCTATTTGTGAGATAGTGAGGGACAGTGGTCATAGGACATCTATGTCTATTTGTGAGATAGTGAGGGACAGTGGTCATAGGACATCTACGTCTATTTGTGAGGGACAACGGTCATAGGACATCGACGTCTATTTGTGAGATAGTGAGGGACAGTGGTCATAGGACATCTACGTCTATTTGTGAGATAGTGAGGGACAGTGGTCATAGGACATCTACGTCTATTTGTGAGATAGTGAGGGACAGTGGTCATAGGACATCTACGTCTATTTGTGAGATAGTGAGGGACAGTGGTCATAGGACATCTATGTCTATTTGTGAGATAGTGAGGGACAGTGGTCATAGGACATCTATGTCTATTTGTAAGATAGTGAGGGACAGTGGTCATAGGACATCTATGTCTATTTGTGAGATAGTGAGGGACAGTGGTCATAGGACATCTATGTCTATTTGTGAGATAGTGAGGGACAGTGGTCATAGGACATCTATGTCTATTTGTGAGATAGTGAGGGACAGTGGTCATAGGACATCTATGTCTATTTGTGAGATAGTGAGGGACAGTGGTCATAGGACATCTACGTCTATTTGTGAGATAGTGAGGGACAGTGGTCATAGGACATCTACGTCTATTTGTGAGATGGTGAGGGACAGTGGTCATAGGACATCTACGTCTATTTGTGAGATAGTGAGGGACATCTACAATGTTACATGTATACTACAAGTTATAGGCACCTGTATTGATGCGTTTGG
Source organism: Mamestra brassicae (assembly GCA_905163435.1). Classification (NCBI taxonomy): domain Eukaryota; kingdom Metazoa; phylum Arthropoda; class Insecta; order Lepidoptera; family Noctuidae; genus Mamestra; species Mamestra brassicae. Next base: position 10,418,171 of record LR990989.1, on the reverse strand, counting down.
TGGTGCGGCTGATAATGCGGCACCGTCGTCTGCTGCTTTGTTGATCTGTCGACAACCCCGGCTATTAGTACTACACCCATTCTATCTTAAAACTATTCAGATTTGAGGATCCTTCATACTTTATTGTAATTTCATCAGAGAATTGATGTAATCCTTGCATTTAATTGGGTATTTACAATTTATTTGAATGTATAATGCTCTCTGATGTGAACAAAACTATTAACTAGTCATTCTAGTGGATCTTTATGTTCTTTGAGAGGACTGTCTCAAAACGGTTTTCTTTAAAATATTGTACTAAAAGTTTTTTTGTAACCAAATTAACTAGTTAGTTCATACTATCTATTTTACATGACTTTTAGCAATCACCTATCCACTTTATTAGAATTTAATATTGTTTTAGTGGATTTTCTTTTATAACCTTCTTGTTTAAGCTAAGTAATTTCAAGAACCCAATAATCTTACCCTGTTAATCACAAAATTCTACTTAAATGAGTATTTTCGGGAAAATTCACGCCACCAGTTGGCGCCACTTAGGCGACAGGTCCTCGTCTTTGGAAACGTCACTTGTGACGTAAACATGACGTTGACGGAAAACATAATAAGCACTTGACAGGTGCCTGGAGCTGACGTCTGTGGTGCCACCTGGTGTATGTTGTTTCAGAGCAGTATCGTACCTCTTGTGCGGGTGATGATGCTGCACGTGCTGCACGTGGTGCGGGTGGAAGGCGTCCCACACGTCGGGCTCGGGCAGCGGCGCCGGCTCCACCAGCAGCGGTGCACGCCACTCGGCCACGCCGCCCACGTCGCCCACGCCGCCCACGCCCGCCACGCCCGCCACGCCCGCCACGCCGTGCTGGTGGTGCGCGGCGGCGGCGGCGGCGGCGGCGGCCGCTAGCTGCTGCACCTGGTGGATGTCATACTTCATGTAATGTTATTAGTGTCGGTTTTGTGAGTACATACTTATCATTGTTAAAGTTACTTCATTTTTATACTGGGTGGACATGAGACCGTTTAGTTCCGGCTACTTAAAAAAAGAGTTACCTTTTAAAATTGAACAAAAATTTTAACCAACATTAACGCAAAAATGTACCAAAGTTTTTGATTGCGTCAGGAGTCAGCCAAGTCTATTCAAATCAAATATTCGTCAAATCATTGTCGATTAAATTGCTTCATTGGATTTTTGAAAAATCGTTTTTCTTAGACGGGAATCAAACCGAAAGTAAAAAGGATCAAATTCTGGGAAGTAATAACACATGGCAAACTAAAGAAAAGAGCTCATTTTTAACTTTCAATAATTTTTTTTTTCAGAGCTCTCTATGGGTGCTGTTTCAGTTTTTATCAGCATCGGGCTCGAGGATGTACAACTGCATCATTGCATTGGTTTAGTCAAAAACTTAGTTATTTAAAAAAAAAAAACATTTTCCTTTATAGTTTGCGTTGAGTTTTACTTCTCAGAAGTTTATCTATATTGGAGACACTTTTGGATGGTGTAATAATGGGATTTTGTTTTTTTTTTCAAAATCTACCGGCTCGATTCTTGGCTGGGAATACCGATGTTTCAAAAATCCAATGATGTAGTTTTAATTTTCAACTGAATCGGGCTACACTCTCATTTGTGTTTTTCGATATTCCTCATCGTTTCGGATTTGGCGATCCCATCACACTTAAAATTCACCCTGTCTACTAGTTTAACATAATTTTTAAAACAAAAGCTGTTAAACCACATTTTTATTGGTCACACAGTTACCTGAAGATAAAAAAATAGTTTTAGAAATCTCGTTTGCAAAATGAAACAAAACAATTAACAAGGCATGTTCCCTTCCACCCAGTATAGGACGAGCGATAGTGGTATGTACCTGATAGGCGGGCTGGCACAGGATGGACGACACGAACTGGTGCGGGAAGGGCTCGGCCGCGCGCGTGTACTGCCGCGTGCCGCCCACCGCCACGCGCCCGCCTTGGTACAGCTGGTACTGTGGGGCAGAACAATCTATTAACCACTATTTTATAACATGTCAATGAGGGTTTCCTGAAATACCGAACACCACGTGGAAGCACTGAGGCGTCAAGTCCAGGCACCTGTCAAAACGCTATTTTTGTTAAATTGAAATTTCAGTCACTTTTTCAATGAATCGCCAACTGGTGGCGCAAATTTTCCGGGAAACCCTCATTAAATAAGAATAGAGTCTACACGCTGATGAAACCAGCCTCGTTTATATCAAGCAAGTTTCTGAACGGTAGAGTACTGAGGATTCAAAGTGCGTCTTGAAGTAGTTGAGCACGTAAATCGCATTCACAGCTCTTTCGGCGGACGTTTTCAAAAAAACTTTTTGAATAGCAGATTCTTAATTCAAATTTGAGTAGCAGAAACCCAAACAATGATTGGCAGAGAATGCCTAGGGCATAAACATTCTCCTCCATGAAAAGGTTGCCTTTAAAAATCACTTTTAGCGATAAGGTCGCCTTATGTAATGTTTTCTTCATCTATTTTTTCAGTAACTGTATTACATTCTCTTCCAATCAACTTGTGGGTTCTTGTTTTTTATTTTTAAATCTGCTACTCTACTTGAACTGAGCATATGTTTAGATTATTTTATGAATAAGTCTGTTTATGTCTAAATATTGATAGTTGAATTGTAACATACCAGGTTATCATAAGGCGCAGCCCTCAGCCTCTGCTGGTTGATGGTGAGCGCGAGGTGGTGCGCGGGCGCGGCGCCGCCCACCACGCCCGACACGCCGTACTCGCCCGCGCCGCCCACGCCTCCCACGCCGCCCACGCCGCCCACGCCACCCACGCCGCCGACGCCACTGCCTGAACGACGGCAAACCTGGGTAGGGAAAATATTCAATTTAGTTTTAATATTCCAAAAGTATGTCAAAAAATTGAAACATTTAATAGACACATACTACACAACGGTTCATACTCAAAATATATCATTGAAAGATTTATTTTGTTTATGTAGACCTGAACTGTTCGTCTATAGCACCATTGACTATAGTCAGAAGATGAAAAATGCCCTGGATGCGAAAAGCAGATGAATTTCTTGGCGCACAGATATCACGTTTCAAAGAGCCTCATCAGACCAGTAGTTCGTCTATAGCCACATTAATGAATAATGCTATAAGCTGAAAGAGAACGGGAAATTCCCACAGGAACGGGAAAAATCGGGATAATATGCTCGTACGAAGTCTCGAGCAAAAGCTAGTAATATAATAAATACGAAAGTAACTCTTCTCGATCTGTTACTTCTTCAGTTCTTATGAAACTTGACAAACGGGTAGAAAATGTAGTAAGAGGCAAAGAACTTTTTATCCGGAGACCATGTTCCCTTGGGATAATTTCCTACTTACAAGCATACGAAACCGATGGCATAAGCTAGTTATAAACAATATAATGTATTTACCTCCATCATCTGCACGGAAGCCTTGACGTTGTTACAATGCGCGTAGTCGACGAGGTGGGCGAGTGTTACGAAGGCGTGGTTCAGCGCCTCTCCTGGCGTTATTCGTCTTTCCTGTAAACAAGTCATAATTTGAGTGTCACATAAAACATATTTTGTGTGAGTAATAGGGTTTTTTCCTGGATAGAAAAATAATAATTATATTAAGACCGTCAGTTAGCTTTTAAAAAAATTTTGGAGATTAATTTTTGGGTTTTCAAAATCAATAAAATCACAACGATAAAGCGCGTCAAAGATCAGGAGGGGGAGCTGGTGACAACACTTGTTGGTAAAAACTGTTACAAGGCATTGTTAGAGGTTGCAAACCTATAAGTTTAATATAAACTACATCTTGTCTACTGCTTGATGTGTCCTAGCAACCGTTGTAACATTAGTCTGAAAAATATAGTTTTCTGTTGCACTACAAATAAGTATTTTACTCCTGCAATCGTATCCCATTCTCTAATATGGTAGCAGAGCGTGAGGAAGCAGAACGCGTATGATATAATTAATTACATTATCACGTTATAATTACGAAATCGCGAAAATGAGTAACCAATCCATCGCAATTGAAAAACTCTCCGGAGTAAATAATTACACCTCCTGGAAATTTCAAATGAAGATGTTGCTTATTCATGAAGACTTGTTTGAATGTGTCAACGAGGTCGATAAGAAAAATAAACCAGAATGCGAAGACAAGAAGAAACAGGAAAAAGCGCTAGCACGAATCTGCCTCAGTGTTCAGCCATCCGTTTACTCCGTTGTCAGGAATTGCAATACTGCGTTTGACGCCTGGAAGAATATACAGAATTCGTTCGAGGACAAAGGTCTGTGTAGAAGATTAGGTCTCCTCAGAATGCTATTTAGCTTAAAATTAGAGCAGTTTGAGAGTATGGAGGTGTATGTTACAAAAATTCTAGATACAGCCCAACAACTGCAAGACATAAATGCTTCTCTGGAAGACGAGTTCGTTGCTATAATAATGCTCAGTGGGCTCCCCAAGCAGTTTGACCCACTCATTATGACGTTAGAGCATAGTAGCCTTTCTCTCTCAAGTGAACTGGTGAAAACTAAACTACTCCAGGAGGCTCAGAGACGAGGTGATGCAGAGGGTATGGAACAGAATGCCCTAACGACTTCGACTTCGATCTCGAAGCGTCCCAAGTGCTTTCGATGCAAAAAATTAGGTCATTACGCTAGAGATTGCAGACAGAAAGCTACGCATAAGGATAAGCCATCTAGTTCCAGTTGTCAAGAGGAGGAGAAGGTTCAGAAAACTCCTGGTAGGACGACTATGTTGTCATCTCTGATGGTAAAGCTGGATCGAGATGTGTGGTACGTCGACAGTGGTGCAACTTGCCACATGACCAATAATAGAGACATTTTGCATGATTTTGTGTGTGATACGCCAAAAGAAATAAGCGTTGCGAACGGTGAAAAACTTTTTACAATGGGTCGTGGTAATGTGAAACTCTTTTTACAAAACCAATGGATAACTGTCAGTAATGTAGTTTTTATACCGAACTTGTCATGTAATCTGTTATCTGTCACTATTTTGACACAAAAATGTTTTGAAGTAAAATTTATATCGAATTTTTGTAAAATTTACGAAAACGGAAAGGTAGTAGCTGTAGCAAAACGGGATGCATGCGGTCTTTATAAATTAGAAACCGGGGATGCATCTATAAATTCCGTTTCGAGTGAACACAGTATGCCAGTAAGTGTCTCCTTGAGTACCCAGGTAGAGGTTCAATCTCAGGGTTTATGGCATCGTCGGCTTGGACATCTGAATAGTCGCAGCATGAACCTACTCAAAAGTGGTATGGCGACTGGTATCGACTATGATGTATCCACATACGAGCAATGTATCGCTTGTATTGAAGGTAAGGTTACTAATTTTCCTTTCCCTAAGAAATCTTTTTCACGTGCAAGTGAGGTGTTAGTACTGGTTCACACGGACGTGTGCGGCCCTATGCCAGTGAAATCTATAGGCGGTGCGAGATATTTGCTAACATTTATTGACGATTTTTCTAGGAAGACATTTTGTTATTCAATAGAATCGAAAGACAAAGTTTTTGAGTATTTTTTGATTTTCAAAGCTCTTGTAGAGAACGAGACTAATAAAAAGATTAAAATCCTGAGAAGCGACAATGGTGGCGAGTACATCAATACGAGATTTAAGCAGTATTTGAGTCAGTGTGGAATCCGGCATCATACTACAGTTCCTCATTGTCTACAGCAAAATGCAGTTGCCGAACGCGCGAACCGAACGATTATGGAGGCGGTGCGCTGTATGCTTCTGGAAGCAGGTTTGGATCAACGTTTTTGGGCTGAGGCTGCGAACACTGCAGTGTACATTAAAAATCGCTCACCTACAAAGGCAGTTAGAGGTGCAACTCCAGAAGAAATTTACACTGGACGTAAGGTAAACTTAGATAACTTACGTGTGTTTGGTTGTTTAGCATATGCTGTAAAAAATAATCGTAATAAACTGGATCGCAAATCTAAACCTTACATATTCGCGGGATATTGTGAGAACACAAAAGGATACAGGCTCTTGGATGTTGAGAGCTATAAGTTAACAATAGCGAGAAATGTTAAGTTCATTGAGAATCAATTACTCAAGCATCTGAACTTCACTAAAGTAGAATCAGATGTGATTATAGAACTTAAGACTCCTTGTGTATCCGAGAATAGAACAGAGTCAGAACAAACTTCTGTGACTACTGATGATGCTAATGATAGCGAAGCTTCGACCAGTAGCTTGGTCACAGATCATCACTCGGATGCTACTTATGTTCCAGATGTTTCATTTGAGACAGATGACTCGAGAGCAGAATACGTGGAAGCTGATGAGAACTTCTTCCTGTGTGGTTTTTTGACGGGGGAAGCGTGTGGCAGTGATGATCCAAGAACAGTTGAAGAAGCGTTGAATAGTCCTGAAGCCAGGCAGTGGCGAGCTGCTATGAAAGACGAGTATCAGTCCTTTTTGGACAATAAGTGCTTTACCTTAACCGATTTGCCGAAAGGTACAAAACCAATAAAGACCAAGTGGATATTTAAGAAGAAAAGAGGGCTTAACGGTGAACTATTACAATACAAAGCACGTCTAGTGGCAAAAGGATTTACACAAAAGTATGGAGTGGATTATTTTGAAACTTTTTCACCTGTAGTGAGATACGAAACCATAAGAATGTTATTAGCTTTGGCTGTGGAGTACGACATGGAGATTGACCACATGGACGTAAAAACAGCCTTTCTAAACGGTGATTTAAAAGAAACCATTTTCATGGAAATACCAGAAGGTTTTGAAAAAGGTAGAGGCAATAATAAGGTGTATCAACTACGCAAAGCTGTGTATGGTCTAAAACAAGCGCCTAAATCATGGAATGAAAAGATCAATCATATTCTTGTCAACAAACTCAACTTTAAGAGATTGGTCTCCGAACCATGTGTATACATAAACCGAAATGGCGGCAAGTTTGTAATTATCGCATTGTATGTTGATGATTTAGTAATTTTTAGCAATTGTAATGCGGAAAAAACTAAAACTAAATCATTGCTGATGAAAGAATTCGTGATGAAAGATCTTGGTCCTGTAGAAAAAGTTCTAGGATTAAGAATCAGGAAAGAGAATGGCAAGATCACTCTAGATCAAAGTGCCTATATTAAAAAGATATTAGAGAAATACAAAATGCAAGACTGCAAATCTGTTGAAACTCCAATGCAGTGTCAAAAATTGAACAAAGCTGAAGAAAAGGATGACAGTTTGGAGTATCGAGAATTGATCGGATGTCTTATGTATGTAGCGGTCTGTTCGCGTCCTGATATATGTCATGCTGTAAGCGTATTAAGCCAATTCAATAACTGTTTTTCCGATGTTCACTGGAAAACAGCTAAACGTGTGTTGCGTTATCTTAAAGGTACAGTAGATTACTGCATTACCTATAAGAAAACTGGTTTATCTGTGACGGGTTTTGCTGATGCAGACTGGGCTTCTAATGAAATTGATAGACGTTCTTATACGGGATATGTTTTCAAAATTGGGAATTCGATTACTTGTTGGGAAAGTAGGAAACAGCGTACCGTTGCGTTATCGAGTACTGAGGCGGAGTACATGTCGCTCTCCGATGCTTGTAAACAAGCACTGTTTATAAAAACTTTCTTGCACGAATGTATAGGTAGTAACATTGAAATAACTATTTTCAATGATAATCAGTCGGCCTTGAAATTGACTGAAAGTAGTATGTTTCATGGTAGGTCAAAACATATAGACATACGTCATCATTTCGTCCGGGAGGCGGTCAGCAATGGTGCAGTAAAAATAAATTACATCCCAACGTCCAAAATGACGGCGGATGTCTTAACAAAACCTTTGTCGGTAGAGAAACATAAGTATTTTGTTAACGAGTTAGGTTTGGCTACTGATGTGTGTTTACAAGATAAGTTTAAGGGGCGGTGTTAGAGGTTGCAAACCTATAAGTTTAATATAAACTACATCTTGTCTACTGCTTGATGTGTCCTAGCAACCGTTGTAACATTAGTCTGAAAAATATAGTTTTCTGTTGCACTACAAATAAGTATTTTACTCCTGCAATCGTATCCCATTCTCTAATTGTATCGCATTGTATTGTCTTAGTTTTTTGTTTACATGACAAAAGAAAAATAAACTGCCAGACCAAACAGATTTTTTCAGGAAATCCTATTGAGAACTTGATATGAAACATTTGCCAGGAAAAGTATAAATGTACACAAATTAAACATAAAAAGAACTTTCAATCGTGAATATTATTGTTTTTAATTTTTTTTAAACAATAATATTCGCGAGGTGAGTAAGAAAAGAGTGGCTGAGAATCAAGCTTTGTTTGATGTAATTATAGGGGCCTATGCCTTGCAGATACTAGATAGGTCACAATAGTGTATGAAGAACCAACCTGGTCCATAGTGAGCATCCTCTTGAGTAGATCAATGAATTCCCTTCTGTCTGCTTTCTCGGCCAACAGTTGGCCGCCTTCAAGATCCGTTGGTACATTGACCTGTGCAACAAAAACATAATTTTATCATAACTGTCTTTTGCTTGTAGCTAAATATTGGGAATTATATTTTTTGTCACCAGTATATATTTCTCATCAACTTGTATCTCTTCAATAATAGCTTCGTACTCAGAATGCTATATCTGTCGCCAAATATTCGAACATACAGGGCACAAGGAGCTTAGGGCACCCCGGCACGGATAGGTCAGGCGATTTCAATTAATTTGATTATACAGTACAATACAATAGTACATATAAATCCAAACCTATTTATTTGATACTTGATAATATATCCCGATGATTATATGTGATTTATTATGGAATTGTTTTTATATTTTTTGGCAACTACATTTTGGTGACAGATCTACTATTACTAATTAAACTGGCGATAGCTTAAATCATACCCCTAAATAATAATAATAAAAGCCGCACTGGTCGAACTTCCAGGTTAAGCTATATCTACTTGCACCTAGCGAAAACGGGGCGGGTCTCTGGTTAAGAATAATTTTGAAAATTTCCGTATTTCTTTGGAAATCACATCGCGGCTATAATATTCGATTTGTGCATGCAACGATAGAAACTTAAATACAGCTATTAAACAAAGTTCATACAACTGGTTACCTGTCCAATGTCGTCGAGGCAGTTGAAGATATACTTCCTGGCCTCCTTGCTCTTGATGCCGGTCTCCAGCTCGTGCTCCTCGGGAGTCTTGAGCCTCCAGAACGGGTACGTACTGTCCACGTCGCGGTAGAAGAACTTCGCCGTTTTACTTGCGCTGTGGGAAGAAATCGTTGGCTTGAATTATTATGTTGCAGATAGCTGGATTGGTTTGGTAATTTTAATTGTTACAGGTGATAGAAACAAAGAGTCGAGTGATGATTGAGTGATGAATTTCTGTGTTATTCTGTACAAATCTCATCATGTGTGTCTCTCAACTTAGGTGAAGTGATCTGTCAATCCATACAAACAATGTGGACAACATTCGGGCAAATATCGGGCAATTGGCCACCCGTCCGGTCCGGTTGTACACTCTATAATTTGAAAAACGAACTCTTTGCGCAAATTAACTCTTTTCTTTCTTTCCATAGCAATAATTCGTAGGGAAAATAATAATATACTGACCTGTTGAGCATGTGTTCAGTAGGCAGGCCCTGCGTCTGAGAGATGTAGCGGATCTGGTCGTACTCCGAGGAGCCGGGGTACAGCGGCCAGCCCAGGAACAGCTCGGCCACCACGCAGCCCAGCGACCACATGTCGATGGCCTCGCAGAATGCCAGGCCCAGGATAATTTCTGGTGCTCTGTAGAAGACAATTATAAAATCAGTATTCAAATCTGATGATTTATTTACAACAGAAAGTTACAACAAAGTACTAATATAATAGTTGAATATTAGTATTTTGTTGTTGACTAATAAATATCTTAGTAAACACAAAATTCATCAAAAAATGGAAATAAAACACTAGAAACATTACAATGGCGAATGTCAATGTTAATACTTAAGCGGAAGCAAAGAAATTTAACAATACACATAAAGCGCAGGCTACACCGCCAAATAGCGAGCGAGCAAGCGAGCCGGGCGAGCATCGTTTCATACTTCGGTTCACACCCCGAACTACGGAGATAAGCTGAACTGTTCTAAGCTTGTTGTCCAAAGCTCGCTCGCTACCTGGCAGTGCTTAACATTCCGTCTGTATTTTCTGAAGTTAGCTAGATGTTGCAAGTTACAGTACAATTTTGTTTGCAGAGCTCGACAAAATGTAGGGAGCAGCTTTTTTTTTATCCTACACTGTCCCACCGCTGGGAAAAGGCCTCCCCCAAGTCCTTCCAAGTATTATTTTCCTGCGCCACCTCGCGCCAGCCCTCGTTTTTTTATTTTTTTTTATTTTGCGTGAATCGTGTCTATGCCTGTCTGGACAAAAATTGAACAGTGGTAAAAGTCGTATAAAGATGCCATCTTAGGGCTCTCATAGAGATTAGCCTTAAGTATTGCATTTAACAAGAAAAGAGAGGCGTATGCTCAGCAGTGGCCGAAATCGGGCTGTGGATAATGATGATGATGATTGCATTTTACAACGGGCTTTACAACCAAGTAGGCCGCTGCAAATGCAACTTGGCACTGACCCGCTAGACACTAAATGTGAGTGCGGTGGGGGTCCAAAATATGGCCCATTTGTTGGAGTGCCCCAAGTGCCCTCATACCTGCACCATTGAGGACCTAAAGAATGCCACCGATGCCGTTATAAGCATGGCCAACTACTGGGCACAAATTGTTTAAGGGTCACCATCTACTCGAAAAGAAGAACGGGCTTGCCTTTAATAACTTGGTGTTCTATCTCCGTTCTGTTCTTGTACTGTACCTGTAGTATCTGCTCTGCAGGTAAGTGTTGCAGACGGCCTTGCTGACGTGTGACGCGCTGCCGAAGTCGATGACCTTCACCCGGTACGGCTGGCGAGCCGGCTCAACCAGCATTATGTTCTCCGGCTTCAGATCCGCGTGGATTAGACCCAGTTGCTGGAAACAGACAGGTCAAGTTAGAAACAATGTCAAGGATCATAATTATTGTATTAACCTTTACGAAAGTAATTGGAGGCTAGGTCCGTTTACTTTCATGATTAAACGCGAATGAAGGGTTCCGTTGCCATCGTACAAGTATGAGATATAGCCCGCTGCCAGACAAACGGACGGACGGATAGCAAAGGCTTAGTAATAGAGGACTTTTGGTAACCCTAAAAAAAATTAAAGTATTTTTTTTTAAAATGTATTTTATATAGATCCCAGAGCTCCTTCCTTATTCCTTAGACCTTACTTATTCCCTATGAAAATAAGCTCTAGGATCTTGGACTATTACTAAATGCATCCACTCTCTTTGGCTATTTGTTAACAACATTATTTATTTTTTAGCTAACTTGAATTCTTTATTTATAAACTCGCGAACTAATAATCCGTCTCATATGTATTATTTTTCTCTTCATTTATTATTTTAAGAACGTTCTAGCACATACCTTATAACATTGGGTAACATGGGTCATACTCATAAGGGAAAGTATGGTAAATTGGACTGCCAGTTAAATTGGACCACAATTGGATCATTTTACCATACTTTCTGTAAATAAAATCCTTCAACAAAATCAACTTACTTTAAGTTTAAGCAGTGCCGTAAGGACCTGCTGCAGTATAGGCCTGATGTACTTGAGCGGCAGTGGCGAGAACTTGTTCTGCTTGAGGAAGTCGTACAGGTTCTGCTCCAGCATCTCGAAGACCAGGCATGTGTGCGAGCGGTGCTGGAAGCATTCGTACGCTCGCACGAAGTTGAACTCGTCCGCCGACTCTTGAGAGAGGCGGGAGAGGATTGATACCTGGAATGGAAGATAGGATGCTGTTAGAATAATAATTGTTTTAGCTTAAGCAATAAGTGTTTACTTTGCCTCGTCTAGCTCGTGGCTAATGAATAACAGCCGCATGGGTCGATCATCAAGGTTAAGCAACGCTTGCCGAGGCCGGTCTGTGGATAGGTGACCATCTTAACATACCGAGAATCCCTCGTGTCTCGAAAAGCACGTAAAGCCGTTGGTCCCGGCTGTCATTTGTTGATCTTTGGCAGTCGTTACGGATTGTCAGAAACTCGGAAGCCAGTAAATCTGACTCCAGTCTTACCAAGAAGTACCGTGTTACCCAGTTAATGGGTTGTGAAGATCTGGTAGGCAGACGCTCCACGTAAAATACTGGTATCCAGCTGAATCTGGTTTGAATGTAAACCGACCCGAATACTATGGTTGGGAAAAGTTAGGCAGAAGAAGTGTTTTCTTTTCCTATCAGAGACTGGTGCTAGTCTTAAGGAGTGCTTACACAGGCAATTGAAAATGTAAAATTTTTGGCAATTTTAATACGAATCTGATATTTCCGCTACACGATCGGCCGAGCCGAAACATCACAATGGCCTGGAATTACACAATTAATTGCCTATGTAAGCGCATCTATAGGCTACTCTCAAATTGCACAACATCATTTAAATCCAGAGTATTCCAGACCTATACCAAGGAAAACTGGACTTATGAATAAAATTAAGTCCTTAATCGCCAGCCCGCAAGCGTGGGAGACTTGTGGTGAACGCTTGTGCTTTCTCTGTTTACACAGTGGGTAACAGTTACAATGTGGGCACAAGGGCATTACGCACAGCACTGTTTAATGATTTATTTATGCTTAAAATACATTAATTCCGAGGCAAATAATGTAGTGACAACTTAGTTAAACACTATTTACCAAATAGAACATGTATTGTAATGGAATAATCCTCCATAATTCTACTCGTTTCCATGAATGTTCTTACACTACAAATCGAAACTACTAGTTATACTCTAGTATTTCTAGGAAATGTCGAAGCGAGCCAAGTTTTGCACTTCTCACCTGTCATAACATGAAAATGGAGGTCGCCAAACACTGACACGTTACGACTACCATATCAAGTTTTTTATACAGGTTGATTCTTCGAGAACTGAGACTGCTAAAATACAACACAAAAAAATCTTTGCAGTAGGTTACGTAATACTACAATATACAGGTGTATTTTCTAATCATCATAATTATTGGATCCCTTCCTAAACAAACTGTTTAGTTTTCTTCTAATTCCAATTTTTCTCCAGCACATTGCTCTACTTCTCAAAGTTTCGAATTTCGTCAAAACTTCACCCTGTATAGAAGGTAGAAACCACTCCGGTGGGTAAACACAAACAAGCGCTGGAGCTCGGCCAAACTCACTATAATGGATCGAGACTTGCTAGCTTTCTATCAAACATAAATAATGTCACTGGCGGCAGCCATTTTGTTTTTTTTGACAGGCGTCATCTTTTTAGTCTGTGCCTACAATAGGTTCTTCTACCTTATAACAGAAATACCCTTTTAAAGATATCTATAGACACAAACAAAGCATTTCTTATAATTTTATCTATAGATAATAGATAAAATTATAAGAAATGCTTTGTTTGTGTCTTCTAGCTAGATGATTTAAAACGTTTTGTTCTTACTAAACTTGGAAGACAACCAAAGTAATTAGGTTTCTTTGTCTTCTGTTTATCCCACTATTGTTTCAAACAAAGCATTCTACAAAAGTCCGACCTACTTAAAGGGTTTTTAAACACACAAAATAATATTTATAGCGAACTTGGCAACTATTCAAAAACTGCATTTTGTAGTATTTACGTCAAAAATGTTTTATTTTTTGTCTGTAAAATCTGCTAAGATTGAAAGCGGTTGACTGTACTAACGCCCTAACTCTTAACGTAAAAGTAAAATTAAATGCGTATTTACTACTCGTTGTTGTAACAGTGGACATTTACTGTGAAATGACTTCTTACTATATTCATCACAGACTAGCTGGCGACCGGTAGAAATTGGAAACGATTCAAGATATATTTTTAACTTCCGTTAACTATGTAGCGTATCCACGCTTACATTTTATTTGTCTTAGGTAGATTGTGACTGCTATAGCCAGCCAGTCACGGTCATATACACAACGGAAACATATCCATTGTCTTGTCTGGTAAATTGCAACAAGTCTTTATTACTGTAAAGATCGTCACAATATGCAAATGACTAAGAAAGATAAAATCGCATGAAAAATTGATATCATACTTTGAATATCAAATGCCTAATAAAATCTCTGACATGCAACCCTGCTGCCAAAATGATAGCAGTTTTGACTGGTTCATCAAACCAACGATTACCAATCATAACCCACAGGTTACCTGAATGTTACAGCGCTCGTTATTTTAATGCGAGGAAAAGATACTGCAAATAGTACCTAGCCTTTTTGCACAATAGAACACTATTTGCTTGTAACTCTTCATAATATGGCTGCGGAAATTATTTGAGGTCGGCGCAGCACGTCTTTCTTTTGCATACTCTTCATATCATTCTAGATTCCTATCATCATTCAAACAGTCCATCGATCGTATCTTTAAGTCTTCCTCTACAACTCATCGAACAATGTTTTAGCCGTTTCATAGTCATAACTTTCTTCAGACCTTTTTGACTTGACTTGACTTATACGTATCGTCACGGACGATCATTTCAGTATGTTTGCAGTTTAGTAAGATGACAGTATGAATAGAATACGCACAAAAAATACAGAGGCGACAATATTATTTATCTAACTAGTAAAATAACCTATTTTCTTCTGTAAGTTAAAATGAGTCTTACCTCAATCTGTCCTTGGCGAGCATAGCTGGGGTGGTTCTTGAGGATCTTGATGGCGACTATCTCGTTGGTGCCCTTCTTCCAGCACTTCACCACCTGCCCGAACGTACCTCGCCCGAGGAACTCCAGCACCTCGTACCTGCAATACAAAATTAACCTTATTATTTCTCTGGACTTCGCCATTTTTCAGGAACACAATAGTTTGAAAAAGTCCCGTTGTATGGAAAAGGCTTTTGTTTGAAAATTGCTTAACATTATCCATTATATTTCTCTCCTTGAGAAAGTGCGCCACTTGAACAATTATTCTCACAATAGCTTTGCGGCCTGGTTAATACAGTTAGTAACTATCTGCCAGGGTTGTGGAATTGTTCGAAAGAATTATCGCGGCCTTGAAGCGCAACGGGCATTTGAAGGAACACGGGTGGGTTTTAGTCAGTAAGAGTCTGACACTCCCTCCCAATCCGCCCAGAGGCTGAGGAGTCATTTGATGATTGGTATGAACTATTCTCATATACGGGGTAAAGCTCAATCGTACAGAATATTTTTTTTTATGGCGATGGTGTTACGATGGCAATACATTTTTGGCACAGCGCACATTTCCTAGTGGTGTTTATTTACCTATCCTGCCTGTTGTTTTTTTTTTGTGTTTCTGTTCTTTGTTTGAATGCATGAGGCTATGTTGTGGGTTTCCAGAGGAATCTTTCATCATCATTAGTCTCCATTGTTGGCTAGGTACCTCGATCTTCGGTCACCTTCCTAGGAACCGTTAGCAACGATTAGTTCACATTAAGAATTAATGATCCTGACTCCCTTTTCTTTTCTGAGAAGAGGTCTGGATCCCCGTAGTAGTAATATTACTGGCTGATTGTTATGGAACCCACAAATGGAGGTAACGGGTGGAACTTCCGAGTTATGAGCGTCGCACTTCACCAAGCGACTGATCGAAATGGATGAAGACAGATAGTTGATCGGACGAGCCACGATTCTCAGAAGTGAGGGGACCATAAAGAAGAGATAGAGAGAGATTATGTAAGAAGTATTTGACAACGATGGGAAATATGGGTATTTCAACAAAAAGACACAGCTGAATTTTAGTATTACATGCATTACAAGCACTATAGGCAGGTTAGGTGTAGTCACTAAACAGAACTGCATACCTAGATGTCATTTACCGATAAAACCCGCTGTAGTAAGGAAATAGAGTTTCATAATTTATAGCTGCAAAGTTCCGTACATTTCGTTTCAGTAAAACCCAATTACCGGTCTGAATCAGTGCCAATGAGTCGTAAATAAAAAAACGTATTTAAAATAAAAAGTTAAAAGCGTGTAGTAGGGAATATGAATAATGTATTTGGAAGACTAGAAAGAATGCAAGGACTCTTGATAAATGAAACGAGCGCAAGGATTTCTACTCAGAACTGTGAGCGTATATGCAATGATTGCTGAAGCGTAAAAAAATTTGAAAAAAAAATCATTTGGAAATGAGAATCTAGAACAGCACAGCAATGATACCAATATTTAGTGCCCTAATAAACTAAGTAAGGAAAAGAAGAAGATATCGTCTATGTAAGAAAATCGTCGAAGAAGACAATAAGGTGCTCCCACACCTGGAGCATTCGCCTGTAATGTAACGTTACAGAGTCGAGCATTACGTTGGTGAGGCAACAGAACCGAGTATTACAGTGCGCAACTACATATATGATGATACAGTGTGTAATATGTTGATGTTATATTACAGGCTGTCTCCCTGACTGGCGAGCATTCTCAATGCAGTAATGCTCAAAATCGAATCTGAAATGTTACATTAAAGACGAATGCTCCAGGTGAGGGAGAACCTTAAAGTGAAGGTAGCTGACTGGCCAGTTACTCCATATTGGTAACTAGAATTTGGTAGAACTGGAAGCTGACTCCATCACAGTTGGCAAAAGGCTAAGGTAAGGATATTGTCTTAGTAAACCTACCATAACCATTTACGGCCGGTTTCAACAGTAGCTGAAACGTCATGTTTCAAAGGCGAATTTGACGTTTCAGCTACTGTTAGTAGCTAATTTGACAGCTAGTCAAAGGTTACGTTATTGAGACGGGCCGTTAGCAACGTTTAACAAAGAATCAATTGCAAAACTAAAGTTAAAATAAAACAACATTAGCCAATGTTCTTCAATAACATTTACGCAGCGTATGGTCGCCATATTGTAACGTGCTCATAATATTCCATTGCGAGGAAGGTTGCAGTACTTCTGGTTAATAAAGATCAATCTGTGTAATCAACAGACCCGCCTTGTTCGTGGTGCGATCTTATCGTGCCTACGGCCAATTATGGCGACGATCTCACGACGCGATGTACTCACTTTGGGGCCATATATTAAATGCTATATTATGCAGGGATATGTCTTCAGTGTGGGAATTAATCTAACATGTTACTGCTAAGTAGATGGAAAGCCTCTTTATACAAGGCTAGGTATGTTTTAGGTAAGAATTGACAATATTACGTGCAACGGGTTATTTTTGTTCAATAATATGAATTAAGGTTAGTTTTAAAGTTTAACGAGGTAGAAACTTTTGATGGATGCTTTAGTTCTGAAATGATAAAGAAATAATGTGCTCTTTCCACGACTTCATCATTGTACCTCTCATACGGTCATCAGCGGAGTACAAAACCGATCATTGTCATATGTTTTTAAGGAAATCCACACAGATTCCCTTAGCCCAGGAGATATGAAGCGTTGTTCCAGGGGCGCGGAACTTGCTTACAAAATCATCCCTGGCAAACAAAATTCAAGTGGCATTTGTAAAATTAAAGTTGTTATAACTCACCTATTGGACGAGGAGTAGAGCACCTCGTGCTGCACCAGCTGGTAGTCGCCATCGCCACCACAGCCGGAGCCTGTAGTCGCATAGTCGTGTCGCATCGAGTCGCAGTCGCACAGCCAGCCGCATCCGCATGTACAGATATTGGAGAACGACATATTAGCTTCAAGCGTCTATTTTACTAAATACACTCTGATGCCAGAGGACTATGAAAGTGTTGCTCGAAACTGTTCGATTTATTACTAAAAAGGTTATTTTTACAAACCATTAGAACAGTTTTGGTAAACATCCCCATAGTTTCGTGGCTTAATGATAAAATAATAATACTTATGATAGGTTTGTTTGGACTTCTAAAAGGTTATAGTATAAAATATGTGTGTCTATATCTCACGTTTTGTTCGAGCTGTAGGTCTTCTAGAATTATCATATTTTTTGTTGCCTTGTTGATCTGGGGAAGAAAGAAAGACAGGGTTTCGTCAATTGAATGTCATTTCCCCCAGTTGTGCACGTCAACTGAGAAAAATGGGGTTATTTAAGGAAGTTAATTTTAAAGCGACAAGCTTGCGAACAGTCGACACTACTTACTATCAACGCGTTACTTTATAGCACTGCAAAATTGTGAAATTTTCTATTCAAATTCAAAGCAACCGCTTAATAGTCATCTTGGAAAGGCTTTATAATTATGATTTATTCAAAATGGCCTTCGGTGACGGAGTGGCGATAGAAATAGACTCATTAAAATGTATAGGGTCCGGACACTTGCAGACAACTGTGGTTTAATGTAAGCAGACTTGTATTAGAGACATAATGACCGTGATCACAACGTCTACAGTCTAACATTGCGGATCTATTAATACTTGGAAACACATACATTAATTCCAGTGACCGTTACATTTTGCTGTGAAGTTTTAGTATTTCATTACACAGTGTTAATTCTTATTAAAAAAAACCTTTTAGAAGTCCAAAGAATTGTGGAGAATTCTAAAAGACATGATGGAATCTACTTGTATAGGAAAGAAGGACACAACACAAATGAAGAGATGGTACACATTAGAATGCGCTCAAGCAAATCGTTAATTCGTGTTAACAAAAGTGTTAATCGATCTACGTTAACGTTAATTTAGAGAATATAATATGGTATTCTCAGCTTGAGCCTACTCGTGTGTACAAAGGTAATGTTTGCTTGTGTCAATGTAAACACTTAAACCGAGTGCGGTTGTCAAAGGATTGTGCATGAAAGTTCAAACAAACTACGGATTGGTTCCCACGGGACCTTCGCTAAGTTACCTCCTGTTAAGTCGGGTTGAATTTCTATACATTAATTTATGAATTATGAAACCCATGAATGATAGGGTATTTGGCGGGGTTTTTTTTATTCAAATTGCAATTTTGAAAACCAGGAGAAAAATCAAGAGTTCGTCTAAAAAATCTCATTAAAATTTCGGGATTTGTGAGCGTTTTAAAATCTTTGATAAACAAAGACAGCACTAATTTCGAGTGATGTCACTTGCAAATCAACAACATAGACTACAAAAGTCGTTTCCGTCGTCCGTTTGACAAGGATAGAAGATTAACTTCAAACGCATGTGAGTTTTATATTTTCTCAACGATTTTATTCATTTTGTCACAAATCTCACTACATATTTAATCACATCTTTCAAATAAGTATTCATTCATGGATTTTTGACATTAGTCCAACTATCCTATTATGTCCATACCTGGTATTATAAAAATTTAAATTGTATGTTCGTTTATCACTATGGAAGTTCTGATCCGATTACGATAATTCTTTGACTGACTGAAAGCTACACAATGCTGCGTTTTTTAAGCTATTTGTGCCTGTGGGAGCGAAGTCAGGGGAAACAGCTAGTAAGTATGATAACATTACCTATTTGTTAGCTGTTGTCAAGTTTGTAGTGCAACCAGACAGTATACTTTTGATAAGACTTTTATAAAAGTTTATAATGCCAAGGTTGGGGAAAGGTGCAAGCAATAAAATCTTGAAAGTTGAATATTCTGATTGTGACATTTAAAATGTCAAGTGCATTCTTATTGGGTGATGTCCAGTTTCGAGTGAACATGTTAACAATAGTTTATTTATTGGGTATTAAATTGTATTGAATACGTAATAAGTTATACTATTAATAACTAATAGCTCTCCACAATTAATTCGATAGAAAGAGATAAGAGTTAACCATCCCTGATGATATAATTGTTGAAAAAAGGCCTCCCTCCCCAAAATCTGTCTTCCGTAACAGCTATGAATATATTGTTTATTAAAAAAAAAAAATCTATGGAAAGGTCAAACAGCCGTGTAGGTTTTAAATTAATCCCGCTGAGTAAATGGCACGCCCAATTAAATAAAATTCCTAATGTATTTAAAACCCTAGAAATTGAGTTAACGCGTTTTTGAACTTATAGTACCAAGTCGATTCAGCGAATTTCAGTTCACATTCAACTGATTGAATAGGCAATTTTGAGCCGTCATGATTTAGCTATTTTCAAATTTGTGGGGATTTCAGTTTATTTTATACCTATAGTGGCATCAGTTATTCTCCAAAATAACCCTATCTCAAACCATCCAAAATTCTTTGTACCGATGTTAGTGTGCATGTGTGAGAACGTGTATTTTTTAGGACCTTATGATGAGGATTTAGGGAAAGGATATTATCTTGATCTTAAGGTCCTAAAGGCCAAGAATAAGCAGTTGTTATAACTAACAACAAAGCCACCGCGTTTGTGGTGTCCTACTGCCGTCTGTCCACAATTCTTAGGTTCGAAACAGAAAGGCGGTGCCACGCTACATGGCAAACATCGTCGACTGAAGCGTACCTATACCTAGCTATAGACATTTCCGAAGTTTTTGCTAAGACATCGTCCTGATACAAATCGACTGGAAGGCGCCCTCTGACGGCGCGTCGAAGAGAACGGGTTTGCTGTGCAAATGGACGCGACGATCGCGTATTCGCACGATTATAGGACGACGTTTTAGTGTGTAAATGTGCTCGTGTGAGTGTAAAAGGAGGTACTATAGGTATCTCCGTTTACACTCACCAAACAACAAACTCATAGCGTTTGTGGTTTTTTACTGCGAGGTACTCGTTAGCAATTCCCTTGTTTCGAGAACTGTCCACAATTCTTATGACGCAAACATCGACGACATCAGACGAAGAGTATACCAATGTAAAGAAATGTCCGAAGTGATTACTCGAGTCGGCGCTTAGACGTCGTTCTAAAACAAAGCGTGGCGTTTATTTGCACAGTAAACCAGACGCGTCGTAGTGCCGATAGAGGGCGCTTTTCGATATTGCCGAACAAATGAACGCGACGATCACGTATTCGCGCGATGATAGGACGACCGGCTTAGTGTGGTGGAGTGTTTGTGTGAGTGTAAAAGGAGGTATAACAACAAAGACATTACGTTTGTGGTTACCTTGCGGCTGGGGCGGGTGGTTGGCCCCGCCCGCCGCCAGCTGCTTGCTGTGCGCCGTCGTCGTTGCGGCCTGTGGAGCCGTCTTGTGCCGCGCGCCGCCCGCGCCCGCGCCTCCCCCGCTGCCGACTTCTTCAACGACGCGACGTTGTTCGATGCTATCTCCGACACTGTTGGCAGAAATGTCAAGGTTAGTTCATGATCATTCCAAATCTTATATTAAAAAGTATTCGACTACAATACAACAAAGAACTCAAAAAAAAAACTTTAATTTCGGAAGTCGGTGTTTCTGGTTAGGTTTCTTCGTACTTCCGAAATTAATGTTTTATTTTGTGTGCGAGGATTTTAGTCTTCTGTAGGTTCTTCCTCCCTCATGAGTTTTATGCACGCGTGTCTTCAGTTGGCAACAGTCTAAATGCTGGGGGCAGTCACTAACCAATTTGTAGGAGTTACTTAAAGTATTGCAAGTTTGTAACGCCTCAATTCCAGGTCGATAAGAGTAACAAGCTAGGTTGTTTCAGTAGACGGTAATATCAGGTATAAGGTCATCTATTTGCATTAAAGTTCAAAGGTATAAACATACGGAAAGGCCTTAACAGAAAAAAATCCCTGTCACTTAATACACGATGACTGCATCCAAATGCTAATACTTTGCTATTGGAAGGATAATTTAATTCAAAAATAAACGTTGCCCCACACTAGGAATTACTCCTGTATCGTCGGTGCGTTTGCAAACATAGATATATATTCACATCCACAAACAGCCAGACCCGGAACAACTATTTGAATTTATCGAACCCGCGACACGCAGCGCAACAGTCAATCGCTCAACCACTACGCCAATCGCGTCGGCCGTCATAATGTTTATGCAAATATTTGGTTGGGATCCAAATACTTGCTGGTTTCAGCAAACATAGACTGGAAGACACTAATACCCAATATCCAGGAGGAAACTTCCGCCACAAGTGCTACTTAAACATTCCTAAACATTTTTTTCAACAAAATGCACCTACAATTCACTTTGCTCGGAGCTCAGCTTTTTGCTAAGCCCAAAAATAATTTAGCCACAAAAAATAAAGGGAACCCACGCAGAACTTCCCGTTAGAAAAAATCCCTTCGGCGTACGCGCATGTCTGCAATCGGGCCTAACTTGGGGCCAATTCTGATAAACCAAATATTGACTAATGAGATTTAAGACTCTATTTGGTGGCCAGTAGGGTACAAATTCGCAGAAAGCTTTATAATAACATTGTAAATAATGTCGAAAGTAAGGGACGAGTTTTATTATTATTATTATTTACGAACAGTGAAACACTTTGCGAGAGAGAAAGTATGGTTTACAGATAAAGAGGAGTGTTGTAAATTCCGAGAACCTCTTTGATTTTGTGAAATAATATCATGCTTTAAAATGAGTAAATCCAACAGTCGGTTCCACTACAAGGAAAGAAGACAAAGGCTTTCCGAGAACTGTTTAAAAACAATTAACACCCAACGGGATTAAAATTTCTGAAGCTCAAGTCACAGCAAAGGTTTAAATAAAAATACTTAACAAGAAACCTGCGTGTTCATTATTCGTTTTTGCATACAGAAAATATCGTAATTATCAAGTAATTTAGTATGTAATTATGTTAAGTGAAACGGGGACGTAATTAACATACTCGATATTTTAATTAACACTTAAAAACTGCAATTTACCAATAAAGAGATGCAATCAAAGCGCGCTGGAAGGGATGGACTTCATGCGACAGTAGGTTTGATTAAATCACAGAACATTAAACTATTTAAAGGAACTCCCAACAGTATACAGTTTATCAGATCATCAACTTACGTCTTTCCAAGATCAAAATCAGCATATTCATCGTCTTCACACTCGAACTTCAATCTTGGTATCGACAGATCCATTATACTATCTACACATCTACACTAAAATTATAACGTTCACTATATTACACTGTACACAAATTCACTAATATCATAACCAGTCCAGTAAAAACGCTATCTTTATTAAAACTTCTGTTAAATTGAATCGTGGAAGTATGCGTGCGCGCATCGTAGGGGATGGGGGCCCGAATGACGCGAAGCGAGGGTAGCTGAGGGTAGCGGGGGGTTCAGGTAGTGAGGGGACTCAACACCCAAATTCCCCGTATTGTAAGCCCCATTCAATAATAAGGGTACCACTAACCTGCGCTCGAGCGATGTACGAGCGCGGTTCGAATGCAACAATACTAAGTGTTTGCTTGTTTTTAAATTAGATGTTGATGCTATGAATTGTTCAGTTGTTTTCTAACGATCGTGTCGTAGTTCCAGTCTATTGAAAGTAAACTATCGTTGTGAATGAACCAAAACAGACTTCTACGAGCATTCCGAATTGCGAGTATATTCACTTGACTTAATTCAACTGGCAACTGCAGCTTCAGTTCCTCTCAAAATAACGTTGGAGTACTGAAAATAACTTGATTGTTTGATTTCGTAAAAAATAAATCCTAGGAAAGTTTCTCTGGTTTGCTCCATGACAAATGATTTGCTAGCGTACCCATTTGGCTATCCCTAGCCGAAGTTAAAGCCGGATTTAAAAAAGAACGCTGCACATAGGGGCGCATTCAAAATTACTGAGTAGAAAGTTCCCCTGGAATTCGCATTGTAAAAATTGCCATGTCCGAACGTAATTAAGGTTTTTGAGTTGGACATCCTTTTCATTATTTTATGCGATACCAATAATTTCACAGGCTTTTTAACCCTTTGGTCATTCGTAGAATAACGCCACATTATAATAGGGTGACCATTGTTTGTATTTCAAAGCAAAATTTGTGTTTAGGGTCCCTTAGCTTTGTAAATTGTATGTAAGTACATAATTAACATTTTGACCGTTCTTATAATTACAGCTTCGTCTATTGTGTACTAACCGTTATTTGCGCAAATTAAAACGGCTTTGGATCTTTGCGATCCTACATTGGCACTGATGTGCTGTTCTGAGAATCTATCGAGTTCATATAATTCGCTCTGAATGGTAGCTGGTATAGGAGAAATTAAGTATAGGTATTGACGTGACGTCACGACAGCAGGGTCTGGTGCAAAGCACAAGCGAAGCGAGAAATAGCCCTTAGTGGTAACTCATTAATTCCCCTGCCTTTTACCTTATTTATTTTGTGTTTGGCGCAGAACGCTTTCTAGGTTCATGCGTCTCTCTATTTGCTGTTATCTCAGTAGTCACAAGTCTTAGACAGATTAAGCTTTTCAGCTTAACCTGTCTCATCTTCTTATAAGTAGGCATCCAAATTCATTCTCAAAACTTTTATCTCTAGTGACGACTATTGTCCTAGTTGTAACTCTCATCTAGTCAGTAAAACTACAGCTGGTTTTGGTACCAAGCACATGCAAGTAACAAGCAGCGGGGTGGGAAGCGACTCCTATGGGAAACTAGTATAGAAAATAACGCAAGTATGTAGTAGGACTGACAATGCGTCGCGACAGAGCTGTAGGCACGGGTCCTTTCTAGCCATTTCACCTTTCACATTGTGAGTGTACCGTTTCTTCTACTCTTTCAAGTGAAAAAAATAAATCTAGTAAGTAAGTAATACTAACGTGGCGTCGCGACAGCAGGGTCTGGCGCAAAGCACAGGCGCAGCGGGAGGAGGCGCGGGCGGCGGGGACCGCTCCGCATCGCAGGCGCGACTCGGCACGGCGGGCGCGGTGCAGCTGCCCGGCCCGACGCCTGACCACCACTTGTTCTGTAAAGGCAAATAACTACTTTACTTATTTGACTACTGTAGAGTATTTCAGGATATAAGGAACTTCGCGGGGAGGCAGAACTGCCATAAAGCCTTCATCCTCCTTTAGCATTAGCTTCCTTAGTGCTCACCTTCGTTAGTTAAAGGAACACTAGTGAAAAATTGCATACTTCCATATTGAGTTTAGGCAATGCCTAGTCCGTCACTGTCACTGAATTTGAGATCTTTATTAGAAAGACCGGCCCATAGTGTCCCACAGCTGGGCACAGATCTTTCTCCACCATTTGCAACTTTTCACGGCTGTCTGCCGTGGTAATCCAACCCTACACCTATCTGGTTCTTTGCACAAATTCGAATAGAGGTGCCAATTTTACAGTGACGAAGCAACAGATAACAACAGATAAATAAGTTAATTAAAACTTTTCAAGAGGGGGTGAAACAAGTAATTACTAAGTGGTGGAACATATTATATCGGCTTTATGATTCTGTTTGTCTACTAGTAGTCGAACAGACAACAATGGCAACGGGTAATTTGCTTATACTGGTCATTAAACTAAGTCAGTTAGTGGTAATTGGCCGTTCGTCCTAAACAGTATTTCAATAATGACCGATTTAATTACCACCTCTGTCTAATCTTATTAGAAGCATGTGGTTAAGTGCACGAAATATTAATATTACCAGTTTAAACGCCGCAAAATACTGTTCTACCAATAAACCTCTAGTACCTACTATAGGAAAGGCTTATAAAAGTCTTAATTTGCGAGACTAAGTTCTTGTCATTAAGCTCTCAGAATTTCACTAATGGCCTCACTTCTGAATTACTTAAAGTGCAAATTAGCGAATCGCTTAAGCTTACGTTTGAAACGACGCCTATAATTATGTTAGTCGGTGTTAATATTCAAACATGAACGTCAAATTAATGCTTCAATATAAATCTATGTTCAGTAAAGTGTGGAAAACGTGACTTTTAATAAATGTTTCGACAATGCTGAATAAATTAATCAGGAATTACTTGCTTTTCAGAAAAGACTATGAAAACATAGGATTTACAGTGGAAAATATGGAGGTTTTTTCATTTATGAGTTGCTCCATTTTTGGTTATTTACAATGCTGCAAATAGGGTTTTATTTTTCAAGTAAAAGTTATCAGAAAATGGCTCCCAGCCAGCCATTAGTTTTGTTTAAGTCCATTCGTGTAAATCACTTTGTATAAAATGTTGCTCCTATTATGATATTGTTATATAAATACCTGTTTTTGTATTCCGTTGTAAAGGTTCACCCTTGTTTGATAGAACAACGTTTGATATAATATTACTAAATCGAACAACGTTTAAGAAAATCATCACTTTGTATAATATCGTTTGACAGAATTTTCAGTTCATCGATTATTTGCGCTAATGATCAAAAGGTATAATGTTCATTTGATGTAATGTTCAGATGGTATAACCATGTATTTAACACTTAACCAAACCTTAAAATATTCTATGCATGGTCGAGGGTGGGCTTGGTCGACGGAGCCCCGCTTCGCGGGGCTCCTACTTCTGGGTTGTTTAAAAAAAAATAACCACGAAGGGGATGGCGGGGTCTATTCGCTCGCTTCGCTCGCTCACACGACCCCGCCATCCCCTTCTAACCTAACCTATCCGAGTCGGGGTGCCCTAAAGTCCAGATTGCATCCAGTTTCTCCTGGTAACAATAGTTGAGGGTGGCAGGTGTATAGGGTATAAAGAATAAAATTAGTGCATTTGAAAATTCGGCGAAATGAAATTAGTTCAAATAAATAATTACGCTAAATAAAAATTTACCAATGAATTATTCGGTCAAATGAATAATTCTTCGAAATGACTTTATTGCAACTAAAATTCGATTTAGTAATATTATATCAAACGTTGTTCTATCAAACAAGGGTGAACCCGTTGTAAATTGTATGAATGGAGAAATATTTTCAGCATAACTATTAAACTAACCAAGTTTCTAGAAAGAACATGATTGCAGAATAAACGTGACAAATTGTCAAACGCGCGTTTGTTGTTACATTGCGACTGTTTGAATGGATTTCTAACAGCCAATCGCATCATTTGACATGTTTTAATTTGTGATACATCGACAACAACCGGAGGATAGTGCGTTATCCTTATTTCGTCAGTCATTATTCAGTGTATATGCAATTCAATAAGTGAGGTATGCAAGTATTAGAGAATCTCTATAAAGCTTACTTACATAAACAGTGGAGACTTTCGCATGTGTTTTGTTATAATTCCTCAAATAATAAAAATAAACTATAATAATAATAATATTTTTTTTATTTGGAACACCACCATAAATTACAGTCTTAATAGCTAGAACAATGAACCGTTAATTTAACAGAAGTACATAGCCTGCTGTCTCCCAAACTAGGCAAAAACCTATATCTTGGGAGGCAGTATATTAAAAAGTATACGTAATAATTACGGCATGTGTTTACTCGCGTCGCACCTAATCCGGGAATAAAGGAAAACGTTGCGTAACATCTCTATGGCGTTAATTCGCGTTACGGAGTTAATTATCAGAATTTGTTGGGTATCGTTAATTACTTTCCACCGTGCAGAGCATTTATAATTTTAAGTAATTATTCATAGGTACATACCGATATTACCGATTACCTCGCGGCCTCGTCGTAGGTCGGTTATGTAACGGCGATATTTAGTTTTTCAAGTCTAATAGGGATACAATCCCGATAAAAACAAGCCTTAGAATAAATTCTATAAATTATGGTCGTCTCAACGTCGCCTTTAAAATCTCTCAAAACTACCTTTGATGGCACACTATTATGTAATTAATATCTCAAAACTTGATAAGCCCTTTAAAAACGTTCGTGTTAGAATTTCTTTTAAGTCAGAAACAAAATCGGTATTCCATCTGTATCTCCGTATGTATTCATCGTTATAAGCTTGTCTTTTTCGTATTTCTCTCAGCAAATTCTTTCATTGGATACCCATGTGTCATGAGAATGCCTAAAAAATTGTAAATTTTCTTTTTTCGCGTAAAAAAAAATGAATACGTAACAGTGCGTTGAAAACACGCGTGACGTCACATTTTAGAACACTTCTCACTACAATGTGACGTCACCAAGTCATGAACTTTGATGCGCTTTATCTTTGTCAATTTTCATCGATTAGAAATTTATTTTATTTGAATTTGGAAACTCAACAGCCTATTTTTAATATAAAATGGCAAAACGTATACGTGTAATATTTTTGAAAATGTAACGGACTGACTTATTGCATTTTATTTATTTATAAGGTACTTTTTTGCTATCTAGGGAAATACCCATTCGTATAAACTATAACAATTTACGTGTATCATATTATTATCTGTAACATCGAGTGAACCTTGCAATAATGCAAGCAAGTGTGGTCCGGTTACGAACCAGTCCGGGCGACATCGGGCTAGATAACTGGCCTTATCTGACTGTCGACCAACATTTTACATACTAGAATTTGTGCTAAACTAGCACCTGAATAGTTATTACTTCTTATAGTGATAAAATCTAGGATTGTCAGAAGCCAGTAAATCTGACTCCAGTCTTGCCAAGAAGTACCGTGTTACCCAGTTAATGGGTCGTGGAGGTCTGGTAGGCAGCCGCTCCACGTAAGATACTGGTATTCAGCTGAACCCGGTTTGACTGGAAGCCGATCCCAATATAGTGATCAAATAGTTTTGAAGTTCAAACAGGTGTTAGATAATGATCATTTCAATAAAAACCTTCAAGTGAAGCTCTAGTTTAAATAAGATTTAACTCAAATGTTTCACAAGAATACTCTGAAATTATTTATCGTTCTACAATGTTACCAGAAAACTGGCGAATTAACTCAACAATTTGTTTAAGCTTTTTAGGGAAGCTTAAACTAAGCAACGAATACTATTCAACGACTACGTTGAGAATACTTGAGGAGATGGAACTACCCCCATTAACCAGGACTTACAGCAACGGTTATCGTTGAACGGTTCATGGGCTAAAGCAACCACAAAGTGGGACCCGGAATATGACCGGTGACATCGCGGGAGATCCAGGCGAAGATAGTGGGACGAACTTGACGCCTATCGGCAGGATTGGTCCACACTTGCCCAAAGCCGGGAGAAATGGAAGGAAGAAAGGGAGGCATTTGCCCTGCAGTGGAACACAATTGGCTAAACATAAACAAAATTATAGCAGAATTCAAAATATGAGCTCAAAGGCAAAGCAGGCCATCCTTTTGTAACATACTCGCATCATTGTACTCACAATTTCCCAAACTGACGATTTCGTCACTAATTTAATCAATCCAAACTTTCTCCTATCAACCTGCTAATCAAGCCGTTTAGAACCACACAGTCCTCATACAAATGAATGCACATGCTAATCACTAGTTAATATGGCGAGCTAGCATAATAGGCGCATTATCCATCACTTATACAGACTTCATAAGTACAAAATTGCCCATCAGCCATTTGTAGGCAAGAAAACCTACTTCTTTGCAAGCTGACAAAGAGGAGGTAGGTTTCGAGTACTTTTCGAAGGCACAGGATTGTTAGAACAAACAATGCCAGTAATAGTGACAGGTTGATAACCTTCAAGACACGGCTTACCATTGTTCTTGTGACTGCGTGGAAAGATAAGTCTATGATATCATTTCTACAGCCCCCCTCCAAACCCTTACTGATTGGTATAGCGCTGTTATAATGCCACTTAATCAGCCAAACTAGGTACGTCGGGCTCGAATCCCCCATGACTAATATTTTACATGGCAAAATTGCCTAGCATAGCAACTTCCTATCTGACTTCCACGTCCCTTGGCAAGACTAATTGTCAGACGTTCAGGCTTCTGTTAAATGTAACGACTGTCATAGAACTTTCAATGCCAGCCGGGAAAAACAACTAAACGTACTTTTCAAGGGTGTCTCATTATGTAGGTATATGGACACCCATCTGCGGACAGACCTCGGCAAGCGTTACTTAGCCTCGAAGATAGCCCGAGTTGCTGTTATTATTTAGCCATGAGTGTCTGTTATAAACCACTAAATGATCAATTGCAAGTCATATTCGTGCGGAAGTATCGATTAACAGATGATATCTGTCGAAGATGAACGACTGCAGCCGCAGACTACCGACTCTAATGAAGTATGCACACGCGACGTTTCAGACGATCTCTTAAGAAATGTGCGAGAATTTCTTCGTGGTTGTATAAGAGTGAAGTATAATAATGAAAGTATTTTATTATTTAAGTCAGAACTTTACAGTCGGCAATAAAATATTTATGACCACATTTATGGTGCGTTGGCGTAAGTCAATAAGTCTTTATTTCAATAAACTTACAATGACGGTTAACCAGAAATGTTGTATCCGATAACTAGAATAAAGTCTAGAACCAGAATGTAAAGGAGTAATTAAAGTTGAACATTAAAAATAAACTTTTATGAAACGATGTTGACTAATTACCACCACATCCATGAAATTCCGACAACTGTCACAATCCTGAACATACCGTAAATTGTAGCTAGCGATAAATTCTTCAGTAATTGTTAAGACGCAGTCACTATCAATCAATCGCAGTTGGGCGACTCTTGCGCACGCAAACGAGTCATGTTTTAATAAAAGAGAGGCGGATACAATACGATGACCACACAGTTGCATCTAACATTCTAGATTAATTTGCAGTTAACAAGTTGAATGAAAATATTTCCAGTAGTCTTCTTTAATAGTGCGTCAGAAGACGGTATACTGACAACAAACTGCTAAACATTCTCATATATAGAAAAATAAACTTAAGTAACTGGTTTACTACTTGATAGTAACATTGGAAATGCACAGCAGGATAGGTATAGTAAAAAAAAGTTTTGTCACCTCTTTAGTTGTGACCAACAAACAAAGTAAATATCTTTCAGCATTTAGTTTGTCACTGACTTATGTGTGTAGTTGTTATCTATCGTCATACACACATAAATATACAGAACATACAGCATTTGGTGTAAACGACCCGTGAAGGACAGTTCACTAACAAGTATTGTCAATTGTTGTGTTTTACTCTATTTGTATGATCTGTATAAGACTGTTTAATTTAGGCTGCAGGTTTGTGACAAAATATTCCTCTGTGATCAACAAATTAGAAAGATGATAACAATACAAAATCCATTGATAAGACGAGGGCAAAAGAAGTAAGAGAAGACGGAAAGATTTGGTCTGAAGACCTTGATTTCGAAGGCAAAAAGAACTTTGAAATGAAATCCGTTTTGAAGATCTGTCAAGAGAAATAAAGATGAATAAGGTGCCCTGAAGTGTTTCGCTGCTACGACTTTTATATCCTCTTACACATGGCACTTTATATGGTAAAAAATAAAGTCAGATAGTTAATGAAATAATTAGTGAAACCCAAACTAATTATGAGCTCCGTACCAATTTCAAGTTGCAAACATAACCACGACAAGCGTCAGATAGGCGAATGACGAGGATCCCTTTGGGATTCAAATTAATTACAACTCTCACTTTACGTATACACGTAGCATAAACTGGCAATATACGTATTTTGTAAAGCCAGTAAATAAAAAATAAAGGACCTTGCCTGCCTAACAAGCCGCCTGGGGACTTCACTTGTTCTAAAAATCTTTTGGGTGGAATTTGGTAGGACCTAGCCAGTTCAGAATTTTGCTAATGATCGAGCCTACACTAGGAAGGGTATAGTAAGTCTTGTTACGTACGACGATTCATGGATAAAAGTACGGAGAGATTATTAAGGATACAGGAAACCGAAGAAAGGATTGATGGATTGAATGAGTAAAGATGGTCAGTGATAGCGTGACAGTTGGGAGGTCGAATTGGAAGAAGGAAACTTGTAGGACCAACTCCAAGTAACATGGGATGAGAGCAGGAAGATGATGAACAAAGACATTAACGAATGGACATCCCTTCTAAAACAACATTAAAACCCTAGCTTCAAGCAGGAGACGCTAAACACGCTTTCACATACAACTTCTGATGCGTAGCCACTACCCACGTTACAGTGAATGGACGTATAATGTAAAACTATGACGAAATGACCACTGGGCGTAAACGACCGACCTATGCTAATGAGGGTTGCGTAGACAAACCAATTAATTATTACGCACTTTCAATACGGTCTTTGTTTATGAAAAATGAGAGAAGTTACATGTTTCTTTGGTTAAAATTCCTTTGGACAAGGAAGTTGCTTGTAAGAGTCGTCTTATTTTCCTTGTTATTGTTATGTAAGTGTCAACTGAATACGATGATGATTGCAGACGTGCAACCTGTCACCGCTTGTTTACGCAATATTGTAATCTTAGAACGATGTAATTTTGTAGGCTTTAAGTTTATCTAACATTTCTGATTCATCTAACTCTTAGTCAATGTTTAAAGACTACGAAGGCGGTAATGCTTTCGATTTAAATATTCTTAATTTTTTGGGCGGCAAAGTTTTCAACTTGAATGTATCTAACGGTCATCAGTTTCACCATTTGTGTGAATTTCGTATTTAGTTAAGTTTCAAGTAATTAGAGTTTTATACAAGTAAGATGTCCCGTTTCAACGACAGGCCAAACTTATTCAGTTTTCAAGACCGATAAATATGACTGATTTTGGATTCTTTTACGGCTAATAATAACTTCAGCCATGTCCATATTGCATATTGTAAAGCCAGACAGGAACAATTGACGTCATACGCGAAACAAACAGACTTGCACGTGTGGGAACCGAGTTCATGGCGAATGGCGAGACAAACCACGAATTACCATAATCTTATGGTAATTGTATTAAGCATGGTAACGAAATATGTTTTCGTGGCGAGCTGAATAATATTGACAGTAACACTATGTATGAGTTTATTTTCATATGTATCGGTTGGTTGGTTGTCTGATCGATTTTCCTGTTGGATGGAACTGAATTTCAAATTAACCGAATAAGTTGGATTTATATCTAGAACCATGTCTGTAGGGCCGCGCTTACCTTTTGAAACTGGCAGGATTTCAATAAGGGTAGTTTTCTTAGTGCAAGTTTCATCGCTAATGTGCAGTTGACTGTACTTATTACCTAAGATTTTGACGATGCGTCTTAGAAAAAATTGCTTCGCTGATACGGCTTCCACAATTCATCAGCTGTACCGTTAGTTTCATCTATCTCTATATCACAGATGATTTTGACTGTCTGACAATTACTAATATCTTCCCTTAAAGTTATAAGTTGAGATCTTCCTACAACCTTTGTAAAATCAAATGAAGTAACAGCTGTTGTAGTGTTAGTTTCATCTATCCTTTATCACAGATTATTTATACTATCTTACTAAGTATATTATTAATATCTTCCCTGATAAGATGAGATCTTCCTACAACCTCTGTTGTAGCGTTAGTTTCATCTATTTCACGCAGAGATAAACTACACAATATCTCTCTCGAGCAAGGCACTTAAACCTAGTCAAGCAAAACGCAATCTAGCTACCCAATATCTCGAAACAGTTTCGCCTACGAAGCGAGCAGTATGATGTATGAGGGTTAGCCAGCATCTGGAAGTGAATCAATCATATTTTCACGCCATTGCCCTTGACGGAGCTTCGCTTCGCTATCTGTGTGGTACAGGCCTATAGTGCGAAATGAGATGGGATATTGGAAGCTGGTACTAGGGTTTATTTAGGGCGTAGTAATTTGTTTCAATTCACGCAGAAAATATATAAAGTCTAGTATTTATAAGACAGGCAACGTCGGTGTTCTAAATTTTTATCTATATTGTCGCTAAATAACGACTTGGATACTCGTTTAACCAAATGACCGGAGAAAGCAAAACAGACATAATATTTTGGATAAAAAAAATACACAGTCGAACATATTACCTCCTCATTTTTTTTAAGTCGGTTAAAATGGGGACGAATTTTGCCCAGCAGTGGGACAGAATAGTTTAATAAACATAAAATAATGTATAACGTATTTTTTTTTTCTAAAATGAACTCATAAAAACAAGGTAAAAGAAAACGTGACAATATTACGACACAGGTGCATTGTACAAGAATGAGAAAACTTTTTCCAGTAAACGATTAAGAAAATTCAAAGAATTTCATGTTAAACCATTCTGCCTAACAGTTCATAAACGATCGAAAGGATTGCATTTGGATAATAAATCGGACGACGAAGCACGCAAACTAGACTGTACAAGAATACTAGAAAAAAGTCGTTTGTACCCAGTCCATTGCTGTTTACCTGAACATTGGTCTATGGCTAGCAGTTGCAGGAACGTAATGGATTTCTTAGTAATTCAACTTCGTGTTACGGACTTACCGTGTACCGGCTTTGACCACCTGGCAGTCAATCAATGGAGGCGAGCTCGACATAGCTTCATTAAAGTTTCATCGGTTGATTACTAACATTACAGGGTGAACGGAGTTCCGGGTTGCGGCAAGACAACCTGGGTGGTGAAACACTTCGATGAGGAGAAGGACGTCGTAGCCACCACGACAACTGAAGCTGCCAAAGATCTCAGAGAGAAGCTTGCGCACCGCTTAGGAGACCGAGTAAAGACAAAGGTGCGCACTATGTCCTCAATCTTAGTCAACGGGTTCAAGAAGCAAGAGAAGTGCTACCGCCTCACGGTAGACGAGGCTCTTATGAACCATTTTGGGGCCATAGTTATGGCAGTTAAGTTGTCAGGAGCTAGCGAGATTGTCCTTATCGGAGACATAAACCAGCTACCATTCTTGGACAGAGAGAACCTATTCGAGTTAAGGTATACCCGTCCAAATATGTCGGCTGGCATCACCCAGGAGCTCCTTTGCACTCATCGCAATCCGATGGATGTGGCATTTGCTCTGAGCGAAATATACTCCGGTATATACTCCTCCAAGTCGTCGCTGTCGCGGGTTCACTCCCTGAGGGTAGAAGGTTACACTGGTGCGCAAATACCAGGAAACGCCCAAAATACCCTATTCCTGGTTCACACACAGGAAGAGAAAGCTTCTCTTGTGAGCCAGGGATACGGGTCGGGCGAGGGGTCCCGCACATTAACCATTCACGAGGCTCAGGGCTTGACCTACGACAGCGTTATTATCATTAACACCAAGTCCAGGAGGCTCCAAATTCATGACAGCATCTCCCACGCGGTAGTGGCGGTGTCGAGACATACAGTCAGTTGCGTCTATTATTCCGACGACGCCGATGACGCCACGGGCCGCTTTGCGAAGAGAGCGATGGATGCGCCGGCTAAAACGGTCGTCGATTACAACCTTAAAACGGCCATGCAGCATCGAGACGCAGCTGTTATGGAAGCTTTGCTCAGGCTGGCGAAGTCCCTGGTCATCAGACCTCATCTAAATAACACCTAAAAGTCCCGCAGAAAAAACTCCCTCCCTTAAATTCCACCCTGTTTTAAAATAATAAAATATAATGTGTAAAGCTGCATGGCAGAATGAGTCTGTCATACTCACGTAAATGTCCTGTCGATGGTGACGGGCGCATTTGGCCGTTAAGTTCCCTAAGATATGGTTGAATTAAGCGGTGCAGATGTGCGCGTCATGTCCGTGAACGGATGCCGTCAGTCGGGGCTGGTCGGCTCGCACTGCCATGCAGCTCACCGCGTATACCTAGTGTCTAGTGTGTGTAAAACTGTAGTTGAAATATTCAGATACCGTAAAATTCATAGAATACAATATAGAACAAAATCAAAAAAAAAAAAATAATAATAAAAAAAAAAAAAAAAAAAAAAAAAATGATGGACTCACGTGGATTGTAAGCCACAACGTAGTTTTAAGCGTAGATTAAGAGAATTGTGTCCAATGTAGGAGCACATACTGTAACGAATTAAATTAAAGTAAACAAATGTAAAATCGTAAAAAAAGGCGCAGACGACTATGTCCGCGATAAAAAGAACTAATAAAAAAAAAAAAAAAAAAAACATTACAGGGTAAGGTGTTTCAATGAGTCAGAATATGTTATTATTTCTTGTCCTTCCAGTCATTATTTAGTCATGTGATACTTTGTCATAACACGTTGTTGAAATGTCAACTGATTGTGTTTTCTTATCAAATACTAATACATTTTATAATATGAAAGTAAGTTTGTTTGTTTGGAACTTTGTTAACCAATTCACGGGTGAACGAATTTGGATAAAATGGGTACCCCATGACAAGGATAAGAACCAAGGCTAGTTTTTAACGTGGGCGAAGATACTGGAAAAAGCTAGTATATTAAGAAAAAATATGGTTAGGCGTGAATTAGTAAATTTTTAGCCGAACTACTTCTACGCATTAGTAATACATAGGTGTAAGTGCCAAAAAACTCCAGAACGCTAATTAGTACCAAAGCATACACTACACACTACTGATAAAGATCAATACTAATTAATTACACATACATCGCACTTTCTTCGAAACGTGCTCAAAGCAAAAAAACTGCTGTAGTGTTGTAGTAATGAGCATGCAACTACGTTTGTCCTGAAAATCATAAATGCATACAGTACGCACTGATGCGCAACAATGACTTTCAGTTTTACTGTAGCGCCTTTGGAATCTGAACACAGTGATGGACACTGTCACAGCTAGTATTGACGCAAACTGTATACAAAGCCAAGCTAAAAATATACAGGGGTCAAAGGCATTCCAAAGAAAAACAAAACTAATTTTAACTACTTACAGTAAGTAGTGGGCGGTAATATAATGGCATATAGAATTTTAGAAAGAGATTGTCACACAAGCAAGACTGAGTGGCACGTCAGCACTCGGCACAGCCGAACTTTATCTAAAACTCGAATTGCCAAATAAACAGCCGCGTACTGTATTATAACTACTTCTTGCATTGCTATTAATGAGGTTATCATGCAGCAAGCTAAACATGCCCAAACGTTAGTCAAAAACGTTTCTTACAAAATAATTGCAATCAGATAAACCTACTAGTGCTGATAAAGCATCAAAACTGAACGTTGCAATACCTAATTAGAGATTATTAGAACACATCAATACGATAGCGACTGATACCATCTTAGAAATCTAACTAGAGTTGCATGTTACAAGACGAACCCGTTTTATCGAACCGAACAATGAATTGCGACAGCACCGATGTAACTAAGTGTAACTAAGAACATCTTCTAGACATGTAACATTAGATAAGAGAACATGGCAGTTAAGACAATACGTGATTTTGCAAACTAGACGCAACAAAAGTAAAATTGCATCATAGAGAGAAACTTTCTAATACTTTCATAGTTGAACATTTAAAATGTGTTATGAAATCATTGAAAAAGATGTAGCTGAACGTGGTATTACAGTAAATACATTGTTGAATAGCTGAAGACATTGTAGATGACTTTAATGCTGACTATCAAATGGTAGTAGAATTTGTACAGAATCTTTCATCGCTCAAACTTCAATCTTCCGAAAAGAACATGAACCATTCAAAGTTTCATCAATAGCTAAGTCCAGGAGCTTTGAAAATTTTGCACGTCCTTCATCTCGTTCGAAATCTGGGACACATCCATTGGGAATCCGGACGGATGGGTGCACTAAGTCTAAGTACGTGGGCCAGATCCGTCGGATGGTCTCGAGTGTCGCCCACAGACCCGGCACATATTATGAATAGAGCGGGATGATAATTGGGTACGTCTACTTGGAAGCCGGTTCGAGGAATATGAAAATTCATTAGTTAGTCATAAAAGAGGCTTTGAGGCTGAGGTGTGGGCGTACAAGTGTATGATAGATAAGTATTGTATTGATCATGTCTTCTCCCTTATTTGGTGGATAGAACCAACATGTTTTTAGACTTTAGGATTTTAGTTTCGATAGCCCCAATGTATTTGTGTATAAACGCAGACAAAATAAGAATAAACTTAAATGCATTTGTTCAAACTAATTCCATTAAATTGCTTAAGATTAAATAGAATTGGATAAAACATTTGAATTAAAATAAATCAAACTGAGAATTTAAAAATAATCTAGGTGCTCAATTATTAGGTAAAACCAAATAAAAAATCCATGCTTTTGAACCGATTGCATCGGTGAATTCCGTCGAACTGGATAAAACTTCGATTGTAATTATGACGTAAATTGTGATGCAGTTATATCATTTGCCCAAGTATAATGAGGTTTGAAGTGATCCAATAAAGAGTGACTAACGGCCGACAGTGAATCCATAATGAATCGGTGTCGAATCGGATGCAATCAATCATCATGCTTTTAATAAACTCGACTTTGTCAAAAGAAATGAAGTGAAGAGTGCTGCAAATGTCTTTTTTGTAAATCTAACGGTCTACCTGAGGCATCTTAATTTCACGCTAGATCTTCTGAGTAATTAATTGGATAACGAATTAGATCTTAACCTTTCTTCCAACAAGATCTTTTCGAATTTCTTGCGCTAGTTTTCAAAGATTTATCTTTTTGTTACGAATACCAAACTGAAACTATTTTGTGAAAATGAAATTGTTTTACTCGGCATTTACGTTTTTGCAGTCAGAGAATTCTGCTCTCAAAGTGAAGTAATAAAAACAGAATGTAAACTAAAAAGAGCAAAATCAAGTCAAGCTTTTAGATTCACTAAAAGACTACGCAGATAAAGTAAAATGCTTCGTAGCACAAACACAACTTGTTTATAAATTTTAAATTAGATCCAGCAAAGATAGTGTTTGAAATTACTACGAGTAAGACAAATTTAGTCTTTTAACATGTTGAGGGGATCTGTCCCTCTAATCGCAAGTTCTACGTTATAAAAGTAATTCCATATAGTGTGACTAACAGAAGGCTATGGCGAACCGTGTCAAGGATCCTCGCTCGCTGCAGTGCATCCACCTCTACAATCTGTGTTTAGAAAGACTTGACTCCGGCACCTGACCTCATAACTGCTTTAGATGCGACGCGATCTAAGTTTTCTCCGGCGAAACTGCCATATAGCAGCATATATGGAGATACTTTCTTTAGCAATTTCACTAAAACCTTAAGAAGGGTTTTTATACGGTACTGCCACGTTAGGGTTTTAGAACTAGGTAGTAATTTAGCTTGCTAGTAACTGTGAGCGTCAGTATCAAGGAAAAGAGTTGATAAAATGCATGTTTAGTCAAATGTTGCTAAGCTACAACTAACACTAACGTAACACTGAGTAATGCTTCGCGATAAGCAAATAGCTGTTCAGTAAGATAAACAGGCGGAAAAATATTAGGATTGTACAGGTAAATTCTATACAATATAGCCAAATACTAAAGTAAAATAAGATAGCAGAACAACAAAGCGTTACGTATAACGAATTGACATGACATGACATTCTTAAAAATCTCTTCTAAACAATGTTTATAACGGCTTCATTTAAATCTCTTGCTTGTGAAAAAGTCTTTTCAAATCAACTCACATTCCAAAAAAATACCCTATAGAAAGTAATTTGCTTAAACAATTCTTTGATAAAAGTAGGATGTTAATTCTTAACACAACTTCGTCACTTGTCGAGCTTCATTCTCCTTTTCCAACTTTACAAACTAAACCATTGTGACAGCTATCACATAAGACTCGTAAACGTTCAAATACTTGAAAATTTCAGCAAATATTTCTCCACAACGTTATCTATTTACTTTATAGGAGACAAGATCAAAGAGGTAGGAGTATATGTACACGTTTTGTTTATTCCGCTCATTTTCTGCGCACCGAAGGCCGGATGCGAAGGTACCGGCGACGACAAATCCTTGTAGATAACGCAACTTCCAAAGTAAAGTGTAGTTGTTTTTGTAGCAATTTTCCCATGGATTCGAAGGAGAAAATACTGAAATAGTGAAGTAATCCCGACATGATATTAGTATACCGCCTAGAAACGGATATGTGTGTGGAGTGGATAGACAGCGCTCCACTGAAATGTAAATCTATATAAATAATGGACTAGGTAAGTTTTGATATCAGTCCGTTGTTTATCACAGGTAACATGCGAATAAATACGTCAATCATATAGCACTCATACATGAGTTATCAAAGTTTATACACGTCTTATACATATCAGTAGTAAGTGCAGGGCATCCAATTTTATATCGAGTCGTGGAAATCGCAAATGATGTCAATAAACTAGCTCTTATCAGAGCAATCGTCTTCAATACCAGATTATATGACTAGAGAGGGAGTGACTACTGAGAATATGGCTGATAGAGGTGTATGAAACGAAGAAGAAAATAATGCAGCAATAACCCCAAATAAATTAGGATTCGGGCAGGTGAATGAAACCGGAGAGATGGAGTATAGAAGACTAATATAAATTCTAAAACTACTAAGGGGTGGGCGGCGGCCACTGCAAAAGCTGGTACATTGGCCCCTACTATGTATGTATGAGCAACGTAATTTAAATTCAAACTCATTCAGTAAGGTTGGCCGTCCCACTCAAAGTGACGAAACGGACAAAGTCAGATACTCGAAATAGCTGTGAATAAATATGAGTGTATTGACAGATATTATTCCTCCAATGAGTTTGTTTGTTATTGAATCGATCAAAGTTAAGCCGGCTGGAGCCCAGCGCCCACGAGTGCGGCTGATGAAAATGCAATTATGACTACCTATATTTAATTGAATCATTCGTCTACAGTGAACTCTCTTTCATCTTGTGGAATCGTTGAATGTCGTCTAGTCTCACAGTTGATTGATTGATAGTAGGTACAGATTCCAAAGCTCATTTCAAATATCTAAAATATACCTTATCATCTTCAATCGTCCACCGGTCCTACCAAAAGTTCACGGTCATCATTTTAAAGGGGAAACCTTGGCAAAAACGTCACAATAATGTATAACAGTCACTATGAAGCAAAAACGGGACGGACGCTTAGATGGTAACGGAAGAAAGACCAAGTCCAAGTAGATTGTGATGACTTTCTAACTATATTCATGAAACCCAACATTTACCAACTAGATAATACTCTCTAGTTGGTACAAGCACTATTTATTATTTTGTTATTCAACGAAAACAATAATGGAATAAAACAGGTCCTGTGACACGGCTGTCACGGTGCCACAGACACGGCCAGGCAAGGGACTGTCCGCGGCACAGCCCTGTGTGCCATTGTTGGGACTTGGGACACGACCCATTTCTGTGACAGTGATTGAGGTCCAGTACATGTTATTGCTAATGTTGTTGGACTGGATAATAAAAGGTATTCAGTCTTCATTTATGTAAAGTTTATTGTACCTAATAGAACTTTATTCAAAGAAATGAGGTTCGAACTAGCTTTGATATACAACATACAAGGCATATTGGCAATGAAGATGCTTGTAGATTCTACTGCTACAGTGGTGCGTGGTTGTGATAGTTCAAGACCATGCATTCAAAATATTCAATAACTTACTGAGATATAGTTGGAATCTGACGGTCTGCTTACCTAGAAACAAGAATAAACATTTGTTAATTAAAATGATAAGCATACAAAAAAAAACAAGTTGTTACATAATTCATGTGGTATTAGAAGAAACTAGTATCAAAATGTGTTCATTGAACTAAATTTATTTTACAACTTGTTCGCTAAACGCTATAAACGGCAAGTGAATACTTAAAAACACATTAAACCAACCTTGAAATAGCCGTCTATGCTAATGCCAATATGATAATATAAAAACGATTTATGTTAGTATCAACCTTAAGAAGAAATTAACTCAGTTGATTTAAGAGTATAAATAAATAAAACAAAGGTCATAAAACCATGCCAATTCCAGTCAAAACTGAACTAAATAGGTTTAAGGTATTAAATCAAAAAGTATGTTCATTAGATTAAGGAATAAGTTTATCATCAGCATAAAAATTGCATGTCGAGGGCATATTGCAGCACATACGCTATTATATTTTTATATCATTCATAAATCGTGGACTGTGGCGATACAATACTGGGCTGTGAGAAACGTTGAAATCCTTGTGTTCAATTGATTAGTTTCTGAAATCGAATAGCACAAAGAACAGTGTTTGGTTTCATTTGTGGTTGCAATTGAGTTTTTGCATGACGTTGCTCTTTTCAATTATCTAATGCCTGGACTTTGGTCTTTTGACACAACTATTGCTTAATAGATCTGTAACACATACATAACTCTCAATACAAATAAATCTGTTATTTATTTTAAATGCGAAGATTAAATAAAATATGTAGTTAAAACGAGACCTGAATGTAATAAATCTGTCAAAACAAATCCAGCTTACGCTTCCACATAAACTGTATTTATACCTCATTCCTTTAGCATTTCCCGACGCCTCTCACCTTTCGTACTTAAGAATACATTACGTTCTCAATTACCCAACGGACTAAATTTACCGTGTTCCTAAAAGGCTACTTTCAAAGTATCGTATACCGCGTCTTAGTCACGCGTGTAAGGGCGCCTGCGCAGATCCAAAACGAACAGTTTATATTTAAACCAGGAATCATTTTGAACCATTCGCGGTAGCTGACTCACTTCGGATACTAAAATGTTCTTGTCAGTTTATTACGTCAGTATTGACTGAAACTTGATACAAATTATGGTATGTAGGCAGTCTAGGCTGATGCACTTTGGCGAGACCTGTGGGTAGATATGTCTCATTGTATTGTGCAAGGCCGAAATGATTTGTTACTCATGTATCAATATAATAAAACCTTGATACAATCATTTTCAATATCAATAAGTTTATTACGCGCTGTTTGCAAATTAGAATCGTTTGAGAAACATGAGGCAAGGGCAGGAAAATGCTCGAACCTTGGGACCAATATTCCTGACAGATGTTTCAATCAATATAGTAAAATCCGCTTATGACATCGAAGGGAAGTGAAAAACACGTCATACTAAGCGAACGTCATACAAAGCATAGTCTTAAGCTAAATACACAACTTCCTATTTTTTTTAAAAATTTGGTGTAATAGAGTGAAACTATTCAAAATCATGTCACTCACTGTAACTGAATATAATTCTTTAAAAATGGGTCATAATAAGCGACATGATCACAAGCGAAGTCATTATATCCGAACTTTTTGTAAAGAATTTTATGTGGATCCCAAACTTCGCACTGTATTTACTTCATAGTAACCGGAGTCATAATAAACGGTTTCCAGTTTCGGTTTTATTCATTACAGCAAAGAATTAAGTAGCTCACCAATATCACAGAGATGACACACCTTGAAAACTACAGGCAGCTAGTTTGTTTGTCTGACGCCAAATATCCGTAATTGTAGAGCATGTTTAATGGGTATCGCAATTATTTACTTGTTTCTTGAGGTTATTTTTATTGCCACGGCTTGTCTTCAGATAAATTGATATGACTAGGGAAGCTTTACGCTTACTTCAGTGACAAATACCACGTTCTATGATTTAAATAAGATATTAAAATGCAGTATCAAGACTTGTGACGTCATAGAAGAGCCGAGGCAGCGCGACCGCGACAGACGCCCCTCTATGAATCACTTCGCGAGGGAAGCCCACAGTTTGCTGACGTCATCACACCTAACTGCCATTTTAGCGCTATACCCAACTTTTTTAATATTATAAATTCGAAAGTAACTCTGTCTTTCTGTTTATAACTCTACACGTCTGAACGGTAGAATGGATCTGAACTTTTTATCCCGGGAGTATGAACCCTCGGGTTAGTTTACGATTATCACGCGGGCGAAGCTGCTCCCAGAAGCAAATATAGGTACAATAATCATGCTGATACGTAGCCACACTAGCTATCAATTGATCGCGTGCGAAAAAGCAACGTGTTATTTTTTTACTGACGTCGATTTTCACGTCAGCCATTGATTGGTTTTCCCTCTCCGGTTGATTCTTATATCCGTCTGACTCTGGACGAAAGAATTTCTCAAGGAGGCCGTGTTCATCGCAGCCAATTTCCTCGTCTCGAGTTGTTTTTTCGAATCGAAGTGCTGTTTTTTGTAGGAAATCTAGTTTATCGGTATGAAAATTACTTCCTGTGCGGAACAGCGATTTACCTTCGACAGTCGATGCGTGTAGGAAACGAGGTTTGATAGGTTTTTGAAAGATTGTTAAATACTGCTTGGGAGATTGTTCCGAGCGCTTTTGGAAAAGTGTCGTAATCGTTGCGAAACATTTATTTCAAGTCAATGTCATCAGCAGAGTACAGTGTTAGTTAATATGGCGCAACGCACCTATGTTATAATATGAAATATAACCCTACACGCCTGAAGACGACTTATTAACCATAGTCTTTATGTTGTCAACTAGACCCCGTCCTACTCGATAACGTTTTAAATAGGAAGAGTTATTATGAACTGATAAGCAGATAAAAGATTCTAATCGTAAATCCGAGCTATCTTTAAGATGGATGACAGTAGTTGCGTCAGAATATCAAACAGATTTCGTAACCGTAGTACACTGTTCATAGTATTCATGTTGTACCCATGAATATCAGTAACTCATAAGTCTCATGAATAGTTTCAGGAGTAAACATCCAGTTATTCAAACAGTATTTGAATTGCAGCAACCTAAGTTCGGTTTAATTAAATAAGTCTACCAGCTACCTCCTACGTAACTCCTACACTGGTTACCAAGTTGTTCGCAGGCTTGCGTAGGAAGACCTAATATAATAATCTTTTCCTTATTTCTCTTTTTCTTTTCAGGTCTTCGTTAAATGAGTCTGAAACGTTATTAGAACCCATCTTTGTTTTGTTTCTCGATTCAAAATGAAATTAATATTTGCGTGTTTCCACCGCTGCGCGCAGCAAAAACATCGTAAATAAATCAGGGGGACGGGACGCTTGCGAAGCATCGCGAATTTCCGCAAAGCATTCGCTTCACGCCAAATACCTATCGAATGTACGCTCGCCGCGAGATTAGCCCGATACCGGGTTTAATTACCATGACGTTAATTGAATTTTAGACAGCATTTGTTGGTACACGACAACGTGACAAAGCCGATGTTTAGACTTCATTCCCGACGGGCCTCAAATGGGGTGCTTGTGGCAGATTCACGGGTGCTACACGGAAATTCGGAATCGGAATGACGTTCACAGAAAACAATGATCATGGTTCAGATTTTGCCGTTTGGCATGATTTATTTCTGTTAACTCTCTAACGAATAATGTTTTGGCGCAAACAGAAGTCATAAACAGAGACATACTTTGTGCGTGAGAGCAAATAAGAGAAACATAAGTTTTACTATTTCTGGAAATCGGCCAGTGACAACTATAAATCAAAGACCCAAACTGTGCGATACGAACATACATCCTCGAAGCAGTCTCGCTTGTTATGGCGGTAGGTTTATGGGTCGCCCGAGTCGCTCGTATAATTCGCAGGCGAGATACT
Organism: Mamestra brassicae; assembly: GCA_905163435.1. NCBI lineage: Eukaryota > Metazoa > Arthropoda > Insecta > Lepidoptera > Noctuidae > Mamestra > Mamestra brassicae. The sequence goes on along the minus strand of LR990989.1, from coordinate 10,373,308 downwards.
TGAATCTCCAAATACAGCTGTCTATATTGCTTTATTTGTCCCCGTCCTTGTTGCTAACACCGTTACGAGAATGTGAGCCGAGCGTCGCCAGCGCGTCTATAGGAACGTGTGACGCACTCAAACTAAGTGGAGACAATAAGCAATTATTTGAACATCCAATTTATTCACCTCTACGTACCCCTCTTACGCAATGATGCCCTATATTTTGTCGAGATTATCTTTGGAAACATTCTCTAGACGCCAAAATATCATAATATGCTTGTGCGAAAGAAAATCTTTGTTGAAAATCCTAATCCTATATTTAATAAAACCTTAAATGTACCATGTTTTTATATAAATAAAATGTAAAGCAAATTTAGAAATCCAAGATTATGGTTCAGAAAGCTGGCTGGAGTTCAAATTAGAGAGCCTCTTTGAGTCATGCATACTCTTTTATATGCTAAGTGTCGTTCTCAGCAGATGGTGACTGGGTTGACAAAATTACTTTTTCTATGAATCCTAAAGCTGATTTTGTCTATGAAGATGTGGCTTTATTAGATTCTTTGAGCAATGATGACTTAAACGTGCTCGTTTAATTTGCTGTAGAATATGTTCTACATAGTATGTTAAGGTGACAATTGAAGAATTGTTGAAGCTAGGTGGCTCAAGAGTTGTGTTAACAATATCGACCGTATAACCTTGCTGTCGTTTAAGCAAATTACTTCGATATAACGCTGAGGGTGGACAAGTGTGTTCAATAATTGTGATGAGGGTAGTATCTAGCTAGACATATGGCGCAGTTATGTGATATAAGGAGCTAAAAAAAATCGTTGGGTAGGCAGTTGATATTCGAAAAGACATGACGTTAAAAGAGGTAACAAATTGAAACCGTCCAAGCAGCTAAAGTAAGCATAAATTCAATGCACTACAAACTTTTTTGAGACTTAAAAACTCCAGCAAACCAATTGAGTATTTCGAGACAGTTAAAATTCCTTGTAAAGCAAGAGTCACAATTCTCGTGATTGCCGTTATTGTCCGTTTGTTTTCCAATTCCAATAGCGGCTGGTCCCTTGCGACATTCACTGCAACCACTAACAAGTTTTTTTCTCTGTGAGAAAGGCGTTTATTATCGTAGCTTGCGCCGCGGGGCCGACCTCGGCACTGCTCGGCAGCACTCGGCATCGCCATCAGCAGAGTTTCTACCGTTCCAGTTGTCGGTGCACTCAAGTCTATTGTTATAACGACTTTAATCACCATCTAGATATCACTTGCGCTATTTTTCTTTTAATTAAATACTTTTCATATTGTTCTCTATTTGAGGTTGCGATTATTTCATTGAGACAGGTCACTTTGTCTTGTTCGTCTCGCCATAATACGATTGTGATGTTGCAGTGTCTTATTTATTTTTGTGGATTTTTATTGCGTTCTTACTCAATAAAGTAGGTATTCGTTGTGTGATAGGTATCTTTAACATAACGCTGAAAATAATTATATCACTGTTATCAACAAGTATTGATAACTTCAGTAGGTAAATAAAATAGTGATAATGCTGTGATGGTTTGTTATGGTAGAAATTAAATGACGCAATTTAATATATGTGAGAACATTTAGATTATTCTAGGTTTTGCGAACCAAATAAAACAGTTCATAATTATGCTTGCAGGCGACATGACAATCAACGATTCGACCGAACTGGCCATTCTAAACCACAGGCAAGCACTAGTGTCACAATTATTGATAAATTCGTCCGTCCAACTGGTATTGTGGTCAGGACTATTATCAAAACATTATTTATCGTAGCATATCAGTCATTCATGCGACTGCTTGTGATAAAACGTACTCATTTATGTCATTTTTCAAGTCTTATCGTGTGTTTAAAGATTCCGACAATCCTAGCAAAAACGCAAAATTGGTCTTTATTTGCCAAACATACTGTTAAGAATAGCGTAACGGAATTTTCCGTCCATAAAACCTCGCTGTGCATGAATTGTGGTAATTTCTATGTACATAATATGAAGGTTACATACGGTTGAGTTTCGTCCTTTAAGTTAGAGGGCAGACAAAACATTCGCAGTAGTCTGGTACCCCTAGCCAACGACGGTCACCGAGTAGCAAAATGGATGTCTCGGCAGTGGCGTCTTGTTTACCTCCCCAAATGCGTCATAAAGCCTACCCACAGTTTTAAGTACCTTTTAGTATTCGAGCAATATCGCCACTGTTAGTCACGGCCTTAGTTTTAAGAATTCGAAAATATTTGTTCGAATTATCTGTGTTTTGTCCTTGATTCGGTAAGTTAACTTAGTCAGCGTAAACATTGGCTGGTCAACAAAACAATTCGGTATCTTTACTAAGTTAAAGATAATGTTCAACAGGAAAAAATCATTTATATTTACGGGGTAATAGTGGGTGTTTAGAGATTAATGAAAGAACGAAGGCTACGTTGATTCGGTCGTGAACTCGTGATCGGTTTGAAGTGAAACGTGACCGCATTGACGCGGCTGAGAACGCACCCCCCACAGCTTTTACCTATCCATCTAGGAAACTGCGGTGTTATTAGATACTTTATAAACGACAGAACATTTTTTATGGATTTTGTTTTTAAGCCAACTGACATGGTCATAAGAATAGTCACGACGAATAAACACATTTCTATTCCAATGGAATTAAATAAATTCTTTTAAGTCAATTCATTTATTTCAACTAGACCATTTAGGCACTTTTGAACATCAAATTACATTAGAAAATAAAATATTACAGCGACTCTAGTTGTCCATTCGCAAAAAGATTCTAATGGAGAAGAATGGACAAGATACCCCATAGTTCTGAGCAACTTCATTACTGTTCAATTTTTACAGTTCGATTATATTAAACCAGAGCAACCGTGTCAAAAGTCAGCAACGATCAGATTCTGTAATCAAAACTTGGTTAGGTGTGTCGCAAACTCGCACAGCACACAAGTTCAGCAGTGGAACTCCTCATAGCAAAGTTACCAGCGTTATTTGCTTGGCATTTAAACCTCGAGAGACAATTTCTAGCGACTCCTCTCTCAGTAATTAGTTCGTGATTGTGCTAGTTCTAGAACTAGCAATGATGAACTAAAACGGAGCATGTTGTGAAAGTGGTCGGGCCGTGCGTCTGCATTACGCTGTTGGCAACGCATATCAAAGTTTGGCAGGCGCCAGCGACTTTCGAAACGTCCCACATAGCTGGTTGGTACAAAGTTAAACCCGTCTAGCGCATGGTTGACTCATGCAGAGTACGGGCGGTACAGAACATACGTGTTGGAATTATTACAAGTTTATTTTTGGATTGGGATATCTATTGGACCAAATAATCAGTTGATTCAATTAGGCTAAATGAAGAAGACGCATCATTGGATATAGAGACGTATAGATTAACGGTCGTTCTCAATAACGTATCTACCTTTAACCAACTGTCAAATTAGCTACCAACAGTAGCTGAAACGTCATGTTCGCCTTTCAAACATTTGACAATTGGTCAAAGGTAGATACGTTATTGAAACCGGCCGGTAGAGCAGGAGACGAGATAGTATATAATCCAAGTAATTGAAAAGCAATCTCTCAAATCATCATCGAATTTCTATTATACGCTCAGGAAAATTACATGCTGACAACAACGCCATAGCAACGGAACACACCCTAGCTCGCCAGACAGACGAAAAACGAAATCAGACGGCTGCATGCAATGGCAATTTTTACCAATCCCAGTAATGAGACTCGCCTTGATATTCGAATACCAGGCGATAAATATTAAAGCTTAATGAATCGAAACCCCGGCAACAGAATTACGGGAACATTTTACATTACAGCGGGACTCCGGGACTGCGGGACTGCGGGATTGCGAACTAACAACATTTGCTAGCAGATGGATGTGTGAACCGTATAATTCCAATTTGATTTGGTACATGTTCAATTTGTTTGTATGTATCTGTGTCCACGCAATTATGTTAATCCTGAAGTAAATTGAATACATTAATATTAAACAGCTCGATAGATTGGATTTGCATCAGCTGCGGCTTATTCCAGATAATGGAAAATTCTTATCCTATTCACCGTTTAGTTGGCGTGTTGGATTTTATCTTTAGTTTAGATAAAAAGATTGGTATTTTAACAATAGTTATGATCGTTAGAGAAAACTAAATTGACTTTGTAATTAATTCTTAGTAATTAAAACACGATCGCGTGACGCTTGTGTTTGTTGTTTTTCTGTTTTGAGAGTAGCTACGGACTTTTTACATTGTAACTTTAATGGCTTCCAACAAAATCATTCAAATATACATCTTAAAAATGTGTTCGGAGATATGAAATTTATCTCCAAATCATCTAGTGACTTCATACGATATATTTAAAGCTGATGAATCAAATCTAAAATAAATCAAACCAAATCTAATAACGTATGGACTTTTCTGATTCCAAGTTGATCAACGAATCGTGATCTTTAGTTGATTTACTATTTCCGTGAATGTTACTATAGGTAATCTTATTGATAAACTTGCTTGTATTATATAAATCAATTCAATGGATATGCAAACGGCAGACTTAATAAATTCTTAAAACGATGACTGTACAAAGTACAAATATACATTTTTGAAATCTGATAAAACCTTATATGACTGCCGAAATATTGTACAGGAACGTAGGTGTTATAAACAGTGGCTTTCGCTTGAAGTTAGTCAAGAACTACTCTGAGGTCTTAGTCATCATCATCTTCTCACAGATTGCCATAAATACTGTCTTTTTTTTTTAAATGTGTTTTCATATTGGTATTTTGTAGTATTATGATTTATGTAAGTGTGCTTTTGTGTGTTGTGTTTTCTGTTCAACACACTTTTTTTTTTCTCCATTCTGTCCTGTCAACTGGCATGATATCACTGACTTCTTTTTCTTTCATATTTTATTGATTATTGACTGCTTCTTACTATCTATACTATCTAGACTAGAATTTAATAAAGCTGAAGAGTTTGTTTCTCTGGAACTCCTAGTCGAAAATTCTTTTTGCATATGATAGCCACATTTATGAGGAAGGCTATAAGCTATATAGGGACGGGAAAAAACGAGATATGCGCGAACGATGTCGCGGGCAAAAGCTATATATAGTCATTTATTTAATTTCCAAGACTAACTTGCGAGTTTTAATTAAATACCCGGAGGAGTTAACGTTTTAAGATATCAATTTCGACAACAAGCACTATGCCCTGAAACTCCAACAGGACACAACCTGAAAGAGCATATAGTCCGTCCCATTTACAAGTCAACATCTAAAAACAAAGCCAGTAGTTTCAACACCACTCCCTCATCCACTATAACCGGTAAAAACGCATATTTTTATCTCGCTGTACAGCTGATGCGGTGCAATTAGGGGGAGCGGCGCCTCCGCCAGATTGCCTGGCAATTGAGTTATGGCCGACGGGGCTTGGACGCCAATCGATACCGAGTACTGATGGGTTCGCATCAATTCGTGTTTGGTTCCGAGGTGAGGACAAATTTGTCGAGGCGACAAGGTTACTCCAGGCACACTTAGGTTCCTTGGTACTGGAACCGAGCGAAGGTATCAATTCTGTTCAATAAATTAAACTGACAACACTGATCAGAGTCAATTCTACAATTTTTTAAGCAAGGTTGGCATTCGCATCTCAGTCGCAATATGTCAAAAACACTCTCTAATTTTCCTTATATTTTGACATAATATTATTATGGGTTCTCATAGAATGTCTAGAGTTTTGGCATAATAAGGATGATATTTTTACACTGACCGCTCTACTCATCATTTTTTTTAACAATATGAGCATGTACACTGTTCATATTGTTATAATATAACTAACATACAAGATTTCGCGTGACCCAAGGGCTGGCTTTTACCTTGGACAAAGAATAAGCATTGCAACGTGGCAATGCTGCCAGCCTTTTGGGTACATTACCAGTGGCCAGCGATGCCGAGGAATTTTTCGACGCCATATTATAGATATTTTTAGTTAATTATTTTTTTTTTTTCATTTAAGCACCAGTACATAAATAGAAAATAAAAACATCCAAGAACAGAAAAATCTGTTGTAAGACTTATTTCTACAGAAATCTCTCCAGCGTTCCTGCAAGAGGAGAACCGAAAACAAAGAGTTGTAAACACTGTATATATGAGCGGTATATAAGCTTTATCCTTTCATTCAGTACATCCAAAGGTTGTCAGTAAGATATTGCCCTGTGCGATAAGACTGCTCATTGTACACTTGTTTTTATAACGTTCATCCTGTGCTAATTTAATGAGATGACCAATAAAATAATTGGTCTTTGTTCATTACCAGAGATCGGAATAGGTAGACTATATTTACCAAATGTTCGTGGAAGTAAGTAACATAGAGTTGATAATACCTCCTCTAAAATCCCGGAATCATAAACATGACGATTATATCCCGGGATTTAAGAAATTGCAAATTACTTATTGCGCTTTGAATACATTTGAACAACAACTACATTATATAATACTTCCACGAACATTAGGTAAATATAGTCTACCTATTCCGATCTCTGTCCATTACCTACCTACAATAATAATATGAATTATTGTTGGTAAATACATAGATTGAGTCTATCTATTTGCATCACCATTGTGCCAAGACGTGATTATAAGTTAGAAATTTTGCAGTTGCTTAAGCCGGAAGTCTTAAATTTTCTCGATAACAAATTAGCACAAAATAGCAACTATGTACCTACGTTCAATATATCCAAAAAGTCGATACATTAAACATCGAGTCTCATAAATATAACACTACATAAATTTTATCTTAATAGCAAGCGTCTGGCAAAAATAAAGATACGGAGTTCGAAGTTTCGAACCGAAGCAAACAAGAACCACGTGAGACTAGTTTACGTTGCTAATAACGAACTGGCGAATAATAAATATGGCTAAAGCAAATACTTTACTGTATACAGGGTTACTGATAATTCGAAGTATTCTTTGAAATTGGTTATAAAGATACGGAGTTCGAAGTTTCGAACCGAAGCAAACAAGAACCACGTGAGACTAGTTTACGTTGCTAATAACGAACTGCCGAATAATAAATATGGCTAAAGCAAATACTTTACCGTATACAGGGTTATTGATAATTCGAAGTATTCTTTGAAATTTGTTATAAAGATACGGAGTTCGAAGTTTCGAACCGAAGCAAACAAGAACCACGTGAGACTAGTTTACGTTGCTAATAACGAACTGGCGAATAATAAATATGGCTAAAGCAAATACTTTACCGTATACAGGGTTATTGATAATTCGAAGTATTCTTTGAAATTTGTTATAAAGATACCGTATACAGGGTTATTGATAATTCGAAGTATTCTTTGAAATTTGTTATAAAGATACGGAGTTCGAAGTTTCGAACCGAAGCAAACAAGAACCACGTGAGACTAGTTTACGTTGCTAATAACGAACTGCCGAATAATAAATATGGCTAAAGCAAAGCAAATACTTTACCGCATACAGGGTTATTGATAATTCGAAGTATTCTTTCATATTGATTACCTACTAGGGCCAACAAACAAAAAAATCCATTCAAAAACTTGGTTGGATTAGTGATCATCATGTAGGACTATTTTTAACCGACTTCAGGAGGAGGTTCTCAATTCGACTGTATGTTGTTTCTTTTTGTATGTTTGTTATGCGATCATTCCGTCAATTATGAATGGATTTTGATGATTCTTTTTTTATTCGAAAGTCTATACTCTTGAGGTGGATAAAAATACAACCGACTTCCAAATAAAATAACGTATCTACCTATAGAGAAAAAATATTAAAAAACTTTTTACAAAAAAATACAACCTTAATTCTAATTTGGAACTTTAATTTGGAAGTAAGGTTGTATTTTTTTGTAACATTTTTTTTAATATTTTTTCTCTCTTCAGATTCTATCCCACACGGACCGAAGAAAGAGATCTTGGTGGTAGTCGTCATATAGGTAAAATGCCGTATAAACATGTTTGCTTATAGTACCTACATTTTAAAAATACTAGCGACCCGCCCCAGCTTCGCACGGGTAATCTAATAGTTTTAAACGAGAAATTCTTGTATATATGTATATATAATCTGAATATCGGAAACGGCTCAAACGATTTCCATGAAATTAAGTATGCAGTGGGTTTCGGTGGCGATAAATCGATCTAGCTAGGTATCATTTTTAGAAAACCATCCAGGTACTATTTACTGATGTGCGCCCGAAAATCGCTTTTTGGACACTTGGTAAAACATGGAAATTTCTATACTATTTATAGTTTTAATTATAATAAATTATAAGTATAAACTTTCCGAAATATTTTTACAAAACGATAGTGAAAACCGCATTGAATCCCGTTCCGCAGTTTAAAAGATCTTAGCGTGCAGATGGACAGACGGTAGACTTGTAGAGATTAAATGCTTGGGCTTGTTCTGTTCATTGTCAAATGTTAACAATAAGCTGTGTTCTAGGCGTGTGCCTGTTTGGTAGATACTTCATTAATTCAATAAAATGCTGTTTTGGAACGATAAAAATAGCGATATCTAATTCAATCTTTAACGTTTCCGGCTTAAAGTCCGATTCATAAAATTTTAATACTGCGCAGGAGTCGAATGTAGTGTGCTCATTATACCAAAACACCTTCACTAATTTCTAAACACATTAAACTGTTTGTATAGGCCTATCTGGAAAATTTGACCCGATTTTGAAAATCCTTTCACACAGGGCTCGTCCATTATTCACGTGATCTTTTTAGCTAATTTTTAGCCCCCCCCCCCCCCCCGGCCCCCATTTGATACATGGTAAAGTTTATACTAAACCACCCCCTTTACTCATAATCACGTGTAGTTTTTGTAACAAAGTAACTTAAAAATCAATATATTGTCTTAAAATACAAGTAAATAAATTAGATTTTACCAATTTATTTCTAGAAAATGCGCATGCAACGAAAAGATAAATACACGTGATATCTCACTACACAACCTTGTGATATTTCATGATTTTTGCTCAACCCCCTACCCCCTTTCGAGCCTCACGTGATTACCCCATAGTAAACGTGTCATATTTACCCCGAAATATGCACAGCCAGTACGACATACCACGAGTTGCCGCTGGAAAAGCCAGTTAATGATATAAATGCAAGTTTAATTCGAAAACAGAGTTATTATTATTGAAGTAAATTATAGGACAAGTAACTCGTAACCTACATGTGTTAACCTCTCAGTCGTTTGATAACGACATAATGCAGCGGTAATCAGTTGTCGGCGGGAGTCTGTTTATCCATTAAAACACTGATACATATATGTACTGTTTACGTTTCTAAGCTTAGGGCCGACACTGAAACAATCCGATACCCTTACTTTGAGGAGGTACATCTTCTGTAACTTTTTTTTTATGTTTCCCCCACATTAGGTATTTCTCCTGTATCGTGGGTGCGTTTACAAACCCATAAACTCGCGTACACAAACAGCCAGATCCGGAACAACTATCTGTAGCCCATACAAATTTTTGTTCCGTGCGGGTATCGAAGCCTGGACACGCAGCGCAGTAGCCAATCACTCAACCACTGCGCCAAATTTCATGTAATTTTAACGTCTAATCAAAAATATTAATCACTACTTAAATATAAATTTCTATTAAAATGGGTCGTCGCATTGTGGGGAAGCACCTTTCGAAGATACCCTACATCAGACAACACCGCACATCTATCTATACTAATATAATGAAGCTGAAGAGTTTATTTGTTTGAACGCGCTAATCTCTGGAACTACCAGTCGGATTTGAAAAAATATTTTTGTATATGACAGCCACATCCATGAGGAAGGATATACATATATAAAACGAGATATGCGCGTAAGAAATCGCGGGCAAAAGCTGCAATTCTTATATGCTAGACGAAGGCGTTTGTAAAAGTGCATGTCCCATTAAAGCCGTAGCTGGCAGCCCTATAGAGCTGGTATAGAGTTTGCGTTGCGGACGCAATGGGGACGAGCAAACATGTTTATTTGTGTCAGCCCAAACGACGCCAGTCCGCCACATAGCCAACCCGACCGTAATTACCACAAAAAGCTTGATTAACTCCACGTAACCAGATAGTACACGACTTGTTAATTATTATAACAAAGGGTGTTACCGTTGCTGAGTACTGCGCCAAACACAAAAGTGTAATAATAACACTATTTGCCGTCGACACGCTAAAAGTACAAGATAATAGGGTATTTAACTAGATCGAAAAATAACGATTTTATTTAGACCCTCTGTTAGAGTTTCAGTAAATGTTGGATACGTATTTTTTGCCATTTCAAATCAATAAAGATGAAGCGCATCAAAGTTCAAGAGTGGGGGCTGGTGAAGTTAAGTTTTAGTTGAAAGTGTACTAAAACGTGACGTCACACGAGTTTTCAACGCACTGTATCGTCTTCATTTTATGTTTATACGTGAAAAAAGAAAAATCCCCAATATTTTTTGAAAATCCTACTCTATCCTTATTCCTATTTGTTCCATGTCAGAAACTAGAGTAGAGTACCTTCGCCCCTACAGGCACAGTAATAAAACCTTACCCACCTTTTGGGCTCTACTGCATTCGAGTAAGTATAGGTTCGTCACCAAGTTATCTTTTTGTTTGCTCCGTTCAAGATAGAATCTGCTTCACTGCTTTCCCGTATAGTCATCGTTTCAATATTTCTGAATTACAGCCTGTTGCTTAGTAATTAAAAATGTCACACTGACAATAAAATAGGTTTCATTTATATTTCATAAGTAGGCAGTCCGTTAAAAAGGTTTTAGTTGGTCAAGTAGACGTGACAGGTTTTTGCTATTTTGCTCTATGTTTTCAAGTACAGTCAACATTAACGTTGTGCATTTTTGATATTTTGGAATGGTTAGGGAATAATTTCGCACAAATTATCAGTATAAAAGTACCTACTATCATTTATGTGGCAAAATACAATATTCATTTAGGTATTGCGCTATCGTAAACAAACATGATAATTTATATTACATTAAAAATTTAACACTTCAGAACTTTCCCTCCGTCTTACGAATTTTCGATCAGGTCACGTGTCCTGACGCGAGTTTAAATTTATTACCCATGCCAAAAAGAGCACAACGCCGCTAAGGTTTTCACTTCAAAAATGAAACCTGACGAAGGTATACTAGGTACTAATCAGTACTACCTAGTTATTTCTATATACTTTCCTTGTATGTAAATTGTTTTCCTGAATAATACCACGTAACACAGATTCATCAATACGATAGTCTTACTAATCGCCATGATAATTTAAAATAAAATAGTTTCTATGATTGCAATACGTTAAGAAGTAATAAGCGAACTTATTAGTACTGCAATTATCACACATATCAATCAATCAAAAACTCCATCATGTACTACACGGTAGCAAATAGTAATCATTGGTAATTTATTTTCAACGGCTGTCGGAAAGTGTTATGTCATTTCTGATGCACATTTCATGAGTATGACACGAATCGATATTTTTTGTGATCACTGTATACCTACTAATATATCCCAGTCCAGCAGCCCTACTATGACGTGCTAATGTAAACGGGATAGTGCTATTTGCTATACAGTATAACTCCGTCTCCCTCTTAGAGCGGAATCATGATCGTTTTAAGACTACATAGTACGGCCCCTGACCCCCAAGATATAGGCAAATGTCTACTTTGGGGGTCACCGTCCATCTTCGGTTTTGTCGTACAATTTGATTATGATTATATATTTATTAACTACTAACTCCTTTCAGACAAAAAAAACGAGAAAAGGTAACAGACAGACAGTTACTTTCACATTTATAATACTAGCTTTTGCCCGCGTGATTGTCGAAAATTATCCCAAGGGAACATACTCCCAGGATAAAAAATATCCTATGTCTTTTCCCGGGACTCAAGCTATCTCCATACCAAATGTCATCTAAATCAGTTCAGCGGTTTAAGCGTGAAGAGGTAACAGACAGACAGACATATTGTATGACAAAGATTATTATGGATTTTCAAATGTAAAGTTGTATTTGGTTAAACTAGAGTAATTTAAAATATTTCTTTCACTGTTAGATACACTATCACTGAATTTCATAAGCATTTTTTAAATTTATATATATAAAAGAACAAGCTAGTTCAGTATAATATGCAATTCCAAACCATAGCACGATTCGACCACTAAGAAACCATAAAATTATAGGTATATGTCTCCGAAACGAACACCCAAAACTTCTTTTTTTCCCTTAGCCTATTGTGTCCCACTGCTGGGCAAAGGCCTCCCACATATCCTTCCAGACATTATTTTCTTGCGCCACGTCGAACTAGCATTCGCGGTGTGCATCCAAATCATCTCAAAACTAATACACAATAAAAATTCAATATTACTCAAATATGGATTTTTAAAAATATTAGCTGTAAAATTAACGCCAGATTCAACTGCGGAGCAAAATTGATGATGATTAATGTCAGACATATCTCATTCAAACTGAGTTTAAGATGAAAGTGGTACAAACAAAATTAGACTCGCTTCTACACATGGGGGATTTGCAAATAGCAGTACTAGGAACTTCTTTGATGTTAAAACTAATGGCATTTGAATCATTAATTTGGAGTTGGTGTCTTTTGTTTCTTTCAGCCAGGAAGTGGCTAATGATATGGTGGCTAAAGGTTCATATTGAGGAGGAAATTATACTTTTTTTTCTATTTCTCGAAGTAACAAGAGTACTTAGAGAAATAAAAAAGATTACAATTTAATAGGTTTGAAAATATCTGCATTAAAGGACATTCGGAACGCCCCCGTGAGGGCACTACAAGAGTGCTCTGTCGACCTTAAAGGAGGCAATACCATGCGATTTTTTTTTTTTGCATTTTCAACACCATTCTGTATTTGATATGAAACGACTTTACAATTAATCTTTTCAATCAATTAATTTATCAGCAGTGGCATACTATCCGAGAATGGACTTTAGCCACACCACACGATTTGTAATAGGAAATGCAATCAGTCTTGACTGACGTCAGTTTAAGAATAATTGAATTGACCTACGTCAATATTAGAAGAGGATATATTCCAAATGAAACAAAGAATATTTTGATCCATCCAAATGGGCTTCGATTTGAAACTAACCTCGTGTTTCTTTCTCCAGGTACCCGGCAATCTTATAATACGGTCAAATATAATAGAGTGGAGGTCAGACAGGCAGTCTCTACATGTAAAATGCTGGTACTCGGCCGCATCCGGTTAAGGAGAGGTCACACACACGGTGCGATGCGCCGCCACACCGCAACCATTTTGCCGCATGAGCATTCACGTAGCACAACGTTGCGGCGCCGCAACGGTACCGTTGTAGTGTACGTTTGCGACTTTGCAAGTACGACCCATGTCTACATCTGTGGTCTGCGACGTCGCATACACCCTCCCCCTCGTCTTGGTCCGGTGTGGTATACCTACCATGAACATTTGTACACATGCCGCGCCGATGCCGCACCGCATCGTGTGGCCTCTGCCTTCGACTGGAAGCCGATCCCACCATATTTGGGAAAAGGCTAGGTAGATTGCTACAGTTTGAGCAAGTTACTAAAACAACTATCCCATTGCTCTCTGTCTTTAAACCGTAGGGAGGCACATGAAGGGCGTTACCACAAAGTTATTTATTCCATAAAGTTTTGAACAAAACTCATAATATAACCGGGGAAAACTTGTAACAAGTATAACTTCCATTTATTTAATGAGCTACGTCTTTTTGTGAACCATTGAGGTGAGGAACAGTTACTCTTCTCCGCTGCAAGCTACATAGATGATATGATAACATCCCTGGTTGGAGTAACTAAGGCAATTAGATAAAAGGTTTATATTCTGTTTCATGTTGTTTGTTGTTCATCGTGCCTGGTTTTACCTGACTGAGTCATACTGTAACTAGGGCTTTACGTCAATTGTATTTGTTTTTGCTTATTAATTAGCAATCCATACTAATATTATAAATGCGAAAATGTGTCTGCCTGTCTGTTACCTCTTCACGCTTAAACCGCTGAACCGATTTAAATAAAATTTGGTACAGAGATAGATTAGACCCTGGAGAAGAACATAGGCTACCAATTGTCGCGAGAAAAGGGCTTGAAATAGGGGATGGAAATTTGTATGGGAGTCCGTCATTTTTTAAGATAAAACCATGAATCTTAGATATAAAAATGGGTGCCCAAAGTACCTATTCCACGCAGACGAAATCGGGGGCAAAAGGTAAATTATAGGTAACTCTTCAGTTTTCTAAGAATTTAGCCGCGAATTAAACTTTACAGAAAACTTAAGAGTTTCGCGAATGTAAACATTAATGTGCACTTACAGGAACCTAAGATTCCTCAACCACAGTTAGGAAAAGTTTACACAAAATACACTTGAGAAACAAACAGTCGTGATTTAAAACTATTAAAAGCTAGTGGCTTCGAAGTGGTTCGAGGTAAGCCAGACGCTAACAAAATAAAATCGTTCTGGAGCAGTAAAACGTAGAATTTCGTACCAAAATAAACTTAGCGTTTTTACGAAATGAAAGCTACAAAAGTATAACGATAACGTTTGAAATGACGAAATACAACGAGATTTTTTTTCAATGTTATTTTTGGTGTTTAATTTGCAATTTATTTTGGGAATTTTGAAACTGTTTCCTTAAAAGTAAAGTGAAAATTAGTCGACTTTAAAATTTTCTTTCCAGTATATTTTACCATAATAAAGTTAAGATAAGTAAGTTAGGTAGATAACCGATGTCTATGTCGATTTTTCAGCGACCTAAGTGACATCCTTGTTTCGATATCTTGACCATGTCACTTATGTCTCTGATAAAAACGGCGGAGTTCAATGAAAAGGCTAGGCTTTTAATGAAACGGCTGATAAAGCTAGTTGGCTGCCACATTTATACGGGTGGTATAAATGGATCGTCGCATCCTTTTTTATTTAATTCTGGTTCGTCATTGGTACGTTGTTAGGGACAGTCATATTCACATACAGGGTGGTGACCGTACCGGTGAAATAAACAAGGAAAATTCATTACGTGCGCGATAACAATGTGACATTCAATACTCATCCCTATACAATATGCTTTGGGGCCAAATATAAATTAATCTCACCCACATTTATTATGCATATGCTAATAACGAAAACCAATAAATTTATAATCCTGAATACAATATTAATCTAATTTATATGCACAGCAGAAAAAGTTTAACATTATTCCAATTTCGAAAACATACCGCGACCGCGTTCATTTATTATCAAAGAGAATTGTAAACTGAGAATTAAATTAAATAATAAATTCGAATTTAATGTTAATAAAGCCTTAATAAAGCTAACTTAAATAACATAGTAACTGTCATGAAACATAAATATGAAATCCCCCAACTTTTATGAATAAAAAGTTTTGAAGTGGCACTTAAGAAATAATAAAGAAATATGAATGGGTATTACGTATAATGTTCTCAACTCAAACCAAACAAAAAACTATAGTAGCTTTCATAACATAGAAGAAAGGAAAGGAAAGGTAAAGTAGCCGAAACGAAGAAACCGTCAGATAAATCATATTTGTATGATATACTAAACAAACTCCGTGAAAGAGACGTCTATTATGAAATGAGTTACGAACGAGCAATACTTACGTGAAACGTAATCGATTCTATCAATCTTTCTCAATTTCTACTCGAGTGCCTATCTGAATATATATCAGAACTGCTATCGAAAGAAAGAAGACAAACAAAAAATTAAAACACATTAAAAACTAACAGTACTTACATAATAATTAATAAATAAAGCAAACAACATGAAATTAATCTGTGTGAGGCCAAAAAGGTCCCGATCTCATGTGCTGCGATATTAAAAAAAAATATCACAGGGCTATCGCGACTAGTGTTAACACTCACTGCGAAGGAATAAATTGTTTTTGTACAAGAGGTGTTTTTCCAGCGCCCACTGCGATACAAAAATACGAAGAACTGATATCTGGAAAAATATTTTGCACACGTGTTTATTGGAAGTGAAACCCACGATATACTTTTCATTGTATGTTTTCTAAGGAAAAACGTAAGGAAAACAAGACTACTAATAGAAATGACAAGTCAGACACAACTAGATACAATTACTAACTTAACTCGAGTATTCATTTAATACAACTGTCCGTTAATCTGAATAAATTCTTGACATTAACTTCAGATCTCATACCCAACTTGCGTTATTACCAACCGGCCTCAGTTTCCGAAACCAATTTGTGTCGGTTTGGAGGGTCTCCTAAAATACCAGAGTAGTGCTCGGGTCACATCCATTACCCACAATTCATAGTGAGTGCTTCATGTTATCTGTGAGAGGGTAATAGAGGGCACTGCTATCGCTCAGGGCAGCTGCTAGTTTGGGAGATATGGGCGGTAAAGGCAACATGGCCGGAGGGGCTTCTAAAACGGTGTTATGATGACCGAGTAATGTTTTTGGTGTTATGGCTTTTGGAACTTGTTTGAGCAACTGCAGCAAACGAAAGAGACAGCCTTTACTCTATTGAAGATAACACGACAAAGAGCATCAAAAAGCTACATAGAATACACTGATGTACTTATTTGCAGTACATAACATAGAAATTGGATCCAAAAACAAACCCGGCGAAGTAAAACCAATTGATAAAGTAACTTTCACAGAAATAACTGCATCGTCGAAATACACTGACGCAACCTTCGAACAAGTAAAATGTTACAAGGGAATGTACGCAAAACTGGCTCGCTTCAATGTAAAAAAATATCCAGGAATAAAACAGGAAAGTTACAATTATAATATTATATATTCCTGTAGATGTTATTAATTTTAGGAATTCCTAAGTGTTCGCTTCAACAACAGTAGCTGAGGCAACTACTATTTAGTTGAAAGAATATCGTCTAAAGTTGAACTTTGACCATGAATATTAATTTGATGATAACAATTTCGTTCAAGACTCGTAGGAGGTCTTAAATATTAAAATGATACTATTAAAGTAACAATAAATAAATCGATATTGCTAAGATCAACGTGGGCGCAATTCTTGGAAAGATTACTGGTTTAGTTGAAAGAGGAATATCACGTTTCAGTATAAAAGCTTGTAACAAACTCGTGTCGTCCTCTACCTAGCCTTTTCCCAACTTTGTTGGCTCCGGCCTCCAGTCTAACCCGATGCTGCTGAATACCACCATATTTCTAACGAAGCGACTTCGTCGATCCGAGCAACTCAGTTCCTGGGTAACACGCCCCGCAACCTGCCGTCAAACATGACCGATGAACTACAAATGACAATCGGAACCAACGGCTTAACGCGCTTCGCGAGGCATGGAGGAGTAAAAGAACTTTGTACATATTTCAAAATTCGGGCCTACATCAATCACACAAATACGTAGTTATGATAACGTTCCCTTGAACTTTCGGATCGATTAGTCCAACGCTGGGTATATTATTCTGGCAGTACCAACTAATGGCTGTGTGTCATTAAAGATACGACAGAAGTAATTCCGACACCAATACTTTACACCCACAGGTGTCAAGAGTCCATCTATTTTGATTAATTATGGACCTCCAATATGTTTTTGGGCGAGCGGTTGAGCAAAGGCAGCTACTTTAACTTTTTGTGTACTTGCTACATACAATGTATATATGTATGGACCTTATATGCGCAGGCGCTGGGGAAGCTGGGGAGTCCCTTTTGAAGGAGCTTACCGCCCTCATCAACCTAATGCTCTCTGGAAATGTGAACGAAGCCGTCATTGATATTTTGTACGGGGCGAACTTATGTGCCCTGCGCAAAAGGGATGGCGGCATTCGTCCCATAGCCGTAGGGTCTACATACAGACGCATCGCAGCCAAAATTTGCTGTGCGTTTTATAGTGAGACTCTGGCCAGCAAATTCCAGCCCCTACATCTGGGCTTTGGTTCCAGTGGGGGCTGTGAGGCTGCGGTACACGCATTGTCCTCTTACCTCAACAGTAACGAAGGTGAGGTCATTCTTAAGGTTGACATTAAGAATGCCTTCAATTCCGTGAATAAGGACACCTTGTTGACAGAAGTTAAAAAAGAAACCCCCAAAATTTACAGTTTTCTCCATCAATGTTACAGGCACCCCTCTAAATTACTCTATAAAGAAAACCTTTTGGAGTCAGCAGTCGGTTGTCAGCAAGGAGACCCTCTTGGGCCAGTCATTTTCAGTTTGGCAATTAATCCCATTATTCGACAACTAAATTATAAATTCAATGTTTGGTATCTGGATGACGGAACCCTAGGAGGTGATGTAGACACAGTCCTTAAAGATTTAACTTTTTTGATGGATAAATTTAGTTCAATCGGGCTAGAACTCAACCTTTCGAAATGCGAAATTTACCTCCCTCAAACGACTGACAGGCAGACTACCTTAGCAAAATTTAACACTATAGCTCCGAACATCAAAATCACTGATAGAAATTCTCTTCACCTCCTGGGCTCTCCAATTTTTGATGAATCCTTTCCATCTTTCATTGAGCAGAAAATACAAAATTTTAATGATGTCTCGGAAAGACTTTTCAAAATTAACATGCATTCGGCCTTCACACTTATTCGATACTGTTGTTTTGGACCAAAATTCACATATAGCCTTCGCTCCTTCCATCTATGGAAACATTCACATCTTTTGGAAAAAGTAGACCAAATTATCAGAAACACACTTTCATCAATCCTTAATGTGGCTTTGGACGACCGAGCATGGCAGCAAGCCACACTTCCCGTTCGCATGGGTGGCCTCGGCGTCCGCAAAATTTCGAGTGTTAGTCTACCGGCCTTCCTCTCTTCGGTCCACAGTACTGAAACATTAACCAGGAAAATTTTATCATCCTCACTGGTTGATTTTGAGGTACCGTGTTTGACCGATGCGTTGAGCGCTTGGAAAATGGCTTGTCCCAACACGGATTTACCCGACAACCTGTCCTCCCAGAGACGATGGGATGTGCCGCTCTGCAGTATTTTACGGAATAACTTGTTTCATACGTCATCGAATACTGCTGAGCGTGCACGTCTGCTGGCTGTGGGAGAATGGGAGTCGGATTTGTGGCTACAAGCACTTCCGTCTTTCACCATAGGCACTATGATGGATGACGCATCGTTTCGGCTCGCTATCTGTTTGCGCTTAGGCGCACATTGTGTTGCTCCGCATCGGTGTCACTGCGGAGTAGCTGTCGACAGCCTCGGGCACCATGGTCTTTCCTGCTGCAAGAGCGCAGGCCGCATAGCACGCCATGCCAGCATCAACGATATTATTCGTCGGGCTTTTGTCACCGCCGGCGTACCTGCGGTATTAGAACCTAGCGGCTTGGTACGGGACGATGGGAAAAGACCAGATGGTATGACGTTGGTGCTGTGGAAGGTGGGTAGGCCTCTGGTGTGGGACGCAACGTGTGTCGACACTCTTGCGCCAACGCATGTTCCAAGTACGGCAGGCTGTGCCGGCGCTGCCGCTGCGGCTGCCGAGGCCCTCAAGCGGCGCAAATATTGTAACCTTAAGGGAATTACAGTTTTGAGCCGTTTGGGGTCGAAACGCTTGGATCATGGGGTCCGAGTGCGCGTCTTCTTTTCAAGGACATACCTATCTCGCCGACTGATCGACACTTTGCGTGACCAGAGGGCTGGCTCGTTCTTTGCTCAAAGAATTAGCATTGCCATTCAACGTGGCAATGCTGCCAGTCTTCTGGGCACGTTTCCGGATGACAGCGATGCGGAGGAATACTTTGACGCCTGAGTTTACTTTGTTTTTGTATATGTACATACTTAGGTTTAGTAGATGTAAATAGTTTTAAGATAGTATATAGTTATATTATGTTTGTCTGATTGTAATAAATACAATGTTAAATGAAGTATGGTATAGAAGCTTGCGGAAAATTAGATTATACACAAAACTGCCTTAGGCAGTTGATGCATATAAGGGCTTAAAAACTAGCTACAGAACGTAGCTGAATTTATGAAAAAGAAAGTGAAAATCTAGAATGAGGCCTTCAAAGCAAGTCTTATCGTGAACTCGCTGGTTTAACTTCAAAAACGGCTGGCTTATAACTACGCGAGTAATTCGAACTCACTAATCTATGCCTTAAAACTTTTTATTTTCTAGCTGAAAGCCTTGGGAATTTTATCGATCTCATTAAGTATGGGCCAGTAGACTTGAAGGTCGAAAGTACCATAGCACTTAGCCGAAGTCTAAATAACCAGAATTATGAAAGAGGTTACAAGAACCTCATCCAATCATTGAGCAATTTCGTAATAACATTTAATACAGTAAAGGCTACATGAACGCATGCAGGAATATGACACTAATATTCTTGTATTTCTTATAAGGAAGCGGCTAATATAATCTAATACGCCTAGAAACGAAGCGAACCATATTTCTTAAGCACTCTATAAAAGGAAAAAGACCAAGGCTTCAACCGATAAACTACAGACAGAAAATGTAATCGCACTGGAAACCGTTTATTTCCAACCCAAGTATTTCTAGAAAAACAAATCAGCAGCATTTTAAACTTTGTCAGATAAAACGAAGTTATCTCTGTAGGGGATAAACAGAAATAGAAAGTTGATGTTACGCAGTGGGCTTGGAAAAATACGAAATTAGTCGGAGAAGTTAAATTAGATTCTGATACGAATCAATCATCGTGGGTTGGGTTTGCGGATTGTTCGTGGATTAGCTCGGGTAAGACAACAAAGGAGTAATTATAAAGTGGCCAGCAATTTGTTACTGGTGCTGTGTAATTAATCAGCATCTCTGCTGCGTTGAGAGTTCGCTTGTGAATTTAATCGCCTACCATTCATTACCGCGGAGGCGTCTATCGATTTATCAACGTTAGTTTTATGGACGGATAAGCCCTTTGTGCGAATATACAGTTCTTCTGTTTTTACTTGCCAAGAAATATCTGTAATTAATCTAAATTTTTATGTATTTCTGTTTCGAGCATTTCATGTTTGTAAAAACTAAATCTTTTTCTTAAAGCAGGATTGATTACAACACTTTTCTGGCCACCGAATCCATTTCAGAAATGATTCGCAATATCTGCGCAAACTAATACATATACCAGGTTTTCATTTTTTATCAGCAACTGGACATCAATAATCGGATCTTAAAGGAAGGACAATGGTATATAAAGAGCTATATTATAGTCCGGGGCAAAATGAGACCGATAAACTTATAATGACCACCTGAATAGCGGCAAGCATTGTTTTCACAACTCTTTGAACGAATGCCAATAGACAGTTACACCATTCGCATGAAATATTCATATGAATACCAACCTTATTGCTGGTGTACATAGGGATAATTTCAACCGGCATTCAGTAAATAATTGCGAGGTACATTGTATAGGACGTTATCAATATGTACCGATGTGGAAAATAACAATGTTTAATAACGTGAGACAACACGAGAATATGCGATATCACATATTGGTCATTAAATAAAATATAATGAAGGAACAGAAACACAAAATAATGATACAACAACGAGTTACTAAGTTCAGCCTTTATAGTGGATGTCCTCACACATAAATTCTTTTTATGGATATTTATGTAAGGAAACATATTGTAAAAAACTACTGGAAGTAATTTAATTGTCGCAACTTTTTAATGTAATGTCATGAATTTTTTGTTAGCGAAGGTTGTCTAAATGATGACAACAGTACATTGATAACGAACCCTTCATCAAAAACTAAAATAAGTACAACCTTAAAGGATTTACTTAAAACCTAAATTTAAAACAATAAACTGTGACAAATTTACATAACGGTAAAAATAAATGACGTATAAGAATGTCACTGAAATTCGTTGAACATTTTCGTCGATAGTTCAAAACCCAATTAAAATAAATAACAGTAAGAATTAATTAAGCAAAGTAATTAGGAACGAGGCAAGGATGCTAGGAAACTAACTATTGTTAACGTTCCAATGGGTAGTTAATTATAAAAAAGCATACAATGGCCTTAAGGATGTGTGAAAGAAAAGTAACTGAGGAAAACGAACGAAAAACAAGAGCCAAATGACAACGAAAAAACTCGACTTGTGAAATCAAATGGACCTGTTTATTCTCACTGCACATACTCATTGCACCAATCAATTGCAGAATCAAACTCTGTGATATGCAATTTCAGTACAACACATTGATTAAGACGCAACAATCAATGAATAGTGAATGAAAACCTTCTTTGATCACAAAACAGATCAATGTCGCCAAGTCGATGAACCCCGTTCATGGAGTTCAGGACTTAGTAACAGTGAATAAAGATGTAGACAAATGAGGAGACGCCAAGATAGATCGTAATGAAACTAAAACAGTACCCAGACAAAGACAATGGAAGCAAATTCAACGTAACAGAGAGTAGAACGGTGATGACTAAAAAAGGAAACGCTGCTTTAATTGAAATGACAATAAAGTAAGTGACTCAACACGGGCGAGATACAATTTCTAGGCAGAATTTCGTCAGTGTTGCTACACTAACGTCTATTAACAATGAAGCTAGGCGCCAGGAAATAATAAAGTTAACATGATGCAGTAAAATTGTATCAATTGAATAGACTTTTGCACGAACTCGTAACTTTGTAGGAGCGGAAGTAAAACCTGGTAGCAAAACTACTATATCTGGTTTACTTAGTAGCAAAACGGTTTCTAAAAAGAAAGTTTTGATATCTTCAAGAAATTGAAGATAAACACAGGTTTATTATAATACAAGCGTTGTTTAGCAGTGAATTCAGATGAATTAATATATCTATATGTGAAAAGTGCGAACTTAGCAACTAGAGGTAGCTCACATAGATGGATTATATCGAACACATAATTTTGTTAACTGTGTGATGTATGGTAGCATTAAATACCAGCGTGATTTTAAGCTTCAAACAATGTTAGCATTGTAAGTACTAGTATATTTATTTTTCAATAATTTACCTCTCATAAAATTCCCAGTTTCTTTTCAAAATACACGTTGAAGAGTCTTCATTACCTGAAAAAAAAAACCGAAATTCCTTTTGAATAAATTGTCTATTTGATGTTGGTTCTAAAATATTTGCCTTTCAGACAAGGATCAGACAAGGACATTTGGCTGCCAAATAAAGAAGAATTTTGGAACTAATATTCTTTATTATTTTTTGGCTAAATTTCAACGTGACTTTCAGTAAAAAGCAACTAAGAATATTTTTTGTCCCTAAAGTTTTCGTTGGAAACAATTAGGACCCAACCAGCAGTAAAGACTTTACTGTATACGTTCTAAAATGGTCTTAAACTCGTCGTAAAAACTCCTTAGGGAATCGTTTTGATAATGATCGCACTGGAAGTGGGACCAAAAATTTCTTAGCGAGCAAAAAGGGCTAGGTTTAACTAAACGTTTTAGTTTAGAGTAGATAATGTGTAAAGATTATGTATTATGATAAAAATATTGTAGAAACAATAAATTGCTAGCTATTGTAATGAATGACCGATGTGTTTCTTACTGTGAATTATTGTTATACATATTAATGTTAATTATTTCTAAGAGTTTCTTTGTTCAATGGCATTGTACAATGCCAGGGTTGGCAGGGGTGCGGCCCTGGAACGCAGAGGACTTTAGAAGGAACACGGATGGGTTTTAGTCAGTAAGAGTCTGACACGCCCTTCCGCTCCACCCAGAGCGGAAGAAGTCATTTGATGAGTTTCCATCTTTAAAAAAAAATGCCATTGTACAAAGACTTGTAATAAGACAACCTGCCTGAGGATTCTTACTACAGATACAACAGTTAGTTTTTAGCTCCATTTGATTGAAATAATCAATTCAACTAAAAGATTTACTGGTAACAAACTCATTAATGGCCAGTACATTACGATAAAAGACTATCAAACGATAATAAATTTCAACCGTGGATTGATATTAAAGTCTATGCGGGCTATAATTTCTATTAGGCTAATGGACAATGGTTAACATTTAACATTATTGCACCCTCTGCGACTGTTTTCTAACAAGACCACTTTGCCTTATTACTGACCACTATGATAATAGAATTACGTCATACCTCCATGATTTCAATAGACAGGTTAAAATGGTCTTTATATCTTTGTTCAGGCCAAAGATTTGACATTTTTGTACGTCCTTTTTTGATTCAAAGTGCATGCTTGTGAGTGGTATTCTTATGTCTTGTATTTTTTGCTTCTGCCCGCGACTTCACGTGCGTGAATAGTATTTCTCTGGGTTTTACTTCTTTCTCACAGAACCCTAATCCTTTTCCTAAAATAAGTTACTCCTTATAACATCAGCTTGCTGCCAGTGAGGGTCCCGTCAAAATCGGTCCAGCCGATCCTGATATTAGCCGGAACAAAGAAACAGACAAAAATTTAAAAAAATGATATTTTTTTATGAGTATCGTTTTTACTTTCATATGCAATAGTGAAAAGCCGTTTTTCGATATTATGAACAGACTTCAATTTTATTTATTTGTATAAAGAATAGACGTAAGTATATCTAAGGTCCCATTAAAATAGATGCGACAATATAAAAGCAAAAAAAAGTGATTTTATTTTGATATAATAAATTGCCAACATTATTTGTGTATTTTCGTTAGCTTATTTTTTTTCTTGTATCTAATGCGTTTTTCTTATTTATTTATTTTTACCATTGTCCTTATTTTGGTGGTCTGAATAATTTATAAAAGTTTGTCCATCTATTTTGAAGGGACCTCATATATATTTGTACAGAAGAGACTTCAATGAGGACCAATCTCTTAGTTCCTCGTCATCAAAGGAAATTGCAAAAACAATATTCGTAACTCATTGTTTGTCATTTTAATGAATGATGTAACATTTAATAAGTAACACAATAATAACATAATGTCAACTGAAGATTAACATATTGCATAACTTCTAATCAAGAAATTATCAACGGTGCTTATGTACCGGTTGTCAAATAAATAAGTACAACATACATTTGGTTTCTTAATTGATTTTCAGTGTTTCTAAATATTATTCAATCATTCGATGTAAGTATTTTTCTTCAAATTCTGCCTCAGGTTTGCTTTTTATGTAAAAAGTATATAATTGCGATGGGAGAATGCTGCTTGCTTAGTTAATTCGTCAATTGCCCTTCATCATCATCTGCCTAGCCTTTTTTTTTTTCATTTGATTCAGCTGACTGCCAGTATTTTACGTGGAGCGGCTGCCTACCAGACATGCACAACTCCTTAACTGGGTAACACGGTACTTCTTGGCAAGATTAGAGTCAGATTTTTCTGGCTTTCTGACAATCCGTAACGACTGACAAAGATCTACAAACGACAGCCGGGACCAACGGCTGAACTTGCTTTCCGAGGCACGGAGGACTCTCTGTAGGTATGTTGAGATGGTCACTCATCCACAGACCGACCTCGACAAGCTTTGATTATCCTTGAAGATCGACCTCATTCGTCCATTGCCCTTATACCAATTTATTTGTTCTCGGCACGAACTGTCTTCTTCTCCTTACTTCTCTGATAGTCGTCGTTTCGGTAGTCACCCCTTATCAAGGCATTCATCTTTTAAACAATCAATCCTTCATTTCTTTGGTCTTCTCCGACTCTTACTGTCATTCACATTCGTACTCAAAGCTTAACTCTCTCACATCTAATTTACCTACATCTCTGAACTATATTACGCTAAAGATCTTTAATTCTATTCCATTCATTCATTTTATTATTATCTTTAGAGGTGAACAGTTTTCAGACGGGTATCTTATGAAGTCTTTTTCTTCTTTTCTCTATCTCTAAATCGTTAATAACAGTAGTGACTGCCTGTCTGTCTGCCACGCAACGAATTCTGATACGCTTTGCGAGGAATTTTTGTGGATATAATTTGCTACCGTCCGCAGCCGGAGTAGGTAGCTTGTTAAGTATAAACCTAAATTTCCATTGGTTTTGCCACCATTCCACTATTTTGTTCTTCCAATGTAATAAGAACTACGTATTTAGAATGCACTCAAGTGTTTGTATGACAAAATCAACACATCTAACCAGTTAGTTACCACAGTTATTTAACACGACATCCACAACCTACAAAGCATGAACAATTAAAAAGTACACTGTACAAAGATTGTCTTTAACTGTCCCTATTGAAGTAATTGCATTTAGTATCACAAAGACTACAGCCTCGCCATCTAATTGCAATGCTAATGTATGCCAGTTGTCCTGGATTTACACAGTCATTACATTTTATTAAAACAGTTCGTGTTTCTATCAAATTAATTGACTTAGTAGAAAGAAGCACAGTGATTGGCGTCGCCGTTCATTTGCAACCTGGTGTAATTATTACGTAGGTAATGACTTGCTTAATTGATAGCCAATGGACAGCCAATAGTCTGTCATTTAGGAATTATAAATGTTAACATAGATAAACGTTTAGAATACAGTGTTTATAAATTGTAACAGAGGATTGATTGAGTAAAGGCACATTATCATCAAATGACATCTACTCTGGGTTGAGCGTAAGGGATCGTCAGACTCTTACCCACCCGCGTTCCTTCAAATGCCCTTTGCGTTTCAGGGCCGCTATAACTCTTTCGGACAATTCCGCTACCCCGGCAGACACCTAAACTTGAGTAAGTCAAAATTTAAAATTTAAATTTACACTGGCGTAGGTACAAATCTTCCTACCAAACACATCGGGGAACACAATATTTTCCAAAGAGCGATAACCAAACTTATCGACCTTTATCTGTGAAAAAAAAAAACATAACCCTCCTTCTGGCGCAGTCGGGTAAAAACTTAGCTGAATAAAACAAACCCACACAGACCACAGTACACATTGTTAAGTAGCTCAGTACATCCACCTCAACATACGTCAAGGCTAGAAATTACAAGTCCACATAATGTAATAGCATGTCGTGATATGTAAAATTTGAGGCAAAGCATTGGAAAACACAGAGTCCATTTATGATATTGTTGGCACTACGCCTCCGGAAGGAGTGCCAAATGATGGCTGAGTTTAGTACCAGGGCGGCACGCGAGCATTGCGACATTATTTGAACAAGTCATTTGCCTTTGTTACTTGTGCAAAGGGTTCAGACAAATATAGCTAAGTTACAACTATTGAGATTAGAATTTATGCGTCTGGGGTGCGAGGTGGAGGCCGAAGAATAAATGGTGTCGCCTTCAGACAATTCTTTAGATTATAAATTGTCGGGAATAAATTATGACTGCGTACAAAATACTGAGGGACTGGCTTCAAGGTTCAAGGCCTGTCAATTGTTACAATTCTCCGTAGCGGTACCAGCTCGTGCCTCAAACTATCGTTAACAATTTACCAGAAAACGTGACTAGCCCTTACCGACGGAGGCTAAACGAGGCCCCTACTAAAAATGTGTCCGTCACTGGTTGAACCTTGAACTTATCATATCATATACATTAATGGAGTCGCCCAAGGCTACTACGCCACAACAGAGACTATCGATCAAATCAAACGTCACATGGCGTACCACTTTCCTTTCTAGTGGTGGTATGTAGCAAATAGGTCGAAGACACACGAGAACTTTTTAATCTATTACTGGATTTTTAAATGGTACTGTTCCCAGAAAAAAAAAACGTTTGCGATCGGGACGCCCGACAGAAGTGATAACTTGAACTAATCCAAGTTGAACTATTTAATATGGGAAGCGTCTGTCCGAAATACGACTAGCGCTGTCGGTTAGAGTTAGAGAGAAAGAGCCTGCCTACCGCTGCCGTATGCGTGAGAGGAAGGGAAGTCAGACAATCTGGCGCCGTAACGCGTTACGTTACGAAGCGTTTTACCCTCCCATAAGAAGTTATCACTTCAAAAACCAAAGATTCAATTTTCCACGGTGTACATGGAAAATTGAATACTTGGTTTTTAACAGTTTGAAACTAGTCATTCTTTACTCAAAATACGCACGTAGAGTAATAAAATAATACAAACTATCTTCTGAACAAGATGTTCTTATTCATCGCTAATGAAGACTTGGCCAGTCTTAACTTTGATCGATAGAAAGTTTTCAGACAAAACAACTTAGGTATGACGTCAAGGATTCTATTTTCCAATTGCGAAAAGCTGGAAAAAAAATTCCAAAGGTATTCTGAACAGTAAAGATAATTCCAAGAAACTTCGCCACATTTCTTTTCACAATAAATGTACTTAGGTAAGTACTTTCTGCTTACTGGCTAGTTTAGTATAAATTTTTAAGTGGCCTCTACGAAGTGCCTTTATTGGACTGCGCCTAAAAATTCTTCGGAGAACTTTATGGTCGACATTGAGAGGTCAGTCCAAAGACCAAATATAAACCGCCACAAATTGAGTCGTAAACTACGTTTCATACTGTTTATGAGAGGCTAAAATTATTTTAGACTTGAGAAGTTTAAGCGTACGTTCATGAATATAGCATCAATCATATTAGTACCTATTTTCAGGCGAATATAGCCAGAAAGGCGTGCAAGAATTATACAAATGATGTGATAATGCGATTACTATCATAAATTTAAAAGTTTGAATGGGTGTTTGTTTCTCAATCAAGCTACGGCTGAGCGGATCTAGATGAAATTAGGCACAAAGATAGATTACAGTCTGGAATAGCACATAGCACTGCGCGTTTTATCCCGGGATTACATACTCCCATCCGATCGAGTTTACGTACTAAAGGTGCCATAGAATCTAAAGCTGTGTCTTAGTAGTAACTTCTGAATTCTGTTCCCAAATGAACATTCCCTTGGGAAATTTTCCGACATTCACACAGGCGAAACCGCTGGCAGAAGCTTATGCGATATGTTTCAGTAATTACTACTTAGACCCAGCTTTACATTGTATGGCACCTTAGTACGTGAACTCGATCGATGTTTCCAAGCCGTATGGACTTTCAGAATTTACATAATCTTTCAGTACGCAGTTAGAGCCAAAGGTACTTCTTAGTCACAAGGACACCTGGTTTACTGGTCACCCCGTGCAACTGTGTCACCAGTGACCAATATTGCGAACCTCATAGGCTCGTACAGGCCACTTATGGCACTTGTTCTCCCAAGATGGCCGCGTTATTTTTAGTGAGGAGACACCGCGTTAACTGCGTCGAGAGCCTAAGCAAGGTTTTAGGGACATAAACAATTAGTGTGTCCTATACGAACGGATTTCAAATACAAACAGGTGCTGTCAGTTTCACGAGAGAATTGTTATGTTCATGCCACGCCTTTTCAGTGTTGTCAGAAGGTCATAAAAAGTATCGGGAGACTGATAGTTATGTCCTAGGTACATTTTATCGACCTGAATCATGTGCTGTTGCGCAATACATTATAGATACATACATAGTAATATGGAATCACAACAATCTAGTGAAACCAGTTGGATCTACTAAGAATGAGTATGTGTGCATGCGCATTGCATGCAGCCAATATCATGTTTCTAGCTCACATGCTTATTGGTGGTCAGTGTTGCCTGCTTTCGAATTAATTTCGCGTTACAAAATCATAATATTTTGAATATGTGCATTAATTGAGCGGACATTTTGTAAAGATCTATGCAGATATTAACATACATGTAAATTTGTTTCTGTCTTATCATCTCATCTCCATTCAAAAGCCCAGTAACGGCCGCGTGGTGAACGGCTCTTGGAAACATTTTTTTCTGTCAATACCGAAATATTTCTCATATCCAGCAGATACAATAATTCCATAAGCAATTTGTTGAATACGTGCAGAGCGTCTGGGAGCCGACCTATCGAAAATAGACTAGGAAGCCAAATAAGCTACTATAACTGAGCACTAGAATGCAGCAGCGCGCACGTGTCATATTGCATGATCTCATATTAGACCCGATGGAAGTCTGCATACCGATCGAGAGCATTTAGAACTGCCGTTAATTGATGAAGTACCTGATGTGGACAAAACCCTATTGCACATAGTATATGGTGTACGGAAGATGTGTGACAAAACAGACGAACTTCTATGACATGTTAAAGTCATCGATATTATATTCCAGGGAGAGAGGGAGGGAGCCAGAGCTAATAAGGACCGTTGACACCGCCTGTTTCGTAACGGCCCTAGACGTATGGAAGAAGATATTATGCGCCGACCCCAAGTAATTTA
Source organism: Mamestra brassicae (assembly GCA_905163435.1). Lineage (NCBI taxonomy): Eukaryota > Metazoa > Arthropoda > Insecta > Lepidoptera > Noctuidae > Mamestra > Mamestra brassicae. The sequence continues at coordinate 10,343,273 of LR990989.1, read as the reverse complement.
TAGCAAAGGGAAGGACGATGGGAACAAACATGACGATTCTTTATTTAGCACTGTACCACGAACTAAAGAGAGGAAAATAACCAGATAACCGAATAACATTCGTTAACAAGCCACCAGGTTACATAACCTCAATGAAGATTGAAAGACGACTGCAACAATAAATTCAAGTATCAGTACCACCAATTGACACAGATGATGATGATTGGCTGCAATTCTCTACAATTGCACTGACGGCTCAATCTGAATCTAGGTGTAGACGACTAGACTGCTTGTCAAAATGTTACCGAGGTGACTCGTCATTCTTTCGTGAAATCTTGGCATAACGCCTGTCTGCGTCATCAGCGGTCAGGCCATTGATAGGCATGGAAGGTTGCTAACGAAGTATCAGTTACAGTTCAGTGCACAACTAATTCTTCGGGCGTTTAAAGGCCATATAGTATGAAGTAGACCATGGACAAACTTAACACGATCTTTTAAAAGCCCTTAATGAGAAAGGAAATGGAAGTGAATGTTCCAATGAATTACGATTTGATATACTTTTTAAAGGTCAACGGAATAAAAATAAAATTCTTGTTTCCATGGCCGAGAAAGTTTTAAGCAGGTAGATAACTAATAACAAACTGCAAACATTTTTGATAAGTTTTAACTTAGGATCAGGATTCAGCCAGGGTTGCGGAATTGTTTCAAAGAGTCACCGCGGCCCTGGAACGCAAAGTTGGAGTTGGAGGAACACTGATGGGTTTAAGTCAGTAAGAGTCTGACACTCCCTTCCTGCAAGAAGTCATTTGATGAAACCCCGTCCTAAAAAAATAAGAAAAAAAAAACACGATTTAGGAGGATAGCACCTGAAAAGCACACCAGGAATAATTAAATATGATACTGTCAAACTCAGTTCCGTTATACAACCTGACTTTTTGTTTAATTTGAAAGTTCCTAATGAGCGATTTGCCTGACAGAGCTCTATTGATATTTTTAGTTCAAGGTTGTAATTAAAACTTTATCTTTGAGTCAAATAAAGCGTAAGGTCAACAATAAATATTATACTCACGCAGACGCTCCTCAGTTAATTCGTCGAATCCACTTGTCCTTACCAACCTGCATCAAATGTTATTGAAAACTCTAGCGAGGTTATTTATAAACCAATAATTTTATGGGCATTTAAGTTAAATACATAAATATCTATAGTAGGCGCCAGATAAATGTGGAATAAAGTACATTGACCTTTCCCTAATAACTGTTCATAGGTACCTGAACAATTAAATATGAATCGTTTTTCATTATTAGACAATGTTAAGGATCACGATAGATGATGATTCGGGACAGCTTTGTGTCATTAATTCCGTTTTTCAAATTAAAAATGTCAATAATTGTAGGTGGGTCAATGACCGTTATTCCACGATTATTTGGCGCCTACTATAGATGCTGAAATGCTTAAAAAACTGAGAAAGCAAAAAAAAAGACAAAAACATCATTGCCTCACGTATTTGTGCCGCCAAATGTACAGAATTGAAAAGTGCTTCGAAACCCAACAGACAACCTTCGGAACCTTCCCACACATTTTTAAAAATCATTCTTTAAAAAGTTTAAAAACTGGAGTTTTGTTCCTCGAGCGGTCTGAGTCGCCCCATGCACGCATGTGCGTGTTGGCTGGCAGGCCGTCATGTGAAGAAATTACCACTTTACTAAGACCCCTCAGTCTACAGCACCTTTCTTCCGTTTGCCGGCTCGATTATATCGATGTAGGAGGCGTGGCAGACCAGCTTACACCAGTGTTGTGTCGATCAACCTCGGTGCAACCGGTTCCGAGTCGGTCCGGCTGAACAAGGCTGCGATAAACATTTTGTATCAGACCAAACACTGTTGATGCCAACGGAAGCTTAGCAACTGTTTTTGCCACTTAGAAAGCCAATATTTAATTTACTGACGATGTAAATGTGGTGAATCCATTAGTTTGATGTCATTCAAACTATCAAGAGCTGAATTGATTAATTAATGTTTGGTCAAAGTAGGTTGTTTAATGAATTCTTCTGTTAGAAACTGTGTTGGGAGAGACAATTAAGTAGCAAACGTGTTTGTAATAGAGATATGGTCTCGTAGACGCGTGTAGGTAAATTTGTATGAAACAGTTACAGGTCACGCATTGCCTTCAGGTAAATTGAATTCGTGGAAGTGTCCACATGTGGACGTGCGTGATCATACATTCATACCTCTATGAATATTAACGCTATCTATTAAATTTCTAGTTTATCGCACTCCATATTCATAAGGAAATTAAAAGGAGCTGTTACTGAGTCAATGAGGACAAGTCATTTGTTATTTTTCTTATAATTGTCTACTTGACCATTTCCGATGGTTTAATGGATAAACTCTTATTGAAAAGGTTTTTTTTAATCTTTATTTATTTTATAGAGGGTTTGATCAGACATGATTATGCCACCTTCATAGGCCTCACAATATAAAAAAAGGTTTAGGATGTGTATTTCAACTTCAAGCAATTTATCTAGCTTATCGCTTGCAATTTTTATTTCTCTCCTTGCTGAGTAAGAGTTATGATAATCTCACAAATATTCGAGGCTGCTATCCAATCCTTTCTCAAATTTCTCACAGCCAGACGCTGTAAAATGCATCCCAATTTTGCTCAGACAATGATATCGTCAAGAATGCTGCTAATAACTTGCAGCCAAGTATTCGTGTCGAGTAATGGTACTGAGAATTATCTCCAACATCGCATCAATGAAATACGAGATATGGCGAAACAACATCAGTTGGCTGCATACGAAGCCATGAGTAATAAAAAAGATATTTATTTCGACGATAACTTAATCGTATTTATGTAACAACGGCATGATATAAATTCGGCGATATTTCGTATCATAACATAAACATGAGACTCCCACAATTCTGAATGATACTATTAGTTCATAACAACATCGTAAAATTACTACAGAAATTTTGAAGTCGTTTGATCAAAAAATCAAATTGAATTTATCACAGAACTGCTACAAACGTGCCAAACTTCGAAGTTCTAGAGAGGCCGTAACGAAAAGAGTCCTAAATTTAAAACTTTCCAGACGGCATAGATGGTGGCACATGATAAGTGTACTCCAGCAGCAAGCAGGAGGGCCACTAGCCAGAAGACGCCATTCGCCTAATAATAGTAACAGAATTTATTCTCGTCGGCCTCCAACTAAGACACGGCTCTATCTATTTTAGTTTTGGCCACGTCGCGTGATACGACACACAAGCAATTTAGATAATGTAAAGGGGTTCAGTGAAGAAGTTTACGAGAACATGTATGTATGAGTAAACATCGTAATGACATGGTGACAGTGAGGTAATTTAAATGAATGAGTCTGCACAATGATGCAAAGGGTAAAGCTGATTATACAAATGCTAGCTTTTGCCAGCGGCTTCGCCCAGGTAGATACTGTAACACCAGGGACTCCGCTAGTGTTACTTATTGTTATTATTATAAATGAAACTATATTGGAGATTTGAAACTTTAAAATATATTTGGCATCTGCCTTTAACGAACGTTGGAACCAGAGTCTCCGATAAAAACAAGACATATTTTCACATTCGTATTTCAAATTCTTTTAGTTTTCACCTGACACTTCCAAAGGGTATCTTGTCTGCCAGAGACCTGCAGACAAGGATATCCTCTTTACAATACACTACCAAGGAGTACCCTATGTCTTAATCCAGGATATGCTCTAACCGTTTGCCAAGTTTCATCCCAATCCGAACATCCGTTAATGAGTGAAAAGGTGACAAAGAGACGGACAAGTTACCTTCGCATTTATAATGTAATCTTCAGTATGATGCAGATAACCCTACATGAGCTAAAGATGGTGAAATATCGTACACCGCTGACATTTTACCAATTGCAATAAGTAAATTACATTATCGTTCCTTTCTTGCGTCAAGCAAGTAAACTTTGCCTTAAATTGCCTAAGCAAGGAAGACGCTACTATGCAGAAACGTTGACAAATGACTTGGCTACCGTGGTAGCCTATGTCGTATTACTGGGGTCGGGAAGTTCCGATTATGGCGTGTCTCCATCATCTTTAAGACAATCTTCGTTGAGAAAGGGGACAGAGGAGAAATAGACGTAAGTACCTATGTATTTATGTTTACAAGGTAATATGTCCACATATTGGAGTTAAAGCGAACGACGATTTATCGACTACTGCATATACATTCTTATGTGCAAATAAACTACTAAAGTCAAAGAATTTTAATTAGATCTAAAAATAATAGCACGTTATACAAATAGTGTCAAGCATCAATCATAGTGATTGACAACAAATTGAGATCTTTAAACGAATGCCAATCATTTTGGTCCTCACCCGCTAAAGGGGATATGCTATGACATAAATAAATTATAACTGTGCATAGTTACAGTGTTAATGTGGATCGCTATAAGAGTGGGGGAAGACCAAAGAAAAGACGGATGGACATTGTGAAACGGAGTGATTGCTGTGATGACGACCTACAGCGAAATATGGAAGAAAAAAACATGTTTCTTGTATAGGGGCCCCCTTTTATTTTTTAATTTAGCGGCAACAGCAACATCATCTGTGAAAATTTAACTGTCTAGCCATCACGGTTCATGAGATACAGCCTGGTGAAGACAGACAGACGGACAGTGGAGTCTTAGTAATAGGGTCCCATTTTTACCCTTTTGGTACGGATCCTTAAAAAGCATGTTGTAACTAAAAATAAATTGGAGAAAGGACAAGATAATGATGAATTGATGATAATAGTAATTCTTTACAATATTAGACCATGTTATTCTGTAAGAGAATGGTTAGATTCAATCCAAAACAAATCAAAAGTCATTTATTCAAATTCAAATTAGGCTGAGAGAAACCTTTTTTTTTTAATTCAGTTCCCCAAAACGCCTGACAGTATACAGATATCATATTTTACAAATAGGTTTGAAGACAAAATAAGAAAGCAGCATACATCACAAATCGAACATCACCAAGAGTTCTGAAGTTCGTTTTCTTCACAATTTCTGAAGCTACCATACAGGGTGGTTCCTACAATCAACCCTTTAGTGGCACAAATGAATTCTCTTAAGGCGCGATATGATATATTTTACGGATATTGTGAAAAACCAGCCGTACTTGATGATTCCATAATACCAACCTTAAAATCCCAGACAACCTGGTATCAGTCATATATAGTCATAGTCAGTCCGCATTCTTCTTCCATGCAATCGTGTTCCAGTATCTTGAATAGAAAATAATTGACGATAAAAAAAATAAAAAAATGATGAATTGGCATCACTTATCTCGTTGTTATGTATCGAAAAGAGCTACTACGATTGCTTTACTTTTGATTTTTGGTTCGTAAATTTTGCTCATTGTCTCCGAAGTAACCTGCGTGTAACAGAATAAACGCAATACCTGAAAAGGGATATTCTACTCATCATTATGAACAACTTTTACTATGGGACCAAACCAGAAATCGCGAAAAAAAATACAGCTTATCAGTACATTTTGTCGAGTTGTGCGGCTCACATATGGGGCAGACGTTTTTTTTTTTTCACGATTTCAGTGTTGGTCCCATTTCATAGTAAACGTTGCTCATAATGATATGAATTAGTTTAATGGGCCCTTTTCAGATATTGCGTTTATTCTTTTACACGTTTCATGGTTAACGATATAGTACGCGATATATTTATAAATAGGCCAATACATCAATGTATTCGTTTCCAAATCGGTTTCATGTGTACTGTAATTACGACATTAACAATTCAATTACAAAAATCTGGGTCAGCAGACATTTTAACATCACATATGCATTAGATACATGTCTTAGGTAGGGTTGATCGCTAGTTGCATTTCAGGGCTGGTCCAAAGAACCATTATGTATTATTTTTTAACTTTATCCAACACTTCTGTCTACTTATTCGAATTTGACTTAACAAAGGAGTATTTTTTTAATTTTTTGTTTTTCGATAACGAAAGAAGAACTAATTGCAACCAAGATAGCCACTATAATAATGATTCACTAAAAAAAAAAGGTCTTATCTTAGTCTTATTTATTATTATCATTATAAACATATTTAGATTCAGTTTCAGAATTATTTTTTGTTTGTCACCGGTGGAAATTCAGTTCTTTAATAAACAAAATAAAGTGTAGTGTGTGTAGTTAATGGGTTGTGGAGGTCTGGTAGGTAGCCGCCCCACGTAAAATACTGGTATTCAGCTGAATCCGGATTGACTGGAAGCCAACCCCAATATAATTGGGAAAAGGCTAGGCAAATGATGATGAGAAGAAAGACAAAAGCACATAAAATAAATTATGTCCCGAAATGGTAACTAACTCAGTACTAAAACTGTATCTGTTAGTAATTCTAAAAGTTTTACGAGTACTCCGGTCTGTACTGAAAGATTAAACTTGAACATACGATCCTCGAGAGTCACAAATACTTTAAGATATATAAAACATTTATTTGGTACAAGAATGGAAAGCAACACACAAAACCACAGTTACATAAATCATAAGACTAATAATTAAAAAAACCTAGAAAATATAAATATTAAAATGAAAACACATTAAAAAGAAAAAGACGGAATACTATATTAATGGCAATCTATGGTAGAAGTGCCAAACTACCTACATGAAAAATATTTGACTTAAGATTAAAAAGTCACAAAATTGGAAAATACAGCAGAACAAAACGAACTGGCTTAGTCACAGTTTCATAGATTATTATTTATTTATCTACCCTACCAACTTCACACCCACGCGTGCGTGACGAATGAAGGCAATAGCCAACGTTGGTCGTCATGTGAACCTCGAAATTATCGATAAAAGCATCGAAGCAGCTCCGTACATTTTCAGAACACTTCAAACGAGAATTCCAGGCGAAATTCGAAAATCAATTTGGGCTGGTGCGGCTGTTCCCGGGACCGGGAGTCACGGCCAAGGTCGGTCGCGCCGAACTCCCCCCCCCCATTCCCGAGTCTGCTCACCCCACTAACGACCGCCTGCGTCGATACCACGCCGCTCATTGAGCACCCACTCACACCAACATCTTGTACATAAAGAAATTTACACGTGTTTAGGTAGCAACACCGACTCGACTAGCCCAATCTCTACGGTTTAAGAAACAAACAGCCCTGTAATCTCGCCTCGGTGATCGATGGAGCAACTCTATATTTAGTACCAAGCCTCCATTGAACTGGAAAATGCCATAGTTTATACAACATATACTGAGGGTGTTTAATACCCACACACTATATGATGCGGTAAGGCATTGTTATCTAGTATATTATCAGTCAGGCGGATCGGACCACAGATATCTAAATGATAGGACTGTTTATTTATTATGTGCGGCGTACGAATGCATTTGCAAGCATACACAGTAATGCGATAATATTTGAATACGTTAAGGCGTTCGAGATAGCACCTAATTAATTTGAATACGGTTATGATTCATTTACAAAGTGTTCAATTAGAACAGACAGCCTCAAGGTAAGGTAAGTGTCGAACCGAAGTGAATCAGCAAAAAGCACAAGTCGGAACAAAATACACAATGAATATGACATTGAAATTACTTTTTGCGATTTTAATGAAAATGTGTTTGGACGCGAGCCAGGACAAAAAACGAAAACTTAAAGATTTACATAAACAATATGCTCCTGGATTTTCATGAGATAACATTGGAATACAAAGTTTTAAAGAAAGGAATTGAAGCTTTCAAGACTCGAAAGTAATCTATAATTTATTGAACTGTAGCAAGGCTTAGCCACCAGCGTCCTTCAACGAAGAAGTAGGCGACATTTCATTGGAAACGGAAGCACGAAATGTTACCCAATAAACATCCAGACGAGGCCGCACAATCAAGTTTCACCTTTGCCTCAATGCCTTAACTTTACAAAATAAATGTACATTGGTTTCAATATTTCGAATTGCAAAACGAAGCTCTCTGATACATTCGTGATGAGACAATATTCTCATACGAAATGCCCGGGCGTTTGAAAAAGGGCATAAAACAAGATGGGGACAGGTGTTCGGACTCGTACCGAGCATGACATATGGAAATTCTTTGATTTATGACTCTGTACCGTCGGTACTGTCTAGGGATGAATAGAGTACAGCAATATTTTCTGCTTTCAAAGAATTATGAAGCTGTTCTTGTCTATTAAATCATGCATTTCAATTTTATTGTAGTTACAAGTAAATACTGCATAATTAAGAACCTACATTCGCGCTCGTTAACGTTTTTGCCTAACCTTTTATGCATAAACGGAATTACGAAAAATCTCCCATGCTCTAGACTGGAGCTGTTTTGAAAAAACGCGAGACAAAAGAAGTCCACATTTTCGTTCCGCAGCTTAATTTCTGGGAATATTTTCAAATGCAAAGCAACTGTAATATTCCAGAGGCGGCTACATGCAAGTCGCCCGGACTTTTTCATTGTTTCTAGAAAATAGCAGCAATAATGAGTCGCTGGGGTTGCTCCCCGGGGCCCGGGGCTCCGAAATATGCTGATGTAAACCCGTGCTGTCCCCCGTAATACGATAATCCCCCTCTCAGTTATTCTGAGACCTCGCCGGATGAAAATGTGGTTTTATTTTTTGTTTCAGCCGAATGTTTAAATTCAATTTTTGAAACTATCTATAACGGCTATTCAAGGTACCCATCATAAACAGTCATTAAGTTTGGGGATTTACCCAGTCAATATTTATTTAAATAAAATTATAATAGTCGGTGCTTGAAGGCGGCCTTGAATAAATGGGGAAAACCTAATCAGATATGTCTAGTTAATGGAAACTTAAAATACATATTAGCCTGGTAGCAAACAGTAGGAAAACCACTAAGTTATAATTATATTTTTTAAGTTACCAATCAATGACGGAGTTTTGGACGGGATCTTATCGACTGAATTTCAGCGGCTGTTAATAATTAGCAAATTAATTTCTAGGGTGTTGTTATGCGAAATTTGTGTTTAGTTTTGTTATTCAAGTGACAATATGTGGAGTCATTGAACCAAGAGCGATCTTGCTACAGTAGAGCTGAGAATTTTATTCGAGCTGGTACTAACTACCTCAGCCATGCTTACTGAGAAGGCTCACTCCATTATTTGCTGTCAAATATTCCAAAAAACATTAGAAGGTAATTAACATCCGTAAGTATTCAAATCAAAAGTCTCAGGTGACTGTACCACAAAACTAAAGACGCGAATTAAAGGCCTCAGTAGCTAGTTCACAAATTGCCCAAAAAAAACAACACCTAACATTAAATAGCGATCATATTGGAATCCTGCCCTTTGAGCCACACTTCTGAAGTTCTATTTTTATTTAGCTCCGCGACGAGGGCATTGCGTGATTCGAATAAAATTATTCGTCCATACATGGAATCTTTTTGCGGGCACAGAATTAATGAGGTGAATCACAATAATAGATCATAGTTTACTTATTCTCTCCCGGAGTGTTGTCGTATAGATCGACCACTTTTAAGATAAATAAGGAATAGGTTCATGCTAGTGGAAATCATATCATACATTTTTCACAGTGTACCCTGAATCCATCATTTATCTTATTTCCAAGTTCGCATGCAAAACACCTTAGAACTATGAATAAAATAGGAAAGCGCCCGAAATGCTTTGTGCGAACGTGTCTGAGAAACGCTGTATGTATTCGCTGCCATATTGAATGGAGAAAGTTTTCTGAAATAAAACTAAAACGGTTTGTTAACAGAAATTCGAAGTTTCATATTAAAGAGGCGTATATTATTTGTTAAAGTAACAGGACGGTATCTATGTGTGGTGCTCATTTTACGGTTGTTGAGGGCGCGAAGCCTCTCCCACGAGCCTTCATTGAACGGCTCCCGGGCTCAGGCATCTATTTTTAGGGGCCAGGGGCGGCCCTGGCGGGGGTCTGACGTCACGCCCACCCCCACCCTCCACATCCACACAACCAAGACTTGGGAATGAACGCAATTTTCAGTGAAATGATGACGGTAAAACATGTTGTCGAGGAGTATATTTTCACTGGCGTGGATAATTTTGTCTAACTTCGTAATGGGTCTGCAGTTTGGTTTGTTTATCTTGCTTGTAATACACAAGCCCACATATTGATAGATAATTGTAATGGCGGCCTTGTAGGTTTACGAACTAACGAGAAGCAATTTGGGACAGCAATAATGTATGTAATCATAATTTACAGATATTCAGAGGAGCTGATTACACTTTAATTCGATTAACTAAATAACAAGCATATTATTAGTACCCGCATCATAAAATAGAGATGTTTTTAAAAGTCTATACCACAACACATTGATCGCTAATAAAAACAAGGCGTGGGCAGTAGACGGTTCAGCTGGGAAATAGATTCGTCTGAGACGGAGTAGACAAGTCTTAAAAACAGAGAGGGTAATGACTGAAGTGTAGTACAAAATACAAAGTAGGTAACTTACTTCGTCTCCCAGCCATTTGGGTGTCAACGCCCGAAGAAAGCTTCAGTAAAGACAGCACATAAGACAGGATCGACTTAATATCGTGGATTTTAAATGTGTATGTTTAGCTCAAAGCGATAGAATGCGGAACATTGGCACCAAAACCAAGGTGGCCCACGTTATTACGCAGCTAGCAAATTGTAGAGAACAAAGAATTTTACAGCTTATAATAAATACAAAAGTGCACCGGTCTGCAGCGTAGTTAACTCACCTATTTGATGGTAGATAGAGATTTTAGCTCAGCGATTAAAGTTTGACTTCAATGTAGACTGAATGCCAGGAACGTAGCAAAGTATACAAAGTGAACTGATTTAAGAGCACCGACATTTTCGCTACACTGTCTTGGTTAAAAAATTATCTTTAGATCTTTGAAGATCAGGAACGATCTGGATGTGCATTCTTCAACTTCTCATAATAAACTAAACGATACGCAAACAAAGTATGGAAGTGGGCAAAGATGAAAAACAAAAACTGTCAAGGTGTAGACCAAAAATCACCAACTAAACTTTAGAATAAAATTTTCGATATTTTAATATATTTAAATCTAAAGCAGTGATTTGTTTATTAGCGAGAGTTCTCACTGAATCAGCGTTCGTGTTTTATCTCGACAATGGTGCTTGATGTTTGCTTAAAAAAACGAAAAAAGCATTTGTAGCACATGGCGTATTCTCCCACGGCTCACAAAGACTGCGTTGAGAAACCGACGGCATGATTTCAAAACCAAAGCATTGACGTAGGTAGACATAACGCCTAGATATCAAAAGGATAATATTATCAACAGTATAGAAGGCTTACTAAAAAAAAGAAAGAAAATTGAGAAAAATAAAGTTTTTTAGAAAAGACTTTTTTTTTATGCTAAACGGGTAATGAAGCTCACTTCATAAATCAATATTAAATAATCTACATAAATCAAATGTTACTGTTATATGCCTGAATCCACATTGTCTTTTTGGTTATTATTAGAAGAACATCCAAAATAATATGTGAGTAATACTATTATGTACAACCATAACATTAACATATTTCATTAGGAAGACGATCACAATACTGAGATTAGAATCATGTTGTTTTAAGCTTGAATCATGTAGCCATAAATTACTAATAATTTATTAGCTATATATCAATATACCCATTAAAACCTGCCTTGAATTCAATCAGTTGTATTTTATGTTTGGTCAAGTCTGGTCTAGATTTAGTACTGGCCACATATATTTATTTCTAAGTAGACCATAACAGCGAAACCAAATATGCTTGCGCAACTATCCAAAAGGAACTTTGCAGAGTGACCTCGTGTTACATAGACAGAGTGGCGCGGCCTTAATAATAATGATGAACATACAAGTTTAATTACGTTGAGAACACAATATTTCGGTATTGTTTACTAACCTTATTCAAAGCTAAAAGTATTCGTAAATGCTGCTTTGTTTACCTGTAACAAAAACAAGTCGATTTAGACGTGAATAAATAATGGGAGACGCTTTCATAACGTACCCTTTAGGAGACAATATGAGGAGAGACACATTAAGCATTAAGGTCAACAGTAAAAAACAAACGAAGTCAGGATTTTAATTATAGAATTAGGTTTGTGTTTACCCAAACACTTGAATGAAATGTTCATTTCTAACGTAGTGCCTGTTATAACAACAGAAACTGCAGCTAGCAAAGCAAATGTTAAACTTTCCAACGTGAGATACCGTTTAATGGTAATGACACTTGATGAGATAGCAATTTGCATCGTAAATTCTTATACAAACTTTTGCTGCTAATGCTAATTTCCGTTCGTCACGTCCTTGCACTGAATAGGCTTGCAAAACATAGAACTTGCGTTCAAGAACCTTAACATCGTTGATTTTTGATAACATCATTTCGAAATTATAAAGACATCGCCAAATTTTTTTGATGCCTCCAATGAGATTTGAAATGATCCGGAGTACTCTGAAGGTTAGAAATTCTATTATGCCAATTATTCTCCTGCTGCCCGTATGCCAATTTACCTATACACCAGTGATCCTAATCCTTCGTCCGTCGACAGGGCATGTCTTGAGGTGCGACAAAGCCAATAAGCTCTCACTAATTCAATGATTCACTTCGGAGAACACCTTGGCTCGGCTTGTCCTTCGTCGTTGGCCATTCCGGGCTATCTGACGATGTTTACTATCTAGGCCCAGTTAGATAAAACGAAACTTGTTCGCTTATTCGGCAGCCATTTCTGAATCATAACTTTGATTTGCGCAAGTGGGCACACTTGCGCAAATCAAAGTTATCTTTTAACTCGAATTTGTTGCTAACACGGGGTTAAATAGCCCCGAGTAAGAGCAGTTACGCACTGCATTTGATCCGAATCTGTAAAAATTCGTTCCGAAGTAGTCATAGAACTATTTGTATGGTAGTTAACGCACTAGACTGACTGACTTCCGTCATCCGGTTTATCTCCATCATCCGTGAGTCTCCAACTCGGAAGAAACATTGACGGACTGAAGTAGCTTACGCATTACCTCGGATTCAAATCGGACAAATCCAAAGATGGCTCTGAATAGCTTGAATTTGGATCAGTTATCGGATTAGTGCGTAGGCAATATCCGAATTCGGTCCAAGTTTTTTAGACTCTAGATTCGTATCGGATGCAGTGCATAACCGCTCTAAGCAACTAACTCGGAATTAAAAAGGTAACTCTGGTTTGTATAAGTGAGCACGAACTTATTTATAATGTTCTTAAATTACTACAACTAAAAGTTTTATTTCTAAGCGTATTTAGATTTGTTAAATGTTTTATTTTATTGATGGGTAAAGACGTGCTGTTTTTATGGTTGTTGAATCGGTTTTAAAGCAATTCATTTAAATTTAGTTCGGGTCGAGTTGGGCTTAAGACGCGTTTAAAATAAAGACCGCATTAGAAATATTTTAGAAAAGAAAACATATGTTACATCTAATACCGTTAATCTCGGACACGACTCCAACGATTTCCATGAAATTTAGTCAGCAAGTTTCGGGTAAATAAAAGATAAATCGATCTAGCTAGGAAAACGTTTACCAAAAAAAAAACCGGTCGGTCATCCAGGTACTTATTATTATGTTAGGTCGTTTGAAACTAAGCAGAGTGAGGATAGAGTGGTGGTATTTTCAGTTTATTATACAACGTGTAACAGAATAAACGCAATACCTGAAAAAGGGTCATTGTACTCATCATTATGAACAACTTTTACAATGGGAACACCCTAAAATCGCGAAAAAAAATCAGCTGTTCAGTACATTTTGTCGAGTTATGCGCTCGTCAATGTTTGGGACGGAAGAACCCGTTTCAGGTATTGCGTTTATTCTGCTTCACGTTGCATAGTTTTCTATAAACAAAATTATAAATGGAATGCCAACTGCAATTGACACATATATGGTATAATAGCAGATTCGAGGTTTAACTATTTCAACCTCGAATCTGCTATTGCTGCTACTGCATTTGGCACACACGAAGAACAAAAGTAAGCAATTCAAAGCCTCTCTCCGAGTGAAAGAGACTAGAGACAAAGTGGCCATTATCGGCTACTCCGAGGTGTCCCGGCAGCGATAAGAGATCTACCATCTCTTTTATTTTTTATGGAAACCTAGAAGCAAGTTTCCGTTGCCTGGACCGATTACATTCTTTCAGGTCTGTTTCGGATGGACCTTCGTTTTTCATTATTCTATGCATTACAAAAGAGCACTGCACAAGGGCGGACTTATTTTTGTGCTCAACATTAAATTGAACTATACCTACTAACTTGAACATTGCCCCATGTCGCGTGTTGCGTAGTATAAACTAAATAATGTATGTACGTTGAAAGAAGCCCAAACAACACTAAAACTAATTTGATTATAATGTGTTTGATAAAAACTTTTCTGAGAAATACAAACTGAATGACTGACATATCAACGCACAGCCAAAACTACTAGGAATAGGAACATGTAATTTTGCACAAAGCTTCCTTTTATGATGTAGGTGAGCAGGGATTTTTGGAAATTCAACCTTTAAGGGTGGGCGAAAATCGTTAGCAATAAATCTGCGCAGACGAAGTGCTAGTATGTATAGACGCCAGCACTTCAAACTACCCGAAACTGTCAAATTTTCCCAATCAACCTTGAACCTAATACTTCAGCGATAAAGTTGAAAATCTATTAAATAAATTTGACAGATTGTTGTAGGTTGATGTGCTGGCGTCCGTACTGTGGCACTAGCGAACCTCGCGCCAGCACCACTTAAGAATTAGAACTAGCTTTTGCCCGCGACTTCATACGCGAATATCCCGTTTTTACTATACATATAGCCTTCCTCATGAATGTGGCAAAATATATTTTTCACATTCACAATTCAAATATTATTTTTACTTTTACAAGACGCTTTTAAAGTTCTATGGACTACCTTATCTGCCAGTGACCTGCAGCCAAAGGGATCACATCGTGACAGTACTGAACCACGGATTTATAATATTCAGAAGTAATTAATAGTTTGAAATGAACTTCACACTTCTTATTAGTACTTAGATCTTATTTTTAATTATTTTTGGGCTGATTCGTTTCATTGATAATTCTAATTTATTACAAGACCGTTTAAGCATGTTTTGTATGGAATAACGCCAACGTTTTCCAATGGTCCGCTCAAAGCATGGCATGTGAATTCTTGCTATGAAATAATACATTTGTGAGCCTTGAGTCGGCCGACGAACTCAGAAAATGGAAAACGGTCACCGGCCATCACTGTTGGAACTCGAACGCAAGTCGATTACAAAGTACAAAGTGGCCCTAGCATTGGAATCTTAAATGTTTTTGTGCAAGCAATTGGGTATTTGACTGTTTTTTTTTTATTACATTTCTCTAAACCTAGAGAGCAGAAATTACGCAGTTAAAAATTTTTGCTTAAGATCTCAAAAAATGGCGGTGTTGTCAGCGTTTTAAAATTTGTGATAAACAGAGACAGCACTAATTGCATGATATTGAATGGAAGTCATTAGTACAAAGAACATTTTGGGTAACAAGGATAGGAGAATGACTTCAAAAACTTTTGTTGTTCAACCAATTTTATTATTTTTTTTCACCTATCGTATATTTTCATACCATCTATTAAATAAGTATTCATTTAAATAGATTTTTAATAGTAGTCAAATATCCAATTGGCAGTGTTTGCGGTCATCTGGAAAAAGATGTAGCAGAACCGACGAAAAGCAAAAAAATGTTAGTATGTTGAACTGTTCATACTCCATAACATACGGTTTTTGGTTTGCGGCCAAAATATTCTAAAACCTATCCACGTAATTTTCAGGGTTATTGAAGTAATTTCTTGTACATAAGGAGAATTTTCAATAAGTTTCTCTCCAAGGTCGGCCGTCAAACTTCATGAAAATCCAAGTCTTTGACCTTGTGGACAGCAGGTGAGAATTGTTTCGTTTTTATTACCACTAAACTAAAATATACACTTAACATTTAAGCCTAACTTAATCTACTTGGAATGCTAATACGAGTATTTTCTTTCGACTGGTATTTAGCAACATTGGTAGAGTACGAAATTCGTCCAATGCATAATAATGTTAGCTTGGACGAGAATGCGAAAGTACTCACGTCTTGCATAGAAGGCGGGACGTATATAAAGGAAAATTGAGATTTTATGCTTACAAAATTGATACTAACACTGAAAATTGAACAGGTTATATTGAAAATTGGAAAAAGATAACATGGAAAACGTGCGCTAATGAAAACTTTTTGCAGCTGGGCAATTTATCTAACTATATAATTTAGAAAACTGTTTCATATTGTTTTTAAAATATAGCTTTTAGCGATAAGGCCGCCCATTGTGTCAGCCTTTGTTATGTTTTTTTCGTCTATTTTTCTGAAGATGACTTACATAATAAAAGGTATTCTTTCCATCGTCATCATATACACTCTAATAATAACTAAAGCCACCGTCCATTATTTCGTTATGAAAACGCCATTTTATTTATTTATTTAAACTTTATGGACAGACAATAGTGCTACATGGGCGGACTTAATGCAACGAGGCATTCCCTACCAGTCAACCTTTGGGTTAAAAAAGAACTACACTGTGATAGGTGTACAATAAGCAAATGAAATTTAAAAATGTATATATATATATAATACTAATAAAATACAATATAATGCTAAATTAATAAACTAATAATATTATCTTTTTAATCTTTCTGATTAACAGAACTCAAAATAATTATCAGGAAGATCAAACTAAGATGCCATACACAAATCTGACCTCAGATTACTGTACAATTAACTGAAGCCAATCAATCAATTTGATTGTATCCGCAATATCAGGAAATCTAATTTTATCACTAACAGCCGGTCTCAATAACGTATCTACCTTTAACCAATTGTCAAATTAGCTAGCAACAGTAGCAAAAACGTCATGTTTTAGCCACCCTTGTTGACTGATAGAGAAAGCATTTAATAGGCTTTTTCATAAAAAAATCTAAGCATTCTATAAATGATTAGCTTAAGTACTGAAAAGCCAGTGAGTAAAACCTTCATTGAACTTTGGTTCGTGAAGTTTTAAATAAATAAGTAGTACCAGAGCACTTTGTTCCTGATCGCTTTCTATCTTGGCATTCACATTTCAGACCTTAAGGAAAATGCTAAGGTCGCAGTTACAGCTGAGGCTTTGAATGGGTCTTGAATTATTAATCATTCCACAAAGTTAAGGAGTCATAAAATGTTTTCGAATCAAGCCATTCGTGTTTTGAATGCAAGGTGTTTCTTGGCTCAGTTTCGTCCTGGCCTAGTAAAGTAAGGAAAACACCACTCAAATTTTTCCTTAAGCCTCTTAGTAGAGATGTTAATTCTGCGCCCGCGCAACTGGTTACAATGGACTAGTTGCGAGCGAGATCTAAACTGGCACGTATCGATGTTATCGGTCCCACGATGTGACAGTGTAAGACACATCGATCACTAACTTTTACTCAAACATAGTCATTTCAACTTTATTGTAAGGAGCCTTAGAAGTTTTTTCAAGCGGGTCTTGTTAAATTGAAGCGTTTAACATTAAACGATGTTCTACACGATTTAATCGACGCATAGGCAAAAAGTTTTTAGAGCAAATGTATGTTTGGTGAAAGTAAGCGCATACTACGGAACAACGGTGTTGTGTAATTTTAGTTAAATTTAGTTGCGGTCGAGTTAAACGGGCATACGTTTGAGGAACAATGGTTGACGCCGACGTCAACTGTTATCTAAGGAGTGTGCAAATAGGCAAATACTCGTTGACTGGAGTGCAATGCACTCCATTGCAGCCGTACCGCCGACATGCGTCATCTAAGTACTAAGTTACTACCGCCACAATACAGATAGAAATTGTCTTTAATAAGCACCTTGTATGAATTGGAAACGTTCTGAGAGTCTCCGACGTTATTGATGCTAAGGCCGGGATCTACTATAGAGATGTAAATCTCACTTCGATTTCATGTTGTTTGGAAAATGTTGTCATGAATATTAATGTGGCAATTTAAATAAATGACGAGGCTTTATATTAAATACCTACGGCTTACATTACAGTAGCAACACGCATATTACACGGGTATATTCTTATTGCTTCATTGATGAGTATTTTACTCGAACTTTCCGAAGTAGTTTTCATAAATCTTTGATAATACGTAACATTGAATTTGAGGCATGATAGAAGTTATTAGCAAGAACAACGTGAAATGGAAAAAATCTTTCAAGTTTAGAACAAGTATTTCGACATATTGATTGAAAAGCTGCAAAGAAACAAACCAGAAATCCATTACTAAAAAAAAGAAAATAAGCCGCATTTAAAAGAAACTTCGTACAGTTTATGAACGAAAATGACTCAATGTAGCGGCCTAGAGAAATCGCTTTTTACGAGCACTTAAACTAAAGAGCCGTCGAAATTAATTAAGGTTTTATGAGGGCTAACAATAAACGTCAAATAAAGCTGCGTAATGAGACACTGGGAGGCCAAAGCTTCAGGGAGAGACACACTACACTGACATTTACGTTACAGGTTTGGTCAATTTACCTAGCCTTTCCCCAACTGAATTGAGATCGCCTTCCAATCTAATCACATGCAGTTGAATACCAGTAATTTACGTGAAGCGGCTGTCTATCTGACCTCTAAACACGATAGTTCTGTGTAAAACTGGGTGTCAGATTTTCTGGCTTCCACCGTAACCACTGTCAAAGATCTTAATGTCAAAGACAGGCCCTCCTGTCTGTGGACCTATGGTTTAACGTTTTTTGAAGCCATTTCGAGGTTTGTGACAGCTGTATGTGCAGGGACAACAGGAACAAGAGAATACACGAGTACAGTAACAGAAATGGTTTTTTTTTAAAGTAAACCAATCACTTTATAAATGATGATGAGACGAATGTTAAATTAGTTTGCAAAAGGGAAGCATAGCAAAAGACAGGCGAATACACGGTTGAAGTAAAACAAGACTGTCATAATCATGAATTCATGATGGGTGATTCTTCTAGAAAATGATTTCTAATAGCCAACTATCCTCGATTCATGGAATCTCTATTCTAAGGATTTTCTAAGCCATAAGCGAACGGTTAGTGGATGTTGCCATAATAAAGCTCTGCAGGAGAATCCATCGGCGGAATAAGTATCATCATATCACATTTCTACTGGGTAATGGCGTACTTTGAAGGCAAGCGAAGGTACAATCAAGCTCGGATCTATTTATATTATAACTAACGATCTAGATTACTAGAAAACTTGCAGCAACTGTGTCCAAATTAGTTAAAAAAGAACTTTCTCTACACAACGACTGTGGTCTACGCACACACAAAACCTTCTCGTATATTGTTATTGACATTACGGTCCACATTTACACAATAGATAACACTGCGTTGTCTACCAACAGCATACAAATGAACGACAAACGGTCCCATACAGATGTGACGGCCGACATACATCGACACAATGCAATGGTAAAGCAGGGCTGCCAAGCTAAAAATGACAACGCCAACTTTGCAGGGGGTAAAACCGAAGACCCCGAACCGTATCGCAGTCGCTGTGGTAGAAAAATCCAATAGAAAACAGTGTCAAACCTTTCAATATTTGGTTATCTGTCTCTTGCATTTAATAACTCTTTATTTGAAGTTTGGAAATCTAAATAAGGAGTCTAATTTGACGTATTTAAGCTGGAAAATAAGTTTGGGCAACAGACATTAGAAGGATCATCAAAGAAACTACCAACATCTTTTCTTGCAATTATTGCCAGCCCTAGCTACAAAGTACACAAGCAAAAGCGTCATTGTAGCCATGTGACATGCGAAGCCATCATTGGAAAGAGCGCACATCGTCAATTTATAACCAACGACTGTGTAACTGGCTACAATTTCTCCTATCAACACCCCATACTAAGGAAACGCATAAAGACGATAACCAGTATAATTTATGTTCTATTCTGTATGTCAGGTCTTGTTATGAGTTTGTTTCGTGAGTCTATGGCTTTCCGAACTGCAAACTCAGTTAGATTTGCACGCCACTTCGCCATATTTTATCTCCATCGTCAAAAAGGTCAATCCCAAAGCAGGTTTCTGTACTACATCAGATGTGGTGAACTCTGATGCTGTTAAATTTAAGAGATTTTAAATAGGTAAAAGCAAAGCAGTGACCGCTTAGTTGATTATTCTAGGTGAAAACGGTGCACAACGCAACCGAAATTAAGTTTCTGAAACCGCAACCACAGTTGACTGTGTAACAACACAGCTGCGGTAATAAGTAACATACGCTTTATTTATTTCAATTCTACCGTTTTCTATTCAGTAGATTTCAAATAAATTATCAGGTAGACAGAGATAGGCAGGATTGACGGAGTTTATTATGCTGCTTCTGGTATCAGCGACCGCCTAAAATGAATGGAAATACACCGGAAAATGTTTCGAATAAATCTGCTTATAAATTCATCAGTAAATCCTTCTACGTTTGTTACATTTGGGTATTGTAAAGTTTATATTGCTAGAATTTTATCGCAAAATATATTGATCGTCAAACTTGATCGCCTCATTACGATTGTCCTGGTTTCAATTCTCTAGTTTCTAAGAACATTTGATTATCTTTGGTAAAATTGCGTTTATAGCCAGCCATAATAAAACCGTAATTAGAATCGGTAGCTTTACACACGAGACATCGTCGTACAACTTTAAGATTACATCGATTTCTGATATAGATTAATTTGATACTCGACTGATGCTTAATAAACATTTATTAACAACATTTATTTAATAACATAACAGGATAACAGCGTTACTGGCTGGATGTTTAAACATTATCTCACGACGTTCGAGTCGCATGGTCGTCAAAACATCCCGCAACGGCGACCAGAACTTGTACTTGTGTTGTATCAAGCATGTGAAAGTATGCCCTGATCTTGATGGGAAGTACTTACTTCCCGGGGCAAAATGCTCACTATTTTTGTAAGTACCATAAATAGACGTTTCAGTAGCAGTCATTAGGACCATTAAAAAAAAAAATCGGTTGTCTGTAAAGTCGGTTTACTGACGATAGTTGAACGTGACAACATCATAAGAAAATACTGATGGAATGGTTTCATTGTTCAAAAGATTTTTTTTTTTTAATGGAACGCCTCAGAGCGAGGTCACGCCGCATGCGTCATTTTTTTTCGTGCGTGCAGCCGGCTCCAACGAATTATAAGACGTTGTCACGTCAATAATTTTTAAGAGACATGGACGAAGAGTGATCACAACTATTTCGTGGCCCTTTGATTCACTAATTGCAGAGGTTTAATAAATATTAGTCAGATTGGCGATCCTGATTTTACTGCAAACTTCGCCAAGACGATCGTAAAATCCCCTGGTCACCTCGAAATATCAAACAGATGAAATGTTTTAAGATTAGAAGCAGCTCGAAACTGTGGTTATCGCCTAAACTGTAAACAAACATCGGATGCTGTGCACATAAAAGTGTTGCAAGTACTTCGTTTCTTAATAAAGCCATTTACAAACAGACTTGGTCCGGGGGACATACTACCAAAATGGCTGCCGTTTCAGTCAAGTTAAAATTGAAATAATAAAGTAAATGAAATACCTAGAACCAAATGGAAGATACAAGATGAAGGAGTAAACAATATGCCAGATAAAATGACACGATCCGATGTAGTGGAATTAATGAAAAGCGTCACTTAACCATATAATATATTCAAGTCTGTGCCAAGCTGTCCCTCTGATGAACCAAGTAGAATAAGATAATTTCTTAGCGCTTTAACTATTTAAATTTTATCACTTCGTCTTAGAGCTGATCAGATTTGTATTAGACGTGTTCATTTTAGTGCTGTATTCAAATGCTAATGTTACGACTCAGTACTGCACTTAAGCGCCATAATGGCTCGTAAAAATGTTACCTTTTTAGAAAACTGCAACGTTTTCTAAAACCTTGAGATTGTGAGAGTACCTACGACCTTACGTTAATGGTGACGGATGTGGCTAAGTCATTATATTATCTCGTTTGTCATTGTTATAATTTACATTGTAACAGAAATGTCTGGAAGATCAAGTACACTTGGAAATTTTAATCTAGAGGACGATAAAATTCTTAATTTTGGAGTATCAATATTATAGTACCTAGATGACCTTTTTTTTTGTTAACGTTTTCTAAAAATGAAACCTAGCTAGATCGATTTATCGCCCCCTAAACCCCCTGCATACAAAAATTCATGAAAATCGTTGGAGCCGTTTCCTAGATACAGATTATATAAATATAATACAAGAATATCTCGTTTAAAGGTATTAGATTTAGAGAAGTGTTGACCTTTAGCAGTGCAGTATTATCTTAAGTCCTTACAATCTTTCTCAGTTGTTGGTGACATTATTCTGTGTGCCCCTCGCCGCTATTTTCATTATCTTACTTAACTTAATCTCTTTACAGTTTATGAGATTTGCTCTGTGGATTTCGACCGCACTATACGCATCCGACTCTGAACACTGCGCAGTAGAATTATATGTTTTCAGAAGAAGAAGAAGAAGAACAATCGCAATGAGATCATAATGAAAGATTATTTTACACGCCATATTAAATTAGACGTACTCTTGTGGAATGTTACTTGAATTTTCATTATAATTAAGACGTTTTATTTGTAAAAATGGAGGTTTCGAGTTTTTTTTAAATAGCCACAAACGGTACAGAAGGTCGCTCAAGTTCGAGTAATACTTGCCCTGTTTATTATTGAATTCGTTATAATTATGGTTCTAGTTTCTTTAATCGTTTTTGATGATGTTTTACAATTGAAAACTTTTGTTCAGTTTAACACAGGGATAGAAAGGTCACCAAATGGCGAACCGCGGTCCTATTTTGTGCGGACCTTCAGTAAACATACAACTTTTATTATGCGATCAACACTGAAAACGCGAAAAAAGAATCGACTGCTCGATACATTTATGTGCGGATAACTCGACACAATTTATTGACCAGAATTTTGTTTCGCGATTTTACGTTAATGGTATAAACTGTATGTGTATGTATTTTTTTTGAGTTTTAACTAAATATTCATAAATGATAATGTAAAGATTAAAAGAGAGCCCCTCCCATCTCAGGCTTGAAACTGCTCTGGTGTATAAAAAGTACAAACGGACCGCGGCAGAAATATTATTTAAAAAAAACCGGCTAAGTGC
Source organism: Mamestra brassicae (assembly GCA_905163435.1). NCBI lineage: Eukaryota > Metazoa > Arthropoda > Insecta > Lepidoptera > Noctuidae > Mamestra > Mamestra brassicae. The sequence continues at coordinate 10,320,155 of LR990989.1, read as the reverse complement.
GAGCCGGACTCGCGCACGCAGGGTTCCGTACCATTATCTATAAAAAACGGCAAAAAAATCATGTCTGTTGTATGGGAGCCCCCTTAAATATTTATTTTAACCTGTTTTTTAGTAAGTGTTGTTACAGCGGCAACAGAAATACGTCATCTGTGAAAATTTCAACTGTCTAACTATCACGGTTCATGAGTTACAGCCTGACAGTGGAGTCTTAGTAATAGGATCCCGTTTTACCCTTTGGGTACGGAACCCAAATGAAACTAATTGGCGACCCCTAGTGTAGATGATTGCCCAAGAGCTTCGTGTGATATGACGGCTATCTCCTAGCATGTAACTTGGAAATATACGGCGACGATGAGTGGGACAACAGATCAATGCCGAGCACCAATCGCGGGCACTTAGTCATATTAGTCGATAGGTAGGTCGATTCGCAAGCTACGACACACTTGTATCGACTGACATCGATGGAAACGGAGCCGGGTCGGTGATGATGCATGTACCTTGGGAATGGGCCCTAACATGCGAACATTTGCTCTGTTATAGTGCACCGCGCAAATTGATGGTTTTCATTTGACGGGGTCGCACGAACCAGCACAAAAGCTAAATCAGTAACGACCGTGAAAGTTAACGTTTCTGACCCGGAGATACAATATCCTACGGTGCATGAAGGTGAAAGTTTGTGACACTGACGAATCGATGTGACATAGAGCTCGCTCGGCCTTTTTTGTGGATTTATCGCATGGAAAACGCGAAAACTTCGCAGACTTCCAGAGCTGCTTCAAACTGTATGAGAACAGTTTCTTTTATGCAAAGCAATTTTGTAGATAAACCGGTCCGGACGAACGAAACGGGCAGAGTGACTTTTGATAAGACAAGATTACCAGGCGCGAATGATCGGCATGGAGCTATCGACTTTGGCAATGTCGTCGTCGGTGTGGCAACAGCGCGGGTGTTACGTAAGCTGGGGAGCGCGGGGGAGCGGCACCGCGGGTTACTGACCTGTATGGTCCGTCGGTGCCAATTCGCCCATCACATCACATCACGAAATCTTCATTGCACAAACACGATGCAACGCCGACTTGTGAACAAAAACGAGCGATCCTTCGCGCTGGATTTACAAATGATGTCAAGGCGCATAATATTCCCTCGGCTTGGGTACTGTAATGCAAGCGACCATTCACATATTCGCCGATAAGTTTTTGTGGACGACATTACTGTCGTCTGAATGTCTTCGACTATCGAAGATGACAGTAGTCAACAAAACTCTTTTTGTGTGCCACAAGATTTTTTAAACTAATTATGTTGAGAACATGTTTGAGTATCATAAAACTGAAATTAGAATTATTGAGACACAGATTCAGATTCAGATACACGAACAGTTTTCCTGCAATATGATTTTGAAGTTGAGTTTTGAGGCCAAAACTAAAGTTTTCAGGTGGTTCCTTCCTACAACTTCCTACAACCAATCCTTTAAAATTATGATGTGTTGTACACATCATAATTTTAAAGGATTGGTTGTGTAGCAGGTGGCACGTCAGGATACTCAACTATCCTTTTAAATAAAGCTCACATATTTTTTTAAATTTTGGAGCGGAATTTCTTTTTTTAATTTTTAAAATGAATTCACCATAAATGCAAATAAACTTTTCAGAATCATTTATACACATTTTCACATTATGTAAGAACAAAAAAAAAAACTGAAAAAAAAGTTCATTCAATAGAAAATTATTTTATTAAATATGGTTTTGAATAAGGGTAGGTAGGTGATTCAAAATTAGTAAACACATTTCTTATGACAAAATCTTGTTGACTAGTGTAATTGAGAAAACATTCAACCTCTGAGTTCGTAGAAAAAACATATTCATTAAGCACTTAAATAGGTGCACGTGCCAAATTGAAAAGAAAAAAGTTTTCAGTTTAATGTTTAAAATACAATAAATCTTGTCTGCAAACAGAACCTTGGCGTTTCCAATTAAAACAGTATAAACAGGAAACGCGACCAGAATAATACAAGATTGTCGGAGGCTGTCGCAACATCCGGGACTTGCCATACTCCGTCGTTATCCCACCTTCGCGAAAACCAATGCGCAAGAGCAAGAGATGCGAAGACGCGAAGCATTTTTTTAAACGCAGCCATCCGCAAAATCGCCTCTTGAGGTCTGCGAAGTGGCAACGTCGCTCCGACAATAAGATAATCGTGACATTCAATTGTCGGACCCATTTATTGTATATTCATGTTGACGACCGCAGAGAGCACAGCTAAGCAAATAGTTGCATTGATAGACTTAAAATAGCATCAAGAGTAAGGGCATAAGATCGTACCGTCATTGGAACAACTGGGCAAAGAATCTGAGATTTATCAAGAGTCTAGGTACTAAGTTTATCTTGGCAATCTCTCCAGACGGCTGTTCCGTTGAGCTGACAGTGTTGACACATCAAAAACCAGATTTGGTGCTGTGCCTCAATTCTTGATAAGAAATGGTAGTGCTGTTTGTTGCGGGCCTCGGTAGGCAACCATCATCGCGATGCCAAATTTGGCACAAGCACGACTTGGCAACGTCGTACAACCCGCTCGCTAAATGCACGTAGCCACTTTGCTCCACGTAAACAAACACTATTGCGTCACTAGTTGATACACACGAAACTACACCTAAGCACTGGCATCTTAAAGTCCTTTATCGGATGTGTAGATAGGCTTAGTTCTGATTAAATTGTTGTTCACGAAATTTTTGATATGTAAAATAATTTGTAAACTGGATTTCACTTCGTGCTAAGTGTTTTTGAGGAAATAAGACTTGAGCTTATTTTCACAGAAGTAGTTAATACAACTGCGTAGTTAAATTGGAGCACTGACCCCTTTTATACAAACAACCATTTTTAATACTTATATAAATTCAAAGTTTTTATCATTTATAAAACTAGATAATGAGTGGAAACCAGATAAGTGCTCCCAGTCCCTACAAAAAAAGGACTCATCTTTCCCTAAAAAAAGGACTCATCTTCAAAGGATCCACTTTCTAATTTAATTTTCTAGTAATATTTATACAAAAAGCTTTCCAACTGTTTTTCGAGCAAACCCTACAAATTGTTCGATAAATGAATTCCTTAAAAGCATGAGTTCCAAGTTACAGTGTGACATTTCCTCTCCAGTAAGCCCCAGCTCAGTTGTGTACTCCCGCGGCGGACTCACGTTGAAGTATCACGAGGCTCGCCTCCCGTCCACGTGCCCCTCGCTTACGCAAACATTTCTATTATTTTTCACCTCGGAATACCGCCTCACTTATTTCAGTACCCAATTGAATCGTCATAAAACTCTGTGACACTCACGCAAGTTCAGTTGTATTAATTGATCGATTAGCTTGTTAAAAAAACGAATGTTACGTTTAATAGCTGCATTTGTTGAAGAACACTGCTTAGTCGGTTATTTATTGAATATCTACTGTGAACTTTGGTTGGCAATAAGCGTTGGGAAGTCATTGTTTAGCAACGCGACTGGCTTGATCACATGACAGAATGAAATGAGATTCGGGCGCAAACAAAGATGCATTGGCTAAACAAAAGCTATTTGGCTTTTGCAGCAAATTGAGAACGGCAATTTGCACCGAGTTTCGTAAGCCTGCGCGATTTTATGTACCTATCTACTTAGCAAGAACGGCACTGAAGTTTTCGTAATGGATATTCTTTAAACTTTCACGTATCGTTTGGGGGTTATTTACAATTTAGAACACCAAAATAAGCTCCAAGTTGAGACGAATATTCCGAGGGAGCCAGGACGTAAGCCATAATTTAGTTTAAATACACAATAAAGGACTGCAAACCAATTTCGGTTGCGTTGTGAAGCGAGCCGCATGCCGGGCGATACTTTCAAAAGTGCCCCAGATGTTGATTAACGGTAAAAAGACCATCACGCGACAGATGCTCCACTGCATATTGTGGAGTTCGCAGAGGGGGCTGTTTGAAAAAATCGGTATACGCTGGAATTGTTTTCTCGAAGATTGGGTCATTAAGGCCCTTTGTAAACGGAATATGACGAAACTCCAAACCAAAGGCCTTCGCCTTTAGGCATATCATCATCGGATTCGGTTTTATTCAAGAAATAGTAAAGCCTTTATTAATGAAGGTCACTTGTCGACCGAAACTTGTGCGTGTGGAAAACGAATAAGGCTTCTTTCGTACATTTAATAAAGTCCTGTTAGTTGTTGGAGCAAGCGCAAATATGTTAGCCATATTTGCTCTTGCAGTCTCTTGGGAAATTATTTGAGTCTGAAACTCATGAAGTATTTCTTCACAGAACGAAGAACAGCGCAAAAGTTCTAGAACTGCTAGAGCATGAAAACACGAGACTACAGTTTTGGAGAATGAATTTCGTATAGTCGAAACTGTTGTCTCTAGAGAACTTTTACTAAAACAATTCCTTCACGCAAGGTTAGTAGCATTCGCTTTAAAATAAACGATACTTAAGTAAATAACGCAGTGATTCCAGTAACCGATCGAAGCCATTAATTTACATGAAAATACGTATGGTTCAGCTCCGCACCCTCCTTTGTGGAGCGATTGTTGTCGCGATTACATATTCATCAGATGGTCGGTCTCTGCGTCACGCTGAATTAACTAGACATGACTCCTTGATGTGACATTCGCGTTACCGTATTGTATCAATTTTGATATCATATTCGACAAAGGCAAGTAGAATATAAGATACGCTATCTAACATTCATGTATTCGTGCTATGAGCTCAATCGATGAGGCCGAAACGCCGCTTCGTTAAGTTGAACAATAATGTAATCTGAATGTTAGGGCAGACAGGATTTTTCCTACAAAAGATTCAAGCGGTTTCTGAAGAACGCTTCATTTATTTGGATTTCTACTTCTTATGGTGCCTGTTCTTTTGCTAAAACTTGGCTGATTCCTAGTTGCTTTGGATTAGATGAAGTAAACTGGAAGATTTTGTTTTTAACTCATCAATAACCACGGCTCTTCAGAATCTATCTCTGAATCAGGATTCCTTTGAGTTCAGAAAAGCTAATTTAGATATTTACTCTACTCTGATTCAAGTAACTACTACATGAGCACGAGCAGGTTTTAAATATAAAATCCAAAACATTTAGTAAAGCAATGTTATCCTCTATCGATAAAACCAGTTGTTTATCAACTGGTAGAGGTGACTGTGAGCACTGGTTTGATATTGTTACATGGATATTAAATGTTGAAACACTCCAAGTAACCTTTTCTACGCAGTATATGACTCGTGTATTACAATATACACATTTATGTGGAATTTTCCGTGAATCGAAATCGCCGTACTAGTGTAGAAAGTGTTAATTCTTTGCTTTCCCGTCACGTTATGTTCTCACATTTTCCCCAAGACAAAAGAGACTGCCAAAGAGATATACTGTGTGCGACGAAAAATGCAAAGTTGACTTATGGCCGACTCAAAGAATGCAAACACAGTAACAATATTTTACTCCACACAGTCATGTCTAGCTGAGACATAAACTTCAAAACGAACTATGAATTTATATTTCTCTAAATAAAAGATGGTATCTTTGAGAAAATAATATTCCAGTCGACGGATTGGAATGAATTTGTCCTTTACTATTGTTTGTTAAATTTACGACGAACATTTTAACGATTCTGATTGTAATAATTGCAAAGGTGACGGAAACATAACACTGGTGCTAAGGAAAAAGGAAAGTTAATTATGACAAAACGAAAAAAAGATGTTATCAAGATTGGTTAGTCACTAAACTGACGTATTTTGATGATTTCTCATACCATGCTACAAAAGTGGTTCTTTTTCGTAGAAAAATAATTTATAAAGTTTTACTACTGAGGTGAGTACTTATTCATCGGCATAACTATCAATAAAAGCCTAGGACTAATTTCAGCGCGATTAATTACAAGCTAGTCTAAAACCAGTCTTGTGACCCAGTCATCAGAAACAGTTAATTTATTGTGCCGTCCGTGTCAGTTCATCAGTTCTCACCTTGTAGCCGCTGTTGTCAAGCTGTGCGTGTGGTATTCCGCTATGTTGTTGCGTTTGTGTGGGGCTCAGAACGCGGCGCTTCTTGGCTGGCTGCTGGAAAGCCGGCGATGCTGCCGGGCGGTACTCGGGCTGGCACTGGGGCTGACTGCTGTGGTATTGCGACGCCGGCTCCGGGTACATGACATGCATTCCCTACCAACAATGATAATGTTTACGTTATACACAGGAAGACAACACACAAACAACTAAATAATAAAGGCCTTATAATACCATTGTTACATCTGACACGACATATTTATTAACTTGCAACAAAGACTTCGCCCCAAAAGCATTTATTAAATTCTGATAATGAAACCTCAATATTAAAAGTCAAGCGACCAGAAATTAAAGAGGCCGCGCGAGACACCGGCACCGGCGCAATTTTAATATTTTTCGGCTTTTACAGCCAAGTAATTTCGCAAAAAGCGTCGTAAAAATCGAGTTTTCATTTGCTAAGAGCCACCATTACCGTGAAGTATGTCTCCGTTCCATGAAGCCGACCCGTAAAGGCCTCGGCTCGGAAACCGACGACGCTAGCACGAAGAAGGCACATTCATTAACAAATTGAGGAGCCTTTCCTAAACATGATACTTAAGATGGCGACATTAAATGTAACGATGATAACATCGCTCCTTGGATGGCCATTAACCTAGTTGACTATAACTTCTATTATGATATTAATTTGCACTAACGGAAAGGCGAAAGAAACACGAGTGGAGCAAAACAATCTAGATTTACAATGAAACCCGATTCTCCTTGAGCAGTCGCGACAGAGTTGAGCCGCCGAGACTGAACGTGAAATCCGCTTATTATAATAAAATCGCAGACTACAAGGTTTCCCCTAAGTATCCAGCAATGTCTGTTATTATCTTTTAGAATAGAGCGAGGCGTTTCCGTATTATTTCTTGCACTATTCATAGTTGAAAGACATGCGAAAATTTTGGGGCGTTGAACTTGGGTAGGTATTAAAATTTGGTTTGCTTCCATTGTTAGAGTGAACAGGCTTCTTCTGGGTAAGCTCGCTCCAACGTCGACTTTGTCTCTGTCATCTATGACCTAAACTAGAGTCAAGAGCAAACTTATCTCAAATAAAAAAAATAAAAAATTGTTGGATTCTGAAAAAAATTGGTATATTTTTTTTAAATATAATATATTATCTCAGAGATGCAAGATGCTAGCCGGGTTCTAGGTTCACACGGGTATTGGCTAGCTGGTCGAGCTAAAAGCGGACACGAGCTGGCCAACGCGCGGCAAAACAGATTTAGCGTTTGTTAATTAAACTTGTTAGTTAGAAACTCGTTACGAGAGCGTTTAAAGTTTGATATTGAGGAGAAAATTGCGGAGGGATAAAATGTATCTCTTTGACTACGTTTGCAACTTACTAGTCATTATAAATTCGATTAGTCCCGAGGGTAAATATAATCGCAAACCGGGTTGCAAAGAGACAAGTGAAAAAATCTAGACTTTCTGAAATAGTCGAGAAGAAATTACTTTTTGCCGATTGTCTGATCGCGAAATCTTTAAGATTTTCGTGATCCTTTCCATTCACGGCATCATACAAGTAGTCACACAGATAAAAAGAAAATTAATCTCATTATTACAAAAACTTATTTTCAATCTAAATTTAGATGTATATTTTTAAAAAGATCTAACTGCAGGTGGTAACAGGGTTAGTAGTATTTGTTACCAAAGCAAGATTGCGCAGAAGCCTAAAGGATTAGTAGTATTGCGTGACAGACCAAACTTAAATCTTCCAAACCTACAGTCGTGTTACACTAGGAGGGTCAAAATTTCCATACTAATTACTCGCTACATCCATAGCCAAGGGTTTCTGCCGTACTCGATTCTAAGGGCATCCTTCCACAATTCACTCTCAAACGAGAAACTATCTTTGGCCAAAAGAAATACAGTACAAAATCCAGTGGCATAATCTGTTATGTATTTTTTTTTTTCAATTATCCAGTGGCACTCATAGTCTTATTTTCTCTGCATCGCATTGGAGCAGTCAGTAACGCTTCAAGTTTACAAAATTGCCGTTTTCCTATAAAATTGGATGGCGAAATGCAACATCACAATGGACAAAACGTTATTTTGGCGAGTTAGAAACGGTTTAGCCGTATATCTATAATCGCCACACCAAATCCTCGTCGTGCGGAAGTGAAAATAGCTTTATGGTCGTATCCTATAATCCTATTGTGGTTGGAGAACAATGCGAGTACCGCCGGCGCCGAAACCTAAGTATTTATCGCGGCTCCCATCGACTTTCTAAAGGCAGGCGTGGGTGAAACGGCCGGACATGTTACAAATGGTAAATTGGGCTCTTAAATAGGAATGAACAAGTCGTTACTACGTTTGTACGTACGTCCACGTAGCCGGCTTTAAGATAATGATCCCATAAGTTCGCGATTAGCTGCAGTAAACAGAAAGCCAGTCTCTAATGGAACAAGCAACGGCTTGTTTATTGTGATGTGTCCTGAGTTATGACTATTATGAGCTTAGTAGAACGCATTTGAAAATATCAAACGCTGATCCATGTATAACACAAGACATTTTTACATTTGATTTAATCCATCATTATTACAACTTAATAGCCTATTGTTATGTGAGGATATGCAGAGAACATGTACCTGGTACCTAGGTATTAAACAAGTATTTTTCCTACGTCTATTCAGTAATGTTTAGATTATAAGAGAATACACTATGATACGTTTTAGACCTGTAATTTACCGACATTTAAGACAAGTCTCTAAAAAAAATGAGCTCAACGAAATTGATAAGCGATTTCTGTAATTATATCATACGTAGGGATATCGTTATTAGAGAAATCACAAATGTTATGTCAAAATCGTGACGATGAAATAACCATGTACGACATAAAGAATAATAAGGGATCATTATTGACTTGAAAAATTGTGCGTGAGTTCTCGAGCTTTCACGATTTTTGGGTGCGTACTGCGTATAGAAAATATAATGTGATTTCATATTTTTTCTATGATGAAAGAATAATGATGCTGTCATTTTCAGGCAAAATGAGGTTTTTGAATTACTTGTGTTAGTTAACTATGCTTCCTTTTCATTATCTGCCCGAAGCAGGGGAGATACAAAACAGTAGATAGATATCATAGTAAACAAAAACCCATATATTAGCTCACACACTATGTTTGTATTACATAGTATATTCGCAGTTTATATTTTCTCGTGCGTAATACCTATCACAATTTACGCACTTTGTTACCTTTAATATAAAGTTGATAAATTGGCGTTTAAACTAGCCAGTGTTAGCGATTTGTACCAATGCCTTTAAATTATGAATTTATTTTTTCAAGGTACCTATTTAATTTGAATAGTCTGTAAACTCATTAAAATGTTATATGAATACCTAGGTATTTTTCAAGCAAACTCGGTGTTAACGTTACGTCAATTTCAAAACGAGAAAGAACACCTGAATATATTTGCCAAGGACTGCCAAATAGTATCTGCGTTTACGACAACCGCGGGTTACGCAGTAGATGTTTCCAATGTTGGCAAAAACAACTGACGTGCTGTAACGCGAAACGATGTTGCTAAGTGGAGCAAAGAAGTTCTTGAAAGATAGTAAATAGGTAAAGGTGATATTACCTGGAGATAAAGGTGTATGCAGAAAAGACCCTTGCATTATTTGAGCAGAAATGAGCAAATGTTTTGGTGTCAAGGTAAGCTGACGAAAAGTAGGGCGAACACGGGAAAATAAAAATTAGGCGAACTTTGTGGGCGAATCCGGAACCAATCGAAAATAATCATAAATTTTTCCAAAACAACACCAATAAAGTACTTTTACATTTTTGGATTAGACGAAAACTGAGGAAAGTAATGAACCTTTTCTTTTGAAACTGATGAGTCCGTGACTGAAGATAGATACAGAATTGCGGTTTGAAACTGAAAAGGCAGTAACTCAACTTGTTCAGCATGGCATTTACAGCAGTTACCATGTGCACAACTAGGGTTGCCAGGCATCCGGATAAAGCCGGACAGTCAGGCTTTTAGAATGTGTCCGGCCAAATTAGACCGTGTCCGCCTTTTAACATTTTACCAGATTTTCACAAAAAAATGCATATTAAGAAGTGTTCATCCAATTTTGTTCTTTAATTACAACAAAACGGTTTTATTTTGACGAGTCTTAAAGCCCGGATTTACTTACAATAATGCTACCAAATATTATTTTAAAGACACAATCCTGCCTCGGATAATTTGTCCGGCCTTTTTATAAAATTTTACCTAAAAGTCCGGCTAAATTAGCTACTCTGTTCGGCTTTTCAGTTTTAAGACCTGACAACCATATGCACAAGTCCTAAGAAACGGAACTTATCGCTTGGAACATGAACTATTGCCGTAACTCGATATGCTCGTTGCCACTTTGCCAGCCATTCACCTCATATCTGACACCAGTTCAACACACTCCTTCAAGAAAATATTGTTTTGTCTTTGTGATAGGAATAAACGGATTCTGGTTTCAGTTTTATGAAATGAAACTTGAATTAGTAAGAAGGTATTCGATGACCGAATTCAATCCGAAGGTTGTCTGGGAGATATCGTTGTCAGCATGGTTGCCATGTTTCGCATAGAATATGGTAGGTTCTTCAGGTGTGTTTGTTTGCGGAATTGTTCGAAAGAGTCACCGCGGCCCTGGAACGCAAAGGGCTTTAGAAGGAACACGGATGGGTTTTAGTCAGTAAGAGTCTGACACGCCCTTCCGCTCCACCCAGAGCGAAGAAGTCATTTGATGATTTCCCAACCCATCCCATCTTTAAAAAAAGGAATTTAACTAAACATTCAATAGTGATACTGTCGCAATATCTTGAGACATTGGACAGAAAAACAACCCAGTAAGCGAATTCTGGTAGGGGAGTGGCAGTGCTTTCAATATTAGCAGCGCCATATTGTTTTTACGTGGCATTATAGATATTTTTCTATACAAATATGATAAAGCTGAAGATTTTGTTTAAAATCGCTAATCTCTGGAACTACCAGTCGGGTTTGGAAAATTCTTTTTGTATATGATTTGATAGCCACATTCATGAGAAAGTGTATAGGCTATACTAGAACGGAAAAATGATGCGCGTACGCAAATCGCGGGCAAAAGCTTAATCTTACAAATTGCTAATAGAATTGAAATATTATATTTCTATTCTATTTTATTTGAACATAATTCGAGAGTAACTCAAGGTTCCAGTATTATTCGTTAATCACGTTTGCATGAAGTGGCCAAGAAAAAAACTGGATACGTATTGGAAAATAGAATTGAAAAACGTATTGTCTAGCTCCCAGTAACTGGGAAACAAACTTTTCAGCTTTATAACATTAGTCTAGATATATATTAAAACAAGGAATCATAACAGTCATCCATACTAATACGAAATTAACTTTGCTCGGTATGTCTGTTTGTTACCTCTTCACGTCTGAACGGATTTGGATAAAACTTGGTATGCGAGTAGACCGGGAATATGAATCTAAGGATAGTAAGGATGGGAAACTATCAAATGACTCCTTCCGCTCTGGGCGGAGCGGAAGGGAGTGTCACTCTTACGGACTAAAACCCATCCGTGTTCCAACCAAAGCCTTTTGCGTTCCAGGGCCGCGATGACTCTTTAGAACAAATTCCGCAACCCTGAATACTCTTTATCCATGGAGTTTTCGATTTAAACGCGGACGGAGCCGCTGCCAGAAGTGGCACATAATAGAAGCACTTTTATCTTATAGTTTACTCCATCTATTGAGGTGTAAGACTAATCTCTTTACTGATAAGAATCATACTATCTTGCTGGTTACCTCATCAAATCAGTTCTGTTACTCAACCAAAACCACAAAGGTCAAATGTTTGACTTTAATAAGAATCAAACTTAAAAGATTATGCAATAAGTTTCTATACAAAACGAGCTTTTAAAATCGATACGCATATCATATCGTCCATCAAAACTGTTATTACTATTGAAGGATTTTTGTGATTATTAAAATATTTTTTGACCTTCTAAAGAATAGTTCAACCAAGTTACTTCAAACTTCTGACGTCGTAGAATCATATTATCAGAAATTGAAATCTCAAAGGTCAGAGCAGTAAATCATAAAAAACTAAAACGATTGATAACGCTGTTAAGATAAAACGTCATCTAATCTTCAAGATTGTGTTTCTACACACAGAAATCATCTTGAGAGATTTCGAAATAGGGTCCCACGGGCAAAAGCGATGCGATAATGCGACACTCATTTTTGACTACTATTTCTAGTACATATAATGAAACATACCACCTACATACCGGTCAAAATCATAACCTTCGTTTTGGTTCACCGTCGTCGGATAAAAATGGTCGTCGCTGCGTAGATGCCTGAGAGGGCCTTATTATATTCAGTTTTTGAACAGGAGAGTATCATCAATGGATACCTTTTCTTGTTCAACCGACGTCAAAATAGAGAGCTTAACGGCTGGACAAAAAACTCCGAATTTTCAAACATGGGGCTGACACAGCAAGTTACGAATTACCCAACTTCAAAAACCGAGGACTCGTTTCAACTGAATATTTTTGTTGTATCTCAACAAGTCCCATATTATAATCTATTTAGAATGAAAAAAGCATCTAGATTTCATCGTCAGCCTCGGTGCGTGCGTGCGCGGCACAAACAATGAGAGGTTGCCGTTATGCGTTTCGGTTTTCTGCCGACAATAGCCGAGTGTGTAACGGTGCTGCGACATTTCACGACGATTTGAGCGGCGTGACCTTTGGGTGCAAACTGTGTTCGTCTGTTACATGTAGACTGGTAAATAGTTGCAACGCTTAAGCACATTAAAAACGCGCAACATAGAACTTCTTTTTAAAATAAAGTCAGACATATTTAAAGCACACTTAAAGTTTGTTATCTATACTAATATTATAAAGAGGTAAAGTTTGTGAGGTTGTAGGGGTAATCTCTGGATCTACAGAACCGATTTTGAAAATTCTTTTATTATAGCCACATTCATGAGAAATGCTATAGGCTATACGGGAAAAACGGGATTTGCGCGTACGAAGTGCGGGCAACAGCTAGTTTTTTAGTATAATGGTAAATAGTTGTAGGAGCCTAAGCACTCAGCGTTGTTATAAACGCGTTAACAACGCAACAAAAACGCGTTGCAAACGCACCTACTTAGTACCTACTGATTTTTCGTGTTTCGCAAGGCTGGGTGGCGCTATTGACTCGCGAATCAAGTTTATTTTATTGCTAGCTTTTGCCTGCGACTTCGTACGCGCATATCCCGTTCCCGTATAGCCTCTAGCCTTCCTCATGAATGCGGCTATCATGTACAAATATAATATTCCAAATCCGACCGTTCAAACAAGCTCAGCTTTATTATATTAGTATAGATTACTTATAAGCTCGCTTTTGACCACTATCTCACCTGATAGGAAGCGATGATGAGAGAAGTCGGCAAACAAATAACCCTGCCATTTTTTGTGCTAGTATGTTTCATAATAGGGGTGCTGGGATTCCTTATGGAGTTTCTTGTCCGTTCTTCTCCATAAGAATCTACCTTTCCGAATGGACAGTAGAGTCACTTTATTAATATATTTTACTGAACTGTAAATGCTGACGTTCAAAAGTGCCGTTTAATGGCCTAATTGAAATAAACGTTTTTGACTTTGACTTACCGGGAAATCCCTGCAGGTAAAAAACCGAGAGCTCATTTTCTTGGATGACGGAATGGGTTTGTAGCTTCCTTATCACACAAATCTACTGTGTGTTGTTATGACTGCTTAGGAGTCGTCCATTAAACACGTGAGGCTCGAAAAGGGACTCCCCCCTTTCTTGAAAAAAAAAAACACGATATATCACAAGATGTAGTGAGATAGGTATCACGTGTATTTATTTTTTCGTTGAACACGAATTTCCCAGAATTGAATTAGATTATCCCAGTACTTATTTAAAGACAAGTGACATAAAATACTTCGAAACCAAAAAAAAAAATTGGCTGTCTGTAAAGTCGGTTTACGGACGATAGTTAAACGTGACAACGTCATAACAAAACATTGATGAAATGATCGTAACGTTACAATGCGTCATCCTTTTTCGTGCGTGCAGCCGGCGTTCATCGATTTATTGGACGTCACGTCAAAAAAACGTGTGCGTCTCGGGACGCCCGACAGAAGTGATAACTTAAACTAATCTAAGTTGAACTATTTAATATGGGAAGCATCTGTCCGAAATACGACTAGCGCTGTGGGTTAGAGTGAGAGAGGAAGAGCCTGCCTACCGCTGCCGTATGCGTGAGAGAAAGGGAAGCCAGACAGACTGGCGCCGTAACGCGTTACGTTACGAAGCGATTTACCCTCTCATAAGAAGTTATAACTTCAAAAACACGTCATTACGGACAGGGGGGCTTTTAGTATAAACCTTACCATGTAGGGGGGAGGGGGGGCTAGAAATTTGCTAAAAAAATGTCACATGATTAATGGACAACCCCTCAGGTACAAGTAAAAAATCTTCAAAATATAGAGTCATTGCAAAGTACCTGCAACAGATCACAGCTTTGCTCAGACTAAATTAAGAATATTAAAAATAATTAAGTACATACAATTCATGGTAATATACAAGCCGAGTTACTTGATTAAAGGGAGCAGGAAGGTAATTTAAGTTTATTGCTTAGTGCCTACACCCTGCTGCTAATTTCTTATTTGCAGCTAAGAGAAACTAGATAGCATTATTTTATTTTTTTCAAGAATGGGAAATCATCAAATGACTTCTTCCACTCTGGGTGGAGTGGAAGGGCGTGTCAGACTCTTACTGACTAAAACCCATCCGTGTTCCTTTTAAAGCCCTTTGCGTTCCAGGGCCGCGGTGACTCTTTCGAACAAATTCTGCAACCCTGGCAGGAGAAGCTAGATACCATGATGCTGTAATTAAAATAATAATGTGTTACATAGAAGCATTGAGTATAAGATACATTTCTGGATCATGGGCACACACTACGATTCTATGTTGTTGGGTTAAGTCTCTTCCTAAGTAAGGTAAACATGTTCAATTAATAAAAAGGTACATTTCAAATTTGAATTTATGTATGACTGATGTGTGATGCTGATGCGGCTAATTTGTGTCCTAGTTTTAATTTTCTATGCCATTTTGTCTTACTTTGAAGAATTAAAACTGAATACTGGATGGCTATTTTGATCATATGTTAGAAAGCCAAGACTGGCTGTTGGTCTCTCAGCCTAATTGTATTGTGTAAATGAATAAATAAATACCCAAATTTAACAAATATCAAATATCTATGTCACCAGAAAGTTGCTGACTCCATAAGATTGCAATAAATCTTTATTAGTTTTTAATTTGTCTTTAGACTATGAAAAAATCTTTTTCTATACAATAAATCACATCCAAATTCAAGTTTTCAATATATCTGTGTTGTATCAAGAAAAAATAGTTGACAATGTCACATAACATTTTACAATACAGGATTTGCAATTTTCAAGTGACATCTATAAATATGTCTAAATGCCTGTTATCATCTTACAAGAATACAAGTGATAAAGTAACAAGTTTAAAATCTAAATAGCTTTAAAAGCTACTTTTAAATTAAATTTGTAGGTTTTAGTTTGAATGTCTGACTGCCATGTCAGCACACTGTATTGATTTGTGCCATTATTATATCATTTTTCTTATCAGAAAATAAACACTTTAGTGTTTTAGCCTGTAATAACATAAAAATGTTTACAATGGACAGCCAACTAAAATTGAATAAACATTTACAAAGCCATTTCATAAATAACCTAAAATTACAGAATAAATTGTGTTGTATTAAAATATGAATTTCATTACTGCCATATTCATATTGTTTAAAAAATATACAGCAAGACGAATTGTGGCTTGAAAAAACTAGTAAAAACGACAACCATCTGCATATTGATAAGCCAGTTAGTTTGTACACAAACTTTGATGCTG
Organism: Mamestra brassicae; assembly: GCA_905163435.1. Lineage (NCBI taxonomy): Eukaryota > Metazoa > Arthropoda > Insecta > Lepidoptera > Noctuidae > Mamestra > Mamestra brassicae. Next base: position 10,304,188 of record LR990989.1, on the reverse strand, counting down.
ACTTAATCTAAAGCCTTCTCAACCTGTTATCATGCCAAAAATACGTTATCAAAATCTTTCAACATGATAACACCATACTTAGTTCCTCATGCATCAACAACACGTGACTGCCACAAAAAAGTATTCCAATAAGACCGTGTATAAATGGAAACAGTTTATTTTTAGTCGTGTCATATGTTTACCTCGTACCGACAAACCTCGAGTTTCACGGCACGAAAATCAACACCAAACTAATTATAAACTTGCGTTGAAGCCAGCCCGCATACCTCCACCAGCTCTATCAGCACACAAACGAGAAAATAAAAAGGTTATTAGAAACTCACACGTTGCTAGCGATCGTTTCGTGGGTATCGCTCGCATAGAAAGCAATCAACCGACACCGCTCAGCGGCGGGAACCAGTAATTTTCCACTCCGCGTTTCTACACAAGATCCACAAATACTTAGCAAGAGCCTTCCTCACCTCTCTAAGATAATTTTCTGACAGTACGATCCCACTATCATGCTGAAAGGAGCACACGAAAGCGGACAAAGGGTCCTTCAAAACACAGCCATTTTGAAACCGTTCATACGAAATGTTACGTGTACCGATGCGTACAATGTTTGGGGATCAAAAAAGAAAACAGGCTTATCCGTTCGCACTCATTTTTGTTTTTTACGCACAATAAAAACTAACACTTAACATCTCACACACTTTTATGTACGATTTCACTTCATACTTTCGCACACACCCGTTTACGTCGCACAAAGTCCCTGACGGACGAAAGCGACGAACTCACACGAATGGAGCTGCGGATTGCGTGCCACGGCAAACGTTTCAGTTGCCAGACTAAATAATAAAAAACTACCACAACGGAATAATGTCTCAACCACATAAAAATCGAATCTGGAGACCCGAATATGGCGCTTGGTGCAAATCATCATATTTGTTGGAAATCGTCGCTCTTGCACTAAATAAAATTTTAAATAGTTATTCCAACTAACGCATGGTGAGTTTAATTAACAAACCATTTAAAGCAGCGCAAATTGCAGCAAAAAAAAAAACAAAAGAAATTTGTAATTTCTTAGGCTACCGTTGTTTATCCCACTAACCTTATTAATGTCGAGTTGTCCACACTGCATTGATTTAAATGTTTGTAGTTAAAATTCGCATAGGCTCTTTGGAAAGTTGCATTCGTTGGGAATACTGTGGCATTTGCGATTGTGCTTGTACATGTATGTTTAAAACCTTTATTGTAGTAGGTCTGTTAGTTAAAGACACGTTTAGACAACATTTTTGTGTAGTAAAAATTCAACCCACAATCAGAATTGGTAGAAAATAGCCTTGGATCTAATGAGAATTTCTACTATAAAGTTAGAAAATGTATTTCTTGGTATTACTTTTAACCATAGACATCAAGTAAGTTGTTTAAGTGTCGACTACTGTAAAATTATCATCAGACATGCTTTAATTTTAGTACTGAAATGTTTTCTTAGCCACAAATGGTACATTTCATTCTAATTATATAGAAAATGTATTTTTCTTGCGAACTATTCGAACTTTGGACTGTGGTTTGGACTTTTTGGAAAACTAAACAGTTGACATATTAAAAAACCTCTTAATTGAATTGTCCATGGCCATGCGCGCGTTATTCAATTCAGTTGCTAAGCAACGCGATAATAATCCTAAAAGCACAGTTGTATTTGGCTGATTTTCGTAGTGGGTTCATGTTCCGATGAATTATAAATAATTTCCGGGCGTAGGTGTGAATACACTCGATCCTAGCCATTCTTAATTAAAAATTGATTACAAAAATGACAAAAATAAATTCTAATAACTTTCGGACACGCATTTTGCGGCAGTGGTGTTAGAATAATGCATTTGTTATTATTAAATTAATGTGGTTCAGGATACAGTATCTATCAATCAGCATGGTTAAAATTAATTTTCAATTTTTGTTCTTCAATTGTATAGTTTTTGCATTTGCTGAGGACTATGAAAGTGATGACAAACGTGAGTATTAATGAATTTCCTAAAAAATATTTATTATCAGTGTGCCAGACTGACCACTAAATTAAATAAAACTCAGACTTAGAGGGCACTCATTTGAGATGAGTAGTATCATAAAAATCGGACTTAACGCGTAAATTTTTGAAAGTCTCCAAAGTGTGAAATTAATAACATTTATGCGTTTTTTTATTTCATTATATAGCTACTATCTACCTACCTAGTTAATACTAGTAATTAATAGGTAGTAGGGACCTACAGTTTTGATGTCGAATTAGTAAGCTATTTAATTTAAAAAGAATATTGCTTCTATGAGGAGCTCGTGGCTAAAGAATATCAGCCGCACGGGTCGATCAAGGTGAAGCAGTGCTTGCCAAGGTTGGTCTGTAGTTGGGTGACCATCTTAACATACCGAGTTTTCTCCGGGCCTCGGAAAGCACGTTAAGCCGTTGGTCCTGACTGTCATTTGTCGATCTTTGGCAGTCGTTACGAATTGTCAGAAGCCAGTAAATTTGACACCAGTCTTGCCAAGTAGTACCGTTTTACCTAGTTTATGGGTTGTGGAGGTCTGGTAGGCATGCAGCCGCTCCACGTAAAACACTGGTATTCAGCAGAATCCGGTTTGACTGGAAGCCGACCCCACTATAGTTGGGAAAAGGCTAGGCAGATGATGATGATTGCCCCTAAGAATCCCTACGGAGCTACACATAATCATACCGCTAAGTTTATGAGAATAACTGGAGGTCAGCATCATCGGGTCATGTTTGGATATATCCTCAATTACTTTACTAAAATAAAGGTGGTGACCTATCTAAATTATGGATAAAAAAAAAGCGGAGTTACCGCGGCCCTGGAACGCAAAGGGCTTTAGGAGGAACACGGATGGGTTTCAGTCAGTAAGAGACTGACACGGCCTTCCGCTCCACCCAGAGCGGAAGAAGTCATTTGATGATTTCCCATCCTTTGGTCACCGAATGCCAGCCTGTAGTAAATATCGAAAATTGGTAAACGACGACAGTAAAAAAAGGTCTGATTGTCCCAACCCTACCTCAACTAAAACAATATATAACGTTCATTGTCTTGGAGTATATTCTTTTTAGGTATCCACGACCTTTAGGTTCATCCTTTGACTTAAGAGACTTCTTCCGTATTTTGCTGTTTTGGCAGAGCTGTCCTCTGCCAAGCTTTAAACAATCCCTTGTCCGTCCGATTACATCATTGGTCGCTGTACGAAATCCATAGCTAATCTATTATTCGAATTCTGAATGCGATTGTGCTATAACAAAGCTCATTCAGTCTCATTATCCTGTCTGATTAACGTCATCATTAACCTGTGAGGCTGCGTCTGATGTAACAAACATAATTATTATGAAGTCAAATGTGCCTACTAAGTATTTGCTCATAATTGCGATTCAAAGTACCTAGCCACAGTTCCCATAGCGCACGTAGGTACATGTACAATGAAAGAGACAATTATAATAATAATCAATCAAGGCACAGGTATATCACAGTCAGCCGACCGCGTCCCGCGTTTCCGCCTGTCACATGGAATACAAAAGATGCGTGCGCGCAATGCCCGCGTAACCGCCGCCATTACGATGCTATTATATGCCTTTTGTTCGTTTTTTGTTGGAAACGAATTCTGGTTACTGACAGGATGCGTGCTCTCATATTCCACAGACCTACATGACTCAATGTGGGTGGTGAATGGAGTACCTACTTCAGCATCGGCCTTTAATGAAACTGAATGGTTGTAGATGGTCAAACGTTAGCCAAGTTGACCATTGTTGGAGTTCTCATAGTATTACATTATCATAGTATGTAAAGCCAAATGCATGACGTTTGGTGAATGCCGGCTATTAAATAGCCTTAATTGCAGCAAGTTTAAAGTTTAACTTCGGCAATGATACCACAGTTAGACTGGAATTTAGAGTCGAGGCAATCTTGATTTACTCCAATCAAGCTTCATCAGACGAATGTCTATAGATTTGAGATAATGTTCCATGAGGAAGAACAAAACTGACATAAAAATATACTAAGAAAACACCCGCAAAGTGCGAGGCAAAACCTTAAATTCCAAACAGAAAGAGGTTTCCGTCTTGATAGCAATACTAGAAGAAAGGCCATGTGAATGAAAATTGAAAAAGTTGCTGGCCCTTTCATAATACCCACAGGAAGAGGGGCTCAGTCGTCAATAGGTCAGTGTACCCTGTGTACCAAACTCCTGTTGATGGGGCCCGCTAGGACCAGTGCATACCAGGGTTGCGGAATTGCTCGAAAGAGTTACCCCGCGACCCTGGAACACAAAGCGTAATTATTTGAAAGAACACGGGTGGGTTAAATTTTCGTCCGAGAGTCTGACACTAACTCACGCTCCGCCCACAGGCCCTACTATGAAGTCTTAAAACGATCATGATTCCACTCTAAGAGGGACACGGAGCTATACATAGCGAATAGCACTATCCCGTTTACATCATCGGAGTTGGATGGCATTAGCACGTCATGGTAGGGCTGCAGAGCGGGATAAGTCATTTGATGATTTCCTACCCATAAAAGTCTTCTAAACTCCTGCAGATATTAGAATATAACTCTGTTTATAAAATTTGTTTGGCTCTGTTCAGTTTCCGTGTCGTGACCGCTTCGACAATTCCGGTGTCATTCGGTGCACTGAACCTTTTTCGCGTTTTCCGCCATTGCCCTAATATTTCACTCGTTTCTGTTTGGTTGTGCAATTTTTCCTAACGTTATACATTATGCTGAAACGGCTTTGATGGTGCCTACAGAAATATTGCAAAATGTTCGCTATTATTGGGTCAAAATGCGAGAATTGGTTCAGTAGAAGGTTCGAAGTTCTATTACATTATTTTTGCCTTGACAATGATCTTTAACAGAGAAAATGCAAGCTCTCAAGTTTTCCTTGTCTCTATAATCTCAGACGCCAGCACATCAAGCTACAACAAACTGTCTTTCTTTAATAGATTTTCAACTTTATCGCCAAACTTTTAGGTTCAAGGTTAATTGGGAAATTTGACAGTTTCGAGTACCTTAAACAAAGTCGCTGCCTGTGTATGTTTCCCCTCTAACTTATTCTAAACCTAGCAACGAATTTTGATATGTTTTTCACAAATACAAAGAGCGATAACCAAGGAAGGCTTGTTTACAGGTATAATTTGAACTCGTGCGAAACCGGGGCAGGTCGCTAGTAAGCTGTAAAGCATTGCTACAACTTAACGAATCTTCTGTTTCGACTTCATGCAACATAATTAACATAAACTACACAACACAAAATTACATGAGAAGGTACCAAAATAATTACAAAATCGATGCACAGTCGAACGCAGCAACTAATTAGCATACCTTCATACAAACTGCGACTATGAACGAAAGATAAACATCCATACACTATAAACTTATACCACATAGATATTATTGAGGAAATGCGTTCCTTATCGTATAACTCTGGAGCATGGTACGGCTTGGCGCTAATCCTGCTGTCGTGGGGTTCTCGAAGTCATAAGCGTGGAGCGATTTGATGGACAGTTGCGAGTTTGCGACGCGAAAATGCGACACCGATGAACGACCTGTTCTCGTAGAATTAAAGCAATTTTATGAAAAGCGGACGGTTTTATTGTGTCGGAGCCTTAAAAGACAAAGTTCGAGAAAAATAGTTAAGACTTTCCCCCTGGTTCAAAATCAATAACAAGACCTCACCTCGTCTTTAGCTTATTGCAACCTCCATTTTGGCTACTAAACTTGTAGGTCTAGTGGTTTCTCAACATGCACAAAACCCGTGGTTACCTTGTCTTCTATGTCATGTTTATTTTTGGGCTGAAATCTCTTAAACTTAATTGTAAGTTGGTAATGTAGAACGCCTATTCCGATTTGCTCCGAATTTTGGTACTTCGGGTAGTTGGTCCAGTGGGATGGCAATAAAAACCGAGACGAAACGCACCGGATTAAATCAGGATGGATGAAATGGCGACAGGTCACTGGAACAACTTGTGACCCACGGATATCCCTCAAGTGAAAGGGGATAATCTATAAGACCGTGATAAGACTTGTCGTACTGTATGGATGAAGAATGAGACATGATATAGAGGAAGATGATGACAGAATGTTGGGCTGTGAAAAGACGGATGAAAATAGATTGCATGTAGCGGAGAAGAGAATGTTGAGATACATGTGGTGATGGAGTATCGATAATGGATAAAGTAAGGAATGAGTTTATTAGAGGTAGTTTAAAACTGATGCCAGTGACGGAAAAGTTGAAAGGCATGAAGAGGAAGGATGAAACGCATGTCACTAAAAGAGTTATGAATATAAATGTGGATGAATGGAGAGGGAGAGGGAGGCCAAAGAATAGATGAATGGATTGTGTGAGGAGTGATATGAAAGAAAAGGAATTTAGTGATAGATTGACGGCTGACAGGACAAAAACGAAAAAAAAAACGTGTTGCATTGACCCCAAGTAACATGGGATAAGAGCAGGAAGGTGATGAATGTAGAACGAAGGTGTTTTCCTTTACTTATCGCTAGCTCCTATAATTTGCGCCCAATAAAAAAACTCCCAGCAACTGAAAGTTACAGGGAGGGCCAATAAACTGTAAACCTCATTTATTCGGGAGATCACGCGATGTTACTAAACTCAGCATGTTTACATCAACTTATTTACCATAGCTTTCTTCGCCATTTTGTTTAATCCAATTTGAGCGCAAATTCTTGACTTTATGAAATCGAATTCATGCTGTTGCATAGCTTTTACGTTGAAGTATTTTATGCTTTGCTCTCATCGTTGTTATGCAAATATTTTCTCTCCCATTAAAATTCCTTTTGCAATTAAATTCTCGGCTCCTAAAATTAGTTTTTCGTGTTGTTATTTCACTGCTTTACATTTGAATGACTGATTTATGTGATCACGGTTTCAGATATTTATAATAAACTTCTGGATATCTTTTGCTATAATAAGCCTTTAAGTATATTTATCAAAACTAGAACTAAAAATTCCCATTCGTGACAAACAATTTACTTTATTAACTCCCGGTTGCAACTTTGCAAGGTTGAAAGTCGAAACCTTCTTTATTTTTAAGGATGATGATAAATCATCAAATGACTTCTTCGGCTCTGGGTGGAGCGGAAGGGCGTGCCAGACTCTTACTGACTTAAACCCATCCGTGTTCCTTCTAAAGCCCTTTGCGTTCCAGGGCCGCGGTAACTCTTTCAAACAAATTCCGCAACCCTAGCAGCAAAGTCGAAACCTTGCAAAGATAACAATAAAACATAACTAAACATTTATTATTCGGTAACTGATATAATTTATTAATTCCTTGCTTTTTACAGTGATTGCTTAGCTTTCACCGTAACTTGAGTGAAGCACCAAGTAGTATTTAATAAATTGAAAGAATAGATGGCTGAAATTCTTGATATACTTAATAATTTCTCGTAACTTTTAAATCAGAAGTGAACTCATGTTTCATAAGAGCTAAGCTAAGTATTATTTAAAATCAAAACGATTAAGACACAACTGATTTATTCGCTCCGCACGTGTACTTCGCAATCCATTAAAAATTCGACGCCTCCCCAGCTCATTAGGAACTCCATGTAGGTATCTATAAGAACAGCCGTGCGATTCTGAAAACATCTCAATCTCGTGTAAGCCTAGGTGAAAGTGAACATGAAGTTAGCTGTCAAACTATACAAACAAGGTGGCATGATAGTTGACTTCATGTGCACTCCACCCGGCAGGTACGGTCAAATTAGAGACCCCTCTCCTGGCTTTGTCTGCAGTATTCATGTTGGTATCTCAAGATCAACACCAGCGCACTCCTCGGCTGGAAGACTTCTTCTGGACGGGCTCAGGAGATGGACCCCCTCCACCCCCTGATTCTCCTCTACCAGCACCTGTACAACCATCCACACCAGTGGTTCGCACGACCACTGTCCTGGCTACTGTTTATCTGGATTCGTATCCACCACAAGTGAGTTTTGAAAACTGATTCAATAAAAAAAAAAAAATTTAGGCGTACAATTATACTGGAAAAAATAATACTGGAAGTACTTATCCGATTATGAAATAACTTTTACTGATGGTAAGCTAAACTATCGCTGAATGGAAAAGGTAACTTTTTAGTACGAATAAATGCACGTTTCGGTTGGAATTGGCTTAGGACAAAGCTTATGTTTTATAGAACTTGTTTTCATCTTCATGCATCCTTTTAGTAAACTTTACGAAGTTCTAACTGTAACTGAGTTTAAAATTCATTAATGAAGTACGAATGTTTAACTACTTGAGCATTTCCCTTCACGAGTTTCTAACTTCCTCTAAGTTTTGGGGGATAATAGTCATAATAGAGTCATTAATTTTCGTTTAACCAACCCTCAGTGTAGTTGAATTTCTGCCTTGTTTATATGCTAATGTGGTCCTGTCATGCAATTTCTTTACATGGATTTTAAATTATTTCTTCTTTTCTTGCTAAAGCTTTTGAGTTCGTCGCAGGCGGTGACAGACAGATCGACTGGGGAGTGCATGCTCAATTGTGGAGAGCCTGGGGTGCCAGGTAGCTTGGAACCAGAGATCCCCGATGATCGAAGGTACTGGCTCCTCACTGTCATTCAGGGATCCACTCCAGATAGCCTGCAATTGAGACTCGCTAGGTTGTACCAGAAAGCTTTCTTGAGGTAACCAATGTTCCCCTTAACATATGCTTCTAGTTTCATTTCAAGCTTCCTTCGCTCTACCATTTCATGGATTTCTTCATCAAACTCATTCCGTCATTATTATTTTCATTTATGTTATTAGAAACCATTTCATCTTCAGTACATTCTACAAAACAGTAGTTAGAAATAAGCTTATTTGGCTCGACTGCAACACAACATTAATTTAACCTTTCAAAATTTTTATTCCTATTTTTCCAGACAACAAGAGCGTCACCTGGGCATCATCAAATCACTCGACGCTCCACCTGCTCGCAAGAAACATGATGTTCATTCTTTTGTAGTTCACAAAGACAGCAATAATAGTCCAGTAGGTCCTCAAAGTATCAACACGCCTTTCAAATATCTTGACATAGCCAGCTCTATGGTGTCTCCTGTTGAATCAGATGCTAATACATTAGTTAATAAGGTTGAAAATTCTACAAGAACTGATCTAGATACTTCTAGTGATATTTTGTATCCAGTTAATATAGAAATGTTCTCTGTAGACACAAATACTATCTCTCTAAACGCTGAGATTAAAGCAACAAAGTTGAATGAAGTAGAATCATGGATATTAGCAACACCAACAGTTATTATTCGAAAAAGAGAAGTGACTGATAAAGAACAGTTGGAAGAAATAAGAGAAGATTCTATAGATATCCCTTTAGAATCAGAAAGCAATGAAACAATGTTGTTCAAGCGTGAAATATTGAAACCAGAGCAGCAGCCACCTGTGCAAGTTCACATTCAAAATATAACGGAGGTAGGAAAATTGATTATTTTTAATTGACAGTAAATTCAAGTAACGGTAAAGTTAAAAGGGAACCGCTTATCTTGGTATTGTAATGTGAAGAGGAGGCATGAAATGCACGTGACTAAAAGAGTTATGAATATAAATGTGGATGGACAGGGAGAGGTAGGCCAAAGATGGATGGATTGTGTTAGAAGTGATATGAAAGAAAAGGTAGTTAGTGATAGCGTGACGGCTGACAGGACAGAATGGAAGAAAAAAACGTGTTGCGCCGACGCCAAGTAACATGGGATAAGGGCAGGAAGATGATGATGATGATGAGTAAATTCAAGCTCTTATTTTTACTTTGATTAATAGTAAAAACTTACTTATACATTGTAGACCAGAGAGCTGATTGGTCGCCAGTTTAAGTCAGTCCACAATTTCTCGGAATGACTTCGAGAGATTATACTTAGACTAAAAAAGTATTCCAAATGATCAGTTGACAATTTATCGAGAGATTACAATCTCTCAAGTTATTATATATAATCTTACGGAGTTTGCTATTTTCCGGTGACATTTGTTTAATATAATGACATGCCATCTGAATTGGAACTGTAATTGTAATTGCTTGTTTATTTAGTTTATTATTCACCTATGTTTAACAAAATAAATGATTGATTGATTAAAAGTTGAAATTGATTGAAAGGTATAAATAAACCTGCTATTCTCCAGTATTATTTGACTAAGTTCCTGATAATTTGACAATATATTCCTTGTCCAGAAACTTAACCGAGACTTCCATCAGTCCCCAGAAACTGGTAGCATTCAGATAGTGTACGTGGTACTGGTTGGTGGAAGGGCAGTTCCTGCAGCTGTGGCTGCCAGGGACATGAGGCTCGTGAGGGACGCTGAGGTCGCAAGAGAATTAGGAGCTGTTGTTACTACTAAAGCTGAGCGTGAGTATGATAAACTTACTGAGCTACTTCTGCATAGGGTGTGACTAGCTATTCGAAATCAAATTTGAACTTTGTAGTCATTAAGAACTTTACTATAGGGAAGGAAAATAGTCTGGGTCGCTGATGCTGGAATTCACCTACATTTTGTAACGAACATAATATTGTGTTTCATCATCATCATATCACATCAGCTAAAAGACGTTCAATGCTGGATATAAGCCTACTCCAGTGTCAACACAACCGGTCCTGTGCGTCTCGCATTCACAGGCTACCCGGGACCCTCACCAAGTCATCGGTCTACTTTGTGGGAGGCCTTCCAACACTGCGTCTTCCGGTACGCACCCCATCGACCATTTGTTCTGCGAGCAATGCGTCCTACCCACTGCCACTTCAGTTTGGCGATCCTTCGGGCTATGTTGGTGATTACGACTCGAGTAATATTGCAAAAGCTTAGAAACAATCATTGAACAATCTCGCGTTTCATGATCTATCATGGACCTGATATTGCCAAATTATGGTAAAAGTCTCTTCAAAGATTCGAAGTTGATATTTTGAAGACTTGAAAAATGGAGTAATTTTAAATCACCAAGTATAGATCCGTTTTCTTTAGCAGCTTACCTGAAAACAGCGGAGGGCTTGGAAGGGGAAGCGGGAGGCGGGGTTCACGGCACAGAGCTATGGGCACTGGCTGTAGGAGCCACTGTGGCTATACTGCTGCTACTCGTGTTACTAGCGTTGCTATGCTTTGCTCATAGGTGAGAAATAATATGTTATTGTCCTGAAAAAGACAAATAGATCACAGACAGACAGATAGATTTACAAAAAATATTGAACACCTATTTTTTCTTTTTTCATTTAACTAAATATTTAAGACAATACGGTGCGTTGAAAACTCGCGTGACGTCACGCAATGGTACACCTTTTACTAAAACGTGACGTCATCAGCGTTCAAGAGTGGGGACTCGCGCTTTATCTTTATCAATTTTATCGATTAAAATGGCAAAAAATACGTGTACAATATTTTTTAATTAAATTTAACGAACGGGGTACTTAAATAGAATTATTATTTTTCTATTAAACTAATATATCATTTTAATATCCAACCCGAACTGTCCCACTACTGGGCAAAAGCCACCCTACATTATTTCCATCGTTCCTGGTTTTGTGCCACTTCTTGCCAATTCCTAAAGAAGATCCAAATCGTCCCAGCATCTCTTTTGTGATGAATAAAATTACGGCTTTGACAATTTTTGTTTCAGGAAAAAGGCAATGAAATCTGCAGCATCCATCCGGGCGTATCGAAACGAACTAATGAGAGAGGCAGAGAGGAATCAACTGAAGCAAGTTCATGAAGAAAAGGATGGAAGGGTAAGCAAAACAATAAGGTGATTTCTAGGAAGTAGAACTGTGATCTTTGCAAATAAATATTGGCGGTAGTCAATATCTGTGGGAGGATTCTAGTCTTAAATTGGTCTCTCATACAAAAAACCGGTCAAGTGCGAGTCGAACTCTGGCGCCGAATGTTCCGCACCAACCCATTATACCGCCATAATAAAATTGGTATCCCTTTTATTGGTGCAGGCGTCAATTATGTATGTACCTATGGGGACACCCTTAAATTTTCAACTTTTTTATTTTTTGGAATTTTTCCTTTATTTGTGCCTTGCTTTTTGTCAAATTTCGTGATTCTAGTTCAACGGGAACTACCATATAGGTTTTCGACCCAAAACCTATAGGGTACTTGCGGTTGACCGAGAATTGTCAATTTTGGTTAAAAGCAAGGTCTCACAGCACAAGTAAAGGGAAAATTCCAAAACATTAAAAAAGTTGAAAATTAAAGTGAATTTTGGTACCTACAAGTTTTCGCGTAAATCTTAATTTGCCCATACGTTTTTATCGTGTTGACTCAGGACCTTAATATTTATACACCTAATAGGGACTATAGAAATCAGTATCTGGTATAAATTGCTAGGTCCACCCGTTCCTGAGGAAATCGGTGGTGATACACGGACAGACAGACAGACAAGAGTCTTATAAGGGATCCTTTTTTTACCTTTTGAGGTACGGAACCCTAAAAATCATCAATCTATCTGTGTAGCCTTTACCCAACTATGTTGGGGTGGACTTCCAGTCTAACTGGAATTAACCGGATGCATATTATCTGACCTCCACAACACAATAACTGGGTATCACGCTACCCACTAGCAAAACTGGTGTAAGATTCCTCGGCTTCTGACTACCTCTAACGACTGACAAGATCAACCCGCTCTCCGAAGCAAGAAGGAATCACTATGTTAATATGGGCACCCATCCACGACTGACCTCGGCAAGTGTTGCTTAACCTTGTAGATCGTCCCGTGCTGCCTTTACTATTGAGCCACGCTTCCTATTAAACGTCGTTATAAACTACTTTATTTCTTTTTTATCAGCTCATCAGTGTAGTGTCCCCGAGTAGAACGAGACCCAGCAGTACTCTCCTACCGATTTACAGAGCAGCGAGTGCTGCCAGCAGGTAAAACAGATACAACCACTTATTTATAAAGCACTCATTTACTTACCAAGGTTTAACTATGAAGGATAAAACAAAATTGGCATAAAATGTGCACTAACAAATTGAGGCCCCGGCTCCTGTGTAGAATCGCATGTGTAAAAGAAATGAGTTTCTTCTTCCAAACAATACTTAAGTGATAAAATCATTACGTGATGAATAGTAAAATAAAACGTTTATTCCGCCAGAAAAGACGCTCAAAATAATAAACTTAATGAAAAAAATAATTTAAAAGCTCCTCCTCTCTTCTTATTAATTTGGTTGCGGTACCTATCTAAAACAGTTCTCGTTTCTCCGGAACTCATCGAGCTATGTTACCTCGGCACTTTTCTGTTGGTCCTGGCTTTCAGGAGAATTAACTACATAGCTAACCTTTAAAAAAAAAAAAGACCTGGAGATAAAGGTGTACCTAGTTAAGTTCTGCTGCAACGACGTAAATTCAGATAAAGACGAGAAGATGGCTTTAGACTTCAGTCACAAAATAATTATGATAGTTCCATTATAAAAAAAAGATTTGAGTAAAATGGAAATATTCTTGCAAGACTCCTAAAATCAGACTGTTTTTCAAAGTCGTTCCAATAGTCTACCCACTCCGTTATCCTGCTTGGATAAGAATTAGAAATTAAATATTTAGGAGTCTACGAGCGGTCCATTTGGATATTACGCGCTAACTGAACAAGGATGAATCTGTCTGGAAGAAAAAAAAGAAAGCTCTTTAATGTTCCTGAAACAACTGTTATATTAAAGTAAACTACTTCTTTTTCTTGAGGGAGCGAGTTCTAAAAGGAAATTTTGATAGATAGGTACTGAAGATCTACGAGTGTACTGTTTGTTCCATAATTTTAAGAAACTTCTACCGAATCATTAGAAAGTTTTTAAACATTTTTTTTTTCTTTGTAGTTTATACAGTAGTAAATATATTTTTTTGAAACTTTCTAACGAATCTAAACTACAAAAGTAAAAAGTACCTATTCAAAAACATGTACGTTCGTAATAGCACTGATCCGATTGTGAAATCCTTCTCTGAAAAGCAAAAAAATTACCATCGCTGCGAGCATATGCCTTTTATACCGAAAATCTGTTCCCTGTTCCTAGGGTATTACCACGAAAGCTAAGCTGCGAGCAACGGCTAATAAAATGGCTCTTCTGACTTACTAAGTTTGAAATTCTCCGCCACATAAGTTACTCGAAACACTTCAGAAAGGCTTTTCTTAAAAAGATAAATTCGTCACTAAATCTTGTTTTAGTTCTTCCACAACATCTTCTGGAGTATCCGAGGTGGCCACAGCGTTTCGTCGCAGACAGAAGAAACCACATGCACTTAGAATGCCACAGAAGAAGAGAGGTTAGGCAACCTTCCTTAATTCTCGACGATTTCTATTCTTAGTTGTCTTAACTGTACAAGGCAGATTCCTACCTAACAAAAATATCGAAATGCGAGAAATTTCTTAACACGTGCGGTGAAGCTTGTTGCATCCTTGGATGACTGCTTGGATGATTGTTGCATCCATGGATGACTGTGGCTGGTTGGTCCCACATAGTATCGTCCCACATCGTTTTAGCCGAAAAACGTCCAATGTGGCGGACAGTCGATGTGGCGACGCTTGGTCCCGAAGCCACGATAATTATGACAACAGAATAGTAAAAAGCAAGAAAATATGTTGTCATCTTTAAATAATCCTCTGCATAATGTGTTCTCCAGTGGGCACTACTGACAGCTTGCTAGAAGCCGCTGGGTTGGACAGCTCCGACAGTGGACAACCTTCGGCGCCACCGACACCCACGTCGTATCTCTCCATGCCTTCAGTGAATGCTTTTCCGAGGTAAGACCAATTTGTACTACAGTTGCAGAGAATATTGGAATTTCCAGAATCTTTGGCCGGTCATGGATCTATGCTTGTCTCGGGGTCTGAGGGTGATTGGTGAAAGAATGCTGGCCCTTGTTTTTCGAATTTGTTGGTCGACATACAAAAGTAAAAACCGCTAATTTTCGACTTGAGCGGTGTTGTTCGCTAAGCGTCCCTTAGTTTCAGGAGACCAGCAAATATTTCGCAACGACAATGTGTCCATAAGTAATCAATGAATTCATTCCTTTTACATTTTCCAGAGGCAACGTAGTAGAGCCCCTCTCTCGAATCTTAGAACCGGTATCAGTTCGACACCTAGATATCGATTCCCCTCCATCAACCCCCAAGAAGAGCAAGCCAGACCCCAAAGCCAAGGATGTGGTGCCTCGCAGACAGATGGCGTCCCAGCTGGTCCGGCTCGGCAGTATAGATAAGGACCCTGGGGTGATAGGGCCTCTGGTCTGGGATCTGCATTGTCAGAGGATTAAAGATGGTGAGTTTTGACACATATTTCTCCTATTTCATGTTAAGGGACGATGGCATGGGCAAAATAGTATTAACTTTTTGAAGCCAACTGTGACTGACATAATTATATAATTATAGTTAGGTATTGAAGTATTTTTCTCCAAAAATCTCGCCGTGTCACGGAATGCCGTATTTAAGTGGTCATTTAGCGATCAGAACGGATTTAGCTATTTTCAATTGACTTGTTTTTTTTTGAGTTGAGCGTCGTGAATTAGCAAAAACAGGGTAGGTATGTAAAGAGCGCCTCTTCGCGGGGTGGCTAGTTATGTTATGATGCATGTGAGATTGTCAGTGGCCGAGGATCCGAGGTCAAACGAGTTCCTAAATCCAGCACTGACCTGCTATAAGCCGATCAAGCCCAAACTATTCGCAACCACTGCAACTCCTGAAAGCCAGAATTAGCAGTGGCGACCACCAAAAAGGCTAGGAGGCAATGAAGCTCGACGAGTCCTGGAGAAACGATTCAACTGTCTTGGACCTCACGAAATAAAACAGCCTGCCTATGTCAAAATATTCCTTCCAGCTTCAAAACCCCCGAGTCCAGCCCGCTCAACGGCCTCCGCCCGCAAAGACCCGGGTCCCTCCCGCATGCGGCAGCGTTTCAACGAGCTCATGGACGATGCCTTCACGCTCTTCGGAAGCGTGAACTCTAGTCCCAACTCCCACGATACGTACACGGTGGAGGAACGGGATTCTAAGGATAAAGATGTCAAGGATAAGAAACAAGGTAACACATGTAGGGACACACGTTGTTCCTAAAGTATCAACGGAATAGGACACCAGCAGCCCTACTATGACGTGCTAATGCCATCCAATTCCGATTATGTAAACGGGATAGTGCTATTCGCTATGTATAGCTCCGTCTCCCTCTTAGACCGGAACCATGATTGTTTTAAGACTTCATAGTAGGGCCCCAGTACCCACTTTATTACCTACCCATCGTCTTTTGCAGGAAATTACTGTCATCTGAGTCTCAGAATGGCCTTCAAACCAGACCAACTTATCTGCCTAACTTATGTTTTAGATTCAGGCGAACAGGCTGGCTTGGCTCAGGCTCGTAACGACAATGTACGTCTGCCAGGCTCGCCCTACACCGCCATGGATACGCTCAGAGGAAGATCTGCAGGCCCTGGGTAAAACATAATACAACGTGTTACATATTAAACGCAATAGATATCTGAAAAGAGGACCAAACCCAAAATCGCGCTTTTCCGTTCATATTGTCGAGTTATACGCACGCATGTTTGAGGCAGTCGATTCTTTTTTCACAATGCTGAGTACAGTGAGAATGCACTCTAAAGTCTCTTGGGTTTACACTAACTTGTTGCAATAGGATATTTTCTTGGATAAAAAAACCGGGCCGGCCGGTAGATGTGTTCAGGAAAGTACCCAATTGTTCTAAGTAAACCATTGACAAGAGTTCTTTATCTTCATACAGTCGAGCTGGTCCCAGCACATCAACGCCGGTACAGCAGGCGGAGGGCGGTCGTCCTCGCACGTCCTTCACCAGAACTGCCGCTGAGAGGAGAGTCCCTCCGCCCGCCAGAGCTTGGGGGCATACTCCGCCACAGGTAACAATGATCAGACTACCACATTCCACTAATGCCAAGAGTCAGAAATAGTTAGAAAGTCGTAAAACTAAAAAAATGTACAAGCTCTGCACCTGTAAGTTAATCAATAATATAACATAATTATGAATTTGCAATCGAAATATTCTTTACCCCCCCCCCCCCCCCCTCTGGACCCGCCAGTGTGGCGTATCCGACGGCAATTGAGGGGTTTCAAGATAGCGTAGATAGGGCCTTTGTCTTATCATTGAAGGTATTGTTGACAGCCTATACTCGAAGTAGAATTAGTTCCAAGATTATTTTTATCAATGAACATTTCCATGATTTTTGTCTTGTGATTAATCCAACAAGTTTACCAAAACAGCTGGTGTCGGGATCTTAACCAATCACGTAAGTTACACAGGCTTTAAAAAACCAACTCCTGAATCACTAGACCATTCCTTTAACAGCAATGGGACGCCAACTCCATGATAATTTAACGGTGGTAGTCCCTAGGTGCTCGGCCCAGCGTCAACCCAGCGCTGATCACGACGGAGGGCAGGCTGCAGGCTGAAGACCCAGCCATTCCCCTCATATCGGCCATCAAGACGGAAATACAGCGCATCAAGGAGACAGCGACCAAACCTAACACCTAGCCAAATGGATGAATTTTTAGTTTAAGGATAGATCATGTTTGAAGTCAGAGAAAAGGTAAATAAGGGTGAGTTTGTTATAGATAAGGAATTTAGTTTGTAAGGTTTCTTAGGACTTCTATCGTTATCATTGAGGTGTTTGTATCCAATAGCTCGATGATACTCAGGTTTAAAGTTCTCAAAAATGTTTCATGAATCTCTGTTTTTGTATTATAATATTTATAGCCTTCATTATTATTTATTCAAAGTTTTTATTGTTAAAATGGTTTTTCTGGCCTGAGGCCCAGAAATGTTTAAGATTTATTTATGTTTTTATCGTTTTATCACTGTTTAGAGTCGTAAATGTATTATTTACAATCACGTTGCTTTTTTCTTATGAATTATTGTACAGATGTTTTTGTTATAATATGACTAATATTTAAGTCCGGTTTCCATCGCGAGCAAAGCGGACCCATTAATGACTTATTTTACCTCGCAAGAGAAAACTGCTTACATGTGTTTCCACCAACAAAGAGTCGAGCGGAATTGTCTCAGCGGGCAAAAAGAGTACAAATGAGCTCACGGTGGGAATCAGACGCAACCCTATTTTATGAAAACGAAGTCCGCTCATTTTTTCAAATTTCGGTGTCTGCAATATTCTGTAGACACAAACATTAGGTTAATTTTATTATAGGTACAAAATAATATTTGATGCCAATTACTGTAGTTTACATAATCTACTAATCTACCTGACCCATTTCGGAACTTCTTTATGAATCTCTTTATAATAAAACTTTTGAACCCAGTGTTGTATTTTGTAAATTAATTCTACCTAAATAAAAGACAGTTTTTTTAAGTGCATATTTATTTTGTACTTAAATTGCGTTATAAAAGTTCCTTAGTTCACTAACATAAATATTTACATACATACAAGAAGTCGCCTTAACACTTTTCATAAACAAACTGTGAAACACCTCTTTGGCTTTCTAATATTAAAATAAAAATTAATCTGTGTTAAAATGAATGCAGTAAAAGATATAATATTAGTAGTAACAGATTCAAATTAACTGAAGAGAATTGCTTCCACATACTTTAACATTTATAAAAGTTAACAAATTATAAACAGATCACACTATAATTTTGGAATCAAAACGGATAACAAATTCCTTGAAATCACGACACTATACTAATCCCATAACTGGTTATATCAACATTATTTAGACTTAGCCTCAAATATACAAAGTTTATTCACATCAGCCTTTATGAAGTCCTTCTATAGATATAATATAATAGATTTTCTGATGACATTCCGGGGCTACCATAATCACTAATAGGGCAGGTCAACTGATGGTATAATATCGAAAGACACTTCACTTTTCGTCTTATATTGACCAGCAATGGTATTTTCCAGGACATTACGTGCATTACAGTTCAGTTTTACGATCACATTGCCACAAGTCAAAGAACACATTGACACAGTCACTTGAAATTCATGTGTAGACTCATTACAAGTCTGACTTGACACATGAATAGTTTGTCAGTAGGCCACTACTAGCTCACTGAGTCTCTTTAGTTCTCATCTTCGTCAGACGAATGCTACGTGGACTGAAGGGTCTGTGGCGCTAGCCGCCTCCACTGTGTGGGCTGCTGTTCTTGTCCTTCATCATCCTGCAAAAAAAGTGCTTGTTAAGTATTTGTTTCGAGCGGGTTTTTGGAGCAATTCAATCGCGATAATGTCGCAAGAAAATCGCCTTACGGCGACTGCCTGTCTGTGCCTTAACAGTCGCGGATACCCCACTGTTCTTTTACATGTCGCAAGAAACAGATGCGATTCTATATCGACCCTAGGATATCGCTTTCACAGCGCGTTGTAAATGCGACCAAAAGTCGATGCAGCCGCTCGTCAGCGAAACAGGCTACTGAATTGCTGCAAAAAGTCGATGGGCGTCCTGCTTTTATAGTCATTGGGTGGTAAATAAGCAGGTCGATGGTAAGTGGTCACTGACGCCTATGGACCTCTGTCTCTGTAGTGCCTCTTGGGCGCGTTGCCATCCTTGAGAAAAATCTAACGTGCCCATAATTACATCGGGGCACGGCAATATAGTGTGGACAGTTGAAGCGGGCTAAGGGCAGTTTTTACTAAAATAAACCGATTATATTATTTTGGGTTGAAAATTGGTAGCAGCATTATTTTCCCCTTGAAGGTCTACTTGAAATTTTACCTTGTTATGTGTTTGGCGGCAAATATTGCTACGGTGTTTCCTGAAGAAGCTTCCTCAGTCAGTAATCTTTTAATGCAAATAAGTATTTATAGCTAATAGAAATCTAAAATTACCTGTATAATCGTAATTGAAACAGTATCAGGTTTGATGTCTTCCAACAGTTTCTGGTCCTCGCTGACTTGCTCCATATTCTCCATATTCCTGTAATGTCAGCGCATACCAAACAGATGAATATAAAGTTCTAATGACCACTGTCTATTTACAAAGTAATCAATATAGGAATACGGAAGGCAGAAGGCATTATTAACTTACTTTCTGCTCCCTGAGTGGAATCTGCCACCTTCACCGCGTATTCTGTTCATCGCGTGTCTGTGCCGCGACTCGTGAAGATATTTCTGAAAGAAGAAAACAAATAATTAGGCATCTTTATAGTTTAGATGGGCAGAGAATGACGACTAGTGTTAGCGGAAACATAATTAACCTACAATGTCCTTACTGCTGGGATACGGAGAAAGGACAGTCGGGTATAATCCACCCCACGGGATCAGCGCAGATTGGTAATCTTTGTTCTACACCGACTCGACTTGCGGAACCCCGTAAGCTTGCACTTACGGTTGGCCCTGCATGAATTCACTGATATTTTTTGAAGATGTCGGTAGTTGTAACAACGACCTATAAAATAGTAGCTGTGCCACTTTTTATACCCGCCCGCGCTATTTATTAGTCGCTTAGCGTTCTTACTGATGGTTTTTCTTTTTTTCGTAGTTCGATGTTAAATAGCCTAACCTTCTTCAAAAATATCAAATGCAAAAATTTTTTTTTTTTTCGAGTCTCATGCTGTTCCAGAGTAGCGCGTACAGATAAAGGAAAAATTCTTCAGCTTTGTTATATAGAGTATGTAGCGACCCGCCCCGACTTCTCGAATTTTTCGTATACAAGGCTACACTTACAGGTCTCTCTTTAGGTATCTTCCCCTGCTCATGTAGCTTGGCCCTGGCGGCGCGTCGCTTGAGGATGCGCTTGTACTGGCGCGCGTTCACGTACAGCAGCGGCTCCTCGTCCGAGCCCGCCGCCGACGAACTGGCGCCTTCCGACATGGATGTGCTGGTGCTAGCGGTGTTGTTGTTGCTGTTCACCATCTGGAATGTTTCATTAGGCGGTTATTTAGGTGATTAATGGTGAGTTAACCCTGTGAGCGCCGACACCGTAATATCACGGGTTATAAAGATAATGCCTGTATCGCCACACATGTAATTTTACGTTATTCTGTGGAAGCAGTACTGTTCCAACTGATACGTTTCTTCTGCTTGTACAGTGTCGTGGCGCTGGAAGTAAATCAGCAGTAGCAGCTTTACCTATCAATCTATTACGAAAATTCTTTCACTGAAAACAATATTGCTAATTTTAATCCCAAAAAAACTGCGTCCTGTGAATTTTGACTTGCAAAGAATGGTCTTGTTGGCTACAATCATCAAGTTTGGCAGTTCTTGTGGCTATTTCAATAACTTGGTTTCTGCTGCGGATATCTTCATCCTGATTTGATAACGCAAGGAAACTCCAAGCACAGCCTATCCATTGACCTTTGGGTGACTTTCAGCCTTCTGCTGTGTCATATTGAGAGCTACAAACAGAGTTTAAAATCTTTTTCAAAATTGTAGAAGTCTGTTTAAAGTTGTTAACATTTTCCTTTTCTAAGTCACATCACTTGGAATGACTTCTGCAACTGGACATACTACATCTCCTAGGCGAACAATAGTTCTTGTGCTTCCTGCATGTAGCCTATAGTAGGCGCCAGATAAATGTGGAATAAAGTATATTGACCTTTCCCTAATAACTGCTCATAGGTACCTGAACAATTAAATATGAATCGTTTTTCATTATTAGACCATGTTAAGGATCACGAGAGATGATGATTCGGGACAGTTTTGTGTCATTAATTCCGTTTTTCAAATTAACAATGTCAATAAATGTAGGTGGGTCAATGACCGATATTCCACGATTATCTGGCGCCTACTATAGTCATCAAACCATAATTTGACTTACCATAACAATGTTAGGTTGGTTGACGATCTGCTGCGCCTGAACTGCATTACCGACGCCCGCTACTTGCACCAAATTACCATTCAGATTGATCACTGAAACAACACCACAAACATGTTACAGGATTTTGATTTTTTTTACACAGATACACACGTTTCTAATTAGAATGACTATGTGAATACAATTCAAAGTGATCTGTGAGTCAGTTGAAAAAGCTGCTGAAAGCTAAAAACTACTATTAGTCTGACAGAACTCTGTCAGACTAATAGTAGTTTTTAGTTATGTGGCTCATAAGAGTAACTACTCTTATGAGCCACATAGTGACTGTGGATATACACCACAAACAATATCTCACTTCTTGTCCTGGCTCTTGTAGTTAAAAACTTGCACCATGACATTTGAGAAGCCAATGCATTGTATTGGCACTGCTGAATTCTGATTCAAACTTTTCTAAAATATGTAAATGGGATCATCTACCAACATGAAGGCTTTCATATACTTTTGATTTTAATAATATATTAACATGGAAAGGGCCACAAAGAAGCTTTTACCATTCTACATATCCTCAAGTGAATCAATCTATCTAGCCCTTTCCCATCTGTTGAGACCAGCTTTCAATCACATGGGGTGCAGCTGAATACCAGTATTTTACACAGGCTACCTATCTGAACCCAGTAACTGTGGTAACCACATGGCAATAGATTCTGACTTGTAACAACTGTTAAAGCTTGCTGGTGTAGTAGTTATCTCCAAGTAAATACTTTAAACCTTTTGAACGCCAGATCATAAACGCATTGGTGTGCCCCCGACGCCAACCCACAAATTCGCAGTTTTTTTTCTCGGCTCTAGCGACGGTAGCGTGTTGGGCACTTTCATTTGTCGGCTGGTGCCGACCGTGGCGGTCAAAAGGTTAAATAAATACATAAAAGCTCATGCTAATTTAAAACTATGTATAAAGACCAGAGAGATGTCCAGGTTGGATATTGTTTTGTTACTAATATTGAAACTTTGTTTCTCTTTAAGTTTTTATATCTTTGAGAAATAAATTATATATCAACTGTTAAAAAATAGATAGAATAACTTACTCGTAGGTTGATGTATAATCTGGTGTTGATCAATAGTTGGTTGAGCACTTGTGGCTACTGGCTGGTATATGAATGTCTGTCCATCTGGGGTTTGAACCAATTGCATAGGCTGTATGTTTCCACCCGCTGTGAAAAAAAGATTCAAATAAGGTTTATGTTTAAATATAGCAAGCATATGCAGTCATGAGTATATTTTGTGCCACCCCCTCTTTGTGAAAAACTGATACAAGGCATTGATTTCTTGATACTAAGTTCCTACAAATGTTTATTTTTTATTGAAAAATTGTAACTTCAACAAGCAATGATACTTCAATGTTTATCCAACATACTTAAGACACCTTGTTGACTGAATTATACTTTTACCAATGGAATGATTTTTTATTTACTTGTTATGTACTTAATTGTACATCGTCATATCAAAGTACATATAGACACATACAATGGTTAGCTGTGTTGCATGGAATGCGTAATTGCCTGGACATGAAATGGGGCTGTTGTTGGTGTGACAAAGTTGAAAATAGACCTACCTTGAATGCTAGATATTGGCACAACCTGCAGCTGTTGAAGCTGCTGCCCACCAGATGTGGCTACCTGAAATTACAATAACCAAACTTATTGAAAACCCCTATAGTTAAAATCTGCATGTAATAAACTAGGGTGCACAGAGATTAGAAAGTCAGATTATGAAATGGGTATGATGATTCATGCTTTCTAACTACGAGAAATTATGAATGATACCACTACCTGGATTTGTGGTGTCCCAATCTGGTTGCATGTACAGTTAAAGATATGTTAACATTTTAATGATAGAAAGGCTCGCACATTTTTAGAAGATACAAAACAAATTTACTTGTTCTTTTTATTCAGTCCATCCAAAGGCTGTCTGATAGACATCTGTCAGCAAAGTATAACTCATAGAATTAGCAATCTTACAAAAGATTTGTGTTAATTTTGTTGTATTCTATTATATCTGTGTGCAGGTCTGAGAAATTGTGGATTGACAGAAACTAGTGACCAATCAGCACTCTGGTCTACAATTTATCTAATTTGGTGTGATAGTTTAATTGGAAACTCGGCCCCCATTCTCAGACTCATTGGTCTTTATTGACCAATAAGAGTCATGTTTCCAGGTTTACTATCACACGAGAAATCCTTGTCAAAAGAGAAAGACTTGTGCTATGATCGGTCACCAAATTTTTAGTTGACAATTTATTGAGAGTTTACAATCTCTCAAGTAATTTTACAATCCTACGGAGTTTGCCATTTTCCGGTGACATATCTATTAGTAATTGGAAACAATACACAGGCAGGCAGACTTCTGCGGTCTGTCAGGCACATTTTCTTTATTATGAGTAGTAAACTTTGGAACTGGATTGAAATGAAATGGAAAAATGATAGAATAGTTGTCAATAGAATGTATTGTCACTTCATTTCCCCCACAATATTTATAACAAAAAGTGAAATAGGTATTTAATCTCAAGATTAACTTTGTCAAAGCTTAACAACAAAATGATTGATGAGTGAAGGATGAATAGTACATGCTTTAGTTTGAGGTTGTCTATGAATTAATCATAATTTAACCTGTATAGCTGGTGCGCTGGAAGGCACAGCGTGCACAACAATCTGTTGTCCGTTGGGTCCTTGAATCATGTGCGGGGAGTTGTTCATCTGTAAGACTTGCAACTGCTGCCCGTTTATCGTCATCACTTGGGCTCCATCTGAGCTCTGAATCTGTGCGTGCTCCATTGTGCGTTAATCTGTAAAGGGAAAGGGTCCGTTGGATTACATTGGTGTGACTAAGTACAGAATGGAGTTATGGTAACTAAATCTGCTTGGAAAGTTTTTTTTTTTGTAGTTTATCTGTCTTTGTATTATCATTGATCAGCTCATATTTATTGATAAGGGAGAAGCTTCAAAAATGTGATCATAGCTTGAATATGTAGTAAATTCTACTAAATACTATGTACTATTCTAAATAACAAACAGAAATATTAATAGGATTTTTTATATAATATTAATTGGTACTTTGCGTCGCACTTGGACTCTCGCCTTGTTGATAAGCATGAAGGTTGTACGATAGCGCTCCGGGAGATTTGATCTTGCCGAATCGCCGTCAGCTTCTCTTATTTTTCACAGATTTAAAGTAAGATAAGTGTACAATAGTGCTATTACTTCGACTTACAGACCAGCTATCTTCCTATGATGTCAAGTTAAAAGGTAGAACAACTTCCAAGTATAACTCACAAAATCACACGGAAAATCATGGGAAAATCAACACGTCACTGTTGCGAGGCCAAGGAATGCAACGTAATCAAAATGGCTGCGCCTTTTCACGTAATTTCGTCAGACATTGTTGTAACATTTACTTGAAATCCCTTAATTTTCGTGCATTCCCAAACATTTACCGGTACAGCCATCCCGAGAGAATATTTGACGAAAATAAATTGTAAACTTACATTGGGTCCTCACTGGTTTTTCAATGATTGGTTGACAAAAGATAGACCAATGGTCGAAGTCAATGATCGCATGAACGCAGTAGATTGGTTCGGCGCATTACCACTCCCAAAGAAGCGCGCTCCCTCAGCTATCCAATCGTTCACGTAATTAATGCATTGTCTATGGTCGAAATTAGCCTATCTCGGTAAAGTTAACCAAAAAAAAAAATATCTCGAGGTTCCTGTATTTGTGTTTATTGGTAGTGACAGTATTCATCAGTAGATTGTCATACGTAGATTGTTATTCTATTCGACGGATGACTTTCTTTTGAGGATGGTTACAGACAGAAATATAACAATCACAATTCTAAAAGACTGGCGAAAAAACACGCTTCTAAATGACACAGAGCTGAATTCTCTACATGTCCAGCCTTTTCCTAAATGTTTTGCTGGCTCCTCTGATGTTGTCCAGTCTATCAGGAGGCCAAAATTCAAAATAACTATAGCATTATTTTATAAAGAGGAACGACTGTTTATTGACATCTACAACCAAGTTAACGGGGAAGTTACTGGGTAAGTTGAAAAGACTTGTTACCACTAGCAGATTATTTAATTCAGGCTTCTTTCTGTATAGTAACGCTCTGATAGAATGTCAAAGATTACGAATGAAAGCTGGGTCAGAAAAAAGCCTACCAAAATGGTCACCTAGCGTTTTCCCAAAGTTGGGCCGGCAAGTCTCGGTATATATCACTCATTAATCCATAGAACAACCTTGTCAAGTTTCTCCTTGATCGACCCGTGCTTGCGGTAGACCAAAGACGGGCTGTGATCACTTGGCCAAGACTCCAAGAGACCCTCAGTCATGCACAATATTTTCGTTAAAAACATGTTGTCTATGGATACAATTCTGTTTTGAATTTTCCAGAATGTGACTTTTCAAAAAGCTTAGCATTGTAATCTAAACAACCTTTTTACACTAAAAGCGGTTCAAGCCATAATGTGAGACAACAGCATTTAAAAATGCCTAAGAACCTATGTTGATGAGTATGTCAAAATCAAAAAACGGAATAGTTTATGGTTGCCATTTTGTTTGGCGAAAACGATGTTTGACTTGGTCCTGAATGAGAACTTGTGATTAAACAGTGAGAAAGCGAGATTTGTGAATAAACCTCGCAAAAATTAATCGTAACAAACGCTGTAGTATCACGTAAGATGAATTATTCGACGATATCTGATGATTTAACCCGTGAACATTTAACATTTGACGCAGTAAAGTGTTTAAGTAGGTTATGTTTTAAATATCGAAATTTGACATGTTTCATTTGTTTTTTGGATGACAAATATTTGTAATATTGTATGTTTTTGCAGAAAAGATATCGACAAACAGCCAAAACATATCGAAAGCTCACAAGGAGCTGTTAGAAATAAATTGGTCAATAACTGCTTACGTTGAAGAGAGCAAGAAGCGACTTGCAGGGCTTCGCCTAGAATTGGCACTCGACGCGAAAAGTTCTCAGAGAGTTGTTGAAATATTATCTGATAAATGTTAGTAGGTACATATTTTATTTGTTTACATGATTTGTATCCACAGCAAAAGTGGTCCCTTGCAAAATAATAATCTTATAGTTGATATATTTTTTTATTCATAACTTAAAATTGATCTCCTTAAACAATTTAATGTAAAATGAAACTTTTTCCATAATTCCGTAAGATGCATAAGTCATAGATACCTATAATATTAAAAATCCTTCATTTTCAGAAAATGTCCTCACCAACGACACCTCGTAAGCGTAATGCCCAATCAAAATTCAAAACATCACAAGAAAACAATAATAATACAAGTACCAAATTCTCTGAGCGCCAACAAGCTCGGACCTTCATTGCATGGTATAAACGCATGATAGACCATGAGCGGTCCAACCTGGCACTATATTTATCTGATGATGCAATGTTGGAGTGGTTTGGCCGCACTGTTAAAACAAGAAAGAAAGTAACGGCCTTTCTAAAATTTGACATGCAATGTTCTCGGCATGACTTCACTACAATTGAAAGTATAGAAAAGATACAGACCAGGCCTGAAAGACTTCAGAGGTTTGTAAATTATTAGTCTTCATTAAAATAGGTTCTTTTTAATTTGGCTTTCTTTTCTTTACCCTGCTGTTACCTACCAACATCTTACATAAAAAGCTAGTTGTTTTTCTGCTTAGTAAAAACTTTCTTTGAACATGGTAAGTTTCTCTCACCTGCACTTCTTAATTCTTATATAAATTCCTTAGAAATAAAATTTTACCAAGTGTGGTTTGAGGTAACTTTATTCTCATAAGAATACATTCACTTACATGAGAATATCTAAACTAAACATAAATCAAATATTGTTGGCAGTATTACAAAAACTGGACATAGTAGAAATAAGTTTAGAGGGTAGATTGAAAATACAGACATTGTTAGTTCAATATGTGGACTAACGGCCCGTTTCAATAACGTATCTACCTTTAACCAACTGTCAAATTAGCTACCAGCAGTAGCTGAAATGTCGAAACAATAGATGTTTCAGCTACTGTTGGTACGTTATTGAAACTAGCTATTAGTTATTAAAAGTAAGTAAACAACTTTCCAAAACACAAGTAAAGTCAGGTTATACACCTGACTTTACTTCGTGTTTTGGATTTTGTGCTTCTACTTTTGCAAATAATTATTTGAATGGTCTTTGGTTCCTGCAAAAATAATTAATAGCTAAAAGGAGAATATTTCCTCAAAAATGATTTGTAATTTTCAGAAAAGATGAATCAATCCTGGTTAGTCCACTCCATTCCCCAGAAATTATAAGAACAAAAGACAGATGTCACAAAAGGAGACAGCTCAGATCCAACTGCAACAGTCCAGAGTGGGCTGAAGGTTGCCAGCCTCAAGAAGAAATTAGCATAGACAAGAAACTAAAGACTGACAACACTGGGCCTGATGAAGATAATATTAATGAAACCAATCATAACCCATTGAAAAGATCATTCCCAGATGAGGAGATAAGTAGCCAAGGTGATGGGTTACGCAAAGTGAAACGGAAGTGTGTGCTGGTCACACCTCCAAACCCTGAACTAGGACAAGGCGATTGTCTTCCCTCCACCAGTGGTACAGACTCAGATAGATCACATGATGCATTAAATGCTCAGTTGCCAAAATTAGCTGTAGAATGTAACGGTTATATAGAATTTACTAGAACTCGGAACAGTCGAAGTACTGATGCAATGAAATGGGAAAGAAAGTGTAAAGTACAAATTAGTTATTCAGAAGACCCTTTGAACATTGGCGAGTATATTATTTGGGAATTACGGTACACGGATGAGAGTAAGTGCAGGAGGAACTTGTTGGCTGCTTTTGAGGAAGTTGCCAAGGAAGAGGAACTTAAAAAAGTTTAGAACTAGTTTATTTTAGTTTTAATTTTACTGTCAAATTTATTGTGATGATGCACAATGTTGCCAACTTATTTACAAATTGCATGCAAAAAATCTAGGGATGGCACAAAGAAATTTAAAAATCTTTTTTGATGAAATATGTTGGTCACACTTAAAAGCACTCTTATGGGTAATTAATGTAATTATGCATGTACCTTCCTTTATTTGCCAGTTTAGTTGTCAACTCTTCTTTTTCAAACATGAATCTGATAGTAAAATTAAAAGAAAACCCATTTAATGGAAGCAATAAAATTATACACAATTTGATAACCATGTGATATAAAGATATTGTATTTTCTATGTTATTGCATTTATTTTTATGTATGTTTATGATACTGATTGTTTACAATGTGACCAACTTGTACCTCTTGACATTATGAATTGTTCTATAGAAGTAATTTGTAAAAAATATTTTATAACTGTACTCTTTACACTTGACCAAAGTTTTTAACCCAATTTAAGTTTCTTTGTAAGGAAAGTCAATGCATATAGTGATTGTTTCTACTTGGCCTAATATGGTCGAAAAGATGATACTAAAATGTATTTACTTTTTTTTTCCTAGTTCATACATTCTTAAGAATCCTGTTATTTTCGACCTATAAAATGAAACTGTCAAGGTTTTTAAAAATGTTGTTTTAATTATGTAACTTAGACAACATTAAAATCTGCTTTGTTTTAAGAACTAAAGAATATATTTTAGTGCTACTATTTAGTAGCTCTCTCACTCAATTCAGGCATGCGAAGTTGCGTAATTTAATTTCTGAAAAACTATTTGTCTCTTTATCTCGTATGTAAAACCAGGAAACCGTCAGTTTCGATTTTTAATAATTCGATTCGATTTTTAAATAGTTCTGTATCTGATTTTCGGATGGTAAATTTGATTGAAACCATTTTCTGTATTGTCACAAATAACTAAGATGTTTCTAAAGTATGTTATGTATGTCTACATTCGGGGCAGTCGTCCATTCCCAGTTGTTACTGGCTTGGTCATTACTGGTGATAAATGGGACAAAAACAATTTTTATTAGTCTGATCTGAACATGAGTTTTTTTACTTGTTTACTTTAGCGGTGCTGTCATTTGGGAACAAAATTGTGTCATAATATCCCATATATACGGGCCAGGCATCAGTTGAGATTTCCTATTTGCCACCAGTGGCGACAAGGCTATAGTGGTAACAACTGGGGTAGACGGTGGCAGTAAATAGTAAATACGTATATACCGTCCTACACGAACGTTTTATGAACGCGCCTGCCAAGGTTTAGCCGTGAAATGGTCTTTATCAACTTTATCAATTAGCAATCTTAATTGACGTTTCCGTAGCCTTCAATGCGATCTCTGTCAATTCCACTATTCTCTTTACCACCGACTTGTAGCTTGTATTCATTAGGGATAGTTTTAATTTTAATTGCGAATTTTAGCTTAGTACTAGAAGTTAATATAAAATTAGTGACTCGATCTTGTTCATGTTATGAAAGTCATAAACTATTTTAGCTACGTATTTTTGAAAATGTTTGTTTTTAGCATGAATGTAAGCGATTTTGATGGCAACTCAAAGTCGAAATTACGTTAGTAATTTGATTTATTCTCTCCACTTGGCGTAAATTATGTCTAAACGTGCATATGTAAATTATTTTGGCAATACAAAATATACCCTAATGTCATTACTGTAAAGTTTATTTTGTATTTACAAAATTGCGCCCATATTTTGATAAATAGATACGCCAAGTGTACGCGGACAGTAGTAGCGTCAAATCTCATGAAATTATTTAATTAGTTACACCAATCATGGTAATCTAATTACTAGGCTTATAGCTGTCTCACATCTTAAGTATTTGACTCCAACTCCAGCTAAAAGTAAAGCATTGAAAATTGAGCTTTATATTCTGGGACTGAAGATAACATTTCCAGAATTAAAGTAACAGGAGTGAACGACGCAGTGCTGACCGACCATTCATGGTTCATTAACCTTTTGAGCGCAATAGTCACATATACATGACAAGCAAGCGCGTGCCCTGTACGCCAAACGTCACAAATATGTGACAAAAAGTACGGCGAATTTGTGGCTTGGCGTCGGGGGCACGCCGATGCGTTTATGCTCTGGCGTTCAAAAGGTTAAAGGCCACGAGAAGAGTAAATTAAAGTAACACAATATTCTTCTTTTCTTGGCATTGCTGGTATGACAGTTATTTAGATTGGGGTGGCCTAAAACTTAGCCACTTCCACGGCATCGTTAGTGACACTGCTTAGGTCACTTCAGCTGCATGTTTTGGGGCACAAAGGGCAGGGTAGGAAGTGGAGCATGGGCTGTAGTTTGTCGTTTAATATTATAATGCCTACATATAGTGTCTGTTGAGTAGAGTTGGAGTTGATTATTTCCGGTGTGATGATAGCTATATGAGCTGCAAACTGTGAACAAATAGTCCGACTATTTACTTTATATTATTATATGATTTTGACATAAGGAATTGGGCAAATGGATTGTAAATGAGATTGCCAATAGTGCATTGTTAGTTATAACTACTTTAAGTTTTATGTTGTTAACTCATTACTTGTGAAGTAATGGCGGTGGGAATATTTTTGTTTTGATTATGCTAGAGATGTATAAGGTAAATAAAACTTGTTTAGATATACTAACGGCTTTCTTTTATCAAATTATATTGCCTACAGCTTACAAAGGTAGGCAGTGTCTGGTAGTTAGGAAAAGGCTTCTCATTGAAATAAGGGGCGGCACACACGACGCGCACACTAAAAGGGTTGAGGCACACGGTATTTTGACTAAAGAGAGAGCATTTCCGTGCCTTTCTTCCTAATCTAAGCGTCATCTACGCCTCGACGAAGTGTGGTCTGTGAATGTAGATTTAAAGATTTCCTTCTGTCCTCACCCTTCCCTGGAATATAGGTGTGGTGATAGAGATATAATACTCGTAAGCTGTATCGTATAGTGACTGACAGACGCCGCACAGCCAAAAGTACTGGTCGTAGAAAGCTGTAATTTAACAAGTTGGTTCCTTAGGGAGTGTAGAGGTGTACCCATAAGCGAAAAAAAAAAATGCAAAGCTGAAAACCGATTTCGTGTCATCGAATTCCTGAAGTTGTTGTATCCCTTGATCGCTGAATCGGTTTTGATTTTGTACAGAGAGATTAACGCGAGCTAAGCCACGGGTAAAAGCTAGTTATTATAATAATTGACCATGACATAACTTCATATTATTGCAAAAAGAATAAAACGTTTGAAACAAATGTAATATTTATTTATTTATAGCCTATTCCACCCCACTGCTGGACCTCCCATCCTTCCTTCCATTCTTTTCCGCTCAAAAACAAATGTAATATTTTTTTTAATTCGGGTTGCGCGAGTCCCCAGGCGGTTGGCCTACTCGCTATCCCCGGCCGCCACTGTATGAAGGTACAGACGCCAAATTTTCCCAGTCAACCTTGTTGAAAATCCATTAAAGAAATTTGACAGATTGATGTAGCTTGATGTGCT
The DNA here is from genome assembly GCA_905163435.1 of Mamestra brassicae. NCBI lineage: Eukaryota > Metazoa > Arthropoda > Insecta > Lepidoptera > Noctuidae > Mamestra > Mamestra brassicae. The sequence goes on along the minus strand of LR990989.1, from coordinate 10,272,002 downwards.
GGCGTTTGTACCTACAATAGATAGCCTCGAGCTTCTTTTTAGCAACTTTACAATATAAAAATAATGTTAGGTAATTGGGGTCGCACGCACGAAGATATTTTTCCCATCAATTAGTAGTGAAGAACAAAGAACTCGCTTCATTATTTTACAACAATGTAGGTGAACCTAATTAACCACTTTGATGTTATGTTAACATACAGTAGGAATGTTTTGCAATAAGATTTGAACCGACTTTTTGAAACACTGTGAAAAAACTAAAAACGTTAAGACAAGCTTCGTTCGTCATTGAAACCTTGATTTTCCATATAGGTAAATGAGCAAAAGTTAATTTTGATAGGCGCTATCATACTTGTAAAATGGGATTGTACTACGTCACCTCTGCCTTTTGTTTTTTAGGAAAATACCAAGGCGGATGGTTTATCCATGAGATTAACTACTGTCTGGACTCCAGACAGTAGATCCAACCTCCTCCTCCTCCTCTCTTGGCTCGAGACTTTGGAGCCAACAGAGGGTTATAGGGTTATGTATGTCGGACTCATACCGACCTTTTTTTTTACTATTGGCCACTATCTCACCTGATGGAAAGCGATGATGTGGTTGAAGATGAAGCACAATAAATGTGCTCCCAAAACGCTTTGTGCGTGTGGGTGGGATGTCCACCATGTAGGTACCTACCGGTGGCGCATCGCCGTCCGCCTTGTGGTCCGATGATGGAACGGGCTTGGCGGAATTAAACTATGCAATTCCGTTGCACACTCCCCAAAATGCAACCGATAGAAAACCGACAGGCTAGCAACTCGGCATCGATGTTTAAGACTTCGACTCGACGAGCCTATCATTGCCGATGATCCTCTTGGCTCGTTTCTCAATTGACTCAAGGGCATCAAGCTGGTATCTGGCAGATCCGTCCCAAAGATGAAAGCAGTACCTACCTACTCCATACACGATCGAACTTGTGCTTGATAAAGTTTGAGCAGCTGTTCCTAAACTCCAATTTTTCCGCTATCTACCCTTATTCGGTGGCAGGGGATACCTACATTGACTTGTGTCTCTTGCCCCAATTCCCGACTGTGAGGGGCTCGCAATGTCATCTGTGCTTACCTCTTCCAGGAATGCAAGCGTGATTTCGTTGCAAATTGGCTTTTCCTACATAATACGAGTATATATGCTCAAAGTAATAAAAAAATGGTGTTGAGTTTGTTCAGTGTTTTGGGGAAAATAAATAATGTTGCAAATCTACTGATAAGGTAGCGAGGATGGTTAGGTAATGAAGAAATGTAAACTTTTAAAGTGGGCTGTAGTCATGAGCCCGAAACGCCGACAACCGGTTTACGTGTGACTGACACTGGGTTGGCCACCATCAGCGATTTTAATTATGATAACACAAAAATTTTTTCGCTAATTAGTCGATTTTTGTCGCCAAATATTTCTTTGATAATATTTTTTTCGTTTGACTACAATCTCACCTGATGGAAGGCTTGCCTAGAAATAACCATTTCTTGACATAAAAGCCCTAGGTTGGAGCTATCAAGAAACACACACTCCGATAGGGAATTCCACTCCTTGGCTGAATGAGTAGCGGCATCAATACCGCCACATGAAAAACTAAGTACGGCAGCAAAAAGAACCGCAACGCCATCTACGACGAACTAACAACGAAATTCTGCATCGCGCAACCAAAGTTCTCCGTGCGATTTGAACATATACAACAGTCCTAATATTAACTATCGGGCAGTTGCCCACCAGACACAACAACAGTCTGCTTGGAGGATCCTCCCATTTCAGTGGAGGTGGACTTTACTCTCTGTACCGCATATCCTCTATAAATGCACAATAAAAGTAGGTATACCCAAAACGTTGTTATTATTTAAGTAGGTGGGATGTCCAATGTGTAATCTGACTGTTCTAGACACTGATATCTAGTAACTTTCAGCACAAATTCATATTCAGAATCTGTAGTCCTTGCAATACCAAACAACTGTGATAATGGCGTGCTGTAACAAGCCTAAATAATTCAAATTACGACATAAGGCTGCGGTCACAGTGATGGCGGCTCATTTTGACAACAGAATCAACACGCCTCAATAAAAAGCCTTCAATTATGAACCGTAAGCTCTACGCAATAAGGTACATTTTAGAAGGAATGTAAGTCCGTATGAATATAATTTTAAATTCTTATCTTTACGACTCATGATTATGGCCATTAATAACTTCATTATGTATTAGGTTAGCTTGTCAAGTTATGCTTCATTATAATGATGTTTTTGTAGTGTAATAAAAGAGAAGAAATAAAAAAGGAAAAATCTATACAATTTATTCCTCAACTATAAAAGACAATTATGAAACAATACAGGGGCCCTACTATGAAGTCTTAAAACGATCATGATTCCACTCTAAGAGGGAGAGCTATACATAGCAAATAGCACTATCCAGTTTACATCATCGGAATTGGATGGCATTAGCACGTCATAGTAGGGCTGTTGTATTAACATTACTCATAATAATTCAAATATTCATACATACATAACTGATGACAAAAAAAAACATTTTCCATAACATTTCGGTATTTAACTACCTATTCTAATTTTACATTAAGGTTCTTGAATAATTTCATTTTTTATTAATTCTTAAGAAAATGGGATACAAATATAAAAATTGAGCAAAACAAATTGAAATTGCATTTTTCAGATCTAAATAATCTTTTCTGGCACAGTCATGGCTTCATCTAACTAGCTAATACCAGTATCCATACTAACAATACTTGTGATTTATGTTATATTATCTAAAATTATTGCTAATCGAGTATGAATTATGGCTAATGGCTTTACCTGAAATTGCACATCACTCATGAAGTTCAATCGAGCCCTTCCTTATTTTATAAAGATTAATAGTACATATTTTAAAAGTAAAATAGAAAATGCACTAATGGAACTTTGACAGTAGAAAGGCATATAGTAACACCAGTAGTGGGCACTAAACTCAAAGTCTAATTCTGGTTCGGCGCCATTTACTTTGTCATTGAATTGACATGCTTAGGGCGAATTTCACCACTGAAACTGAACATAATCAGTAGACACTTGTATATTTTGTTACGGCAGGCAAAGCAGATGTCAACTATTCTGCCAATGTATTAGGTTGGTTAGGTACTGTAGACCCAAATTGAATTCTTCATTTGATACAGTTGAACTTGTTGGGTTAGTATGGGACTGAGGCAACAGAAACACAAGGACACAAGTATTTAAGAGCTGCCAGGCTCTATATTCCTTAGCAAAGATACTGAAGGCTCTTAACCAGTTTAGATATGCTGAAGGGGTTTAGTTTCATTGGTGAAATCGGCCCTAATAAGAACACCAATAGGTTTTATAAATGCACTTATGGGTATGACCCTGTGACTGCTTCTAGAAAATATTTTACCGCAATCATTATTACTTTCAAAAGACTTATTCTTTACCCATAGGATACTCAAGCAAGAATATTGAACAATTCTGCACACCATACTTCAGAATAATAATAATTTCATCATTGCTCTCAATATTCATATCTTTAGGAATGTACAATAATATGTATATTAATAAATGGCATCTCATATTCATCAAAGTTATTTAAATATGGAGACTCACAAAACAATCGTTTTGAGGAACAGTGAGTAGTTAGTGGATACATACAATGAGAATTTTAATAATAATTCATGGTATGAAGAGGATTTGAACAACATGATAACATTATCATATCAGAGCAATTCAGTGCACAATGTTTTTTTATTTTTATATTTTCAAACAATTACCTATCATCATGTTTTCATAATCATAGTCCAATTTTTGTGAGGTTTTATCCATCAAGTAGTTTAACTATTTTTTTGATAGGTAAAAAAGGCTGAATTCATAGTTTTTCAATTTTTGTAAAGTTAATCAAGTTCTTACATACACTATTTAGCTTACAGCCTTTCTACTATCAGCCTCATCCTTTGTCCTCTACATGGTAATAATTATCACACCAACAGGCCACCAAATTATGAGTTAGTACTTTTACTTATTGTAACTGAGGGTCAAAGTCATTGCCATCATTCAAGGCATTGGTGTCCTCTATCTCTTCTTTAGCATCATTATTTTCTAAAACTGGTTCATTGATAGGGTTGTGGGCACTTAGGGCTGAGCTCATCTTAGGTGGCTGAGCCGCAGGAGTCACTTTTGGTGCTAAAGATGAATTTGATGCTTTAGTTGTCAGTGCAAACTTCAGCTTCTCAATCTCCTTCTCTAAGTCGTCTATCTTCTGCTTCCTCTCAGCCAACTGAGCTGTCAGAGTTTCTTTCTCTAACCTCAATGTCTCCACTATAGCACTCTTACTCACTTGCAAGTTCTTCAGAGACTGTAACTCTGTCTTGCACAACTCGACGTCTACTTTCGTATGGTTCACTTGCCCTTCAGCTTTTAAAAGTTTACTCTTGTACTCATCCACATCGTCAACCAATTTAGACTTTTGTTTATCTAATTCATTCACTTTGATCACGTACCCGTCGCGCTGTTCAAGTAAAGTTAAAGATTCCTCCATGCATGATGTCTGCTGCTTAGAGCATTCCTGTAGTTGTGTACTCATCCCCGAAACTCTGTTTCGCAATTCAGTCTCTGCACTCCAACTATTGATCAGTGAAAGTAACAATAAAATGCACACGGCAAATACAATGTACATAGGCCAACGACGCATGTTTTCTATGCCCATGTTACTACAGTATCAATTAGGGTTTAAGTGAACCCAACTAAATGAAATAACTTGTACGGTTAATTTAACAATCCCAATCTTTTTTTCAACAAATTAAAAATATTTTTTGACAGCACTTTTCGTTGACTTTGGCAGTTGTTTTGTCTTGTTGACTTTAATTACTTTTTTTTTATTCGTTTGCAAATCTCGTTCTGTGAATGGTGCAAATTTTGGCAGTGCAAATTTTTGACAAAAAATAAGCTAGCCTAGGCGGCTAGCTAATTTTTTGTCAAAAATTTTCAAGGAAATAATGTATAAACATTTTAAAATCATACCAAAAATAAATCAATATTTGATGGTTTTTTTTTATAGCCCATTTCATAAATGCACTTTCAAATCCCCACAAACTCAATCGGTGATGTTGGCTCAAACTGGGTAAAACTACTCAATTGTTTGTAGATTTCTGTGTATTGTGAAATATCCAAAATATAAAACAAAAACAATATAATCTCACATCTCAAAAAGTATTATATTGTTATCTGTGTACCGGCAATTTGGTCACGTGACCAGCTCTTGTTGCCCATAGACAGCAATCCTTCATCGACTTCTTTGGTTTATAGCCACGAGGTTTTTAGAAATATTTCAATTTATTAGTGAAATAATAAAAAGATACTTCATTTTATTCGAACAAAATGCCACCCAGTAATCCTTTGCCACCTAAAGAAAATGCGCTTTTCAAAAGAATTTTGGTAAGTAAGATTGTAAACATACAATTCGGTTTGGTGCTGCTTGTCATTCTTGGCGATTATCTTCAATTTATAAAATAATGCAAATTACAATAAGAGCATTTTTAAGCTGTTTTGTAATGCCGAAGCTAGCATGAAAACATTTACAACGGTAATATAAGGATGTGTTTCATATTAACATCAATATACTATATCTCAAAATGTACTAGGCTTGCACCCTTACTAGGGTGCATCTAATAATAGAGGTTAAACACTCAATGATAAGTGAATTGTTATCTTTCAGCGCTGTTACGAACATAAACAATATAAAAATGGGTTGAAATTTGCCAAGCAGATATTGTCTAACCCTAAATTTCAGGAGCATGGAGGTAAGTTTTGATGCTAAATTAAAATGATCGCAAAAAACGAGACAAAACACTGTATGATTTTATAAAAACTTTATTCATGTAAAAACCACATCCTTACTCAGGCAGCTTGTTTAGTGGTGCATTTATTTAAAATTCTCATAGCAGTAAAGTAGCTCTAGATTTAGTAAATAGGTATCACCTAGTAACTGAAGTTATGGAAGTTGTGAAATTGTTTTCAAAACATGAGTCTGTGTCAGTGTTTACCTTTCTGAAATTGTTACAAATATTCCTTGGAAGAATGTTTTCTTTCACATTTCTATTAAACTGATTGAAATCTACTAAATTACTGAGCATTAATATAAATTTATAATTTATAAAGTTGTTATTACAACTATAATATATTAATGAAATGTATACTTTTTCAGAAACATTGGCTATGAAAGGATTGACTCTAAATTGCCTGGGTCGCAAAGATGAAGCTTATGAGTATGTGCGCCGAGGACTCCGTAATGACCTCAAGTCTCCGGTCTGTTGGCATGTGTACGGTCTGCTCCAGCGTTCAGACAAGAAGTATGATGAGGCCATCAAATGTTACCGTAATGCTCTCAAGTGGGAGAAAGAAAACATTCAGATTCTGCGGGACTTGTCCTTGTTACAAATTCAGATGCGTGACTTGGAAGGTTACAAAGTGAGTTATTAGTGATGTGCTATATCGCTTTCTTTTGCATTTGTTTATTTAAAGTCATTATTGACAAAATGGTTATTTATCAAGGTAGGCATTATGAGTTATCCCTCATTCTTTTAGTGCAATAACAGGAGATGACACTGAATTTAAAAGTAGATTTGAATCTACATTTAAAGGAAGTTTGTAAGTATTATTTGAAAATCATTATAAATTTTGTTAAGCAATTAATACAGCGTAATATCTGTTAGTCCTGCAAGCCAACACCACAGTTTGGTCATCTTGATTCTTATTCATTTATATTCAACTAGCCTATGCTTATGGCTGTACTCCTGTTGCATATCCTGCAGAAACCATGCATTTTTCTGTGACATAAAGTCGCCTATTTAATCAGCAGCTTTCTATTTGTAAAATAATTTTCGTAATTGGATCAGTACTTCCAGAATTTACCCTTTACAAACATATAATTACCGGAAATATCAAATATCAATAAACATAAGGGCCATTTTGGCATATTGCGTAAGTGTACCTTACATTAATTGTCGTAGGGGCCATTATGCATTTGGGGTGAATGTCCCTTACGTCAATTGATACTTCTGGTATTGATAAATATTCAACCAACTTTACTACATTATAGTATTAGTTAAGATGTACCAAAAACCTATATTTCTTAACCTTTTGAATGCCAGAGCATAAACGCATCGGCGTGCCCCCGACGCCAAGCCACAAATTTACAGTACTTTTTGTCACATACTTGTGACGTTAGGCGAACAGGGCACGCGCTTGCTTGTCACCTATACGTGACAGTGGCGTTCAAAAGGTTTAATTAAAGTAGCATGTCCATTGTCTGGATCATAAAATGCTTTGAATTCTGTCATAATTGCAGTCATCATAACATCATTTAGTTGTTGTTATTTTGCATGCAAACTTTTATTTGACATCAGAATTGTTTACTAAATATGTCCTCTACAAGTGGTGGCTATACACTACAACAAAAGTCATTGGCTTTACTTTCTTGGCACTGAAATATGTAGTTGTAATTATTTTTTTAACAAATTTTACCCACTACTGCTATACATATAAATTAAAGCAGGTTGGATAGAGACTTTTGGGTTCAATACTTCATCTATACTTCTTTAGATACTTGGAGCTACTAGCATATTCAATGGATACTGCTGGCATGTTTCAAGGCGAATGCTAGATTGGTAATCTCTTATCAGATTGTGTTAGGTGCTTATAATAAGTATAGTGTAGAATAAGCACAATTTTAGGCAAGACTGAAAAGTCCCAAGCAATGTTTGTACCTTTCCATGTTCTTATATTTATTGCAATTATCAACTTCTAATTGAATAGGAAGCTATTAAGGCAAATAAATGATTATGAATGCAGTACAACATAGTAATATTTATTTAAGACTATCTATTATCTTCTAACAAATGTGATCTGGGAATTATTTACTACAATCATTGTGATGGCACATAAATACTGTGGGTACTGCGTAGCTGCGCGTTACGACGTGATGGTCTCGTCTGTCTGTGCAGTATAGTAGCAAGGCAAATATAAAATGTCAAAGTTAGATCTAACATAGACCATATAATATTATACTCAAATCTGATCACTCACTGAGTCGCAAAAGTCCCGCCTTGGTGTTTGCCAAAAAAGCGATGGAATGTGGCACTCTCAAATAACTGACGTAGGAAAAAGGCTGCCATGCTCAAATGGGATTGGGTGGTTGACACGTCAGCCGCATGCATTGTGACCGTTAGACAGAAGTCTCCACACAATGGGTGTCTGACGACTTACGGCGTCGCTGTGGCCGACCCAGAAATAGGTGGCGACGTGACGTCCTGAATGCGTACCATGAGGGCTGGTACGAACTGGCGAGGGAAAGAAATACTTAGAAGATCTTAGGGGATGCTTTGCACAGCAGTGGAACTGTCTAACAAAATAAAAAATACATGATCTCCAGACAAAAGTCTTCCCTGTCCCATTTTCACACAATTATGTTTCCAGCTTACTCATAAATACCCCACTTATTTCCAGGACACTCGTTACCAGCTGTTCATGCTCAGACCAACACAGAGAGCTTCATGGATCGGTTTCGCCATGAGTTACCATCTCCTTGGTGACTACGAGATGGCGAACAGCATCTTAGACGCTTTCCGCACCAACCAAATGAAGGGGCCTTATGACTACGAGCATTCAGAACTGCTCCTGTACCAGAATATGGTGCTGGCAGAGTCTGGACAGTATGAGAGGGCGTTGCAGCATCTACACAAGTTCTCAGCCCAAATACTTGATAAGTTATCCATTAAGGAAACCTCAGGAGAATATTATTTGAAATTGAAAAGGTAAGTTTGAAACTGTATGTAAAGAACAACTGAATAGTGGGCTGCAATGGTCTTAAAACAAAATCAATTTATATTTGAGCATGCAAGTAGAATACTCCACAGGTTGTCACATCCCTTTTCTGGACCAATAGTTTTCCTATTGCATATGTATAGGGAGGCGTATGGAGGTAGTAAACTTAAGTAACAACTCAGAGTGCCTTCGATGGTTATTTTAATTGATTGGCGGTCCAGAATCCTGCACTCCTCTATGACTATCTTAGTTCAGAATAATTTGCAGAAAAAAAACATTAGAAATAAATTAAAAATCGAAAGTCATTTATTCAAACTAGGGAGTTCATAGTATGACGGCTGACAAGACAGAATGAAAGAAAATAACGTGTTGCGCCGACCTCAAGTAACATGGGATTAGGGCAGGAAGATGATGATGGTGAAAATATAAAATTAACATGAAGACTCCCGAAAATGCCCGCCCGTCATCACTTCCTAGTGATTCTGATTTAGGTGGGAAGAAAGCTGATTTTACGTGTCAAATCTTCGATATTTTCAGGTTTAAGGAAGCAGAAGCAGTTTACGAAGACTTGTTGAAGAGAAATCCCGAGAATGTGATGTATTATGAAAAACTTATAGAAGCTAAACAACTTACTATTCCTGACGAAAAAGTGGCCTTCTTTGATGTATATAAGTGAGTAAAGCATATAATTATTTTAATTGTTTTTCGGCTGTGAAGCTTGCAACCTAATTGTGTTATACAAAAATGAAAGCAATCCGTTGCATATGCTTTCATTTTGTCATTGCAACAGTATTTATTGTGTTGTCGAGCAGACGAATTTCGAAACATATTGAAGCAATGGATCTGGAGGTCCTTTCGAGTGTGGAAGATAAATTATGCCATTTTTTAAGTAATGCACTTGGGGTGTGGAATGGGATAGCCAAGGTCTATCTTGTATCTATTTGTATGATCATAAAAGTGAAGGTACCTTGTCTTATCCGCGTGGATTCACATAGGAATCCATATCACAATATATCACACATGGCTAAAATTACTTTTATGAAAATTATTGGTGAGATTTAGATAAGAAACCAATTCTCAAAATATTTGATTGATAACCAAGTTGTTATAACTGCCATTGACATTCAAATACGCTTGTATTAATTAAATGCTTTTCTTCTAATGGTGCACTGCTGTTAAAAATGTTTACAAACATTTTCCAAGACTAGGTAATACATTTACCACTTTATTGTACGTTACTTTTACAAACGTAAAGTAACGTAACGTAAATGTAACGTAAAAGTATGTAAATAAATGTGGTGACTTAACATTGTGATCAAATGATTGTTTAGAAAATGTTTACAAATATTAGTAAAAATTTTTAACAGCAGTGTAGCACTTAAAATAAAATTAGTCAATGTGGCTTTCTTGTTAGTAATTATTCACAAACAATATGGCACTATGGTGATTTATACACTCCAGAATCAATCCATATTTCTTCTACTAATATTATAAATGCGAATGTAATTCTGTTTGTCTGCTTCTTACATCTTGTCGTCTTAAAGACTTCGCACAGGGATAGACTATGTCCTGGAATAGGATATAAGTTCATCCCGGGTGTATGTTCCCTTTGAATAATTTTCGACTTTGACGTGGGTCAAGCCATTGGCAGAAGTTTTTTGTATCACAATCATCTCCACACATAAATATGTTAATTAAATACCGATGACGCGACTGCGTAGCCTATTTTCAACTATATTAGGTTTGACTTCCAGTCAAACCGGATTCAGTTGAATACCAGTATTTTACGTGGAGCGGCTGCCTATCAGACCTCCACTACTCATTACCTGGGTAACACGGTACTTCTTAGGTGTCAGATTTACTTGCTTCTGACAATCCGTAACAACTGCCAAAGATTTACAAATGACAGCCGGAACCATCGGCTTAACGTGCTTTCCGAGGCACGGAGGAGTCTCGGTATGTTAAGATGGTCACCAATTCACAGACCGACCTAGGCAAGCGTTGCTTAAGGTTGACGATAGACCCGCAATATTATGCATGCGTCGAGCACATTATCTTGAGTAATGCATAACGTTACATTAGCGACCTAGTAACATAATATGCGACGGATCGATAATGATTGTGTTAATAGGTCCAATACGAGCGCTTTGTTTGTGTGTTTAGCTTCTTAAATGTAGTACAAGGACTTGTATTTCATATCTTTTTGTTTTTGGGAATGTTAACTTTGTTATGCCCGCGAATTTGTTAGCGTGGATTTGGCCGTGGCCATCAAATTTTTCTGCACGAACTATCATGGTTTTGGACTATATGGAGGTTCAGTTAAATTCTTCCTTATTAGCACCTCTAAAGACTTCAGGAATGTATCTGAATGTTTTTCTAATTCCAGTAGTTTGTTTGAAAATGAATGTCTGTTCTATTTATTTGCTGAAAAATCTATTATTATCTATGCAGCCTATGTTCAGCAAAAATTTATAAAAGGAAAATTTCCCTCCTTATGCATTTCTTCATGTACACAAGGAACTATTTAATATTTGGACGTCATATTGGCTAAAAGATTAGAATAATACTTATGTATTAATGGTATCACCGCGTGTGTCACTTTAAACGAGGTTCACTCCTTCTAGAAGGTCTGACCCTGCTTAGCAAATAACTGATTTTTGTGGACGACTTTTTGATTGAATTAAAAACCATGAAATGTCTTCTCCCGCTCTGGGCGGAGCGGAAGTGTCTCAGACTCTTACTGACTAAAACCCACCCGTGTTCCTTTAAATGCCCTTGGCGTTCCAGGGCCGCGGTAACTCTTACGAACAATTCTGCAACCCCTAGCAGGAGAGAGTTGCCTACACTGTAAAGTATCCCTCTCTGTCTAGAAATAGATAGAAATGTAACCAGACCGGTATTTTACAAGCACACAGCCAGCCACCACAACCCTGTTACTGGATAGTACGATTCCCTTTTTTAAACCTATATTTTTGTGACTTTCAGGAAAGAATTCCCCAGAGCGATAGCGCCGCGCCGCCTACAATTGACAGAGGCGCTGGCGCAGCCCGTCTTCGAAAAACTAGTCGACGAGTACCTCAGACATGGACTGCACAAAGGAATACCTCCGCTATTTGTTGATCTCAGGTATTTACTTGATTTTAGTGTATTTTTTGGAGTGTCTGAGCTTTAATCCAAAATTGAGTTGTAATATTTATGGTATGCCTTGCCCGTGTCGGTAAGGCGTGCTCAATCTTTGACCACTTTTAAAACTATGGTAAAAAATCACTACCTCTGTCTTTAGTAGTCTATGCTTAGGTCTTTATTATTGTGTATCCATATATTTATTTACGGTACTTGCAAGTAGTACACGTAAGACTAAAAGCAGTATCGTCGCTCCTTTCTTTGAAATCCATTACACTCTTGTCGTACCCCTGGTATTGCAAATATCTATAGTAGGCACCAGATAAATGTGGAATAAAGTACATTGACTTTTCCCTAATAACTGTTCATAGGTACCTGAACAATTAAATATGAATCGTTTTTCATTATTAGACAATGTTAAGGATCACGAGAGATGATGATTCGGGACAGCTTTGTGTCATTAATTCCGTTTTTCAAATTAAAAATGTCAATAATTGTAGGTGGGTCAATGACCGTTATTCCACGATTATCTGGCGCCTACTATATAAGCGGCCAAAACCACTTACCATTTAGCGGGGCGCCTGATTCTTTGCTCTAATATGGCAAAAAATTATGTTATCCTTGTAGAAGATAAGCTTTTGATTCTATGATCTCTCTAACATTGAAGACAAGAGAGATATGATATTTTATTAGTATTTGTATATATTATCTGTATATTCTCCGAAATGTTAAAATTCAATTTGAATCTTATTTTTATTTATTGTACACCTACCACAGTATAGTCTTTATAACCCAAAGGTTGACTGGTAGAGAATGCCTTGATGCATTAAGTCCGCCCATGTACCACTATTGTACATAAAGTTTAAATAAATATGAGAGATATTTCATTGCAAAGATGATCAGTGATCAGGTGATCACCCATCTATAGGGTTATATTGATTGCTGAAGATAGAAGATTTTTTTAGTAGCATTTGTCTTTGTTCAATATTAAATTAAAAAGTCCTGTCAGTGGAGTTTGCTATCTTCATATATAAAAGTTCCCTGCTAGTGTACCTCGTTTGCTAGCTTAAAATTCCAGGGTCTTTTTATTATTGAAAGACTCACGTTTGACAACTATCTCACTGGATGGTAAGCGATTTTGTAGGAAACTTTCCCTGGTGTGTTTGATTTAAATTTCTGGATCTTTCCACCCGGAGTTGTTACACATTATCCTTATTGTGTAAACAAACTTTTATTAAACATACCTTCATTTCTCAATTCCCAATTTTAATCAATTCCAGATCGTTATACCAGGACAACAGCAAAGCAGAGACAATAGAAAAATTAATAATCCAATATTTGGAGAACCTCACCAAAAATGGCACATTTGGGCCCGACTCCAGTGAAACCAAACAGCCTGCCAGCGCGTTGCTATGGGCGTATTATTACGCCGCACAACACTTTGACTTTAAGCAGGAGACTGACAGAGCGCTGTACTATATTGATGCGGCTATAGAACATACGCCAACGCTTATAGAGTTGTTTATTGTTAAAGGAAGGATTTATAAGGTTGGTATTGGGTTAATTTGCGTGTGGTGAGGGTGTAGCGTAGACGCTGCGTAATCGTGACGTAAAAGCAACGTTATTTCGATGCTTTTCTCGTCTGAAACAGCCTTTTCCTGATGCTAGTAACATTCTCAAACACTTACATTATTTGTTCTTCAATAAGGTACTTGCAGTACACACGCCTACTCACCCTACCCTCTACTATCATGAAAGAAGCAAACTGGGCATGTATGAAACGTTGAAAGAGGCATCACCGTCTCAAACCACTTTGTAATAACCTTATGAAAACCTTGATCACTTCTAGACCTTGTCATATTATGTAGCTTCTAGTCGTTTGTCATTTGGTTTGTTTTCAAAACTATGACGTAACATCGGGCTTAGTGTCTAGAAAGAAAATGATCGTAACATTAATGAGAAAAATTTCGACAGCCAATCACATTGACTATTTATGACGCGTGTTTCGTATTTTTTTACGTCTGCCTCGTAATATGGACATGACAAGGTTCTAAGTACGATCAACGTATTCGCAGGCTACTTAAACCCCACATAAAGGTAACCAAATCCATGTTAATTTCCAGCATGCCGGCGACCCGGTGTCAGCGTACCAGTGGCTAGAAGAGGCGCAGGCGATGGACACGGCCGATCGCTACGTGAACAGCAAGTGTGCGCGCTATATGTTACGTGCGGGACACGTGAAACGCGCCGAGGAAATGTGTGCCAAGTTCACTAGAGAAGGTACGAACGAATTAATCCTATCTGATATTTATTATAAATGCGAAAGTGGTACGTTTTCACGACTACATTGCTGAACCGATTTTGGTGAACTTTGATAAATTGTTAGATGGGGACTCACACGAAGGTTATGGAAACCCCCTTTGTTTTCCCTATCTAACGTTCACAACCCAGTAACTGGGTAACACGGTACTTCTTAGCAAGACTGGTGTCAGATTTTCTGGCTTGTGGCAAACCGTAACGACTACCATGGCAGCCGTGGCCAACGACTTAACGTGTTTTCTGAGGCATGGAAAACTCTCGGTATGTTATGTTGGTATCCCATCCACAGATCGACCTCGGCAAGCGTTGCTTAACCTTGACAATCGACCCGTGCGGCTGTTATTATTTAGCCACCAGCTTCTCTGTGATACAAATTGTATGATGAAAATTAGTACAAAAATGATTTGTCGTTGCAGGTGTACCGGCGACAGAGAACCTGAACGAGATGCAGTGCATGTGGTTCCAAACGGAAGCGGCGGCATCGTATAAGCGGCTGCAGCAGTGGGGCGAGGCGCTCAAGAAGGCGCACGAAGTTGATAGGGTATGTCTCCTTTCTCAATCAATCAAAACCCTTTATTTCAAACTAGCGGACGTCACGCGGTTTCACCCGCGTAGTTCCCGACCCCGTAGGAGTACGGGGATAAAATATAGCCTATGTTATTCGCTGATAATGTAGCTATCCATTGCTGAAAGATTTTTTCAAATCGGTCCAGTAGTTACAGCCGTTTATGCTGCAAATTTTCGACATTCGCAAGGGAATCAAAACCTACAGAATCCCGTGAATTCAGAATCTTGAAATTTGGTACGAAGCAACGTCTTATAGCAGATAAAAGAAAAATTGCGAAAAGCATAAATTTTTAGTTACATCATATAATAAAAATATTTTTTGGAACCCTCGGTGCGCGAGTCTGACTCGCACTTGGCCGGTTTTTTTTTTAACGTAAACGCATCGAAATTACAACACTATGTCATAGTCTACGCCAATTTTTCCCCGCAAACATTTTCATATGGGCACTCTACTTTCGTTTCGGTCAACATTGGCGGTATTTTATTACTGTCCCCGTACTGTCCCACTGCTGGGCAGAGCCCCCTCCATTCCTTTCAATGCTCACGGTTTTGTGTTTCTTAAGGATGTATTTAATTAATCGTTTTAAATGATGTCCGCAGCACTTCTCCGAAATAATGGAGGACCAGTTCGACTTCCACTCATACTGCATGCGCAAGATGACGCTGCGCTCGTACGTGGGGCTGCTGCGGCTGGAGGACGTGCTGCGCGCGCACCCCTTCTACTTCCGCTGCGCGCGCGTGGCCATCGACGTGTACCTGCGCCTCTACACCGAGCCGCTGCAGGACGCGCCGCAGACGCAGGAGCCCGACACAGGTCAGTCAGCGCTTCTGAACTCTCACATACACTAGGGGACTAATGGAGCAACCTGTTGCGGATCATGTCCCTCAGCAAGCGAGAGCAAGCATCGGTTTCCGCTTGACCTATAGGTGCGGAGCATGTTGCGGCTCACTGGGCAACGCGTAGATTTGAGAGTTGCGCGTCATGTTGAGGAACATTTTGTCCCCTAGTGTACCTTTGGCTTAATTATGACCTGTACGGGGTGGGGAGCGTGCAGGAACTAAACGTGGCAGGATATATCAATGTCGAGTATCTATACCTAACGTAAAAGTTCAGAATTTTCAAAACTAATAATGAAAATGGGGCGTGTAGGAGCTATGATTGGCAGCACAAAAACGTCAATGTCAAATGTTTAAAATTTCAGAATTTCCAAACTAGATGGCACAGGCACGTTCCCTTAATGGGAACGCGGCGTGTAGGATCTGTAGGTAGCAGCACAAGGGTCAATGTCAAGTATTTATATTGTTGAAGATTCGAATTTGCAATGCTTCCTTCATACAAATCAAAATAATTTTGCCTTACCTTTTCCCAACGATGCTGGAGTCGGCTTTACTCTAACCGGATTCGGCTGAATACCATCCGGTCGATTGTGCAAACATGTCACTCACCTTGTGATCACTTCGCCCTAGCCCTCACTTCGATATGTTTACAGAATCGACTGGCAGTATTTTACGTGGAGCGGCTGCCTACCAGACCTACACAACCCATTATCTGGGTAACACGGTAGTTCTTGGCAAGACTGGAGTCAGTTTTACTGGCTTCTGAAAATCCGTAACAACTGGCAAAGATCTACAAATGGTAGCCGGGACCAACCGCTTAACGTGCTTTCCGAGCTTGGAGGAGACTCGTTATGTTTAGATGGTCACCCATCCAAAGACCGACGGCAAGCATTAAGCAATTCCTGTGACTCGTGTGGCTATTATTATTTAGGTACGAGCTCCTCCGCTCATACTGTTTGGATAGTCGCTACATGTAAAATACTGGTATTCAAAATTGGGCAAAGACTAGGCAGACTTATTGACTGAATTTAGTTTAGGGCATGCCCAATTTCGCATACAAAGTGTCCCACTAATATTATAAACGTGGAAGTTTGTGAAGATGGAGGAATGTGTGACTCTTTCACGCAAAAACTTGTAAACGAATTTTGTTAAAACTTCACCGTAATACAGCTTATACACCAGAATAACACGCAGGCATATAAAGGCACGCATTATAAAGAGTGGTAGTACTTATTCCACACGGAATTGTTCGAAAGATTTACCGTGGCTCTGGGGGGCTACTCTCTAAACCCGAAGTCCGTAGTTTCGGGCTTAGTTGCGAGAGTATTCTACTCCGTATCACCTACGGACTTACGATTAGTTCCGAACCCGAACTAAGAATGAATGACAACACGATATGACAGTAACTGTCAAATCGTGTTGTCATTCATTCTTACGCCCGTAACTAAGCCCGAAACTACGGACCTTGGGCTTAGAGAGTAGCCCCCCTGGAACGTTCGGGTTTTAGTCAGCAAGAGTCTGACACACCCGTCCGCTCCGCTCGGAGCGGAAGGAGTCATTTGATGATTTCCCATCCACAAAAATAAAAAAGTACTGATTCCACGTGGACGGAGCCGCGGGCGGCAGCTAGTCTTTCATTCCTATTCCTTGCATTAAGTTACAAAACCATCACATTATGTATTGTTGAATTGAAAGTTAAACAATGCAAGTCAAGTTCAGCATATTACTCATGAATATCATTCATATTCATAAGTTCTACGATACGGCTAAAAGGCGCGACTGAACAGTATTAATTTTGTATACAACCTGTATTGTCATGAATCCCACATGTTTCTGTTATGATTATATTCGGAACGAATGACTAAGTTTGTTAAAACAAGGTTAGTTTGTAGGTAAAAACATAATATCTGAATATTGTTATTTGTCATCGTATAACCTTGAACAAATGTGTGTTCTTTCAGTCTGAATAGATTCTAAATAACTTTGAATATGACCTTCCCATCCTAAGAACGGGGTTTAAAAAGTTACATACTAACGTCAGGTTTTCAGCTTTTCATTAGGATCTCAAAAAAGAGACTAAATTAGTCTTTTTTTTTTAAAGATTGGAAGTCATCAAATGAAATCTTCCGCTCTGGGTGCAGCGGAAGTGTTAGACTCTTACTGACTAAAACCCATCCGTGTTCCTTCTAAAGCCCTTTTCGATCCGGGGCCGCGGTGACTCTTGCGAACAAATCCCTGTACCCTGGCAGGCTCTGGCCCTAGCGGGCCCCGTCTTCTCTGCTGACATCTCTTTGAGGCGCGCGTGAAACACAACGCGCCATCGACCCGGGCCTGGTGGTGATCGGACAGCGAGCCACCCAACGCTCGCCGTCCTTGCCCCGCGCAGTAGGTGGCCGGGGATCGCCCTGCGACTCCCGACACCGGGGCGTCTTCTCCTGTAGCGGCGGTTGGGGCGTAGGGCTTGTCTCCCTGAATTAGTGTCTAGGATCACGTTCAAGATTTTACGTCATACATACGAGAATTCTGCAATTTCTTGCGATTGCGATTTTGTCCTTAAAATGAACATGACCTTTTGTTATATTATTATTCTTTGTCGCTTTCCGAGCAGAATTCGTCAACAAATGACGCGATAGCTGTATTATACATAGTATAGGAGTTAGTAGTAGAGTATTTATTACCTATTCATAGTCCGATATCACTCAGTACGCGGTCGTTGAACTAAATAACCACCTATAAATACTACATTTTCTGTACTAGATAGTTAATATTACAGTAAATTATCTGCCATTTACTTTCATAACAAGTAATGGATACTAGGAGCGCAATATCTTAGAGAAAGTGACCAAATGACCTTCTGTTCTGCTAGGTCATGATTTAAACGTTTTTATGGATACACATTACTGAGTAATTGTTTTAAGGTAGCAGTTTTTGTCCCTGGCTTAGTTTACTAGCAGTCATTCAATGTTTGAACAACGGCTTGTAAAAAGTGACCTGAACTATTTTTGCATCATCAACTTGATTTAGTTATCATACGTTGAGTAATACCATTATAGCTGGCATTATATCGATTACTTGTTTTACTTAACAGTTTTTATTTGCTTTAAGTTCGGGCCTATTATGCATTACTTGTTACGGGGACGGGGAAACAAAAAACACCAATTATCATAACATTTTGTATTATTTTATTTCAAATTCTTTGTTTTAAAAGTACAATACAAAATCACATTGATTCATCATCAACTTTTTAAATAACAATTTTATACAATTAACAATTGCTGCCATCATTACATTCAATAACAATGCCACAATCATCGCCACTCATATCACAACATTCCTTATAGTTCGTTGAATACTGACATAAATAAATTAACTATCATTACGCATGCACCACAGTCTCTTAGAAAATAATTTAATAAATAACGTATCAAAAGTAGAGCGTCCGTTTTTAACAACATCGCTTGAGAACGAGTCTCACATAAAGCTAAAACTCGCTGTTTAAATATTATGGCAACGCGGGTCATCCCGCCAGTCACTTACACTACTTAGGACAATTTAACATCACATTTGCGCTTTTATTTACACGGCACGTCGCGTGCGGGCGACGCTATCAGTTCAGACTAGAGCTTTGGTTTCACCGGCCGTAGCCCGGCGATCGGTACCTCTCGCGCGCCGCCTGCGCCGCGGCTTGCGGCGTCAGGAAGTACACGTGCGCTCCCTCCCCGGGTAGCCTGTACGACACGAACGAACCGGGCCTTCCTTCGCCCGCCGTATTCACTGGCCCTATCCACTCCGCGTTGGGGTTGATTGGCAGTGGCCTTTTGTAGTTAACGGCCGTGTCTCCCAATAGTGACGGCCTGTTCAAGTCGTACTGCTCGCCTGTGAACTGAGGCCTCTGCACCTGCGTCGGCGCTCTGTACTGCTGTGGTGTCCTGTAGCCGGGGTTCGCTATGGGGATGAACTCGCTGTCAGGATTTATTGGAGGTCTCGGGAAACGATCATTGACTAACGTATCGCCTTCAAGAGAGGGTGGCTTCTGCTGTACCAGCTCTGCATTATTCACTTGTGGCACTGGTTCACTATCTGGGTTAATTGTAGGCCTCGGAAGACGGTAGTTGACCAGAGTATCTCTATCCAGAGATGGTGGGTTAGGGCTCTGGTTCTCGACGATTTCGTAGGCGTATTGCAAGTTTATGTTGTTGTTTATCGGCGTTCTGACCGTGTCGAGTGGAGCTGTCACAGCTAATCCGTTGATGTCGTGCGTGTTGTCCTCAAGCTTCTTGCCGAACACGTCAAACGAGTTCTTTGTTATGTCATCGAAGTATGTCTCGTCCTGTTTCGTGTAGTACCCTTGGCTGATTGGGTTTGGCGTAGTGTTAGGATACCTAGACACATGATGAACAGGCGCGGGTTGATCGCCCTGTATCTGTATCTGGTGTCTGTTTTTCTTATTCCGAACATCCTTGGGGAACTGAGCGTCGTCATAATCTTCATCGTACGTTTTCGTTGTAGGATAGTATCTGCTGGAAGTCGGCGACTCTGTCGTCACTGGCACGTTTTCGACCAGGTATTGCTGATTGTAACCAGGTGTAACTGACGGTGTAATAGCGTTAAAGTCATTTGCCACATTAAACGGCTTGCTGTAGCTCACCATAGGCCTGAAAGGTTCAGGGTCCAGTTTAGGTGCACGGAAGGGCAATTGCTCCGGCCTCGACTGGGTCTGGTAACTGAACTGATAGACTGGTCGGCCAGTAATAGCTTTTGGTTTGTGCGTATGCGGCCTATGAGAGTGCGGCTTAGGTCTCTTTGTCGTGAAGAAATCAATAGTCTGTTGGATGTCAGCGATCTGTTGATAGAAAGCTTCTGGCCTCTGTTTCTGTTGTTGCACATAGACAGGTTGTGTTCTAGGTTTCTGTATACTGAAGTATTCCTGTGTGAGAGTTCTTGGACCCTGCTTCTGTGGCCACAGGAACAGTGCATCGGCTTGGTCGATAGCTCCATACGATATATCCACTGCTGGGTTAAAACCTGTCTGGCTGTTGACATTCTGCTGTTGTGGGTAGGGCGTTTGGTTGACTGGTACGGTCTTGTAGTAATTTCTGCCATCGAAAAATGTGGCTGGAGAAGGCGAGGACTTTGGCTGCTCATCATAGAAGTAGTACGACGCAAACGCATTATCATTGGTTGGTTTTCTGTTGTTATAGACAGGTTGCAGTTTCGTGGTAGGCCCATCGTTCTGTACATTTGAATAGTGAGCTCTCAGCGGTACTTGCGTTGATGAGATGTCGTTTGAGGTCACTGTAGGCCTCTGTGGCACGTCGTACAGTATAAACGGTTTCTCCGAGGTTGTCGGTACTTTGTTGTCGTATACGGGTTCTGGATAATCGTAAATTACGGACACAGAGAGAGGCTTTGATGTAACCTTCGTTCGTGTTTTATAAACAGGTTTCTCAGTCTTCGTCCTTGTTGTATTTTCGTCTGGTAGATTATGAACTCTTACAGGATGTCTCGACGGTATGCGTTGCGGCTTCCTCGTTTTCAAAGTAGTCACGATCTCGACGGGTGGTAGTGTCGTTATCGTGGTCGGTATCTCAGTAGTGCTTGGCGCCTCAGTTGTGGTGGGTCGCGTCTTGTATTTGGTACGCTGCACTGTGTGCGTAGGCGTTGGTCTCGTTGTCGTCTTTATCCTTTTGTATGTCGTAGACGGTCTAGCGGTGGTAGTCTTCACAGCCTCCGTCGTGCTCTCCTCCAATGGAGCAAAGAAGTCTGGTGGAGGAGGCAGTACTATTCCAGGTACTAATGGACCCGCAGGCACTTTATTGTTGTAGTCAGCGCGGTAGGAAAAATTGTAGGGCGGCGGATAGTAGATCGAAGGGTCGTCTTCGTCGTATAGGTCTGACTGGTTGCTCGGTGGTGGTAGAAACACTGCGCCCGGTGGAAAGCCTTCTGGAAAAGAGCCGTTCATGGATGGAAGGAAGGGGAATGCTCCCTCGCTCGCATTCCCGGGAAGGAATGGGAACGGAGGACCTGGCTGCGGCGCTCCCCCGGAAGTAGCGTTTCCCTGATTATCACTCGAGGGGTAGGGCGCTCCCGATGGAAAGAGGAATGGCGGAGGAGGAAGAGGGCTTTCGCCTTCTCCTGTAAAGAAGGAAGGGAAAAGGGACGCAGGGACACTGCCGTTTGGCGTGAGGAAAACGAGCGGTCCGTTGTCGGAGAGTCGTACCGGAAAGGGCGGTGGCACTTTGGGTTTCTGCGGTAACTTTACTTGCCTGTTAGGCGCTTCATAGTTGTCGATCGGTGGCCATGGTCTACCTTCAGTCTCTTTTGTTCGCTCGGGGAATGATCCACCTTTCAAGACTAGTAGATGATCTTCTGCGAGCCAGATCTCGTCTTTCTTGAGTCCACCGAGACTTTGAAGGTTGTCTTTTGATCGGGTCTCTGCGTTTGGTTCGTAGCTGACAATTCCAGGTCGTTTAGGAGCTTTGGCAAATATTTCGTTCTGAATTAGACCATATTTTCCTTCGGCCACCTGATCTGCTAGCGTCTTTTTGTCTTCATC
The DNA here is from genome assembly GCA_905163435.1 of Mamestra brassicae. Classification (NCBI taxonomy): domain Eukaryota; kingdom Metazoa; phylum Arthropoda; class Insecta; order Lepidoptera; family Noctuidae; genus Mamestra; species Mamestra brassicae. The sequence goes on along the minus strand of LR990989.1, from coordinate 10,249,769 downwards.
GACCTCCTTAGTCTTCGGAGCGTCTTTTCCTTCGCCGGCGCTAGACATGAGCATGCCATCATCCCATATCCCTTGATTCCAGCCCACGTTGCCGCCTGACTGGTCCGGCGCGATCACGCCTGCGAATTTACCGCTCGTGCTCTTCTCGTTGTAGGTTAAAGAATTTTTCGCGGTTCCGTATTCTTTTTCGGGTTTTATCTTGAGGTGTCCGCCGACGAGTCGTTTGATAGTTCTCTGTGACTCGGCGTGATCGCTGTCGGGCGCTGGGCCGCCGAGGCTGCGCTGATCGCGCACGAACGAGTCAGGCGGCAGCACGTACGTGGGCACGAGCACGCTTGCACGCGAGCACGCCCATGTCAGCGCCAGCACCAGCGCTAGGGCCGCCCCTCTCACCATCTGAAAGTTTGGAAAACATCACTTTTTAGTATATTGCACATATATATAGAAACACTTAAACACAACACGTTAATCCATAAACTTATCTAAGTCGGGCTTTCTTTGTTAATCGTGTAGTACGCTACGTAGCCGTTCATGAGCGCGCAAAGTGAAAGGACCGAAGGAGACAAAAGCGTCGGCCAGTGGCGGTGTTTCGGGCACTGGCGAGCCGCGCGCCACCACCCGCCTTTTATTAAGTTTTGTAGAGCGACCACCTCCGACCCAGCTGGCATTGAGAATCAAGCGTTTAATTGGAAATTGAATGGCGAATTAACGCCCGCCGCGAGACGGGAAGGCCGCGAGGCCTAAATACGAAAAAATACAAGTGTCGCGCTTAATTTGACTCTATTTATGCATTGTTTAGTAGGTATCAGGCCGGAGCTTCATTGTTCTACAGCGGTAGTGCAACCTCACCGGAGAAATGTTCATTAGCCTAGTTTACAACCGCTAACAACATAGAAATCTTCGAGAGTTTTGAAACAATGATCGGATAACTTTTTCGATTTACATCGGCACGAGCTCCGTAACGTAATCTCCCTGCCGCACTCACGAAATTATATTCATACTATCTTTGTTATTTGTTAATGCCGTTTATTGCAAACAATGAAGATGTCAGCTAGTGCGGTAGTTGTGGGTGAGAAAGTACTACTTGTTGTTACAAAATAATGCTAGCTTAATTGTAACAAAAGCGGTGGTTTGAACGATACCGACCCGAATAATGGGCGAACTAGATATGGAACTATTAGGGCAGTGAAGGCAAGTCGCCCGTGGTGTCCGGTGGGCGTGGCCGGGCTCGTGAAAGGCACGGTCACCCAACTCGATTTCGCCTTCGATAAAACATGAGCCTAACCCGCTTTGCAATTGTGCTAAGCTATGCACCCAACCTGTACTAGATCGCAGAGCGACGAGGGCGGCACTGCGCCGCGCGCTAACGCCTTGCAATTGCAACGGCTGCGCTCCATCGACATTTTAATTGGTTTCGATTGTGCCGCAGTCAGACAAATGATATTATTACAATAGGTCACTGCACACATTTTCCTGAATTCTAACAGGTTTAGCAATAGTTGGCCATATTTAGCTACCTCGAATTTAGAGAATGTCCGGTCAGATTATCTTCGTGAAACAGGGAAACGATAACGCTCATTAGCCACGTGATTCATAATGAATAACCTTGATTCGGTTTATGATCATTGGGTACGTTTAACCGACGTCGCGCGGAGTCTGGTTGAGCAACACTTGCCGTAACAGTCACCGGTTCTTTCCTTTCAGAAATCTATAAGTTGTAACATAACAAACCGCCGATTGAATTGACTGCACGTAGCAACAGACAGGTGAGCCGTAAAGTTCACAGCGAATACACCGACTTGACATTTGGCCGCGACGCTAAGGCTCATCGTGGTTGCATCCTTTCGTTTGCGATACCCAGTTTGCCTTCATAAAAATTGTGTCGCGATTGTTTAAGCCCTGCGTTCTAATGAGACCGTGTGCATTGTTGCTGTAATTATTTAAAATGAGCGATGGAAACTAAGACAAGCGCATGGCCTTGCTCCGCAAGGTGCCCGATTTTTTTTGCGGTCAGTACAAAACGTGTAGTGATTAACCAACGTCTTGGCTGGGAGTGTCACGGTGGCCGGTGCTTTCAACAATGCCGCCAACCTTGCTGGCGTGCCCCGCGGAATGAATGCGACACGACAATAGTTTCATAGGGTTTTTCGTATGAGAATAAAAAAGCTTTCTTCACGTTCTAGTTTCACGGTGACAGCGTTGGGAAATTCTCTCGGCTGATGTATTGTTGACGATTTGTATTCAGAGCTCGGCCCGTGCGCTCGGCGCTAACTTTCCACCGGCCTTTGTTTGTGTTGACTCGAGTTTAACCGCCAGGACACGCCGATTGCCACGTTTCACTGTATTCCACCACACTTTCAAATAACATAAACAAATAACGATAATATGTGTGTAATTTGTGGCCTGTTTATGTTCTTGTTACGCGATCGCCAGATTATTCTCAACTAACTCTCAAAGTGCGTACGAAGGCTGCTTATTTACGTAATTACCGAGATAAGTCCCCTACAAATTAAAGTATATACGTTTGTAGTGGCAGGTAATTGCATGCATTGATCTCCTTGAGTTTGCGGAACGACGGAAAGTTGGTTGGCGTTTATTTATTACAAACTATAACCGCCTATTTGCGACATAACTGTTTGTTGACCACTCCTTAATGTCCGGCACGCGTGTGTCCACCAAATTGCGCAATGTATAATAATAATGATTGCGATCGGCAATCAATAAAACGGTCTTACATACGTATCGGTTGCTCTGGTTGTCGCAGAATTATGAAACTGTATCGAATTGTCGTCTTCGCTGGAGCCCTCGGGCGCCGAGCGTTGCAAATTACAACGTTACTTGTCTCCTCAAGACATGTTTATAAGACGAAAGTAATTGGCGTATCATCGGCCGTCGCGTGCGTATAATTATACATACATTTTTGCGATTAATTAAAAGAGATTTAAATCAGCAAAGGTCGATCAAGACAGTAATCTGCTCGTGATTCATTAGTTAAGTTATTAAATAAGATTGCGGGTATGAGGTTTTCTGTTAGTTTTGATCCGATTAGATTGTGGGGTTGATTTTCTTGCCATGTTCAAATGCTAAGTTTTTTTGTAATTGTATTGCACAATGATGTTTAAGTAAAATGTTTAATTTTACTACTACAACAGTATGACCATTGCGAAAGTACACAAATTTTATTTGAACCGTGCATTCCGGTTCGTGGCAACCTTAATTTGATGCGCAAGCGCAGCCTGGCGCGTGCCGTTTGATTGATCAACCGGCTCATTACAATTCCTTTATTTTAAAACTACCTAAGCTCTTAAACTGTCCGCCTTTTGTTCCAATTAAAATTAATGATTATCCGGACCATTGTTCAGATACAAAACATAAAAACTCTTGCGCAAACGATATAAATGATATGCAGTTAATTAGATGATATTAATGATTTAAAAACTAAACAGTTTTTATGACATCATTACAGTTTCAAGTATGGTTATAATATCCTCAGTTAGCTACCTAACTTTGTCACTAATCGAGGAAACTGTAATTCACCACACACCACAGCAGCAACAGGACAATTTCAATTCAAATGACCTATAATACATTATCGTAAGCACAAAGGAATTCAGCATATCAATCCTTGGTATTAAGACTGCTAAATTCTATTCCTTTTAATGTCAGAAGTTACGTTCAGGTATGCAAGCCACGAACTACGAGAAATGTTAATAGTGTCAGGGCGAGAAGTTATAGCAATTAAGTGTGTAGTGGACAAGTGGCTCGGTCAAGGCGGTGCCATCTTGCAACCTGTTTTATCAAATGCACCCATCTTGGATTGTATTATGTCATCTAAATGCCTTGCTTGTAGTGTTTGTTTTGGTTTGTTTATCAATCGAACAAGTTTCTAGACGGCTAGATGATTGTATCAATTAAAAGTTACCATTTTATTGTTTTCGTCGTTGATTTGAAAATTTAAAAGATCAAGCGCATGACGGAAGCTTTCAATAATAAGCAGTTTATAAGTACTAACGTTGAAATTCAACATAACCTTGTCTCAGATTCGAAAAAAATAGACTAATATCAGAGCTATATTACGACCGACTGGATTTACGTCATCATAAGGTTTCCTGTTTTATTTGTGTCATTATCTAGCTCATTTTCGTATTAATTATTAGGTACTAGTCTAATATCTCACGAACTTTGTGTATTACTATTCTTAGACATGCCTTATTATAATCAAAGCTCCCCAATTAAAAGACCTTGCATTTTAATGTGGGAATTCTTTTATGCATTCCTCTACTTGTTAGTTTCAATTTAGATTATCTTTATTTAGAAACGGATTGCTGCAATAAAATGTTTACTTTGTGCAAAATATCTCCGCGAGTGGATTGTACAATGTCCGTGCTCCTAGTTGCGTGGGTACTAACTGCTCGATGTTAACCATGCACTCAGTGACCTATTGTTCGATCATCGATTGTTTATTCTTATCTTACTCTGTACATATCGTTTTTAAGTATAAAAGTACATTTTAAAATCCTGCAAGCTTTGGTCACAAATATTTGTCGCTATCATTGAAATCTCTTAAGGTCACAATTTTATGAAAAATCGATTCTTCTAGATCGTGACCGGTTGCGGTCGTGGAGAGCGCACGCGCCGTCTCGGGGCCATACAGTGAAATATTCAAAACTATTTCAACTAAGTGTGCTGCCATATAGACCATTGTTGGCGGATTTATGATTTATGCCCATAGCTCGCTTTCAAGGTTCATCGCTTTGCTCTATATTGTGTCAGTTATGGTTAACATGACATATGTTACTTAGTATTCGATAAGGTCAGAACAAATAATTGAATCGACTCCAAAAATCACGTTATTGTAAATTGGAAAAGCAATATGACAAATATAGCGGTGATCTCAGATGGAAACGTACAATAATCTAGAAACTTCACGCTTGATTGAAATTGATCTCCAACCAGGTACTTGTAAGCACTGAACAACATTCTTCGTTTTATGGTCAATCTTTTATTATCATTCCACGCCCTCTACATGTTATCCAGATAAAATACAGTTTATGCATACAATGTTAATCCCACCCTTGAGAATAAAAATAACCTTCACACCGATTGTGTGTCCGAAGCTTCCGCATAGCCTGGCCAAGTAAGTTCGCTCGGTCCATATGGCCGAAGATGTCGCAGTAGTCGCATTCTATATGTACGAGTATTGTTCAAACGTCGCTATCTTAAACAGTCCTTGAGATGAAGGAAGTTAATCTAGCTAAAACGTGATCTATATTATTACTGCTTATTAAAATATTGTAAAATTTCAAATTGTTTTTCGAATTTCAAGTTTCCATTGCGGTTTTCAAAGGCGGCACGTGATACGATTTAGTATTCACAAGCGCTTTCCTTTTTTTTTTTTAAACTTTCTTGTTCATTGTTTCGTAATTGGCGAGTGGTCCTACCCGATGACTGTTCGTATGTAATCTTCAACGTAATGCTCGTTATTCGTTTACATGTCACCAGTAATTGCTATTACCGCATCTCCATTGCTTTTGTGCACTTTCCATGGTTTTGTTTTTAAAAATAATGACTATGCAAATACGTGGGCCTTGTTAACATCTTGAACTTGCTTATCTGTGTTTTTATATCTCTAACGATGCCTTTTTATTTCTTGTTACAGGTAAGAATTCAAATCTTTACTCCGCGCGCTGTTTCGGTAAGTAAGATCGGATCGGCTGTTGTGGGCGGTTCTCCTATTGCGCTCCTACTACCGGTGTAGTAAACATCAATTAACTGATTTCAGATAGATAATCGACGTTATTAGTTACTCCTTTATTGTTTAATATGAGGCGTCTCTTGTGCAATAAGTTTCAAAATTTTTCCGCTGTTCTTGTGTTACCTTTTGGTGGTTTTCGGAGCGTGGCGGATAATAGGCAACCTTAGATTGCGCCCGAGTCCTTCGCTTGGAGTCGTGCGAGGAAAAGCTGCATATTTTAATAGCGAATTTCGTAATACTTTTTGCAATGGCGGCGATCGCTTAAGCCGTCTGTATCTATCGGATTATCGGCGTCGGTGATTACCTTGGAGGTGATTCTCCGCTCAGTTTTCGCGTTACGTGACAAAGGGTCTGTAATGACGGCTTATATTCGTCACGGCTATTAGGGATGCTGGTGCTGATGATGCTGACGATGCGCGGCCGCAACTAATTGCTGAGAGCGCGTCTATTGTTTAACATGTCACACCAGACACATTCAGAGTTGCTACATTCAAAACAATTTGTCATTGTTCTCGACTCTCTAAGTTTTCGTAGACCTTGCTCGCATCGAGATACTTGTCGACCGGTTTCTTACAAGTGTTGCCCCTTTTTTGCTGCAGTATTATCATGGACTTTTCATCGTTTGGAGCCGGATGCGAATTTTTTGTTGACCATCATAAGAGCTCATGACGTAATCTAATGTTTATATTTTCGTCACTGAAAATAATTTCAATCGCAGGGAAATTTTTATTTGAGTGTTTTCACAAGTTCTGTCAACATCTGACGCTGACAGTGCGTTGACACTGCATTCAATTCCGCAATAGAAATATTTCTTTTGCTGCAGTGAAATGATCACTGTTGACAAAATAACTCAATTGGAGCGAGGCCATTACCAAACAACATCACATGTTTTTTAATAGAAATTTTATGAAGCATGGAGAGTAATGTTTGATGGTATACGCGGTGTACTATTTTTCGCTTTTGAATAATTTGCAATGAAGCTTTAGCTTAGAAAGTTGGAATGACTTACCGTATGATGTTAGATCAATATAAATAGTAATTACAATACATCTTTTGATGTTTAGAGTGTAACTGTACTCTAAGTAACGTAATTGCACTCTTTGCACTTATTTATGGTTTGGATTGTATTCTTGGATTATTGTGCAAATCTCCGAGAAACTGATAGACAGAAATAAACTCAAGGCAGATTACTGGGTATGGCATTCCGGGATCGAAGAAGGTAAACTGCCTTCGTGCCGATGTGTCATCGCTATGCAATAGGACCTTTAGGTACTATAAACTGCACTAACGCCTTCACATTGCCTGACTGTATGTTATTTGACCCTTGACTTCTCCTTCGCGAAGTTCTTTATTATTTCCGTTCACACACAACATACTAACAGCCTAGCCAATAAACCTGTATCTTGTTCAACTCGGCTGAATATTTCTAAAGTTATGATCATATCTGCGTCTGCATTCCACACGAATACCATTTTAATTGATAAATAGCGTAATCCGTGTAACAATGTTGATCGAACACGTTATACAAATGATGGTGATTTGAATGAACCAGTTGGATTATTTGCATATGTTGACGTATATGTCAGACGAGTACAATATCAACGTATCGGTAACATTTACTTTCTAATAGTGCTAGTGTTAAATCTAGCAAGTTTTTTAACACACTTTTTCTCACCTAGTAAAGAAAAGTTCCGAGTTACTTGTATTACGCCGGAAATGTTAATATTTTGCCCCAATAAGATGCTAATCTAAATGTGATTATTGTACAAACTCATGGATATTAGTGTTTACGTCCGCGTTTTAATTGGCGTTTGTTTCTCGTTCACACGGTTTATCCGGATCGGTGATTAGATTATGCATCCATTTATTTTGATTTAAGTTGTTCACATCGATTATTTCGAAGTCCGCGTGCTTTTGACGACTGTCGTAATTTCCGCAGTTTGAGGTTTATTAGCGTGCTCAATAGTTCATAGTCCGAGTATCTTATGAACAAGCGACAAATAGCGTTTATCTATACGCAGAGCTTCCCTAACATTACAGTTTGCTACGATTTCGTTATGTCATATTAAGTCCATGTTCGACTTTCGTCGTCTCGCGCCACTTTCGTCCGCTTTTACAGAACGTCTACTTACGATCGGAAGACAGCTATTTGTCTGTCTGTTGTGATATAACGGACCATCAACACGAACATTGGATTTCACATATTCTATATCTTTATGCAAGCAAAATTGAAGTGAGGCATTTCAGTTGTAATAAAAACCACCAACAAATAAACGTTAAAAAAATAATTATTTGGATTAGGGATTCCATGCAAAAATTTTTAGCTTGATATAAAGTTATATCAGCAAAGTTATAACATTGCATTTGAATAAATTTTCTCACGTTACAAATCCTGTTTTTTATCGCGTCGATGTTTTTCTTTGAAAACCAATTAGGAACCGATCGGTACGTGATATAACGTAACACGACAACATCGACCGTTTTAGAGGTTTGTTTAATGGTAGGTATATAAAATAGTCACGTAATGACGTTGACGAATCATTGATTATAAATTTTGCACGCGTACGAATGTAGGTCCGGTTGGGAGTTCCGTTAACTACCTTCACACTGTTGACATCAGAATCGCCATTGATCGATCACGTAAACACGGCTAACCATTTTATTATGCTGTACTTTGCTTCGACGGAATTACCCAAATACCGAATATTCATCGCTCATTATAACGCCTTGCTTCGACTATGACTAACGCGTTCTGAAGCTCGCGTTGATGCAATTCAATTAAGCATGGATGATTGTATTTCTTGTGCATCGTCGCCATTAAGCTCGGAAGAAACCATTATTGCATCTTAGTTTTCACGCATTATATCTATTTTGAGAACTTTCAACGTCTCACGAGATTGGATTCACACAGAAGCACTTATTTCATTCATAATAATTTTCTGAAACTGTTTACAATTGATGGCGCGGTCATGTTTTGATATCGTGGGTGTTAGGACGCCAGCTTAAGCCATACAATAATAACCGGCTTTGTAATTACAGCGCAAGTAGGCGAACTAGAAGCGAACATTGAATTTGGTCGTCAGGACCACATTTTAAGACGGTTAGGCAACGCTACTCACACAAAACGTTGAAACACTTTGTTTAAATGTTCTCACAGGTGTTTGTAGTGGCGTCATTGGGTTTTATGTCGAAGGCTGGTCGCTGTGAAACTTTGACTTTAATATTTGTGTCGTGATACCGGCTGCATTGTTTCTGGAGTCGCGCTTATTGTTGGTGCGCCGGCGCACCGTCTAGCCCGTGAGATCTGGGTCGGGGACCTGACTGGATGCATGCGATTGTCATACGCTCACTAGCTTACTATCAAACGCGCCTAACTTATCTTCTTTATTACTATAAAGATTGTAAACAAACACATTATTACTATAAAGATTGTAAACAAACACAATCTTACGTTTTCTGTTAGGTTGAGGCTGCGGCTGTATACACTGTTGTTCGTCTTCAGTCGCACATCACACGACGACGCTGTAAAGTCACTTCACTCTTGTTCTATTCACTGGTGATGTTCTAAGTCACTGCACATACTGGGGGTGTAGTGTCACGGTTGTCGCTTAGCGGTGGAATGTCGGTAGTGTTATGTCCCGAGGGTCACCGCGCCGGTCAGTGGTGGGGTGCACGTGTGTTCGGCAGGTCGCGCGGCGCATGAGTGGCGGCGGTGGTAGGGGGCGCCGATGTAAATACGCCGCCGTAGCGCGTGCCGCCGCCTACGCACACCGCCGCGCCGCGACACACACTGCGACGCGACGCCACCGTGACGCCGTCACGACCACCTCTAATGACGCCTATTCACATCAAAATGATGGGAGAACCCTAGCACCCTCGTGTACATGCGGATGTACACAAAGCACGTACACCTCTCATCATCCATGATGTAATATTCTGACAATGTTTTGTTTATCCTTTCCACTGCTACCCTAATGATCCGATTATCGTGAATCGATGACTGATCAATTTTATGTAACATTTTGAACACGAAGGGCTGACTGATTGACGTGACAGATTTATGATATGCATAATGTGAATAATTTATGATTATGTGGAGATAAGTACTGACAATACATCATTTAATCTTTATTGAATTGCTTGTTCTTATTGCATTATGAGCAATTCACAAGTCATTTGGGTTTGAATTAATCTGCCATTAGTACAAATTGAGAATTTATTGATAATGCATAATCTTATAAAAAAAAAAACATGCATATGATCTCTTTGTATTTCCATAAATACACTTATTAGCATACGAAGTTGAGGTCAAGTTTAAATTCCTAGCATAATCTCGAACATTATGCAACAAGACATTACCTAAAAAAATCGAACACGACTGTTAGCAATGCTATTATGATGCTGTAAACATACCTATAAACTAAAAATTATGACTGGCATGAATTTTTATCGCTATGGAATATAATACAATGAAATCAAATCAATGCATTCCATTTCTGAATAATATGAGAAAATCATAGAATGTCTCATGAAGGTGTCATTACCTTAGAATGTTGAAACACTGGGTAAACCCAGGACTAAAGTTCAGTACAAGAAATCGAACCAAGGGATCCCCCATTCTTGGAAAAAATCCCCAAAGCTTACAAAAGAAAACAAGAAGACATTCTTCAAATAAATGCTTGTCTATATTAAGTAATGCTGGACATTATTATTAATAGACTTTGAACAGCCTTATTTAACTGGTCAACAATTGATGACGATGGTCTGTGACTAAGTTCTATTTCTATGTGACATCACATAGGCCCAAGTGTCACAGGGGTCCAAGCGTCATAGTTATGTATGTCATCAGGGACCAAGACTTATGATAAATCAATTTCTTGGAACCCAACGCAGCATGAATCGTACTCTTGGCAGCTATTAATGTAAAGAGGATATGCCCTTTATTGGCTTGAAGGATGTGATGTCACATATTTTTGTCTGCTTCCGCAGGTCTTAACCTCTGACCAGAGAGTTACTGCACTTCCTGTCTGCCAAAATCTTCAGGGAAATAAGGATGTTTAAAAAAAAAAAGTTATTTATGTTATAGCTATTTTGTTTTAGAATTATATCCACCCACAACCGTGTAAAAGCATCCCCCATTATTTCCATGAGTCCCGATTCTGCGCTACTTTGTTCTTAGGAAGGCATCCAAGTCTTCCCGCCATCTCCTCCGTGATCGGTTGAAGAAAAAAACAAAAATACAAACGTTTTACTGACTAAAGGCGTGACCCTGACCCTAGGCTGTTTAGATATCAAGATAGACACGGTCAAACTGCAACTCTATGTCAAGTCCGAATATTCAATGTAGAGATCCGCATTTTAGTCCACGATCATCTACAAGCCGGCGGCGGTCGGTTGCGCAAGCGCACGAGTCATCGACACCGGCGCGTCCTCGGAAGGTCGCGGAGACGCGCACGGACCCCGTACGGGACCGACCACATTACCATAATATTATATTCACCAATTCTTATCAACGTTGTGTTTCAACATGTTTATGTCTCGCTGTGTGTGTGCCGGATCTAGCTTTTAAAAAGGTCGTTGGTTCGCTTTTTTTTGATACCGGACTGGGAATCGGTTTTTCCAACGTAAGGGGTAGGAAATACAGTTTTGTGGTATGTTTTTTGTTGCGAAACCACTTGTGCTATTCTCTAAAAAGATCTGCGTGAAAACTTAGGTGAAGTGAGCTGTCATTCCAACGCTGATGCCTGTGATTGACTGCTCACTTCACCTTAGTGTTCACAATGAGATTTTTACAGAATATATCGCCTGGTTTTGATATTTCTGATTAATGCTGTTTATTGAGTTCACTACTTTATAGGTATCAAAATGAATATTGATGTATGAGGTCGCCGTGCCGTTAACACACTTTATTGAATGTAATTTGATATTGGTTTTTATAAAATATGGCGCCTACCAAAACAAACATCATCAATCAACAGAAAAATATAATTTGATTTATTATTCAATTAAATCATTTCATAGTTGTTAACCTCTAACATCGACCCAAAATAAAACATCGACCCAAAATTAATATTATACTTGACAATTTGTAAATAAATAGGAAAATATACTTACGTGTGCTGTCGTATGTACAGAAAACCATTACAAAATGTGTATATGTCAATATTTACTATGCAGTTAATGTCACCACTGTCATAATATGCGCTTGCGCAAGAAACGGAACAATCACACAAATAATTTAATTTTCGATCCTGTGCTCTTCTTCGTGTTGATGGTACATCTAAATTTTATTGACCCAATGCTTCATCTTCTGTGGATAACACTTCCCCAGTTTTGAAAGTAAATGCTCGTGACTATAAATTCTATATATTAAATGGCTGAAAAATATTTTCAGTAGTTTCACGGTGGGCAAATAAGTAATCTCGTGGAATTCTATCAAGTCGAACAATTCACGAGCGCCGCCGCCGCTTGGGAGCGATTCGCGATGGTCGTTTGTTATTTTCATTATGTTTTTTTTCTCGGAATCGTGTTTAGGTGGTGTCGCGACGCGTCCGTACCACATTCCGCGACACCGCGGCGCTTGCTGGCTCTGACCGTTTGACCACTTCATAACTTTGCGGACCTTACCACCGGTTCCAAAAATTCTGAATCGAGATTAAGTCACGCTTATTCTCTACCGTACATACGATCCACGCTGTACGCTGGTCACGTTCAATTTATAGTTTTCGTGATTCACTTTTACTCCGGTTACTGTATAAATTGTGTTCAAACAGCTGTGGTTTTATGTTATTGAAGAAGACATTTATTTGATATTTCACGTTATTCCTGAACGGGCGCCAATTGCGTTTACTAAGAAATTAGTCACCGTCTCCCGTTTCGTTGAGTAAATGATTATGTTGTCATAATTTAGAAATAATTCGCCGCATTTAGAAGACGCCTGTCTTCCAAATGCGAAAAATTCAGATGCTTATTTCATAAGCATCTGAAGCGGATTAAATCGTTTCAGCGATATGGTTGGAAAAACATGAATAATCGCCAAAACAAAGTACCCACCTTCAGGAAAATAAGATTTGTTTTGATTGTGTGACTATAGTTCTACATCCCATAATTCAAACTAGATTCTAATTATTCACCAATTCGCACTAAACGTTTCCAAACGTCTTTTTAGTGCGCACAGCAAAGGAGTGGAACTCTGCCTGCGTTTGTATTTCCGAACGCATACAACCCTAATCTCTTCAAAATTAGAGTGAACAGGCTTCTTCTGGGTAAGCTCGCTCCATCGTCGACTTTGTCTCTGTCATCTATGTGTGTGTCATCTATCTACCTAGACTAGAGTCGAGAGCAAACCCATATTATTTTTTTTTAAATCTAGTAATTTTGGGACCAGGATGCAAATGCATCTCTTGACCCGGATCTTCTCTCGATAAATTAAATATGTATCTAGCTTAAAATATGATAAAAAGTAATACCGCAAGAAAAAACCTGATATGAATCTTAAACTTCATGAACCTGTACTGTCATTGCTACACCATACTGGTACCTTTGTTCTTACAATGCTCTATGAAAGCTTATCTTCGTTGTTATAGTCGTCAAGGAACAAAGGGCCTATTCCTCTCGCAATCGTGATACCGTAGTAAGATAAGAACATCCGCGGAGGCGCCGGCGGTCCCGCGCCCGCCAAAATTCGGCTCCATGCCTCCGCTTAAATTATGTAATCGAATATTCATGATGCCTTTTTGTGGCTGCATTGCTTTTTTTTACTACAACTAGACGTTTTTTACGGTCCCGTTTGTGGTTTTTCGTATTGTTTGGTGTTTAAATACGATTTATTATGTTCTGGTTTCAGATTCCTAATTGGTTGGGTTTTGAGAAAATTCTAAGGACTCGAGATTCTAAGAATTGTCGTTTTTTTTTTGCTTTTAGCTTTCAGTTAGCAACTGCTCTTATATCTGGCTTTTTGTGTTATATAATGGAGCGATGATAAATTATATTGTGATCAATTTGGCGGAAAATATATTTATGGAAGTTACGCTACTTATATATTGTTATAATTTATCATGCACATGCAGGTGTTGGCGATGATGGGTAGACACATCGACGTTCGATATATAGTTCGATCGATTGGCAGTTAAATCGATATTTGAATCGATTTTGCGCTTGTGTCCGTAGCACCTTGTTATAGGCTCTTTAATTACGTAATATTGTTTCCGTTGTTTCGTTCGAGATGCTATTAAAAGTTGATATAGATTGAAGATAACAATCTTCCAATATATTTAGCGCAACATGTTTCTATTTTTGGAGCTGTTCTACGTCCTACTTATTAGTGGGTAGGTACTTTAATCGGATTTGTTGTTCGTCTCTTAAGGACTGATTAATTGGTTGAAAACGATTTTATTTTTTGGTTTAATTTATACGTTTTTTTTACTGGTTGTGTACCTACTTGCTTGTTATCATGTCCAGTACACACAGATATAGGTACCTATATTTTTATAAAGAGCATGTAAATGTATTCAAATTTTGCGCAGATCTCATTATTTTAATGATGTTCGATCGTGTTATTGTTTATCATTCCAAAACTTCTGTTTGGCACATTAAATATTCGGCAGGACTATAAAATTATTCCGTGACGTCTATCACACGGCTGATCTATTAATTTTATTTGAACTTGTTATTTTTTAGCGAGCACATAAATATGTAGCTATTTTTTGTAGACTTATATGGATGCCATGTCAAATAGTTGGAATTCTTCTGTCTTGACGCAAATAATTTGTTTTCACGGATTCTACGATTTGAGAAATACCCATGTAACTGTGACTTGCGATAATTAATTGACAACAAGACAGTAAATTCTTTTCGACGTTGTATTATAGCCATAAAATAGCACACAATATGGTATTTTGATACTGAGAAATATAAGTTTTCGCCCATGAGAAATCCTAAAATATATTCTGATATTATTTCTATAAGTTTATCTGTAGCGAAATAATTGGCAACCATTTATGATCCATCAAAAGCTTCAATTATCTCCCTATCTCATCTTCTGCTGGAATGCGGAGTGTTAATTATTATCAATCAACCAATTATATATAAACTTTACATTGAACCCTGTCGATGGTTGGATAGAAATAATTTAATTCAATTGTTCAGTTTTCATACTTACTCTCATGGAGTTTTGCAATAAAAACCTTGTACCAATTAGTTCCCTCTGATATTTTAGCACGTTTCGATCTGTTAGCACTCGATGCAACTCACGGGTTTATTATGCAAGTCCAATTTACACCTTGGAGGTTTTAAATGGGCCCTTATGTACGTTATATTTTTCACACTCAAATTTGAAGAGATTTTTTCTAGCTTTTCAAACATTTTTACAGTCTTCCTGGTTGCACATGGAGCATATTGGTCTCAAAATATTTTTTTTTAAGTAACATTTTCTAGATGCGTTTTGGCAAAAACTTGGTATAATTGATGTTATAAAATGGCGCTTATGATTTCTGATTAGTATGATAATTGTATGGAGCGCCATGTTATTAAAAACGTGATGAAAATTATAATGATGTGATAATTGCTTTATAGGCTAGGTGTGGTCTTCCGTTCTTGAAGGTTGTTAGCGATTAAGTTTGTTTAAACATACTTTTGTACTCCACAAAAAGTTAAAATATTAATTAAAAGCTCGGATTTAAGTAATATTTAATGGCGTGAAGATCGCCTAATTAGATAGAAAATACTAGGACATGAAAAATAACATTCTCATTAAAATATTAACAGCTGTTTTGAAATGCATTTTTTCCAGTCACCACAACGACTAGTGTTGCAAGTCTAGAATGTTTGGTTGCTTGCTTGCTCCAGTCAGAATAAAATATAATATTATTAATTTGTTATACGTCACCTATATTTTTATATATATGGTCATGGGTCGTTGTGCCACTTCGATTTTTCTAGGCGATTGCTTGAATACCAGGTGAATTCTAAAAATACCGTTTTTTTTTTATTTCTTAAAAAAGACAAAATACGAATGTTCATTTAATGGACGTTTGATAATTTTGTGTTTATCGATATTGTGTCAATCTTGATAGCTATGTTTTACTTTCATTAATTTGTCATGAATTTTTTGACAAATGTTTTTACGAAGTCATATTATGACTTATAAATAGTATAGTATTTAGTCGTCTCATTAATCTAATTGAAATGCGAGCGACTGCATCACCTCCGCACTGCCTAAAAGTGCTGTTTTAAAACCCACCAATTAAATATTAATTTCGATTTTTCCATCAAGTTATCCCACGAAATTTTTGCATTGACCAAGTAGGTAGAGTTTATTGTTATTCGCATTTTTAAGCGACAGATGTTTTTGTTACATAATAGTTGAGAAGTTGACATTTGACCATTTTTAAATTGAGCACCTGTTTACGACATTTCTTATGTTTTACAACATTCTTCTCATAAAAACTTATAAATAAGGTGCATATTTGTAGAGCAGTTTTAGTAAAATGTAGTTTACATTTTTTGGCACAAAAAAGTATTGGTCAAAGTCCGTAAAAGGCGACTTAAGTTGCAATTATTGATTTTTACTGATATAAGCTAGCTAACCTAGGTTTAAGTACCATTCGATAATCCAATTAAAATCTTGCTTCTTATCATTCGCCATTTGTGTGCAATGTAAACTCACCTTTTTGTCATTAATATCGATTCAATTGCTTTTAAATAACATATTTTCTAATAAAAAACATTTAAGAAACAAGATCTTTAAAAGATAAGTACGGTTAGCAAAAAAGTCGACGTCAATTTATCGCAAGCTTTATACAGTCGTCTTTTAAATTCTAGAAAAATATTTTATAATCCATGTCTATTATTATTATATTAGTATGTGTACCACTTCAAGAATGTTGATGATATGCGACGGAATCTAGTTTGGATGCGACATTTAAATCGCTGATGATGAATAGCGTATTAAACATCTAGAAGATCATTCTATTTAGATAGTCGATAATTTCTTAACATACCTATAATAATATAACTATGCTTTGCTTACGGCGACGTCCGTTTAAAAATCGGGAATGCCACATGGACGCACTACTAGCTGGGATGAAGAGTTCTGTGTCTTATGGCTAGTTTACACAGTAGGAGCTGTTGATTAGACAGTAGGAAGTTACTCGGGTTGTCTACTCGTATGCCAGTAGCTTGGCTCCTCTTAGCTGTCTTCACGGTGATAGTAGCTGCCCGGTCTCTTGTTAGGCGCATCACGCAAAAAGTACAGCTTCAGCTCGCAACTGCCAGGCTGATTTTGGCGAGCTACTGCCGATCGCGTCCAAACGATGCGAGTGATTTCCGAGCTACTATCCAACTCTCACGTGCCAGTAACTCGTAAGATACCTACGTCCATACGATGCGAGTTACTGCACTGCAGCTACTCGGCAGGTTGACTCGCACGCTAGCTCGCACTGTTTAAACTAGCCATTATAGCTAGTTTTTGTTTTCACTCGCCTGCTCGCTTGACTCGCACATGGCAGCAGATCGGACATCACTCGCATCGTTCGGATGCGTTCGGAAGTGGCTCGCCAGTGTCAGCCAGGCAGTTGCGAACGGAACCTGGACTTTTTGTGTGCTACACATCGCAAGAGACTGATCAGCTATTGTCACCGTGAGGACAGCTAAGGCGAGCCGAGCTACTGACATACGAGTAGACAATCCAAGTATCTATCTACTGTCTAGTCAGCAGCTCGCACTGTGTAAACTAGCCATTAGGCCTTGACATGTTCCATGACTGTGTCGAATTTCGTCCAAATTAGGGTAGCCGTTTTGTCGCGATTCATTAGCAGACATCCAAACATACAACCTTTCACATGTATACCTAATATTAGTCTATGATAGGATTTGAGGGCCCTATAATGATTAAATATTGCAATATACCTACACTTTTAACTAGTTTCTACCGTTCCACTTATATGCTTAACTATTTATTGCATTGTGGATTGTTGGGTTGGCAAAATCGGAAGTCATAAACCGATATTGCGAAAACTGTTGGATTAAAATTGGCGCTATACAACGTGTAACAGAATAAACGCAATACCTTTTACGGGGTCATTGTACTCATCATTATGAACAAATTTTACTATGGGACCAACCCCGAAATCGCGAAATAAAATTCAGCTGTTCAGTACATTTTGTCGAGTTAAGCGCACATAAATGTATGGGGGAGTCGATTTTTTTTTTCGTGATTTCAATGTTGGTCCCATAGTAAAAGTTGTTCATAATGATGAGTAGGTACAATGACCCCTTAAGAGGTATTGCGTTTATTCTGTTACACGATGTATATTACGAATACCCAGTCATAGTCCTTGCTGTTCACAAACCCGCTTCAAGTGACTGAGTCATCGTTATTGAGTAAATTGCAATTATTGACGCGCGTTCATGTATTAAAACAACCATACTTTGATAAATTTTTAATTTTTTAAAAAGCCGAGACAAAGATGTTGTTTTCCCTTCTTCAAACGCGTCACCACAAATCCTCAAAATGTAACAAAACTGAGTAATAAAGCATGTGAATCCCACTGTCCTTCTCACCTTACAGAGTTTGCCCTTGTGTATTATTCATAACGGCTCATAAAAGAGCAAGGTCGTCGCACTGCCGAGATTGCGGATTTGGACGGCCGGCCCGCGGTCCATATACTTACCGTATAGAATGCAAACGACTGGGATTCACGCGGATCCGCGACACTGGCGCCTTTTCTCTCTCCATTTTTTTAACTTTTTTTTTCATCGAACACTAATTTATGGCGCCGGCGGTCGCCATAAGCTGCCAGTATTACGCGTATTTGGAAGTATTATAAAAATTTTACTACATTTTTTCTTATTAAGGTACTGGAGATAAAGCATGCATTCCTAAGAGTTTTGGCTGTTGCTAAGGACTTATAAGTGCATGTATTGTTATACATAACAGCTTTGCGAGGTTAACCTCGCACTTAAATGCTGGGATAATAAAAAAAATAAACCCGTATTCAAAACAGACTATGTGAGACAGTTTCGCACATACAAAATAACTCAGCATTGCGTAACTGAAGTTAAACAAATATTACGGAAATATAAACAAGAGGACAATAACAAAAGACTTTTTATAGGTGTCAGTGAATAGAGAGCATTACGCAACGGATGCGAGACGGGCCGGGTTCCCGCGGACGTAACTCTTATGTAGAAAGTGGTATAGTCGTGCCTACCCACATGTCGCTTTAAAGGGAAAGGGATCAATTTTAGCTCGTATAAGTAGTTCAAAGCATCCGCTGCCTGCGTCTTAATTGTTGACTCACTCAGCTATTTTAATTGGCGACATGTAACGGCGTCTTAATATGGAGCATTTTACATTACCAGTTTTGTTCGTGTACTTTGATTTATCAGATTTTACGTTCTAGCTTCGGAATGTTTTGCCTGATCTGTTTAATTAATTATTATAACGTAAGAGCTAATTTATTCGGAAGACACATGGTCAGAAGAGATTAAGAAAACTTATCTTTTTTGTACTTTAAGGGTACTCCCACACTGCTATTAAAAATGTTTACAAACATTAGTAAAAATTTTCTAAACAAACATTTGATCACAATGTTAAGTCACCACACATTTACTTACTTACTTTTACGTTACGTTACTTTACGTTTGTAAAAGTAACGTAAAATAAAATGGTAAATGTACTAGTGTTAGATAAAATAGATAGATAAATTTTTAATAGCAGTGTAGGAGCACCATAAGGTAAAACAGATTGGCAAATAATAATAAATCTTCCCTATTTAAGGTAACTGTGACAATATATTTTCCTTAAGCATTCAATAATCGCAAAGGAATCAAGGAAAAACCTTTTTAATGACCCATACTAACGGAATCATATCTATCTAACGTAACGTGTGCTTTTGAGTTCAGACAACAACGCCATAAGTGCGTTGTGTGCGGTAAACACTTGACGGATCTGACAAAAAAATTAATGACCACAATCAATTCTGTTCGTGGGATAATCACTGCTCAAATATTATCTGCGAAATTACTTCATAATAGCATCATTAAAAACCGTTATTTCGTTTTAAAAAACGTCCTGAGTAAATAATTTTAAACGTGAAATGAATATCATGTTGTTTGTCTTTCACTTATTGTTAACTTATTTATTTGCTTCTGTTTGCGGAACCGCTACCCGAAGTTTTGGACCGTGTTCACCAACAAACCAATCAATTACTTTTTCATTATTTAAACTATAGATTAAATGTCGGTGAACACGGGCCTAACTAACGAGTAACCGATTTACTTTAACCGTATCGGTTTACGTAATCTCGAGTCACGTTAAAACCTAATGTATGGAAACGTGCTAGCTAGTGATCTGCGACCTCACCTCAAGTTTATGGTCACGTGAGGAGGCTTACTAATAAACTACATATTTATAGATACTTGGAAAACACTGTCCAGTGGCCATAAGTGACTAAACCTTCATTTATGTCCGTACAGATCATTCAGCATTGACATTGTTATACAAATTAACTGTTTCTGTAAATTTTGTTAATCATCCTCAGATTTGCACGAAATAGGTAGGAGCACGGTATAGGGTAGGAACTCGTGGCTTAAGAATAACAGCCGCACGGGTCGCTCAAGGTTAAGCAACGCTTGCCAAGGTTGGGCTGCGGATGGGTGACATCTTAACATACCGAGTTTCCTCCGTGCCTCGGAAAGCACGTTAAGCCGTTTGCTCCCGGCTGTCATTTGTAGATCTTTGGCTGTCGTTATGGATTGTCAGAAGCCAGTTAATCTGACTCCAGTCTTGTCAAGAACTACCGTGTTACTCAGTTAAGGGGTTGTGGAGTTCTGGCAGGCAGCCGCTCCACGTAAAATACTGGTATTCAGCTGAATCCGGTTTGACTGAAAGCTGACCCCAATTGGTATATTTGGGAAAAGGCTAGGCAGATGATGATATTTGCACGAAACTAATTTTGCATTTTAATATCGCAATAATGAATCTACACGTCATTAGCTTAATTATTTAATTTAAAAGGTCAATATTATAAAAATCAGATGTAACAAGTTTAACACGACATTATCTCAGTCGGGGGCTAAACACTCGTTAACGAACCTCTGAATAATTAATCGTCTTGTTATTGTTTTCATTATGTTAATATCCAGCGACATTGACATTGATCGTACGTGTAAATCAAAAGGTCGGGCGTCAATCTATACACGATTTTTTTATGTTAATGAGAAAGCCGAATCGACGAGACGACGAAAAGTCGGCGCGCGCACAAGTGGTCATCTCCGCATTCCGACCGAGGACATGCGCATACGACCCACAACGGAATTCCCATCAAACTCGACTTGATACGAGAATAATAATTACACTATATAGACAGAGAGATAGCCACCATTTTGCGGATGTTTCGCGGCCATAACATAAAGGAAATTATTGTAATACTGCATCGATTCTAGCTAAGTGAAGATGTGGTTATAAACTCGGTTCACTGTTGTAGGATAAAGTACTTCATTTATAAGATGCAGAAACAGAAAAATGCAGTTTCTGCGAAACGATTATATTACCAACAGAAAACAATCAAACCCACATGCACGTATCAACAACAAGTGAGCTTTATACGGCGACATTGTATTCAAATCTTGGGTTTGTTGATGATACCGAAAGCGGCGTCATCTCCCTTACTATGAAGATGACACATAAACACGGTCGCTAAGCGACGCTGACCATATTTGTCATTCTTAACTTTACCAGAAGGTATTTTATTTTTACAACGATTCGATAGCTGGCGCCAACAAATGGAATCTCGGCTAGTACGAATATGTATGACCGTGGACGAGATTAATGTCCAAAGATTATAAACAAGTCGTTATACTTCTAGTTATGGCTCTGCCGACGCGACTTCTGTATTAGCATAACCGAGCAGAATCACTATTAGGAACGGCTATAGCGGCGGCAAAAGTCCAAGAATTTAATGGCTGTTTACTTCACCGTTCATTGTTATTGAAGAAATAATTAACGACGTTTAAGAAAAAAATACGTTCAATATCCGCAAAATATTTTAATATCTAGTCGTAAAAATTCCCATGACTATAAAATACTAGTCCAAAGATTCTGAAGGTATAAACAAACTGTCTGAAAGAGTGCCGTGTGGAACAAATAGAAGACATAATCGAATCATGACTTTATATTTTTCGAGAGGTTTTGGATAGAATATCGATCTATTGATTGGGGTACTAATAATGGGGGTTACTGGTGCTGCAGTTGTGAAAGATGATAAAGCTAGAAAAGAGGTGAATATTTAGATGACAGAAAAAAGAGAGCATAAAGGCATAAGGACCATAAATTAATTGGATCCTCCAGACCTTCCTTATAGGAAGGTCTGGAGGATAAAAGATGATGATACAATTAAAAATTAAAATTATTCTTTATTACTCAGTGTTAGCAGGAATTTAATAGAAACTGAGAAATCCGATTTTTATAGTTGGACATTACTCACGTTGGACAACTTTTGGCATTTGAATATTCTCAGTATAAATTGTCACCGACGTGAAAGTCAAATTTCCAAGCAATTAAACAGCTGCCACTTCGTCATTCGATTAAAATATGTATCTTCGTAAATATATGAATAAAACGAAGATCACCTTCAGTATTCTTGAGTTCTGTTAATATGAAAATAATGATGAGTAATTCTGTGAAGATGTAAATATGATAGTCATTGTAAGCTCCGGCTGTTTCTTATACATCGTTTCTAATTAACATAATAGCATATAATCAAGGTGTCAAGGACGATTTCCATCGTCACCTTGTGTGAAATACGTAATTGATCTAGATGTTCTAAATCATAGATCATATACGCGCGGGAGTTCACTTTCGATAGCCATTGTGTGCGCAATGAAAATTGCAGAGTTTTTCTTCTCACTAATCGTGAATCTATTTGAATTAATGAGAACCTGCCAGTGAAATGCCCGGCTTTTGCGGATATAGGTAAGCTAGAAGAACTTATATAAATAGGTAAATGGAAGTACAGTTTATCTGGGTATTTACAGCCTGTATGGTTTTGGCCAGGGTGCATGTTGTCATCAGACAGTGGCTAATTTCATTTTGCTAATATTTTGGCTGTTTATTTCATAAGGAAAAGTTATTATTCTTTTTCTCGTGATTCTGGTTGGGAACTACCCAAACATTTTTGTTTTATTTAACAAAAATTTGGTGAGGGACCTAATTCGCTCTGCGTTATAATATTATAAAATAACCTTATGTAATGAACTCAAACTATATTACGCAAGTGTATAATTGAATCAAAAGGCTTCTTCCATTGCACTGACATCTTAGCTTTCACACGGGAAGAGAATATCGCGCCCAGAGACAATGAGGCGGCCTAGACACTGACAATAAGATGATAACCCGAGCACTTTCCACTTTCCCGCGCCTTCCCACAACATGGCCGCCGCATGAAAAGCGCGCGAACAACGCAATGCATGCTCACCCACACCTAATTCCTCGGAAATCTCTGTAAAAACTTGCCTTTTATATACTTGCAATTTAAGTACAGTTATTATTCAATTTTAAAATTAATGTACAGTGGATAGATAGCTCAAAATCGTTTAAGCGTAATTAATGTATCGAATCGCAATCGATTTATCCGCCCACCTGTTAGAAATTTTGATTGGGCAATTACCAGTCAGTTCAAGAAAATTACAGAGCCATTGTACGAACATCATCTTAAAATAGATCAGTCGAAACTTGTTTGGGATACAAGTTTTAATAGAAAGACAATGTTCCAGCTGCAGAGTGTAATTGATTTGTTGGCAAAAAGCTGAAGTCGTTGTGATAAGTAATCTGTACTAATATTATAAAGAGGAAAGATTTGTATTTTTGTATGTAACGAATAAACTTAAAAACTACTGGACCGATTTGAAAAATTCTTTCAGCAATGGATTATCAGCGAGTAACAAAGGCTATATTTTATCCCCGTACTCCCTCGGGAACGGGAACTACGCGTGTGAAACCGCGTGACGTCCGCTAATTCGGTATAAATAAGAAAGGTATGGCTGGGAGTTTCCACAATTTTATTTTCGTATCACTAAAGTACGATCTGGGTTCTAGAACATGGTTTCTTTATTAATAAAATGTTTAGCGGAGACAGGTTTCGCAGTTTACGGCCAATTAAATGTAAGCTGTGCTTATCCGGTGCATTGTCGTCAAGTGGCTCAAGTGAGCACGAGTTTAAAACTTTCAAGCTTTCATCGAGCCCATTTCCTCTTAAACATGCAGTCAATCACCTGTGCTAAATGTACAAAATAAGTTGTAGGAATAATTGAGGAAAGATTGGCACAAACGAGAGAGGATTACGCCAAGAAGTGAATTTTGGCTGAGGATGAAAATGAATAACTGATAGTTCACTTTAATAAAGCAACTCCCACCTTCTATAATATCAACGAAAATCATAATGCATCAAGGGGATTTTTTGCATCTCGAAATTCTTTTTAAAAATAAACTTTGTTTCAAAGAATACCTAACCCGTCCACGCCATATTAAAACTTGTCAAATATTACTAGAAATATTCCAAAATAGAACAAGACAAATGAGTCCAATCCTTGGAAATAGCCAATGTTTACCTTAAAATTGTAAACATTGTTTCTTAAAAGGAAAAATGTATTCGAAATTAATTTTCCGACTGGCGCCGACTACCAGTTTCAAATGGTTTCTCGTTATAAATTTTAATTTAGTCGCCTACTTTTATTTAATTTGAAATAAAAAAAAATAATATAAATAAAACGAATATTTTGTGCTGATTTATTTGACCCGGCAGTGCATTCTGCTTTAATGCACTGTGTTGTTGTCCAATCTATATTAGTATATAATAGGAATCTGGTAGCTAAATGTTGATAGTTCGTTGATAATTTATTATCACGTGTGATATAAATAACTGATAATATTGACATATTAGTCTGAATTAAATTGACCCATGGACCTTTGTATTAAACAAAAATGTTAATGTGGCGCCGTCTCGCACGTTCTGGTAATTTTTTAACATATTAATATTTGTTATTTTCCAGATCAAAATAGATCGACGGCAATTTCTATACATTCAAAAGGCAATTTGCCATATTTGTACAGTTTTTTTTACGTGTTTTTTTATTTTAAGTATTCGAGTCTGTATTTGAAGTAAACAACATTTTTCCTTTAATGAGATAGGTAGAATTTTTCAATGGAAGGAATGCGTAACGAGACCCAACGTGATGGTAACAATAGATTTGCAATGTAAGAAGTTCCATAGCATACTGTTATAAATAAGGAAGGGACATTTAAATTCCTGATAATTAACAGCAGCTGCCACATTCTATGCATTCATGCGATTCCCAGAAAAATGGAAATCAACTGGCTAATAATTGCGCACTGATAGTTTTCTTCGAACTGCTATCTGCCCGTCCACCGCGTAACAGATAGTACTTAAGTTATGTTATGTCCATCACTTTACCGATGCCGACGCATTACGTGTCCGTCGTTCGAGGGTCCCACGCACCGCTTTCCACTTTTCGATTTTCCACTTATCCATAACTCCATAAAATCAGGAATAACATGTTTATCCCCGTACGAACCAGTTATTGAAGCAGGTGTTTGAGTTGTTACAAACATTTCGTCATCCAATAGGTACAGTAAGCGTGCATTTCCCCTGTTCGTTGTTACAAGTTACCGGTAATACTACGCTGTGTGCTAATGCTGTGTAATCTACACGGGTTTTCTTGTACTGGTTGCTTTTGTGCAACTAACTTGATATTTTAGTTGGTAAACCGTCTGTGTTTATGGCTTTGTTAGACAATCGCTCGGTTATTGAAACGTACAATGCTGGGCTGATCACGTTCGTGAACGATTAGAGGGACATGCAGATTTGTGCGGGGAATGTTACTCTTCGTATTTGTTAAGAGTAGCTGCAGATAACTAATGTGACTTCACCATGACGAAACTTCTACAAATGAAATGCTTCAATTTCGAATATTCTACGAGGTTGCAATATTAAGCCAATCGGGGTAGTGGATCCATAATATCACTATCAAGTATCACTACATACTTATTATAAAACGACTCCGCCGCTTCTGTTCGTTTGTAGGCAATAATCTCAAAAACTTATGAACGGATTGACAATCGCTTTTCATCAACGGACGGAGGGACTCATGAGGAATGTTTAGGTATATAATTTTATTTAGGTTTCAGCCAAATTACAGAATAATTTGGCTGACTTGTGACGATTATTGTCGAAGATGTCGCAAAAAATCATGACGACTCGGAACTTATAAATGCTCTGCTGCCCATGCGAAGCCGGGCGGATTGCTTGTTTAAAGTAAAAGTGATATTTTATAACTATTATTATCATTATTATGCAGATATTAACCCTGCATATTACATTTACATAGTACACTATAACATAAAAACTGGCATCCTTTGGAAAATCCTGCTTGCAGTTTTTCTCATATCACGTGTCAACCTAAACTACAAGTATTTTATATGCCAATTAAATTAAAATACTCATAAATAAGACGAAGTTTTAGTAGGTACGTGTTTTATAAATTATTATGTGCGGTACATACATTCGTAGGTATAATTATTTACTTGCTAATGAGCGTTCGTCTTTTTTATTTGCACAAGAAAAACCTTGGCATTGATCATGTAGAGAGAATTTTATCAGAATTGGGAAATAGAGCATATTTGTAAATTATTAACTATGCTTTATGATTGCATAGAAAATAATCCATTTAGTAGCAATAAGGGTTCAACTGAGAAAACATTAAACAAGTATGCACGGGCCGTTATATATTCAAATGCATGTTCGGTGCATTCTGGGCTCGATACTCAGCCCGCTAGTGTCGCAAACTGGTTGACTAGACCAGCCAATATTTTAATATTCTTCTTAAGTTGTAATTTGGGTCTAATCCTGCCGAGATCTCGACAGGAATAAAATGCAGATCATCATCTGCCTAGCCTTTTCTCAACTATATTTGGGTCGGCTCCCAGTCAAACCGGATTCTGCTGAATACCAGTATTTTAAGTGGAGCGACTGCCTATATGACCTAACAACCCAGTAACTGGGTAACACGGTACTTCTTGGTAAGACTGGTGTCAGTTTTTGTGGCTTCTGACAATCCATAACGACTGCCAAAGAAATACAAATGCAGATATCACTTTGGTTGCATGTTTTGAGTGGAGAGAACAGAAGAGGAGGTGGAGCATAGTTTGCGACACTGTTTTCTCCATGCAAATGATTTATCCTTATCGATTAGTAAAAGGAAGGCAAACCAAACAATAATAATGAAACTAAAGGTAAATAGCTTAGACCCGGCTAAATAGCTCCCGGCCGCCGGGGTACTTTCATTTATTTCTTTAAGAAATTATGTATCTTTTTTAACTGTAATTGTCTCGTATTTTAAAGTGAATAAACGAAAGAACTTAAAGTTAAAATCTCAATACACGGATCAGTAGTATAAGACAAATTATGGTAATATTTTTGGATTAGTACAAAATAAACAATCAAAATTGTCATCATTTATATAAAGAAGAACTTTAATAAGACTTGTTTTATTACTCTTTTTAATTGTAACTTTAACAAATTATGTTTTGACATACATCGTAAAGACTCGTATGAAGATAGATTTATTTACTGTTTTTGTTCTTCTCACACCTTGGTGATCATTTGCATTTATACCTAAGATGTAGTTATGTTTTTTGTTTACTACAAATTATATGGTTTGCAAACGTGACTGCTTAATTTGTACATAGATACTGAATACAAAATGATTAACTCACAATGCCGCCATCTAGAGAAGTGTTGTGGGTTATTATTTTGAATGATATGGCTTTCATCTTTATGGGGTGGACAAACCATTGTAGTTGGTACTTCCTTTGTATGTCTCTTTAATAAGACAGCCCTAGCCGGTACTCAAGTGAAACAACTTTTCCTAACTCTTGCACTTTTTAATGTAACGTCCTGCTGCAGTAAAATTGTTATGTACACTTTAGCATGCAAATGAATCTATTCTAATATTATAAAGAGGTAAAGTTTGTATGTAGGGTAATCCCTGGATCTACTGAACCGATTTTGAAAATTCTTTTGATCGGGAAATTCCAACAGGAACGGGAAAAAACGGGATATGCGCGTTCGAAGTCGCGGGCAAAAGCTAGTCAGTAATAAATCCATGAAATTATTAGTTGCTATCGTATCTCGTTGCAAGCAGTTCAGTTGTAAGCTTACAACGTTTTACATGATGTTTTAATCAATAATTGAATCAAACAATCGACAAATCGTTGTTCACTAATTAATCAAGATCATTGCTTCCTTCTTACAGCCAGGTACTTGTAACTTCACGATTATGTAAAAAATAGTACCTAATCAATGCGGAATAATGGTGGTGTCAGCACGATCATACGGCTGTATATAAATAGCTCATATTAACATGTAGTCTTAGACAGTAATCCGTAAAGGTCAATCGCTATTGTGTAATAGGCGGTAGAGTCAAGATTTAATCATTTGCACGGAAATGTATCACGGCATTAATGAAGGTTTAACATGGGTAGATAAATATTTATGAAAGAAAGACAATACGAACTTGAATTTAGAAAAAGCATGTAAGAGTCGCAGCAAGACATTCTTCGGTCTTTTATTTTTTGTTGAATAACATAGCAATTCGTAAAGAAATATGAAAAGAAGTTTCACAAACTCGAAGAAAGAACGATTATAGTGAAGGCATTACATAAAGTCAATCAGAACTTTTATAAATCATTCACAATCGCGATATTGATCTACCGATCTATTCTGGTGCGTATGATCTAATATCTAGTTTGACATGTGAGGCCATTGTCACTGAACATTGATTGACTCCGAACAATAGCACGCGCTAGATCCTCGATCCTTTTGTTGTATTATAGTATGTGATAGTAAAACATGGGTAAATATGTCACGGTCACGTAAATACATTTGGTGTTATTATGTGAATGTAAACTTCAGAATATGAAATAACAATAATTCGAACAATACTTTCATAACAACCTGCAAATTGTATATAAACGATATTGTTCAAGAATTGTTTAGTATAAGCTTGCATTTCATTTTGGTTATGATGTATCTCCAGTTATTTGAATAATATGAGCTTTAAATGAAGTACTTAATAGGTGTTCAATTTTTTTAAATTTTCTTAATAATGATATAACGATTCTCAACTTTTCACTAAATTGTTACTGTCTCAAACCTTCGGTTCTTCTTTTCAATTTCACATGCCCTTTACCATTCTCCACCGGTATTGTGCGACTGCAGTAAATATCTCGTCCAATCGTAACTTTTATCCACGCATGACCCGTTTACAAGCTATTATGTTCATTCTGCAATGTGTAACCGTGTCATCGCATAGCGTGCCACATACAGCAAGGAAATAAGAACCAGAGCATGACGATACAAACGTTCATAGGACACCATAAAAGCAAACATCTCGATTCCATCATCACCATATTTGTTCATCACTTTATCTATCACGCTGACCATAACTGACCGCATAAGCTTTACGTCACTGTTATAAGGATAAGCCCTATTTAAAAGACAATTACTATGTATTATCTAAGTACTTATTACTTATGAATAGTTAATGTCTTTGAGGAAAATTAATATATCCTCAAGCTATGGAAATGCAATTTATATGACACTTCAAACCTTGACCCACCCATTCATAGAGACAAAACCTTCGATTGAATGAATGTAGGATGAAATTATATTAAGTCTGATTTGATCCGATACAAAAGAAAATTTAAAGAAATTGACAAGGTTATTGATGATTAAAAATCATTGAATGATTAATCATCATTTGTGGTGTTCAAGATAGTAATAGATACAGAAAGAATAGGTTAATTTATGACATGCATTGGTTTGACCGTGTTTTCTTGAGTAGTCTGTAAGGAAAATTTTTTTAACGGGGCATTAAAAATATTGAGACTTAGTAATATTTTAGAAAATTTTAATGACGGACTGCTACGGAACAAACGAAACTTTCTAAAGAAAGTAAACAAATGATGTGTAGTTATGATTGGAAAAAATATATGACGATAAAACCACAAAACAGTCAATACGCTTACAAGCAACAAACCAAATTCTAAATGTGCTTTTTCCCAGATCCAGTATTGCGTTGACTATTCTATATATTCAATTAATTCTTAGAATTATTAAATCAAAATGATCTCGGAACAAGTCAGGTCTATATAACTGCTAAAAATAATAATCTTAAAACCAACTTTTCATCCATAAGTCAATGTTATACCAGCATCTTCAATCGCTTTCGGTCATAGATATGTCTGACACGCCACCGGGTCAATGGATGCTGGGGCCAGCGAAGCGTGCCGTGAATGTGGCACGGATGCCCCGGCCTCTCGAACTTGACCCTCAATCAACCGACCTTCAAAAGTTTCTAATATTCGTACATCAAGACGAAATTATAGCCTTTACAAAATGCCCGTAAATATTGTTTCTTGTGATCTCTCGGAACGCCTTCATGACCTGCCGGGGTCTCTTTGATTTTTAAATCGATTGCCTTTATTTTTTAATTAATTGCTGCTAGCAAAAAGTAAGACGTGTTTCATCCAGGTGGTAGTCTTGTGATTGCGATTTCGAGTTTCTTTAACGGAAACATAAATCAAAACTTAATGAATCCATCAAAAACTTTCGATACCTGTGTAAGTGATGTACGAGCTACAAGCTCTATAAAACGAAAGCTAAGCAACTGCAATTCAGGAAGTCACATGATTACTGTTAATTGAGTTATTGCAGCATTAATGTCCTGTGAATTCGAATTGTGTGTCGGTGATCTAATGCAAAGTCTTGTTACCGATGCATGTAGCTTCTGTTTTATTTCCGGCGACATTTCCTCTTACTTATTAGTATCTACTTTCATTTCAAACTACATAGCTTTAGAACTTAATAACTACCCAAAACAGTTTCAAGAAATTATTTCTAATTTGATTGAAATGATGATGCGGTCGAGTGCAATGCGTAAGAGTTCCAGTTGGTCGTGCACGTTCTCCGTGAACTTGACCGTTTCGTCGGATGCGCCCGCGCCGGTCTGCCTTCTCTAAACACGGCTCGTATACTATGATTTTGAAATAGATAGCATCATCTGACCGCTCAGCGACCGGCTGATGGTCTTGATCTCTGTTTTTTATTATGTTATGTACTATTACACTTGTTATGTAATGTAACATTTGACTTCTTATTTTATTTGAAAAGCGTATCAGCGTGTTCGTAAACAGGATGTCGTGCAACCACGTCTGTTTACCAACTACTTGGCATTGCTCATGTGAGTCAACGGTTTTCTTTTGATTTTAGACAAATCTGTCATCTAATGTCAATTTAAAGATCTTTATTTTTAGAAAATATTAAATTATATTTACGTTCTTGCTTTCCAAAATTAGTCTGTTTAAATTGCGTTGCAACTGGGTCACCTGCTCGGCTGTAAACAAATTGAACATATACTTGAATGCTAACATGTTTATACAGTTTTCTTGTATTTGCCAAACGTGTTCGTTTCCGAGTGTTCTAGTTTCTGGCTGCTTGCTGTCCATGCCCATTTAAAATTGCTCATTTCTATATCAACGTCGCTTTTAAAGCTGCTTTTATTTGCAGATTTATCTTTTAACGATTGCATTGAAGGAGCTCAACATCCTTTGTGTTGTAACTATTTGTACCTCTAAGAGAAGACTTTGTGTCAAAATAAAAATAATGTTTTCTTGAATTCGAGTATAAATCGGGTGTAAATACAGTCAATCCGACACAGTTGTTGGGAAAAGTACATGTTCTTGTAAGTATTTACTGCTGGCGCAATTTACCGTAAGACATGACAAGTGGCAGCTGTCTTCAGTGACAAGCAAACAAATTGACCGGACCACACGTGATGGATTAATTGAATTATGGAGGTGAAGATAGGGATGCACCATACATGATATTAACGAGATAATATGAATCAACATAACCAATATGCAGGGAAAATAATGTTTTATTATAACGTGCAAATAAAAGTATCAGAAAACAAGTAAATAGAATTCAATGATAATCTGCGAAGTTCTACAAGACAGTTTTGAACATTTCACGATTTTGATGCATAACAAATGTTGCACCACCATTCTAAAATTTGTTGATGTTTCATCCTAACGTGTGGATGATAAATCTATGCTATAGGATCGACTGCACAATCCATTACATCTTAACAAGACGATGAAGATAACGAAGTTCAACAATGAGAACTAAGAGGTGGAAACCCTACGCAAGTTTAAGAAGTTAAAGATACACAGACGAAGTAACATCGTAGGCGTTGTGTGCTTTTGATTAATGCCATTGATAGGACTGACTTACGTAGTCTTGCGGTTATGAATGCTTTTGTCGTCTGCATGGACAGTTTAATAATGCTGAAAAGAATATTTTGAATATTGTTTAAATGCAATCCGTGCGGCTATGACGTTTCCATAAAGATAAAAGTAAGAAATGACGTGATGACAAAAATTAATACAATGACGTTAAAAAACGCACCGAGAATCTTGAATTCGAGAAGTCAAATCAATGATGAACGAATCGAAAAAACCCGATATGTACTTGAATGTTGTATGAAGGCAAATAATGTTATTGCCAAATGGAGAATGTGAATAGCTATGACAGTGCAGGTAGCGGACTATATCTCAACTCGCCACTTCCAGCTAAGGTCGCTACGAACCTTATAAGGATAGAACGGAATGATGTAAAAAATTCATGTGAAATAGGCCACAAATGCATACGTGACGATGCAATATTTCTTCCACTTGAAGCCTCGGTTGTCGTTGACCCACAAAACAAAGGCGATTTTAAAAATCGTGACATGCGCAGGTCGCAATGTTACGGTATTTCGTTCATTCGCGTAATTATTTCGTACAGCATGTGCGTTGACTATAAATGGACCTTTTAAGATAATCTGATCGATGCCAATCGTATTGGATTACTCAATTTAACTAAGCTCAAGGTTCGAAAGGCTATTTATTTTGAGTTGTTATTCGCTGTGAATTTGATGGATTACTTGCATGGCTCCATTCATTCAGTAGTTCGGTATCAACGTCACATGTAACATCGATAGTGTTATAAATTTCCTTTGAGACTGCTTTATTAATTGTTATATTCGACATACATAATTTCGCTACCTACGGGGATTAATCATAACTCTAATACTTATTGAAGGACATTGTTTTATTGATATTTTATTTTATTTCAATGTAAATGTGCAATCCCACAACAGTTTGCTTACTATCGCCTACATCTAACAGCTAATTGTATAACTTATTTCAATTGCTTTTGAAAATTGTTTGTTTAGATAATTTAAAATGCGTTATTGTGCATTAACATCAATAATTGAATGTATCAACTAACTATAACTTTATAACACACGTTAATTCCTAGATCTCCATTGTATCATTTAAATACGTAGTTAATATTTTTTATTAGGTATGCCAGAAGGATATACTTTATATAAATTTGTAATTAAGTTGACACAGCTGTACTTATTTCTAGGTAATATCATTCATTTTATATTGTTCGTGAGAATAAAGTGTTACGAAACGTGGTGTGTCTATTTTCATGGAAATTGTTAAATATTTGCGAAGCTGAAGGTTTTGTATAAAGTGTAGTATATATTTGTTCTTTCAACACTGAATACAACCGTCTGAACTGTACCATTTTCAGTCTCTACTTTTTGATGTTTTTGTTTTGACCACAATTTCACCTGATGGAAAGCAATGTGTTGGTCGACGGCGACGGTGGAGCATGTTTACCTAGAAGTAACCTATTCACTCTTGACTTAAAGACATCCCCTTACACTAAGGTCACTTCTGAAGTTTAACTGATTGCATTTCAGAAAAAACTGTCTGTACCACTATGTTGTTTTTGTATCTCTTGAAACTTATTTCTAACATTTAAAATTATACCAACATTTATCCATTACACTTAACTCCAGTTTTAAAAGCTCTCGTAGTATCTCATTAGCAAGTTACCCGAGACAATCATGAATCATAGTCGGGTCGTGGTTGGTGGGTAGGTAGCAGTGTACAAGGTTATGAAAGCGTGGCCTTTGTCTAGTGTGCGCCTGCGCCACCGGCGTGCATACCTGCGATTCTTTCATGGTGTGTTTTTAGCTTAGGTACTGTTTTTGGATTATTGATTCTCCTCGTATTATGGGTTTGATAAGTCTTTTGATAGCATTAACATAGTTACCGCGAATGGATACATGTACTGTCTGGCGCATCCCCTAGTCATACTACCTCTTCATATAGTTAAGTTTTCATCATCTACAGGATGTTTGCAATCGCAATACTTTACTATATGAACGAAACGCTCCTGCTCTTGTAGATCTTCGAATTATTATATTCGAAATATATTAAGTAATTTCGTATAAATAATTCGCTTGCCCTTTCTTTGTTCTTTAGAAACTACGATTATTTTGCTCACATTGCACATGCATCGATATAGGGCGGGGCACACTGCCTTGCTCACCGAACACGATTCGGCTTTGTTCGCTATGATAAATAAGTTTCTCTGGCGAATGTATGTTCACGACTTTGTCGTGTGCGGGCCCATTTGTTTGCAAAATGAAGGTCTACACATAGTTGGAATAGTCGTAGTGTCGATATCGTCGTTTATAGTCAGGCTATGGCGGAAAAGATTAAAAAGTTAAACAATTTTCCGAAATTGACCGAATTTGAGCTATTTTTTTCCCGGTAGCAATCTAACAACAACAAATAGTACTGTGGGCAGGATAAACTTGAGACTGGCAATAAAGAAGTTTTATTACCCACACTGCAAATAAAACAGCGTCTTCAAATGCACCGAAGCGTACCATCTTCGTACTCCAATTTGTAACGAATGCATCGGTCCGCTGCGCACAAGCCGGCGACCTTGCAAGGTCGCGCGTGATGCATCGCAATACCCATCCATAAATATTCACACACCTGGAAAATTAACGAAAACATCACGGAAATTGACGGTCACAAATAGAAGTAATAAGAAACTCCGAAACAATTATTCTTTTCTTTTTAAAATACAAAGTCGTTTGCCTCCGAACACTATCTCTCGTTTTTCACATAGGTTTAATTTTGGCACAGTACAGTAAGAACTGCCAAATTAACCTTTGATTTGTACTTTCTTTTGCAAACGTGAAGATCTGATTCAAACTGTTATAATAACATTATTTTAACTTTTGCCGAAAATTTTAGAAATCAAAGATAATTCTGACTGTTCTTTTAGTCGAATACGTGTTACGAATGAACCCAGTGATAATGATGTTTTCACAAAAATATAGGACATGGAATTCTTTCATGCTCATTCATTTCAATACTGAGGAAAACCACATTGACACGTGATTTGTGGTTTGAATACAAACAACACTCCACTTTTGACACATTATTGTATTGACTTTATATTTATCGGATAATACCTACTTACTTTTGAAATTCAAGCTGGCTAAAACATACTTTCAGTTAACTGTAGAGAGTAGATTATATTGCAGAAAGTAGCTTTTATGGTTTTTTTTTTTGTAATGACTCCAACTATACTACTCTTGGGCTGATGGCGCGTTGTGTTTCACGCGCGCCTCAAAGAGATGTCAGCATAGAAGACGGGGCCCGCTAGGGCCAGAACCTGCCAGAAATAAAGAAAGAATTCGTTCGAAAGAGTCACCGTGGCCCTGGAACGCAAAGGGCTTTAGAAGGAACACGGATGGGTTTTAGTCAGTAAGAGTCTGACCCGCCCTTCCGCTCCACCCAGAGCGGAAGAAGTCAAGATGATATACCACAAAAAAAAACCATACTACTCTTCTTCTTTTCGTCGGTCGGTGATTTCTCGTCGTTGATTTACTCGACTTTCGTGCCTACTTGCACCGCACCGTCATTAGCCTCATTCAGGTCCTGGAAGGTTGTGACTTTCACTACGATGACTCAAACACAACCACAAAGGCACTTATTATCGCCAGCATCAACGGCTTCTTCATCCGCCAACCCCCTTTTTTTGTTAATCACGAAACCAGCTTTGATCAATGGGCTTCATCAGAAGGCTTAAAGTTACCCAAAGAGCAATGGACAGGGTAATGCTCGGAGTTTCCTTGCATGATCGAATCAGGAATGACGATATCCGCAAGAGAACCAAGGCTACCGACAAAGCCCGAAGGATTGCCAAACTGAAGTGGCAGTGGGCAGGGCACATTGCTCGCAGAACAGATGGTCGATGGGGCCGAAAAGTTCTGGAGTGGCGACCGCGTACCGAAAGACACACACAAGGTCACAAGGTGTACCGATGACCTGGTGAGGGTCGCTGGTAGCCGATGGATGCGAGACGCACAGGACCGGTTGTTGTGGCGACACTTGGGGGAGGCCTATGTCCAGCAATGGACGCCTTTCGGCTGCTATGATGGCTAAACCAGCCGTGAATGTAATCTCCATTCTTCTTTGCAGAATATGCCCCGTTATTCGTGTCTTATGATCGTTTCGATCCTATAGTAATATGGAAGTGCTATTTGTACATTGTCAACAATGCTGTCTTATTTATCTTGAGTGGCCGTGTTCAATTAAGAATAACTTCACATCTATAAATATCTCTATAATATTAATCTTTCTTTCTTTTTTTTGTTTTTTTTTGTTTTTGCTGCTGATATACTTAATGAAAGCTTTTGCCAATAGCTCTTATGAGAATGTCCTAAGTTTGACGCAATTCAATTATATTTATTTTGTAAGTAGGTTAAACATTACACTTTTACACGTCAATATTTTTTGGTCATTTTTAAACTAGATGAGGCCGGTGTTTCCTAGCTGACTACTCTGTGAAGAAACACCGAAACAAACTCAGAGCTCAGTCTCTTTTAAAGTCCAAACATTCGTACTGGTCAAGTCATATGAGAGCCATGTAAGTAAATGTCTGAAGTGGTCTTTTAAATAAAGTACCACACAGATATGAGTGAACATGTACTGTGATTGAGTGGAATTGCTAAATATCCAACATTACCGTATGGTTACGTTCGTGCTGAGTAACAGTTATCGACATATCCATTGCGAGTGCGATCCTACCAGATAATCCACCAGTCTTCCTGTTCTACGCAGCATCCGCATATCCGCGTATGCGCACCATTGTTACATCCTGATGCAAAGCTAGGCAAATTACTGGCATTTATGTTGTTTCTTATTTCCGTAATCTTCACGGAAAAATAACACCATCGTTAGTGAGATATCGGGAAATCTTATGCGGACTGCGGTTTGCAACATTCTATTTCAATTTCGAAACGAAGAAGAGTTATTAATGTTATTATACAATTTCCTTGGTTCTTAGATGTCTATGCTTAACATAATATTGGTATATCACAGAATAGGATGCAGCTCTAAAATACGGAGAACTTCTGACAATCCTAATTTCTATCCGAATCTACATCCCGATGTAGAAAATGCGGTATAATCTAGCCAGAATAATGAAGCTTGCCATGTAAGTCATTTATTTTGAAACCGAATGAATTTGAGTCGAATTAATTGCCACATCTTTCCTTGTTTGGTAATAAGCATATTTGGACATTGTAAAATGAGTTATGAGACAGCATTCCAATATCAGGCGAACGTATTAATCTACGACGAGTAATAAAAGGAAAGACGAGTAATCACTGAAAGTTACGTTGAAAAATTTGTTTGATCTTCATGGTTAACCCTGTATACATTTATTTCTCTAGTCTAGAATTGTTTTAATAAAAATATAAGTTCAGTTTCTTAGCCAAGATAAAAAAAGCTTGTTAAAAACATGATTGGTAAGAGAGAAAAAATATAAACTTAAATTAAAAACATTGAACTTGCTAAACGCTTAGTTGACACTTCGCGTGACCCAAAGGCTGGCTTTTTACCTCGGATAGAGGATAAGCATTGCCATACAAAGTGGCAATGCCGCCAGTCTTTTGGGCTCACTTCCAGTCGATAGCGATGCGGACGAAGTTTTTGACACCATATTTTTTTAGAAAAGTAAACATATATATCCCGATATTGTATAAAAAGTGCAGAAATAGAACAGTGGTTTATTTACTTCAAATAAACGCCTAAGAATTAATTAGAAAGCGAATATAACCAACAAGACGAAGACAAGAATGATGTAACGAGGAAAAAGAAAATTAATTACAGGTTGCAAATTAACAGACTTTTTCAATACAATCCGTAATAATTGCTATCATCACAACGTATAATCATCGAATGAACTAGATCGTAAATACCAAGTCATTTAATGTAATGAGCTTAAAGAAAACCAGTATTTAATCGCATGCTGGTATTATTTTGACTGTTGCGTAATCGAATCAATGTAGTAAGTGATAGACACTATTTAAGTCTTTGGATGCTGTCCTGACAATTCTGATTGAGGACCTGGATCACGGATTTAAAAAATATGTTTATGAAAATAGACAAAAACAACTCCTTGGTATGTATATAAAATTGTGTTTGAACATAGCTCAGCTACTTATTTAGAAAACTTAATTAATTTTGATTTCAAATTCACGATTGTATTGTAAATTCCTACCAGAGAATTCCATTACAGATATATCTGCAGTTGTCATCATTGAAAACATGAAGAGTCGTCTTTATAAAAAATGCAAATTGACTTTTTGTACGCCATGTAAATGATAATCGCAGATGCGTTTACGTACGTAACATGCAGTCGACAATCAACAATTCAACATGATTGGGACTAAATGCTGCATACAATGGCCAAGTGTACGTCGAAACATCTAGATGGCGGAAAATGTTCGCACGATAGCCCTTATTAGTATTAATAAACGGTCGTCGGTAAGAAAAACTTGTTTTTTGGGTTCCGTACCTTTAAGCGTAACCAACGGAACCCTATAACTAAGCCTCCGCTGTCCGTCCGTCTGTCTGTCAGCGGGCTATATCCCAAGAACCGTAATGGGTGGACAGTTGAAATTTTCATAGTGTGTATATCTATTGCTGCTTTAACAAAAAATAATCAAAATTAAATTAAATAAAAATAAAAGAGAGCCCCCTTTTATTTAATTTATATATTATTAATATTTTCCATACAAGAAACGTGTTTTTTTTTTTCGGTTTATGATACGCTGAAACCCTTTGTGTAAGAGTCCGACTCGCACTTGCCCAGTTTTTTGATTCATCACTTGTATTGTATTATACAAGAAACAGCGTTTGTTGGGATAGGTCTTGGTTCTCAACCCATCACATTCCAGGTATTTGATTGTCGCAATTGTATATAGTGACGTAGGTAGGTAAGCGTTTATCTCACGATATGTTTTACCAATAATTGGCCACTTAGCTTTCGTTGCTTAGGTATTATCTACGGCAAATTGTATAACTTAAGAAAAACAATAGTTTGTTAACTCAATTAAACGATTGTTTATCAACAATCTTGTGTATTATGTTTGTTCCAAGCATCTACACTATACGTAGTTTTCCTGTTTTGTGTAGTTTTTGTAAAAAACTCTTCATCATCCTTTGGATTTTTTTTTACCATTATTCTTGGTAAAACTTTCGCGAAGTGAAGTCATTGTAAAGAGAGAGTTCTTTCTTGAAAAAAAAAAAAAAAGGAATGCTGGTTCTTAGTAGATTACACCTCAGATAAAGTGGCGGATATTATGTGACACATAAGAATTTAAAAAGTTTCCGAATATTAATGCATGAAATGAGCAGAGATTAAATGCGTGTTTTAGCAATGTTGATAGGTAATTGGTAATGTGAGTTAATAGGTTGATCGATAGCTAGGGAAACCAAAGACAAGATGTGAGAAAAGGAAGTAAATAATACCTGACGGCAAATTGTTAGTACAGCGTTTTGATCAACCATACATGTTTAACATTTCTACGAGTCTAAAGATGAATTTATCATTCCTACAGAAATAATTCTAAATTGCCCGAGAACGACCACGACGAGTGCATGACTCTCGAGTGCCACTTGACAATTTTTTCTTCATATCATGATCATTCGATTCTAACCTTTAATGCCTTTAGTGAAACCTAATCACTAAGGCTAGGTAGTAATTGTTCACTTTGTATTCAATAGTGGGAGTTTAATTTCTTCATTCCGTTCCATGTAAATTATACATCCATTGTGATTGAATTATTGTCATTTGTGACTTTTAGGTGAAATCTTCTTCCAAGTTTGCATTGGCATTAACTTTCTTATTGTCTCGAAGGCTTTGTTGTGTGGTTGTGAATGCAAAGAGACTCCTTGGCAAAGAAAGTAATGCAACCGTTAACTTGCGATATTGCGCATTTTCCTCGCGAAGTCGCGGCGAAATAATATATTTGTTTAAGTTGAAAGCGATCTTACTTCGGCTTTCACAGGTATTGTCGCCGTAAGAAAGTGTTTTCTCTTAAACTTGTACGTCTTGACACCTTTGTAATTAGCAAATTATGAGAACTCACTATAATTACTTAAACCGTTTTACACTGAACATTTTTGCCAT
The DNA here is from genome assembly GCA_905163435.1 of Mamestra brassicae. Taxonomy (NCBI): domain Eukaryota; kingdom Metazoa; phylum Arthropoda; class Insecta; order Lepidoptera; family Noctuidae; genus Mamestra; species Mamestra brassicae. Next base: position 10,209,533 of record LR990989.1, on the reverse strand, counting down.
AAAATAGCGGTGTCTTCTCAAACTCGTTGTTATTTCATTTTACGGTCCACAAAGAGTCCATTAGCGATATTACCACAACAAACCACGTCTAATTGCGTATTAGCACTTCATCCGCATACACTGAGTATTTAATACGAAATTAATTGCCGAATCTTCACAACAATAGAGGTGAGACACACTTCACAGGTAGACGCAACGTGTTTCGTTATGGGAGATATACACGGGTCGATTTTCGTCGTGCCGCTGGTCGCTTACCAAATTGCCATATAGAAGCGGCTTAAATAGGGTGGGTAGCTATCCCTATTTACAGCCGCTGACTGAAATGATTTTCATCAATATTTTTTTTCGATTTTCCGCATTCAATGACGACCTTTTATCGCATCGACAATTGGTTTCTATTTAATGGACACATTAATTATTTCGAAACCTTTCTTAATAATATTAGTAACCTTATGTCCAGTCGCTAGTCGCGCTATTTGCTATTTACATGGTAAATTTTCGCCGTGCTTCCTACTCGTGTGGAAGTCGACCCGTGTGTGTACACCATTATGCATATTCTTATAGAGCTGTTATTCATGTCTTGTCTTCTTATCTATTCGACATGTTTTTGATGTAACGGTAACATTGCGTGCTGTTACGATGTATAGTTTTAATTGAACATTGCGCAACAGCAATGTAATAGCGTATCGTTTCAGTTACTTCATTTGAGTTTGATATGCAAATGTTTGTTGAAACGGATTTTGAGAGCTTATTTAATTTGGTTTCCTTTATCATTCTGGTGATGTATCTTTATTTGTAGTCTTTGCCGTATTGTTATCGTTGGGACTATAAATCACAATATTAACGTATACCGTATTGTAGCTGTACAGTGTACCTGCTTCATGAATCTTCTATATTCATCATCAAGCCAACCTATACAGCAACAAATTTAGTTGTCGTCATATAAAGCATTAGAGCAGTGAAATACAAAAGAAACCGCGGGAACCGCTTACCGGCTTCATTATTTTTGATTTCTTTGTCCTCATGTATTGTCACTGGTATTCTTACTGTTATTAAGTTCTGCTAATTTTATTAATCAAACAGTCGTTAGCAGTGAAATACTGACGTAGGTAGGTATTGTTACAGTACTTAAGAGCACCGTGGGAATTCAAATTGATTGCACCTTTATTTTCCTTCGCATACTAATTGAATGAATTACAGAGCATTTCATGTTTCATGTCCGTTGTTAAGTATGCATTGACATGTGTTTCTACAAGTTGACGACAAATGAGTTTACAAAGGTGGTTAAATCGTCTATTATAATCGTCTGTTACTCGTATCCAATATTAGTATAGTGCCACCAGTGCAGAATATGTCCCATATCCTTGAGTGCCTCCACAACACTTCTTGTTAGCACCACATGAACGCCTCTATCGCCACTATTATCGTGTCCACCTCCCGGGTACAAATGATCTAAAAAGTTATCTATTGAAGAAGAAGAAAACGGCAATTTAATGAAACACACTGTTTTAGACTTTTAACTTCTTACTTTTACCACCACTATTTATTATATTATTAAGCTTAGTATCACACACTGCTATCTATATAGGCTTTGGTTCTTTCTGCCATACTTCTTCATTATGTTTTTATTTCTACCGGCATCAAGGCGTAATCTACCGTTTTCTCAGACAGATTTAATCACCAGTGAAATCGCAGGATCTGCAATCAGACACCTCTTATCGAAATGTCTCGTCGACCCTTGCTAACCGACTAGAATAATTTATACAGGGTGCTGACAAGCTTTCAGTTCGTTATCACCCTGTTTGCCTTTCACTTTCAGTCTAGTGATATCGTGAAAGTCATTATGTGCTACCTTTTCCGACGGATTTAGTGTGAACTATCCTGCAGGAACTGTGCACCGCCCGGTCCTATTTTTTTTTTTTTTTTTTTTAAACCATGCCCCACACTAGGAATTTCCCCTGTATCGTGGGTGCGTTTACAAACATACAAATTCACATACACAAACAGCCAGACCCGGAACAACTATCTGTAGGCCATACAAATATTTATTCCGTGCGGGAATCGAACCCGCGACACGCACCGCAGCTGCGCAGCAGTCAATCGCTCAACCACTGCGCCAATCGTGTCGTCAAAACGAAAGTGTAGCTATCTATCAGTGAAAAAATTCATTGAATAAATAAATCCTCTGTCTGCATTGAACAAACATAATTATTAACAAAAAAAAACTGTTTTCTTTACTTACCTCTGAAAAATTAATTTAGATTTTAACTTCGCATAGAACATAGGCGGCCTTAATGCCACAAGTCGCTATTATGATATTCCAGACAGATCCTTTTGTCTTCTTTGTTGAGTGACAGCCGTTTTTGAGAATCAACGACATAAACGCGCGTAGGCAGTCGTTATTGCTGTAATATTTTCGCTTTGGAGGCGTAATTGGCGACAGCAGGTTGTTATTAAGCGTCTTAAAACAATTGAGTTTCTTTGTCACTGGAAGAGAAAGATCTCTACCACTACTTCTTTTTTTATTGTGGGACATCATCGTACCTTTTTAACTAAAACCCCATAGTTTGTACCGCTACCGTGAGTCAGGGGTCTGGCATACAATTAAATTAAAACACATACAATTTATTTCCGGTCGTCTGGATTACTTCTGCGTAACCCTGTCATGTTTCTTGAGATTGGGTCCGGTTTTCCCTTCTCCTTTTTCAGCCATCGTGGGGTCCCAGATTAGATTCTCAGGACGGGCAAAGTGTTCAGAATTTCTTAGTAGCAGCTCGGAGTTTCGAAGTTGTTGGTGTGACGCCTACTTGCCTCGGAAAGCACGTAAAGCCATTGATTCTGCACCTGATCTCTCTCCGTTCGTGTCAAATTGCCGTCCCATCGTACTAAGAGAGTAAAGTAATGGTTCTCTATTGTGTCACCTAACTTTTTTATCCATAATTTAAAGTGCCATAACTTTTTTTGTCCTAATCATCATTTGTCCGAATGATAACTTACCCGAACTTAATATCACATAATATCACATGCCATAACATTGAAATCCCTAAATATTATATGTCCTAAATTCGTTTGTCATAAAAATTACACTCAATAATATACAAAAGACATAAAACTGTTTTCAATAAAAGTTATAAGTCCTAACTTCAAATTACATAATGTTTATTTTTAATACTAAATTATTTAATAATTATTGTATACGTTTAAGTATAATTTTTTATAATTTTAAAATATCTGATTTTGCATTATAATTCTTATTATACATAAATTAATATATTATGCATGTACTCAATAAAGCAGTTGATTGTGAACATGTGGTTTTTCTAAACAAGCAAGCATGAAAGCAAGCATGCAGTATGCAAGCAAGCAAGCATTCAGCATGCAAGCAAGCATGCAGCATGCAAGCAAGCATGCAGTACGCAAGCAAGCATTCAGGATGCAAGCAAGCATGCAGCATGCAAGCAAGCATGCAGCACGCAAGCAAGCATTCAGCATGCAAGCAAGCAAGCATTCAGCATGCAAGCAAGCATGCAGCATGCAAGCAAGCATGCAACATGCAGCAGGCATGGTTTCTGTCACGGCTCCGGCGCTGCGGGGCTCCGGCGGTTCCACGCTAGTTTATCGTTGCAGATTGATTGTAAAGCTCACCACCGCAGCTTCGGCTTGCTGGCCGGCTTAGCCGGCCAGCCTCAGCCGCGGCAGCGAGTGTTACAACCACCTGCTCCTCAACTCGCGGCCCGCCTCGCCCCTTCGCGCCTACGCAATTTTAAATTACACTCTAGGGGTAGGTCAGACAAGACTGCGTGGAGTCGGATTTACAGCGATTCGTTTCTGTCACTAAAACCTATTTATTAGCAAATGTTTTAGGACTAAAAAAATTATTATAAATGAACATTCGGAATAATACACGTTATTTAACACAATACTTAGGACATATGACTTTAGCTCATGTAAAATTAGGAGATTCAATTATTATAGTACTCGATATTATGACAGAATACTTTTAGAACCAAAGATAATTCTGTCAAACAAAATTTCGGGATTTTGAACATTATGGTTACTGAAGTTTATAGCAAAGGTGTTATGGATAATGATTTTCGGACAAACAATTTTAGGAGAAGTAAGGGAGTACCTAAAGTAATAGCCAGTGCATCTGTGTTTGCACACACACTTGTGCACTGTAATAATCTCCTGCGTACTTGGCTAATCTCTGTTGAGATGGGCCACCTAACCGAAATTCGATCTGGAGTAGTATTATTATCATTAACTCTCGACCAAATTTCGACATACATTCATTTATCATCCCTCACACAATCCACCAATCTTGAAAAAGATTCTAACAGTGCCCTCAACCACTGATTTTATTATGCTGGCTTGTGGGCTAGCTTCGTGTGGCGGGGAAGCTCTAGTATCGGAACTTATTACAAAGCTCGCTCATTGACCACCTGCTATGCAAACAGTATGACCATCAGACAGCTAGAATGTATGTAGAAACAGGTGCCCCTGTTAATTATTACTAAAATTAAGTTCCATCACGTTTGTAATATTAATTGTAACATGGAATTATGCATAAAAGGAATAGTAAGTAGCCGCCACACCACTTTGTATGCCATTTGTGAATTGAATTACATACCTAATAGCGTGATGTTATTAGCTCTATTAATTAAATAAAACAATGGATTGATGCAACGCATCTCAATGCAAAACGTTTTGTTATCTGTTTTTATGAAAACTGTTTTTTCATAACTATTTCCCAATGCTTGTGTTGAATACATAGCAATTAGTGCTTGGTTTTGTTGTTTCAAATCATTTGATTTACGAAAATCGAATTTTGGTTCACTCTTGAGATTTTATACAACATGCTATAATAACTAATAGTAAATGTAGTGTTAGTTAGTCATTATTATTTATTGTCACCGGAGGCTTTTAATGCCACGAGTGAGCCTTGACCCGTTCTATTTCTTAAGACATACCTAATCACTATCTGAGGATCAGAGGTTTGATGTCATGCCACTTCATGACTCCATAAGCTAGCATTTGTGATCCGTAGTTTATTAGACCATTAGTAGAGCTTAAGTAAATGATAGTAATAAAAAAACAACAAACAAACGTGCACAATAAACGATCGCATCATCGCTTAGTATCAGCTAGTGGTCAAGCAGAATCTGTAATAAATAACAAAGGTGACTTTCAACTAAGAACGCATACAATATTTATCAGATACCTACATTGGTAAACGATTGTAATGTACCATAATTATACGAATCACTGTTGAATATTCTACGCTCACGTTTCGGCATTAATCAGGCACTTGATAAGTTGCGATCCGACAGTTTTTATTTACATGAATGCAGATGCGATCACATACGTTTTGTCCGTCTGTCTGTCTGTATGCACGTAGACAGTTGGCGTATTTTTAATTTGCTTTAACATCGTGCATACCGGAGCATGGTGCGACGAGAATGGCTGATTAATTACTTGCAAATGTACCGTCATCAGCTCATACACTGACACAAATAATTGTACTTCGATATGGTAGCGTTCCAATTTCAGGTGCATCTTGAGAATGACCTTTTGAATTGTTAAGTATTTTGATTCGGTTGTGATTTTCTGCGAGGTAACCATATGTTACATGTGGTTAATTTAATTAAGTTACTTTTGGTTCAGGATCCAAAGCTGCGTTATAACTTGTTGTACCATGTTTAACGCCGTCGACAGCTTACCCAGATCACAAAGGGATACCCCAAGGCGTACAATACAAATATATGTTTATTTTTCTCCCAGTACTATACGAATCGGATTGCAAATAGTACACATTGTAGCATAATCATTGCAGACGGGATCGTGACCGGGGCGCGCGCCACCTTAGCAGACAATTTATATAGAATTCCTCGATAGCCGTCCGACGGCGTCGTAATGGCTCATTAACAGGCTATCGGCTGTAGATAACTGTAAGCATTTTACTATGTGGTCAAATGAGACTGCTCATTATGTAAGTTAATACTGGGAAATCGTGGAATGTTGAGTACACTGGAAGTCGTCAAAACGGTCGATAGTCGATACGAGTACCTTGAATTGGAGAAATTAGAAGAAATTATTGGTTTGCTTATCTTTTAGTTTGCTTGAACTGATACAGACGTTAGGCTTGTTGTACTTAAGGATATTTTGATTTGATTGGGATTTCCCTAAGAAACTTGTTCTTGAGCCTGATTTGATGCCTCTTCTCGATAACTAGTAGTGGTTGAAGTGAGTTTAAGATGCACGTGTAGGCAAGGCCAGTCCATTATAGGCATAAAGCATTAGGAAAAGTAATTTAATTTATCTCAAACATGTTTGTGGACAGCAGGACAACTTCTCTAATACAACCATATATTTCAAATGGGCGATTCATGATATATTTAATTTTGTTTTTGAAGTCTTCGAACATTTGTAGATGTTCTGCATTGGTGACACATCCTATTAGTTATTTTGCGAATGACACGATCGCTGGAAAATTACGAAACATTGTTCTCCAAGTATTTGTCAAAGTTTTGTATTTGTTCCTATTCGGTTCAGGAAATTAGTGAGTCATTTAGCTCAAAAAGTTTTAATCATCAATACCGGTAATCATCAAGTCTTTTCTACCTTCAGTTTTCCTCGGTTTATTCTTAATCTTGGCGATACTTAGGAGTCTCCATTAACAAAAAATAAACATGATGGGACAACAGGCTAAGTAACACAGCGCGCTTGCACTGTCATTTGCGAGATGAAATGTATTATCTTTTATTCCTTTCCTTTCCTTTACATCAATTATGTGAAGTTTATGTTTATTTTTGAAATGGTTTCCTTTTTAAGAGTTCTCGCCGAAATTCTTGTTATTTTTACTTTTTGATGATACATAATTGGTTTTTAAGAAAGCACAACTGTTGTTATCCGTCATAAAAAATACTTTTTTTTTACGACTTCGGGTTTGATGTCCCTAAAGACGGAGCCATTTTAATTTGAAATAAATGAGTAATACAATTCGAGAACACTTAGCACCTTGCAAGAGGAAGCAGGTATCTTAGTCATTTTCAATATATTCATGTTGCAATATATTTATTGATTGCACAATTATATTTTTTTTCCATAAAACCTATGATTCGATCAACCTTGTATTACCAACAAAATCCCTTATTAATCAGTTTGTTATTTGTTACAGGTAAGACGGTGATGAGGAAAATTTATGATAGACAAGTTTTTCCATTATAACATGACTGTGGTAAGTACAATCCTTTTCTGCCAGGGTTGCGGAATTTGTTCGAAAGAGTCACCTCGGCCCTGGAACGCAAAGGGCTTTAGAAGGAAAACGGATGGGTTTAAGTCAGTAAGAGTCTGACACGCACTTCCTTAAAAAATTCCCATCCTTAAAAAAAAAGTACAATCCTTTTGATTTTTATGATAGAACGGTGAAAAATTACTTTCCCTTGGCTCCATCCAAAGACAAAATAGGTACGTGCTTTTACAATTGAGACTTAATTCTTTGGTTCAGGCCTATGCCTTTATGCCTATGGTCCGCACTTCAGCAGAATATAGAGGATTGAAATGGGGAAGCAGGCTTTTGCCCTGCAACTGGCTTCGGCAACATAAAATAATAATAATAGTAGTGGTGGCCCAATTTAAACAAAAGCGTTCTTTATTGTCGAAATTAACAAGCTAGGTAAATAAAAGCCAATTCACCGATCGAATTACTACAACACATTTCAATCAGAATTATGTAACAAAAGAGTCAAGACAAACTGCATTAGTCCTTACATTAGAAACCTTGAAACTTTAGAATGCAAAGCGTGTACCACGACAAACTCTCAAAGTTAGGCACATAATACTGGCAAATGAGTACAGAAATACGTTTTATTTGGATCGAGTTTTATGTAAGTATATGTCCTATAATTGAGGAGCTCGTGGCTAAATAATAACAGCCGCACGGGTCGATCTTTAAGGTTAAGCAACGCTTGCCGAGGTCGGTCTGTGGATGGGTGACCATATTAACATACCGAGACTCCTCCGTGCCTCGGAAAGCACGTTCACCCGTTGGTCCCGGCTGTCATTTGTAGATCTTTGGCAGTTGTTACGGATCGTCAGAAGCCAGAAAATTGTGACAACAGTCTTGCCAAGGAGTACCGTCTTACTCAGTCAATGGGTTGTGGAGGTCGGGAAGCAAGCCTCTCCACGTAAAATATTGGTATTCAACTGAATCCGGTTTGACTGGAAACCGACCCCAATATAGTTGGGAAAAGTCTAGGCAGATGATGAAGCATCACTAATCTGTCGTCCTAACATCATCATAGTTCACTAGCTTTTGCAAATAGCTTAGCCCGTGTGGAAGGCGTAAATTATCCCACAGAAATGTACTACAGGGATAGTAAGATATTACCCGTTCATTTAAATCTGATCAGCCATTGAGCTGAGATTTATTAATAAACGTCCAAATTTACAGACTTTTTCTTTGATAGTATCAGTAGTATAGGATGACGAATAATTAATAATAATTTGATTTATTTCTCTCAAAAGGTACCGACATTGGTTCGTGACATATGATTTCAATCAAATTTGTAGCCTTTGTGAGAGCTGGAGTCTGTAGTGGGTTCGGGATCTGTATGACAGATCTCCAGGCTCTCACCCTCTTAAAACAATACTATTAAGCACTAATTTGTAAACATCCAAGCCTTCACGTACAGAGAGGAATATTTATTTATCCGGATATAGCTAATACAAAATCTAAGGTACTATTGAAGTAGTCTTCGAATCAATTGATTCGGCAGAAATATGTCGAGCTGCATAACTTATTATTAAGCGGATAATTAAATACATTAAGTTGTGTAATACATCACTTTTATGTACCTTACTTCTTGATCCGACCTGGTGTAGTTTGGAAAATACATAATTAATAATGTTTAGCAGGAATATTGTTAGAAAATATCGCGTTTACATTGGCTAAATCACATTCCACTTAGTCAATATGTATTGTCACAAAAAAACAACTCCATTTTAATATAAGCCAACGATCGTTCTTGGCAGCTAAGGTTATAACCTAGGAGCGAGATGACACGAGTTTATGCAGGGTGATTTTAAATTCGGTAGCAATCTTTTAGAGGACTTAAAGTACATACAAAAATTCAACTAGGGTCGAAGTATACTCACGAAAAATATGTTGTGCCAAGCTATTTCAAAGTCATATAAGATTGATAGGGTAAGTTCCCACCATTCCTGTTTATTGATGCGTTTCATCTTTGTAATTTATGAATTACTTATGATCCCCTGACAGAATTGTCAATGATTTATAACTCGTATATTTTTTCCCTTTTACTGGTTTTAAGACTTCCGTACCCAAAGGGTAAAAGAGGGACCCCTATTACTTAGACTCCACTGTCCGTCTGTCTGTTTGTCACATCCTGTATTTCATGAACCGTGATAGCTAGACTGTTGAAATTTTGATGATGTATTTCTGTTGCCGCTGTAACAACAAATAATAAAAATAAAACGGGCCCCCATACAAGAAACATGTATTTTTTCGGCTTATGGTATGGAACCCTTCGTGTGCAAGTCCATCTTGCACTTGGCCAGTTTTTTTTTAATGATCTCAAACTGTTTACGTTGAAGTAAAACAAGATTTGTTCGTTCATGCAAATCAATGTCAGCAAAAGAGTCAATAAAATGTAAAACAGCAATAAAATTATTGTTTACAATGCATTGATATGTCCTGTAGCGATGCAGGTAGTTATAAATAATAGCCGGATGTGCTGAGGTGTTGGATGTGCCAACTGATTCCGCGATTGAATATGTTAGCGATGTGAGGAAAATAATACGCTGCTTTCGTATGTCCGGCATGTCAGGGCCACTGGATTATAGTTCTTCAGGGATTTTATCTTAGAAAAGTATTATCTCATTTTAGTATGTGTTCCGTGAGTGTATCCGTGGCATCACAGGCTCTATCAGAATACCAGTGCTTAGTTATTTATTTTTTTAAATAACGCAGCATATGCTGAGATAGGGACCTTTTTGGCCTCACACATATTAAATTCATGCTGTTCTAGTTTTTGTTAATTATTTTTATGACTGTTAGTTTTAATTAATTTTACTTTTTTGTTTTTTTTGTGCTAGTCCCAAATAAATATTTTTCTTTCTTTCTTTTTTATCTCATAATTTGTAGTGGGAGTCGTAAGAGGGATTTTTACTGTATATCAGTTAAAAGCTGGTATAAATATGTCCTTAGTTATTTTATATCATCAAGAATAGTTCATCTCATTATTTTGCAGCGGGTGTCCGTAGCGGCCATCTTGGTTTATACTATACAGATAGAAGCTGTTATTCTTATGTTATCATTATCAACATAATCATTCAGTTCTAGTGTCGTGTCCTCGTTTGCAATTGCATTGGTCTACCTGAGGAATGATATCCAGCTGTCGGATACAGCAAGACATCTTAACGACCGCTCTAACGTTACGTCAAATAGCTACTTAATCTAAATATTTAAAAATGAACCCCTATTTCTCCTGGTCACGCTATAACTTGAGAACGGCTTGACCGATTTGGCTAATTCTTTTTTTGTTATGTTCGCCAGATTACAGGGAAGGTTTAAAAACAACAAAAAATAGGTAATAATTCTTTGATAATTTTGAAAAAAATGTCTTTGAATTATTTACTTCTGAGTCTATTAATTTTAACTCACAATCAATCTATCAATATATGTATATAAAATTCTTCCGTTACCGACTGAGTGACTGACAGACAACGCACAGCCAAAACTACTGGTCGTAGAAAGCTGAAATGTGGCATGTAGGTTTCTTGGGGAGTGTAGAGGAGCAGGATTTCTCGAAATTCACACGGGAACGGCAAAAAACGGGATAAACGCGTATGAAGTCGCGGGCAAAAGATAGTAAATTAGTAAATAAGCATCTTTTTAACTTGTGGAATAAGACTTGTGATTTGTATAACAGATTCAGTGAGTTAAGGTAGCCTTTCAATTTTGCAACTAAGTACATTTTAAAGCGAACCTGGAATACAAATGAACTAAAGCACTCACTTTCCTTGTTATGTAGATCACTACTATATAATACCTGCACGATTTCCAACTGATGCATTATTATTATTTACGGACAATTTTATAAATACCGGTATATAAAATTATAATTATATTCACCACACTATATCCTGTTCGATAAATAACTGATGTTATGTATTAAATCTATCTTTAATAATGGTTCTGGGTTCTTACGTGGAGCTTATTATAAGATACTAGCTTTTCCCCGCGACTTTGTGCGCGCATATCCCGTTTTTTTCCTTCCCATGCCTTCCTCATGAATGTGGATATCATTTACAAAAATAATTTTCTAAATTCGACTGGTAGTTTCAGAGGTTAGAACGTTCAAACAAACAGAATATTCAGCTTAATTATGTTAGTACAGATTGTTAGTATACTTTTATGATAATTTGGTATTTACTAAGGTATGCGGTTACATCCAAGCTGAAAATTTGCAGAATGCTAAATAAAAATCACACTGAATATTTCGCTTTTTTCTCAACAGTTTAAATTTGGCGAATTATACCTAACAATGAATTGATTCATTTTTTTTTTGACGATTACCACTCGCAGTTCAGCACACTAAGGCTGGTGACTTCTTAACCGGACTATCCTGTGGTGGCCTCAAATGAATTTAAGGCCCCCAGCCAGGGCTTACAAACTAGCTAATTCCCCGCTCGCTAGAGCATCCCCTGCGGGATACGGACCTCGGCTTAGCGGCGTCATTTCGGGAGGACAGCAAGGGACAGACTGGGTCATATCATTATTATTTGGGGGATTTAGTAAGAAGTCGATATATACGTAAATAACTTTAGAAAAACACAGCAAATTATTTCATTTGGTTGTAATCTCGTTGTCTAATCCTACGTTAGCTCCGAAGGACACGAACTACATGATTTTTCCAATTGAGGAAATTAACAGTTTTACGTAGGTATGTACTTATAGGGCTATTATACATAATTGATTCATAATTTGAACAAATTGCTTTAAAAAAATATGTTATCAATTGAAACCTTTTTTGTGCACGATTAATTATATATTTAACTGTTATACCATAAAGTTTATGTAAGCTTGCACGTGCGAGTGTGTATAAATGTCGGGGCCAGATCATAGAATTGATCACTTCATGATGTGGCTGACTATTTCATGAAATGGAAAATATCCGATGATATGTTGTCCCACATCATGATATGTTCTGGCCAGATCAATGATAACTCAGCGTTTAATCTAATATCTTTAAACGAGCCATTCTTGTATATGTATATAATCTGAAACTAGGAAACGGCTCGAACGATTTTCATGAAATTTAGTATGCAGGGGGTTTTCGGGGGCGATAAATCGATCTATCTGGGTTTCATTTTAAGAAAACGTTTACCTAAAAAAACCGAGAAAAGCTCGGTCATCCAGGTACTAATAATTAACAGCTACATACGGCTACTTCATGATGTGGTCAAACATTAGTGATCATATCGTAAAATAGATACATCATAAATCAGTATTATTCCATTTAATTGTTGCCAACTTAATATTTAGATGTGAAATCAATTAAACGTATACTTGCAGGAATCATGAGAAATAGTAGATTGAATAGTTTAGAGTTATAGCATTAATCAGATAATTCATTAGATCTAATTTTATTTATTAATAATACAGTATTCACAGTGCAATGATGGAGAATCAGTATTATTACATTTAATTGTTGCCAACTTAATATTTACAATGTGCAATAAAATGAACGTATACTTGCACGACTCATGAGAAATAGTAGATTGAATAGTTTAGAGTTATAGCATTAATCAGATAATTCATTAAATCTAATTTTATTTATTAATAATACAGTATTCACAGTGCAATGATGGAGAATCAGTATTATTACATTTAATTGTTGCCAACTTAATATTTACAATGTGCAATAAAATGAACGTATACTTGCACGAATCATGAGAAATAGTAGATTGAATACTTAAAGCATTAATCAGATAATTCATTAGATCTAACTTTATTTATTAATAATACAGTATTCACAGTGCAATGAAGGAGAAAGGGAAGCCTTTGAACAGTGAACGAAACACCGCTCTTGCAGTGAGTAGAGATGCTTTTCAGGATTCCGTAAATTAGATTAAAAATTGAAGTGGGCTCCCATACAAGAAACATGTTTATCGGTTTATGGTACGGAACCCTTCGTGTGAGAGTCCGACTCGTACTTGGCTGGTTTTTTATTATCATTGTGGCAGCGCGTGACAGTATCTCACTGTTTTTTATTACTTTCACAAAACCAAAGAAAGAAAGAAAAGATAACACAGGAAAAACATTGTTTTTACTTAAGTATAACTCTAAAAAACTATTGAGCGATTTAAATCTTTGATTAGCAAATATCACTACTTGCATGTGATGTCACTTGAATTTGCGCCATTCAGTACAAACGACGTTTTGCTTGACAAGGATACAAGAATAACTTCAAATGTGTGGAACTTCTCAAATTTTCCACCGATTTTATTTATATGTTCACAAATCTATTACTGCGAATAAAATTCAACGTGTTTACTTTTAGGTGCTTTTATACCTACATATATTCCTATTTTTGGAACGCTCATGTTTTATGGAATACTTTAAGATTAGAAACATACAATTGTTCAAAGTCTTTCAAATATTTTCGTTTCTATGTTAAGGCAATCAATCTATAGGTACTATTATAATAAAGCTGAAGAGATTTGTTTGTTTGAACGCGCTAATCTCTGGAACTACCAGTCGGATTTGGAAAATTATTTTTGTATATGATAGCCACATTCGTGAGGAAGGATATAGGCTCCACATAATATTTTTTTTAGATTACGGTGGTACCTTAAAAATCGAGAGTTTCAAAAACTTAAATTTTCCTCGTAAAAGCCATAATAAAAACAATTAAACAATAATACGTAACCAGAACTCACGCATTTACTTCCTACGCTCAAAACAAAGCTTTTTAAATGTTAGGTTACGTGTCAAAAACAAAATGATTACATGGTTGAAGTGTTTAAAGAGCTATGTTATGTGCCGACCTTGTGATATAGCGTGAGTAGTATTGTTATAGCACCCACACAGTTCATTATTATAAATATTTGTGTGCCTTAAAATTTATAATTATTAAACTAGCCTTTGCCTGCGACTTTGTACGCGCATATCCCGTTTTTCCCGTTCCCGAATAGCCTTATAGGCTTTCTCCTGAATGTGGCTAACTTTGCAAAAATAATTTTCCAAATCTGACAGAAAGTTCCAGAGATAAACGCGATCAAACAAACAAACTCTTGAGCTTTGTTATTAGTTACTAACTTTTGCCCGCGATTTCGGACGCGCATATCCCGTTTTTTTTCCCGTTCCCGTAGGAATTTCCCGTTCCCGTATAGCCTATAGCATTCCTCATGAATGTGGCTAGGAACAAATATAAGTTTCCAAATCCGACTGGTAGTTCAAGAGATTAGCGCGTTCCAACAAACCAACTAGGAAACTCTTCAGCTTTACTATTGGTATAGATAGACCATAGTAAAAAGCTTGTTTTTATTCTGCCAGCATAATTTAACATACATTTACACCGCATGACAACAATAAAAACTTATGTTTTGAACAAAATAAACCTCTACAGGTAAAAATTGTTGTGATATTTGGTTGGAATAGTATTAAATATATTATTAGTAAAATAAGAGTTAGAAAAAGATGCTGAATGACAAGAGTGTTTATTTCAAGTAACTAAGCAATACATTAAGAAACAATATATCTATAAAAACAAGTCCGCACAACAGAGGTTATACTTTTCTACAACAAAAATACAATACGAAGACTCAACCTTACTTTCAGCACTAAACAATTTCTTTTCCTTGTACAAATTTCGTGGTATTTCGTAAATAAAGACGTCAATTGACTGATTCTTCGATGGAGAGCGCCACCCATCATGCGATACCAAATAAGGTAATATGAAAAGTGCCAAATAAGCCCATGGAATGTGCGAGAGGTCATTGACGTTTTAGTGGCTAAAAAGTGCCCTATTAAATTATATTGCTGGCACTTCACTTGGCCTATTTGCACAAATATTCGCCTAACTTCTTTGTTAAAAAATGAACTTTATTTTTTATCTCTTTAGGGTATATTTTCTATTGTCCAAGTAATGCAAATATTTGGGTAAATACGCCAAGTGAAGTGCCTCCTTATGACAGATAAAAGTTTTACTGCAACTAAAATATTTGGTAAAAATATTCGGAAAAAGAAATGATTGTAAAGCTATGTTTAAAAGGGCATTTTAAAGCAATCTAATATTGCCCAATCTAGTATTTCTCTAACTGCTCCATGTACCTACATAGTCTCTTCATCATAATCATCATCATCATCATCCTCCACCAACCTTTATCTATCCCCATTGATTTCGGGACGGCACAGCATGTCTTCTTCCAAACATATC
Source organism: Mamestra brassicae (assembly GCA_905163435.1). NCBI lineage: Eukaryota > Metazoa > Arthropoda > Insecta > Lepidoptera > Noctuidae > Mamestra > Mamestra brassicae. The sequence continues at coordinate 10,194,069 of LR990989.1, read as the reverse complement.
TCTTAGCCGTCTCATCATTAGCCTAGCCTTTTCCGAACCATATTGAGGTCAGTAAACCGGATTCAGCTGAATACAGTATTTTACGAGGAGCGACTGCCTGTCTGACCTTCACAACGCCACAACCCAGTAACTGGGTAACACGGTACTTCTTGGCATATATCAGATTTTCTGACTTCTGACAATCCGTAATGAATGCCAAAGGTTTACAAATGACATCCGGGACCAACGGCTTAACGTTAGAGGAGCCTAGATAAGTTAAGAGGTTCACCCATCCAAAGACCGATCTCGGCAAGCGTTGTTTGACCTTGAAGATCGACCGGTGCGGCTAGCTCCTCCTTCCGTCGCCGTATATTGCTCCCTGAAATTGAAATACAAATTGTACTAAACGTAGAGCCGCAGCTGTCCAAAAGATTGCTTATACGCGTTCATCATACACACAAACACGCTCCCGAAGATAGTCATTCGCGTGGCGAGTTCGCTTCGATTTAGTCGGGCCTCTGTCGGGTCAAAATGAGGCGTCAGAAAAACGTGCGGTTCGTCCTGTTCTTACTATAAATCAATATTAATTGCTCCATATGAACTCTTAAAAAAAAACTAATCTCCTAAAAAATGTATATCTATCACTGTTAGGAACCTATGTAGGTATGTAAGCACACCTTTAGAGCACATTTTTTTTTTAGCAAGTGAAATCATAAATTACCCCTTCCGCTCTTGGCGGAGCGGAATGGAGTGTGAGAGACTGGCTAAAAACCCATCCGTGTTCCTCCTAATGCCCTTTGCGTTCCAGGGCCGCGGTGACTCTTTAGAACAAATTCCGCAGCCCTAGCTTTCTCCGGCCCCGGCGGGCCCTGTCTTCTATGCTGACATCTCTACCTTTAGCGTACTACCATATCGTATCCGTGTTCATATGGACATCCGTGTAGTAAATACATGTAAACAGCGAATTCTCTTGACGTATATAAACCACTAATTGTGTTGAAACATCGCCATCAATCATTAAGCCACACGTGATAATTATGTGGTCTATGGTATTAATTACCTACCGAAGTACCGATAGTCCATGGCAGCTGCGGTATTAGTTGTAGGTTTCAAATAAACTTCGTCTTCGCAATGTGGTTTACTGCCCTTGAAACGTGATTTATTGTAATCATAGCTATTGTATTGACACCTACTATAAAGTATTATTTATTTGGATACTGTCCAACTAATTACAATTACAAGTTACTGTGTAGGTTCATTGACTTTGAGGTTGAGTTATCAAAAAACTTTCAAGTTGTGAACATCGTATACGTGAGAAGAATAAATGGAAATTAGATGTATTTTTTCCCACTCTACCTCTGTTATTTTGTTTAATTTCTTTGCGGGATCCAAGACAGTTGAATCATTTCTCCGGGACTGGTCGAGCTTCATTGACTTGGCGTTTTTTCTGATCGCTGCTACTGTTGATTCTGGCTTTCAAGAGTTGCAGTGGTGGGGAATAGAGTAGCGGGCTTGTTCCAAAAAAAACGTGAGAAGTGAAATTATGGCCTGTAAGAAAAGACATTTACTGACAATGTAAATGATAAGGATTCAATGAAGTCAGCATCATCATCATGTTAGCCGAAAGACATTCACTACTGGACATAGGCTTCCCTCAAAGGGGGTTGCCATAATCGCCACGCTTGACAGACGGGTTGGCGATCGCAGTGCAGCTGTTGCAATGCTCAGAGAATGCTGCTGCCCATTCTCTGGTGAGTCCCATAGTCGCCTCTTACGACACCCACGGGAAGTGATGGGATGGTGCTATTCTTTTACGTCCGATACCATACAGAGCAGAGAGATTCAATGAAGTATGTATATCAACAGTATACATTTCTATAACACTCTCATAAAACTCAATCCTACGAAGAGAAATTCTAATCTAACATCATTTAAATGCATCTACCATTTCGAACATTGTAATGCGTCAATGCAATCCATCACTTTAATCGCAGCCACCATTTTTACAAACGCTGGTCAACGACTCATTGTCACCCGGCAAATGCGTACACTGAATATTTATAGTACTATTGATCTTGCCCTTTGGAAAACCAAGAAATCTAAACAATGTAACTAGAATGCGTTGAGTGTTTCGAACGATACGTTTGTTTGTTTTGCGAATGTGTTTACGATTGCCTTATTCAAGGGATTTAATTTTAGTTGAGTTTGAAGAAGCATTATACATTTAGGGGTGTTACTGTCAGACTGGAGGGTAAAGAAGGCACGAACATCAATCACCACGAGTACTCAAACCAAGTTGACTTGTAAATTTTTCAGTCTTCTTCTATACTAATATTATAAAGAGGAAATATTTGTATTTTTGTATGTAACGGATTAACTTAGAAACTACTAGACCGATATAAAAAAAAACTTTCAGCAATGGATAGCTACATTATCAGCGAGTAACATAGGCTATATTTTATCCCCGTACTCCCACGGGAACGGGTACTACGCGAGTGAAACCGCGCGACGTCCGCTAGTAATATATTAAAGGGTAATTGACTGACTGACATATCAACACTCACAGCCGCAATCACTAGGAAGATTAAATTTTGCAAAAGGCTTCCTTGTGTGATGTGAGTGAGCACTAAACAGGGATTTTTGAAATTCAACCCCTAAGGGGATGAAAAGAAAACACTAAATCTGTACAGACGAAGTCGGAAATAAAAAGTATTTATTACGCACCGACAACACGCACATAGAAGTTTAAAATGGGTACCAAAATAAACATACAGTATTATAATTGGAAACAAAAGCTAAATAAATTTTAGTTAAAAAAAAAAAAACAAGGTTTTATTTAGCGGCCATATTGAATTTAGTGTAATGTTATTAACTTTATTGTTTTCTACTCTTCATGCCTTTCGTTTGATACCCATACCAAGGGCGGTTGAAAAAAAATGTAATCCGTTATCTTGGAGCGGCGGCCATATTGAAATTATTACAATATTGAGTATTGCACATTATACTGTCACCAGAACTAAAGGTGTCTGTAAAATTTCAGCTCAATCGGATACCAACAAATGTTCGATAGTTGATTTGCAAATTTTGACGGACAACTTACAAACATACATACATACGAACAGTGCAAGTTAAATAAAAGCTGGAAAAATATGATGATCTTTGTCTGATATCATTAGTGGTCACAACATGAAACTATACCGAAAAGAGCGAAGTTGAATCGAGTTCAGACTTCTTCACGATGTTTTCATAGATGACAGTGATACCCAAAATAAACTTTTACTTACTTTATCTTGAACCCACAACCTCAAGTATGAGAATGGCTTTAATAGAAGAAGTCTCTTTTGATAATCCAACTTGATTTACTTATATCTAGAAACTTAATATCTGTAATTTAGTTTAATGTACCAACCAGATGTACTAGAATAGAATATTTGTTTATTTGCTCAGAATGTAGGTATTCACAATAAGGTGGTTACAATAATATTAAAGAATCCTTGTACATTCTACCATTTTAATGCAGTTGGTAAGTGTAAAACATGTACTTTATGCGGCCTACAAAAATGTCCTTACATTGGTATTGTTCGTCGAATCGTTGAGCTCCTTAAAGTTCTAAGTTTGAACACACGATAACTGACAAATGCTTGCACTGTCTGGACAGGTCCAATCAAACCTGCGTGGTGCTTTTCTCAAAAGGCCACCTCAGACGTTAACCTACATGGTTTTCAAATGTTTTTGACCATTGTATGGACTTCAAAAGAGACTATGACCACTGAGTTTGTTTCAGTGTTTCTTCTCAGGGTAGTCAACAAAAACACCGGCCTCATCTAGATTATTATTACAAAAAAAATGGTTGACGTGTAAAAGAGTTACTTGTAACCTATTTGCAAAATAAATATCATTTATCACTCCCAGCAATAAACGCAGAAGAAAACCTTGCACTATTTATTTATACGCAATAATTATAGAAATTAATATGAAAGTAAATCATTGGAAAGTTTATTTCATTCAAATTGGCTTACCCTACTTTATTTAAGAAAGCATTTTCTAGACTGAAGAGTATAATCATAAGATCATAGATTTATATTGGTACTACCGCAATAAACAAAGCTTTCGTTGGATTAAAACAAAAGTGGAAATTCATCACGTAATGCTCATAAATTCGTTACGTATACTCATTATTTTCACATTCCAATTAATCCTGTCTGCTGCTTGAGTAAAAATCACCAGTAATTTACTTCCCATTCGTATACTTTTGTAAACAAAGCTGTGTAATTAGCGTTACAAAGGCAACGTCATTATGTATTATTCCATTTACCTATGACGTTCTGAATGATGCGTTCACCACAAGCAGATATTCATAAAGTTCAGAGTCTCAAAAAGGGGAGGCGGGACATACTGCCTACGCATTAATAGTCAGGTTTGTGACGTCGCCACTTGAAGGGATAGCAAAACACAACAATGAGTAGGCAAAACTTTGTTTACGGTTCGAAGTTCAAACTCCGACTATGACTTGAAGGTAACGCTAGCGTTATGGATCGTCCACACGGTACAGACTTGTCTGAGCAGATTTTGAACTCTGAATAAAATATGTCTATTAATAATAATAATAATAATTAGGAGGTTCCTTTCTCTGGAGCCCTAACCACCGGTAGCTTGTACCCCCAGCACCGGCGGACTACTATTTTTTTTTATTTTTAAATGTTTTTTTTTGTTACAACTGTTTTTATAAAAGAAATATTTAAAAATGTAAATTTATATGTTAAGAAAACGAAATAAACGAAAAAATAATAATAATATCTTGGGACAACTCACACACGGTCATCCGATCCCAAACTAGGCAGAGCCTGTGCTATGGCAACCAGACAACTGATAAACATACATATATATTTCTAAATACATACATTTTAGAGACAAATTACACCCAGACACAGAACAAATGATTATGCTCATCACACAAAGATTTGTCCTGGGTGGGAATCGAACCCACGACCTCGGGCTTAGCAGTCAGGTTAACTAACCACTCGACCAGCAGGCCAGTATACTACATCTACATTTGTCTGTGCAGCAACTAAAAAAATATCGGTGTGATAGATTTTTTTTTATTCAGAGTGTAAAGTCTATGCAGACAAAAATCTGTATCGCGTGGACCCAGTGTTAGCTTGACAAATTGTTGGCTGTGTCAGCCGCAGGCGCAGCTAAGATGCGATCAGGGCTCATCATGATTCATTGATGGCCATGTCATTGACTTTCCCATAAGGATCTGGTGCAGATAGTAGTTAGAAGATTAAATATTAGTAGAAAACTACTGAAATAAACCTTACTGGCGAACCTTATTGCCGAATTAATTTCCGCCATGAAAATATTGAACGTCTCAATACATATCAATAACATCACCGCAAAAGTAAAAGACTTTAATATTATGAACGTAGCGAAGGCATGACGCACTTCAATACTACAATGGGCCAAGGGGCACAACAATACATCAGTTAACAGCCGGTTTTTTCCAACTTTTTACATTTTCTTCGGAATAAACTCGCACTTCATGCAAATGAGTGATTACATCGGAAAACCCATTATCTTTTTAATGTTTTTAACAATAAACTTAACTTCGGCCTTGTCACCAGAGATTTATTCGTTCCCACAGATCTCTGTAGTCAGAACTCCATGTAATAACAGTCGTCAGCACTAATGTGTTATTCTTGACACATACAATTATCAGATTCCTCGAATCGATATTAAGTCGTCCAACAATTTTCATATTGATGAGATGCATTGGAGATTCCGGGTTGACAATATTGACGCCCAGTCACATATTTGATTCGCTCATAACTTCTGCGGGCATACCATTTTGCACTTTATTGTTTACCATTACAGTTTCACTTACTAAAACACTTTTTCGATCAATGTCTTGATTAAGTTATTCTCTCCAACTTACACGTGCTTCCTTTTATGGTCAATAGAATTTGTCATCCTTGTACTGTCATATAGCACTTCAGCTTTATCATCATTCACTAGAAGTAATTAGATGATGTAAAATTTGTGTCCTGAACCATAAACGGTGATCGAGTATGACAATTGATGCTAATTTGTTTAACTCCAATCTAAATACAGATGCAAACGATCCTTTTATGGTGTTTATTGATCAGTTTAATCGTAATTAAGTGCTTCAGTTCCTAGAATTAAGATAAATCATAGCGCAGTGTTTTTGTAGTGTTTGTATTATTCTGCGAAGTGTACAACCGGATGAAAATAACTCTTTCATTCAAAAATTAGCGTCCGGGGTCACCGTCCCTTCGTCACGAGTTTATATGTTGCCCGATTATCTGTAGTCATCATAATACTTGGACGCAGATACGTTTAGTCATCTGCGGTCACAGCCTAAGAATATTCCTTCGTTTATGAAATTGTATTAATCGCCATGAGTCAATGTGATTGTGTGCTTACTACTCTGTGATGTATGTTTGGTTTGAATGTCGCTCATCATTCAGGTATGCTGACGTTTCTGTGACAGCTTTAGAACTTGGGAATGATGTCATTGCGGTATCTGTGCTCGGCAATGAGTCGTAGTGCTATAATTACTTTTGTTTCGTCATTACTCCAAATTACGTCAAGTTTAAGTATTTGGGTGTCTGACACCATGCAGCATTGTGTTTGTTTATTTAGCAACCTTTATGGGATGTGGCTTTTAATTACGTAGCTGTTGCCGACTTGACTGCACAGTTTGATTGATGATTTGCCTTGACATCATAGCTCTTTGGCATATCCACAGTAATGAACAGTTTAGGCATAAAGGTTAACGTTTCCCTGTGTCTACGACACGCCTACGTTAAGCTATTGACGATTCGCTATGACTCGTCCCGATGCACAGCACGTGCGTGCGCCTACGCATATGATAACGTGCTTACATTAGGCACTTGCTGCACGTATTCGGTAATTTCAAGTGCGCCGTGCTCTGACCGTCACGCCCAGGAATCGAGTGGGTTTTTCTCAGTAATGTTTACGTAGTACGATTACGATCCTCGCTTGTGAATTTGATGCGTAACGGATGTGTACGGATTAGGTAGCCGCTAATCGTGATGTTTGACCAATACGTGACGTCTGATCGTGCTTCATCGTGGTTTTTTTGGGACGTGCTCTTGCGAAATGTGGAATTTATAATTTAAAGGAGCTTTTGCCTGCGTCTTCGTACGCGAGTATCCCGTTTTTTTCCGTTCCCGTCTGACACATGAATGTGGCTATCATTTACGAAAAGAATTTTCCGAATCCCACTGGTAGTTCCAGAGATTAGCGCGTTCAAACAAACAAATAAACAAACTCAGCTTTATTATTAGTATAGATAAATGGATAGATGGGAATGAAGTGAGGTTCACCAAAAATTCTAAATATTGAAACAGCAAAACCTAATGCTGGTTTGATTACATTTCCGTTTCAAAATAAGATCGAATCGAAATCAAGCTTTTGATCCTGAATAATATCAAATAATGACCTTTGATTACTCAGCCGACCACGTATTATTAGATTTATTGTACCAGATAAGTCCGTAGAGTAGAATTTATGTTGTTACCAATAAGTTCACAAGGCGGTGCCCGCCAGGTGCGTAATTGACGTAAGTGAGTTTAGTAAGAGCCGGTCGCCCTTCTCGGTGTCACGACACAGTTCAAAACTTTTTCGACACCAGTCATGAAAGCTGTTGCTGTGTGGTCCGATTTCCGGTCAAGAGCAGGGTTAAAAGTATCAAAATGTACGATATTGGGAAGTTTTTCCTACTAAGCTTTCACTGGCTCGGGCACAGCACATTAGCCCTTTTAGATCGATTTATTACGTTTTGAGATAACAAGAACTTTCAACGCTACGCTTGCCCATACGTGGTCTCCATTCGAGGACCCATCTGCTTCAATGATTATAGCGTCTTCGACAGATATGGCCTTCAGCTGGCTTGACCGTATCAACTCCAGTTATTTATCAGAGGCCTTAGTGCGAGTATTTGAACGTTCTCGACGGCGTTAGCGTAAACATTTGCTTATGTCAAATTGTATGAAAAAAAAAAAAGGTTTTAGGTTCATTTTCCGTGAGTGTCACCACTTATTTAGTTATTTAGTACATATATATTTAGTATATATAGTTATTTAGTATAGCTTATTTAGTTTCAATACAAATTGACGTTTTCGCTAACGCGATCGAGGACGTTTCAAAACTCACCCTTATCCAGTATACAGAATATTTTCATCGAAGTATTCTCTTTTGTTAAGTGTTTGGAAGATTATGGTAGGATCCTTAGTAGTAGTAATAATTTCGGAGAAGTGATCGTTTGACAATTTAGATTTGTCTAAAAATGCGTGAGTCATCACATCTAGGCGGGGTCAAGCAAAGTGTTTTGGGTGCATAAGGAAATTGACATTATATCAACTTTTTGCAACCTTGGACTCAACCAAATCCGTTTTTAGCGTTGGAATGTTATAATTTTATACGAGAAATATAGGCAAGAAATAGCTGGACATAGCAAGTTGATAGTATTCACAACGATTACTTTAATGTGTAAACGTATTTATAGTCTATCACCCATTTTGCGAAATATGTAACTTCGCTTAAGGCACTATTTGACTATCGCGGCGCGTTTAAATTATCGATTTAACATATGGCATTGTCCCAAATTTAAACAGTGAGTTTACTTTTGTTAAAACATTCTTAGATATTTGGTATATCTAAGAGCATTTGCAGAACTTATTGGTTCTATTTGACATAGGTACATAAGCTATAAATACTCGTCCTTGCTGGTAGTATTAAAAATAGTTTAGTTAGAATCATCAACAAACCTAGATTTAGAATCACCTGTTAACAAAAGAACAAAGACTACATGTTTTGATTTGCTACCAAACTAAATTTCGCTTATACCGGGGCAACAAAAGTCATTTGCGCCTGCGCAAGTGCAATTCAAGCTTTATCTGATTTATATTTCGATTAGTAGACCGTTGTAAACGCGGAACACCAACAATGCCGGTTTATGGCTAAAATAGTCGCTTGTACCGAAAACTGGACCACTTGCAACTGGACCAGTTTCAATAATACCAGTTATGGGTTAACATTTGCAGGTGTAAATTCCCACAATTATATAGAAAATATAGAGAATTTAATCTCCTAGATATTAGTTATCGGCGTTTTGTATTCAGATGTCGGCTTGACGAACAGAAATGCTGTCTAATCAATTGCGATGTTGTTTATAGCAGTTTTCAGACAAAACTGTACCTTATTTGGCCATTTGTATTTAATGTCTTCATCAGAAAGTCAATTCTCGTATTTTTAAGGAACGTTCGCATTCTTATCGCAGTCGCAAACTGACAAAAACACCTGTACTTGCCTTAAATTTTGACAAGTGTTCGTCATTTATTGTCGCTTAGATGATATTACGACTTGAATTATAATGCTTTTTAAGTACTCTCTGTTTTAAAGTAATTAATTAACTTATCCTTATCAAGGTTTATGTGAAAATATCTGCGCGTCGTCGGGGCGTTTTAAAAGCGCCGTCTGCAAAGGGCCTTATGGGTTCATCTGATGCACATGTCTACTAAAGCAATTGACACAATTGTTACATAAGTTCAATGGATTCCTGAAAAACTAAGGGAATCCTATTCCCTTAGTTGGTCGTCTTGCCAGCTGTGTTACATATTTTCTCACAGTTAAGTAATTTACCGTGCTTCTTCGAAGATTTCGTACCTAACGAAAGCTAAACTAAAAACTACGCAACGGATTTTAATGCGGTTTCCAATATCATTAATATAATTAAAATTAAATATAGTGTAGAAAAGTTGATGTTCTGCCAAGTTTCCAATAAGTGCCTGATAATGCGCACATCAGTAAATATTACCCGTGCGAAGCGGGGGCGGGTCTCTAGTTAATAATAAAGTTCTAAGAAACGAAGGATGGGCTATGTGTAAGGTATACGATATATTCTTGAACCCCCGTTCCATATCGAGCACGTGTCGTGTTGCGCCGATCCCGAATAAAGTTATAAAGGCTGGAGAATGATGAACTCAATAATATGATTCTGCCGGTCTATTCTGTCAATATTGTTCCTTGTACACTTACATAGGTGGAGTGAGCATGAAATGAACTGGCATTCCATCTTGTTTGTATGAATTGACAGCTCACATCATGTGCACTTTACCTAAGCTTACACGGTCGCGCTGTTGTTTCTGTCTTATTTGTTGTATTTTTTTTATTCCTGCTAAAATAATAAGTGACGGAAAAATATTGAAACATATTCGATTCCCGCACGGAACAAATATTTGTATGGTCTACAGATAGTTGTTCTGAGTCTGGTTGTTTGTGTATGTGAGTTTGTATGTTTGTTAACGCACCCACGATGCAGGAGAAATTTCTTGTGTACACACTAGGAATTTATCCTGTATCGTTTTATAAAAAAATAAATATTTACAAACATTCAAGAGCAACAATCGTTCTTTATTTCATTGTCAACTTTTTTAAGGCTTACACCTTTGCCTAATCCTTTGGGAAAAACACGCGTTATGTTAACTTTGGAAAACCCAAATTGAGTCGCTAGTCCTCAATTTAAACTAGACAACGTTTATGGCTTTATTTTTGACGGTGAAAACATAACTTTAGAATAGGACATAACGTTAACAAACAACTGGCTGTGTCTCTTTCTTAGAAATATTTGACTGGTAAAAACTGTGTAACTGTACGACTTCTTTATGCCAGATTCATTATTACAATTTAAACTCCTGCTTCCTTTAGGTTAAAGTATTTCTCCGTATAAGCCATTATGCCATTAAAAAAAGAAATTATCCTTAACTCCTTTGAGTGGATAACCACTATTCTCAATTGAAAGTGATTGATAGAATCAATTCAATAGCCGTTCTTAGAATGTAGTCTTCCAATCTAGTATCCTTTTCAATATTGGAGCTATGCCAACAGGAAAACTAAAACGTTTCAACGTTCTAATGACTACTAGAAGGTTTTTTGTTGCAAATTTTAGGTTGGTTTTTTAGGGTTCCGTACCCAAAGGGTAAAACGGGACCCTATTACAAAGACTTCGCTGTCCGTCCGTCTGTCTGTCTGTTGTCAGGCTGTATCTTATGAACCGTGATGGCTAGAGAGTTGAAATTTTCACAGATTATGTATTTCTGTTGCCGCTATAACAACAAATTATAAATATTAAAGGGGACTCCCATACAACAGACTCGTTTTTTTGCCGTTTTTTATAGACAATGGTACGGGGAACCCTTTGTGCGCGAGTCCGACTCACACTTGGCCGGTTTTTTATTGACAATATCGAACGTTAAGGAACTGAGAAGATCTGTGACCTGGGTATAGAACTGCAAGTCGTAGTTGTATTTTGTGTTTTGTGCGCTCAGCAGCCCTACTATGAGGTGCTAATGCCATCCAATTCCGATGATGTAAACGGGATAGTGCTATTCGCTATGTATACCTCCGCCTCCCTCTTAGAGCGGAATCATGATCATTTTAAGACTTCATAGTAGGGCCCCAGTCTTGTCTTACGAAAGTTTAAAACTAGTGATGGATCCAGCACTTTACTACTTGTCTGCTTTTAAATAAATACATTTGCAAGTTAAGCTTATTATACCACTAAAATCCCGTAGCAACATTAGCCGTGGAATTGATGACAGTAAGCCAGTCAAGTCAGACACTTTAGGGTTCCCAACTTTTTGTACGAGAAAGAAAGTATGTCATGGTCGAAGAACTAAAATGGATAGTATTTTAGAAAAGTAAACAGTATATATTTTTTGTCGTTTTGTAAACTTATTTTTTTGGAGCTTCTTGCACAATTTAACATTTTATTATAATATAAAAATATTCACAAGCTTTCCCACAATTTAAGTTAATTTTAAAATAAACAGCTTATTTTTAATGGAATCAATGCAAGCTCTATTTCTGTCATCCCGCCACTTTGCAATCATTACGGAAAACACTTTTTCTGTGAAGGCTGAAGTGGCAGGAATACCAGCGGTCATAAAAACAGTATTTTGTATACTTTTTTAGAACAGTAAATAGTATTAACAAGCGAAAAAAGTATAATACTGTTTTTAATAGTATGGTTGGGCACCCTAGACACTTGAGATATTTCAGCTTTGTTTCTGGAATGATACCGATCTTGATATGGTTCTTGTGTGACAAATCGGCAATAGTGAACTTCCATGTTTTGTACCAGGTATGCCAGGACAAAACATTACTATTTACCAACTTCTAGTTCGTATAAGAAGTAGGCTATGTGTTGATACAGGTTATGTTAAAAGGCATGTGTGCCAAATTTCATCCAGATCAGTTCAGTAGTTTTTGATTAAAAGAGTAACAAACATCCATCCATCCATCCTCACAAATTTTCATATTGAGGTATAATATTAAATAGGTGGGATTCGTCAAGTCGCTACAGATTCTGAAGAGAAGCCCGTAAAAATCTATTTCTTGGGACCCTATCTATCTATGTATTGGGGTTTGATTACCGCTCTTAGTCCTGATGTTGGACCATTGTGCGTGAGCCATGGCGGCCGTCATTTCCTATCCCATTCAAGGGACCCTTCGCCTCTGTTAGGCGACAGTGCTCTGGAAACAAGAAATGAATATTTGGAATACTTTTTTCCGCATCAAAATTTGATAGTCTATAAATCTCTCGAAGTCATTCCGAGAAATTGTGGACTGCCATAAAATGGCGACCAATCAGAGCTACAGAGAAGTTTACAATTTATACCTGGAAACAAGGCTCTCATTGGTCTATTCAGAGAAAACAAAGACCAATGAGGGGTTTAGTTTCCAATTTAAGTATCACACCAAAACAGATAAATTGTAGACCACAGAGCTGATTGGTTGCTAGTTTCTGTCAGTCCACATTTTTTCGGAGTTAAATGAATCAACAATCTTCTATTCTATAATATATCCATATTATAGAATAGAAGATTTTGATTCATTTAATTGCAGAACAAATGTTCATTTGACAATTTATCGATAGTTTACAATCTCTATGATGAGATATTTTTTATTCTTACGGAGTTTGCCATTTTCCGGTGACAAAAGCACCACAATCTTGGACTTTAATTACACGAATAACTATGTATTTGAATACAATGCCCGCTAAATGTGTTGTTTACGATGATTAACTATAAATAATTAAATTGCATCACGCATTCCGCATGTAACTTCGGTGCCAGTGGGACGCTGATAAACTTGTCTTTTATTTACTTAATTAAATCTGAATGAGGAATGTTAAAAATGTCAACTAATATGTATTTTGATTGTTCGTCATCATGCGTAAAGAATCTCGTATCACGCAACTACGCGTACAATAAGGAAAACTAGCAATATGCTTGATAAATAATAATAATAATAATATCTTGGGCAACTCACACACGGTCATCCGATCCCAAACTAAACAGAGCCTGTGCTATGGTAACCAGACAACTGATAAACATACTCATATATTTCTAAATACATACATATTATAGACAAATTACAACCAGAAAAAAAAATTTAGCATTTTTAGATTATCTGATATTTCCTATAAAAGGGAAGACTAATAGCTTCCTTACGAGTAACTGCATTCAGTTTTCTACTATCAACACAGAAACGCCATTCGCCATTTTTTTAGTAGTAGTAGAGATAAACAAGGACTTTCACATTTTTCTATTGAGTACGTCTAACTTTTTCATTTTGTCAACTTTATCAATAAGAGCTTTCTGCTTTATTGGGAAGAGTCGATGCAAGAATCAGGTGTTTTATGTCAATATGAAATAAATAATTGTTCATACTTCCATACAACTTAGGACATCCATCACTCTAATTAATTGGAAGTTTTTAAAGACTGCTTCGACAATAAGTATTGAAAGTAACACAGACAAGCCATGTGTTAATGTTATGTTTCCTTTCCATAGAATTCAAGTTAAGATAAAAATATTGATCCGGTTGGGTTTCAATGGGACGTATACTGCTTTCCAAATGAAAGCTATCAAAGTCTATGTCATCATCCGGGACCATAGAGTTATGAACTGACGGGATAAGGCAGCTGGGACTCCGACGAAAGAGAAACAAACATTAAAGATAGTGCAGATTGTCTAGGATAACTATAAAAACCGGCCAAGTGTGAGTCGGACTCTCACACAAAGGGGCGCACCGTAAACAAAAAAAAAAAAAACACCATGTGTGTTTCTTCTTTGAGAGCCCCCTTTCATTTTTAAGTTAATTAAATTTTTATTATTTGTTGTTATAGTGGCAACAGAAATACATAATCTGTGAAAATTTCAACTGTCTAGCTATCACGGTTCATGAGATACAGCCTGGTGACAGACAAACAGACGGACAGTGGAGTCTTAGTAATAGGGTCCTGTTTTTACCCTTTGGGTACGGAACCCTAAAAAGGCAAAACTTATTTGATCCTGACCATACACCATCTCCCATCAAAAGCTAGGGTCATATACGTTGGGAAGTTGTCTTGGAGAAGCATATTCCCTGATGGAGAAAGACAGGGAGTCTTTCTCCAATAAGGAACATGCTGCTGAAAGGGCCTGTTAAGTCAAGCTGCTGAATGCATCTTGAAAACAAACACTGGCAACCAAATTAAACGAATTCAGCAAAGCAAATAGTTGTCAATATAATCAAGAATAATATTGACAACTACTATAACTTCTAACTAACTGCTATTTAATAAACTCGGAGACCATGGAAATCCTTCAATTAACGTTTACATAAATATTATGTATGATATCGGATACGGATGCACGAGTGGCTCACCTCGGTACTGCAGGCTGCAATTATAGGTGAATTTGTCACGAGGTTTCCGTGTGTCTCTCAATGCCAGCCCCGTGTGGCAGGATTAGATTAAGCCAGCGCAGCGCTGGAAAACAAACTGCCAGTGCCAATACTGCGCCAGCATTAGCTAAATGATAAATTATATTTATTTTGCAAGTAGGTTAAACATAACACTTTTACACGTCAATCTTTTTTGGTCATTTTAAGCTAGATGAGGCCGGTGTTTCCTACCCTGAGAAGAAACACCGAAACAAACTCATGAGGTCAAAGTCTCTTTTAAAGTCCATACAATCTGTACTGGTCAAATCATATGAGAACCATGTAGGTTAATGTCTGAGGTGGCCTATTGAGGAAAGTGCCACACAGATTTGAGTGGACCCGTCCAGACAGTGCAAGCATTTGTCAGTTATCGTGTAGCTCAAACTTAGAACTTTAAGGAGCTCAACGATTTGACGAACAATACCAAAGTAAGGACATTTGGGTAGGCTGCATAAATAACTCAAACTGCCAGACTAACTCATATGAAACCCTAATATGGCGGGCGGTCTACATAGTCCTCACATTCACAATACGTTATAGCTGCTAGTCTAACTAGCACTGAAAAAACTGTTTACACAGAGCCAAATTCTGAGCCAGCACTGTGGCTCAGAATTTGGCTCTGTGTAAACAGTTTTTCTTGCATGAATAGAACGCATGTTTATTTTTCTTGCCAGTGACCTCCTCCTACCAAGCAAGTTTAGATTAGCTCTGGAAAGTCTATAGCACTACTGCCAGCGCACTTGCTTCGTGTAAACCTGCCTTCATTGCTCTTGGTTTCGCATTGCTGTTGTACAAGTCATAGTAAGTTTTTTAGGTTGATGTAGATTCTGAATTCAAGCATAAATTGTGGTCTCCAAACAGATTGTGAGATATGACGGGTAGGTGTACATAGTGGCAGGTTAGTAAGAGCTAAGTAGATAAAGTCTTAACAGCTATGACCCAACATTTTCGAGGTACATATATTTAATTTAGCATTGAATAAATGTTGACCTCTAATTTTACCAGTAGAAAACAATTTCATAGACTGTAAGCTCTCTCAAAAGTTCTACCAATTTAATGAATGGCTCCATTTCAGGACCTTAGTTGACATCAATAAAGGCAGTTTTTGTAGCATGGATTGCAGCAATTTAACCAAATACTGTTTTACTTTTCAGCAAAAATTCTACGATCGTGACAGGTGCATTTATTACTAACTCGCCGAGTGTGTTTATAATGATAATTTGTACGTTTAAAGGTCTTTCTGGTGAGAAAATTACTTGGCTATTACATGGCGCGCGTAACCAGACTATTTATTTTTGCCGCCAGACTTGAATTAGCGAGAAATGTGATCAACAATTCCAGGTATCGCTACAGATTTGTAAGTGCAAATATTCTGATGTGGCACCCCACTGGCTGTACCTAAATTCTATAGTAATTGCTTTCATTTGGAGATCAATAAAAGGTTAGGTATTCCCACGCATTTGCCACCTGTTTTCACCTTTTCGTTAAAGCCATCAATGATATAAAACAAACCAATAAAATTCCTTTCTGATTCTAATATTTTAAACATTAAATAAATCTTCAAATTCCGATTAATCGATAAAACAAAATGTCGCCAAAACCAAACATAGGTTTATTAACATAGACTTCAATTTGCTTGTCCGTAATAAAAACCGTTGTTTAAAAACAATAAAAGATCGCTTGACTTAATTTGAATTTACGACTTCTGCATAAAGACCAACTTGTCTCCATACCCATTTCTAAGGAAGTTTTAACATTTATTTCGAATTAACAATTGTTAAATTGCCATCAAAAAGCTGGTGCTCGTTTGTGGTAAGCCAAATATGGCGGCGTGGCGCCAATGTGGATGTCTTGTTCATAAATAACAGATTTATTGCATGTCTGAAGTAAAATTAGGCTCGCCATGTTATTTTATTGCTTTTCAGTTTACTTAACGGTTGGTTGTGGCTAATTTTGGAGCTGTAAGATGTACTTTCATGGTTTTTGTAGACTAAGCTTTTAGCTAAGTTTCGTATTTACTCTTATTATATTGTCTACATGATGTTTCATGAAATTAAGTGACTATGACTGTTCTCCGAAGGGCTAAGGCATCGGATCCATCTTTTTGTCTAGGACCAAAAGATGGATTATTTCAAGATGGATGACAACGACGGATGGCTTCAAGTTTACCACTACTAGTCTTACCAGTCGTTTAGTTAGTTAATTTTCTCTACATATTCAATCTCATCAGCCAAAACGTCGTGGCTTTTTCACGACATGTATCCTTTTCTACCATGATTGTTATCAGTGTTATCACTAGAGATCGGAATAGATAGACTATATTTACCTAATGTTCGTGGAAGTAAGTTACATAGAGTTGATAATACCTCCTCTAAAATCCCGGAATCGTAAACATGACGATTACATCCCGGGATTTAAGAAATCGCAAATTTACTTATTGTGCTTTGAATTCATTTGAACAAAATTATTATATTGAAGAATCTTATTATGTCTATAGAGTTCCGTACCTACTAAAACTGTTAAATTAAATAGGTTTGTTTTCGCAAAACTCTTTCTTCTTTTGATTCATCAAATCAATAATTTGTAACTATACTCAAATTCCAGTTCATGTTTTTATAATCCCGGGTTTTAATTGTCATGATTTCATTTATGATTCCGGGATTTTACAGGAGATATTATCAATTCTATGTTACTGTTACGCGCCAGAATTAATGTCGGGTACATTAAGTTACTACTAGCGCCATCTAGTATCGAGTAGCAGAACTAGTAGAGTCAAGTACCTTCTAGACATTTCTTTGCCAGAACATTCTACACTTCTCGGTATCTAGTCAGTCGGCAGCGGTAGTTACGAGTACTTTCCAGATGTTTCGAGAATGGAAGTTTCTAGAATAAACTGACCTATAAAAGGAGCGCGTATTCCGCGACCGGGTCAGTATTGAATTTGCGATACAAGCGAATACTTCGGAAGCGATCTTCAAGTGCGAATAAAGTGATCAGTGGTGAACTTGTGTTTAATAATTAGTGAGTTTAAAGTTGTAATTAGTGTTGTTAAATTAAAGTGTCATTTTTGGTTATCTAATCGGCTGTTTTTATTGTCACGAACCCCAAGCTCGTAACAATTGGTGTCAGAAGAGTGGATATTTAAATCATGCCGATTCTACCAAAGGACGACACGGAGGGTATCCGTACCCGGAGTCAACGTCAGCAGGAGACGGACCATAGGCGTTTTGGAGGTACAACGCCGCAGACGTCGGAGGGCCAGTTGCCGATCATGGAGGCCGGTCCGTCCACAGGAGCTCCAGCATCTGCAGCACCAGACTTTGCTGCACTGATGATGATGCTGCAGGAGCAGGCCCGCCGACAAGAGGAACAGGCCCGCCGACAAGAGGAACAGGCCCGCCGACAAGAGGAACAGGCCCGCCGGCAAGAGGAACAGGCCCGTCGGTTGGAAGAACAGCTACAGCGAGACAAGGAGGAACAGGTTCGCCGAGAGGAGGAACAGGCTCGCCGACAGGAGGAACAGGCTCGCCGACAGGAGGAACAGGCTCGCCGACAGGAGGAACAGGCTCGTCGGTTGGAAGAACAGCTCCAGCGTGACAAGGAGGAGCAGGCGCGCCGCCAGGAAGAACAGATGTTCGTTATGAAGGATCTACACGCTACTTTCGGCAAAGAAATAAGTGTTGTAAAAGAAAAGGTGGTCCAGCATGAGAACCGCCTGGCGGAAGCCGAAACGCGAATCGACCAAATGAATGATCGAGTTGACAACGTGATTGCTGACGTGAAGAAAACGCTGGACAACCTTAAAGTAGGGGATGGAATTGCCACTTACGTAGCTTCTACACCTTCGCTACGTGGATTCAAAGTGCCACCGTTCGATGGGACATCTTCCTGGTCGGCCTACAAAATACAGTTTGAGGCTGTTATGAAGGCGAATGGGTGGACTAAAGATCAGGCCATGACTGCTCTCACCCTCGGCCTGCGCGACCAGGCCTTAACTGTCCTGGAAGCTCTCGGTAAAGAAGTGACGTACGAGCAACTCCTTGAGGCGTTGGAAGCTAGGTATGGCGACGCTCATCTGGAATATGTGTTTCGTGCGAAGCTCAAGGATCGCGTGCAACGCAGCAGTGAAAACCTGCAGCAGTGGGCCCTCGAAGTGGAAAAGCTGGTACGAAAAGCATACCAGTCCGTACCTGCGCTCATTGAAGGGAACCTGGTGCAGGCATTCATCGATGGCATCCGCGACCTTGAAGTTAGAGCTGCTGTGAGGCTCGGGCACCACGGGACGCTTAAAGACGCCTTGGCACATGCACTGGAGGTGGAAGCTGTGCGACAGGATCATCGTTCCCATCGCATCAGGGAGGTTGCAGCGCCTACAGTTCGCGACCGTTTAAAAGGATACAGCACTAGGTGCTACGGCTGTGGGGAAAGGGGCCACCTTCGATCCAGTTGCCCTAAGCGGACTGCAGAAAGGGAAGGTAGCCAATCTCCAGAGGGTAGGGCGGCTAACAGCACCGCCCAGCAACAGCAGGGAAACGAGTGAAAGCCAGAACTGCGGGGCGGGTGCTGGCTGATGTTCAAAGAGCCCCAAGGATTTCGATCTCACAAACCCATGACGGGAATAGCCTAATCATCAAAGGCGAGGTCAACGGAATGCCTTGTAAGCTGACTATAGACACTGGAGCTTCTCGCACGGTCGTCAGTTCCCAACTTGTAAGTCGGTTCCTTGGGGACTCCGTACTCAACCGAGACCGCATAAATTTGGTAACAGCCACTGGTCAGCGTATACCCGTCCGAGGAGAGAGAGAGATGGAGTTGAAGCTAGGCAACGGAATCTACCTGCATAATGTTGTCGTGGCTGATATAATGGACGATTGCATCCTGGGCTTAGACTTTATGAGGAAGAATTGTTGTGAGATCGACGTTAATCAAGGAGTTCTGAAATGTGGACAAGAAGAACTTTTCATGGAAGGGGCGTTACCAGGAAATGTGTACAGCCTAAAGAAGATTGTTCTTCTTCCGAGATCGGAAACGATTGTGCCGGTTAGTCTTCCTCGGAATCCTGGGCAGAATCATCGTTGTGTACTCGTGGAAAAGGTAGACAATGACCTTCCATGGAAAGTGGCACGAACTTTGGTCAGAGCCACCGACATTTCAGAGGTACGTGTGCTGAACCTTAGTGATAAGGAACAGATGATAGAAAAAGGCACTCTGATTGGTACTTGCGAGGAAGTGGATTGGTTGCGTCGATGCCAATATCTTTCGACCGGGACCCTCAGCAAGGACGCACAAACGAAAGTGACCACACTTTTAGACGACTGTCGCAGCGCTCTGTCTCAAAATGAACTGGTCAAGGCAAAGAAGATGTTACAGAAGTACGCCAGTGTTTTCTCTTCAAACGATGGTGACATCGGAAAGACTGGCTTAGTTCAACACAAAATAAACACAGGAGAAGAATTGCCTATCCGTCAGCGACCAAGGAGATTGCCGGTAGCACGTGAAAAGGAAGTGGAAACCATGATTGAAGGAATGGTGAAGGATGGTGTTATAGAACCTTCATCCAGTCCATGGTGTTCACCAGTAGTGCTGGTAAGAAAGAAGGATGGCAGAATGCGGTTTTGTGTTGACTATCGTCGTCTAAACGACGTCACGAAGAAGGACAGCTATCCTTTGCCAAGAATTGATGACACGCTGGACATGCTTACTGGAGTGAAATGGTTTAGCACGCTAGACCTAAAAAGTGGTTACTGGCAAGTTGAAATCGACCCTAAGGACAAGGAGAAAACTGCATTCTCGACAGGAAAGGGCCTGTGGCAATTTAATGTTATGCCGTTTGGATTATGCAACGCTCCGGCAACGTTTGAAAGATTGATGGAACTTGTACTAACCGGGTTAATTGGCGATGCCTGTCTGGTCTACTTGGATGACATCATCATCGTAGGCCGTACGTTTGAAGAACATCTTCAAAACCTGGAACGCGTGCTCATGAAGATCCAGAGTGCAAATCTCAAGTTGAGTCCAAAGAAGTGTTCACTTTTCAAACGTCAAGTCAGCTTTTTGGGATACGTAGTGTCGGAAGAAGGCATCCGCACAGATCCAGAGAAAATCGCCGCTGTCAAGGATTGGCCAATTCCAAAAGACAAGACACAGGTCAGAGCATTTTTGGGTTTGTGCTCCTATTATAGGCGATTCGTCAAGAACTTTGCGGACATAGCCAAACCCCTCCACAAACTAACCGAGGAAAAGCGACATTTCTACTGGGATGAAAGTTGCGACGTCGCATTCCAGGAGCTAAAGGAACGTCTGTGCAGAACACCTATTCTGGGGTATCCTGATACGAACAAGGAATTTATAGTTGACACAGACGCAAGTGATATCGGACTTGGCGGTGTGTTATCTCAACGCAATGGCGATCAAGAGGTTGTGATAGCATACTTCAGCAAGTCATTATCGAAACCAGAAAGGAACTATTGTGTCACGAGACGGGAATTGCTTGCTGTGGTAAAGTCTTTGCAGCATTTTAGCAAATATCTGCTGGGACGGAAATTCCATTTACGTACTGACCATGCTGCGCTGAAATGGTTATTGCAGTTCAAAAATCCAGAAGGACAAGTTGCGAGATGGATTGAACTACTGCAGGAATACGACTTTGTGATTGAACATCGCAGCGGAAGATCTCATGGCAACGCCGACGCATTGTCAAGAAGACCTTGCCCTGAAGACTGCAAGCATTGTACTAGGCAAGAGGGTAAAGAAGTCGTACCTATGAGGATGCTCAAGACAGACCTCAGCAGCGAGTGGAAGGAAAGCCTACAATGTGCACAGCAGGAAGATTCGGACATCAAGCCGATTCTGGAGTGGATTAAGGCCAGTGCTCCTAAGCCCACGTGGAGTGACGTCTCAGCGATGAGTTCGATCACAAAAAGTTATTGGGCCCAATGGGACAGCTTAGTGATTCAGGATGGAGTCCTGTGCCGTAAATGGGAAAATGCTCGGGGAGACAGCTGTCATTTACAAATGGTTGTCCCTAAAGCAAAAGTACCGAATGTCCTACAGCTGTACCATAATGGTTCTTCAGGAGGCCATATGGGAGTAAAACGGACTCTACTGAAGATAAGAGAACGGTTTTACTGGGTCCACTGTCGTGACGATGTCGAGGACTGGTGTCGCAAATGTACAAGTTGTGCGGCTGTAAAAGGACCTCAGACTCGCAGTAGAGGTGCATTAAAATTGTACAACGTCGGTGCACCATGGGAAAGGATAGCCCTAGATGTTGCGGGACCTTTTCCGGAAAGTGAAAGTGGTAACAAGTATTTCATGGTTGTAATGGATTACTTCACTAAGTGGCCGGAAGTCTTCGCCATTCCAAATCAAGAAGCCTCAACAGTTGCAGATAAACTAGTTCATGAAGTCTTCTGTCGTTTTGGAGTACCCTTGGAGATTCACAGCGATCAAGGAAGGAATTTTGAATCCCAAATATTCCAGGAAACTTGTCGAGTTATGGGTACTCATAAAACGAGAACAACTTCTTACCACCCACAATCGGATGGAATGGTGGAACGATTTAATCAGACATTGGAGAGATACCTGGCAAAAGTCGTGGAAAACCGGCAACGCGATTGGGACAAGCATATACAACCGTTTTTGCTGTCATACCGAAGTGCTGTTCACGAAAGTACATCGGTGACACCAGCCTTCGCCAACTTCGGAAGAGAATTGCGGCTGCCTGCAGATCTGATCACCGGAATACCACCTGATACCCCACGCAATATAACCGATTATGCGAATGACTTGCGGAACAAAATGAATGACATTTATGAGCACGTCAGACAATCGGGCCAGCAAATGTCTGAAAAGATGAAAACCCGTTATGACCGTAAAATGAACAATAAAGGGTTCGACGAAGGTTCACTAGTGTGGTTGCACAATCCAGTTCGCAGTAAAGGGAAATCTCCTAAGCTTCAAGCTAAATGGGACGGGCCGTACCGGATTGTGACAAAAATTAACGACGTGACCTACCGTATACAGAAAGGTACAAGAAGTGCTCCTAAGATCGTCCATGTGGATCGACTGGCGCGTTATTATTGGACCGATAATGCTCGGGACGAGCATGTCTTAGGAGGGGGCAGTGTTACGCGCCAGAATTAATGTCGGGTACATTAAGTTACTACTAGCGCCATCTAGTATCGAGTAGCAGAACTAGTAGAGTCAAGTACCTTCTAGACATTTCTTTGCCAGAACATTCTACACTTCTCGGTATCTAGTCAGTCGGCAGCGGTAGTTACGAGTACTTTCCAGATGTTTCGAGAATGGAAGTTTCTAGAATAAACTGACCTATAAAAGGAGCGCGTATTCCGCGACCGGGTCAGTATTGAATTTGCGATACAAGCGAATACTTCGGAAGCGATCTTCAAGTGCGAATAAAGTGATCAGTGGTGAACTTGTGTTTAATAATTAGTGAGTTTAAAGTTGTAATTAGTGTTGTTAAATTAAAGTGTCATTTTTGGTTATCTAATCGGCTGTTTTTATTGTCACGAACCCCAAGCTCGTAACATTACTTACTTCCACGAACATTAGGTAAATATAGCCTACCTATTCCGATCTCTGGTTATCACCCAAATATACTTTAAATCGTGTTTACAAAACAAAAGGTCAATTATTAGCTCGGCCAGGCATTGTTCGTAGGCAGGTGGTCGCTTTCACAACCTGAGCCCGCGCGTGCGGCTGAGTGCCATTCATCTTTAGATGTTTAATGACTTCAACTAGATCATCTAATCGAATTTCGTGAGTTTGATTGATATCCTGAATAATGGTAATAAGCCATTCTTATTGTTAGAAAAATTGGCAACGTAAAGCGGTAAAGTCGACTGCATGGCAGCACATAGCGCAAAGGTCGCCTTTTTTTTTAAGTATAGGAAATCATGAAATGACTTCTTCCGCCCTGTGTGGAGCGGAAGGGCGTGTCAGACTCTTACTGACTAAAACCCATCCTTATTCCTTGTAAAGCCCTTTGCGTTCCAGGGCCGCGGTGACTCTTTCGAACAAATTCCGCAACCCTGGCAGGCTCTGGCCCTAGCGGGCCCCGTCTCATATGCTGACATCTTTTTGAGGCGCGCGTGGAACGTGGAATGGTCGCCTTGGCTGCAGGTTTTGGGGTACATAGAACCAGAATATAGTTGGGACAGCTACGATGCAGTTCCAAACATAATCCTGCAGCCGATGCCTTGAGATATCTACTCTTCGATAGCACAAGAAGAATTAAACAGTTCTGGCAATGATTTATATGTAGAAGTTTCTCAGTTACCTAATTGAAGAAGAATGACTAATGATGATCATGTTTAGAATCGAACAGGTGGGTTTCGACAGGTGCTAAACGCATGACTGATGATCATTCATCGAACTCGTTTCAGTAACACTTGTTATTTCAACTGTTAAATGCATAACCATTTATTTTGTTCCTTATATCGATGTGCTATAACATGTCTTAAATTGTTTGTTACATAAATATCGTAGGGCAATTGAGTAATAGTTTAGGGCATTTAAGAGGAGCTCGTGGCTAAATAATAACAGCCGTACGGGTCGATCTTCAAGGTTGAGCAACGCTTGCCGAGGTTGGTCTGTGGATGGGTCTTACTATACCGAGACTCCTTCGTGCCTCGCAAAGCACGTTAAGCCGTTGATCCCGGCTGTCGTTAGTAGATATTTGGCAGTCGTTACGGATAGTCAGAAGCCAGAAAATCTGACACCAGTCTTTCCAAGGTGTACCGTGTCACCCAGTTATTTGGTTGGAGGTCTGGCAGGCTTCACGTAAAGTTCTTATATACAGCTGAATCTGGTTTGACTGGAAGCCGACTCCAATATAGTTGGGAAAACGCTAGGCAGATGATGAGTTTAGGGCATTTAAAAATGACAATGTTTGTTTCTTAATTTCTTTTTTTGTTAGTAACAGCGACGCAGCGGTTGAATTTTTGATAAGGAGTTTTTTTTTATCTATGGACGTATAGTGTATCAGTGAGGGAACTAAAAAAAATGCAGCATTAATTCTCGATGTTTTTGGGAAGTTACAAGAACGTTTGACATTATTTTAAATTTAATACAATTTTTAATAGAAACTTTTGTTTAACTTGCCTTGTAACTTAGAATGTGTGGGTTACATCTAGCAACTGAATTCTCAAACAATTATCCTCAACCGATTGATCTGAAATTTTGCAAACTCGTTTGGCATCCAAAATTTCAATTCAAAAAAGGGTTTACAACAAACCCTTTTCTGGCAAATAGTAAAAGTGATTACTATCAACATCAAAGCATTTAAAAAAAAATCTGTTCTTGTTTAGAAATACGTAGTAGCCTTTTTGTGGCTAGTTTTCCTAGAGTTTTATACCATTTTAGAATCTTGGTCAATTGCGTCAATTTTTTAAAAAAGTTGCCATAGTATTGCCAGTACTTTTTTTATTCACCACGATGGGTGAAAGTGGACTATAAGTAAAAATCTTTCAATATTTTAGGGAAAAAAATAATTATGATTATTTTTTGTGTAAAAACTACATGTATTCTGGTATTTATGAGGGTTGTGTTGGCTAGCAGTGTTACTTAGGTAATCGATACAAAAAAAAAAACCGAAATATTTGAAAAATTGTGGTCATGGCAGTTAAAAATACCATAAAGGGTGTTAAATTTCGAAGAATTTCAGTTTTTTATCTGTAATTTCAAAAAAGATTTAGAAATATTTTTTTTCTTTTTTTTTCTCGAGTAGTCATGAGCAGGTCCACCCTACGGTGCCCGCTTATCGTTGAATTTTGGGACACGTTGTATAAATGCTATATAGTATGTTAGTTACGCTTTCACTCCTAAATCTCTGAACGGATTTTGGTGAATTTTTGTACAGGCATAGATGACCGCATGAGGAATCCTGGAGACGGTTGCAGGCATTTTTTTTTTACAAAAATCTATATAAACGCGAGTGAAGCCGCGGGCAAAAGGGAACTTATAATTTTCTTTATCACTACTCCCCTAACGTTACAACTATAAATTCACAGTACACATAAAAAAGAAACGCTCTGCAATATCACTAGTCTAAGGGCATCAGATAAAAAAGCGTCGTTGTTCGTGAGAATTAAAACATTAAAATAATTTAAAACGCCTGAGTTCGGTATTATAAATGGTGCTCCAGTTTGTGAAGTCGACCGGCTGTGCCGCCGCACGCCCGTCGCACGAACAAGTCCGGTCGTTGCGACATGAGCCCTGCGTCAGGGCTGCTTTGATATAATTTGTTGCTGTTGCGATATTGTAAGCCACCAATAACGTACTTAATAAACCCGAACTAATATTATGAAGAAGTAAAATTTCTTGGGAAGGTAGTTTCTGGAGGAACTGATCTAAATCCGAAAATTCTTTTACTGATGGAAAGGTACAACTTGAGTGCCATAGGCTACTTTTTATCCTGGAAGAAATACGCGTTTCCTTTGGACATGTCACTATAGGCCACGGGAGCTAAACCGTGGGAAAAATCTAGTATACAATAATTCGCCCTGCGTGGTCCCACTGCGGCAACTTGATCCAGAACCAGACATACTTACGAGTGTGGTGTGCAATAGTTGTCTACTCAGCACACTCACAACGTTGTTTAAAGTAGTTGCAAGTTAGCAGCCTGCATACCAAATAGCTTTGTTGACTGTACCTATATAAAATTAAAGATTTGGATGTTACTGTAACCCAGAATCATAAGCTAAGGTGCTAAGCAAATATGTATGATAATCTGATCCGGAATTTGCATCATCCCAGTAGCTTGTTTTATATCTTTTGTGGCTGATGATAGATACAGATGAAGCAGAGATGATCCTCCCTTACTTTTTCGGTTAATTTACGTTGATACTGGAATCAAGGGCTTTTCATTATCTATACGCCGGTCTCAATAACGTTATCTACCTTTAACCAACTGTCAAATCAGTTACCAACAGTAGCTGAAACGTCATGTTGACAAACATGGCGTTTCAGCTGCTGTGTTGGTAGCTAATTTGACAGTTCGTTAAAGGTCGATACGTTATTGAGACCGGCCGTAAGAGTCTAGCTCAGTTTCGGAATTGTTCTAATTAGTTTTTTTTTTTTTTTTTTTATTTATTTATTTGGAAACTCAACAGCTTATTATTAACATACATGAGTTATGAATATTCAGTTCACCTCCCCATCAATGAACAGCCAAATGCAATTGCAACACAGTTACTGGCATCTTAAAGCCTGCATAGACTGAACATTGATGGCGAGATGATAACAATTATCTCTTAAGCCAATAATAGAGTTTCACGGCATTGACAAAGCTATAGGTTATCTAGAAAGTGGCGAAAAGAAAAAAAGAAAAGAAATTATAAAAGTGAAAAATAATGCTGAATTGTTGACACATTGACAAAATTAAAAAGAATATCAAAACAATTACAACTTAAGAGAATGAGTGATGGCACAAATTATTCACCAAACAGTATTTGCTTGACTTGTCTCCGAAATGATTGCTTGGATAAATTAAATATATCAACATTTTCAAAAGTCTCAGAGTAGATGCGAGGCAGTCGGGTCATAACAGCATTTCGCCCGTATTTTGTGCGATGGCCAGGGATACTGAACAATTTTGTATGTCTGGTACGTGTTTTTGGTGTACAGAAATATATAGATGATAGCAGATCACTGCTATCTAAATGACCTCGTAGGATATCAAAGAACAAAAGCATATCCAACATCTTACGCCTATCCACAAGGGGAAGTATATCATAGTGTTTGCAGTCTCGGACATAAGAATCATGACGTTTACGGGATTTAAAGTTTAGAAATTTTACGAACTTTTTCTGTAGATTTTCGATTCTTTTAGTATATATCTCGTATTGGGGTGACCAGATTTGGCTACAGTACTCTAAAATGCTACGCACATATGCAAAGTATATAATCTTTAGAATATGACAATTACTAAAAGGCCTACAAGTGCGCATTACAAAACCTAGGTTACGAGAGGCTCTACTGGTGATGTTATCAATATGTTGGTTAAAGAGCAATTTGGAATCCAACATTATACCAAGATCTCTTACTACGTCAACTCTTTCGATCGCATTATTATTAAACCCATAAGGATATTTAGTTGGGTATTTGGAACGGCTAAAGCTAATGCATTGACATTTCGAGATATTGACCGTGATATTATTTTGTTGATAATACGTGAACAATGCATCAAGATCACGCTGAATCAGTTCACAATCAAGTCCAGATTTTACACACATGTAAATTTTCATGTCATCGGCGTACATGAGATGTTTCGCGGACCTGAAACATGACTGAATATCATACAGGTATGCGCAGTAAAAAAGAGGACCCAATAAAGATCCCTGGGGAACACCGGAGGGGATGTTTACAAAGTCAGATTTGTAACCTCCCATAACCACAGCTTGCGAACGGTTCGATAAGTATGACTTAACCCATCTCAGTAAATCTCCTCGGATCCCAAGTTTTTGTAGTTTTGCCAGCAAGATCACGTGATCCACACGGTCGAATGCCTTTTCGAAATCCGTGTAGATCACGTCAACCTGGCCATCGGCTTCCATGTTATTCAAGACATAGTCACAAAACGTTGTTAAATTAGATGCTGTAGACCGTCTCCTAACAAATCCGTGTTGGCTCTGACCTATACCGTTTGAGATGATTGGATATATACTACAATAGATGATCTTCTCCAAAACTTTGCTAAGTGTATTAAGAATCGATATTGGACGATAGTTTTATATCCATCTTGGGCCCCTTCTTATAAACTGGCACTATGTGTGCTGCTTTCCACAAGGAGGGACAGACGCACTCGGCTAAGGACCTTTGGAATAATAAAGCTATGGGATGTGCTAAACTATCAGCGCATCTGTGCAAGAAAATAGGAGGTAATCCATCGTTACCGGGACCTTTTGCAGTGTCTAACGCACGTAAGGCTTTAAGTACGGTGTCTTTAGTGATATAGAGGTTAGTCAAGATATTATCTGAGCTGGTCATTTCATTAGGAGCAGTTGCAGCAGTGGGCGTGGGCGAGCTGACGAAAACACTGTGAAAGTATTTATTAAACGCGCTACAAATGTCATGACCGGACTCATATGACTCCTCATTTAAGGTCATTGTTTTTGGGTATTGACTGCCGCCTCTTTTACTTTTAACATAGGTCCAGAAAGTCTTCGGAGAGTGACTAATCGCTTTCTCTGTTTGAGTTATGAAGCTTTGAAAAGAGGATGCTTCTACATCGTGTTGCCTAGAACGTAACAATGCAAACTCGTAATAGTCCCTAGGGTTACCGTATTTTTTCCATTTCTTATGTACTTTTATTTTCTCACGAATGATTTTTATTAGTGCACGACTGTACCAAACCGGGTATTTAGGATTTTTCGGTTTTTTAACTAAAGGAATGAAACGCTCTGCACCAAGTATAACTTCTGTATAAAACAGGTCAACAGCAGCATCAACCGATTCAACTGATAACTTATCTTGCCAATCTATCTTGCTAAAGTGTTTATTCAGTTCTTCATAATATCCCTTATAAAAATTACGACGTGGTATGTGCATTTCCTCTAGAGGTGTTAAGAATAATTCAGTAGCCGCTATGACAAGAGCAGGATGATGAGAGTCTTCTTGGAGCAAGGGATCATCACTTCTACTAACAAGGAGCGGTATAGTTGAAAAGCAAAGATCTAAGATTCAGTTACTGCGGCCCTGGAATATTTGAAGGAGCAAAGGACATTTTTAGGAACACAGTAAGAGTCTGACACTCTCTTCCGTTCCGCCCAGAGCGGAAGGGGCCATTTTATGATTTCTAACAAAAAAATGAGTAGATCAAACGCGGTGTTTTAGTCATGATCAAAATTGAGTTGTTTTTATGGTAATAATATAGTGTATACCTATTCAATAACGAAAAAAATTGATTTCTGTAGCCGAGAGCTTACAATTGTAACCAAACCGCCATACTTTGTAGGCTGCAACTCAAAAATACCTTAGTCTACAAAATGTTAGCTTTTAATTATAGAAATGACCTCCCCGACCTCGTCGCTCGGCCCCCACGGCCGCAGTTTCATTACTTTTACGAAACCTCTAGTGAATTAGAGCAGTAATTTGTGTTTGCGACGTGTCCTAGACGTATTAAGGCACAATGTGCTTACGTAAATAGGCACTTGTGTACCGACGTCGTCTTGTGTGTCGCGTTCCTCACGTGGGATGGATCGGCTCAAGTCTCGTTCTCTAATATAATAAAATCTACGTTAAAATAAGTTGTAGTTTCTATAAGGGTACGGCGACATATTCGTTCATATAGGAGGATTGTTTGGAGTATCACGTAGCACCTGGATTTTTAGGAATGGAGTCGAGGGTTTGCGTCGTCAAACTTTGCGTTCAGAATCTTTTGCCGCTAGAACTATTTAATATTTCTCATCATACTTCATGTATATATTTCAAAACTAATATTTAACGCAATGTCCTTAAGAACAAATTATCCCAGCATATACTGCTCTCGCTGATTGAAATCTATCTATCTAATAACTTAGACTCACCTAGAGAATAAGCTTACTTGTCGCAATCAATGCGGTGCTGGATGGACTGCATCACTCCACGAAGGTTGAGGAGATCGTGGAGTACATGAAGGTGAAGACCAACTGAACCTTGAAGGTCGAGAAGTTGGAACAGCGTCACAACACCAACTTTAAGTCGTTTGTGGTGCGGGTTCCGACACAACATCTCGACACGTTCCTAAAGGAAGAGTTTTGGCCGAAGGGTGTAGTCTACCGACGTTTTCGCGGCTGGCGACGCGACACCGCGCAGCGTAACTCGACGCCGTCACTTCGTGTGTCTTAGTTTATAAGTTAATTAAGTAAGATTAATATGTATTAGTTTATTTTTGTGTATGTTTAATTTGTGTATTTAGAAAAAGAAACAGCGAATGTGTGGCAAATACCTGTTCCTTTTCACATTCTTTGTGTCTTAATGCAGAACTCACCTGCTCCCATAAGCCTGTGGCGGGGCCCAATAGCAAAATACTGCTCATCTAAATTCTAAACCAATGAAATTCGATTTGATGTCATTCTTCAAGTCAGGTATCGTAATGTTCTTCCGCGTAGCAACCCATATATTTGATAGCCTGCAAAAGTACAGTTGGTTAACCCATCACGTTTGATTCCCCGTTACCTTATATCCAACGAGGAACCACTGACTTGCTATATCTTTGCACAATTCATATTAGGGTCGAGTACTCGTTTCTGCATGTGAATGTTGATGTCGCAGCCAATTGGTTTAATCAACCGTTTGATTAACGGCCTAGCCTTTTCATTGAACGGCGCCGTTTAACCAGCTGCTTAAATTACATCCAGCCAATGCATCTAACACGGCTAAGCAAGTAATTTGCCTAGCTGTTCAATTAAATGCCGGGACTTAATAAAACGTGCCGTTCCATGAAAAGGTTAGGCAGCTAATTAAACGGCTGATTGAGTTATGTAGATGGTTGCGACATTGATAAAAGGAGAGACAAACCAGAATGTCGAATTGTGTGAAAGAAGGTATGTCAAGGAAGGAAGGTGAAATACTGAGATGACTGATATAGAGGTATAAAAGAAAAAGTGACAGTGATCTGAACTCAAATTAAGATTTAAATGAGCAACGCAGACAGTGTGTAATTGTCGTAGTAAATTGAATTTTATTCGCAAGTGCGGTATTATTGCCATATTCCTATACTGTGCCCTCGTTATAGCACTATAATTTGATCTATTTCATGGTACTTTCGCAGCATGTCACGTCAAGCTCCGCTGTCGGGCCTCGTTTTGCCTGTCCGAGCCGCAATGCTCGGGAATGCGGCAAGGTGCGCCGGATATCAGACGAATGCAACACAACCGTTACTTACCGCGACTGTTTTCTAAGGACGGAAACGAAAAACACTTGCAAAAACAAATGTAGGGATGTTGGTCAATGTGTATGCAGACGATGCAGCGACATTTCTTGTAATATACACCGTGGTGTTCGCATATTTGCTAGCACGTTTACGTTCTTATCCGCTGGAAAAGCTTGGTCTATGACAACACCTGAATTCGGTGTGACTTACTCAGATTTACTCAGAATATTATTTACTAGCTTTTGCCCCCGACTTCGTACGCACATATCCCGTTTTTTTCCCGTTCCCGTATAGCCTATAGATTTGCTCATAATATAGAAAAAAAATAGAAAGCCTCATGTGACTATCATATACTTACATACAGTATTTTCTAAATCCGACTGGTAGTTCCAGAGATTGGCGCGTTCAAACAAACAAACTCTTCAGCTTTGTAATGTGTTATCTGCCTCTCTTTGTTATAATAATTTCGCTGTGTTCATTGGCACACGTTCCTATGGACTTTGATCCTGTATGTGAATTGATTGTTTCTGGACGTACATATTGTAAGATTTATCTTCTATCCGAAAAATAAAACGACGTGCCAAAAATACAAATTAATTTTGAATCAAACAATTGCAGTCGTTTATCTGTTCGTTTATAACGAAACAATATTATGTTTTAACTTCGGAAATAATATCGTAGGTTGTTTTCACATGGTAAGGGAGTGAGTTTCATTTGGCAATATTGGTTGGTCGATACGATACGTAATCAGAATCACAATGGCTTGGCTGGCACTCCGTGGTAGGGCTACATGCAACGTTTTATGTGTGATGTAGTTTGTTACTTTGAAATCTCTTCTTCTTACTCGAACACTGTAGTCAGAATGGTTGTTTTTGCATCATCTATCGCAGATGAGGTATGCAGAGATGTTCGGTGGACCGTCGACTTTCTCGAGGACTGCTCTCTCAGCGATGCGCTTCCATTTCCGCCAGTTGGTCACGTTACGAGTACACTGGACCATAGTGGACTCAGTAGTTTTTGGTATCACTTTGAAATTAAACCTCTTAAACGTATATTTAACCCTTTTCCATAGGTTATTAGTAAAGGTAATAGATCGTGGTGTTCAAATCTTATTAATAGGTCTAATAACTTCACCATAAATCTTACAGTCAGTACTACCAAGTAAAACTGTGTTACCCAGTAACGCTCCATGATCTGATATACCGCAACAGCTAGTTAGAATTGGAAACCGATCAGTACATACAAAGTTAAGAAAAGGAGAGATGATAAAGTCATACATTTTTGCTTTAACCTTTCGAACACCAGAGCATAAACGCATCTGCGTACCCCCAACGCCAATCCAAAAATTCGCCATATTTTTTGTCACATATTTGTGACGTTTTACAGGGTAAGCTTTCGTTTGTCACAAATAGGTGGCAATGGTGACTTCACGCAGTGGGAGCCACAAAACAAGCATCGTCGCCGAGGGAAGCCTAGAAAACTCTTCAGTGATGATTTGAATACGTTTGCGAGAGTTTGGCCGTAGCAAGCGAAAATACCGAGAAGAGTGAAAGACCGTCGGGGGTGACCTTTTTTATGATATCGGGTGGAAATCCTCATGGATGTCCTCCAGGGGTCTGTCAGACTCTTACTGACTAAAACCACCCCGGTGTTCCATCTCCCACCGACGCCGGGGATCGCGGGCCACCTCGCGATAGCGGGGGGAGTGAGGTGTTTGACTTCCACCGCGACGTCAAAGAGGGAATGAATGAGGGGCGACAGAACAATGGTACAACGTAGGTTGAGAACTTGAGAAATACGCACAACCAGTCTTATCCCACTCGTGGGCAAAGGCATCCTGTAAGATCACTTGTTGAGTTAATATTTTTTGGTATATCTAGTTGATATTTTAATTGCACGAGTTTGCAATCGTATTCGGAATGCATCCATAGAATATTTGATAGACATCTCCATGCAAAACGACACGTTATACGACACACGTAACGGCATAATATTTTCTCAAAACGGTGAAGAAAACATCGTGAGGAAACTGACATATCCTGGAACCAAAAAGTTGGAAGACAGGTATGTGACATCCAACCATCCAACCAACAACCCGTACAGGCCCTCCCCCCAACTATATTGGGGTAGGCTTCCAGTACAACCGGATTCAGCTGAATACCAGTATTTTACGTGAAGCGACTGCCTACTTGACTTCCACAACCTCCACAAGAAACTGGGTAACACGATTCTTCTTTGGCGAGACTAGAGTCAGATTTCCTGGATTCTGACAATCCGTAACGACTGCCAACAGTCTACAGATGACAGACCAACCAACGGCGCGACCAACGGCTTAACGTGTTTTCCGAGGCACGGAGGAGTCTCGGTATGTTAAATGGTCACCCATCCACAGACCAACCTCGGCAAGCGTTGCTTAACCTGAAAGAATCACGAGCTCCTCTTGTCAACGTTACATGTTAATTATGGTAAGCATATACTATAATAAGTATGACAGACAACCCTGTAATTGCGGCGTGGGCGCTCGTTGATACGGCATGTGCCGGCGCATGTGGCAATACTTGCGACACTGTCTCAATAAAGACTATGGTCAGCGGTTGTACGAGCCACCATTGTGTTGAGGTATTTCACAATATCCGCCCTTCCACAAAAACTAAGGATAGTGTGACATTTGTATTGTAATTTGTACCTCCCGTGACATTTGCAAAATATCAGTAGGCTTGAAATATGTTCTGAGTTACAAATGAAAATGTTTGCTTCATGTTTCTAACTTTGTTCCAATGTGATATGAAAACTTGGTCCTGTTGTTGCGTGCTTAAAACCTGGTTTCTGATTTGAGAATTTGAATTTCGCACGTGTCAAACTCTGCTTTAATATGAAAATCTGTCAAAACTTTGGCATTTAACGCTTCAGATTCTCAAAACAGACCGAGAGTACCTAAGCCAACATCATAATTTGGTCTTCAATTAGAATGTTTCCATTCGACATAGGAAGGCTTTAATTACGCTGTGACATGGCATGTAGTATGCGCGGGCGCACGACCGCGACCCTTACATTCACTTACGCGTACCCAACACCGACCTCTTATCTCTTATCAGCCGATCTTGTTCGACAGCTCGCTCTTTCAGAATGCTCTGGACACTGATTAAGCCCTTTGTGTGTAGAATGGTATAATTACGGCATGTGAAACAGTGAATATTTAGATAGTCATCTTGTGCGTTTCTTAAGATGGTATTGTGCGTGCCATTATCTCTAGTATTTGGCCGTGCTTCGGCATTGGACACATACTTCGGCATTGGACACATTTGAACGTAGTCAACCTATGATTCAGTCAAAATAGCACCAGCGTCAAACAACCCTTGTACCTCATCATCAGCCGAATGACGTCCACTGCTAGACATAGGCCTCCCCCAGGGGGGGTTTGCCATAATCGCCACGCTTGGCAGGCGGGTTGGCGACCGCAGTGTAGTTTTTGCAATGCGCAGAGAATGCCGCCCATTCTCTGGTGAGTCCCTTAGTCGCCTCTCGCGACACCCACGAGAAGTGATGGGATGGTGCTATTCATTTACGTCCGACACCATACAGAACCATGCCTATGTACCTAGTGTGAGGATATTGGATAATGACTTTAAAATACTGGTTTCCGGGACAAAAGTCGTGCACTTCACATAGAATGTGAGTGTTTTCAATGTGACGGAAAGGTGTGGTCATATTTTAATAGCTTATTAGCCTACATAATATAAGGAATACGTCTTCCCATTTTAAACATTTCTACTGGTATATGCTGTGCGTTGATCCATCAGTATTAGAGATAACAATAAGACATTGACTAGAACTGCGTTTCATGCACAAAACAAATTCTATTCATACTTCTCAACTACTAGCACTTCACCAGTGACTTCGTACGCGCATATCCCGTTTTTTCCCATCCCCGTATAGCCTATAGCCTTCCTCGAGAATGTGGCTACCCCATACAAAATTTTCCAAATCCGACTGGTGCTTCCAGAGATTAACGCGTTCAAAAATATAAACAAACTCGTTAGGTTTATTAAATTAGTTTATTTGGATTGCATCTGCCGTTATGAACTTAAATACGTCGGTCATTATCGATTTGTCGTATTAGACTCGCGATTTGATTATGAGTTATTACGTGAATTTCGTCAGTAATAGATACTTGTCTATACCTTTTATTTGTATGTCCTGTCTTGTCCATATATGATGATTGATGACTGATCGGTTTTACTGGCGACACTGATTATTTCAAGTTAAACTGTGTGAACAAAATATATTATATTATTTTTCTAGATAGATAAGTAATAATTCTATTTAGTCCGTCCGTTAGATTTTCAAAAAGTATTGGACACGTATTTTTTGCCTTTTCAAATCGATCAAAGTTCAGGAGTGGGAGCTGGTGACGTCAAATACGTGTCCATAACTTTTTGGTAATCTAACTGACGGACTTAATAGATTTATTCAGAAAAATATTTCTATTCTCCACTGCTCAAGTTTAGGGGAAACTCAGGATTTTTTCCCTTGGATTGTGTTTTCTTCTCATTTGAGGGACTTTGATTCAAGTTTGGCACATACTGCCTTTTGATATGTTAACGCAGCGTAACTTACGTGTTTACGGACGTCGGTTCATGCTTGTCTTGTAAGAACCCAATAAAAGAAACCGTATATTGTGTACTAAACAGTTGTTTTTCCCCTGATTTACCTCCTTGAAATCTCCTAATACCGAATTCCTTCGAGAAGTCTTGTACTTCCAGAAATTAAAACCTTTGCGTAACATGTTTTTTTTCTTTGTCAACAGAAAATTTGGCGCCCTCAGAGTTGAAGAAGCTTAGAAATAAACAGAGGAAAGCGAAGCGCAAAGCTGAACAGGAAAGCGCGTTACAGGCCCAGGTACAGGTAGGTTCATTTAACTAATTGTGCCTGTATCATCAGCGACAGGCTGATATCTGAAGAGCGAACTTTGACTTTACTCAAGCCTAACCTATGGTAGCATTTACGCGAAAAGGAACATTCGCTGTAATTGATCAATGTTCATACTAGTATGGAACGCTTTATCACAGTTGCTTGTGGGTGTGTCGCCATCTATACCGCCACACACGAACTGACATAGCCTAGATCACGATTGAAAAGTTAACTGGGAGATTACAATAAATATAGATACCCAACGTATGGATGAATGCATTTATGGCAATCCGCCCTGTTCCCTTATATCATATTTTGCACATTAACTTTTTACGAATACTTCGTGTGAAACTGTACTGTACATAGTTTGAATAAAGTCTACGATCAATAGATCTCAGCCATAGGCCGACTATCGCAGTATGTTCCGTTTATTGGGATCTATTCATCCATGTCCGTTGATCCGATCCTTCTGATTCCTTTCCTAAGTGTGTTAAACGTTTGACAGTGTTTAATATATCTCTCCGGTCGTGTCGGACTGCTAATCCGTTGAACTATGAGAGATGTTGTCTAGCCTCACTGCGATGGGCCGCCACGACCGAAATTCGGTCTGCGGATGGTTGACTATCGATTTCATACCGAGACTCCTCCATGCCGCCGAAAGCGCTTTAAGTCAGTCAAACTGACAGCAGTCTTGCAAAAGGTATCGTATCGCCTAGTTACTGGATTGTGGAGATCAGATATGAGATAGGCTCCATGTAAAATACTGGTACTTAACATAATATTTTTGAGTACACAAGACTAGGCACGAAACGAGCGATGGTTGAGCGGGGTGATGGCGACGGAACAATCTTTTGCCATCGTCAGCGCCTTACTGGACCACCGTAAGTCACGTGCCCTTCGGCTAAGGGCGTGTGTCTATAAGAGGTGTTGTTCTGCAGGTGAAGCGCGAGCAGCACCACAAGGCGCGGCAGCAGCAAGAGCAGGGCGACCCAGAAGCACCGCAGCTAGACGAACTCGTTCCAGACAAACTGGCCAGGGTAAATATTACATGCCACTCCCTTGTTTATCGCAGACTCTCTAGCTTTTGCCACTTCTCTCAGTAGCGAATACCGCGTGAGTCTTAACAGGCCTTTAGATCTCTGTCACAACTTTGCGAAAAACTTACAAGGAAGGATCTACGATTTGTTGTAGAAATTTCGCACTTGCAGAGACGGAGACGAAGTTGTGTAACTAGCCAAACCATATGTATGTGGCATTTGTACTGCATTTATATTAGTGTGAATTTTGAATCCGTGTTCAAAATTCACATCTAAGTTAACCCAGCTGTAAATTTTCTGTTCTGTTTCCGGCTTGTTTTGGAGGGAAGTGAAAATTATGTGTTTCTTACTGTGCAGTTCTTTTTTGATTAATTTCGTTGCGGGATCCAAAAACAAGTTTCCCTGGGACTCGTTGAGCTTCATTGACTTGGCGTTTTTCTGGTGGTCACCACAGTTGATTCTGGCTCTCAGGAGTTGCAGTGGGTGGGAAAAGTGTGGAGAACCTGCTCCGATAAAAAAAAAAAACCGCTACATGCGAAATAAACTCAGACATATCACCGAACGCACACACATACACGTACACATGTATTCAATTGCTGGTGAGCCAAAGAAAAAAATAAATAAACGCAGCTGTAGCGAACCTGCCAACGCTGACAGGAGGCTGTTGAGACTACCACGTTATATTGTAGTGCATCAGTAATTCAAGCCAAAGTTGACGCGTATATCAGCCTCTTTCGCAACAGCTTCAAGAAAGATATATGGTAAAATTTCTATTAACCACATGGCGAACCAATTCACTATTAGTTTTTTTTTGTTAATGAAGTGTTACATGTTTATCATCATCGTAACTATTTGAAACCTAGGGCTTTTCTTCGACCAAATCGGCATTGCCATTCAACGCGGCAATGCTGCCAGAATTCTGAGCACTCTTTTTTGCAATTGACAGCGATGTGCATGAATTTTTTGATGCCCAATAATTTATTTTGATTTTATACGCGTTTGTACATAATTTCGCGCTTATTAGTCTAGTTGTTTAAGTATTTAGTTGTTACTTGTACATATCATAGTTCGTTAAATGTAAATACACGACTGCACGGTTATTTGAAACCTTAAGACATATTGTATTGTCATACTCATAACACAATGCACACTGTCACATAAATTGGTGAACGCCCTTGATAAAGCTCGTTACATTTGATTTTATCTGATAAAGATTGTAGTCAAATCAATTTGCCGAACAATTTCAGACGACTGCCTTATTGTTTGCGTTTCCACATCCTAAATTCACTTCCTGGGGAAGTACATATCAAATAAGTTGTGATTAATTAGAATGTCACAATTAATTTGCTTATAACAGTACCGCAGCCAAAAATACTTAATACTACCGGTGACACAAGTCAGTGACATTGAAAAGTGTATTGTTATAGAATTGATATGTGACTTTTTATAATAGTCGTGAGGATTGAGACATGCCTATTAATAGTTTCTTTTAGATATCACGTTTTATGGGTTTTGGTCGTGGCTAAATAATAAAAAAAAAACCCGACTTCCAAATAAAAATAAAAACACTAAAAAGTATGAAATAACTTTAATTTCGGAAGTCGGTGTTAAAACACGAAAAAACAACCAAAAACACCTATTGTAATTTTTTTTTTTAAAAAGCTTTCTATTTTTCCCTTTTTAGTGGTAGATTTTATTAAGCACGCACGTTTTGAAAGGGTGTAGGCTCGTATCCATAGCAGGTAGGTAAAGGCCCAACGAACACATCTCCACGTCAGTGGTAACCATCAGTATACAACGTGTAACAGAATGAACGCAATACCTGAAAAGGACAGGAAACAAATAAAAATTCTCGACAAAAAAAACTGCTTCTTCAGTACATTTTGTCGAGTTATGCGTTGGTTATGATGATGAGTGCAGAGAACCCTTTTCAGGTATTGCGTTTATTCTGTTACACGTTTTTTTATTTATTTATTATAAATATACTTTATTGTACAATAAAAGTAAAACACAAAAAGGAGACTTAAATTAAAACAAATACAATGGCCGGCCTTATCCCATTCCGCGACGTTGTATATTAACTTTAGTGTTATTTATTTTAATATTATTCTTAATTGATTATTTGCATTACAAAGGCCCTAAATTAAGCAGGGGTTGCAATGGAGTTTGAGGTCTATGAAACAGAGTTTGTGGTCTGTTCACTGCTTAACCGGTCTTTCAATGTTTGTGGTTCAAAAATTGGTAGTCCGGTTAAACAGTGTGCTGAACTGCGAGTGGTTAAAGTAAAAAAAAAAAAGGTTCAAAAATTTTGATAATAATCTCGAATTGTGAAGTTCAAATATTAGAATGATAGGTCACATAATTTTCACGGTGACATTTGTACAGCAAAGATCACTTTAAGTTAAATTTTAAGCAAGATTAATATGTATTACTTTATTTATTTTTTGTATGTTTAATTTGTGTATTTTATCTATGGGCCTTAGTTGCCTGATAAGAATTATTATTATTCACTTATGTCCTATTTTCACATTTTCAGGCCGAGGACCCACTAGAACAAGCTATCAAATTCCTACTACCACTAAGAACGCTAGCAGCGGATAGGATAGACACACATTTAATGGCCTTCGAAATATACTATAGAAAAGGTAAGGTTAATCAAAAGTGTTTTAGCCTAGTGACACCTGAGGGCCAATTCTCCAAATTTTCAAGCAACGTCCGCATTCGTATCGGATAATGGTAAATGATATTTATTTCGTAAGTTAAACAGAATGTATTTCTGTTGCCGCTATAACAAATACTAAAAAACAGAATAAAAAAATATTAAAGGGCTTCCATACAACAGACATGATTTTTTTTTGCCGTTTTTATAGATAATACGTAACCCGTAGTACGGAACCCTTTGTGCGCGAGTCCGACTCGCACTTGGCCGGTTTTTTAAACTAGAAGAAGCCGGTGTTTCCTAGCTGACTACCCTGAGAATAAAACACCGAAACAAACTCAGAGGTCAAAGTCTCTTATAAATCTAACATACGGACTTAATACAATTTTTATATTTCTATCCTGGAAAGAACAAAATTTACCAAACTTTCCCTTACATATCGAACTCCGTTTTGCAGACAAACCCCTACTGATGCTGCAAAGCATAAAGCGCGCATTCACACTGGACAGCTCACACCCGCACCTCCACGACTGCCTCCTGCGGTTCCAGCGGTGGCTGGACGACAACCTGGCCAGCTACAACCCCTCCGTCGCAGCTGTCATCACCAAAGAGATCGAACCGGTATGTCCATGTCACTCCTTTCCGACCTATTTTTATGATTGACTAGCTGCCGCCCGCGGGTCCGCCCACGTGAATGTCGAAAAATATCCCAAGGGTACATATAAACAATCTTACCAAATTTCATGTAAATCGGTCCAGCCGTTAGTGCGTGAAGAAGTAACAAACATACACACATACACTCACAAACTTTAGTAGTAGTTTTCGATATTTCATGATTAATCAGTGAGTGAATGAATGAATGATGTTTTTTCCTTTTATGT
The DNA here is from genome assembly GCA_905163435.1 of Mamestra brassicae. Taxonomy (NCBI): domain Eukaryota; kingdom Metazoa; phylum Arthropoda; class Insecta; order Lepidoptera; family Noctuidae; genus Mamestra; species Mamestra brassicae. Next base: position 10,152,912 of record LR990989.1, on the reverse strand, counting down.
ACGAGTATATCCTTTTGACCGCCACGGTCGGCTATAGCCAACAAATGAAAATGTGCCCAACACGCCACCGTCGGCTAGAGCCGACAAAAAAAAGGCGAATTTGTGGTTTGGCGTCAGGGGCACACCGATGCGTTTATGCTCTGGCGTACAAAAGGCCTTTTGAAGGCCGCCGGTGGCGGGCACATTTTCATTTGTGAGCGTTTTCGCGATTATGGCGTTGGTGCCATAGTAAGAGTTGTTCATAATGATGTCCTCTTTTCAGGTATTGCGTATGTTCTGTTACACGTTGTAAAAAATAGATAGGTAGATAGATATAGATATCGTGAACGCAGTATAGAATTGAATATGTCGTTATTCCAGATGGTGCGCGGGCGCAGCGCGGTTCAGATGGCGGAGGAGTTCATCAGCTCTGCGGCGGAGACGCAAGCCAATGCCTTGTGGGGCGCGCGCGCGCTGTGCCGCCTGCTGCCCGAGCGAACCTCCCTCGCGCTCGCACGCGCCACCGCGCTGCACTACCCCGACACCTGCATACAGGTACACACACACATACATAACATCATGCCGCCTGCTGCCCGAGCGAACCTCCCTCGCGCTCGCACGCGCCACCGCGCTGCACTACCCCGACACCTGCATACAGGTACACACACACATACATAACATCATGCCGCCTGCTGCCCGAGCGGACCTCCCTCGCGCTCGCACGCGCCACCGCGCTGCACTACCCCGACACCTGCATACAGGTACACACACACATACATAACATCATGCCGCCTGCTGCCCGAGCGGACCTCCCTCGCGCTCGCACGCGCCACCGCGCTGCACTACCCCGACACCTGCATACAGGTACACACACACATACATAACATCATGCCGCCTGCTGCCCGAGCGGACCTCCCTCGCGCTCGCACGCGCCACCGCGCTGCACTACCCCGACACCTGCATACAGGTACACACACACATACATAACATCATGCCGCCTGCTGCCCGAGCGGACCTCCCTCGCGCTCGCACGCGCCACCGCGCTGCACTACCCCGACACCTGCATACAGGTACACACACACATACATAACATCATGCCGCCTGCTGCCCGAGCGGACCTCCCTCGCGCTCGCACGCGCCACCGCGCTGCACTACCCCGACACCTGCATACAGGTACACACACACATACATAACATCATGCCGCCTGCTGCCCGAGCGGACCTCCCTCGCGCTCGCACGCGCCACCGCGCTGCACTACCCCGACACCTGCATACAGGTACACACACACATACATAACATCATGCCGCCTGCTGCCCGAGCGGACCTCCCTCGCGCTCGGCGCGGTACACACAAGCAAAGGGTCGATCTACCATTTTCCCATTTTTCTTCTGTGATCGATACAATATATCCCTTTGCTTCGTTTACGTTCATATATCTAGCCAGACATGCATGCCGGTTGTGAACGTGGCCTATCTAATAAACTTCACCTTTTAGATCTGTGTATGTCCTTCTAAGCCGTCCCCCTCCTGACGCTTCCACTCACACTTCAATATATTTTGTTAGTCGCGTTTCATTCATCCTTTCAACATGATCAAACCAGCAAAGCGTACACTTACCACACTACAAGCAATTTTAGAGTTGATGACTGTTATCATCGTCTTTATGTCGCTAGAAAGACATCCCCCAAGCATGGCCACAACTAGCGGCCATGTTTTCGGGATCGCAAATAACGAAAACAGGCTCGAAATCCAAATCCCAGATGGCGCTGACGAAAATTTCAATTTTTTTTTTGGCTCGCTGAAAACGAAACTGGGCAAAATCCAAGTAGGCACTAAAGAAATTTTAAAATTTCTCGTCATGGGTTTCATTTTCATTGTTCTACCCTTAACTAACGAAGCGATTGCAGTAACTTTCTACCACCAGCTTGAATACCTCATTTAAACGACGAGACAACTTATACTAAGAAAAAAGGCTTTTAAAGTCACGATTTAAATGATTGTGGTGTTGTTTGCAGGGTTGCGTGGACGTGTTAGACAGTCTGCGGGAAGGCGACTTCGGGCCGTGCGAGAAGGAGACAGAGGAGTACATCGCAGCGTGCCGCAGCAAGTTCCCGTACGCCATCGCGTTCAAGCCGGCGGCGGAGCAGGCGGCGGCGGCGGCGGCGGCGCAGCTGGCGGCGCCGGCGGACTGCGAGGCGCCGCACGACGACTCGCCGCAGCCCAAAGAGATCGCCGTCAGCAACTGAACGCCACACGACACGCTCCCCCCTCGAAAACGGTCTAAAATTATACACCAACTCTCTACGCATTATATAGTTTCAAAGTCGAAACTCAAAAGATGGCGACGTGAACCGCTCTTAATAGACCAAAGTCTTAGCTGACGGCTCCGCTGTTCCGCTGAAAATGAATAAATAAAAACTCGCGTGGAGTGAATTAAGGATAGGTTTTTAATTTAAAATAAACTCTATAATATGCAATCACACGTCTTCATTATACTCATTTACAACCCGAAAAATTGCGAATATTTTTTCTTTAGTCGTGAGTTAAGGCTCATTAGGTCTTTTCCACAAATTAGGATTTAAGCCCACGTACTTTTAAATGCTTATTAAATTTTATATACCTACATGGTGCGGAGATCGTAAGCAATAATAGTATAAATTAATAACAGACTCACTCGAGATCTGTTCATTCTCAGCGGAATGTTGAAGACACTTAATATATAGCTGAATATTCGTTTAACTCATTACGAATTGTATAGAACATTTTGACTGACGAATGTCGCTGAAGAATAACTTTTAATCTCTATTATACCTACTTTTAAAATACCGTTTTGTAAGTACTTCTCATTACTAAATTTAAAAAAAAACATGAAATGAGTATGAGGCGCTCTGTCTGGAACATGTTTGGAATAATAGAGCCGTTTGTTCGAATAATTTTAATAAAATCAATTTTGTCCTTGATTAACCTTCCAGATGTATTCGGTAGCATTAAAGTTTGATTTAGTATAGGTTTAGACACTTGTTTTTTTATTATTAAATGCTTGTTATAAAAACAAAATTGATTTTATTCGAATTCCTTGGATGGTTAACGAGACCCAAGTCTCACTGAACATTATTTATGTCAGAGAATACCTTTACATTATCTTCTAACGTTAGGTGTATCAAAGTTGGTTTCGGTCCGTAGTGTTTTCATATCAACTAAATATGTCACAAAGAAGTCGCCCGAATTACGATTGGATTTTTTTTCGCTTAATGATTGTGTGTTACATTTTTGTTAAAACTGATTTGTAAAAATGTAGGTATTGACAAAATATCTATGAGTTATTAGTCTACCTACATGTAGTGCAGGCCCTTGCAGCGACTTATGAGTTTACATCCTCGTTTAGCAAGTGATTTAATGCTAAGCCCATGTAGCATTACATTATTATAAATTATTCAATTTCACAACATTATTTCAATGAAGTGATCAAACTTAGCCAATGTTAAGTCCTAGAACTTGAAGCAAACGTTACATTTTTGTTCAAGTGCAAAATATCTTGACACAAAAAAGAAGTTATCATATTTATAAAAAAAAAATTGTTTTGGGGTTGTGTCTGGGGTTGGTATAAACACAAAATCGCTAGGTAATTAAAGATACGTGGCCCACCGCTGAGAAGGAAGCGATTAGCTATCGACTGTTTTGTTGCCCACGAAACGTTACAATAGATGTTACATCACGTGTCTCTAAAAGAGTAAATTATTAGTATTTTAAGAGCATTTACTCCTACAAACTCGCGAGTACTTATTCCAAAAAACGAATGAACCGATTTAAATGAAACTCGAAACGCAAAGAGATAGTAATTTTCAGTGTCTGTAGAAATAAACTCTGCAATCTTTTTTGAAAAAGTCTTAATTACTTTTGAGACATAGGTATCTTGCGTTTGAGTATACAGATGACTTAAACAACGCCTCCATCGAAGCAATCAATGTGGCCACCTACTGGGCCCAAACAATATAATCTGGTAAACCTTCGGCACTATAAGAAGAAGAACCGAAGAGTATCAAGTTTAACTATGAGGGAATTTGACGGTTTGACGGAATTGCATAGTTTAATCCCACCGTTCCATAATCGGACCACAAGACGTACGGCGATGCGCCACCGGTACATGGTCGACATCCCTCCCACACGCAAAAAATGTTTTGAGAACACATTCATTGTGCGTACAGTAAGGAGTGGAATTCTCTGCCAGAGTCTGAGTTTCCTGATAGCTACAACCTGGAAGTCTTTAAGTCAAGAGTGAATAGGTTACTTCTAGGCAAGCGTGCTCCATCTTCGACCACATCATCGCTTGAGATAGTGGTCAAACGCGTGCCTATCAAATGTAAAAAAAAATTGGTTGTCTATAAAGTCGGTTTACGGACGATAGTTTAACGAGACAACGTCATAACAAAACATTGATGAAATTATCGTAACGTTACAATGAGTCATCCTTTTTCGTGCGTGCAGCCGGCGTTCATAGGTTTATTAGATGTTGTCACGCCAAAAAGAATTAAAATCGGATCATTCACTTCTAAGAATAAGGATTTTCGCGAGAAGTTAACGCTTTTAATCGTCGATCGCAGTTCGCACTGCCTTCGGAAACTCTCTCCACTAGTGAGTGTGTCTCAGCGACTAGAATTAAAGAAACAAGATACACTCGTTGCTCCTGCGTTCATTTCTAGGTAGCCCACATTACTCGCCTTCCCCGTGTCGTCGGCAGCGGGACACATGCCTAACAATAAAAAGTTCTCTCAACTTCATTATGTTTGTTTCAAAAATTTTACACAAGTCACATTCAACGGGGTAGAGACATTTTAAAAGTAGTCTCTCTGAAACTCATCAATACCAGCTTGGCTACAAAAATATTAAATTATATTAGAAATTTCCCGTTCCTTTTGGAATCTAGGTAGCATTTAATAGCAAAATTTAGCGGCGATAGATCATACTTAATTACTTATCTATCTTCTAGATTGTAAAAAAAAATGGTAACTGATGGAATCTTCATGTCCAGCGATAGTTGTATCATAAAGGCGTAGGCACATAGTTTGTTAAACTATGACTCGAGAGTCTCTATTTGCAATGAAAAGTGTAAAAACATGTTCCTTTATATTTTTAGTTTTTAAGGCATTGTTTCTTATGTCCTTGTTGCCCCATAACAAAACCGCTTTGCTCTATCTCACGCTCACCTATGAGGAAGTGTTCGCATTTGAGGAGGATAAAATGTTTTGTTTCCATACCAACCAAGCATCTAATTTCTTTTATTTGAAATCGTTTATGTCATCATCATCATCTGCCTTGCCTTTTCCCAACTATATTGGGGTTGGCTTCCAGTCAAACCGGATTCAGCTGAATACCAGTAGTTTACGTGGAGCGGCTACCTACCAGACCTTCACAACCCATTAACTGCGTAGCACGGTAGTTCTTGGCAAGACTGGAGTCAGATTAACTGGCTTCTGACAATCCGTAACGAAATCGATGTCAGAATTTTTAATAAAAATTTTGCTGTTTTGTTATTACGGTGACAAACATTAAAAGTGTCGCTTCATGTTCTGTCGTATGACGAATTAATGTTAATAGTGCCGTTACATCTAGTCCTGTGATCCCATACTATCAAGTTTATAAAGGCACTCCCAAAGCAATTTTTACCATGAAGTCCGAAAAATCGAAGATTAGCACGCGAAAACGCGATCGTCGCGTTAATTGCTTCGGCAATCTCGCCGACAGAGGGCGTCTTCTGGTTTCGCTTTCGATTTTGTTACAACGACGCGGCGTCACCTATATTTTTCAATATTTTGAGATGCTTTTATTGAAAAATTGACACTCGTTTTAAAATGTATTAGGTCTCACATTTGGACTTGTTTGTAAAGCATATCGACTGTTCATCCTCAAGACGCCGCATAACAGGCGATGGATTCCTGTCAAAAACTCTGAGTACAAAATGTGATGTTATGTCAGCACTTTAGACAGATGAAATCTTAATTTTAATGAGTAACTTTATTCTACTAGTCCTGTCAATCGGCAGCGCAGACTGTATCTTGTATCAGGTGTCTAGAGACTGAACAGCCGATGGTTAAGAAGCATCCAGTGGCCTCATGTGTTCAACAATATTCACATAAACGAAGCACTTCACTTGGCGAATTTGTCATAATATTCGACTTACTTGGAAAATATACCCTAAAACCATTTAGATAAAGGTCATTTTTTAACAAAGTAAGGCGAGTATTTGCGGAGTGAGGTGCTAGCATAACAGAATAATTAGTTATATAACATTTCAAATAGCGACTGGTTTTTATCGTGTAAAATAGTGTTGTGTGGTAAACTGAGCAGTGAGCGCGCGTCTCCCTTCGGACAAAGGGCATGCTTGTAAATAATTCTTACTTTTAAGTTTGTACTGTACAATATCGTTAGTTCTGAGCTCTTCGTCGACGCGAAACTGATTGACTGCATGCGGCGCTAAGGTTTAATATGTACGATTGTACGCGTGGTAAACATGGACTCAAATGTTAACACTTTTGTTTGATGTCGTTTATTTTATTTTCTTTTTGTAGATATGTGTAAAATTTGGACAATAATTATATAATTGAATACTCCAAATTGTAACAATTGCATGCACTTTTGTTGTTGTAAAACACTGGAACAGATGATTTCTAAGACTACTTCTACTGAATGCAATAAACATTTAGTGGTATTTATATGTTTGAGAAGCTTCTGCTTCAATTGTGACAGTCGCTCCTACGCGGGATGTAGGCGGGATTTGAATAATTAACTTTTGGACCATACATTTATTTTAATTCTCCAATATGTGTGATTCAGTGGACGTAGTCGAATTATGTGTATTTTACACAAAATATGTTCAATTGAGTAACTAATAAATCACCATGTTGATTGTATTGTATTCGAGTTGTGTGATGGGAGTATCTGTACCCGTGTCATCTTGTACATAAACTAATAAAATTTTATTTTATAAATTTATTTACATTTCTGTTTCATTTACATAATAATATTCTACGTTCGTCTCCTTAAGGTCTACTTTTCTTTGCTCTGCTATAATACTTTATGCGCTCTCCTAATATACCTAGTCATAATTTACCTACGTTTTTACGCCATTTGTAGCGCTGTTTTACGGTATATTGTTTTTTTTACAATAGGTAGGTATATGTTATTACATATACAAAAAATATACATTAAATAAATATTATTACATATGTAAAAAATCAAAAAAGTAAATGGCAAAAAAGTAAATGGCGGTTGAAACTGCGGGGCACATTTACTTTAAATAGAATCGCCACCCGCGCTGTCACTTCATCTGCAGCATTCGATCTGACTTCCTTGTCGCTAAAGTTTATGGCGCCACTACTTTAAAACATTAGGAAGCCGTGACTCGTGGGCCTTTCGGCGGACTGTGTTTGTGTAAAACTAATGTTCGAAAAGCACTGGTTCTTAGACTGAATAAATGTATTTTTTCTTAACTTCGAAGCGCCACTGCAGGATGTTAAAGCCCTTCCTCAGAAAGTGGGTCTTAAAATCCAAAGTATTTTGTTCAAATGCCATTTGAACAGAATATGCAAAGATAAGCTCGCTCAAACAAACTTTCAGCTTTATAAGTAGCTTCAGCCAGCGGCTTCGCCCGCGTGAAAGTACAAAATTATCCCAAAGGAACTTACTCCCAGGATGTAAAGTATGATAGGTGTCTTATGTCAGGACACGGTCTACCCGTGTGCCGAGTTTCATCCTAATCCGTGCAGCCGTTAACTGTACAAATAAACAAACAAAGCTCTATTTCGCATTTTGAAATTATGTTAGATTTGACTAGCACTTCTTCCAATCCCTCTGTAGTGTCGGTAGTTGTTGCGGAATTTGTTCGAAACAGTCACCGCGGCCCTGGAACGCAAAGGTCATTAGGAGGAACACGGATGGGTTTTAGTCAGTAAGAGTCTGATACTCCCTTCTGCTCCGCCCAGAGCGGAAGTAGTCATTTGATGATTTCCTATACATAAAAATGGTAGGTACGTACTTAATGAAAAATGAATGATAACCATCATATTTTTTTATGTTTATTGGTTTGAATATGAGTTGATTGCATCATGAATTCATGAACTTCATTATATTTTTCCATATTCATAAATGCTTCACCCTTTTCGAAAGGTAAATAAATAAGCAATTTGTAGTTTACGGGATGGGGGCCGGGTTTACGTACGGAATCCTATACTCAGATTGGCCTGGCACGCACTTGACCGGTTTTTTTCTCGCTAACTAGGCGTAGGTACATTATATCTCTGCAAGTTCGCAACAAATTTTCCCTGAAATCCCGCTTCAGTATAAATTGGACCTTACTGACGTCTGGGTTAATGTGCATTGTAGAGGTCCCCACGGCATGTGAGATTGCAGACAACGCTTATTTCACAAGCGGCTTCATACCGTATTGATATGTCAATTAAGCTTAAAATCAAAAGTTAGATAATGAATGAAATTATAACCTACTGGTTCTTGTTTGGTTGAGTTTCCAAGCTCCCATCTCACCGCGGCCCTGGCACGCAAAGGGCAAGGTGGAACACGGATGAGTTGATTGAGTTTCCCTTCCGCTCCATTCAGAACAGAAGGAGTAATTTGATAATATCCCATCGTGAAAAAGGGTCCCATCTATCTCAGTTCCAATATTCATCAATATTGGTTCAGCGATTCAGGCGTGAACGCGTAACAAACAAAGCCGGCGTCTAAACAACATCGATTTTCATTTCGATTTGGACGTATGAAATGCGAAAAAATGAGGAACACGTTTTTAGTGAAAAGCCTTCATAATTAGGAAAATTTAAAATTCATAAGCATACACGAAAATTTTGCACCCTTCCGTGGATAGGTTAGATTTTCCATTTACCATTAATTCAGACATTGAATAAAAGTTACTTATTTCGCCTAATGTATGAAATCTTGATACCTAACTGGGGATACACGGGCGAGCCAAGTGTGCTTGAAGATTATAACGCACCACTAGACCATCTACCTCTTTGGCCTAGTGGTCGCTAGAGGTACTGCTGAGCAAGGCGTCTTGGGTTCGATTTTTCATCTGAAAAAAAAAATACCTTTCAGTACCAGTCCGGACGCGTTGACTGGTATCCGACATTTCCGCGGACAACGTTATAAAAATGCGACATTTCCTACTTTGATTGACTGGCCCTGACCATGACTTTAGCCAAGGGCATGCTAAAGTTAGAAAACTGTGCGATAACTCAAAGATAATATAATTTAAAAAAATGCATTATTGCAGTATGATAACTGACGATAAAAAAAAAAACAATGCAGTTTGCCCTTCATGATTCATGCAAAGTCATTGATAACAAAGCTACGTAGTACATAGGTGGCACTTTGATAACAATAGCGATAGTAGTAAAATTGGGCATTTTGGAAGTGTCCGCCGTCGCGTGGACACACTCGGGTAAGTTTGTTTTCGAAAATCTATCCATTAAAAATATGAATTTGTAAAACTGGCCAAGTTCGGTAGCTCAAAAGGAATTACACGATTTTCACTAAGTCCCAATGTAGGAAACTTAATCCTCCAGTCCGCTTGAGTCGTCATGACAGCGGTAAAAAAAATACTTTCAGAGGATGTATCTTCAGTTGCGCAAAGCGAGCTCTAAGTTTTTATTCCATCACAGATTGGCTTTTATGCAAAAATAGGAGTGACTTTGTCAATGTTGGCAGAAATGCTTATGAATTAAAATTATTCAGGGTGCAATAGCGTGCGAAGTTAAATAGGTATTGTACATTTTATATAAGTACCCTGAATAGGTACCTGGTAATTGCAGCCGAGAAACTGCAATGACAAATGCCCACGTGCATCAAACGACGTTTTACAATATTAAAACAATATTTAGTAATAACACCAATTGAATAGGCGGGGGCAGACCAGCGACTTTTCCGCACGAGTGCGAAATACACTTCATTACGTGCCTAAAGACAGTGGGATACTTTTCTTTACGGACTTCAAAACGCCCGCGCCCTGATAATAGGCCTCAAGAGAGGTTGACAACTTGCGACTGAGATGGGAATGGGAACGTTGGTTTAAAATTAATAGAATAAAACTGGTCCTCTGCCTCAAGGACTTCTTATTTCAGTAATTTCTAACTGTTCATTCCATAGATTCGTTCAGGACTTTCCAAAAGACTACCGCCAGTTGCAGCTGATGGTTGACGGCGGCCAAACCCAATTGCTTTGGGCGGCCTTGCTGTGAACAGTATGGCAAGCTGTAGAAAAAGGAAGATGTCGCCGGATCAGTTGTTAGTATGCAAAATTATTCTTAAATTGTTACACATACCTTTTTTTAAGGATGGGATATCATTAAATGACTTCTTCCGCTCTTGGTGGAGCGGAAGGGCGTGTCAGACTCTTACTGACTAAAACCCATCCGTGTTCCTCCTAAAGCCCTTTGCGTTCCAGGGCCGCGGTGACTCCATTGAACAGATACCGCAACCCTGGCATATATACAACACAACTGCCCAGGCGTATCTAACACCGTACTCCGCGTCACACAGCCGCTATCATGGCTCCTTCTTTGTGACTGCAGTGCGTCTCTGGGACTCACTCACATACTCCTTTCGCGACAGCCCTTCTCTATATGAATTTAAGAGAAGGGATGTCGGGTAGGCTAGTCTTAGGTAGGGTTGCCATTCGTACGGGTTTCCCCGGATTTGTCCTAGTTTGGAGGGCGTCCGGGGACGTCCGGCCCGGGTTTTCAAAAGTTGTCCTGGTAAAACCCGGACACCTTTTGTGTCAAGGGAAACTCGATTGATTGAAAAACAAAGAGATGCGAAATAAATTAAAACTAAACTTAGTTAAAATTCATTCGTAATCGTAAGTCGCTTCGAAGCCAAATCCGGCGCTGCAAAAAAGCCGTCGCTGTAGTTTATATTGCAAACAAGCTGTAACAGATTATTAAAAAAGTTTTTTATAAAACGACATTTTTCTCTCGGGGATGTCGGGGGAAAATATTCAATTTCATCGAAATGTCTGGGATTATCAAGATTTTGTCCGGCGTCGGCAATTTTGGTGATGGCAGCCCTAGTCTTAGGTCATGTTAGTACCTAGATTAATAAAGATCATAGCACACATATCAACTCGGAAAGGGAATGACCTTTAGTCACCGGATAATTGCAAACTCCGTGGCATAAATCTTTTTAGACTATAGATTCTCGATATATTGTGAACAAATCATTTTGAATACAATAAATCCTATCCAAGTTCAATAGTTTCCAAAACACCTACCTATGTCTTATTGAGAAAAATGAGTTAGCATTTATTACCACCTGGTGACATTTTCAAATATGTTTTGTTTATTTATGTACGTTGACATATGTATGTATGTATCACTTATGTTATTCAAGTTACGGTATTTTAAAATTATAAACTGGATCCTGCCTCTATTCTGATTTAACTTTGAGTATGTCGCAGCCTACTACAAGGGCGTATCAGCTCGGGGCAGAAGAATAAATATCCGTCAATTTTCAAGTTATAGCGTGACCAGGAGTAGGGGTTTATTTTAATATAAATAAAAAAAAATAAAAAAAATTGAACTAGCACCTCGACCGCGACTTCGTCCGCGCGGATTTAGTAGGTACTCCACAAACTTCAATGCCCCCTCTACCCCCTTTCAAAGGTTACGCATTTCTGCTTCTGGTTCTGTGGTCTCAGGATCAGCGCAACCACTCACCCTGCTCACCCCGTCCGGGGTTGATTATGCAAAAACTGTTAGATCTGTTTCACTTATCCGAGATTTAGTTTGTTCTTACCAATTTCCTCGTACATTTAAGCAAGCAATCATGTCCTCCGCACGTTGCGGGCGTTGAAGTTTGTGGAGTACCTACTAAATCCGCGCGGACGAAGTCGCGCGTGAAGTGCTATAGTAGGCGCCAGATAATCGTGGAATAACGGTCATTGACCCACCTACAATTATTGACATTTTTAATTTGAAAAACGGAATTAATGACACAAAGCTGTCCCGAATCATCATCTCTCGTGATCCTTAACATTGTCTAATAATGAAAAACGATTCATATTTAATTGTTCAGGTACCTATGAACAGTTATTAGGGAAAGGTCAATGTACTTTATTCCACATTTATCTGGCGCCTACTATAGTACAATATTATAATTAAGGCGGGGTTACCCGAATTAACGTCGTTTTAGATTGTGTTTTATTCGTAGATAACACAGATTTAAATGTTGAAAAAAATATATATCATAATTCACACTTCGATCTAGATATTTCAGCCGTGCGATACACGATTACTTACACTTCACTGCATCCAATTAAATCGCAAAGACAAGTCCAAATTATGATCTATTTTTTATTTCATGTCAGTTATAATGAGGCTTTGAAAAATAAAACTTATACCATAATATTTTTTATTCTTAAGACATACTTAATTTATTGTAAATACCTATGTAATTTGATTATCTGTGACAGATGACTAGTTTTTGTCAGGTATTTAAATAATTGTAAATACTTTGATTATATCTGTAACACGAATTTACACCAGGTTTTTATGATTAATAATAAAAAGTGATAATAATAGTGATAGTGAGTTTGTATGTTCCTAATAACATCACTTATCTACTAGATTATAAAACCAGGTTGGAAAAGTCTGACCGCCAACCCCCTCATTGCGGCCGTAAGACAGACAGCGATGAGGGGGCTGGCCATCCAGGAGGCCGCAGTGTATAGCGATTTGAAGAGAGGGCAATAACTTCCCAGGCGCCACCCGGTGGCAACTGGGAATTTTATTCCGGATTGCCATCTGGTGGCATAGTACACTACTAGGAATATTCGGGATAGGCGCGAACGAATGCCCCCGAGCACCCGAACTCCTTGACGGCTCAGTGCATAGTCGTCGGTCTTGGAGCACAACAAACTGCGCAACAGGTATGAGCTGCCCCCCCAGCTCAAATCCTGGGTACACCCTTGACCTACTAGTTTATTTAGCCCTTTAATTGGCTGCCTAGCCTTTTCATTGAACGGCGTCGTTTAATCAGCGGCCTAAGTAACATCCCGGCATTTAATTGAACAGCTAGGCAGAAGACTTGGTTCAATTTCGTTAAATGACTTGCCTAGCCAAGTAGCCGAACATAGGGCACAGGGATCTTAGGGCACCCCGACACGGATTTCGACCCTTTTTTATTTTTTATTATCCATATCTCCATACATCGCGATGTATGGAAATTGAGGCTTTTTTGACATTTCACAAATTGCACCTGAGATGCGAATGCGAACTTTGCTCATAAATTAGTAGAATTGGCACACAATTCAAACAAGACAAATGATGCTGTGACCAGTTGACACAAGATTTGTGATGTAATGACCATGCGACCAGAGTTTTTTTGACGTTACAACGTCTAATAAATCGATGAACGCCGGCTGCACGCACGAAAAGATGACTCATTGTAACGTTACGCTCATTGTACCGTTACGATCATTTCATCAATGTTTTTTATGACGTTGTCACGTTAAACTACCGCCCGTAAACCGACTTTACAGACAAACAATTTTTTTCTGAGCAAATATTTTATTGGTTTTCTGCAATGTTATTCCTGATTGTATCAATACTTATATTACCTATATAATATGATTTCACCAGTCACCACCGCAGCAACAGCATAGTTACAATACCTGCGTATTATATTAAGTACCAAGTACCAAGTTATTATAGTACCAAGTATATGCTGTTTGGTACCAGGCAGCAGTTGAAGCGGCTACCTACAAGTCTTACTTTGACTCTGATGGGTGAGCCTATTGAACGAGTGGATGAGGTGCGCAACCTTGGATTGTGTGTGGACAGCGGCCTTAGATTTGAGAGACACGTTGCTGATTCTGTGAAAAATTGCTTCTTTCGCCTGAGGCTGCTGTACAAAATGAGGCCCTTTTTGTCTGAAAAACTTCGCGAGCAGCTAGTCGAAACCCTAGTCCTATCTAAACTAAATTACGCTGATATGGTTTACGGCCCGCGCTTGCTGGCTCGTACCGATAGACTTATACAGAGAGTCCAAAATGCTTGTGCTCGTTTCTGTTATTCAGTTCCCCCTAGAGGTCATGTCACCCCCTTTCTAAACAGTCACTATATCCTTAAAATGAAGTCGAGGCGTAAGCTTCATCTGGCCTGTCTTCTTTTTGGTGTCGTTAGGTCTAAGAAGCCGATATAAATATCTTTTCGACAAACTTAGTTGGATGGCTAGTAGACGAGAGTGTGCGCCCAGACTTTGTGCGCAACAACTATCAACACAGTCGCATAGGACAGCCGCTTTCAGAGGCAGTTTCCGATACGCTGCATCTAAGGTGTGGAATAATATTCCACCACCATTCCGGGTGTTGGGAACCATCCAAACGTCCAGAACGTGTTTACGGTAGTATTTGATGGAAGCACAACGGAAACAAGATATGGTCACCATAATTTTTTCTATTATATAACAAAAAAAAAAAAAAAACATTAGTAGCTATTTATCTTAAGCATATTGCGTGTTGAGTTTGCGGGTAGGCTGCATGGCTCACGATCGGCCCGATATTTCCTCCTGTTGTGCCTTTTAAGTAACGTGCTGAGGTGAAGGAGATTTATGGATAACCGAATGGTTTGTTTTGTTTTTATTGATGGTAAGCTATTTATGTATTTATTTACACATTACACGTACACATGCATATACATTCTTATAATATCATCCAAACTTTTGGTTATCTTTTTAGTACTTAAATTTGCTCCATGTGCAATTATATCTGTTTACTCTTTTATTTACTTACATTATATTTATATATTATAATTTTTATATTGATTCAAATGAACCTCCACTCGTCCTTTGAAGGGTTCATTAGAATACCAGCGTCAGACAGCATCAGTCTGTCTGACATATCGCTGAAATGGACCTTTTTAGTGCAGCCGTGAGACGCACACTTAGTTTTTGGCATAACTACCTTTTTCTTGTTATTTTACCTTGCGTGTTTCATGTACCTGTGCTAAATAAATTTTATTGTAGAACTTTCTTTCTTTCTATATTTTTATTGTTAGTAAGGAGATACTTATTTAATAAATAATATTTCAGTGAAAGCTCACCTCAAAAACGTCAAAATGCTATAGACTGGGACACCTACTTTATGGGGACTGCGTTTCTGGCGAGGCACCGGAGCAAGGATCCGGACTATCAAGTTGGAGCTTGTATCGTCAACGACGACAAAAAAATTATTGGAACTGGGTTAGTTAGTACTACCTTTTATTTGAGTAGGTACCTATTTAGAAAATTATTTAGTTAACTAGACAGCCGATGCACGTTTGAAATGACTGACAACACTAGCGGGTCTAGGAGGGTCTGAGGGGATCAAGCCCCGCCCCCCAATATCCCGATATGTCTGTGGTACTCTACAATCCAACGAAGCCTTTGCCTGTTAATTAGTCACGCCTTAAGCATAGAACAGATAGACAGCTCAAATCACACTGCAGCTCATTGTTTACCTGTGTTTCAAACATTGGATGTTTGAAACACAGATAAACCATGAGCTGCAGTGTGATTTTGTAAACATTTCGAAGTGGATGGGTTAGGTGAAGTGATCCCAAAGTGAGTGAGCTGTCAATCCATGTAATTATGATGGAATGACAGTTCACTTCGGGCTCACCCTACTTAATCGACCGGCTGGATTGGACATAGGATCCGGCAGTATCTATCAATGAACGCAAAGGAGACTTAAGGTAAATAAATACCCTTTACTTGATACTTCTGCTGGTCTATTCTGTCAGGATCTCACCGTGTTAACTTATGTCGAGTGAGCATGAAGAGAACTGTCATTCCATCTTGTTTGTATGGATTGACTGTGACGGTTTGCAGAATCACACTTCAGTCTCTTTTGTCGCGGTAGTAGGACTAGTATGTTCCCGTGAGCGTGGTATAAAATAGACTAAGTTTTTTTATTTTTTATAACAGATATAATGGATTTCCAATCGGATGTAGTGACGATGACTTTCCTTGGGCTAAGAATACTACTTCATCATTAACTGACAAACATTCGTATGGTGAGCATTTTAATATGATTATTTCACATGTATATGTATATGTAGGTAAATGTAAATGTTAATATCGAATAGGTACGTTCATTGAGCGAAAAAGCAGCTCACAGGGCTCCTATTTGTATGTGTGTACGATATGGCCACAACATTTACAACGTGTAACAGAATAAACGCAATACCTTTTAAGGGGTCATAAAAGGTCACTCATAATTATGAAAAAACCTCGAAATCGCGAAAAAACAAATCAACTGTTCAGTACATTTTGCTGAGTTATGCTGTGAGTGCCATAAATGTATGGGGCAGTCGATATTTTTTTCGCGGTTTCAGTTTTGGTCCCAAAGTAAAAGTTGTTCATAATAATGAGTACAATAACCCCTTAAGAGGTGTTGCGATTATTCTGTTACACGCTGATACTTATAACGCGAATAAGTAGGTACCTAGGTAAGTAGGTACTTTAAAAAAAACGCGATGCATTTTTTATTCTGATTTCGAGTGATTTAGAGAGATTTTAATCTGAATCTTCATCTACCTACAAATATGTCGCAGCCAACTAACTTATTTAACAGTGTAGTTAGCGGCCTAGACATTGGACGGCGCCGTTTAATCAGCGGCCTAAGTGACATTTAAAACAGCTAGGCTAATTAATTTGACCCATTTCATTTAACCTTTTGACCGCTATCACATAAACGCATCGGCGTGCTCCCGACGCCAAGCCACAATTTCGCCGTACTTTTTGTCACATATTTGTGACGTTTGGCGTACAGGGCACGCGCTTGCTTGTCATGTAGGTATACGTGACAATGGCGTTCAAAAGGTTAACGACTTTCCTAGCCAAGTTATTTGGGAACTTAAGACACAGGGACCTTGGGGTACCCCGACATGAAAAGGTTAGGTTCGAATGGAGATCACGTTTCACTTTAAACTAGCACAGAAACAGGAGTCGAGGTTAGGTTTGAGATGGAAATTTCATGAAATGGCCAATTCTACGAAATGCGACATATTTTGGTCATATGGTTACACTATTCTATGAACGGTATATTAAGCATCTGCCAGCCCGTTCATTATCTAAACGTTGTAATTAGACGCATAGGCTGTGTTCAAACGGCGCTGTTCAATGAAAAAGCTAGGCAGCTAATTAAACGGCTGATTAAGTCACTTGGCTGTGACAAATATATTGTTATAATTAAATATATACGACTTAAATAAAAAAAAATACATTATTTCAGTGTGCCACGCAGAAACGAATGCAATAATCTTCAGGAACACATCCGACGTGAAGGGCTGCACACTGTATGTTAGCCTGTTCCCATGCAATGAATGTGCCAAGTTGATCATCCAGTCAGGAATCAAAAAAGTTATTTATTTCTCTGACGAAAAAAGTCACAAGGATGAGTTCAAGGCTTCCAAGCCAATGTTCGATGCGGCTGGCATCATGTATGAGTAAGTATTCTGGAAGGTTCGTCAACTATCATTGCATCGAAACTGCATAGCGATATCCTACACTTGTATAGTTCCTAAGGGGAGGGATGTCCGCCCTTTGTTTCCGCTTGACGTCGCTAGTTGTGTTGGGCCCTGTCATTATGACCGCTTCAATTACCGTATTTAAAGTCTAGGCCATCGTATGCCATCGTAGGGGATCGAAACAAGCACAGTTTTTTATGGTGTTTCTGTGTTCGTGTCTAAATCATGTCAATTATATGCTTATTTTAATATTTTGGTTCTGGTGAGCTTGTTAAATATAAGTATGAGAGGTATATATTGAGACCGGTACACCCAAACATGGATTAGTAGTTGAATTATGAAGATGAAACATCTGAGGAAAAGGCTGCTATCCAGTTTGAGATAGACAGATACCTAGATACATTTTCAATGTGTAACAGAACGAACGCAATACCTGAAAAGGGGTCATTGTACTCATCATTATGAACAACTTTTACTAGGGGACCAACCGCAAAATCGCAAAAAAAACCACCAGGTACGCCCCCGCCCCTCTAGCTACGCTACTATTTATAAAGCACTGTTTACGAGGGCGGCTAGCTACTATAGTCTTAAATTCGCCCCTTAATTATAATTCCAGTTCGATCCAGCCCGTCCCTAGCTGTCCTCCCCCCAGCGACGGCCTAAGCCGAGGCCCGTATCCCACAGGGGGTGCCCTTAGCGTGTAGTTGCTTAGTTTGTAAGTTTTTATAAGTCCTGGCTGGAGGCTTTAATATTATATTAAGGCCACCACAGGCAAGCCCGGTTAAGCAGTCGACAAACTTATAGGTTGAACTGCGAGAAGCCACTCATAAAAAAATAAAATAAAAATAAAGCGGCTAGCTACTAGTTCGATCCAGCCCGTCCCTAGCAGTCCTCCCCCCAGCGACGCCCTAAGCCGAGGCCCGTACCCCACAGGGGTAGCGTGTAATCGCTTAATTTGTAAGTTTTTTATAAGCCCTGGCTGGAGGCTTATTATATTAAGGCCACCACAGGCAAGCCCGGTTAAGCAGTCGACAACCTTATAGGTTGAATAGCGAGAAGCCACTCACAAAAAAGAAAAGCGACTAGCTAAGTAATCAATTCTTCTTTTTTCAGGCAACTCACACCGAAGCTGCGTCAAGTAGACATTATTTTTTCGACCAAGAACCTGGCGGACATCGACTGAGCTACACTTTTTTTATATCTCATTTATTTGATAATACTTGTTAAACATGAATATTGATAAAATAACAGATAGCTCATAAAAGATGGATGCTTTTCCTTAGAAACAATCAACAATTACCTACTGGAATTACTAGTAGCCACGTCCTTAAAAACTGTCCTAAACTAAAATACACCGGATACCAAAAAACTGCAATATTTGGGCTTCAATCGAAATAGTGGCAAACCAAAATTGTATAGGTACTATCCGATATATTGGAGTGATTGTCATTTTATTCTGTTCGTTTAAATTACTGTTGAATTAAGATAAAGTGAATTTTAAGTTACGATACATCTGATAATATATTAGGTCCTTACATATGAAATTGGCGTTTTGTCGCACTGATCACTTTATCTCACCTCACCTCAAATAACTCCTCTCTGGTTAGGAATTCCAAATTCAAGTTTATACAGCTTTTTACTCATGCATTTTTGTTTCGAAAACCATAATTCATTTGTTTTTTCCTCTTTTGTATTTTTTCTTTGCGTCACTCTGTTTATAAAATGGAAAACTTGAAATATCGCTTTATTTACGAGTACGAGTTCAACCGTGGCCGTGCTATAAAAACAGCCCGAAGGATTCATGATGTGTATGGCGGCGGTGTCGTAAAAGAAAACACAGTGCGTTTTTGGTTCCAACGTTTTCGTTCTGGAAATTTCGACCTGAACAAGCCCCGTGGACGCCCGGAGAACAAAATTGATAATGAAGAATTGAAGGCTATTGTAGAAGCGGATCCATCGCAAACCACGTCCGACTTAGCTGCAGGCTGCGGCGTTAGTGATATAACTGTTTTAATCCGGAGGTCGTGGGTTCGATTCCCACCCAGGACAAATCTTTGTGTGATGAGCATGATCATTTGTTCTGTGTCTGGGTGTAATTTGTCAATTATATGTATGTATTTGGAAATATATAAGTATGTTTATCAGTTGTCTGATTGCCATAGCACAGGCACTGCCTAGTTTGGGATCGGATTACCGTGTGTGAGTTGTCCCAAGGATATAAATAAAAAAAATATTTTAGGCTATAACATCTTATCAAAATAAAACTAGGTGACCTATCTGAGGAGGGATGCAAAAAAATTCCGAGTTCACTTAGCTCGCTCTTGCAGATGCAAATTTGAATTTGGTTTGAATTTTCAGCGAAAAAGATAACGCGATTGATCGCGTGCAGATGCGATCGGCCGCGATCACGGAATTATTGTTGTAATGAAACACAAGCCACGAGTGAGAACATTTAGAACTGAAATCTACATTTTAAAGTTTAATTTCACGCTGTTTTACATAACGGAGCTGTTCCGTAACATTGCTAGCAAAAAACAGCGGATTCTACAATCCATCTGCAACAAAGATATTCTTCGTCGTTTTGCGAGTAATGGAATAGGAAATGAACTGTTTGAATTTGAATCTTTTGTATAGATATTTCGGTATTTAGGTAGGTACGCTAAAACGCGAGGGTGCATGTTAAGAAAAATAGTATGCGTAGGTAGCGACAGCTGACGGGTTATACTACTAAAAACTGCAAGTGACTTTGACTTTAGTAGTTAATATTTATTTATCAAAGATACATTTTGTTGGTCCATAAGCACTTATAAACTGTGTAAGTAGGCAAGGGCATACCCAGCTAGGGGCAGAAGAGAAAAATAAATCTTAATTTTCTTGGCAATTTCTATTACTGGAAACTAGAACATGAGAATTAAAAACGTGTATCTCTATGCAAAATGAAGTGTTGGAAATTTAACATCTTTCTCAAATATTAACTCATTAATTTATTTTTTATTTGATATTTATTACATTATTTATCTAGAATATTCCACGGCATTCGCTTCGATATAGTATAGAATTCCATCGTGCATATCAAGGGCATTCAAGGGCCATCCAGTAATTGCCTAGTAGACGTACACTATCTGCTTAGCATGGGCCGAATATTCCCAGTCGCCCCCACATGGATTGCCACCAGGTGGCATTCGAGAATAAAATTCCCAGTTGCTACCGGATGGCGACTGTAAAAATGTTATTTAATTACCTGTGGTTGAGTGTGTTGAGTGTGATAGGTTTTAATGATCAACTAGCACTTCGCCCGTGACTTAGTAGGTAATAGTCCACAAACTTCAAAGGTTAGTTTTAGAAAATTAAGCAAGACGATTTTCATTAATTACCCAGCTATTTCAGCTGCTGATTCTGTGGTCTCGGGATCAGTGCAACTATTCACCGCGTTCACCCCCGTCAGGGGTTGATTATGCAAAAATTATCCCACTTTTAGTTGGTTCATACCAATTTCCACGTAAATTGAAGCAAGCAATAATGTCCTAATAACTTCATCACCCCTTTTAACCCCTTTTGCGGTTTTTTTTCGAAAAATCCATACATTTTTAATTTTTTTTTATCGAAATCTTGAATGCCGTGTTTCAACTTTATCGAAGCATACTTGAGGATTTTAATACCCTTCGTAACTTTTAAACGAAAGGTCCGATTCGAATAATTAAAAGTGTAATTTACATGTGAATAATCAACTTTAATTATCAAACTATTTAAAAGGATTTAAGGATTAATATCGTGATACCAAAATCACCACTTCTCCATTCCGCCCGAGGTTTGGTTGAATAATTTAAACAAAAAAGCGGTCATTTTAACTTTTTAACCATAGTAGTTCAGACAAATTTTAATACCCTTGCGAACTGTTTTATAGGTTTATGTATCATCAATAGTTTTCTCAGCGCACGCCAAATAATGAATTTATTTTCTACTACTTTGGGTTATATTATTGCATTTTTCGTGGGGATCATTACTTTTTTCGAAAATAGAATATAGCCTATGTTTTGAGTTATAATGTAGCTACCTAATGGTAAGAGAAGTTTTAAAATCATTTGAGTAGTTTTTGAGCTAAATCGTAACAAACATACAAACAAATTTTTCCCCTTTATTTAAAAAAGAAAATAATAAGTGATTAAGCAGCAATTATGATGAAGAAACATTTGTTTGTATATCCCTCATATCATTCTAATATAATAAAACTGAAGAGTTTGATTGTTTGTTTCAACGCTCTTATCTCTAGAACTACTAGTCGGATTTGGATTTTTTTTTAGCCTGGATGGATAGCCACATTCAAGAGGAAGGCTATAAGCTATACGAGAACGCGAAAAAAACGGGATATGCGCGCTCGAAGTGGCGAGCAATAGCAAGCCTATTAATAAAACCAAATTGAAAAAACCGGCCAAGTGCGAGTCGGACTCGCGCACGAAGGTTCCTACCATTATCTATAAAAAAACGGCAAAAAAAAAGTTTGTTGTATGGGGGCTCCCATATAACAAACGTGATTTTTTTGAGTTTTTATATCTATTTGCCCTTAAATATTTATTTTATTCTGTTTTTTAGTATTTGTTGCTATAGCGGCAACAAAAATACATCATCTGTAATGATTGTAATTTCAACTGTCTAACTATCACGGTTCATAAAATACATATAGCCTGGTGACAGACGGACAGACAGACAGACGGAAGGACAGCGGAGTCTGAGTAATAACTTCCCAGTCGCCACCCGGTGGCAACTTCGGGAATTTTATGCCCGATTGCCACCTGGTGGCAATCCAGGGCGACTTTGGGGAATATTTGGGATGGGCACAAACAAACGCGAACAAACCGCACCCGCACTCATCAACGGCTCAGTGCATAGTCGTTAACCATGAAGCACAACAACCAGCGAAACAGGTATAAGCTGCCCCCCCTAGCTCAAATCCTGGGTACGCCCTTCACCGCCCTTGTAAGTAGATATGTTAGTACAAAAAATAAAACACTGGCCGTTTGGAATCCCAGTATATATTTAACGCCGCTTGGGGATGCTACTTTCATGCACCTCACGTATGGGCTGATAGCGTCTCCGACGAGAAATGGATCCCTAATTTACTCAGCTCTGGTACGAATTTCCTGAAAAAGAGAATAATTTAATTACTTTCTAGCTGCCCGCACAGTATTTTATCCCAAAGAAAGTGCTACCGGGATAAAGAAGTATCGTATGTTATCCACGTCATGGAATAGCCGTGCGCCAAATTTCTTCCAAATACTTTCAGCCGTTGGAGAGTGGTTGATTGACGATTTCAAACAAAACTACATGCTCTGACGGATGTAACCATGAATTTAAAAAGCTTCTTCAAGGGAAGAAAAATTAGAATTCGGTTTCCATATTGATTTTCACCGAAGTCATTAATGACCTAGACTTCAAATACTATCATTAAAACGGGTCTTAATGACAAGACCCAACACAACTAGCGACGTCAAGCGGGAACAAAGGGTGGACATCCCTCCCCTTAGGAACTGTCCCTACAAGTGTACATAGCTACGTAGCTTCAATGCAATGATAGTAGACGGACCTTCCAGAATACTTACTTATACTTGACGCCAGCCGCATCGAACATTGGCTTGGAAGCCTTGAACTCATCCTTGTGATTTTTTTCGTCAGAGAAATAAATAACTTTTTTGATTCCTGACTGGATGATCAACTTGGCACATTCATTGCATGGGAACAGGCTAACATACAGTGTGCAGCCCTTCACGTCGGATGTGTTCCTGAAGATTATTGCATTCGTTTCTGCGTGGCACACTGAAATAATGATTTTAATTAAGCCTTTATTACAAAACAAAAAGTAACTGCAACTAGGACCAACCACTATGAGAAATAAGGTGGTATTTTGTAAGTATAGATGTCGTGGCCATTTATCATACACACACAAATAGGAGTCCTGTTGAGCTGTTTTCGCTATATGCAAAATATAACAAACTACTCACCATAGGAATGTTTGCAATCTAATGATGAAACAGTATCCTTATCCCAAGAAAATACATCGTCACTACATCCGATTGGAAATCCATTATATCTGTAATAATATTAACGTTTAAAATTTTAAAAGCCGTTTTAAATCCGTGTACATTGCCAATGGACAGGGTACTATAGAGTCTTAAAACGATCATGATTCCGCTCTAAGAGAGAGACGGAGCTATACATACCGAATAGCACTATCCCTTTTACATAATCGGAATTGGATGGCATTAGCACGTCATAGTAGGGCAGCAGGCGGGGCCAATAATACTTCCATAGTATACGGTAATTAGTCCACTAAACCACCCAGCCTCTCATGTGTTGTTTTCTTTCTGCAATAGTCCTGCACCATCCGGGGCGTCCTTGGGTATATGTACTTTCATAGTGCATACAGAGATTATCGTCGGCTGGTGCCCCATTCCATTTGAAATATGCCTCTCGAGCCTCTTCGAGTTGGCTTCGGCCCCTCGTACGCCTATCAAAGGACCGGGACGCGTAATGCCAAACTGTATAGTACCACAGACATCTCTGCGCTGAAACTCCAAGGCCTCATCCCACCGGCCCCTTCTAGCACCGGACATCTAGACGCACTGCAAGTTACCATCCCTACCTTGTTGCTATTCCAACAATTCGCACTAAATGTTTCCAAACGTCTTTTATAATGCGCACAGCAAAGGAGAGGAACTATCTGCCTGCGTCTGTGTTTCTGAACGCATACAACCCTAATCTCTTCAAAATTAGAGTGAACAGGCTTCTTCTGGGTAAGTACGCTCCATAGACTTTGTCTCTGTCATCTATGACCTAGACTAGATTCAAGAGCAAACCCATATTAATAAAAAATAAACTTTATACTCGTTTCAATAAAGAGTAAAATATATTTCAGCTCATACAATAACTGTGTTGAAATACATTTTGCTTTTGAATATTGGAGCAAAATACATGCGAGTACAGCTAGCCACAATGACTTTATACTTTAACGAAAGTTTACGAGCTCGGGACTGAAATATCCACGAAGGGGATGGCGGGGTCTCCTTTCTAACCTAACCTGCCCGAGTCGGGCTGCCCCAAGGCCCGAGCTCGTAAACTTTCGTTAAACTAAGAAGTAATTCTGGCTCTCTTTGCTTCAATATTCTAAAGCAAAAGATATTTCAACACAGATAATTTCTGTGCTAATGTACAATGCTCCTGCCTGCGAGCACGGAGCAACCCGTGTCTGTGGTTATATACAATTTGGCATTACGCGACCGTGGTACCCCAGAGTCCCGAGATTATAATTAAAATAAAAAAAAAACAATCTATTTATTGTTAGCGGCTTATTCAAAATAACCTCACGAAAAAATACTGCTGGTCACTGGTATGTTCCCGTGAGATTTTTTAGAAGGACTAGTAGCTAGTCCTGCTTACCTATCACCGTAACCAAAAATAGAGACCAGAAGTAGGTATCAATAACGTAAAGGGTATTTACCCTATAATAGTCTCCCATACGTTCATTGATAGAGACCTACTACCGGTCTTGAAATATCCTATGTCCAATACAGCTCATGGTTTACCTCTGTGTCAAACATCCAAATTCGTTCTGTGCCTGAGGCGTGACTGATTAACAGGCATAGCTACACGTTCAGACTTTAATATCTACACAGGATGACTAGTAACTAAGTGCGTTCCTTCAAAATGGGTGTTTTAGAGCTACTTTGCAACAATTTTGACTCCAATCACTTGGGGTCCTTATTGGGGGAC
Source organism: Mamestra brassicae (assembly GCA_905163435.1). Taxonomy (NCBI): domain Eukaryota; kingdom Metazoa; phylum Arthropoda; class Insecta; order Lepidoptera; family Noctuidae; genus Mamestra; species Mamestra brassicae. Next base: position 10,127,658 of record LR990989.1, on the reverse strand, counting down.
AGTTCTGCACGTCATCAGCTAGGTAGGTAAATAATTATGAGTGTACAAAAATCTAAAAACGCCTCAAAAGACTCCTTAAAATAATACCTAGGGTACTCAAAGTGTCGGACGTAAGAATAGCACCATCCCATCAATTCCCGTGGGTGTCAAAGAGTCGTTTAGAGGCGACTTAGGGACTCATCAGAAAATGGGCAGCAGAATTCTCTGTGCATTGCAACAGCTACACTGCGATCGCCAACCCACCTGCCAAGTGTGGCGATTATAGAAAACCGCCCCTTTGGGAGAGGCCTATGTCCAGAAGTGGACGTCATTCTGCTGACTATGATGATGATGACTCAAAGGAATCTCTTCTTTAAGGCGCTACCCCGACCAAAACCTTGCGATAGTGCGTTTTTTCTTCGTTAGTTAAAAACGAATAGCCTTATTAACTTATAAGATAAGAGAAATAAACTACATTTCTATGTAATCTACTTTTAAAAAATGACTAAAATTATTGATTGCATGCATCTGTAGCTAAAGGCGACGCTCTAATCATTTGAGGATTACACTAATGGATAGATAGTTTAAAAATCTAAATTATTAACGTTTTATTTAATTTTAAAATATCACTTTTTTTTATTCAAATAATTCCAAAAATTGTGTGAATTTATGATAAAAGGGCGTGCGCAGGGTGCGGGCGGCAAAGAGGAAACGAAATATTCTCAAGGTTATTTGCTCAGGGAAACGCCTTAACTAACTAGTGTCCGGAGTTGAAATTCATCGGGTGTTAGAACAACTAAATAAACATTTACTATACTAAAATAAAAGGCAGTGCTAACTAACCCAGTTCCAATAATTTTTTTGTCGTCGTTGACGACACAAGCTCCAACTTGATAGTCCGGATCCTTGCTCCGGTGCCTCGCCAGAAACGCAGTCGCCATAAAGTACGTGTCCCAGTCTATAGCATTTTTACGTTTTTGACGTCTTCTCTCACTGAAATATCATTTATTATATACTTACAATAAAAATATAATACTCGTACGTGGGTATTGTAACTATGATCTAATGCAATCTTCCGGTCTTTGAAAATTTCCTCTTGAAGACATCAAAAGATGGGCTGTTGTGTAAGGAGTGTGGCAGCGAGTTCACTTACCACTAATATGTTATAATTTACGAATAATAATTTAGTATACTAACGGCTGAGCCAGCACCTTCCTATCGCTACAACTTGCCACACTGCACACAGCAAGGCCGCCCATCGCCAGGCCCGCGGCCAACCTGCCAGCTCGCCAAAGCATTTGGAATAATCAGCTAGAAATGACTGAAACAAAAAAATCTTGATACATTTTACAATATCCCTAACTTTGTCGCCGTCGGAGAGACGTTTATGTCACAGCCAACCGTTTAAATCAGCCGTTTAATCGGGTGGAAGCCTCATGGATGCCTTCCGCCCTGGTGCGGGCGGAGGATATCCATGAGGGGTCTGTCAGACTCTTACTGACTAGAACCTCCCCGGTGTTCCATCTCCCACCACGCGCGGGAACGGATGCGACTTCCGTAATCCCCGGCTGGTGCCAGCCCACATCTGCGGGCCACCTCGCATCAGCGGGCCACCTCGTGTCAGCGGGGGTAATGAGATGTATGACTCCCCCCGCCACGTCAAAGAGGGGCGCACGGGAACACCAAGCGCCGCGTCCTCGGGTCCGGATGAATGGGGGGCGACGGACATCCCCAATTCCGCCGCCTCTGGACCCAATTAGGGGGGAGGGCAGCGTATGCCGCGCCGTGTCCTCCCGACAGTCGACGCACTGGTGATACCGAGCGTCCGGCTCCCTGCTTATGCGATACAGGAACCTCCCGAAGCAGCCATGCCCCGAGAGGACCTGCGTCGCACGAAACGACAGGGAGCCGTGCCTTCTCTCGAGCCAAAGGTCGAGCACCGACCGGATGGCCTCGATGGTGACGAGGCTTGAAAGGAAGGACTTGAAAGACTGTCCCGCCATTCCGCCACCCGGACCTCGCGCAGCTTCGACCGACGCAGCTCAAAGTGTCGCTGCATCATTCGCTCGCCACCGGTGCAGTGACGCGAGGATACCGTGTCGAGCTCTCCCAAGATCCCTGTGTCCTAAGTTCCCAAATGATTTGGCTAGGCAAATCATTAAACGACGTCGAACGAATTAATTTCCTAGCTGTTCAATTGAATGCCGTGATGACACTTATGCTGCTGATTAAACGGCACCGTTCAATGAAAAGGCTAAGCTGCCTTTTTTTTTTGGTACTGGTTTGGAAATCCTCATGGATCTCCTCCATCCTGGGGCAGATGGAGGGGTCTGTCAGACCAGACACGAGGTGGTATAAGCCTACTGACTTATACTACCTCGTGTTCCCTCGCACACTTGCACCGAGGGCTATGGGAGCACTTCAACGCAGCCCCTGTTTTTGTTGTGTTGTTTTTGCCATTTTGAGAATTAGGCTTTTAGAGAATTAGCCATTCTGAGAACTAGTCCTTTTGCGACTCTGTTGCCATTTTGAGAATTAGGCCTTTTGCGCCTAAACCGAAAAAAATATTGCTATATGTGCAGCCACAGCACATCTTCCCAAAAATGTCATCCCGGAAGCATGGTAGTCATGATTAGAAAGTGCACCTGAAGGCAATGACACAAAATTGTTTGATGAAAATGTAACGTCGCAGTGGATGAACAAAAATTTTGATTTTTGTTGTTACAACGAACGTCACGGGACAACGAACGAACCCAGTGGGGGATGGCAAAACATGGTAAATAAAAAGCTTAGTTAAAGACCTCCGCTTCATTCCCCCTTATCTCCGAAACTACCGAGCCAATTGTTTTTATAAAAACCTTTAAGTCTATTAAAATAACATTTAAAAAAATATATGATTTGTTCGGCACCTCGGCCTTAAAAGCTTGTTTTTTTTAGAGCTAAAAAATGAGGCTTCTCCTAATCCACGTACGAGTAGATTAAAATTTAAACTGGACGAATATACTCTACCAGCACACACATGAGGCTAAAGCTAGATTTAGGATAGAAAAAAAAGAAAAGAAAAAAAAAAGTATTTGATTGCCACAAAACGACAAACGCAACGTCTGTAACGACAATAATCAGAAGCAAAAAAATGCTTGGCTATTGATAGATATGCGTATTAATAATATAGTCCAAGATTTTACAAGCAACAAAATTGATTACTTAATGATTTGTTTTAAACGACTTTTAAATAATAAGAAAACCAATTTTCTAAATTGATTTTCTTATTATTTAAAATACTGATTCCCTAGGTTGATACAACGATATGAATAATGTAAATTATCCGATTTAAATAATTTAAAGTGCAATTTACATGTATAGACAGTTTCGGGTAGCTTCATGTGCTGGCGTCTGTGTATAAACAACCTTAATTATCAAACCATTTAAATGGATAAGGATTAATATCTTGATATCAAAATTATCACTTTTTCTTTACAACTGGGCTTTGATTGAATAATTTTAACAAAAAGCGGTCATTGTGACTTAACCATTATAGTTACCAATATATCCTCGCGGACTTTTTTCTAGGTAATAAATGTGTGGTCTAGTTGGCACTGCCTTGCTGCCAGAATAATGCAGTGCTAGATTTTTAGTAGCTGTTTTACAATTAACCAATAAATACAATAAGCAATGAATTTACTAGTCTCAGCAGCCCCTTTTTACGCGATCTGAAACTTAATTCACTGGACTCACTAGCCACTGCCTTTTTGTAAGGTCGCCGAGACAGCCCGCTCTCCGGCTGAACAACTGGCGCTGGTTGGGGTAGTAGGTTACCTACAGGCTATATATACCTTGTGAATTCACTCAGTGTACAAGCAAAAATGTCTGTCTCCTCTGCTACAAAGTAAAGAGTGCGAAGTGCCCGCGTCAGGGGCGGCTCATTCATCAGATTAGTGCGGTACCTATATTAGCTTATGGATATCGGCTTGCGCCCCTAAGATTCTGCACCCCAGAATATTTTCGTAATTTGCGAATCCGAAAACGAAGAATATGACACCAACGACGAAAAATTGCAATTTCGTTGGAACCATCTTCTGACATGGGCCTTGGCTGGTTTGGCTCCGCGCCTGCGCCCTCTTTGATAAGCGCGAGCCGAGCGAAACTTGCAACCGAATGAGTTGTAGTTTTTGTTAAGTGTTAAGTTACGCTGTTTTTTAATTTGTTCAGGCATATAAAGTCAAAAAAGTTGAGCGAGATGCGGCTTAAGCCGCCCCTCGCAGCCTGCCGCCCCAGGCCATGGCCTTTTTGGTGCCAGGGTAAATACGCTAATGTTCATAGGTATTTAAACAAAGCTAAAATCATTTTAAAACTGTCACACAAACTATAAATTGAATTTAGAAAGAAAGAAAAAAAAAACAGATTATTTGCGACAAGCGTGACGCATACCAAAAAAAAAAAAAACTAAATTACAAAAGTTATGCAAGTTGGGAAGATATAAACAATATATAAATTTAAACAATAAATAATAAATTTGAATTAAATTGTCCAATAATCTCGTTATTAATTATCAAAATTATAATTAAAAAAAAAAAAACATATGTAACTTCTTGTAACAAGTCCGGTGAAATTTGACAAACAGACAAAAAAATCTTGTTTGTTTTTGTTTTACATAATTATGTCATGTATCGTATATACTTTCATACGTACATATCGTCAGTAAACAGGCGTTATTTTGATAATACAAAACATACTTAAATTCAATTTATTTGTAGGTGTAGATTAACGTGACACTAGGACTCTTAGCCGAGAAAAAAGAAAAAAATCCTTAAGCAAAAACGAAATAGGATCTAAAACCGCGAGGCGCAGCTAGAACATTTATTTTAAAAAATTGGACTTATGGCACTGGCGGATCCAGAGGGCCTCTTAGTCTCCCCAATAGATCCAGATATCTTTGGTTGTGTACTACCTAACGAAGTCATTGAGAAATTTACGAAAAGTTAACCGGAGAGGCTTGTTATGCGACAAGAAAAATAAAAGGTTATGTGATTTTTAGTGTTTTAGAGGCGGATCCAGGATTACCGGGATCCGCCACTGAAAGAAGATTTTCTTACCGTTTGCCTTCGCTTATTTTCTTAGCAATTTCACTTTCAGCCCTTCTTGAATGTTTTTTTAGCAAGAAAGTTAACCCGTTACACAAAATGTAATTTTCATTCGTTTACACAAACACAGTCCTTCCGTCAGAGGATGCCGCAGCGGACTGATCGTGAATGAGGACGGCCGGGGCAGGAAATGCAATTTATGATACTGAAAAGCACTTGATTTTTGCATAGCAATATTATTTCTGTACTTATAGTAGGCGCCAGATAAATGTGGAATAAAGTACATTGACCTTTCCCTAATAACTGTTCATAGGTACCTGAACAATTAAATATGAATCGTTTTTCATTATTAGACAATGTTAAAGATCACGAGAGATGATGATTCGGTACAGCTTTGTGTCATTAATTCCGTTTTTCAAATTAAAAATGTCAATAATTGTAGGTGGGTCAATGACCGTTATTCCACGATTATCTGGCGCCTACTATAGTTGGATGACGACATACCTAAGCTAAGGGTGGCAAAAACAAAGCATTCGATAAGCGAAATATTTAACGTAGGCGAAAAATATGAAAGGTATTTTTTTTTTCTTAAAAACAATCAAATACTGCGTCAAGTACGAGTAGGTTCGAGGGGAGACCGGCGCGTTGCACAGCGGAAAGTTTCGGGACCCACCTTTACGTAGAATTCTAAACGCTGTTGTTTTCTAAAGTCCAGTCATGCTTACTAATATTATAAACGCGAAAGTTAGTATGTTTGTTGCTCTTTCACGCAAAAATTACGAAACGGACCTTGATGAATTTTGGCACAGAGGTAGATTAAAGTCTGGAATAACACATACCTAGGACATTCACGCGGGTGGAGTCGCGGGCGGCAGCTAGTTATCTATATCTATACTATTATTATAAAGCTAAAGAGTTTGTTTGTTTTTTTTTTTTTTTAACGCGCTAATTTCAGAAACTCGATGATCGAATTGAAAAAATATTTTAGCGTTGGGCAGCCCATTTTTCGAGGAAGGCTATCTTCAGTGTTTCAGAAAGGCGTGTTGACATTAAGGGTGATGGTATATACAATATAAAAATATCTTAACATCAAAAAATATTTTTTTCAAGAAAATCGACCATAAGAAAAAACGAATTCAAAGTTCCGAAGAAATGACTTTCAAGCAGTCTGATGGAGTTGGTGACAACAAATCTGTGATTGAATTAAAGTCAATGCCACCAACTGTAACAAACCGCTTGAAGTTATTTCTTCGGAACTTATTAGTTTTATCTGGTCGAATTTCTAAAAATCTCTAAAAAATACTAGACTTGTGAAGATGAAATTGGCACGGAGGTAGATTATGAACAGGATACGTCAGCTAAGAAAGGTTTTTACGAAACACCAAAGAGGGTAGAAATTGTTTGTTCTAAAGCTGCGCAGACGAAGTCGCGGGCGAAGTCCTAAATAGTAGGCTATATAACATCACGCTGCGACCAATAGGGGCAGAGCAAAAATGTCGAAGACGAAGTTGCGGGTTACAGTACAGAATAGCTTATTCTTTGTGTACGGTTTCTGTAGCCGTCTGCCTGCCAATACTGCTTCCTCCTCCACCTCCATCCTGGGCGAGTTTCATCATCAATTCTCTTCCCGAACGAATTCATGTCGCCCATTCTTTTAAGGTGAAATACGATGAGAAGAATGCACGGACACAACATTTAAACGTTGTTAAATTTACGCCGAATTTTTAACCGACTTCCAAAAGAAGGTTCTCAATTCGTCTGTATGTTTTTTTTTTTGTAAAAAACGTAATCACAGCATGATACAAAATGCATTTCGAAATTTTAATCGACAGACTGACTTAATAATGGTAACACAATAAAGTCAGTCAACGAAGGCTATCATAAACAAAAGAATTTTCCAAATCCGGCTGGAAGTTCCACAGATTGTAAGGCCGTTGGTCCCGGGTGTCATTTAAACATCTTTGTCAGTCGTTACGAGTAGTCAGAAACCAGAAAATCTAACGTCTTGCAAGCAGTATCGTGTTACCCAGTTACTGGGTTTTAAATATCTGTGTGGTGGGAGGTTATACGGATAGACTGTGTTCGTGAAATCGTTGAGCTCCTTAACCTTTTAACCGCCAGAGCATAAACGCATCGGTGTGCCCCCGACGCCAAGCCACAAATTCGCCGTACTTTTTGTCACATATTTGTGACGTTTGGCGTGCAGGGCACGCGCTTGCTTGTCATGTATACGTGACAATGGCGTTCCAAAGGTTAAAGATCTAAGTTTGAGCTACACGAGAACTGACAAATGCTTGCACTGCCTGGACAGGTCAACTCAAATCTGTGTGGCACTTTCCTCAATACGCCACCTCAGACATTAACCTACTTACATGGTTCTCATAATATGATTTAACCAGTACGGATTGTATGGACATTAAAAGACATTCTGACCTCTGAGTTTGTTTCGGTGTTTCTTCTCAGGGTAGTCAGCTAGGAAACACCGGCCTCATCCAGCTTAAAATGCCCAAAAAAGATTGACGTGTAAGTGTTATGTTTAACCTACTTGCAAAATAAATATCATTTGTCATTTATTGAAAGCCCCTAACATAATACAACAACAGATCAAATGACTCCTTCTGCTCCGGAGTGTCAGACTCTTACTGACTAAAACCCATCCGTGTTCCTCCTGATGCCCTTTGCGATGGTGACTCTTTCGAACAGATTCCGCAACCCTGGCAGTTGATCGTGTAGTTTCGGAAAAAGGATTGGAAAGAGGTGGTGTAAAACAAATAACCTACCTAATGTCAACATTTTATTATAATTATATTTATACAAAATTATTTGTATGTATTTATGATTCATTTACAAACTTGTGGTAAACACGTCATGCTTCAAAATAAGTATTACGCTTTAATATCACATGCAATAATATAACAATCCATAATTAATATTATAATTGAAAATACAAATTATTTGTACTTAGATATAATTATTTAGAAGGACTCATAGCATCCCAGTCGACTTTAAAATTTATTTCTATTTTACTTCGCTTTGGTACGTATTGCCTGAAAACAGGAAAATCCTTTAATAACGGAAAAATTGCAAACATCGTTCTATAAATTGGTGTAGAAGCAAAAGGTAAAAAAAAAAGTTTTTATTTTTTCTCATACAATTTTTCTACAGCGAAAAAATTCCTCAATTTTGCCAGCCCGGTGAGTTATAAGGATACTTGTGATGGGGTTACCTCGCAACTTCCCATGGGTTACGATTTACATATTGAGATATAATTAAAAGGAAAGGAAAAGAACAGAAAAGAAAAAGACAAATTTATACATATACTTATAAACAAATTTAGGATCAAGGATGATTACAAAATTGTTGTAGCAAGTTCAGCAGATCGATTCTGTACACATGTCGAAGTGAAGGCTTGGGTGAAGTGCTCATTTCGTGATCACGTGACATCGTGATTATATAGATTGACAGCTCATCTCGTGATCATTTCACCCACTTGGGTGAAGTGATCACCTTCGATCACCAAGCCTTCACTTCGACATGTTTACAGAATCGACCGGTAGGTATGCGTAGTGTTTGTGAGTTGGTGTGGAGTGTGAGAGCGTGTATGTGTGTGGGAGGTGGATGTACGTGGTGTTGGGTGTGAGTAGATGTGTGTTAATGATTAATCTATACTAATATGATAAAGCTGAAGTTTGTTTGTTTGTTTGAAGGCGCTAATCTCTGGAACTACCAGTCAGATTTGGAAAATTAAATTAGGGAGCCGAAGGAAGTGTCAAACCTTATTTTTGTAAATATAACAGAGCCAACCCTTGTGGGGCAAAATACAATCAGGGTTTTATGCGAGTGTCATTTGCTCCACTTAAATCAATAGTGAGGTAGTTTTAATTTTCACAACCTTATTTTTTTAAATATAACAGAACCAACCCTTGTGGGGCAAAATACAATCAGGGTTTTACGCGAGTGTAATTTGCCCCACTAAAATCAATAGTGGGGTAAACCACTTCAATGATAAATTGAGGAGCATTTGAAAAAACTTACACATATTCGACTCCAGCCGCATCCAACATCCTTTTCGAGGCAACATACATCGGTCGGTCACCTTTCTCGTCAGACAAATAATAAATATGTTTGATTCCTGACTGGATGATCATCTTCGCACACTCATTGCAGGGAAACAAACCAACATAAATGGTGCAATCCTTCACATCGGCTGAATTCTTGTTCATAATAGCGTTCATTTCTGCATGGCACACTGAAACAAATAGTAATTTTAAGTCAGTGAGGGTACGACAATGAAAAATCAGCTATTCAGTACAATTTGTCGGGTTTTGCGTAAAGAAATGGTGTAGTCTTTTTTTTCTCGATTTCAGTGTTGGGGTAAAAGTTTTTCATAATGATGAGTACAATTCCCCCTTTGCAGGTATTGCGTGTACTCTGTTAAACGTTGTATAATATTATTGCCAAATCAGTACGTTTAACAATGCTAATTTAAAATTAAATGTTCTACATAATTATTAAGCATAACGGGGCAGTCAACCTAACATTTACAGCACACATTTTTACTGTTGTTATATTTTGTTAAATGAGTGCAAGAGAAAAATAAATTGAGGTTTGATGCAGAATTAACTTTTTGAAAAGGACCCACGGAGCGCCATTCCAAAGGCCTGTTCAGACCTATGCGGTATTCTATTCGCTACCCAGAGCGGCAGCGACAAATTCGCTTAGTTTCGCGCGGTATCCCGTTGGGTATTTTGCAGGAGTTCCGCGGCTCTCTAAAGGAAGGTATGTTCAGACTCTTAGGTCACTATCCCACTGGCGTTTTACGAGCGTTGGCGTTTCTCCAACGTCGCGAACCTCTAGTGGCAAACGTTAACGTCGCGTCAACACGACGTTAAAGTTGCGTCAACACGACGTTAACGTTGCGTTTTTTGGCAGCAGTTTGAGAAACGTCAACGTTCGTAAAACGCCAGTGGGATGGCTGGTCTTACTGCCTAAAATCCACCCGTGTTCCTCCAAGTGCTCTTTGCGTTCCAGGGCCGCGGTAACTCTTCAAACAATTGCGCAACCCTGGCAGGTATTGGTTATGTAATGTACTAGAACTTCGCCCCTAAACTTCGTCTGCGCAGATTTAGTAGCCAATTAGCCCCCTTCTAGGTTGGATTTCCAAAAAACCCTTCTTAGTGCTCACCTACATCATAAAAGGAAGCCTTGTGCTAAATCTCATGTTCCAAGTCCCAGTAGTTTCGGCTGTGTGTTGATATATCAGTCAGTCAGTATCCCTTTTATCTTAACTAATATAACAAAGAGTTTGTTTGTATGTTTGAACGCGCTAATCTCTGGAATTACCAGCCGGATTTGGAGAACTATTTTTGTATATGATAGCCACATTCATGAGAAAGGCTATACGGGGACGGGAAATTCCTACGGGAACGGGAAAAAACGGGATATGCGCGTACGTAGTCGCGAGCAAAAGCTAGTTTACATATATATATAGATAAAATGCTCACCATAGAGTGCTTTACTATCCAATGGTGAAGGAGTTTTCTTTGCCCACGGGAATTCATCGTCACTACATCCAATCGGCATTCCATTGTATCTGTAATAAAAAATTACGTATTATTAACTAGTTTTTGCCCGCGACTTCGTACGAGCATATCCCATTTTTCCCGTTCCCGTAAAAAATCGGGACAAATTATACCTACATTTAAACCTTCCTCTTGAATCGCTCTGTCTATTGATGAAAACCGCATTAAAATCCGTTGCGTAGTTTAAAAGATATAAGCGAACGGACGGCGAAAGCAACTTTGTTTATGTACCTTATGTAAAGATTGCGTATTTAAATGTTGAGATGGTCTGGAGGTGTTCCTTTGCTGTTCTGGATAAGATTACTTTTGAGGCACTAACCCAATGGATTCATGATACACACCAATATATTTCCATGATGTGACTCGCCTCATAAACAATATCTATTAATATCTGCAATATTCTAAAAACAGGTTTATAATGAGCAGCCGAGAAGCACATCCAATGGCGGCTTTTTCCTCATTCGAGGACAAGATGTTGGTAGAATTTAGATGAGATGTTAATAAAAACCCACATATGAATGATGAAAAGTTTCTATAAAACAGCTTCATAATAATGTCCGCCCCGACCCTTGCTCGAGCCAGCCCGCGTTGCTAAGCCTTTAGTCTAAAATTCGTCCCCTAATAATAATTCTAGTTCGATCCAGCCCGTCCCTAGCTGTCCTCCCCCCAGCTACGCCCTAAGCCGAGGCCCATACCCCACAGGGGATGCCCTTAGCGTGTAGTCGCTCAGTTTGTAAGTTTTTTATAAGCCCTGCCTGGAGGCTTTAATATTATATTAAGGCCACCACAGGCAAGCCCGGTTAAGCAGTCGACAAGCTCATAGGTTGAACTGCGAGAAACCAATAAAAAAAAAATCGTAATAATGTCAATGGTCAAAAGGCAAACGCTTCTTCGACCAAAACGCTTACTATGTCTAGTTTAGCATCTGCAAGAGCGCTTAGCCAGTTTATCGTCGCGCGTCGCGGTCGCCAAGATCGGAATTGTACCTTTATACTATTAATGATATGGTCTTTTGCCATGTCACATCTCTTCTCTTCATAGTGTAAATTATAAAACAAAGTCGCATCCCGCCATCTGACCGTCTTTACGCTTAGATCTTTCAAAATTACACAACGCATTTTACTACGGTTTACACTGTCATTTTGAGAATTTCTTCCGGAAGGTTTATTTGTATAATACATCATAATTAAAATTATAAATAGTGTAGAAAAGTCGATGTTTTGCGGGCGCACATCAATAGATATTACCCGTGCGAGGCCAGGGCGTGTCGCTCGTCGTTAACAGTCATTGTGTCATCATTACGCAACAAATAGTTCCAAACAATGATAGATAGTGTAAGGGAGATTTTAATAAATAAATCATGTGGATTATATTATATTGCTTTTTGTAAGCTGTACCAGATTAATTGGTGATGGGTTTTGGAATTGATGAGATTGAGGAATGTACCTAGAGAGACTATACCTATGAATACTTGTTGCGTCGATCCCAAGTAACATGCAACTAGTTATGGATAATGCTAGATTTAATTTTCTGTTACAACATTCAATCAATATTTTGATAACCGTCAGGCCAAGAGCCTAAGGGGCCTGCTTTATTGCATCAAGTTCTGATTATAAATCCTCGGAACGGTAGGTCGCTCGGTCCAGCCTGTGTTGTCCATTGGAAACTTTCGTGTTTCTGGGTAGGTCTAGGCAGGCTTACTTACCCAGGACACCCACGCACAATGGACACAGAACGCAAGAAGGTAACGAAGATGTAACTCCAACTTCGCAAAGTGGGGCTATGCTTTCCTCAGTGCCCCAAAACATGCGGCCAGTGACATATGCTGCTACCAATTTTGCCATAAGTGGCAATGTTTTTATAACTCAAATCTTAATTACTGTCATGCCAGGGACTTGAAGATGAAGACTGACAACAAATTAAAACAAAACTCTTTTACTCTTGTTCATCAAAATCAATATTTGTAAACCTAACTAGCTTTTGCCCACAAATTTGTCAGCACATATCCCGTTTTATCCCATTCGTGAAATTATATACAAAATTTCAGCATTCTATGATAGTAGTTTCGGCTGTGCATTGTCTGTGAGTCACTCACTCAGTGACGGAAGCCCAGTGCAACATAGTAGGTAGTTAAGGATTACAATTATTAAATTATTCATAACATTGATTTGTTTATTACAAAAAAGATGACACCACCCTATTGTCATTGAGCTAATAATAAATTTTATCAGTGCTTGAACATAAAGTACCTATTGTCATAGCTTCCTCAAATGATATCAATGTCAACAGGACAATACAATTATGCCACTGCATTTTCCACTTTAAATTAAAACAAATAAAGCAACATTATAGCTGCAATCATTTTTTTTATTGCATACAGTAAAAAAAATATTGTATGTAAATAATACACAATAATGGCCGCTATGGCTAATGCTCAATGGTGCAACATAAGGAATAAGTCCGGACAGTAACTCCTAATAAAGTTGCGAATATGCAGTTAATATTGTTTTAATTAAGGGGTGCTGGTGAAAGGAAGTCTTAGTGCAGAAAATGGAGTCCCTACTCTACTCTGTATATTAGTTGTGGGAGACAGAGACAAGTCAATCGTAAGTGCTTTCCTACCCAATGATATATAAACTATAGATGCTGTGTTTGAAGTCTAAAATGACATCATAAAAAGAAGATAAATTCAGTGATCCTGTACCAAGCGCATTTTTATTTAGCTGTTGTGCTATTGATTATGTAGTACTGCAAGTGCTTGCACTGTTTTTTAGAGCTGTGATGTTGGTTCGTTCAACGTCATTGTGAATGGCCAAACTTGGAACACAGGTAGACTATTGCCTTTCCAAGACGTAGGATAATTTTATCTGTCGCACTGTGCTCCCCTCACGACGTGACACTGGCTAGAATAGTCGGATCCGGCTCAGTAACCATAGAGAAAAACAAAAACAATACTGTGTTCTTGTTGTATAATGTTGACTTTCAGGGAGGTGAAGGCACTGGGAAAAGTTGCTAAAAATACAAAAATGTACTAACCCAACTCCAACTATTTTGTTGTCCTTGTTGACAATGCAAGCTCCTACTTGGTAACTTGGATCTTTACTCCGTTTTGCCGCCAGAAATGCAGTTGCCATAAAATATTCTTGCCAATCAATGTAATCTTCCCGTTTTTTTAGTTTTGTCTCACTGAAATAACAAGGAAAAAGCTATAATAAGTATTAGACAGATATGTTTTTATCAAAACTTTACTGTTTTGTTGCACAAGTAATAGATCTTGATTATAATCTATACATAACTGTCTTGTGTATAATACAACAATGTATAGTAAGTAAATAGCTTATGTTGTCTATAAAATTTGGAAGTTAGCATTATATTAGTTCCAAATTTGTACGACTATTTCTAACCTCTACATTTGATTTGTAAGTATTTAAAATAGTAAATAAACCAAACTTACTCTTGTAACGACATTTTTGCGGTCAATTCTGTAATGTCCATTTCTTCTTATCACTAGATTTATCATTGAAAACAACAACAAAACAAACCCGTGGCACTTTTCTTCGGTTTGACAGCTGGCAGATGGCGGCAAGACAGCTGTCGTAAGTCGTGGTTTGACGTAAAGGCGTTACGTTTCGTTTTTACAGTGACACTTTCCTTTCTCAATAACGTATCTATCATTAACCAACTGGCAATTTACCTATTGAAACCTGCCGTTAATCAAGTGAGTTTTTTTATTATAATTATGCCTACTTAGCACAGCAACAATTCTCGTGTTACCCAGTTGGGTTGTGGAGTTCTGGTAGGCAGCCGCTCCACGTAAAATACTGGTATTCAGCTGAATCCGGTTTGACTGGAAGCCAACCCCAATATAATTGGGAAAAGGCTAGGCAGATGATGAGCACAGCAACAATTCTTCTAAGTAAACTCAAGTCAGATGTCGATTCGAATCCATTCTAATCAATCGGTTTTTGGAAAGAAAAAAAGAGAACATCACGCCTTAATTTCCCGACGGTTTGTGTGGAGGTGTTAGGGTAGCAAAACATACTCTAATAAGTAGGTAGGCATTGTAAGGGGTGCTGAGGCCAAATCCCTCGAAAACACAGTCATGCGCTTTTCACTTTCGCAATAGACAAGCGGGCCGAACTCGCAACAACGCATGGCAGGGTTGCCAATCATCCATAGTGCCCATCCAAAATACCTGGCCATTACTTTGGACAGATCCCTCAACTACAGAAAAAACTGCGAGGATGTCAAAAGTGCCCGCAATAAAAAGCCTGCTTCACCGCCTAACGTTCACCACATGGGGCTGGAATGGCGCTTTGTTTTTCCGTTGATGAATATGACAGTCCAGTATGGTGCCGCTCTGCCTACAACAAAAAATGTGGAAACAGTTCTACTTCCCGATCGTGTTTGATTGCCGTTCCATTAGACCATGAGAGAAAAGGAACAGAGAGTGCCACGGGCGTAGCTTAGCTATAGCTTTCACGTGGAGGGTTCAAAAATGATCCAAAAATGAACAAAGATAAATTAGTTTTAGCCCGGGCTTCACGCCGAATTCTGAACGCCAATCTCATTCGAAATCCTACTAATAATATTATATTGGGGCACAGATTATCCGCATATATGTCGCAGCCAACTAGCTTTATCAGCCGTTTCATTAAAACCCAAATAAAAAAAAATTGGACGCCGCCGTTTAATCATCGGCATATTTTTTTATAAAAACTTTGCACCACACTAGGAATTTCTCCTGTATCGTGGGTGCGTTTACAAACATCACATACACAAACAGCTTGACCCGGAACAACTATTTGTAGGCCATACAAATAATTGTTCCGTGCGGGAATCGAACTCGCGACACGCAGCGCAGCAGTCAATCGCTCAACCACTGCGCCAACCGTGCTGTCAACATAAATGACATCCAGCCAAAGTGTCTTTTTTTTTTTTGATGTCCGGTGGAAGTCCTCATGGAAATCCTCCACTTTGGGACGGGTGGAGGGGTCTGTCACACTTTTACTGACTAAAACCACCCCGGTGTTCCATCTCCCACCTACGCCTGGGATCGCGGGAACGTATGCGAATTCCGCAAAGCCAATGTGTCTATTGTGTCTAATACAATATTTAATAAACGGACTGGCAGATGCTCAGAGGCCGTTCGTAGAGCAGGGTAGCCGTGTGACGAAAATGTATGATATATTTAATTTTGGGAATTCTAAATTTAAACAACATTAAATTTGAACATTCTAACCTCGACGACGGAGCTCCTATTTCTGTCTGCAGATTTTATTTAAAGGGACCTAATATGAACTCCCTGTGCTCTATGTTGCGCTACTTGGTTTGGCAGATCATTAAACGATATTGAACCAATTAATTTGCCTAGCTGTTCAATTTAATAAATGGCCGGTATGTCATTTAGGCCGCTGATTAAACGGCTGATTAAGCTAGTTGTTGAATCTGAGAATTGAACCCAGGATCCGGAGACGAGGTCGCCTTAAGAGAAATATTATCGTTAAAAATAAGAGACTGTCGCAAAATGTAATATTTTGAATAAGTATGTAGGGCAATAAATTTTACATTACGTGATATTAATCAGATCAAGTTACCGCTTGTTCACGCTCGAGCGACACACGTCGTGCGATTGCGACGGCGACTTTTTGGAAAAACAAATGAAAGTATGTAGTTGTTTAGTACATGCTAGTAGCAGGCTCTAACCAAGCGACGTTCTATCAGAGGTAGCGTGGTGACGGAGAGGGATTGACAAACGCTGTTGGAATGTCATGTGATCAATCTATACTAACCTATATTTATTCTATAATTAATATTATAAAGAGGTAAAGTTTGTGAGTTTGTGAGGCTGTAGGGGGTAATATCTAGATCTACTGAACCGATTTTCAAATTCTTTTGGCATATGATAGCTACATTTATGAGGAATGCTATTATAGGGTACACGGGAACGGGATATGCGAGTATGAAGTCGCGGCCAACAGCTAGTCCTTTATATTTTGGCAATTCGACAATCTCTTTCGCTGATAGAATGGCACTTTGTCGTATGCCTCAAGTGAGGCACCGCGACGCGACCGACGTGTGGAGGTAGTGACGACGGCTTGCACGTATTAGGGCGTAAGGTTCTTTTATTCAATATTGTAAGGTAAGGAGCTCGTGGCAAGACAATAACAGCCACACGGGTCGATCTTCCAGGTTAAGCAACGCTTGCCGAGGTTGGTCTGTAGATGGGTGACCATCTGAACATACCTAGAATTCTCCGTGCTTCGGAAAGCACGTTAAGCTGTTGGTCCCGTCTGTCATTTGTCGATCTTTGGCAATCGTTACGGATTGTCAAAAGTCAGAAAATCCGACAACACACAACTCATTTTTATTTTGTGAACATTTCCTACATTTTAATAGTTATTCTGCTATTCGGGGCATAGACAAATTCAACAAATCAAAGATCATAAAAATCGGGCCTGAAACTCCTTTGTGCATTTTTTGCTATTCTTCATAGTTTCGGATTTAGCCATCCACAGTTGAAAAATGACAGAGATCAGCGACGATCCGCTTTAGCTGTAAGCAGTCGCTGCCGCCACTGACTTGTGGCATAGGCGCTGGATCCCTATTATACAGCCTAAAATAATAATACATTTTGATAATATTATGCTCCGTTCTTCCAAAACATATGAATGAGAACTTAATGTGTTTTCAAATGTGTTTTTGATAATCTGCAATAGATAAAAGCTCTAGACAAGAGAGAGAAGGCAATATAAGCTCTGTTTTCCTTTCTTCATTTCATACGTGCATTTCCTCCTTCCTGTAGGAATTTTGGGAAATCCTCTTAATGCCCCCTCCCTGCATTCCCCAAGGAACCTGCATGCTAAATTTCAGCTTTCTACGACCAGTAGTTTCGGCTATGCGCTGTCTATCAGTCACTCAGGCAGTAACGGAAGAAGTTTATAATATACTAGCGACCCGCCCCGGCTTCGCACGGGTGCAATGCTGAAACTAAACTAAATATACTACAGAATGTCGTCCCTGCATTTTAAATCTGTAATTTCTTCGAAAATATTCATTTAAATTAAATGCTGTTAAGGCCATATTGATCTATATTAAATGCTCAATGTATTTAAGGTACTTAATTGGATAAGGATTAATGCTATAATTGCTTAAAATCGCTTCGTAAATAAGCCATTATTTCTCGTAAAAAGTAAAGGATAAAAAATGGTTATTGTGGATTATCCCTAAGAGATAGACATATACCATCGCGGACGTTTTTGTAGACCTTTTTAAGGTGTACAATACTATAGTACATTATTTTGATCTATCTCGTAGGGTTCAGCCAGCGTTTGCAATGTCAGCGCATAAAATGTGTTTATATACGACATCACATTAGAAACCTCAAAAATTATCAGTGTTTCTCCACTATATTATGCATGTATTATACAAATAAACCTTCCTCTTGAATAACTCTATCTATTAAAAAAACCGCATCAAAATCCATTGTGTAGTTTTAAAGATCTAAGCATACATAGGGACAGACAGACAGCGGGAAGCGACTTTGTTTTATACTATGTAGTGATTAGGATTATGTACAAATTGTAATGCTTTTAATACAGAACAAATTAGAAGAAAACATGTCATTTACCTACGGGGCTTATATACCTTTTTTTTTTTTTTTTATTTAATATGGGTTTGCTCTTGTCTAGGTCATAGAAGACAGAGACAAAGTCGACGATGGAGCGAGCTTACCCAGAAGAAGCCTGTTCACTCTAATTTTGAAGAGATTAGGGTTGTATGCGTTCGGAAACACAGACGCAGGCAGAGAGTTCCACTCCTTTGCTGTGCGCATTATAAAAGACGTTTGGAAACGTTTAGTGCGAATTGGTGGAATAGCAACAAGGTAGGGATGGTAACTTGCAGTGCGTCTAGATGTCCGATGGTAGAAGGGGGCCGGTGGGATGAGATCGTGGAGTTCCTGGACACTCTCCCCGAAGTACAATCTGTAGAAGACCGACAAGCAGGCAACCTTGCGGCGATGAGCCAAGCTGTGAAGCTTGGCATCCACCAGTCTTACGTCGCCAATGAGCCTTTTAGCTCTGTGTTCCACCGAGTCAAGCGCGGCAAGTTGGTATTTAGCTGAGCCATCCCAAAGGTGGCTGCAATACTCCATGCAGGATCGGACTTGTGCTTTGTAGAGGGTTAAAAGCTGTCCAGGCGTGAAGTATCGCTTCACTCTATTTAGGATGCCCAGCTTTTTGGCCGCAGTTTGGGCTTTGTGCTCAATGGTGGCACCAAAGTTGAGACTGGTTGTCAACTCCATGCCTAGGAGCTCGAGCCGATCGGTTACAGGAACAGATGTACCCCGAAAAGTACCTAATTATGTGGAAAGCAATTTGTTAACACGTTGTAAGTTACTTAAAAAATAATACCGGTCCCTACTAGTCCCTAGATCAATCTAAATCCGGAAATAGATATCAGTTGGAAAATTTTCAATTCGCAAGTGAATTTGGTATTACTATGTGGACAATATTATTCTTCATTCGCCATTGAATTGCACTGACATAATGACTGTGTAGGTAGGTACCTAGTTAAAAAGTCGATCCTGAGTGTTTTTTTTTTTGACGATGGCCACTCGCAGTTCAGCACACTAAGGCTGGTTACTGCTTAAGCGGACTGATTCTGGGTGTTTACGATCACCCGTAAACACCCTTAAAAAGCCGTAAATAAGTTTTTATAGTGCCGTTCTATAGTAGGCGCCAGATAAATGTGGAATAAAGTATATTGACCTTTCCCTAATAACTGCTCATAGGTACCTGAACAATTAAATATGAATCGTTTTTCATTATTAGACCATGTTAAGGATCACGAGAGATGATGATTCGGGACAGTTTTGTGTCATTAATTCCGTTTTTCAAATTAACAATGTCAATAAATGTAGGTGGGTCAATGACCGATATTCCACGATTATCTGGCGCCTACTATAGAAAAAGAAGATGAATCCATTTTCTTTTCTTTGTTTTGCGTTTTGTTCGAAATCGAATTATTTATTATTATTTATTACCCATAATAAATAATTTGATCTTCCACGTCCATATCGCTCGACGGAAGTATTATGGTAGTACGATGTGCGGAAAGGTCACAACTGGCTGTGAATGGCCTGCTAAAACTGGCTGCTCAATTGTTTTGGCCGCGCTGCAGCCTAGAGGCAAGGGTAGGGAGGTATACCTACCTCCGCACCCCTCCCCTTAGTCTAGTGTCTAGATCATAGCTGACGTAACTAATAATAACCTACATTACATTTGGACTGACCGTGACTGCTGTGCTACTGAATGAGGCTGGCAAGTGAAAGCTGATAGTAGATGGCGCCTTCATAGGTCTGTCCGTTGTCTATAGTTGTTGAGGTTATGTTTTGATTTGATGCTGGCATTTTTTTTTGTATTACTAAGTTTCTGGGTGCTCTATTGAAGTTATTACTTTTGTATTTGATAAATAACATTGTCTAATAATTATTCGACGTGTTCAGTTAAAAATCTAAAGGAAGAATTAAAGAAACGAGGTGCATTATTACGAGGAAGGAAAACAGACCTCATCGAAAGGTAATAAGTATTCTGCTACATTAAAAGTTTATTGAGATGCTGTTTTTTAAGGCAATACCATAGTTTGATAGGTTTTTAATACTAATATAACATAAATATGCTTTATTGTGTATGATATCCATTATAAATCAAGTTGTTTTACAGATTGGAATCATATGATAAAAATTTGAACTTTGGAAAGATTGAAGCTGTAGAAAACGATGAACCTGCTATGAACCTTCCTTCAAATGAGTCTTACCGTGACATAAATAGTAATACGTCGTTACCCCCGTTGAACAAAACTCAAATAAGACATTACTTGTATTTGTAAGTATTTTTCTTTTGTTATGCAATTTTCAGCTAAAGATATAATCCTAAGTTAGGATTATATAATCTTGCTAACCAAAACTAACCTTAGGCTAACGTAACCTTAGGCTAATCTTGCTAACCAAAACTAACCTTAGGCTAACGTAAGTACGAGTTTTTCAGTCTTTATTCTTTAGCCATTAGCTTATCTTGAAATTTTAACTGGTTTATTTTTTTTCAGCTCTAACAAGAAAATGGAAAAAATACTGCAGTTATATGAATCTCATCACTTCTGTTATAAAATTAAGACTAATAGATTACTAATCAGATCATAGGGTAGGGTACCCTGAGTGCTAATTTTGTTAAGTTATAACAAACTTTTTAGTGGGAGTAATATTATAGGTACTTGTGAAAGGAATTAATCCCATGCAGTAGAATCTTATTCTATCTAGTAAGTATAATGTTTTTTTATTAAAAATGTCATTTACCCGTGTATTTACAATCAATTCATAGTCGCTTTCCTTGAAATGATTCCGACATAACCTCGAACTAGCTTTAGGTATGAAATTTACTCGACGAATTGCTTTAAGCCACAGTTTTTTAATTTTATTGTCCTTCGGAAACTGGTGAGTAGCATTTTCTGAGCAATTAGGTACACAACAACGCGTCATTTTTATAAAAATCAGTTTTTACTTCCAACTTCAATACAAAATGCCTTTGTTTTGAGACAGATCGACGAGAGCGCCACTTTGACAGTTGCCAGCCCCATTGCACTGACATTGTCGTTTATTGAGTTACTATTCTTATACTAATAGATTTTGATCACGTTCTAGTTTTGTAAGAAAATAGTCCATAGAATACTGATGATCATTAGAATATACACATATTAAGGGTGTTTCAGAATATAATAGAGTACTTACCTACTCTAATTAAATTTACTTTTATTTCGAGACCATTTTCGTATTTTACCGTCTCGCGTCTCCGAAATCCGCGGAAATGACACTCATGACGAAGAATTGGAAAATTTTCGTCGGCGCCATATTGAATTTTCATTTCGAGCCTGTTATTTATCGTCCATAACGATCCCGAAAAGCAATAAGATGACCATGACTCCAATCACCCGTAACATAAAAAAAAATCCGTAGGTAACAACGTCGTCGGATGAAAGGAGGTTCATTGCAGCGCTACCACCAACACAGACCAATGAGGGTCATGTTTGCAATTTTAATACCACACCAAAATTAACAAACAAATTAGACCTGTGCAATGATTGGTCGTCAGTTTATGTCACAATTTCTCGGAGCGATACGGAGAGATTATAAACAAGGTATAGAATTTTGATTTACATGTACTTATCATTGAAGAAATGTTCAGTATAAAATTTTTCGAGAGTTTAAAATCTCGAAACAAGTTGGGTAACAGTAGCTGCTAAAGAGTTAGTCAGTAAGTAGGTACTGAATTGGAATATTAAGAAAACAAAAAAAAAAACACGATAACTTAAGAAAATTAAGTAGGTAAGGGGGGAGGGGGGGTAGGTAATTATTAGGTTGGTAGGTACTATTTTTAAACCGAAATTCAAGATTCATTAAAAACTAGAACTCGTTACGTTGCAGCGTTGCATCGTTAACACTACCCTGTATTCGAGGCTTGTAGGTGAACCACAAAATATGAGAGCGAAAGAGAACTACTGGGTTTTACACTGAGAGAGAGAGAGATAAGTAGGTACCTACCTACCTAGGTATTATTTATCGTGCCTGAACGTACTACAAACGTACAGACTGACGTTTTCAGACTAGAACAAACTTATGTGAAGCGCACTACTAAACAATCAATTAGGGCTATTACCTACTGATACAATTCTCATTGACAAGTTGACATCTAAGACCTTCGCAGAGATGATAATTGTAACTCGAATTAGAACGCGTTATAAGCAGGCCTCCGTCACGTCACGTCAAGGTCACTCGCTTACGTAGGTACCTACGGCTCGCGTTCGCCCGGGCGAACAAAATCTAGTCAGTGTACATACCGCAACCGCGCCTTTAATAATGGCTAAATCTCGTGCATATTGCAGTGTAGACGCCTGTCAAAATAAAACGACCAACAAAAGCTTATCCTTTTTTAAATTGCCTAAGGAGGAGGAAAGGTAAATATTATGTAGGTACTTACTTACATAATAATTTGTGTTTTCTTTGTTAATTAATTTTTAACCCCCAACGCAAAAACGACGGGGTGTTATAAGTTTGACGTGTCTGTGTGTGTGTGTCTGTCTGTGGCATCGTAGCTCTCGAACGGATGAACCGATTAAGATTTTGTTTTTTTTTGTTTGAAAGGTGAAATAGTCGGGAGTGTACCTAATATGTTTGATAAAATCGGTCCAAGATGGCCGCCGCCACAAAATGGTGGATTACCTTCTTACATACCTATTTTTTCACAACTCCCTCAATATGG
Source organism: Mamestra brassicae (assembly GCA_905163435.1). NCBI lineage: Eukaryota > Metazoa > Arthropoda > Insecta > Lepidoptera > Noctuidae > Mamestra > Mamestra brassicae. Next base: position 10,104,702 of record LR990989.1, on the reverse strand, counting down.
GCACCTATCAAATGAATGAAAGGGTTTGACTAGGTAGTAGAATAATGTAGGTAGGTACACTATATAGAAAGGGAATGAGGAATATTAACTAACGAAATAAAAACAAAAACATTTGTATGTATGAATGTATGTTAGGTACTAATATTAGTTGTCTGATCAATGCCCTAGACCTAAATTGATGAGGGAAGTGAAGTGATGATGGTACCTAGGACCTAACGAATTTTTTATTTACTTAGCTTTTTTTCCCGACAATAAAACTTTCAATAAGTACCTAGTAAAAAATAAAATGTCTTGATCCTTATAGTTTAATATAATTATGTACGATTTTTTGGCCAAGCGTAATTGTGTCGGGGGACCGCTACTATACTAAGTAGGTATGTATATTCAAAAATTTGCAGTCTCCCGAGGCGAAGACGCTTGGCCTAAAGAATCGTACCTACCTTTATTAAACTAAAAGGATCACATATAGGTACTTAATTTTTTACTTTTTAAAGTTTTTTGTAGGGGGTTTTTATATTTTAAGTTTTGATTATTATGTGATAATGTGTTAAGTATATATAATTATCTAGGTATTTATAAATAGTGGTACTTACTACCAACTTCTGTATCAAATAAATTGACCTCTCAAATGTCGTGTGCATAGAAATATAAAAAACTTCTTTATTATATCTATGGTCGTGTGTACTTACCGCATATAGGTAGGTATGCTATTGAACAACGCCCGAAATGTCGCGTGTACCTCATAGGTACACTTTACACGTCACGCCAACTCACGCTATTTTCACTATTACCACGATCTGGCTGTATCATTCGTCAAAGCAACTAATACTTAGCTGGGAAATATTTTGGATGGGAACACCACTAGAACGAACGAAAAGGAATGAAAATAAAATGACACGCGACGCCATCTTGTCAAAACGTTACAAATTGCGCTGTTTGTGTGTGAATAAAAATGATCGTAAGAAATAAACCAGAGAGTAATCTTATAAAATCTTAACAAAATTACTGAGAAATTATTTTTTATTTTTAGTGATAGTTTATCGAATAGTGATAAATATGTCAGTGAATAAGTAGCAAGGTAACGAAAGTTTTGTTTGCACAAATTTGCTCCTGATGGCCGTCGTATTTAGTTATGTTTTGATGATAAATATTCTTGAATATTGTCGTCGTAATCGTATTTACAAATGTATAATTCGGTTAAATTCCCGGTATCTTATCTTTATTAGCTCTGTGTAATTTCAGCGTTGTTTCTTATTGGAACAAGTGGTTTCTAAGTATTTTTTTAACTATATAACCTATCATATTAAATTAAAAACGACCGTGTCTTAAGTAGTCTCACCTTGGTGAAAAGCATCTTTAACGTTAAAAGTACCAACTGGCAGCCAAGTCGACCACTGCGCGCGCAAATTCAAATCGAATAGGGCGCGCTCGGTGGTTAAACCAAATAGCGCGCGCTTCTTCGGCTTCCTGTTACACACTTCCGTCCCATTTCACGAAATCACTGGTAGACCTGATTTGATGAACCGAAATAACTTGAAGCCAGGGAGTCATATTGTTTGCTCAGTTCATTTTGAGAAAAATATGATAATTCAGACACCTCGGTTACATCCAGATGCATTGCCAACCAAAAATCTTCCGTCCCCACCAAGTACTTCTACAAGTACCTACATCTGAAATAGAATCAAGCACCATAGATACTTCAACACAAACAAATTTTTCACAAGTTAATGTTATTTCCATACAAAAAAATAAAAATGCTGCTTGTGAAGCATTGTCAGTACAAACCGAAGAGATAAATGTGGATAAGCAAATACAAACATCAGTCGGTCCTTCTCAGGATACCCCAAGAAAAAGAAAACTTCGTAATAATTTACAGGAATCTGAACATAAACGAAAGCGATTGGAAAGAGAAATATTGAAAATGGCGTACAAGCTAAATAAACACACATATTTCCTTGACCGATTCGATTCAGACGACGCTGAAGTTACGAAATACTTCATAAATTTATTGGGTGCCAAAGTGACCTAAACAAGAAACGAAGAGAAAATCATCATGACCACGAATTCAAGTTTGTTGCTTTGAACCTGCATCTTTCAAGTCCACAGACGTATAGAAGTTTGAAGACATTCCTAAAGCTTCCCAATGAAACAATAACAATACCACCGAAACTTGAAGATAGAACATTAGACTTTATGTCATCAAAATTAAAATCTCTTCCGGATTAAGCAAAATATTGTATGGTCTGTGTAGACGAAATAGTCCTAAAGTGAAATTTACATAACGGTACAAGGAGGGATAATATATTTGGTCTTCACAATAATAACGTTGAAGTTACAAATGAGCTTGCTACAAATGCCTGTGTGATAATGCTGAGAAGAATTATAGTTGACTGGATACAACCAGTAGCATATTCGTTGTTGGCTAGTGCAAAACATTATGAAAATATAGAAATGTGGTTCGATGAGGTTATTTTAAAACTGTCGAAGATGGAATTGAAGCTATGGGAATTGATTGAGACCAATGGTCTAATTTTGAGAAATTCGCAAAGAAATTAAAGGAGTGGCCTTTGAGCCCAATTTTGTATTAAAGGGATGAAAAAATTATTACATTTTTGATATAACAGCACCTAATTAATGCCTGAGAAACAATCTTTTAACCGAACCGATTTAATTTTTTTTCATCTGAACCAGCCAATAATACGAGCAGAATAAAAACATTCAAATTAGTATTCAAGACATTCTTATGTTGTGCAAAGATTTAATTTTGTATTTACCAGACGACTAAACCAGGGCCCGCTCGAAAATTTCTTCGGGTTCTTTATCCTACACCTATTCAATTTATAAGAGCATTTTCAGAACTCTTTCTAAGCAACATGCTGAAAACATCACCTCATAGCAACTGCCAGGACGATATCTGTGACTTACTTCAAAAGGAAGTGGAGTGTAAAGCCAGCCAATGTATTTTCGGGATAATCCGAACTATCAGAATTGGCTCTTGAAGGCGAATAAGGGACTAACCACACTTATTCAGCTCTATTCAGCGTTTGTCCATAGAAAACAACAATTTTGTATGAGATGCGTACGCATCCGTTCAGCTTAACGGCTTAAATAGAGCTGAATAAGTGTGGCTAACCACACTTATTCAGCTCTATTTAAGCCGTTAAGCTGCGCGTAACAGTAATCTAATGACTAAGGGACTAATCCCTTAGATTACTGTTACGCGCCAGAATGAATGCCGGGTACATAATTATCGATTTTGTTACTACTAGCGCCATCTAGTATCGATTAGTAGTACTCGTACTATACATAGCGAATAGCACTATCCCTTTTACATAATCGGAATTGGATAGCATTAGCACCTCATAGTAGGGCACCTGTTCCGTAAGGACGATTAGTTAATCTGTGTTATAGGTACGAGAATTGGCCTTCAGAGATATTTTTCTGCCAGCCTGTATGCTGTAACCTTCACATACGGCCGGACCATTTTGATTGTGGTGCGATGAGCCGATGAGCGTGCAGAAAGTCATAAAATTTAACATACTCTGTCGGGAGCTAAAAAGATACAATCGTATAAAGAGAGACACGCATTTCATGATGATATCCCTAGAGAAGAGGAGGGATTTACTGGATTTTTATTTATATTTAAGATTTTAAGGTATAAAAATTGACTGTCCCCAATTATTGAGCAGGATCAAAATCCGTGTGCCCACGAAAAGCCCACGAGCTCCTATTACCCCCTTCCGTCCTCCGCTTCGCAGAACCGTCCTCGGTGCTAATTCTCCTATCCCCCGACTATGTAAGTTATTGAACAGCTGCAGTGATCTTGTCGATGTGCACTCTGACTTACTTTTTAGGTTTAGAAGTATTATTTATAAAAACTTGTTAAATCATATTAGTGTTAAGGCTTGCATGTTAATTTAATTTAATTTATACATAATCTAGTTATAGGTCATAATAATGTTCGGTGAGTAACTTAGAACTCACCTAATTTGAAGTGTTGTGCAAATTGTTCAGCATCAATCGACAATATTGTAATGTATGATGTGCTTACCTGTAAGAAATTGGTACACTGGTCTATCAGTTTATTTGATGTATCTCATCCTTGTACACGTGTATTCAATTGTTGGTGAGCCAAATAAATAAAATAAAAATAAAAATGGGCACATTACAGCTCGGACTCAAGTCTTTTCTTGCTGAGAAGGGAGCGGAACGTAACCCACCAAGAGGCCCAGTGTGGCTTGGTGGGTCTCCTGTCTTTGAGTTTTGCTCGAGGCTGACTGAGAAAGCCCTCATGGAAATAAGTGTGTGATCAAGAGAAATAAAGGGAGAGCGCGCGGTGACAACACAGAGTAAAAGAAAGTCGTACTGAGGGGGTTTGGCAAAATCTTACGTTACATTTTCTCCCGAATCACACCTAGCACGAATCACACAAGCCATTAAGGCGCTACTCCGACCAAAACCTTGCGATAGTGCGTTTTTCTTCGTTATTCAGAGGCTATTAACTCATTAGATAAGAGAAATAAACTACATCTAAAAGCACATTATTAATGTTCGATATCCTATCATCACATTCCACGTTCTAATTTGTTTTTATGTGTTATAAATACATTTAAAATCTTCTTTTAAAAACGACTAAAATTATTGATCGCATGCATCTGTTGCTAACGGCGACGCTCTAATCATTTGAGGATTACAATAATGGATAGATGATTTAAAAATCTAAATTATTCACGTTTTATTTAATTTCAAAAGATCGCTTTTCTTTTTTTATTTAAATAAGTCCAAAACTTGTGTGAATTCTATGATAAAAGGGCGTGCGCAGGGTGCGGGCGGCAAAGAGGTAACGCTCAGGGAAACGCCTTAAAGAAATTCGTTCGTACAAAACCCTACTCTTTCAGTGGGGCAGTCTCATTTTTTATGGTAACTCATGTTGGACCTCAAGCATATATTAATACAAGACGAGCTGTTGTGGCACAGTGTTTATTTATTCGTCATTTATTTGATTGTCACTGCTCCCAAAACGTGAGTAACTCTCAAATCCTGAGAAATTTGGCGTGTTCCAACTTGCACTGATGGGTTTAGGCACACTTGTGTCTCAGCTCAGTACTGGTAACACTATATAGGTAAGCTAAATACAAAGGCAAAAAATAGAAGTGAAGTCGGTATTTTTAGTTCCCGACTTCCGAAATTAAAGTTATTTTAGACTTTGTAGTGTTATTATTTGCTGATGGGTTGAGGCACACTTGTGTCTCAGCTCAGTACTGGTAACACTATAAGCTGATTATTGTGTAGGTAAGCTAAATTCACAGGCAAAAACAGAAGTGAAGTCGGTTGTTTAGTTCCCGACTTCCGAAATTAAAGTTATTTTAGACTTTGTAGTGTTTTTATTTGCTGATGGGTTGAGGCACACTTGTGTCTCAGCTCAGTACTGGTAACACGATAAGCTGATTATTGTGTAGGTAAGCTAAATACAAAGGCAAAAAACAGAAGTGAAGTCGGTATTTTTAGTTCCCGACTTCCGAAATTAAAGTTATTTTAGACTTTGTAGTGTTTTTATTTGCTGATGCAGCTCAGTACTGGTAACACTATAAGCTGATTATTGTGTAGGTAAGCTAAATACACAGGCAAAAACAGAAGTAAAGTCGGTATTTTTAGTTCCCGACTTCCGAAATTAAAGTTATTTTAGACTTTGTAGTGTTTTTATTTGCTGATGGGTTGAGGCACACTTGTGTCTCAGCTCAGTACTGGTAACACGATAAGCTGATTATTGTGTAGGTAAGCTAAATACAAAGGCATAAACAGAAGTGAAGTCGGTATTTTTAGTTCCCGACTTCCGAAATTAAAGTTATTTTAGACTTTGTAGTGTTTTTATTTGGAAGTCGGTTGTTTTTTTTTTCACTTTTTAGTGGTAATAGAAGGAAATTGATATTACACCCATAGTTAATCAGTCTACACGACTACTTCGATTTAATTGATTTAAATTTGAGGAGGTCCCAACCCAGGAACCCAACGCAAAAATATAATAATTTTAAAGAAAATGCTCATAAAATAAAAACTACTGAGCCAAACTGAATATTTTTTTTTGGACCAAATTGCAAGTTTACCGCAACGAATGAAAAAAAGAGAAGAATAATTCTTCTCTCTTTTTTTCATAGATCACAAACCTCGGAGTAATCGGTGTACCTACATACTTAAAAGAAAAAAGAAATACCCACCGAATTGAGAACCTCCTCCTTTTTTGGAAGTCGGTTAAAACACTGTGAGGTCCCTCATTCTCAAACTGCTGGGGCTGTATTATGAAGCTACCATGAATCAGTTGCGTAAAAGGGACGATGCAATCAGTCATCTATAGTTCTGTCCCGTGGTTCTGTCTCTCGCTTGCACTAAAACCATGATCACACCAAAACGTCATAACCAGTACTGAATAAATTCAACTGCCGGGAATTCCGATAATCCGTTCAAAGTATGGACACAATATTCAATCTAAGTTACAACACGCCCATTTAGTTAGCATAAAATGTGGCTTTCAATCGTATTTACTACTAAGCGAGTAGTGTGTATTATGTCTGTTCATGATAAAGACATAATATGTGTTGTGTGTGATCTAAGTGTCAAAATTACGTGCGACTTTAAAAAGTTTCTGTTCGAAATTCAAAGGTTCCTGAATTTGTGCAAAGTGGATAGGATTACTTTGACAAGAAGTAATGGCTTGAGCAATCGTTCTTCTTGAATGATGTCCATACATGTCATTGATTGATTCTCCAAAATTATGAGGTTTTGGCGGTCTGCAATGGTTCCACTGTTCCTGCTTGCGCTGACCTTGTCGCAAGCATTTCTGCAGGATGTGTGGCCCCACAACTACCAGCTAACAGGTAGATACTCAATGGTTGCAACCATAGAAATATAAATATCTATGGTTGCTACTGATCATTAGTAAGTTTATTAGTAGACGGCCCGTTAATCGCTATAATCCTTAAACATGGGACTTATAAAACAAAATCCTTAGTCTTTTTTACTTAGGTATATTAAAGACTTTACTTACAGATTTTACTTATCTTAAAAATAATTTAAGTTATTAATTAGATACAAAAAGTTGCCACTTTCCGGTAAATAATTAATTAATTACAGTATGCAGCACAACAGACATTATTATTCACAGTTTCGTTATTTTGGCGCAGATGGTGAAAGGTTCGACTTTATAGTGGTCGGTAGTGGATCGGCAGGCTCGGTGTTAGCCGCCCGACTGTCTGAGGTGGCACACTTCAACGTACTCCTCATCGAGACCGGGGGAGACCCGCCATTCAACAGTGTGGTAAGTGGGGTACTTAGCATGGTTAGGCGGTACTACCAGTTGCCCTACTATGACGTGCTAATGCCATCCAATTCCGATGATGTAACGGGATTGCTATTTCCTATGGGTCCGTCTCCCTCTGAGAGCAGAATCATAATTGTTTTAAGACTTCATAGTAGTGCTCCAGGGCAATGTTACTAACGGGGAAGGAAAACTTTTTGAAGAAAATTTGGCAAGTCATGGAACTAAAAAATCACTACATCCGCGTGATGGATTAAAGCCCACTTCCTACCACAGAGGCACAGAGTCTCAGCGTGTATGTTCAACTGTACCCTACGGTGGATCAAATTTCATTAAACATTTAATAAGAGAGAAGTACGAGCAAATGAACCCAAAATCAAATATCTAAATACGTGTGTCTTTGTTTGTTTTTATTTGTTGTGTTTTGAATATAGTATAGAATAAATAAATAATAAATATGGCTAAATGTTTTTAGAATTTATGTAACTTCATAGAAAAGGATTGATTTGATCCCGTAGAATATAATGAAGAGAATGAGGTACATATTCCTTTTAAATATATACCTCAAAAATGAATGGGCCGTGAATGATGTCCTTTTAATAACATTTGTAATAATTCAGATTCCAGGTCTGTTCCCAACACTTCACGGCACCAAATATGACTGGAATTATCAAGCTCATTTCGATAAAGGTGTCGGCAAGGCCCATCCAGGCGGAGTTCTATACTACTCTCGGGGGAAAGTGCTCGGAGGTTCTTCATCCACCAACTATCTGATGTACTCTCGAGGAGTACCCCAAGATTACGAAGAGTGGAACCGAATAGCGCCAGGTTGGGATTGGAATACAGTGCTTTACTATTTTAAGAAGATGGAAAATATGACAGATGAAACTTTGCTTGAAAACCCACCAAATGCCAATCTTCACTCTACTGATGGCCCAGTTAAAGTGTCCAGACCAGAAACATTGGCCTCAACTGCTGCCATCGATGATATTAGATTAGATTCTTACGAAGAAATGGGTATCAAGCGCGTCTTGGAAATCAATGGACCAGAAATTACTGGCGCCGCTCGACCACATTTCACTATATATGGCGGAAGGAGATCTAGCACAGCGGAGGCGTACTTGAGACCAGCCAAAGATAGACCTAATCTTAAAGTAGCTAAGTTCTCCACTGTTACTAAGGTATTAATTGATCCTCACATATTACGCGCATATGGCGTACGTGTCTCCACGTCTAATAAGAATACAATCGATGTTTATGCTAACAAAGAGGTCATCGTTTCAGCTGGTACAATGAACAGCCCTAAAATTCTTTTACAATCAGGAATAGGACCTGTGGAGGAGTTATCAAGATTTGGTATAGAAACGTTGGTAGACCTTCCGGTTGGCAAAAATTTTCATGACCACCAAGCAGTTCAGCTGATTTATAAAGGTAAAACTGGAATACTTTCAGCGGTGCAAAATATATTAGCTGCTTCGCAACTGAACACTCTGCCTGTTCCAGTACAAACTGGGTTCTTCAGGATTACCTCCAGTATGTCTGACTATTACCCGTCTAGATTACAACCTCACTTCCAATTTTATAACACTTACCTTGGAGCTGGGGGATCTCCTGGCATAATAGTTGCATGTAAAGTGATTACTAATTTCGACGATAATCTTTGTGTATCACAGGGAACAACAAACATTATTAACGAAGTAGATAATGTACAGCTCGTCCTTTTACATCCGTTGTCAAGAGGCCAAGTGAAATTGAGAAGCACAGATCCTCTCGATGATCCTATCATTGACTTGGGATATTTTAGAGATCTTTATGATTTAAAGGTGATTACAGAAGGAGTAAAGTATATGAATACTCTGATAAACACTACTTATTATAGAAAGGTTCAGGGCAGTATTCCGAGATTGAGTGTGACTGGATGTGAAGACATCGAGTGGGGTTCGGATGAATACTGGGAATGTTACGCCAGGAACACTGTGGTCTCATTATTGCATGCTGTAGGAACTTGCAGCATGGGACCTAACGGTGTGGTAGACGAAAGGTTAAGAGTCCATCATGTAACTGGACTAAGAGTGGTCGATGCCTCAGTTATTCCATTGATCCCCAGCGGCAATACTAATGCTCCTGTCATGATGATTGGAGAAAAAGCTGCTGATATGATAAAGGCAGATTACTTCGAAGATAGTACAGAATACAATGGTAGGGCGTTTAAAGCGTTTGCTAATAGTCACGCATTCTGGTGACATGTTGATGATACATAAAGTGTGTTTAAAAACTGTTTTAGATTGTATGATATTATCATTGTATCTAGGGATGGGTTTACAACTAGATATACCTAACTAGGTTGGCCTACTTGGAAAACTGCACATATTTATACAGGGTGTCCCAGAAACAGCACGAAACCTGAAAAGGGATCATTGTACTCGTCATCATGATCAGCTTTTACTATGGGGCTAACCATGATGACATGACATAATGATGAGTTCGGTGCTTTACTCATCCATATGTCATCAGGGTTGCCGCAGTTTGCCCCTTTTTAGTCTCTGTTACACCTGGTATTTACAATATTTGTATTCACTTTGATTTCCACTCGGATGATATTAAGTTATTGCCAAAGAAATGTTTCCATAAGAACCTCATCTATATATCTTATATGTAAATCAAGATGCAGCAGTGCCATTAAAATTTTATGTTATGGATGTTTTTTAAAGGTTTTTTATTTACTGTGTTATAGGTAAAAACTTATTGGCAGTTGAGAAACTGTGTTTCTTGTTGCGGAGGATCAGCCGGAGTTGAGCTGTCAATCCATCTTGATTATATGGATTGACAGCTCACCTCGTGATCACTTCACCCAAGCCTTCACTTCGATATGTTCACAGAGTTGTTGGATGAATTGTCTACTGCGCAGCGACTTGCGTCGTATTTCGAACCGACATTTTATTATGAATCGAACTCTATTCATGGGTATCTACATGTATCTATCATTCTATACTAATATAATAAATGCAAATTACGTCAGAACGGCTGAACGGATCTTGATTAAATTTAGCACAGAGGTAGATTATAGTCTGAAATAACACATGCCTAAGATACATCTGAACTTTATATCCCGAAATTATATTCCCTTGGGTTTATTTTCGATATTCACGCGGGCGGAGTAACGAGCGGCAGATAGTATTTTAATTATTCATCAATGGCAAAATACGGGTTGGAATGTAGGTACAGACGCTAGCACATCAAGCTACAACAATCTGTCAAATTTCCTAAATAGATTTTCAACTTTATCGCTTATGTATTAGGTTCAAGGTTGATTGGGAAAATTTGACAGTTTCGGGTAGCTTGATATGCTGGCGTCTGTACCTGTTCAATTGCGTAACGGAATATGTTGATATTTATTGCCTCATAGTGTCAGGGCCCCAGGTTAGGTGAATAATAATCGCACGGCGGTAAAGGTCACGGTTAACACCTACATTATATCCAAGTTATTTTCTAAACTTGACCTCCAAGTTAACCGCATATTTTTCAATACCCCTCCCCTTGTATACGAAAATGATAATTATTTGAACTAAAAGACGTATACAGCTAGACATAGGCTTCCAGCTTCTCCAATCATCTCCACACGGACCGGTCCTATGCGTCTCGCATCCAGCGGATTCCCGACACCTGCACCAAGTCGTCGGTCCACCAACGATGCGTCTTCCGGTTTTTTCCGGATTATTGGGTAAGGTCAATGTGTGCAAATCCGTCTACGGGGCTATTCCATACACATGCATTTGCTGTTCATTCCAGAAAATTTACGCTATTACTGGTTCAGTCGATAAAAAAGGATCGTTTTTTAGTTCCAACTATGATTCATAGTAGGCGTAAGGTTGTCTACAAGAGTAAAAAAATACATTTGAAGTTTAGTTGTGCTCCGAACTCGAAACACAAGTGTACAGTGCTGCTGTTTTTTATAAGGTAAATATTATATTTTACATGTTAGGACTTTCTG